>CM055889.1:74340-1470590 GCA_029582165.1 Portulaca oleracea
ATCAACCTATGAGGCTATGATACAATTATTAATGCATATATTTGATACAACACATAATCATGATTGAATCAAAGTAAGGCAAAATATAAGCAGAAGATTACCTTCTATTTTGGAAATAACACATGATTCATGGGGTGTGTTTTGGGCACAAGTGAAAAGTGATTATTTGCTTCAAAAAAAAGGTAAAAATATATGCTCAACACTATTTTTTTTAAATATATATATAAAGAATGTTCTTAAGAATTTTCCAAATATCTTTCTTTTAATAATAGTAATTACCCAAAATGTGGAGGACCATGATCAAATAAAAAATGAGAGATTTATATTTTTTTAAAAGTATAAACTCTTTAATGAGGTTTTTGGTTGAGAAATTTTCCCTGGTTAACTTTTTTAAGCTGACAATTTTTTTCATGTTTGATTTTCCATAAAATATAAGAAATTTTCGACGTAAGACCTATTATTTCCCTCACAATCTCATGAAAAAGTTTTCTAAAGGGGTTAGGGAAGATCTTTCATGAATTTTTTTTTCCTAAAGTCATTTTCAAGAAACTACCAAACGCACCATAAGATTATTTTTCTTGACACTTTTCGTAATATCCCTCTTATAACAATATGTATAAGTTGTCAACAATGTGGAGGAGCATGATAAAAAAAAGAGAGGATAAAAAGCTATTTTTTAATATATATTTTTGATGTTTATATTTTAAATTGAGAGGGAAAGAGATGTGGATTGTCATGGTCTAAAAGAAGGTTTTCTTTTTTAGCTTTTGGTAATAAAAGTTGAAGTCTTTGTGAGTTTAGAGAGTGACAGGCTCAGAAATTTAGAGAGAGAAACCCAGAGAGAGAGAGCTTGACCAGTCCAGCAGCCCACCTTCAAATCACTCTTTCTCTCTCTAGATTATTATTATTATTTATTATTATTATTATTATTTAGCAGTAATTACTTTTTTTAATTACTACATGGTGATCTCAAATTGCAGCCCTTTCTCTCTCTCAAACTTTGTCAACTGAAGAACCTACAAGGGGGAAATTCTGAGAGTTTGGTGAACTAGAGAGAGAAAGAGAGACACACTGTTGATTGATTAACTAGGTTTCTAGAGAGAGAAACAGGAGCAACACAAGCATATGAAGAAGGGTTTGTTTGGTTCTCACTATTTCTCAGAAAAACAACCCAAAAAAATGCAACTTAGAAACTACCCAGGTTGTGATTTGAGGTAAAAACTTCAACTTTCTTGGTTAAATTTGTTGAGGAAGAAAGAGCAACAAATGCAATTGAGTAATGGGGGTTTTATTTTCTCCTCTTTTCTCAACTACCCACAATCATTATTATGTTGTCAATGTTTCTTGCCTCAAATTGTTGTTGAGTAAGTTGTTGGAATAGAACAGGTTTTTGCTTGAAATGGGTAGATTTGAGCAACCTATTTCAGTGTTTTTGTTAGTGTTTTTGCTGTTGTTGTTGAGATTTAAGCCTGCATTGGTTGTTGGTCAACAACAACAGCAACAACAGCAGCAGCAAGTTACTGTGTTTTCAGAACGAATTGCTCTGATTCAACTCAGATCGTCACTCGGTCTCAGAGCAAAAGAGTGGCCAATTAAATCCGACCCGTGTTTGAATTGGAGGGGAATTCAGTGTTTGAATGGTTCTGTTGTTGGGATAAACATATCAGGGTTTAGGAGGACTAGAATTGGTTCCCAAAACCCTCAATTTGCTGTGGATTCTCTTGCAAATTTGACCAATTTAGCCTCCTTCAACGCCTCGTTTTTCGCCCTCCCTGGTTCGATACCCGATTGGTTCGGGCAAAAGTTGGGAAATTTGAGTGTTCTTGATCTTGGTTCATGTGGAATTCAGGGTTCTATTCCATTGAGTTTGGGGAATTTGACTAGGTTGACTACTTTGGTGCTTTCTCACAACAATCTTAGGGGGAGTATACCTTCTAGTTTGACTCAGCTTGGAAACCTCTCGATTCTCGATCTGTCCCATAATTCGATTACTGGGTCAATCCCGGATTCCTTTGCATCCCTCACAAACCTCTCGTCGCTCGACATCTCGTCGAATTTCGTGTCCGGCCCAATCCCGCCTGGCATTGGGCTCCTTTCGAACCTTAGGAGTTTGAATTTCTCAAACAATAGTCTCGATTCTGGAGTCCCACCTCAGCTTGGTGATCTTAGGGGTCTGGTTGACCTTGACCTTGGGGTCAATGCTCTGGGTGGTACATTGTCTTCAGAGTTAAACGGGTTGAAGAGTTTGAAGACAATGATCCTTGGGAACAATAATCTCTTCGGTCCACTTCCAGATGGTTTGTTCCCCGGATTGACCCAGTTGCAGGTGGTCGTGCTGAGTCACAACAATTTCTCTGGGGTGATTCCGAATGCATTGTTTACAATGCCTTCATTGCAGCTTGTTGATGTCTCAGACAATAACTTTACGGGTACCCTTCCAAACATTCCTGTGAGTACCAATGTCACCACTACTGCGGTGTTTAACCTCTCCGATAACGAGTACTATGGCAAGCTATCTCCTACACTTCAAAGATTCAATTTGATTGATCTATCTGGGAACTATTTCGAGGGCAAGGTCCCGGATACATTACAGGGTAAATCATCATCTCTCGGTCATAACTGTCTCCAAAATGCAACTGAGCAAAGGACTCGGGACGATTGTGCTTCGTTTTATGCCTCAAAGGGTTTAGTTTTTGACAATTTCGGGCTCCCGAGTACAAGTGCACCACCCCCTTCAGGACAGCCCCCAAAGAAGAGCCACCACAAGCGCACGATCTTATTAGCCGCCATTTTGGGTGGAGTTGGTCTTTTGTTACTGCTCCTTTTACTGCTGTTATTGATCATATGTCTCAGAAGAAAGGGCGGGATGAGGCAAAGAGGGAACGGCGTGGGCCCCATTCCTCCCACAGCTGCGGGGCCCACTTCATCCCCGGGAACTGGACTCAATTTCGCGAGCTTAGGAGAGTCGTTTACATATCAGCAGCTAGTCCAAGCGACTGACAGTTTTAGCGATGCGAACCTTATTAAAAACGGGCATTCCGGGGATTTGTTCCGGGGCCTTCTAGAAGGCGGCATTCCCGTGGTGATCAAGAGAGTCAACTTGAACTCGGTGAAGCGAGATTTGTATCTTGTAGAGTTGGATTTCTTGAGCAAAGTGTCGCATCCGAGATTGGTTCCTCTTCTAGGACACAGCCTCGAGCAGGAGAATGAGAAGTACCTTGTTTATAAATTCATGCCAAATGGGGATTTATCGAGTGCCTTGTATCGAAAGGTTAATCCGGATGACGATAGTTTACAGTCACTTGATTGGATAACGAGATTGAAGATAGCCATTGGAGCGGCCGAGGGTTTATGTTATCTACACCACGAATGTACACCGCCATTTGTTCATAGGTAATTTGCAAACTGTGTCTCGAAACTCTTCTACTTATTTTTTCAACTTGTTGTCTTGGCAGCCGGATTTTTAGGGTATTGATTTGGATTTGAATTTTTTGGGCAGAATGTCGTTTTTCTGTGGAAATTACTCATATGTTTGTCTATTGGTTCTTTAAAGGGATGTACAAGCAAGCAGTATACTTCTAGACGATAAATTTGAAGTGCGCCTTGGTAGCCTAAGTGAGGTTTGCATTCAGGAAGGAGAAACTCAGCCAGGAGTTATTACAAGATTATTACGGTTGCCACAGTGAGTATTTTACTCTTTTTTTTGACCAATTATCCCAAATAGTGAGAAGAAATGCTATAGTTTGCACTATGAAGTCTATGAAATTTCACTTGCATTGAAGAATGTTTACAACATCAATTATCATGGAGCTAAAGTTTTGATCGTTGTGAATGTCTCGGTCCCTGAAAATTGTTTTCTCATTTATTTTGGAATTTGATGTTGATTCATCGATAATGATTCATGGTCCATTTAGTATATACATATTGATATACATTTCTTTCTTCAGTAGAGTAAGTCTTTTGTAAATTGAGGCATACTGATATCTTTTTCGTTCTGGGTTGAATTTTCTGCAGGACGTCTGAGCAAGGGACATCAGGTATGAACTGATTTAAAATTTGCTCGCCAATATCTTTCTATGGTTCGCCTTTCTAATGAATGAAATGTGTGCGTTCGGTTCATTAGATGCTGTAACAGTTGCGCGATTTGTTTTGGTACAAAACCTAAATTTAGTCATGTTTTGACTTCAGAACGCTTGTTCCCAGAACGTGGGTCACAGCCGTATCTAGTGTTCCCGGTAACTATGCATAGGATATATGCCTTTTTTGTTGGACCCATGATTTGATGAACGTCGATTGCTTCTTAGTTGATGATAGTAAAAGTAGAATACTAGTCAATAAACATTTCCCTTCAATCTCCTATAACTTGTTGTCAATGTCGAAAATTATATTGTGAAGCATAGGACTCTTGTCAGATGAAGTATCGAAATCCAGCAGAATAACACCGTCTTAGATTAACCCTTTTCCTTTTCCTTTTTTTTAGGGTTGATGGGGTGGATAAGGAACACCCTCGTAGACTACCCTAATGCCTTAAAAAACTTTATTATTCATCCTTGAGGTGGAAAATCCCTCTGTAGTCGCTTTCCGAAGAATGATATTCCCTAAAATCTTCCCATTGATGTCCAAGTTTCCTGCAATACCGGGAAACCAATATCCCTCTCATCTCATGTTTTTGATCCTTTGTCTGTATGTGTTTTGAAGCCAGTGGTCAAAATTCGGCTAAAAATTCGATTCATTTATGCCTTGGAAAATGACCTGTTTCAGGTCTCAGGTGATACATGAAACTTACTGATGTAATATTCACACCATAAGTAGTCCGAAAATATGGGGTTTTTTTTAACTGTTCAAATGTATATGACACAGACTTTACCCTATATTGATTCTTCTATGCTTTCGTTGGGCAGGAGGTTCTCATACATCAACTTGTGCATACGACGTTTACTGCTTCGGAAAGGTCCTCCTGGAGCTGGTTACAGGCAAACTAGGCATCAGTGCATCGAACGACGCGTCGACAAAGGAGTACATAGACCAGGTATTCCCCTACATAACCATCCAAGACAAGGAACTCGTGACCAAGATTGTGGACCCCACCTTGATCTACGACGAGGACCTCTTGGAGGAAGTGTGGGCCATGGCGATCGTCGCCAGGTCGTGCCTCCACCCGAAGCCCTCGAGGCGGCCCCACATGACCCACATCCTCAAGGCGCTCGAGAGCCCCCTGAGGGTGGTTAGGGAGGACAACAATGCCGGCTCTGCTAGGCTTAGGACCACTTCGTCGAGGAGTTCTTGGAACGCGTATATCTTTGGAAGCTGGAGGCAGAGCTTGGACGTGGGCCCCACAGCCGCCGCCGCCACCTCGTCAGCAGCAGCTGGAGAGGGGCCCACGGGTGGGACCGGGAGTTTGAAGCGGTCCGGGACGTCCGGGTCCCACTCCCAGTCCCAAGGAAGCGGGCATATTGCCGGTGGTGGGACCCGGTCCTCCTCGCAGAGGCAGCAGTCGCGGGAGATATTCCCTGAACCCATGATGGAGGAGGTTCATGATATAGAGAGACAAGGGGACTAGTAGAACTCAGGGAGATTCTAGAAGGGAGGATTCTTTGTCAATAACGATATATAGTTTGGACTCGAGCACCCGGGCTCACAGTTGATCTGATCAGCACTACACTGGTTCTAGTTCTACATTTTGTCGGTTTGGGGGCCGGTTTATATGGAAAATGTGACTTGTACAGAGGTTACTTGGGGGAATCGATGACTTGGATCGAGATTGAAAGCTGCATTTTGAATGGCTGAGATGGAAAGGTGGGAAGTTGATGGATGATACAGACATTGATGTCCATTGTTTGTGATGTTGAAAGGGAGAAAGCAGAAACTATAATACTCATTCTTTATCCCTCGACCCTGTAATTGATATTCGATATCTTTGATTTTTCTGGTTCCCTGCTGTGGAATTGTAAAGTATAGTGGGTTTAGGGCAAGGACACTGTTTTCTTTTGTTCAGATTTTTTTTTTATTAGCTTTAATTTTGGTGGGGATTCTTGGGTGCAAAGAAGTGGAGATGAATAAAAGGCAGGAAACACATCACATTCCTATTCATTTTTTGCCTCCATCAAATGCCATGCCAAGTTGAAGATTCAACATGATCTTCCCAATTTGTTGTACTTGTTAATCATTTTCTACACCAATGTTGAAGGTTCAATGTCAACCCTAAGGCTCTATTCTTTTATGTGGTCGGTAAGATGCGAAAATGGTGCAGTGTGGTTAAATTGTGAAAAATGCGATAAGGTGTGGAATTATATGATAAAATTTACGGAAAGTGTAGCTCATGTGGATAGGTGAGAAGAGAGAATGTAAAAAATAGAGAAAAGTACTAAGATAAAAGTGAGAAATATATTGATAATAATTGTGGTAAAGTATGAACAAATATTGAGTGATATTATGAATTGTAATACCACACCATGGTGTTGCACAAAAGAAGAGTGATTGACAAAGTACACAATCATGGGGCAGATGCACATTGATCTAAATCGGCAGATGCACATTGATCTAAATCAGAACCACTAAATGACTACATACAAAAATATTTGTTTCGAAATTATGTTCAAGTCCTAAAAGAATGTGAAATGAACCTTCATAAGATTAACAATATTTATAACCAAATCAAGATTCTTTGAAATCATGCACAACCCCTGAAACTCATGAAGTGAACCTGAATGAAATCAATGACGTGTATATTTTGATTTGGATACAATCTACTGAGTATACTCGTCTTTCATGCCAATATCCACAGAAGGCAAAATGTGTTCTCTCTTTCCCAGCATATCAAAACAATGAGCAGAAGATAGAATAAAGGGCTAAAAATATATCAAAACCTGCACAATGGCGCAACTTAATCTTTACAAGAGCAGTAACAACAAAATAGTGTCCCAAGAATCCAAGATCCACTTGGACAAACTTATTGACTGCAATTAATAAAACCCAGTCATCACATCACGGCTTTGGGTAAATTACAAAAATCAACGGTACAAGCTCTCTGATCTCAGATTCTCAGCAATCTCGGTCTCCCATCGGTCTCCATTCTCAAGCAGTTTCTCCTTGTCGTACAGAAGCTCCTGAATCGATTAAGTTCATGTAAGAATGTCATTGCCTCCCGAAAATTGATCAGGAACACACAAAGGAAAAGGGGGGGGGGGGGTATTGAAGGATAAGTAATTCTCACTTTATATTCAACAATTCTCCCAATGTGGGTCCCGTTTTTATCGGGTTTGATGAGATCCAAATATAGGTAGCCTTACCTCTAGAAAACATCAATGTTCATGGAGAGGCTGATCCCGTAACACCCACAAAAAAAAAGCAATTTTCTAGAAAACCATTTTGAAGTTGAAGACCTTTGACCAAACAAGATTGTCAACCTATTTCATATCATTTCTCACTATATGTGAGGAGCCACTATGTTAGAGAACCTAGGCGTGCCAATTTTCAACGGTTTGATGATGAGAAATGATTACTAACCTCATGAGTTTCTGTGGCAAATTCGAAGTTTGGTCCCTCGACAATGGCATCAACAGGACATGCCTCTTGGCAGAATCCACAGTAGATGCACTTTGTCATGTCGATATCGTACCTTTAAGGAAGAATTTAATCAAGTGAGATAGTGCTTGGATGGTCAACTATTACACACACAAACACTCAAAATAAGGGGCAAAAAAAAAAAAAAAAAAAAAAGAGAGTCACCTGGTTGTCCTACGGCTCCCATCTTCCCTTGCCTCAGCCTCAATAGTAATTGCTTGTGCAGGACAAACCTACATAGTACAGAAAGATGTGATATAGAAAACCACCCCTGAATTTTGATGCTCTGACAGTCACTGATAGTAAGAAACACAAAACGTGACAATATTTGTGGATTACAATGTGCTGTGATGGTGATGGAACAACCTAAAACAGGAATGGTGGGACAATAATAAGGAATCAAAAGGTGCAAGGATGACAGCCTTCCACAAAGTAGCATATAGACCCATTTGATGAGTGACCTAACATATAGACCCATAATACAAGAATGAATATCAACAAAGTGAACTGTTATTGCAATTATCATTTTGCTCAGCACAAATGCAAGTATGAAACTCAACAAAAGTGGAACGGGAGAATGAATATCTGAAAGACGTTATCTGTCCTCCCTCCTCTTCATCTCTAGTCCACTGACATCACATGCCCACTCCTACCTCCAAATCTATGTCAACGAACAAATCAGACATCAAGCAAAAACCTGATGTCCAATAACTAATTCTTTTAGAGTATTCCTCGCATCAAACAAATTGGAAAGCATAAATTCGGGTTTAAATCAGGTTTGGACAATAGAAATATGGAAAATCTAGTGTCCGAATTTTCGGTCAATGACAAAATACAGGAGAAGAATCTGTTGACCGTACCCAAATTTTTCCTGGATTGGACTGAACCCAGTATTAGGGTCGGACAGTTTTTAGATAGCCCTAACCCTATCAACAATGAGCCCTGGAAAGAAATAAAAAAGTAGCAAAAGTGGGACCGAGATTTATTTTAATTTGTTTCTAACCTAATATCTTTCTTTCCACACTGCATGAGTTATTCACATAAGGCATTGCCATGGAACAGATAATACAATACACACATGCTCCATTCCATCACTGTACAGAAAGGACCACCCCTTCATATCATAGCCAATAGATTATTGAGGGCAAGACGATGGAGATCTTACAGCCTCACAGAGTTTACAGGCAATGCAGCGTTCCTCTCCAGTTGGATAACGCCGAAGGGCATGCTCTCCACGAAAACGAGGACTCAAAGGACCCTTTTCAAAGGGGTAATTGATCTGCATTATTTAATAAAAGAGCAAAAGCAGCAATTAGACGAAACAGGATCGTGACGTAGCAAAAGCTAGGTAAAAAAATGAGGTGTATGGTAGGAAGAAGAGACACTCACAGTAACTTTGGGCTCAAAGAAGTACTTGAGAGTTAGAGATAAACCTCTAACCATCTCCGTCAGAAACAATGTATTGATGCTTCTCTCAAAAACTACATTAAGGAGGGAAAATATCCGGATTTAATAAGAGGCATCGATTGATCCAGAAGGCTAAACCATTTGTATTAGGACCCAGAAGCTTAAAGCAGAGATACAATTACAGCCCAAAAAGAATAAAATCAATGAAATTCAAATACTGAGGTTGACATACCAGAACTCCAGTCCTTCGAGATCTCCCTGGCAAGCTTTTCCCTTTCTTCGTCATCTGTATGAAGGACAGATACATAAGTTATAACAGCAGTCTTCCATCAGAAAAGCAATTGGTACATAATATCTGCCCTCTGTATAGCTATACTACAAATGCATTGGGCAGAGCTTGTCAAGAATCCACAGAGGAAGACCAATGTGAATTGCCCAGGGTCGAGTAGGGATCGTTGGTTCAAAATCCAAAGCAATCTATTTTCACTCAATGTAAAAATAACCCAAATCAACGTAATTCATCAATTGCATTTCAAAGAAAGCAGTGACACATCAGTTATCCTTCTTTCTAGTATGTGAGAGCTTGCGACAGAAGGCATGTTTAGCTTCACTTGCGAGATTCAGCATACTTGGAGTTGTATCTCCAGAGTCAAACAACCCCCTATATATTCAGGAAATAACGTTGCAAGAAGATAATCAGGAAAAGGAAGGATTACTTGCAACTTGCCCAAAGAAACGAGCACAGATACCATGATAAACGAGAATAATTTGGAAAAAGAGCCTTAAAAAACCTCTATATTTTTTATGGTAAAGGCCTAAACTCTAGAGAGGGAAGATTGAAGTTCGCCATAATTCAAAACTGTCCCTCTCCACAAATATTATAAGCAATGAGCCAATGACTATATGGAGCATTTCCCAATTCTTGTAACTAGGTTTATTGGATAATGGCTTCTTAGGTGGTTTGGTCAATTTTCAAGAACATGTTTTAATGAAGAATGACTGTATCTGTTCTTGCGATAACCATCATTTGTATGCTTTAGAATTCACATAGGGCACAACTATTACATATCATCGCCTCGCAAAAAGCAAGTACCAGCACAACTGCAATACTTATATGGTCCACAGCATCATGCAGACAGCTTTAGCTTGTAGCAATAAAGCCAACCAAACAAATACATTTTGTTTCCCCTTTTTGAGTTCCAAAAGGAGAAGATGGTTCACATGACCTCCCTAACCTGATCAAGAAAACTCACAACCAAACAGCTCGGAGAATGAACGGAAATATCAGGTAGGTTCTGCTCTCTGACAACAGAATCTATTACAGAAGGTCCTCTATTGCTAGCTTCACATGAGTCTAACAGATTTACTAATCACCACTATTGCACTTGTGCCCTAATTCAATTAGAAATGAGGAGGCATTCATATTAACTCCCCTTCCCTTCCAAGATGCACATCATATTGCACAAATGTCACCCATCGAATGCTTTCCCCTAAGTTATCATACTCTAACAATCCAAACACAATTTAACAATTGAATGTAGTGCATATGACCCCTACCAAGGAAGTTTAAGCATTTTTTGAAAGGGACTTTCTATTCACCAAAAAGAACAATAGAGTTTAACTACCACTTCTTAAGATCCTGACACTTCTTAAGATCCTGACATTTGCCTAACAGATGGTTATAGAACACATCTTACTCAATCTATATTGAAAAGGGGGGAATTTCACTCTAAATCATTGTATACCTTTCGGTGTGGAAAATGAATGTTTAGTGGCAAAAGAACGTGACCCATACTGGCTGCCACCTTGCATTGCCTGTCCAGTCAAAGCCTACAAAGGTAGATACAAATTAGTGATGCAACAGGTTCAACAAGAAAATTACAGGTAAAAAATAAAAGCAAATACACAATCAGAATAACTGGCAAGGTAATAATAAACTACATGATTACAGTCCATAACATAATGAGAAAAACAGAAATGCACATCCAATTACTGGATGGAAAGAGACAGAATCATCAACAAACCTCAGCATACATAAAACTCCAAACATACTGAAATTTGATGCACCTAAAATGTCAATAGGTGCATTGCTCAAGTGCAAATGCACCTAAAATCATCAACAAAGCTCAGCATACATAAAACTCCAAACATACTGAAAACCCTTAATCTTTCATGACATAGTCTTAAATTAGGGTTCATTTTCCTCCCAATCACAGTACCATCGCATTTGGAATTTGGGAGGAGTCATTTGAAATCTTCATCCGTGTTACTCTCTCAAATATATCTAACTTTTGACGTCTACATAACGCAGACACTCTAAAAAACAAAAAATCCAGAATCGAAACATAATTGCTAACACTCAGTACTCACCTAATAAATTACCGAATAACGAACGAGCCATACAATCCTCAAAGTTCAATCTGATAATCAACAAACGATAAATCTAACCCTAACGACTTCAATATTACAATCAACTGCAAGCGAAAACGCACAGATTGCTACCAAATGACGGGAATAATTAGGGTTTGGGAAAGAGAAAGAGGCTTACAAGCTGGCGAGAGCGAAGAGCGAGAAAAGACCTCCGAGATAAGATGGTCGCCATTGTTGATGACCTTGGAGCTTCGATCAGCGATTGATCGCTCAGATTCGATCTTCGATTGGCCTTCTTTTTCTGCTTGTTTCTGCGTTTGAGGAAGTTTGTTTGTGGTTGGGTTTTACAAAGACGGTTTAATCGGAAACCGACCCGAACTAAATGGAGCTCCGTGGCCCTTTTCAATGCCACTTGAAAACACTGAACTTCGTTTTTTTCCTTTCGTTATTTAATTGATTTTTAAATTTAAATAACATGTACCTTAAGCAATATACTCCGCCTATTCCACATTAATTGTCATCATTTTTATTTTCAATGTCACTATTTGATTGATAGTTTCTTAAATAATATGTTATTAACAATTGCAATATTATACTTTTATGATAATATTTTTCGTTACAAATCTAATAGTGATAATTTTTTATAGTAACTCGTATATAATGAGACATGCACCTAGATCACATGTTTGCAGTGAATAGTTATAATAATAAGAGTGAACAATCATAACAATCTGAGTGAACAATCATAACACTATGAGTGAACAAGCATAATATTTAGAGTACATACTTCGGTGCACCTAACAACTTGAATACCTTAATACATACTCCCTCCGTTCTTTTTTATCTGTCATTTACGGTTTACAGTGCCAATTTTTAATCAATAATTTCTAATATAAAGTTTTTATAGAAAATATAATATTATTTTTTTTAATAATATTTTTTATTACGAATCTAATGACATTAATTTTGTATGATAAATCAATATATAAATTCAGATATTAATGGTCAAAGTTTTTAACACAAATTCCTAAATGACGGATAAAGAAAAACGAAGGTAGTACCATTGAAATACAATTATAAAGTTCATATATTGTCCAACTGCACAAATTATGTATTGTTTCAATCTAATTTAAAATGACATTAGTTTGGAAGGAAACAAGAAAAAAAATATTTGAATTATCAAGATTTGAAACTATTTTTAAAAATGTAGATATACGGAGTATCGTTATATTAAAACCCTAACAAAACTAACACCATAACATTTGAATTTATAGAGTCTCTAACTGTCGGGATGTTATCTTATTAGATCGAAATCCCGCATCTAAGTAGAAATGGTTCGAACCCGAGCAGCTTTTATGAGCGAGAAAGACTAAAATGCTGGTTGTGGGTGCTACTTTAGCAACCCAATTAAGCATATTTTACACTAGGTTGGCCCTAGACCAAGCTGTTATTAGCTTTGTGCTTATGGTATAACTAGAGGTGATCGGAAATGGGGGGAGGGGGGGAGGGGGGTTGTTCGGGGTGCAGATTGGGTTCGAGGCTTCATGAAAGGTCTCAAGTTTCAATCTCTTGTCACGGCGAATTCCCATAGTATCGTGGAAAACCTAAAGACAACTAAAGGGATGGGGGATATAAAGTTTTGAGGTGCGAATAAATTCTATAACACACAATCACCGAAGGAGGTTATCTTGTGACATAATGCTGCACGTGACTTGACATGGAAGATTAGACAGTCCAAGTGATATCTTGCTATCGTGAGGTTAATCAAGTTGTTGATAGACTTGTTAAACTACTCATAGACAAATGTTTAAGTATTATTTTGTATGTAGACGAACCTCTAATGGGAAGTTTAATACATGTTTCATGAGGAAGACATGAACGCTCTTAACTGAATAAATTGAGGGTTCACCGTATCATTTCCATAAAAAAAGTATTTTAACTTATAACCCAAATTTATACTAATCCAACATTTAAAATATGTTCACATGAAAACCAAAGATTTTGCCCAACTTCATATGTTGCACAAACCAAAATTAATGTAAAATTTCATATAACTTTTTTGACAAATTTCATACAAAACTCAATAAAACCATGCTTAAACCAAATGTTGTTGACAAAATAAAAAAAATAAAAAAAATCAATACGACGTAGTTTTCTTCTCCACAACATCGATTCATCATCCCAACAACCGGGAAATTGCTTATTGCATTTGCCCGGGTTTAGCCGTACACAGTCATCGACTGGACTAGGGTTTAACCCAAAAATTCTCTCCCCCAAAAATGGCAACACAGGGAATTCGATCCGCCATTGTAGCAGGAGCAAGGTCCATGGTTGCTCGATCGAGAATCTCTCCTTCCATGACAACCTCCTCAAGGAGAATCACTTCTTCATTCTTATCTTCTCCAACAGCTCCTTTATCCTCTGCTCCGAGGTACAGCAACACTTTCTCTTTCTAGTCAGTCTGATAATCCTGAAATTTTTGATTCGGATTGATTTTTGGATTGTTTTTTATTGTTGAAGGTTGGCTTCAGTGCTTGGAAGTGTTGATTCGCAGAAGCCTCTTCATAGTGCCATTGCTTCTGCTCGATTAACCTCCATTCTTGCTCTGGATACAAGCTGCTGGAGCTCACTCTCTCAAGGTTTTTCCTCATTCTCTCTCTAATTTGTGTACGTAATTTGATTCGATTCGATTTCGTAGCATGTTGATTGCTGATTGAGCTTTGCTGTTAGTAGATTGCAACGTACTCAATTGATGTTTCCTTCCACAGATTCTTGATTTGGATTTTAATGAATCTGAATTTGAGCCGAATTGATAATTTGATTGGATTATGTTTCATTAGATTCATAAAATAAGCATGTAATGTTGACCTGTTGAATGCTGATCGAGCTTGGCTGTTAGTAGATTGCAACATACTCGATTGATCTTTCATTCCACGGATTCTTGATTTGGAGTTTAATGAATCGGAATTTGAGCTGAATTGATAATTTGATTGGATTGGGTTTTATAGAGTCAGAAAATAAACATGTAATGTTGATCAACATTCAGCGCGGTGAAGCTAAATAAGCTAAATCAGAGTAGTTTTTGGCTGAGTCTGATGTGTTCGGTTTGTTCAATATCTATGAGATTTTGACCTTAGATTCAAAAATTTGAATGTTCTGAAAAATGATGGATAAATTGCACTCCGCTCACTTTTGTGGCTTTGCCATTGATAGTAGTCATTTTTATGTTGTTTTGTGCATTGGATTAAGTGTACATAAGAGCTTTTAGACCTCCTATATTTCTTTTTGATGGAGTTATAGGCATCGAATGATTTGTACATCTTGGATCAATTTGAATCGGTCTCTCAAAATTGTAAAGTTTAGGGAAAGACTGCTACAACCAACTCCTCCATGCCTCTCTTGGGCAGGATTTTGGAGTACTGAATTTGGTTATGGTTTGTGCATTGGATAAGTGTACAGAAGAGCACTTTTTTTCTTCAATAAGTGTATCGGGACGAGGGGTTAGAGCTTAGTTTGTTCATTTGTAAAACTAGTTCTATCTGTGATGGTTGTTCATGTTCCTTGCGAATAAATTGCATATTGACTTGGTTACTTTCTCTTTTGCTATAGGATTTGCTACGCCTTTGTGACAAGCAATACCCCATTTTTATGGAGCTAGGGGATGTTTAGGACTTTATAAAGGAAACCCAAAGAAACTTAATCGAGTTATGTTTTTAAGTCTGTGTCGGACTCCCCTTTACTCAGAACCAAGATCTTGTGATTCCTTCGGTTTTTTACTTTTGAGCATTGTATGAACAAAATGATGTAGCAATTGTGCTAAAGGAATGGAGAACCCGTTTTGGGTCATTAAGAAGGCCGGTCTTTTTGTTTCTGATTCTCGTCCCTTCTTGATGCAGTTCCGTGTTTTGTTTGTGGTGATGCAAAGTAATATTTCTGCCTTGTCTTGTTCACTTGATGAACATGTTTTGACATTGAACTGCACTCAGCACCCACTTTTGTGATTTCTGATGTTGATCTTCCTTACGCTCGTTGCTTGTGGATATGCAGGGTACAATGAGTTTATTAAGACTTTTTTGGGTGGGGTTGGTGGGGGGGGGGGGGGGAGGGGTGTAAAAAACTGTCCGGACCGAAACCCCAGTTCAGTCAGACTCGGAGAAAACCGACGGTCATAAATTTTTCGTCCTAATTTGGACTTCGACTTATTTGACCGAAAATCTGGGCACTAGTTGTGATTGATTTGCGTCACTATTTGGTGAATGAGTCAGGTGAGGAGGTAACTGAGTACTACCACCTATTAGTGTCCTGATTATGGTTTGGAACTACATTAAAAGCCAGCTTACTATCTTCATAACCTGATAGATGATGATAGCTTGTAGATTGTGAGAATGAACAGCGATGAACCACACTTTAAACAATTACCGTGCTCTTGCACAGTTCAACAAACCCGACTATCGAAGCATCCATAGTATCCAAAGGCTTGGGTAGCATGTACACTTACAGCTACAACTTTTAAGGGCCCGTTTGGAGAGAAAAATGGAATGGAATAAGGGTGGGATAGGTATCCAATTCCTTTTCTTGGTGTTTGGTGAAGCATTTATGGAATGGGATTGGGAAACCCCCAGGTTTCTAATCCCCCTCAAAAGGGTGGAATTAGAACCCTCCCATATATGGGGGGTATCAAAAGGGTGGAATTAGAACCCTTGCCTTATTCTATTCCCTTCTCTCACCAAACACTTTCTATTTTGGAATCAAATTCCATTCCCAACTCTCTAGATATCTAATTCCATACCCATTCCATTCCATTTTTATCTCCAAACATGCCCGGTAATCTAGGTTTTTGAACCCATGTTTGACATGTAGCTGGGAATCCATGTTAGACTTCCCTTCAGCTAGCTGAAATGGATGGCCCATTGAACTGCATTGGTAGTTTACAGCTAAGAATGCTTATATAGAGTACCTTTTGTGTGTGTCCTCTTCCTGATTTACCTAGTCTTTATTACAGCAGAGCTCTTTCTACTTATTTCCCTTGCCTTCATATCTTAACTTTTATCAGCAAGGTAGTTTCCCACATTAGGTTCACTGATTTTTTGTTCTTTTCTTTTTGAATTTCCTAGACCTTGCAGTTCCTCGGTGACCAGAGTCAAGATCCAACTTAGGCTATTCCGTGTGTTGATGGACATTATACTTTGCCAAATCTACCGTTAGCCTTGTACCTCAAGAGTTTTGTAGGAGTCTTCTTCCTGTGGCCATTTTGTTCTCGCCTTCCTTGATGCAATTGCAAGTCACTCGAGCAACCCAAGTTAGAGTTGTGGCCGATTCTGTTTATTTGTTGGTTTATACAGGAGGAGATCATTTCGACCTGTTCTTTTAAAACTGCTTTAGCACTTTTTATTCATAGATGGTTGTCTCCATGTAGAATTTCGGAAATGGTCAAAAATCGTTTTAAGTGAAGGGATGGTTGGATTTTATAATCATAGGTAAATGTACTCACATTCACATAGGTACTTTGATCTTGGAGTTCTAGTATGAAAGACTTTATACTATAAAATATTAGGGGAGACCATGGGGCTCTTAATTGTATTTATATCCATGGATAATTACATACACCGTCCATGAATAATTGCATATGCCATCCATGAATAACTGTAGATATGTATATTGTATATAGATACAACTAAAAGCCTCATAATCTCTCAGAGAACCTCATAGTCCAGAGTCTTTCATGTTAAAACTCCAAAGCCGAAAACAAACCATTCGGATATCCCGAATTCCTACCCTAGTGGATCTTCATTAGACTACTTTTGCTGTCGATTTATGTTTTCAATCCTTGCAATGCACCATCTGTGAATTGAAGTATACGCGGTTTTAAGAAGTTGAGCTATGTGTGACGAGCATTGGAGCTTAGAATGTGTGAATGAAAGCTAGAAACATTGAGCTCTTCTGGACCAGACAGTTTTGCTCTCTATTCTAGATGATACAGGGAAACAGGGATGCCGACAAAACTGTCCTGTCGAATATCGGGTTCAGTGCGACTTAGAAAAAACTAGGTACAATCGTGCATTTTTTTTTTTTTGGTACGAATTTTGACATTGAATGGTGTTTTCCGGGTACAAGAACAACATTCTTCTTACTTGTATTGTCTGAAGACTCTGAGCCCTAATTTAGACATATGTCCGAATTGGTCTGTGAAAAAACCCAGTAAAAAATGGGTATTGGGCTTCCATTTGGTGTCCAGATCTAAGAATGACCTACACCTAAATATTTGGCCACCCCAGTGTAGCTCATGGGTCATTGGGTGATAAATTGATAAGAGATAGTCTTCTTCGAAATTGTACCTGTAAAATTCGTTGTTAAATAGACTGTAACAACAACAAATTTTCGAGACACACCTTGGAGCACGGTTGGGGGTTGCAAATGTAGACAACTTTCCCCCAAGAACTTAATGAAGAAATTGAATTTTAGATCCAAAAAGGCCTTTTAGGAATCATTTTGAAAATCAGTTTGGACAAAAACAAGAACACAATTGGAAAACAATGAAAGCCCAAGAAAATATGATGCTTGTGCAAGTAAAGTGATTCATATTTGTTTCCCTCAAAAAAAAAAAAGTGATTCATATTTGTGCGTTATATGCAGATTACCGTTGTTAAATAGACAATATGATAAAAGTTCAATTGTTACGGAGTAACTTTTAGTAAATAAATGTAAGTTTTTTTTTTGGTGAGTATTGGAAAAAAATTATTTTTGAATAATTTTAGAGAGGTAAGGCTCTGTAAATTTTAAAACTCTTCACCCTTTGAAGAGGTAAATCCTGAAAATTTAAGTTTGGATAAAACGCAAAATCCGATAGCAAGTAACATGTGTTGTTCACGTGAATGGATGGTGTGTGTCCCGGTAATCACGTGCTATAGCTGAAATGCGAGTTTATGGGCAAACCAACAAAAATGCATTTTTTAACACCTTTTTTTTAAAAAATAAATAAAATTAACTCCTTATATTTTAAATTAACTGCAGCAAAAATATTGAAAAAAGTATATCGATAATATTTCCAAAGAGTTTGCCAGAGTTCAGAACTCCATGATATAATATAATTATACGTGCATGGCACTTGGACAAACTCAGTTTTCAGCTAGGGTGTATGAATATTTTGTTGGGGATAAATACATGTCAAGCCAAATAAACTATCCGACATGAAAGCATGCCATAAGCTTATAAGAAAATACATTTGACAAACAGTGCAGAAATAATATATATATATATATATATATATATATATATATATATATATATATATATATGTATAATGTTTAGTATTTATTTTTATGATTTAGGATCTGTCAAAAACATGGATAAAATGTAGGGTAAGTTTTTACTTAAATTTACCAAAACTTATCAAAATTATCAAAATTAAAAAGATATTAAAATTTAATTTTGATATATTTTTGGAAAATTTGACAAAAATTATCAAAACTTACAAAAATTATCAAAACTTAACTTTTATCCAACTATTTTTTACCCATGAATTCGACATACCATTGATAAATAATTAATTAGATAAATACTATAGCAAAAATGGTAATTTTTGATTTAAAATTATGCAATTAAATGTTTATATATCAATTGGATCGATAGCATATAGCTTTATAAATATCATGTTCCAACACTAATTGAAAATCATAATTTAACTTTCCTAAATGATTACATCAAATAATATCTTTATAGTGTGCATTATTTGTTGGGTGTATAAGATAAGTGTTATTGGATAATTGTTGATCTACTAACACAAATCCAAATATCTAATGTTGGGCTTTTGAGTGTTGGTTCCCTTAGTGAAGGAGTTAGCTTGAAAATATAGACTACAAAGATTGGTCCAAGTGGCAACATCATATGAATGGATAAGATCCCAAGTAAATCTTAGATCTTTAGTATGCACCCATTGGCACACATGACATACCTACCATGCCCAAAAACATATATCTTATATTATGTCACTATTTATTAGTCAATGGAAACTTATCCACTTCATTATATTATTAGTTATGGCAAAATTCTTAGATATTTAAAAGGTACTTGAGTTATTTATAAATCCTTAATGATGAATTGTATATATAGTTGTATGTGAGTACAAATTATTCTTGTATTTAGGTTCAATTTCTTCGCTAGTGTTATCCGTGATGCGGCTGGAATAAAAAATGATATACGAATACAAATTGTTTATGTAATTGAAAAAAAATGAAGTTATGATTCAATGAATACATTTGGTCTCTTTGAATTGGTATTTCTATAGGTAATTATATATGGAAATTAAAATTATTTACATTGAAATTTTTTCAAACTTCACCCTTAAAATTTTTTGTCATGGACATATTATAATTATTTTATTTTACCGAGCTTATTTTCCCTTAAATTCACATCAATAATAATCTTAATGGCTATGATTGCACAAAAAGAGCAATGAAGAAAAATCAACTTGAAAAATTATTCTAAAAGTGAGCTTCCTACCAAGAATTGAAAAGTAGTCCCTATTTTCTTGTAATTATAGATAGATGTCAATTCAAAATTTTAATGCAAGAAAAAGTGAATATTCAAGATTTCCCATCGTGCTCAATATTTTTTCCTTTTTTTGGGGGCGGTTGTCAAAGAGGAGAAATATAAAAGTTGCACGAAACCTTGGGCTGAGTACACAGAAATTTTCAAACTTCCCACTGAAAAAACGAGAAAAATAATAAAACCTTTTATTTTGGCGCAAGAAAAGAAAAAAAAGAGAGAATATTTACTGATGACGAAACAACAAATCCAGTCATTATCATCATAATCACCTTTTTTTCCCCCCTAGTCTTCTAATATAAGCAGAAATCTAGCATATTCTCGAAGAATTAGATGCCCTAATTGCGTAATTTTGTGATGTAAATCTGAAAAAATTCCAGAGAAAATAGAAGCTGAATAAAATCCCCAAATTCGATACATTTCTGGTTAGTTTTCTTCCCTTGAATTATTTCTTCATCTGAGTATTGGAAATGATCACCACCCATTTGGATTCTGAATTTTGGGTATTATTATTTATATTTTATCAATTTTTATCTGTTTGATTTTTACTGGGTAAAAATTTTCCAGAGAAAATAGAAGCTGAACAGAACCCCCAAAATTCGACACATTTCTGGTTAGTTTTCTTCCCTTAAATTATTTCTTCATCTGGGTATTGGGAATGAGCAAACACCCATTTGAATTCTGAATTTTGGGTATTATTATTTATATTTTATCAATTTATATTTGTTTGATTTACTGCACCTGGACATATGGAGGATAAGATTTTTGTATCTTTGCAGATTGTATGACGATTGTTGTAGTCTGCAAATTTGTTGCATGCTGTGAATAAATTTTGGTGGGTTCTTGTTTTTATCTGATAAAATTAACATTTTGACTGTTTACAGTAGTTTCGCTGTAATTTTCACTCAATATTCTGTCAATCAATCAGGATGTATGTGTATATATATATATATATATATATATATATGGTATTCAAGGTTAATTGGGAAATTTCTAGGCTTTTCATTTCTGAGGTTGATTTTCCATCATTTTCTTGGCTGTACTTCTTCTATCTACCCCACATATCATAAAGTTTGCAACTTTTTTTGCTCTCTCTCTTATTTGCTCTTTGTCAATTGTCATCCCTCCTTATCTCTTTTACCCTTCTTTGGGTTTTTTAAGCCTTTGCTTCTGGTTTGGGGAATTGGGGTTTGGGGCTCTGCTTGCAATCCAATCTTCCTGCTGAACCCTAGGTTTGTTTCTTGATTCACTGATTGATTTGATTGAGTTAGATTGGATATGATTTGTTGAGATTTTGCTTGTTTCAGTGTGGTTTGATCATGTCTCTCTGTACAAACCCTTGCCTTCACTCGCCTCTCTACATTCACTGTTCTCCATAGTAGCTTTTTTCTCACACTAAACTCACTTTCTTCACGTCTTTTCTCTCCTGTTTGTGTATCTTGTCTTGAAGAACTCAGTTTCTTCATCTTGGTGTTGATTTGTTGTCTGGGTTTGGTCTCCTTTATTATGTTCATAAGCTGGGTAGTTGAAAAAGATCATGTTTTTCAGCTGACTGTAATGGACTAAAGTAAAACGGTTCATCAAACCTCTTCTGCTTCTCTTCCATGGAGTTGTACTTGTAGATAGTGAACGATTTCTAAATCTTGGGTTGGCTGGAACATGTCTCTCTAAATTGCAAAATTTAGGGGTAAGACTATCATATCCGACCCCTCCATACCCCACCTGGGTGGGATTTCGGAGTTTTGATTTTGGTTTGGTCTCTTTTATTGGGTTTTGCCTTTTAGCCATACTTGTTTTTCTAACTTTGCTTTTACTCTATGAAATACTGTTGCAGGCTTCCTATGTTTGCACAAAGTTTACATTAAATCTATGGTCTTCTTAAAGCTTCTTCCTGCAACACCTATGAAGAAGGAGTTCATCTAGAAACAAGGTTGTTGGAATCGGAATCACGCTGGTTTTGAACATCCATGGAGAACAATTCCTATGAGGCAGTGCATAATGGCAATGGCTATGTGGGTAGCAATAATGGGCACTTGGCTCCTAGTCCAAGGCACCACTCGCCCCGTCTATCATGGCTTGATTTGAGAGTCTTTTATGTTAGGGTTAGCAAATGTGAGATTGACGATTCGACCCCCGATCATCTCAATTTGACCCTTGTCCCATTGGATCCAAACACCCTTCTCGAAGTGAATGGGGTAAGGGCTAGCATATACTCTGATGGGGTTTCGATTCTTCTTAGGAGGGATCGCGTTGATAGGAAATCCGAGGAGGTTACTTTTGTGACCACGGATAGTATTAGGATAACCGGGAGTGTGAAGTTCGAGGTCTTTGATGGGGATGTTCTCGTGCTTTCTGGGTCGCTAGACAAGTGTGATAGCAATGGTTTTCTTGATGGCGAGGAGTCTGATCACGTTTCTCGGATGTGGGGCATGAGATTTGAGACCAATGTAACCGCCGGGACGGGCTTTCTCAAGGGGAAATTGCAAAGGGGGTCAGAGCTAGCTTTGCCATCAATCGAGGTATTTGTTGCGGGGTCCTTCTTGGGCACCCCAATTATGCTAACAAAGAGTTTGAATCTTAATCCGCGAAGAAAGCAAGTGAGATTGGGGATGCTGAATTCAATACCCGAGAACGATACTGCGGAAAGCGACAGGGAATCGGAACCTTCATCCGGGCTTGCTATGCAGGTGATTAATGTGTATGCTTTTGCGTGATTCGTGAAAATTTTACAAGTTGTTGGATTGTTCAATTGTTTGCTTCTTGTCGATGTTGGTTTTGGATAGGATAGTTGTTTTACTGGCTCCTGCTTGAAGTGAGTGGGATTGACTCAAGGCATGCTCTTTTCAGGAGTTAATACCTCTTTTACCTAATTGAACCCAAATTTACCCATTTCCCCCATATTTCCAACACTCAACTTTTCACTTTTACCTAATCCTTACTTCGCCCAACCTTCCTATATCACTGAATAGAACAAACCTAAGTGACAAAACATAAATAATTTTCCAAGGTGAAATGTTCCGAGTGATATCGGACAGGGCAGATGTAAATAGAAACAAATTCCTTTGTCACAATCATCTAAGGGTGTTTTAACTCTTATGCCTATCAACATAGGATAAGTCTTATCCTTAAGGTAGGAATGGTATGGGCTTCTGCCGCATGTTTTTGTGATAGGTTGCAAGAATCTTTTCTTGTGCTTGAAAATGGAGTTAGATAATTTCATTTTCTGTTTGAAATGGAGATTTGCGGTGATCAGTGATCACAGATCTGGGTTGTCGATGATTCAATGACTCTTTACTAGTGGTTTTCTAATAAGTTGAATCGGAAAAGTTGGATATCTTATTTCAATCTCATTCCATGTTAGAAACTCATATCTCACCTATGCTGTCCATGCTTATCATCATTCATGATGCAAGGCTCTGTTCCTTATAGGGTAAATACCCCGTTTATCCAACCCATCCTAAATTTACCTACTTTCACCCCTATTTTTTAGACTCAACCTTTCTACTTTACTTAAACTTAACCAACCTTATTTTACCCAACATTACCTTACCCTTGTAAAAGAACGAATGAACCCTTAAAATGACTAGTAGTATACCTGTAAATTTAGACCCTTTTCTGTTGTTTCGGGTTTGTCCTTCTGTTTCAACTTTCACGAGAGCTTAGGATCTGTTGCTTCAACTTTCGAGGGTGTGAGAAGGTTGGGTAAGGATTGGTAACTATTGGGAAAAGTCAAGTGCTGAAAATATGGAAGAATGCGCAAAATAGGGTTGGGTTTGGTAAAGTGGATAATAACCCTCCTAAAGAACAGGCCCTTATTGCAAGAACATGGAATTAATCCTTTTTCTTTGTGATTGATTTTCCTCCTATGAATCTGCAAAAAGATAGCAATATTTCCGTGATTCTTGCTTGACATCCCCATCATGTTCCAAACATACTGATTCTGACCCCCTAAATCTCGATGTATAATGCAGGTGTCGCAATCCTCGGACTACAAACCGGACAATGAAGTATATAATGGCAACTTTTACCCAAATGCCGAGTATTGGGAAGGTGAAGATGGAGAATTAACATGGTTCAATGCGGGAGTTAGGGTTGGAGTTGGGATAGGTCTCAGTGTCTGCCTCGGGATAGGCATAGGTGTAGGCTTGCTAGTCAAAACCTACCAAGGCACAACCCGGACTTTTAGAAGACGGTTCTTCTAATAACACCCCGCATCTCAAAACCACCTATGCTCCCTTTTTCTCTCAAGATTGTTGCCAAAAAAAGTTGTTGAAATCGAGCTAAAAATGACGGGTTTGGCCCCGAAAAAACTATATGAAGGTCAATTGGGAGCATATCGAACGCTATGTGAGGAAATTCCTTCCACTCAAATTCTCAGCGCTCGTTGAATCAAACTTCTGATGTGAGATTTCCGGTGGAAGTGCAGATATCAGATATGCAATGCTCCACGATGTACTAAACATACATTGTAGAATCAAGTTGATTAGGTAATACCTAGCCTTTCTTTTTGTTTTCGGTTTTGTTGAAGTGGGGGAACACTTGGTGATGACAAAAGTTTTGTGGATGAGTCTGAAAATATTGGTGCAGTTCTGTGGATGCTAATCTGAATTGTGCATTTTTCTTCTCTCTTTAGGTTAAAAGGGTGTGAACTTTGGTACAGAATGATGGGTTTTTCAGAGTTTTGGTGTTTGGACTTGTATAAATACATAAATGTTCCTTTTCATTTACAATAGTGGAGAATACTGTTCTTTGTCTTGTGTAAATACATAATGTTTCTTCCATTGGTGTGTTAACTTGGTGTTGATCCAGAAGACTAGTTTGTGACTATATGGTGTAGCCAGTTCAAACTTTGGCATTCTCATGTATTTTACCAATCGACATGGCGCAGATGTTTTGTTCTGAGCCATCGAAGGCGCTAAGAAAATATTGGGACCTTTATGTTGAATCTATGCTTGTAAAGGATTGATCATGCTGAGAAGGACATATGCTAGATTTTGGTGGAAATATTCTCCCTTTTGAAGGAAGATGTGAGTGAGGTATCATGTACATTGATAGGAGATGCTTGATTTTATTTTTTGGTAGAAATATTCACCCTTTTGTATAAAAATGACCCAGATGATCCTAGTCAAGCAGCTCAAGTATCTTCTCAGACACTCGCCTAAGGGATTACCATGGCATACGTGCTTTAGATGTCCCTACACAGAAAAGAACCTTTTAAGAGAAACATGTTTTGAACACGATCTGGAGGGGGAATCTAGATATAGGCAGTATTTTCGCATGAAAAAAAAAGAAGAAAAAGTAGCAAAAATAAAACTCATCAACTTTCTATTTTCAATATTTCATTGTGGTTTCATGGGGCCTCAATCTACCGGTTTGATTTATCAAAAGGAAGACGTAGCCTTTACTCATTTGGACTTATACCCAAAAAATAAAAGAAGTCTCTAGATTATTCACATCATTTCTTATTTGTTGAAATCTATAACGCGCTAATAAAAAAAATCTAAAATCTAACTAAATTAAAGAAAGCAACAAAAGAAAAAAAAATTAAAAATGAGATAAGATTTTATTAGTACAAACATGAAAGTTGCACTTATTGTGGCACCACCACTATAATGTACCATCCATGAAAATGATGGACATGAGCCATCACCTTCTTATCATAAATTTCCCCAACATTGCATGATCCTTTCATTCAAAGAATGAATATGGCCTCCTTAAAAGGATAAGTTATGGTCCCTCCAACAAAAAAGGATCTAAAAGTCAACATCACACTTCGATTTCTAGGACCAAAAATCAAATCCCAAATTTACCTCAATCAATGTACAATAACAAGCACTAGGTATATCATCCTCTACACTCCTCATAAAGGTCCAAGTCTTGGTGTAATTAAAATATTTTTCATCGATAGAGATTGTAATTGATGGATGATAGACTATGTTTATCATGTACAGTTTAACACCGACCCATTAAGTTTATTGTTTACCCTTAGGACATTGATCCAGTAAACATGCTAAATTTACCTTTTCCCCTGCAAAATTCTCGGCTCTAAAGCTATAGGATTATAGTGGTACAAGGAACACACAAAAGACGGTAAAACAAGCACAAGAAGTGGCGCAAACGCCACTTTCCTAGCGATCACCTGGTTAAATAGAATACTTTATGGCCATATTTGGTAGACTGGTCATATTTTCAATCGCCTGAGCAGATGACTTTTCATATTTAACTTTTTGAATCTAAAAAGCTCTTACCAAACATTTTTCATACAAACAGCTTAATGGCCGATCCAAACAACCAACAGTTGCCAAACAGGGCCTATAACCATATGTGTCCTTTGCCCCCAAAAAAAGTTGAACAACTCAACAACGATTTCAGTTTCACATATGTACATAATAATGCCAACCAATGCATCATGACAGTTTCTTTCTTTTTAGGGAGGGGCGATATCTCATCATATGTACAGACGGAACGAGATGGATAATGCTAAATTTGTACAACCATAAACACATGACCCAAGAGGAGGCTGTATCAGCTCCCGATCTGAACGCTTTGAGAGAAAGGAGTCAAGTCGAGTGATGTGGGCGGGATGCACGTCGGAACCAGGTGTTGAATGCTGTGATCAAGTGTGGACAGTCTTCTGAGTCCCGAGTTGAGAAGCTTAGGCACTGCTGCAAAAGCTCCTGAGAGTCGTCCATGGGCAATGTCGAGATGATTCGGAGGAACGTTTCTTCTAGTTCTAGGTACAGTGATTTCGGGCTGTGAAGCATGGGAGATGCATTGTCTTTGCATACAATCAGCACGGGAAGCCAATCTTTCACAAGTTTCATCCGAACCTGAAACGAGATATGTGCATGAGAAGAGATGCTTATTTGTCGAGAATATCATGGCTGATTTGTTTATCCAAGGGAACATTTGACAACAAACAAGATTTCTTTTACCCGAAAAGCATTGAGCTCTATTAGGCAAAAAATACAGCATTACAAATATGCAAGCATAGAAAAGTATATTAACAAGCATCAATACTAACTTTGTTACTAATTACTGTCAAACAAGCTTCAATTGCACGGTTTAGTAGAACATGTTTCTAACATATGCTAGTATTGACTTCTTCTGTGAATCTAGAGATATATGAAATACAACAAATGGCACAAGCAATACTTTAAATGACCTCCACTGCAGTTCTTATGAAGAATCCCCTCCCAACCCAACACCTACTGTCCAAACCACATCCTAAGCAACCAGTGAACAATCCAAAGCAAAAGATGAAAGTCCATGGGAGGTTGTTGAAAACTATAATTCAAAGAAAAGATCCAACCTCATAAATGGATTGCTTTCTAAACAACAAACCAGCACGCAATCAAGTCATACTAAGCCTAGAGGAAGTAGGTTAATAAGATGAAAGTGCTCATGAAGCAACAAGTAATATAACAAGTTGGTAAATCCACTACTTTCCTGGCGCTATGGCCGGAGCAACCCGCAGCCATTGGCAATATTGCAATCAATCGTATGTACTTATATCAGATGCTTCATGCATTAAACCCTAGTAATCTATCCCCATACTGTTCACTCTTCTTACAATGAAAAACTTGCAGCCTTTAACTCATTACAGTGCTCAAGATTAGAGTATCAGTAACTACCACAATATTAGGCAGATATTTGACAGATTTACTGCAATATGTACCAAACTGGTAATTGTGAAAAGGTAAAAATACGTTCCTGACTTCCACTCCCCACCACTGATTGCATGCATAGCATTCAACAATCTTTGACGCCATGGGTAAGCCAATTTCATCAACACATGTTAATGTTGTTTATATAAGTTAGAGTACAAGATCAGCGGATACAGCTGCTCAAAATATCAGCAATCGGAAAAATTGCAACAAACAAACTAGCTACATCATATTTCGCGTGCAAGTGGTGCATATCCATCCCCCTCTTTTGAGTGAGAGAGTTGGGAAGATGGTTGACATGATTCAAATATTTTGCATGCAAGTGGGGGCGTAACTGCTCAAGATCAATGGGTACGTTGGTCGACATAATTCAAATATAAAAGTTATTCACAAACATTCCACTATCAAGGAGCATAAACAGGACTCCCCCCCCCCCCCCCAAAACACACACGCACAACCATCCCATTTCATCACTATTGACATTGACTAATGGAAATCAACCCATGGACGTCTCCATTTGAGAGAATGCAACCCTTCACAAGCCCATTTCATCCATCCATTCTATATCCAACTATGGAAATCAATTGCCACAGAACTAATAAATTATAGCACAACTAATAATATGTTCAATGTCTCTATCTCAAATGCAAACCCAATCAACATGTTAAATGAGCTCGTATTAGCCCCTTATACCCTAGTTGGATCCCCTCAACCAGTTCTCACTGTCTATTTAAGCATTAGGTGATCAACACCTCTTTATTGATCACTGCATTATCAATATTCAGAAAACCAAATATACTACGCCAAACACCAAATGAAACAACATGGATCAATTTTCAGAAAACACCAACTCCCACCAACTATACCGGTGACTAATATAATGAACAGATTCTTACATGAACGGCAGCTCTTTGATTGAGCATTGCATCAATGACATTCAGAATCAGAAAACCACATATGCTCTATCGAATAACCAGATGCAACATACATTATACGGATAAATTTTCACCATCATTAATCAGCACTAGTAAAATTATGCAAATATATCTAACATAAAACCGGGTGCAACACACACTTTAGGGAACAATCTTCGCCATCACTAATCAAAACTAGCACAATTATGCAAATATATCGAACATAAACTCAACAAATTATACCAACAAACATGGAAGAACATTGAATCCATCAAACCCAACTATGAAACATACCTGTCTAGCAACCAATATGGTCCCAGCAGCCACAGCACTCGCAAGCTTCGACGTACATTTCAACACCACAGTAGGCAAACCCGGGACGATATTCCTCCATGCATCCTCCCGAAAAGCTCGTTGCAAATCAGCAGCGAGCGAATCCTGCTCGCTCCACTCCTTGACCGCCATATCCGCCACTCGAAGCTCGATCATCCTCTCGATCAGCCACAGCAAATGCTTGCCATTCGTCAATGCAGTGTGCAAATTCAACCTCTGGATCGCCTCCGTCTCGTTATGATCCCCTCGAATCTTAGGGCTCGAATACTCCTCCAATGAATCCTTTACCACCTTCAAACTCATCAAAAACGCCTTCTCCAACACACTCCTCGCCGAATCCCTCGACGAAAAATCCCTCAATAACCTCGCCACAAACGCCTTCATCGGCGCCATGTTCGGATGATTCTGCTTCGCCGAGAGCAACAAATTGTGCAGCATTCTTTCGCACGAATCAGGCCTCGATGTCGAAACCCTAGCGAGAAGATCTCTGGACTCATCCTCGCTCAAAAGTGGCGCCAAATTCAGAATCTCATCCTCCTCCTCCTCGCTCCACGGGACAGCTTCCAGAAATCTCACGCAGAATCTCACGCAATCTTCGAACAGAAGCTTCATCGCCACCGGAACGATCGCAATCGCCGAAGAAACCGTCTGAATCGCCGACGAGAAATCGTCGGAGTAAAGCAGCTGAAGAACCGTCAGATGCGCCTGAATCGATCCATTGCTCTGCGAAACTCCGAGATTGATCCTATGAAACCTCCTCCGGCCGCCGTCCTTGTTCCACCGATCGGAGAGCAACGCCGAGAAGTACTTCGCTCGGGAAATCGCCGACGAATGGAGGTAAATCTGGAGCTCGTCGGAGGAGCAATCGCCGCCATCGGAGAAGCAACCACCGCCGTCGGAGTCATCGAGGTTGTACAGACGGAGGACTACGTCGGCGGTGGAGGCGTCGTTGAATCCGCCGGCGACGGCGGCGTGAGGGAGGGAGGAGGTGGAGAAAATCCGGCGAGGCTTCTGGAGTTGGGAGGAATCCATTAGGGTTAGGGTTCCGTCATGGTAGTCGGAATCAATGGCGGCGACGGTTGAGGAGAGGCGGGAAGAGCTGCCTGAACGGTGTCGTTTCTTAGGGGTGGTGGTGGTGGAGTTGGGGATCATCTGTGGTTCGGAAAATGTTGGCGTCGGTGTCATTTGATGGATAGATGATCCCCCAAGGAGCTTGACTTTACTATTTGGATTAGAAAGAACAATATAAAATGGTTTTTTGAAAAAAAATTAAATTCCTGCATTATCCGATTGGGTTGACACGTGGAATCACATGAGAAGGGATCGAGTTCTTAAATAAACGCCATCAACTACGCTAAACGACAAATTTTACCCAAAAATATGTTATGAAACTGCCACTAATTTATGTTTACGGTGACAAAAATGCTATTTAACCTGCTGGAATTGTTGAGTGACCTAATATAGTAGGTAAACTCCTTCTGATTCACTAATTACTTTCACTAATTACCTAATTGACTAAAACAACCCAAAAAACTAACACCCCCTATCTAACCCCACTCCTTCCACCTCCACTGCCACCATTACACCACCACCACTGTTTGCCACCACCAAAACCACCGACGCAGCCACCACCAAAACCACCAACGCAGCCACCCTCACCCAACATCACCATAACTGACACTACTAACACCACCACCATCCACCATTGTTGCAAAAAAGCTACCAACACCCAAGAAAAACGAATCAAACCCACCCATCTAAACTGTGCAAATCAAACCAAATCATATACACCCACATTCTCTAATCTTAAAAAATCATCAATTGGAAATTATACTTACTGATTTTAACTCAAAACGTTCCGGAAAACATCAATCTTGCCGTTGAAAACTGCCCCAAAACTCACTTTCTCTCTCCTTTGTTCAGCCACCATTGTTGCTTTTTGTGAGAAATTAAGGTTTCTTGAACCAACAATTGAAGAAGGAGAAGAAAAATCCTAATTTTTGGGCTTGGAATGAATAGGGAGAAGGTTGGTTATGGCAGAGGAAGCAAGGGAAATGGGTGATGGATGAGGAAGAAGAAGATTGGGAGGGTTAACCGGCTACAGCAGGTTCTGATTCGGTAAAGTGTCATTTATATCACCATAAACATAAATCAGTGGCAGTTTCACAACATGCTTTTTTCGGGTGGCAAATTTGTAATTTTTACATAGTTTAGTGACATTTTTATCCAAGAACTCGAAGGGGATCAAATAACCAAAATAGAGAAGTATTTTTGTTTTTTTTTATGAAAGATGTTGACATAATTTCGACACATTGTCATGATTTTTGTTTGAAGATGGTTGGAAATGGGAATTTTGATTTTGAGGTAGGTTTTAAGGTTTGGGTAAAGGTATGTTTTGAAAAAAAAATATATATATATTCATAGTATGAAAAAGAAATCAGTTGTGTCGTGGTCGATCTTACATGTATATTAGATGATGATGTATGATACTTATCAAGTATATATGTTTACCACAATGTTATTGGTGGCTTGATTTGTAGAATTTTGAAATATAATTTTTCACATATATGTATAGGGTACGATTGTTCAAAACAATCGGAACCCAATACCTCAAACCAAAAAATGAAATACATTGTTCAAAATATTGAGTATTTGAACTGAAAAATGATAACGTTTAGTTTCATAACCTTAACTGAAAAATTTTCAATTGATCAATTGGTTTAAGTTTAGGTCAGAGGTTCCCAATTTCAAATAAAAGTATTTTTGAAAATTTCCAAATGCCCCATGTGAACTATATAGGGCTAGTGTGTGATTGAAAGTGAAGGGAATAGCATTTTTCGGTCCAAATCATATTGTACCAAATATCGACCTAAACCGGTCGTGAGAGTTTGGCTCGATCCTTGATTCAAGGGTTTGTGTTATTGGTATTCTAGTCGGATGGATTCTTAAATCAGTTGAACATGAGATGGACATAGAAGATTGAATTGATTAGCTTAATTTAACTTGGGTCTTGCCCTTTTTGGGGTTTTTGTTTGTCAATTTGCTTATTTCCTTTTCCCTACGAGTCACCATTACCCTTATTTTCTCAAGCTCAAAGCTCACTCCTCCATGATCCCCACCAACCATAAGGTGATACTACCTGAATATCTGACACTGCCCACTTGTCACAACTTGTATGTCTGCTTGCACACATGGATCGTATTGCTCTCATCATCCTTTATTCACAATATTGTCAACAACCGAGATTTGGTTCAAACAACAATAACAATTGATATAAGAAACACATTTGAGTGAAGTATGAATGATCTAGATCTAGATAACATTTCCCGAGATATTGATTTCTACATATCCAGAGAAAACATTTTCAAACAACATTTTGAAGAACCTGTTAAACACTAAGAGGGTGTTTTGTAAAAACCAACTGATACTAAGAAATAAATGAAGTAGATGGAAATGATCATGGTTACATAAGTACATACTGTTAGCACAACTTAGAGAAAGCAAATGCACCGGTGCTTAACTTTTTAAAATTGGGTTTAGCAATCAACTACATGACTATGTGGAATTAGGTTTATGTGAGGAACTTTCTAATATTTTATGTAATGATAATTTAGATAGAATCTCTATCTAACTAATATGTTTTTACCTTTAATGACAACAATAACAATGTACCCAAGTATAATCTCGCTGGCATGAAGATATCTTACAATTGACTAAAAAAAAACCTAATGTTTCTCACCTTTTTAACTTTATTGCAAAACAAAAAAAGAAAAGAAAAAGAAAAAGAAAAAGAAAAACACCAAGAATAAGCTCATTTTACGCTCCAACACCTCCCTTCCCCCTCCTAAACAGCTTTTTAAAAATTGAGCGGCAAAAACCATAACTTCCGTTGCCGGGACTCGAACCCGGGTCTCTCGGGTGAGAGCCGAGTATCCTGAACAGCTAGACTACAACGGAATTGCTGCTCTTTCCCTCCATTAATCGTTCATCTACCTACGTTAAAGAAACCTCGTCCCGCAAAACCCTCGTTACGGGACACGTGTCGGTCAGATTACGCTCCGACCCTTTCTCCATTTTCCATTTTCCTCCAAAAATCCCAGACATTCCTTCCCTTTTCACCTTACGCCACCGGCCACCGAATAAAGAGAGAAAGAGAAAGAGAAAGAGAAAGAGAAAGAGAGTGATGTCTTCCGTATAAATCCATCGGACCTCAGATCTTCGCACGACTGTGCTCTCTTTCTAGAGAGAGAAACTGCGATTTCTTAGAGAGAGAGAGAGAGAGAGAGAGAGAGCTATGGAGGCGCAGCTTGTGGAGCGGTTGGAGAAGGCGGTGGCGCGATTGGAGGCGCTCTCGACTTCCTCCTCCCGCGGCCTTGCATTTTCCGGCGCCGGCGAAGATCCGGCCTCCGATCCGGCGATCAAGGCGTTGGATGATCTGATTGCTGACGGCGTCGCTAGGGTTGTTGCCGTGGCGGAGAAGATCGGCGGGAAGGTGTTGGATGCTACGAAAGTTGTTCATGAGGCTTTCTCGACGTTGCGCGAGCTCCTCGTCAGAGTCAAGCAGACTCAGGTCTTGTTTTTTTTTTTTTTTTTTTTCCCTTGTGTTTTGTTGATTATGTGCGATTATCTGGATTTGTGGTGTTTAGTGTCAGGAATAGTTGAATGTGATTCGGTTTGAAGGCGATTGGAATAGGAATGAGGAAATTTGTGTTGAGTATTGATGAGTAATGTGCATTGTGAGCTTGTGGATTGAATTTTATCTGATTTATAGTATCTTAGATTGAATGTGATTCGGTTTGAAGGTGATTCGGTTTGAAGGTGATTTGAAGGGGAGCGTATGCGTCTTGGAGGATTCTGGGTTGTAATAGGAATGAGGAGATTTGCGTTGAGTGTTGATGAGTGATGTGCATTGTGAAGTTATGGATTGTTGTTTTCTGTAGTTTGGTTATGTGCGATTATCTGGATTTGTGTTGTCGAGAGTCTGGAATGTGATTTGGTTTGAAGGCGATTGGAATGCGAGCGTATGTGTCTTGGAGGATTCTGGATTCTAATAGGAATGAGAAGATTTGTGTTGATGAATGATGTGCATTATGAAGTTATGGATTGTTGTTTTTTGTCGTTTGATTATGTGCGATTATCTGGATTCGTGGTGTTAAGAGTCTAGGATGTGATTTGGTTTGAAGGCAATTGTGTATGCATCTTGGAGGGTTCTGGATTCTAATAGGAATGAGGAAATTTGTGTCGAGTATTGATGGGTAATGTGCATTGTGAACTTATGGATTGAATTTGATCTGATTTATACTTTCTAGATTGTGATTTGGTGCCATTATATGAATTTGTGGTTTCTAGAGCCTGGAATGTGATTCGGTTTGAAGGCAGTTGAAATGTGAGCGTATGCATCTTGGAGGATTCTGGATTGTATAGGAATGAGGAAATTTGTGTCGAGTATTGATGAGTAATGTGCTGAAGAGATATATTCATGATCCACGTGAAATTCAACCATTCTTTAAGATTTTATTTAACCTTTTGATGCACATGACTCATCAATGCTACATGTCTACATTTGGATGTGTATGCCTCAAATCGTAAAGATGCAATTCCCTGCAAACAGCAGGGATAAAATATAACCATCATATACACAAGAACACCTGATTTAGTTTGAGACTTTGAGTAACATAGATTATATGTATCGACACCATCTGAAAATGAAGTGAAAATGTTTTGCTCGTGACGTGGGTGTCTCTCTTCTGTTATGTTGTGTGCTGAAGTAGCCTTGCCTCAGCTAGTGAATATTAAGGTGATAGGAAGATTAAATACAGTAGGGTAAGTATATGTTGCTTCAAGAGGATTCTGTTTGCTTAACTCATTTTATATTTACAGAAGCCTGACATGGCGGGGTTGGGTGAATTCCTCAAGCCACTGAATGAAGTGATCAGGAAAGCTAATGCCTTGACTGAAGGGAGACGGGATGATTTCTTCAACCATTTGAAGACTGTGTCTGACAGTCTAGCAGCTTTGGCTTGGGTAGCATATGCCGGGAAGGACTGTGGTAAGAAACCCTTCCTTTGCCCTGGTAAATATCCAGAGTTTTCTATTCCCTTGCTTATTTGGCATCTGAATGGTATCTGCTTTTGCTAGGTATGAGCCTTCCTATTGCACATGTAGAAGAAAGTTGGCAAATGGCCGAGTTTTATAACAACAAGGTATTACATGACTTGTGTTCTTGGTCTCTTGTGGATGCGTGTTTTTTAAGTTTCTGAATACACGTATATTGTGATCAGTGTTATCATCCTCATTCCCCAAGAAATGACATTTGAGCAGCATTGTGCTGCTACTTTCTTACCATAGTAGGACTACTGGTGCAATGAAATTACAAATCATATTGTGCCGTTTCTTTTTAGCTTCTCCTATTTTCTTGGGAGATATCTTATCCTAGTTGATACCCATTTTGAACATGCCCCTTTCACCGAGGCAATAGAGAAAACGTGTTTAAGGATGATGAAAATAAGTATAGAGTGTTTACTATAGCTCATAGTGAGGACTAAGGCAACGATTGAGGAAACTAGTATGTGTTTCACTGCTGCATCTTATTTCTTATCTTTTTGGACAGAATAGTGAAAATGTGTCTAAGAAAATGGGAGCAAATCATTTATGACTATGAAAGATAACTTTCCTTTTCTAGGTAGTTTCATGCATTATGCACTAGTTGGAAGTACATGGTATATTTTCCTTGGACCTTATTTTGCCATAGAGAACCCACATGATGAATACTGCAATTACATGAGATTCTGCCTGAGTTATTAGTCTGAGTTCTCTTTCTTTAGCCTGAATATCAAGAATGCTTCGCCTCTATGTTTGTCATCCTTTGCACATTGAGGTGAGATGGTGTGAAAGATGGTGCCGTACTTTTTCTGCCTGAATATCAAGGATACTTCATACTCTGTGTTGTATGTCAATTCATTATCCTTAGTGAATTGAGATGAAAGCAGGGAAAGATTGTGGACTAATTTGTTCTTTCTAGAACAAGATGGGTGGATACAATATGTGCTGTGAAAAGTGCGTCAAAACTTATTCTGTGCGAGGTCCAGGCCTTTATGTTATATTTCTCAATTCTCAGGTGCTAGTGGAGTACAAAAACAAGGATCCCAATCATGTGGAATGGGCTAAAGCTATGAAGGAGCTCTACTTACCTGGTTTGAGGGATTATGTCAAGAGTTACTATCCTTTGGGACCCGTTTGGGGCACAAGTGGTAAAGCAACTGTCTCTGCTACTCCTAAACCCTCTGGACCACCTGCACCTGCTGCACCACCTCCACCACCTGCTTCACTCTTCACTAGTGATTCATCTAAACCTTCCTCATCACAACCCAAGGGAATGGCTGCTGTGTTCAACGAAATCAATGCATGTGGGGGGTCGCTTACCTCAGGTAATTTGCTCACTTTACATGCCTTTTTGGTTATTTTCCTTGTGTTGTTTGTTATAGTCGACGAATATAATGTTGTTCTTGATATGTAGGTCTGAAAAAGGTTACTGATGACATGAAGTCAAAGAACCGTGCTGACCGTAGTGGTGTGGTCAATGTTGTTGAAAAGGAGAAACGCACTATTGCTCCTGTTGCTCCCAAAACAGGTCTCCCGAAGCTTGAGCTGCAGATGGGTCGCAAGTGAGTGTCCTTTTCATCGATGTGATTAAGTTTCCACGGTTTGAAGCACTGATTGATCCCTCTACCTGACTTGCTGTTTTCCAGGTGGGTCGTTGAAAATCAAATAGGAAAGAAGGATTTGGTGATTAGTGAGTGTGACTCGAAGCAGTCAGTTTATATTTTTGGGTGTAAAGATTCTGTTCTGCAGATACAAGGTTTGCATAATGCTTATATTTTATACAGTCTTATCTTTTTGTTGGTTAGTTACTGGAAGCTTAATGCTCATCTTCTCATCTTTGCAGGAAAAGTTAACAATATAACTGTTGATAAATGCACAAAAATGGGAGTTATATTTAAGGTTAGTACAAAATTCTGGGAGCTCTGTATGCTGTAAATGTTTGTATATTGTAATAGGTGAACACTGCCTAAGCTGTGGCGCAAAACTCATGGCTTTTCTTAAAACAGGATGTCGTGGCTGCCTGTGAGGTTGTGAACTGCAACAGTGTTGAGGTGCAATGCCAGGTAATGTTCTTTAGTAGGACCCAAAACACTATGTCCTGTTGTTCTGCTTATCAGACGTTGTACAACCATAAGAGTGTAGTTTCGTGCATTAGCATCTGAGTACAATGGTTTCTGAATGCAGGGTTCGGCACCAACAATATCAGTGGACAATACATCAGGATGCCAGTTATATTTAAGCAAGGATTGTCTGGGGGCAGATATAACCACTGCTAAGTCCAGTGAGATCAATGTGATGGTGCCTGCTTCTGAAGCTGATGGAGACTGGGTATGTGTTGTTATTTGTTTACTTGCTTTGAATTCTTTGTTTAGAGGCTTTGAGCTGATTGTGTGATGTTAGTCTATGACTGCTAAATTTGTTCTTGACAAAGAATATGACCCATCAGAAAATGGTCTTGTACTCTAGTTTCCCATAAAGTTGAACCTCTTGATACTGTGAAAACCAGGCACTTGTGATCATAATCCTAAGGTGGCAGATACAATTAGGTTGGATGGGGGCACCCTTGGCCTTGTCCCACCCTTTGTAAGACTAGGTAATTTAGTAGCCGGCCTTAGGCTGCCAACCAATTGAAATTGTAATGTTTGACCATATGTTTTTGTTGAGATTCACCCATGAGTAAAAATGTCTCATCGGAAAAGTAAAGGGAGAGGACATGGTATATAAGTCAAGTGGGTCACTCCTCTTAATACCAATTGGTTTTAAGATGGAACCTCACGTTGTACCATGGGTCTTGGTTGAAGTGAGATCCCGCCTTGGATCTCCCTAACAAGTAGTATCAGAGCCGATGGTTCGTTCGACTGGGCGCAAGGTGCGAGAAGGTGGTCCCGTAAAAATCACCATGGACAGGAGAAGGGACCATGGCGTGTGCGTGGTTGGGTCTCGTGAAGGTGCAGAGCGGTGTCATGAGACTCAGGTGGACTAGGGTGCGACTCTGTGGAGTAAGGTGCGGCTGGGACTTTTGAGGTAGAGTGGTGGCATGAGACTCAGGTGGACTAATGTGTGACTCGGTAGAGTAATGTGCGGTTATGATAGGCTTTTGATGGTGGCTTGAAACCTTGACAAGAAAAAAAAAAGAATTCCGATCAAGGGGGAGAGACTTATGTGTGAAGGGGGAGATTGTTGGGATTCACACATGAGTAAAATGCCACATCGGAAAAGCAAAGGGAAAGGACATGGTATATAAGTCAAGTGAGTTACTCTTAACACCAATTGGTTTTAAGATGAAACCTTACTTAACTTGTGTATACGAGCCTTGGTTGAAGTGGGATCTCGCTTTGGATCTCCCCAACAGTTATCTGCTTTAATGGTTCATTTGCAACTTGCAAGGATCTAAACTATTTCATTGCGCTTGATTGCTTTTGCTGCTAGTCTATATTAACGACTCTTAACGGGTTTAGTTAATAATGCTATAACCCATTTCCACAACCTAACACAACCGAATTTGCCTTTTTTTACCCGTATTTTCAACACTCAATTCTTTAGCTTTAGCATGATGTTATCTTAACCTTATATTACCCAACCTCACTATACCCCTCCTAAAGAAGTGAAGAACAGTGTTTAATCAGAAGACATGCATTAATCGGGAAATAGGAGCTTAGTGCAGGCTTATAAAATTTCCATGGTATTATTAGAAGTTATTCCCTTGATGGTTGATGAAGACCCTAAACCCTAAAATTTCCATGGTATTATTAGAAGTTATTTCCTTGATGGTTGACGAAGAGCACTTTGAATTTTTTTTTTTTTGCAATTGTAGGGCGAGCATGCTTTGCCACAGCAATACCTCCACACGTTTAAGGATGGTCACTTTGTGACAACTCCAGTGTCTCACTCTGGCGGCTAAATGGTGATCATCCTTTTGAATTGTGGACATAGGTTTTCCTTGAACTTGAATCCATCTCTTCACTAAATTTTTCCGTTGTCAAGGCTAAGAAGTGGCTTATTCTATGCTTCTGCCTGGTTTTGGTTGAACTGTTGTCGGGTTTTTAAACAGCAAAAAAAGGGGTTTGTATTTGGTCATCCTTGTCTTTGCTTATTCTTTAATTATTGATCACGGTTGTTGTAATATGCTTGTTTGTGTGCGAGGTTTGCTTTGTATGAGTGCTGTAAGAACCCACAGTTTTGTAAACGCTTTCTCAATTCCACATACACTTAAGTATTGGTTTTCTTGGTTTCTGTGGACATCCATTTTTCTTATGAATTACTATGATTTTTCCGCCCCTACCCCAGAAAAAGAATTCTGGTTTGTGAAAAATCTGATTTTGGCAAATGGTTTCCTTGGTTGTTTTTAGGCCAGGGTGAAGCCTATTTCTAAAATGTAGATTGTCTAAGAGTTCAAGTGTTCAACACTTCAACTTTTATCATGTTATGTTTTGAATTCCAATTAGAATTGGTTTAGATTGTATCTTCCCGCCCCGCCTTTTTTTTTTTTAATCATTATTGAAAGCTCAAAATAGGCTGTAAAGTTTGCACCTACAAGACCACAACTGGACCATTTGTAGTTGTCTTCGAGGAGAGGGTGCAAATTATGCAATAGTTGTTTCTTTGGATTGGATCAAGTATATGCTTAATGTGCCTTAAATTTATTTGGTTTAGTTTGGGTTCAATTCATGGAAAAATCAAGATTAGGAGGCTATGGGTTTGGTTTTTGTTTCGAATCGTGTAAATTGGGATTAGGTTTCTATCCAGGTGCGTTAAACAGTCACCTATTGGTGTTTCTATAGTTCTATACTAATATAGTTCTATGCACACTGTAGAGTTATTCCCATAAATTAATGGAGCACCCTAGGAAAAGCAAGGATCATGTTGTAGATACAGAAGTTAATTATATGGTCATAATCTAGATAGTTGAAAAAAAATAACATTTTCTACTTGGATGGTAATGGACTAAATTAATTATTAAATCTCTTTTGTTTCTTTTTTGTGGAGTAATAGCCTAATAGGTAATGAACAATTTTTAGATTTTGGATTAATTGGAATCAGTTTCTCTAAATTGCATAATTTAGGAGTAAGATTGCTGTATTCGGCCTTCTGTACCTTGTTATGGTGGGGATTTCGGAGTATAAGTTTTGGTTTAAATAGTAGTTAATTAAGGCTTTTGGTCTTGTGAGAGGCTAATCACTCATTAGTAGTTGGGCACAACACAAAGAAAAGCAAGGCAAGTAAATGGCAAATAGAATGATGTATGTTTTCCATTTTCCCGCCCTACTATTATGAAAAACTTTGGGGGTGACGTAGATTGCACACAACCTACTACACACACACACTACACAAAGGAGGACAGCTTACGAGACTAAGGAATTTGTGAAAAGCAGTGTTGTTGATGTTTGTGGATCCTCTTTTTTCTCTCATTTGATGGAAGAACTTTACAATCTGGAAGTGGAACCCCTTACTTTTACCTATAATCCCTTTACCTTTTGCTTGTTAGTTGTGAAAATTTCACCATTTTGACTAGTTTTTGGTGTATTATTGAGAGCCTCCAAACAAAAAGTGGTGGTGTTTGGTTGTGTCGTGATTTGTGAACTCTAGACTCGATTAAGTTATTACCTTCTTTCTTTTTTCTGTTTGGAGTGCTTACTTGCTTCATAAGGAATGCTGTACGTTGCCCCATGCAAGTGACCCAACAACCTATAGTGCCCGTGCCCGCCCCTTTAGTTTCCTATTCCCCCTAAACAAAAAGGATAACCCCCAAACAAAAAATTAATTGGCTTATTTTATCCTTGTTGGATTTATTTTAAGGTTCATCAATGATCGGATAGATATTTTGGTTTGTGATCCACCTTATATTAATCTATGTACATTGTTCAAATTGGAAAAGAAATAAAGAATGATCAACTTTTCTATACTTTCACTATATCTAATGTGGTTTGATCTTTAGTTATTTATACTATAATTTACTACGTATTGATGGACGATGTTAATTTTATTATGTCTGAGTGTGCTATAATGTTTTTGTGATGCAAGTGCGCACGAACGCTTAGAGGCTTTTTGGGGCATGACAAAATTGGGCAGTGTTAAGATTTATAAGTAACTTTTATTTATATTTTGATCTCCTTGACGGGCTAATGTGCTTAAACATATTTTTGCTAGGAAGTTATGATTTATGAGCGTGCTATTTAGATTCTCCACAAACAAAATATTGAAAATGTTTTTGTTTGAGTTTTCTTTTTGCATAAGTTTTTGTTTGAGATTTGATTGTACACTACAATAGAATGGAGTAGATTAAGGCCGTGTTCGGCAGTAGCGTTTGGGGTAACGTTTAGCGTTTTGACAAAGTCAAAACTCTAATTGCGTAAATATTAGTGTTCGGTAAGCTAGCGTTTTGAGGAGCGTTTAGCGTTTTAAGGAGCGTTTTGTGAAACGCTAATAAAGTTAACGTTTAACGTTTGGGGTATAGCGTTTCATATTTTTTTGTCAAAAAATACCCTTTGAAAATTTTATCTTTCCAAATTATTCATATGCTTTTATGTCAATTCACATTAATCTGTTAATTCAACCGCTAAATTTACCGAACACAATTTTCATTTGAACAGTCATCTGCTATCCGCTACTTAAACCGTTATCCGCTACTTAAACTGCTATCCTCTACATAAACCTTTATCCGCTACCTAAAACACTAATTTTGCCGAACAGGGCCTAAATATGATTAGTTGAGACTTGAGAGATAAGAAAGTTTACCTAAATAAAATCACGACTACATTATTTGGATGAATTAATATTTTATTTACTCAAATAACCCCAAAATTACCCTTTTCATGTATATTTTTAACTCTTAAATTTTAACTTTTACAAAACTTCATTCGACGTTAAGAAGATACCTCAAGTAAACACATATGACCTTTGTGCTTGTCACCTCTCACTTGTAGTAGAATCTACTAGCGGCTAAGCATCAGTATATGTTTCACATCGCTGTAATTCCAGGGCCAACCCCACGTGTAGTACACGTGTTTTCATCCGGAACCCATTGCCAGTTCGCCACCCCACCTCACTGATCTCAATGTTTTGACAGTATTATTGTTATTATTATTAGTTCCACATTAATTAACGATATGCTAATTGCTTCTTCAACTCGAATATATAGCCGTTGGCACAGTGGTTTGTTTTGGAAACTCGTTGTAATTTTCCGCAGTTAATGTGTGAAACTCGATTCCCATTCTCCTCAATTATATTAGTAGTAGTTAGGTATATTCAAAAATTATGATTTTTTTAATCTATAATTTCCCCTATTTTTATTTATACGGTAAATTACTTATAATCTAAGTTTACTCTCATTTATTTAATTCTACATTTTCTATCTAAACCTAGCTAATTCTAAATTAGCATCCGTCACTGGTGAATCGGTGTAACCTAAGAGTGGCTACCGCTACCAATAAAAAAAAAGTTCAGTATAATTTAAAATAAAAATTATGAATTTTATATGTAACTAATAAATATAATATTGTAGTGGACATTGCTAAATAAAATCATTATCAATTTATAGCTACTCACTCAAACCTATTAGACTTACCAGACTTTACTTAATTTCTATAGCCACGCAGAGCTAATCATCCTAATAACACCTCAAATGGAACCCTAAAATTGTATCTTTTTTTTTTTTTAACTGAATTTCATTTGATGACCCATTCAAACTAAAGGAAGAGTATGCTTCCGTACAGTAGCACTACAAAACTTAGTACTTGTTTGGTAAATGTTCTATTCATTAACCTATCAGAAAAGGTGAAATAGAATTTGTGGGGTGTTTGGTAAGCGATCATTCTATTAGCTTATTAGTCCCAATAGGCCATTTTTAATAAATTTGAGGAGTAATTTATCAGAAATGGCTGATTGTGGAAAAGACTATTTTGTCCAAAAGTTGTCTAAATTTACACCATATGCCATCCAAACAACTAATTTTATTATATTAGTGATAAAGGGTATAAATGGAATTTTAGCAAAATTTTTTTTAGAATCAGCTAACTTTATCAATTACAACTTTTCCAAATGTACCAATCCAAATCAATACAATCACTAATACAAATGTACCAATAATAATCAAACGTCATCGGTAAGCGGTGATAATTTATCACCGTTTGCGAACAGGACCTTAAATTACCAATAAATAGTTCAACCTACAAAATTCCTTGTTCAACTCCCCTTGCAACGAAAGCAGGGCACTAAAGTAAATACACTCGGATACCCAACAACTAAATAATTGAAAGCAAAAGCCACACTTTGAGGCCCACAATAGTTTAGGATATGATGATTTACGCAGTCCCGTCTGAACTCCTCAACTCAAAACATATTTAAACAAGCCACCCCATCACCCCTTCCCAGATTCAAACACCAAAACTCCACCACCACCACCGTAACAACCACCGTCAACCACCGCAACAACCACCGTCCGCCGCCATGTTTCTTCCTCTCTTCTTCATCCTGTCCCTTCTCATCTCCTCCTCCGGTAAGTCTCCGACCACCTGATTATTTGTATATGCCTTTCCAAATGTACAAGATAAGTTAAAATATGTATGTATATACATGAACACTTCTTGCTTGGTCTTTCATTTTGTTTTTCAAAGATTTTTCAATTGAGTTTCTGTTGTTTGAACTGGTTTTCAAAGTGGTTTTTCGAAAGACTTTTTGGGTTTGTGTGAATCAGCTCTATGTGAACGTTAGTTCATTGGTGAAAGGTTGCCTATATCTGCATTCTCTAGACCGCGCTCAGATGTATTTCTGTATTGTTGTGTTTAATTGGGTTTGCACCAATCAGCTCTTCGTGAACGTAAGTTCATTGATGGAAGGTCACTTATATCTGCATCTCCTACACCGCGCTCAGACGTATTTAATGCTGTGTTTAATTGGGTTTCTGAACTGATTTTCAAAGCAGCTTTTCGAAAGGCTTTTGTGGCTAGGAATCAGTTGCTCCATAAACGATATATTTCCGTATTGCTCCATGAACTGTATCTCCGTACTGTTGTGTTTAATTGGGTTTCTCAACTGATTTTCAAAATAGTTTGCGGAAAGGCATTTACGGGAGGAATCAGTCGCTCTATAAACTTATAGTTTCCATTGTATATATGAACAGTCTTAGCTACGAATACAATCAACCAGTTCAAAAAACTGGATTCAATTAATCAACTAACCTTTTTTTAAAAAAAAATTTGGGGTGTTGAATTGATGATGCAGAGGCGCAGTCATTCCTGGGAGTAAACTACGGGCAGGTGGCGGACAACCTGCCGGCGCCGGAATCCACCGTGAAGCTCCTGAAATCGACGGCAATATCCAAAGTCCGGTTGTACGGATCCGACCCGGTTATGATCAAGGCCTTGGCGAATACCGGGATTGGCATTGCTATCGGGGCGGCGAATGGGGATATCCCCGCTTTGGCATCTGACCCGGCCCATGCCGGAGATTGGGTCGGGTCGAATGTGGTAGCTTTTTACCCGGCCAGCAAAATTGTACTCATTAATGTTGGGAATGAGGTTCTCTACTCAGGTCAGTTTATCTTTTTTTTTCCCTCCTCTTTTTTTTGGGTTTTTTGGGAATTATGAGTTTGCAAATATTCTTTAGATTGTGGGTGTTAATTCGATTCTCTTTTTTTTTTCCACCTTTTGTTCTTTTGGTGAATGATGTTACTACTCCATTCAAAAATATTTATTCATTTGATTAAGCATTGACCATTGATTATTGGTAAATTGTATGAAATTACGACCATTAGAAGATACTATACTAAAAATTACAATTTTATATTGTAACTCAAATCAACGGTCAAAACTTAGGATGGAGGTAGTATTTTTGAAAAATGCCAAATTCGAAGAAACCGTTTTGCCGAGTCATTTCTAGTTGATAGGTTGGGATGATTCAGTTTGGATTTTTGTTCAGTTGTCTTATTGTTGCTGGTATCTTTCACTCTTTTTGTATTGTTATTATGATATTTTCAACTTAAGAACTAAATTGACTTGTTAAATCTCCTTTATTTATTTCTATGGATTAGTAAATAATGGATGATTTTTAGTTTTTTTGATCAATTAAAATCAGTTTCTCTAAATTACACAAGAATAAAACACTTCTTATACCCAACTAGGGATGGCAATGGGTCGGAGGCTAATCGGAAGTAGGTACCTCCACCTTCGCTCTAATTAATAATCGGAGGTGGAGGTCCACCTCCAAATCCGATTAATCGGAGGTCGGAGGACCTCCAAATCCAAACTCAATCGGAGGTAATCGGAGTCAGGAGGTAATCGGATTACCTCCGACTACGATTAGCTGTTATAAGTTTCAATAAAATGACTTCCTCCGACTCCGATTACTTGTAACTCCGATTACCTCCGATTATATATCATACTTGTTAAAATAAAATACCAATAATAATTCTTAAAAATGTTTGCGTGCGGTGGTCCTAATGTCGCGGTCGGGTGTCGTGAGGGGGTGCGGCGGTCGGCTGTCGTGAGGTGGTTGGCTAAGACAGAGAGAGGAGACCGCCAGACGGCAAACGCAGACAGAGAGAGGCAGAGAGGACAGAGGTCAGAGGAGACTGAAATGAAGATGATGGTGGTAACGACGTTGAACTCAGAACTCGAAATTCGGAAGAAGAAATCAAAGGCGGTGAAGTGAATGTGGTGGATGACGGTGGTAACGACGCTGGGATGGAGCCTGGGGGTTGGGATGCGTAGGTGAAGAGCAGAAGAGGGCGGTGAAGTGAAGGGGACGATGGGAGTTTGGGGGGCGGGGGCTGGGATGCGCAGGGCAGGTGAAGTGAAACTGATGAAATGAAACCCTAATGGCTAATAGTAATACACGATTTCCCTTAAAAAAAAGAAAAAAAATAAACTTTTACAATCTACTATAAAAAAAATGCGTCATTTTAATTTTCAATTTTTTTTAATTTTTTAATATTAATTATTATAATCGGACTTAATCGGATCGAATATAATCGGATTTAATCGGACTTAATCGGATTGGAGGTGGTCACTTCCATATCCGCCCCAATTATAATCGAAGTCAGATTTTTTTAATCGGATTCCGATTCAGAGTTTTTTTAGTCGAATTCGAATTCGATTTTTAGTCGGAGCGAATCGGATTCGCTTCGGATTCGGATTTTACCATTTTAAAGCATTAAATTTCAGTTTCTTTTAACAAATAATTTGTTTTTGTTTTTGTTTTTGTTTTTGTTTATTATTTTTATTTATAGGAAAGAACTTGAGTTGGTGGTCTAGGGTCGTAGTGTTGCCTTTCTAGGATGGGTAGCCAGCTTCAACTAAGTAAAGCAAATGCAAAAGCATAAAAGCTAAATTATTGTGTGTGACTTGATTAAGTATTGGACTCCATAAAACAAAAACAAAAACGGAAAGAAAAAGTAAGACTACTACTATGAAATACATGTTCTATATTTCTATTCCTAAAACAAAATTTGGACCCTTTATTTTGGCTTTTGTCTACTGAAATAAAGTCAGTGAATTTTTTTTTTTGATACGAATAAAGTCAGTGAATTGTCGTAATGGTTAAGTAACTTGAGATTTGAAAGTAACAAAATTTCATGAGAGAGTCAAAACAATAGTGTCCTTTTATAGATAATGATGTAACTTCATCATATTTATGTATTAGATTTTCTGTTGCTACCAATTTCTTGCCGTGTGGGAAAAAATAACTGAGATATACACACACAATGACACAAAAAAGGATATTTTTATGAAGCAATTTCATATTATTGCTTCCATTTAGAATCTAGATCATACATAATTGTTAAAAATCCTATACCAATAACCAACATCTACTTGGACAAAATATTTCAAAATTGTTAGCCCTCTCATTAATATTTATAAGTCAGTCAATTAAACAATCAAACATTGAAGAGTTTGATAATTAATTTCATAACATATGAATTTCGTGTTATATGAAAATACTGTTATTAGATTCGTTATATACATGCCAACTGAGATTTACAATTTTTTCAAATTTTAGTTAATATTTCAAAATTTCACGTAATATGCAGGGGATGAGAATCTAATATCCCAGCTAGTACCCGCAATGCAAAATATCCAAAATGCCCTCGACGCGGCCCAACTAGGTGGAAAAATCAAGGTCTCAACAGTCAATGCGATGTCCGTACTGGGTCAATCCGACCCGCCATCAAGCGGGGCTTTCAACCAGGCCCATGGAGACACCTTGAAGCAGTTGCTCGACTTTCTCAAGCAAACCGGGTCGCCCTTTGTCATCAACCCGTACCCGTTTTTCGCTTACCAGAGCGACCCGAGACCCGACACGCTGGCGTTTTGCCTGTTTCAGCCTAATGCAGGCCGAGTTGACTCGGGGACGAATATAAAGTATATGAACATGTTTGATGCCCAGGTAATCTTATCGATCATCTCTCATTGTTCCTCTCTTTTATTTGTATTTTTAGCTCATACATTGGGTTGTTAAAAAAACTGTCCGATCGGAATATTCGATTCAGTCTGACTCAAAAAATATATGATACAAGTATTACATTTGTCGTCCGAATTTTGACATTGACCGACTTGCCTGAAACTTTGGGACATTTTCCACATTTCTATTGTCCGGATCCGGTTTTGACTTGGATCTAGGTTTGTCAAATGACTCAAACTCAAATTGTCTGATATGTGGCAAATCCCTACATTATTATGTTAGGAAAATTTGGTTTTTTCTTTTCATTGTTTCTGCTATATTTGAATTTATCTCAAATAATGTGTAGGTGATCTAAAAGACATGACTTTCTAATGGATTTGCCAGACCATCTTTTTTGTACAAGAATTTGCTTTAATCTTGAGATCAAACATGAACCCTTAATAACATGTGGATGCAAACATGTTGTCCTTATATTTCTGTAAATTATTAGTTAATATTGATAACAATTTGAAAAGTTAATTGTCTGCATTAGTTGAATCATTGCAGTGCATGGACAGGTATGTGTATGTTGTGTCCAAAGTAATAGAATATTACACTAAACAGATTCATGTTTCCTTGGTGTTTACCTTTCTCATCCCCTAATAATTCTTCAGTTTTATTGGGATTAGTTGTCTTTACACTAGTGTTAATCAATCATGTAATTGCTTTTTATTTAAACTTTAGATTATATATCAAATTGATGGTCCATTTTCTTTCAAAATAAAAAAACTTCAAAGAATCATCAAACTATGTGTGGACCCACATCAATAATACAAGTACCCATCATATTTTTTCAAAATTTTTTTTCCCCTGCCACCATTTATGGTTTCTTCTGACTATCCAAATGAGCCAATATATGCTTTCATACCTGAGAATTAAGATTATCTACCCCATACGTAAAGCTACCTACTAGCAATGGCCTACTACTGACGTTTCTTTTGCCATTTATTCATCCTAGGTAGCCTTTGTTATTACTAGAGAAGCTTGTTATTTTAAGGAAAATTGAATTCTAATAATCTCTACTTTCAGCTTTTGTATACCAATAATCCTACTTTATTTTTGTATTCTGGTGGTCCTAGAAAAAATAAAATCGTTTTCTGGTGAGACACCACTGGGTCAAGTGACAGTGACTTGGTGGAAAGCTAGCGTGTCAAACACACTCCTGCTGGTACACGTCGACTTTCCACCGAGTCACCAAAAAAGTTGAAAGCAGAGATTATTAGAATCCAATTTTCCTTAATGTAAATTTAGCCACATCAATGGGACCATCTCATTTGTTTAAGGGGATTTTCTTCTTTAGATGATGCTTAACGAGAACCTAAACTTTAGTCTAATGAATTTGAAGTAATGTTTTAACTAACAAGTTAAAAATCACAGATAAACCTGACTGAACTTGATCTAGTGAGGTTGATAGATGTGTAAGGGTAAGATTGTATTGTATACACTATAATAGTTGTGTGGGGTGAGATATGTAGTGGATGTTGATGACAACTTGGAATATTGAACGCTTATACTGTTTATGATTAAAGATGAAGTTGAATTAAACTTGATATTGACAAGGTAAGGTCAATTGAAAAATTCTACTCCTTTCCACATCTTAATCAAGTCCAAATTGACAACAATGGTACTCAAAATCAACCTTTTCATCATGTCTTGGATAAGAAAGATGTATCACCTAGAAACCTCTACAATTACTTAAAAGAAAATTCTTGTTTTGTGATGATGAATCGAGTTCTTTTTTCTTGACCGTCTGTATTCGTTTTGTCACTTCAAAATATTTCACCGGTCCAAAAGTTGAAGCTAGTAGATCCTCTAAATTTAGGTAATTGTATTCGGTTGCATAGTGTTTCCAAAGATCTCTTGGAACTGGTCTCTTTGTGAGTAGCGATGTGCTGGAAGGGATAAGGTTACATACATTTGCTATCTCCATAGTTACCCGGAACGCTTCCCGACCTTGGTAGGGATAAGGTTGCATACTTTTGCTATCTCCATAGTTACCTGGAACGCTTCCCGGGTCGTTAGTTGCGCTGGTATGGATAAGGTTGCATACATTTGCTATCTCCATAGTTACCCGGAACGCTTCCCGGGTCGTTAGTCCGGGAACGCGGGTCGCTAATTTTTACACAAATTTAGTATAGTTTTGACTACGGAACGCTTGTTCTCGAATGCGGGTTGCTAATTTTTACACAAATTTAGTATAGTTTTAACTACGGAACGCTTCTTCTCGAACGCGGGTCGTTGGCATATCTAGCGTTCTCGGTAACTATGGCCATCTCCCTAGACCCTAAATTGATGGTTTTCAGCCTATTCTAGGCTTTTAATAATCAACCAAAAAAGCGTAAAACATTGCTAGTTCATTCATGTAAATCTATGACATACATATCGGGCTAATTAACAAGTTGACACATTGATCAGGTTGATGCAGTGCACTCAGCATTGAATGCGATGGGATACAAAGACGTAGACATTGTGGTAGCCGAGACAGGGTGGCCATACAAAGGGGATAGCACTGAAGTTGGACCAAGCATCGAGAATGCAAAGGCATACAATGGAGGCCTCATTTCACACCTTAGGTCCGGGGTCGGGACCCCCCTTATGCCCGGTAAATCCGTGGATACCTACATATTTGCTCTCTACGACGAGGATCTCAAGCCCGGGCCCACCTCGGAGAGGTCTTTTGGGCTTTTCAAGCCCGACTTGTCCATGACCTACGATGTTGGCCTTACCTCCAAGAGTAGCCAGGTACTACTACTACTACTACAACGTATGTATGATCTTGACTTTCTATAATCTGATATGTTTATGGTTACTCATTAATGATTCATGCTAGTTTTGACCGGTTTAATCGGTGATCTGGGTCAACTAGTTTGACCCAATCAAACCGGTCCAACTAGTTGACCCATTGACCCAGTGGGTCACTCGGTTTGGTGACCAGTCTGGTCCGACAACAAAGGTCACATGTTGTGAGAACTTGGGGATAAGTGAGAGTATACAAGATTAACCATTGCCAATGCACGCAACAACATTGTTAGTTATGATTGATTTTCTTCTTGGAGTGGTTGCGTTGATTTGGTGGCGTTTGTGGAGCAATTGTTCATATCTTTTTGCTGTTGAGTTTCGTTTTGCTGTTTTATTTTGCCTTTTTGTTGTCTTCCTTTGCTGTTCTATGTAGCATCTCTGACGCGAATTTTAGCATTTTATGACGTTTTCGAAAAAAATGATCCTAATTTCTTACATTTCTCAACTGTCTAAATCCGACAGTCGACAACAGGAGCATCTCCACCGGCTCCCTCGCCAACATCATCACCTGCAGACTTAACCCCAGCTCCATCCACGGCCCCCGTGGACCTGGCTCCATCGACAACACCGGTGTCCGCTGCTCCACTGAATCCATCCCCATCAAGTACAAACTCTACTCCAGCGACCCTGTGTGGTCCGAACCAGGGCGGCTCGGGTGCCCAGGAGTTGCAATCCAGTGTGGTCAACTGCACCGCGCAGCAGCAGTTCCAGCCTAGTACAAGTACAACCATATCACACACTAGCTATGCCACGAGTCTCGTGCATCGGTTCGATTTTTTCAAGGTCACATTGGTAAGCTTACTGGTTACTGTGTTCTTCGACTTGTTTGTGTCCATTTCATGTTTTGGTTAAGTGATATGATCTGATCTTTAAAGGTTTTATGATCATAAGATTTTCGAATAAATTCAATGTTTGGTAAATGCTAAATGAAAGTAATGAGATAGGAAGCTTCAACGTCTTTTTTCGTTGATTCTATAGCGATCTTTAAACTACATTGAATGAGTGTAACTGAAACGATGACACGTATGACTTGGAAAAGAGTTGGTATGCGGAATGAGTATAGTGAAACTATTCTCAAATATACGTATCTCTTAGTAATACGAATAGCTCTAGGAGTCTTAGTGTGGTTAAGTTGGGGTCGAGGTGAGGAGTTTCTCGGTTTCTCCATGTCGCATGTCAATTTTCCTTAGTTTATTTATTTCATAATCTACCATACGTAAAATTTGCAACCATTAAACTCAACCAAGCACTCTTTTTCATGAAATTTCGGCAACCAAGCATCCCCTTAATATATATATGACCCTGGATTTTTCCAACAAAGCAATGAAATAATGCCATTGTGAGGAAAAAATAATCCTAAATTGCCATGGACCAAACATTATCTTTTGTAAAAGCTTAATTCATGCCATCAATCCTTAACTTTGTTGATTGCTTTAATACCATGAATTATTAGGGATTAATTCTTCCAATAATGCATTTTATTTTAATCACCATTCACCAACCATTTATGCTCTCATTGTACTACATATAATATGGACCAATTTGTCCCCCTTTCTCTTTTTTCCCCACTCAATTATGCCCTTCTTTGGTACTTAATTTTCCTGATCTTTAGTATGTTTAATTTGTTGATCATCCTAACTTGCTTTCTTTACACAAAGTTGAAACTAAAGCAAGCCTTTTTTTTTGTACATTTTGGTAGGTTACAGTTCTTGTGTGCATCATGGCTGGGCTACCTCATTACTTTTGAGTAGATATTGTGGAAGAGTTTATTAAGAGGTGGTTGAGCTGGGTTTGATGGTTTACCAGCATGTGTATTTATTTATAGATGTAGTTATATGTACCATGTATAAGCTTTTTGATCAATGGATGTTGTAATGGTGATTGATATTTTCTACCAATCTAGTTTATTTGTCAATCCCTACTCTCTAAACTATATTTTTCTCTTTTTCCATCTTCAATGAGTTGAATATACACCGGAGAGGAGAACATAGATGCATATTCCGCCGAGTTATTATATGGTGTTACTTGTGTTAAAAATGAGGTAAATTTTGGTTAATATTGAATTTGCTTATCATATTTGTAAGCAATGACCCTGATAGAATAGACATATGAGAAAAAGAACGGAAAATGTATGATCGTGATGTAGATAACTTTATTTTTCTTTTGACAGTACCTTGAATTGAGTAGAATGTATATTCGCCGTACCTTCTCAATCTTACCGTAAAATTTTATGTAAAGTAGAGTCGTTGACGGCATAATGCTTTTGTTTACCTATGATACATCTAAATTTGTGCAAAATTTAAAAATCAACATATTTTTACTACTAATTAAAGTGGGATCGATTTTTTTTTTTGGATTTTTCTTGTAACTTTAGATCATGTATTATGTTAATTTAGACTTTTCTCACAAGCCAACCTAAGAAAAAACTGACAACAACGATTACGACAAACTCTTACCAAGGACAACACTTACATACAATATTAAACGATCTAGAAGTAGGCATTCTTCCTTTCATGAACTAAAATCTATCGAAACACAGCTTTATACAGACCCATGAAACTAAGAAAAGACAACAAAAAAAAAAAGAAAGGAAAACAGATTTCAACACACTTGCTGCCATATAATTTCACCAGAGAAGAGCATCAGCATATCCGTTGTCGTCCAGCGGTTAGGATGTCTGGCTTTCACCCAGGAGACCCGGGTTCGATTCCCGGCAACGGAACTTTTTTCTCCTATTTCCCATTTTCCCTCCCTTTCCGTACGGAAACGACTCCGCGGGCCCCACAACGCCAGCGTGTCAATGGAAGTATCTTCGCCAAACGCCTCGCCACGTGACAAAGATGTGGGCCCCGGCGACTACCAGTCAACTTGTTCTTTAATCTTTCTTCCTTTCCTCCTCTTCCTCTTCGTCGTCGCCTAAATAATAATCATCGAACCCTCCATACATTACAAACCAACCCCCAGTTTCATCTCTCCTTCTCTCTCTCTAACTTCTCTCTTCTCTCTCTCTCTCTCTTCTCTCTTCTCTCTTCTGTCTGCTTCGGAGCCCTAATTCGACGAATTCCTGATCTCGATTCAGCATTTCCAGCTCCCAAATCACGCTGCACGGCTAGATTAGGGCACGATTCGAGCGCGATTCGCGAATCTGCCGGCGTAATTTCCGGTAATGGCGGCCGCCACGGCGGCGGAGACGGCGGAGAAAATGTCGGTGACGGAGTTGAAGGAGCGGCACGCGGCGGCGATCGAGCAGGTGAATTCGCTCAGGGAGCAGCTCAGGCAGCGACGACGGCTTCTGCTTGATACTGACGGTGTGTTTGTGTGGTCTTATGAACCTTAATTTTTGTGTGTTTGTGTTAAATATGATGATGATGAGGATGATGATGTGGTTGTGGTGTTTGTAGTTGCGAGTTTTGCGGCGGCGCAAGGGAAATCGCCGGTGAGCTTTGGACCGACGGATCTAGTGTGTTGTCGAACTTTGCAAGGCCATACGGGAAAGGTACTTTGTTCTTGACTTGTTTATGGTTAGATTATCGAGTTTCTGAGCTGATTTAGTGAAAGAAATATAGATGAATTGTGTATGGAATTTGACTCCTAGTGCTTAAGTTTGAATTGCAACATCATACGGGAAAGGTAATTTGTTCGTGCTTTGTTTATGTTAAGATTATCGAGTTTCTGAGCTGATTTAGTGAAAGAGATATAGATGATGTTTTGTATGTGAAATTTCCTGTCGAAAAATAGTAATAATGAGTTGTGTATGGAATTTGACTCCTAGTGCTTGAGTTTGAATTGCAAGGTCATACAGGAAAGGTACTTTGTTCTTGCTTTGTTTAGGTTAGGATTATCGAGTTTCTGAGCTGATTTCGTGAAAGAGATATAGATGAAGTTTTGTTTGTGAAGTTTCCTGTCAAAAAATAGTCATACTGAATTGTGTATGAAATTTGACTACTGGTGCTTAAGTTTGAATTGCAAGGTCATACAGGAAAGGTACTTTGTTCTTTCTTTGTTTGGGTTAGGGTTATCGAGTTTCTGAGCTGATTTAGTGAAAGAAATATTGATGAAATTTTGTTTGTGAAGTTTCCTGTCAAAATATAGTAATAATGAATTAGGTATGAAATTTGACTCCTAGTGCTTAAGTTTGAATTGCAAGGTCACACAGGAAAGGTACTTTGTTCTTTCTTTGTTTAGGTTAAGATTATCAACTTTCGGAGCTGATTTAGTGAAAGAAATATAGATGAAGTTTTGTTTGTGAAATTTCGTAGCGAAGAATAGGAATAATGAATTGTGTATGAAATTTGACTCCTGGTACTTAAGTTGGAATTGCAAGGTCATACAGGAGAGGTACTTTGTTTTTTCTTTGTTTATGTTAAGATTATCGAGTTTCTGAGCTGATTTAGTGGAAGAAATATAGATGAAGTTTTGTGTGTGAAATTTCCTGTCAAAAAATAGTTATAATGAATTGTGTATGAAATTTGACTCCTAGTGCTTAAGTTTGAATTGCAAGGTCATACAGGAAAGGTACTTTGTTCTTACTTTGTTTATGTTAAGATTATCGACCTTCGGAGCTGATTTAATGAAAGAAATATAGATGGAGTTTTGTTTGTGAAATTTCCTGTCAAAAAATAGTAATAATGAATTGAGTATGAAATTTGACTCCTAGTGCTTAAGTTTGAATTGCAAGGTCATACAGGAAGGTACTTTGTTCTTTCTTTGTTTATGTTAGGATTATCGAGTTTCTGAGCTGATCTAGTGGAAGAAATATAGATGAAGTTTTGTGTGTGAAATTTCCTGTCAAAAAATAGTAATAAATAGATTGTGGTGAAATTTGACTCCTAGTGCGTAAGTTTGAATGGTTAGTTCAAATCAGATATTAGGAGCTTTGTTTTAGTCTCATTCTTTTATAAGCTTCATACGGAAGTTGGAATTACAGAGCAAATGAGAATTTAGATGAATTTAGTCATCTAGAATTGTCTGATTCTGTGTACATTTCAAACAATATGGATTAGGTATGTTTCAAGATGGTGTAATATGATGCTTGAAGAAGAAAGTCTATTATTGAGAAAAACATTTATCAAACAATTAAGTGGTTATTGCTTATGGCACAAAGAGCTAAATAATGATATCATGTATGTAGGGCATTTCGGTCTGTTACTATTCTCATTTAATGAGGAGTGTGACGTCATTCGTATAAAGCATCCTTGGATAATAGTCTCTGATCGTCATGACTAAGTTTATTCAGATGGCACTTCTTTCCTTTCTGTACCTACCCCCCCCCCCCCCCCTTTATGAGAGTGGAGGAGGATGTTCTTGTGTAGGTTTGAATGGGATGTCAGACAGTAGCATTTGCATAGTTAGAAATGTTTAAGTTCTATGTAACTACTCTTTGGATGAGCTATCTCATTATTCTATTGTTGGTGAATTCATTGTGAGGAAACTTCTAGTGTTTGATTTATTGCAATTTAATGTTTTCAAATCACCTATTGTTTCCATCATAATACTGCAATTAATTGATGAACTGTGCCAGGTATATTCATTAGATTGGACCCCTGAGAAAAATCGAATTGTGAGTGCATCTCAAGATGGTAGGTTGATAGTTTGGAATGCCCTAACAAGCCAGAAGACTCATGCAATCAAGCTACCATGTGCATGGGTGATGACATGTGCTTTCTCTCCTACTGGTCAATCAGTTGCCTGTGGTGGCCTTGATAGTGTGTGCTCAATATTCAACCTTAATTCTACTCCTGATAGAGATGGCAATTTGCCCGTTTCGATAACTCTTAGTGGGCATAAGGGGTATGTGTCTTGCTGTCAGTATGTCCCAGATGAAGATACCCACTTAATTACCAGTTCCGGTGATCAGACTTGCATTTTGTGGGATATTACAACGGGTTTAAGAACATCCGTCTTTGGAGGTGAATTTCAGTCGGGCCACACTGCTGATGTTTCAAGGTGAGCTGAGGCAGCCTTTTATATCACGTGGTGCATTGTATTTTCATGCCATCTTTTTTGGTGGGTTTAAAAGAATCTGAATTGTCCGTGCAAAATATTGCTTATATATCTTAGTTAAAATAGAAAAACGTCATGTGCTCATTGGTGGTCCAAAAGTGTGCTTGAGCTTGTGACTGACATTTGTGTTTTATTGATTTGTTGTTCTCGGTTTGCTTGCATTTAAGGGGGACCGACTTAAATAGAATTGTTTTAGTTGCCTTTTAGTTACTTATAAGTAATGCTAACATTCTATGGTCATGAAGGAGATTTGATGCTACAGCTCTCGCTTTGTTGCAAAATAATTACTTTCATTTATGGTCCTGCTCTCACTTTGTATCTTTATATTTCAGCCTTTCAATAAGTAACACAAACGGCAGAATGTTTGTATCCGGCTCATGTGATGCAACTGCTCTATTGTGGGACACTCGTGTTGCAAGTCGTGCGGTTAGAACATTCTATGGTCATGAAGGAGATGTTAATACTGTTAAGTTCTTCCCAGACGGTAACAGATTTGGCACTGGATCGGATGATGGAACCTGCAGGCTCTTTGACATTCGTACTGGGCATCAACTTCAAGTTTACTACCAGGCACATGGTGAAAATGATGTTCCACATGTGACAACGATTGCTTTCTCCACATCAGGGAGACTTCTCTTTGCAGGCTATTCAAATGGTGATTGCTACGTCTGGGACACTTTACTGGCAAGGGTATGCAGTTCCAATATGATTATTTATCGTAAATATGCATTTCATTGTGAACGACACATATGCTGTTTGTTTGTCATACATCTGGAGGGCCTACTGCTGGCTGGATAGTTTTTATGATCCCCTTCTAAGAGGCATAATAAATGGCTCGGGTGGGATTTGGTTACCATTTTTAGCTTACATAGGATATTGAAGGCTGTGATCAAGAGGCAAGAGCATAGTGTTCTAGTTTTATGGGAGTTCGAGGTTTATCTTGCGACAAATTCCTTGGTGGATATTGCGGTGCTCTTGGAGGGTTTTGTGGGTTTCATTTTGTTTGTTTAGTGTATTTCCCTACAGTTCAGTGATCATTATAAGTTCTTGAGACAACTAATGCATTGTCTGAATGACAACACCTGACTGCTAATCTAATGCTTAAATTCTCATTTGCATGATTTCAGAGGTTTGCATAAATGTGATAAAGCAAATTCATTCTTGTTGTGTAGGTTGTTCTGAACTTGGCATCTCTCCAAAATTCACATGTGGGAAGAATCAGTAGTTTGGGCTTGTCAGCTGATGGCAGTGCGCTGTGTACTGGAAGTTGGGACACAAACCTGAAGGTTAGTTCATCCTATAATTTTTTTTGGGTTATTGGAATTAAATAATTTAACCTTTGGGGCAATTTGGATACGACAAACTGACCTTTGGAATTTGGACTCGATGAACTATGGTTAACATTCTATTCAACTCAACTGTGCCTATGAGTTTGCAAAACCGTGCCTATGAATTTGGACACAAACCTGAAGGTTAGTTCAGGTTTCTTTTGATATGGAAATTGCCTATGAGTTTGCAAAATGCAATCAAAATGAAACGTAACTTCAGGTGCATCAATTGTGCATGCCCCCCCCCCCCAAAGAAAAAAAAAAAAAAAACCCATTTTGCCCTAATTTTGCTTTGTTCGCTAATTTAACTCAACTGGTAGAATTCTAATCTACTATTTTCTCACTTTGTTCTGAAGTTCAGAAGAGTGTGACGCCCTCGAGCAACCTGAACATGAGTTTAGCTACTTTCACTACAATATCTTATCTGTTTGTTTTGGTTATATGACGGTGATTTTTGATAGGGTGGAGATGTGAGACAGTGATAGTAAACATAATTATTGATTTTCAATATTTGCTTCATCGTCCCTGCAGATTTGGGCTTTTGGAGGGCACAGACGAGTTGTACAATAAGTACAATATTCCAATGCTTCTTCATAACAGTCACCACACTTGTTTCGCATCTGGGGCCAGCCGAAATGTTGCATTCTATTCTGTAGTCTTTTGTAAATTGCTCATGTGCTCTCTTTTTCTCGCTATTCCTATTGGAAATGCTAATCTGTTCTCAGATGTTTTGGCAGCGATTCGAAAATTGTGAACTTCTGCGTGCAAATTGTGAGTATTTTCCAGCTCCTACTTAACTCGTTTTTCATAAGTGTTCAGGATCTGAGTATCTGGATTAGTCAGATTTGAGAGCTGAATGCTTCTTGCAGGCTCTTATTTTGTAAAGTATTTCTCCTCTAACTCACTTTGCCTGCATTTTTTTAATGAATATTGGAGTACAATAATCTCTACATCGGGTTATTGGATAAGATAATAATTCATAATTTAGGATTGTACCACAGTGAGCCCTACTTTAGGATATTGTTGAGTATATAACAATCCATACTATATTTGCATATATACATGTGGTGTTCCGCTACAATCCAAGGTGTACAAAGTAGGGCTCAATGTGGTACAATTTTAAAGTAAAGATTATATTACTCAATGACCCAAAGTAAAGATAATTGTAATCCAATATTCCATTTTTTATTGTTTTTTTTTTGGGTGGGTGGGGGCTTGAAGAGTATATATAGGTCCAAACAGACTCCCTCAGGGCCCCCAATAGTAATGTCCTTGCCAACCATTTTCTTATCACCTTATCAGTTACCATAAAAATCCCCCTCAACCAAACATCCCTTCATTCTCATTTGAGTTCCTTGCTGAATGTTTGAGACATGCTTCTCTCTTATTACACTCCCAAACCCACAACCTGCCACATTTCCTCCCACCTTCAACACTCGAGCCATCATTCTCCCGCTCCTCCTCCCTATGCTATTCGCTTTCATACCGCATACCGTGAAAAGCTGAATTACCTGAAAAACCTCGGCATCGTTGACTCCAACCCCAAAAATCCCAACCCCCCAACCCATGAAACCCTCGATCAAATCCTCACCGTCATAAACCACCTGAAATCCAAGGGCTTCTCAGATACCGACATCCCAACACTCTCTTCTTCTTGCCCTAAACTCTTCTCCTCGGGCCTCGAACCAGCCGATATTGACCCCGTTTTCAGTTTCTTAGCCACCGATGTCGGGGCCTCTGTTGAAGAGACCCGTGGCCTCGTCCTTTACTGCCCCGAGATTCTCTTCTCCAATGTCGAGTACTGTTTGAGGCCAACCTTAGTCTTTCTCAAGAATGTTGTAGGGCTTCAGAGGCTCAACGGGCCCTCGAATCTCAACGCCCATCTCCTAAACACGCGCATTAGCAAGCTCGAGTCCAAGATTGAGTTCTTAAGGAGTGTTGGGATGTCAACGGATGATTCGATTAGGGTGTGTGGTAGGTTGCCTGCTATATTTGGGTACAGCATAGAGAACAATATGGGCCCGAAAGTGGAGTATTTGGTAGGAGCTATGGAGAGGAGTGTGGAGGAACTTGTTGAGTTCCCACAGTACTTTGCATTTAGCTTGAGGAAGAGAATATTGCCTAGACATATGCATTTGAAGCAGAGAGATGTTTGCATTTCCTTGAAGAAAATGTTGGTGTGTAGTGACCAAAAGTTTTATGCAAAGTGGAAATGATTTTTTAAACGGAATCGTATGTTCATTGACATCTCATTAACTTCGTCATTTTCTAAGGGAAAACTGCCCAAAGGTGTTGAAAATGAGGACTTATCATAGAGGTATTTTTCTTTCATACAGATGTTATCAATTAATGTGTGTTTTTGCGTAAGTGATTGATGGAAACATCCAATTGCAAAGATTTGACCTCTATGATAACTGATAAGTCCTTTTAAAGATAACATTACTCAGCAATTTTCTCATTTTCTACATGGAATCAAACATTGTTTTAACATTTTTTGATTATTTTCCAAGGGAAAACTGCCCAAAGGTGTTGAAAATGAGGATTTATTATAGGTGTGTTTTTCTTTCATATAAATGTTGCCATCATTAATGTGTGTTTGCCTTAAGTGATGGCATATTGCAAAGATTTGGCCTCTGTGATAACTGATAAGTCCTTCTAGGACACATTACTTGGCAATTTTCTCATTTTCTAAACGGAATCAAACATTGTTTTAACATTTTTTGATTTCTAATGTAATACTTGGTCACTAGTACTCAAAAGTATGCTTAAGTTTACGAGATTTATTTTCAAATAAATATAAATTTTCAGACAGATCTTCAAACATCCTCTTGAGTGGTAAAAATATATCGCAATCCTTTCTAAATTCATTCGCATTTAACACATTAATCTTATTTTAATTGAAACCCAATTGGTGACCACTTCAAGCAGAACATTTCACTAATCTAACATTTATCCTCCCGGTTATTAATTATTATTTTTGGTAAAATTTGTAACCCAATCTATTTTAATTGAAACCTAAATGGTAGGTATGGTAAATGTTACTTTTGGTAAATTTTTGGTAAAATTTATAAAAAGTTCTTTTGGAAATATATTATTAAATATACAAAAATGAACAAATTGAAAGTTTGATTTGAAAATTTTCAAATATTTAGAGAACTTCAAAAATTAAAACATTAATAAAAAATTTGAAACTTGAAAATTTTAAAAAAATTACAGTACTTTTGGTAAATTATATATAAGTTCAGATATATTTTTGGAAATTATATTTATACTCAATATGAAAAAATGAACAAATTCAAAGTTAGAGTTAAGAATTTATAATTTTCAAATATTTAAAGAACTTAAAAATTTAGTAATTTAAAATTAAAAAATTAAAAAATTCAAACATTAAAATTTAACAAATTGAAAGTTAGAGTTAAGAATTTATAATTTTCAAAAAATAAAATTAAACGATTAAAAACTAAAAAATTAAATTTAAAATTGAAAATGAAAATAAATTTTGGTAAATTTTATATATGTTTAGATATATTTTTCAAACTATTAAATATACAAAAATGAACAAATAAAAGTTAGAGTTAATAATTTATAATTTACTAAAATTCAAAAAATTACAATTTAAAAATTAAAAATAAAAAATTTATAAAAAGATCATAAAATTTCAAAATTAACAATCTAAAAATTAAACTTAAAATATTAAAAAGCTAACAATTTCTAATTTAAATTATTTTTGGTAAAATTTATATAAGTTTAGATATGTTTTAGGAAATATATTATTTTATAATACAAAAAAATAAATAAAAGTTTAAGTGAAAAATTTATAATTTTCAAATATTTAAAGAACTTAAAAATTTAGTAATTTAAATTTATAAATTAAAACATTAAAAAATAAAAAATTGAAAATTTTCAAAAATTACAAAGTTATACCTAAAAAGATCATAAAATTTCAAAAAATTAACAATCTAAAAATTAAAATTAATAGATTAAAAAACTAAAAATTTAAAATAATTTTTGATAAATTTATATAAGTTTAGATATATTTTTGGAAATATATTATATTAAATATAAAAAATGAACAAATTAAAAGGTTAATGTTAAAAAATTTGTAATTTTAAAATATTTAAAGAATTTAAAAATTTAGTAATTTAAAATTTGTAAATCGAAAAATTAAAACATCAAAACATGAAAAAGTACAAAATAAAAAATTACAAAATTAAACCTAAAAAGATCATAAAATTTCAAATTTTCAAAAATTAACAATTTAAATTAAAATTTTAAATTTTAAAATAATTTTTAAGTTTAGATATATTTTTGGAAATATGTTATATTAAATATACAAAAATGAACAAATTAAAAGTTAGAGTTAAAATTTTATAATTTTCAAATATTTAAAGAACTTAAAAATTTAGTCATTTCAAATTTATAAATTAAAACATTTCAAAGTAAAAAATTGAATCAAAAAATTACAAAATCAAACCTAAAAAGAATTTCAAATTTCCAAAAATTAAAAGATTAAAAAAACTAAAAAACTAACCCGGGAAATTTACATGCCCTAAGCCACATAATAGCATTTATTTTATGACGAAATTCCTGCACAACATCTGCAAAAATTCTGGTAATAAAAAGACCAAGGGCTCAAAGCAAGCTCCTGGTATATTAACAAAGAAAATTAGCCAAATTCAGAATGAAAATTGTAATGAATTTCCAGGGGCGAATGAATCCTCACTTTGCATAGGAAGGTCCTTCCACATCTCTACAAAACAAATGTGTGTATTCACTTTCACAAAAAATGACATCCAATGTCTCACCCGCTGGCAACAATTTCATGGATTGTGTCGCTGATGGACTCATCCTCGGATCTGACAGCAAGCTTCATGGCTACCTCTCGGTTTGCATCAAGACCAAATTGTAACCGAACAAGAACCTTAACGTTACCTATGAATACACCGGAGAGCAGGCATGTGTGCGACCGAGAGTTGTTCGGGACCGCTTCTGTGCCCTGTAAGTTAACAAAAATAATAATAATGGGGCATAATTACTAATTAGCAGGCGTTCAGAATTTTACATTCTGAATTGGGGTACCGAAACTTTTACATCTTGTAAAACATTTTGCTGTAATCTAATTCAGTGTAATAAAATGACTATTCCGGCAAAAAAAAAAAAAGAATTGGGCCGAAAACATCCTTTTACATCTGGATCTCTCCCCATTCCATGCAAGTAGGGCCCACGCTATTCTTTCTAGATGTATGAAAAGGTTGGGTAAAACAAAAATTGGCAAGTTCAAGTAAAAGTTGAAAGAGAAATTAAAAAAAAATAATCCAAATTTTGAGGGTATTAAAAAAAAATAAATATAAACTTATAACTTTGTTATGTATGAGCTGAACTTTAACCTATATTATTTTTAACATCCATTACCTAGTTAAACTTGTTTGAAAATTGACGTGAAAATGGCAATATTACACACAAAGTATACTTTTATTTTTTTTAATTACGAAAAATTATACGTATAATATCGTCACCACCACATCACTTTTCGGTTAAATAAATTTGGGCCGGGTTAAGTAAATTTGGGTCGGGTTAGGTTAAAAATACTAGAATTGAGAACTATAAGAAGAGAAAATCAGGACTGAAACAAACTCATCCCTCACTGTCTCCCTAGCAAACCTAAACAGCCTTCGTCCGGCGAACATAGATTGGTCATTATTGATCTCATTAGCCATGAAAATAAAGATAGCCGTACCAACATCTCAACTATTCCAGCAGAAAAAATACTTCAAGTTGGTTTGCTTTTATTCTTCAAAAAAAAAAAAATGTTGGTTTGCTTTATGTTAGCTTACCTCGCAAGGTTGCATGCCAAGAAGGTCGATTACAGCAGCAACTGCTTCTGCCAAGCTCTCCCTCGGGCCTAGGCCGTACTCATCCACCTTCTCAAAGTCGGGACCCAGGGTTTCCCACGCATTTCTGAAGTTAGACACGCCCACTTTCTGCATGTAATCTGCTGCCATGACTTCCAACTCTTCGAGCTGGTATTCGTCTTCCACACCGTCTTCCTCTGCCTCACCAGTAGATGGATCCACCTGCATGTGTCCAAGTTATGTTATTACTTACCATGGTCAGTCAAGGTATGACTTATGTCAACAAGCAACAAATAATAGGATGGCACCCCAACAATAATATGAGGGCCCCTTTGCATGAATAATTACTAGTAAGTTTTACCGAATACCAAACTACATATGATAAGCATGGTCTGTAAACCCCACAATTTTCACTTAAACGAAATATTTTTTGCTTCCACCAAGAATATATAACCTTGGTGGTGGAGCTTGGAAGATGAGGGTAGTTACCAACTTGGCAACCACCTATTTGGTAAGCATCACCATAGTTAGATAGATAGATATAAAAGTTGAACATTGCTAGGAAAAAAAAAAAAGTGACCAAGAATAGACAAGTATGCTAGCAGTTTCTTCCATATACCTACAACAAAATTCTAGCAGCAGGAATCCCAGGAAATTACAGACATCAACAAGTATCAAGAAAATCAAAAGATACCTCCGAACATTACTGTCAGTACTCCAAATCATAAATATTATCCTCGGAAACCGACTGAAAACATCACTGAGAATGACAAATTTTATGCATATTGTACTAGTAATATAGACCAACAGTTACTGAAACACACAGCTCGAGTAACAATCTTATAGAATGAACGAATATTACCTCCTTGACAATGAATCTCAAAACATTTGAAAACTTTCCAACAGCAGGTACTGCCTGAGGCTTCTGGAAAGCAACGAATGTCTGTCCGGGGGAGTCATATGGAAGTGATTTCAGGGGTTTGACTGTTACTTCAGCAAAGTCCTCCGCGTCAGGATACACTACCACAGAAACCTGATCACGAGAGCAGTTAAAACATTTGTTAGAACACAGAACCAGAAAAGAAAAGAAACCAATTGCGTTCTAAAAAAGAGATCGATTGTTACATTTTCCAGTAGTTGCTCCGGGATTGTGTTAGTGCAGTTGTACTGGAACACAACATGCCCATCAAATATGTGCTTGACAACATTGACTGCATACTCTGTCTCAGCTTCAGTGAGCTCAACAGGGGCTGAGGACTGGTAATTAAGAAGAAACATAGCAGCATTAATTAAACATATCAATAAGGAAACCTGATGCGATACAAACTATGTTACTTGGACTCTGGTACGGGTGTCCATATCGGACACGGATACAGGTGCCAGACTTGGCTATTTCAAAGAAATTTCATACATTTTCGTAATTTGAAGTGCCGAGCATCATACCCTTGTCCGGGTATCAAGGGTCTGACACGGATACGGCAAGGAAAATGAAGAGTCAGAGTAACATAGCATACAAATACACTATCTCATGAAAAGGGTACCTTGAAAAGCTTCCCAAAGGTTGAGAATTCTGGAATAGAGGAAAGTAATTTCTCATAACCATCAACCCCAGACGAAGGTGCACTTGGAGGAGCACCCAACCCAGTTGGTTTTTTGTTGGTTGCTTTCTTCTCGGCAAGAGGCTGAGACTTGACCTCTTTGGGTACAGAGTTGATGTCAAACGGTGCTTCTGAGGGTTCCTACAATGCGTTTATTTCATGGGAGCGACGATAGGTGAGTTAACTCCATGCTATTAAAAAAAAGGGAAAGATGTGTTAGTGCCGACAAAACTTACATAATTCTTCAGACTAGTCTCCAGATTGGATAGTGGGACATCCAGAGATCCAAACAGGAATTCCTTCGCATCTTTATCAGTTTCAACAACAGCATCGTCACCTCCAAGCATGTTCAGATAAAGGGTTGCCCTATCACGAACCTGCAAACAAAGTGACGTAATCAGCTAACAGTACGATCTTGTTCCATTAAGTAGCCTCCCAAAACATGTTGGCACAAGAGAGGGTCAACTATAAACTCCCCCAACAAACATTTGGCTACTCTAAAAGGAGAACCATAGTGCCCAACTCCACTCTTTTAAACAGTCCTTCACTACACACGAATAACCACAATGTTTGTGTATAGTCGTATAGATCATAGTACATTTTATAGTTAAACAAACTTGTAATTTTGCGTTATTCAATAAATTGGTCAAGACTTGGTAATTTTGAGATGAGAACCTTAGTTTTTCCATAGAAGTTGTTGAATTTATGTAGGATGCTCACCATGCACCAAATTATGAGCCTAACCAGTTTTCATAATCCCTCAACACCCCCCCCCCCCCTTCCAAAAAAAAAAACAAAACAAAACAAAAGGAGCTGCGAAAAGGAACAGAATGCTTTGGCTGTGTGATGTGAAGGCAATTGCACGCACCAGCAGTCTCTATCATGAAGTACTTTGTTATAATACACCAAGAGCATATAAAATTCTGAATGTCTAGCATAATCAACAAATTACCTCATCATCACAGTCAAACAAGCAGCGTCTCAAAAGAGTGAAAATACGAGGCTGCATAAGAAAACAATCATGTATATTAGTCATTAGTTTCATAGTAAACCCCCAAAATATTTTACATAGGAGAACCTACACAATACCTTCAATGAATCAACCATGGCACCAAACCGGGCTAATGTGCTCACAGCACTGGCTCTAACAGTGGCATTCTCAAGTATTACCCTGTTATAGATGTAGCGTATGTATTTGCTGGGATCTGATGTCTTTGGCCCCTCAACACCTAAGAAATGCAGAATCTGGTTGTGCCAGACAAATAGTAAGTGGTAAACAGCAGATAAAGCAAGGCCAAAGTAAACTAGAAGGAACTTAGTAAAAGTTGACAATTAGAAAGGCAGGCAGTATACCTGAGTGGAGAGATACGTAAATTCACAGTCCTCGATAAATTCACAAAGATGCAGAAGCCCACTTTCTTTTGCATCTGGAATGTCCCTAATAACAATCACTATGGAGTCGACAATTGCCTTCTTATAATCAAAACCACCTTCTTCCCTAAGAATGTTGCTGAGGAAGTTCATCCTGAAACATAATTCAGCTAACGTTCATCAATGATTGTAGATAAGACTTCCAGCTAGGCAGATACTAGTTTGGAGAGAAACCATGCAACGGCAGCCTGAAAGACCAAAAAAAGTTGATAGGCAAAGACTTACAATGATCTGTATTTCAGCGGGAACTTGAGACAAAGAGACCTAATGGCATCAACAACAACAATCTTGAACTCATCCGCAATGTCTGACATGAAGTTTGTGATCTGCTTCATGAGGCGATCTACACTTGACTCATTACCAGTTTTCAGAAGTGTAGTAATGGCAAGAGTAGCAATGCTTCTATTCTGATCTGAAATCAGGCTTTCCATGTCGATGTTGCAATTTGTCACAGCCATGGGATGTGTTATCGCTACCTGCATAGTAACAGGGGTATGAGACATAGGTTCAAAAGGATATCTGAATTATATCAAAAGGCAATGATTCAGATGTACACTGGCAATTTTTTTTCAATGGAATCAAAGAAGGGACCGAGCCCTTGAAGAAACAAAAACAAGAAGGGAATAGCACATCTCCCTCAGACTACAGGAAGGCTGACAGCAGTACCTAGTGAAACAATGAAATAATGTGCATACAGGAGTACAAAACTCAAAGTCTTATCCAAAGTAGCGAAAAGGGACATAAATTTATAGCCACCCCTGCCTATCAGACTTGGTAAGACCGCAAGAGAAAAATGAGGAATATCAGCATTTCAATACACCAACCTAAAATATGGTTGTTGCACAAAGTACTGTCTAATCAGGGGATCACCACATAAACGGCAGAAAATCATAAAAAGCATGTTATGTCAGAACTACAGAAGAACAACAAGCTACATAATTTAAGGAACTACCTTATTCAAGGTACGAACAGCAGCAAAACGGAGAACAGGCTTCGACGAGCTGAGAAACAGCTGCAAAACAGTGATTGCTGGAGTTAATTCTCGACTTGTAACACCATTGAGTTCAGTAATTGCTCTTGCAGCCTCAAAGATAACCATTTCTGCCTTGTGACGAAGACAGCCTTCGAGATAGTCATAAAATGGCCGATCGCCAGTTTGAGTGTTTCCTGACTCTCGGATAATCTACAATAACAATACACAACAATACTCCCACTGTGAGCTCGAATAATCTGAAAAGAAGTACATGTAAACAAACCCTGCACGTAATGAAGAAATGGGGTACACAACAATACACCTGGCTTATGTAACGAATCAAGAGACATTGTGCCAACGGTGAACGCACGGCTCCACTAGTCAAGTTTGACACAAGCTTGCTCACAGCTAACCGATCATTCTGTCTTATCTGCAAAATTGTGCAAAGAAATCTACTTGTTAATTTACTTTCTAGCACTAATAACTACAAACCTCAAAGAAAAAAGGAAAAGTGAAAAACTAACCCACTCTAAGAGCTAAAGTAAATCCCAAAGGTTTTCAGATTCATCCCACTGTATACATAAGGGGAGGGCCCCATGCGCCAACCCCCAATGCTAGTAAAAAAACATACTCCCAAGGAGCTGAAATGTAGCCGAAAAAAGTACACTTTGTCCCAGAACATACCCCAAGAGTCAGGCCACTCATAAGTCATATCTAACCACCATGTCAACTCACAAGAACTTGATAATAATCAAGGTCTCTCATAAGTCTATATACTCACTCATACAATGCTTATGTACATCACACGTGTTATGTCCGACTAAAGAAGACGTATCAATTGATACATTCAAATTACAGCCATATTACCTGATGCAGCAGCGCCAAAGCATGAAATTGTACAAGAGCAGCACGCGACTGAACTGCTTCTTGCACCTCGTTACTCCATCTCCTTACTATCTCAGGGTTTGTCTGTCATAACATAGAAAATATACAAGTCAATATACTATTAATCACTGATCCGCGAAACAGCTCGTTAGGACACAAGTCAACACCTGCAGCAAATGAATACCGCTAACTAGTGCAGCACTAGCAACAACAGGGTTCTTATCAACAATTGCTTGTTTCAGATATCTTTCAATCTGTGTAAGCAAGGTCCCATCAGTGATTCTACAAAGCACACGAATAGCATTTGCCCGGTACATATCAGTCTTGCTGTTCATGTCCTTCATTAATGAGCTTGTGACAATAATAACCTAATAGCATAAGGCAACAACTGTCAGGACCACATAACTGCTACATCACATTCCATTATGTCACGAAAAATATCGCAAAATCAAAATTGCAGGCCACAACCTCATCAGCTGAAGGTGAGAGTTCCTTTATCATCAAATACACCATTCTTCTCAACCCTGTGTCTTTGGACTGGAACAGTTTGGTGACGGAAAAGAATACTTCGGTAGCTTCAGTCTGCATCAAATCCCAATACACAATCATCTTACGTTCTCACAAAATTCATCCAAAAAGATTAACCAAAAGTTCAAGCAAACTCAACATAAACAGAAATCAAGAACAATGTCACAACCTTTGTGAATGACTCCCCTTGGTTTAGTAGGTAGAGAAGCTTCGTAATGACCTGAACATCCGAAAAAGTTCACGCAGATCAGCACATTGAGGACAAGTAAACAAGAGAAACAGAAAAACCTCGCAAAATCATCAACTAAATAACCTGAGAACATCTTCTCGGATCAAGTTGAGGATCATTGAAAACCCTAGCTTCCTGAAGCACAGCTCCTTTCTCGATCCCCATAAATGGAGAGTACTCAACTGTAAAAACACGATTCAGATTCAATTATCCATACATTTCATTGTTAAAACGACAAATCTTCTCATTCTACCCCGCTATCAAAGTGCCGGGAGATCAAATGTGAAATGTCGGCACCTTACTCCTACAATTGCTCAATGGTATACACTGATTCTAAGAAATTCACAATATGCTTCGCTCCGATTAAATTAGCACATCAAAATTGCAACCAGATCTAATCCAACCTAGTAGACTGGATTAAACACTATTCGACTAAATTACACCAAAATTTAGCGCTAAAATGCAAGCGCTAATTCAACAGATCCGGCATTCCGAACCGATTGAACATAAATCCTGACACTACACCAGTGTTCGAGCAAATCTGCATCAATTTGTTCTTACTTAATCTAAATGCGCGCTAAAATGCAAGCGCTAATTCAACAGATCTGGCATTCCAAATCGATTGATCATAAATCCTGACACTACACCAATGTTCGAGCAAATCATCATCAATTTGTTCTTACTTAACCTATATGCGCGCTAAAATGCAAACGCTAATTCAACAGATCTAGCATTCCAAATCGATTGATCATAAATCCTGACACTACGCCAATGTTCGAGCAAATCTTCATCAATTTGTTCTTACTTCATCTAAATGCGCGCTAAAATGAAAGCGCTAATTCAACAGATCTAGCATTCCAAATCGATTGATCATAAATCCTGACACTACACCAATGTTCTAGCAAATCACCATCAATTTGTTCTTACTTTCAATCTAAATGCAAATAACAAAAAATAGTTTAATCAAAATGCGCACCGTCATCATCTCGATCATCGTCTTTCTTGATCATAGGTTGCGCCATTGTTGAATGTGGATCTGCAACTCTCTCTCTCTCTCTCTTTCTCTCGCTCTCTCCACTTTCTCTCTCTAGACTGAAGTTTGCGAATTGTAACAGAAATTAGAATGGAAGGGCGTAAATTGGGTCTCTCATTCTAAGCTCCGTATTTAAAAGTTCGCACTATTTTTTTCTTAGAGTTTATATAGTGGCTCGTAAGTGTCTTATGATGTTGCTAATTACCAAATGTTAAGGGTAAACGTAAAATATGACTCAAAGTAAATCTAATTAATCTTTAGCCTTGCATTTTAATGTTATTTTGGATTGCATTTGTCTCTTTGTTTTTTTTTAATAATTCAAAGTCTGTTATAACAATGGAAAATAACATAAAAAAATAGAATAACAACTACAAAAAATCAAAACGAATATTATATCATAGACAGTCAAAATCGAGCAAAAGAACTAATTCTTAGAATTCGTAACTCTCTCCTTGTGCTATTCTCCTTAAACCCTATAAATAGATGATCATGGCTATCATTATTCATAACATTCAAATTCATTCTAATAACTCTTTCTCTAATGTTGAACTTCAACAATCCTAGATTTTGTTATAAGAAGTTTGAAATTGAGTTCTTAGAATTTTTTGGCGGGTCTTTATCCTTGAGGCTTTCCACGGTTGATACAAAACTATAAGGAGAGTAGGCAAGCCTAAAACTCTGTCTAGTCGTTGCTATTTTCCAACAATCTTAGACTTTTATAATCAATATGCTTGAACTTTAGCAATTAGTGTTGTAGGCTTTAACAATCTATATAGTTAAACTATCATATTGTAGGCTTTGGATGTAATCACATGAAATCGTGTGCTTATTAATAGTTAGTCCATAATGTCACTTGTAAACTTAAAATTATATTCCGAATACTTGGACCCTAGAGTCTTACTAAGACTTATAATGTTCATAACCACGACTTTATCAAAGCAAACATTAGTTACCCATCATATGGGCTATGTTATTCACATTGATCATATATCAAAAAGATGTCAGTTAAGGTGACAATCACTTGTTTTATAATCTTTCACCAAGGTTAATTCACTGAGTCATATTTGATATGAACAATATGATGTTTATCCCTTATTAATGGTCTGAAAAATTTGTTGATAATTGCCTTTAAAATAAACTTCAAATGAACATACGGATTTACCATTTTTAAATGAACATTACATCCATCACAATGAGCCCAAAAATTGTATAAATATAAGGAATCTGGCATGCACTTGCACATGTGGCACCTTTTCCCGATTATTATTCATTAAGATCAAAAAAGTCGAAGAAGCAAATACAACTGAAGAGAACAATGCCCATTACATAGTGGGCCATTGTACCCAAAAAATTAAAAGAGCTAATTCAAAATAAACTGAAGAAATGGTCCTAAAACAAAATCAGCGCATCAAATTTAGTCTCTTCTTGCAACAAAACTAGTTGGATAACATCCTATGGTCCCTCAAAACAAGCAAAATTAGCTTGTGTGGCACCTAGTTACATGTCATATGTAGTACTCTGCATAGAGTAACACTCAAAACGAACAATTTGTAAACAGAAAAACATAATGACACTATCAATTTATCAAACATCTACCGTGTTCTAAATTCATTGGAAAAAACCCTATGGCATGATACATGCCTTTATCATTTCAAAAATCATCCATCAAACTTATCTTCTAATTGTGCTTCCATGTTATTGGTTGCGACCATCAACATCTTCTTACAACAATAAAATGCAGTAGAGATATCCCTTGATGATCACAACATTTGGTTGGTCGACAACTTATGAGGAGATCTAGAAAGACTAGTTAAATTGTGCAAATCTCTTATGTTTGATTGATTGCGACCGTATATAGCCCATCGAGATGCACGAAAACAACCACTCATTTGCCTTGTAATTTATTCGATCATGTTGCTTTTTTCAATTTTTTTTGTCTTGATAGCCTGGTGCAGGACTAGTCGTCTTAGACATGTTATCTGAGTCACTTGAGTTTGAAAATTCCCCGCTGTCAAGAACTATTTTCCTAAACTTGGCCATATCCTTATTGTATGCGGCGGTATCATATTCGGACATGTTGCTAGGTACTGATCCAGACTTGGTGACTTGCTCATTCAACACCTCCAATGACATGTCGCCCTCCAATGCACGTACGATCTGTTGTGTGATGTAAGTTAGTAAATTACACTATACGAATTAAATGTATAGCTATGATACAACAACAAATTCTCAGAGGAAGTACACATAAACCCAGTTTGAGAGATTCGGATATAGATAATCTTCCCTTTATGAATAAATTGATTCTTGTAAGCAAGTGACTATGATGTATATGTTAATTAGAACACTGGTTATAAATATTTAGTGATACCTGACTCATTTTGGGTCGTCTTTTCCCAGAATTCCTAATGGATGCACCAGCACATGCTATCAAACGGGTCATCTCTTGGGTGTCATAATTGCCTCCTAAGCGCGGATCCACCAACCCTTCAAAAATTCCTTCCTCCAATGCTTTTGGAATGAGAGGTTTTGCCTGTAATTATGTAACATAGGTATAATATTTAGATAATAATGCAATAACTTTCAACATGAGTGATGTTTTTGTTGCTTTACTAGGTTGAAGGAGGTTCACATATATGTGTGTGTATTACTTTAAGGTTTTTTTTTAAGTATATCTGGAGTGATATTAAATTTACTCTTAGTTTATATGTCTATTATATTTTGACACAAGCTTAAAGTTGTAACCATTACAAGTCATTAATTATGTTGAAAGGGAAACTAACCCAATCTACTAAGCTATCTTCTTCCTCAGCGGTAGGATCAATTGGTCGTTTTCCCGTTACCAATTCCAAAAGCATGACACCAAAGGAGAAAACATCAGATTTTTCTGTCAATTTCCCGCTTGCTGCATATTCTGGTGCCAAGTAGCTACAAAATAAGAAAATGAGAAAAAAATTAGTGGAAGTATTTAGTTCTAATTCTAACATTTTTTTTACACTCAATAACTTAAAATAGTTTATCAGCATTAATAGTTTTTGACCAACGATGATAAATAGTAAACAAGAATAAGAAAATAGGATAAAAGTGTTTACCCAAATGTGCCCATAATGCGAGTTGATACATGTGTGAAATTGTCATTAGATAGCTTAGCTAACCCAAAATCAGCCACCTTAATTAATAAGATAATTCCGTTAATTATTGTAAAAAACCAATCAAGGCTTAAGAATTGTAATTAATTAAGAAGGAAAAAAAATGGAAAGAGAGAATATAATTTTTGTGCTAACCTTAGCCTCGAAACATTCATCAAGCAAGATATTTGCACCTTTAATATCCCTGTGAATAATGCGAGGATGACCTACAGGCATTAAGCATTAATTACAAGTTAATTAATCATCAAAGGTTCATAATTTGTAGGTCAATTTATTGAGTTATAGAATGATTATTAGTTAATTAAGCGGCTTAATTACAATCTTCGTGGAGATAGGCCAATCCTTTAGCAGATCCAACAGCAATCTTCATCCTTGTAGGAAAGTCCATAACCGGTCGACCTTTTCCTATAATTAAAAATAAATGTAAGAAGTATGTACAAAACTGAAATATTTATATAGTAGGTATAAGAACCATATATTTATTTTATTTCAAAATTTGACAATATAGAGTGAAATTGTTATACTGAGATTGATATCAAGTTTTGTATTTATCTTTGACAAACTTGAAGATGGCAAGAGTTTTGTTAAAATTGTCATACGTACGTACATACATACATAAGGGGTGACAAACGATTTTAGGTTCTTAACCCTACAATGTAATTGATGAATGACATATACTCCCTCCAAAAGACTAATCAAGCATTGAAAATTTTAAAAATTAATTTCTTAACAAATACAACAATATCCTTTCTGAAACAAATATCAAAAAGTTGTTACCAAAGATAGTATCATTGGAATATAGTGTTGTTTTTTGTAAACCTATATTGCAATAAATAATTGGTCAAATAAGGACATTAAAGACCACGGAACATTTGATAGGTAACATGAAATTAGAACGTTACATCAAAAATGAAATAAAATGAGATGGAGAGTGTATATACACACGTACCAAGAAGATGATACTCCAAGGTATTGTTGGGAATAAACTCATAGACCAACATTCTTTGTCCCCCAGCAATGCAATATCCAACAAGAGACACAAGGTGACGATGATGAACTCTACTAATAATTTCCACTTCAGCTTGGAACTCCCTCTCTCCTTGTCCACTCCCGGTTTTAAGGCTCTTAATTGCTACCTCCTTGCCATTAGGCAATACACCCTTGTGGACATACCCAAACCCGCCCTGACCGATTAGGTTGGCTTGAGAAAACCCATTGGTAGCTGCCGATAGCTCGTCGTAGGTGAATGTGCTCTTGTTGAACCCAATGGTGGGGCCAGGGGGCGGTGGTGGGGGCAAGGCGGGCCCTGCTGGGCCGGAAGAGTACTGACCGGTGCTCATGTCCGCGCTAGCCATGTTGGGTGGCAGAGGCGGGGGCATGGCTGGGCCGTAGTTTTGTGTGGTCATATTTGTTCCGGTGGAGTAGTTGCTCTGTTGGTGTTGATGGTGGTACTGTTGTTGGCCTTGATTGTTAGGGCTTCCCTGCCACGGTGCATTTGGACCATTGTTGTAGTTATATTGTTGACCTAGTAAACAAATTCAATAGGAATTACAAAATGAAAATTATGAATGTCTTGGACAAGACACATATTTAATGGATTGGGTTGTCAACTAGGGTGTAATAACTAATAAGACCCCGTTGAAAACTAATAAAAAATATCAAAAAATCCAAGTGTAAAATTGTAATTTCTTGTTGTAAGACTAAATTGTATTTCTTCTATCCCTATTACTCATAAAATTGTATTTCTTCTATCTCTATTTATTTATTCATTAAATTATTCTTTCTTGTCTCTAATTATTTGTCATTTTACATTTTCAATATAAGTTTTGATAATTTTACACCTGTACTCTTAATCCCTCATTATTAATGTTTACCAATTTCTATCTAGCTTTGCTCCTTATAAGTAATTTTATATAGGATTTTTGGATGTTAATATACTGAACTTTTAGGATATTAGACAATAATACACTGAACTTTGACCTTGGACCATAATGCACTGTACTTTAGGGAGTGTTGGACAATGGTATACCCGGAAAGATTTCAACGGTGGCTAACTTGGTGGTAATCCTACATGGCAGCGGACCACGTAGGATTGCCACCAAGTCAGCCACCGCCGGAATTATTGTGAGTGCATTATTGTCCAACACCCCAAATCTGATATTATTGTCAGTCAAAGTTCGATGTATTATTGTTCAAATCCCAAAATTCGAGATATTAACGTCCAAAAACCCTTTTATATATTAGTTATTTTGGTTTCTCCCTACTCCCCAAAAATGTCAAATAAAAAGGGATGGATGGAATATATTATCATATTTTGAACATGGTATTTAATTTAGTGAAATCATATATGAAATATGTCTTCAAAATGGAATTAACTCGATTACAAAGTCATTTATATTTGTCATCGTAGCCAATTACCGGAATTTATCAAAAGTTACCAAAATTTAACTTTTATCGAACTGTTTTTTACCATGAATTTTACACACAAAGGCTCCGTTCTTTTGTGCGTTAACGCAACTAACCGCAACGCAAATTACCGCAACCTACCGCAACATACCGCAAATTACCATTACCTTTTTACTATTTCTACTGCAACTTACCGCAGCGCATATGGCATAACGCACAAGAGAACGGAGCTTTAGACAATGAAACAACTTAGGTATGTACCTTTTTGATCGTTTGGAAAAAACTTCATGGCGTCAAATTCTCGGTCTTTCCTCCTCCTCCTGCACAAACAATACACAAGGACAACCAAAAGGATCACTAGCACTCCCGCGCCAATCACAACTCCGGCAACTAATCCGGCACCCAACGCCGTGGAAGACTTTGACGGAGCTGCCTGATCTGCCTTTGCTGGCGGCGGCGACAACATTGGTCTCCCAGGGCTGCCTTTTGGCGACGGCGGAGATGGTGGTAATGGTGACGAGGAAGTAGAGTTGTTTGACTGCGAAGAAGGAACTTTATTGTTATTATTTCCGTCGTTGTTGTTGTTGGCATTGTTGTTGTTGTTGTTGCTGCCGTTACTGTCACCATTACCATTGTTGTTTTTACTGTTTTTGTTGCCATTATCATTATTTTTGTTGCCATTATCGCCGTTTTTGTTGCCATTATTCTCGTTCTTGCCGCCGTTTTGGTTGCCATTATCGTCATTCATGTTGCCATTATCTCCGTTTTTGTTGTTTCCATTGCCATTACCGCCGTTGTTGTTGTTGTTGTTGCTATTGCCGCCATTACCTTGTTTGTTGTTGTTGTTGTTGCCGCCGTTATCTCCATTACTTCCATTACCGTTGCTGTTGTCGTTGCCGCCATTATCGTCGTTGTTGGTATTACCACCGTTGTTGCTCGTATTACCCCCACCGTTTGTGTCAGTGTTGCCACCCCCATCATCACTGTTATCATTACTATTGGCGTTACCATCGTCATTGTTGTCAACGTTTTGTTGAGAGTTTTCGTTTCTCCCCTTGTTGTTACGGGGAATTGCATCGTTTGGAACCGAATAATCAACAAGTTGATCAATCCGTTCAGGGCCATCGTTTTGCACCCGGTTGTTACGAATAGGTACATTGTTTGGAACGGAATAATCAACAAGTTGATCAACCGGAATCCCATTGTCCGTATAATCATCCCCTTGGTCGTCATAATCTGAGTTATGCTTGTGGTGTTTGCCCATGACTACCTATATTCTTAGTATTTGTCTCTCTCTTTAAAATTTCTGTTAAGCTTAATTACGTCTAGCTGATAAAATTTAAACAAGGAGATCCAAACAAACCTTATGGATTATAGTCCCACCTCTCCTTTAAAATTAGTGATCTAATCCTGAAAAGGGCAAAAAAGAGTTCATGTAAGAATACCTGACTCATGATCTTAATCAAACTATCATCAATTAACTAATTAATCATACAAACGAAATTCATAAAAGCTATATTTACAATAACACTTTTCAGTCTAAGTTTCATATTCACGAAGTATGACAAACTTCAGATATAGAGAGTTTAGTTGAAGCCTACATCAATTACTGATCACAAACAAGGGGAAAAAGAAAGAGAGGGAAAATACTGAAGCAATTAGGTTGTGTTTAGTTCTTCCCCGGAAAAATATTTTCCAGGAAGCTTTTACCCGGGAAAGTTTTTCCTAAGAAATTTCCCTGGGAAAGAAAATATTACAATGTTTAATTTACATTTAAAAATATAATAAAGTTTATTTAAAATGTCCAAAATACCGGCCTTTATGTATAAAATTTGTAAAGTATGTTTCATGAACATTTTGGGGGAAAAAATACCATAATAGTTTACTTTCTCAGCACCCTTCATAGGAAAATGTTTCTCATCAACCATGGGAAAATATTGGGTTCCACCTACAAACTTTCTCATTCCTATTTTGCAACCAAACATAGAAAAACTTGATCAACTTGGGAAAGTTGATAAACTTTCATAAGAAACTTCACCATCTAAACATGCCAATGTGAGCATAATAGTATTTTCCACTTTAATTAGGTATGCCAGAAAGATATAAAAAGTTGATTACTATATTCACAAACTTGATTTTTTTAAAGATCATAATAATAGTTCCTATGAACAAAAAATGAAAAAAAAGGGAATATCAATTAATTGTCCATCAGAAAATAAGAACTTGAAAGAGTGATTGAAGGAGTAATTGACCTGGGTAATTAGATTAATGGATTGATTAGTAACTAAAGACAAAAGCAAGGGATGAACTTATTACTTTTATTTGAGGAAAGATTAACTAATTACTTGAGAAAAAGGCAAAAGAAGAGTTTAGTTGAGTGATTAGAAGATTAATAATTTAGGTAACAGAAGTTAAGAGAAATAAGGAAGAAGAGAGATAAATTAAGAGTGAAAAAATAGTGTTGATGCTAACAAAAGACTCTGAAGAAGAAACGGGCAACGCTTTCCCATATCCATTCACCTCCTACATAATCGGACCTTAATTATCACATTAGTCAATTTGTCTACCCTTTTTTCTTAATCCCTTTCTATTTTAGTCACTTAATTCGTACAAAATATACAACATAATCTCGACACAATAATCTAATTTGTTTTTCTTGAGGTTGTAAGATGCAATAATTAATCGAATTAAATGATAGTTTTATCTTCTTTTAAAACAATATTAATGAAAAAATTGGTACTCTCTCTCAAGTTATCTCTCATTATGAGCCATGTGAAATAAAAGTGTAAAACATTTAAAACTCTAATAGTTAATTTTTCAATATATATGTATCATCTGCAGATCTCTCTCTATATTAAATTGTATGTAATGATTTATTATGATCTATCGAACAAAATACATTCAATGAATATATGATAAAAGTGACTTTGGTATAAACATAATTGTACTTTCATTAGTTATATTATGACAAAATTCATATATAATTTCTTTTTTTTGAAAGGAAATGTCATGGGGTGAAATTTGTTCATGATTCCTGGAAAAATGATACATATCATTAAGGGCGAAGACTCAATAATCATCGGGACGTTTCTCCAACCAAATTCGATCACTTGAATCATGAAATTAAAGGTGAGCTAGGGTGTACTCTATTCCATGTTCGAAAAGCATGCTTCCAAGAAATAAAATTAAAATGTTCAAACAGTTTGAAATTCTCTCCAACTACTAGACCCGAGTTATTGCTATCCTTGCCCCCCTCTCGTGTTTCTGTATGAGAGAAAGACAATCTCCTTCAACCAATAAGGATCTCAGGTCCGTATCCCAAACTACTCTAAACACGTCTCATTCATAAATAAGTCATGAGTTATCTAATAAAATTACATGGGTTGGAACTACAAAGCAACATGATATAGGGTCCGACACACATTCTAATTTCTACCTCATTGTCATTCGGCCCATTCTTACGCCTAACCCATCATATTTTGTTCTCCCCTTTTTCCAAAAAAAAAAAGAAAAAAAAAGAGATAGAAAGATATGACAAAACTTACCTGAGACTCAAATCAAATAAAAAAAACGAATCTGGACCCAAACCTGCATATGATGGATGACTCGAACATGGTGAAAATCCGACTTGAAAACATTCTGAACCACAAGCTCGATAACTGACTCGAATAAGATCCACTTCCGAACGATCCAAATCGAGTCAGAACCTAATATAAAAGGACATCACTCGTACAAATACGAATAAGATTCACTCGAAGTCAGTAGAGCCCATCCCTCACCTGAGTCGAACCCAACCTAAACGGAAATTGAATGTTCCAATGCCAACCCTGTTCGAAACCAAATCGATTCACCCGTTTGTCAGATCTAGAAAGAACTCGAGAAAAAATTATACTCCTCCGTTACATATTAATTGTTGTATTTGAAAATTATACAGTCATTTCAAAAATTTTGATCATAAATTTCTCAATATATACAATAAATTGCTATATAAAATTAACAGTATTAAATTCATAAAGAAAAATACTATCATAAAAGTATAATATTGCAATTGTTAATAATATATTATGTAAAAAATTATCAATTAAAGAGTAAATTGAAAATCGTAAGAATCAAAATCATGACAATTAATATGAAACAGATAGAATAAGAGCCAGTGAATTAAATAAAGTTAAATGAAATAGGAGTAACAGGTATCGAGGAGTCCAAAAATTCTCTAGATCGGTATATTCACTATCACATCACACTCCACTGCAGCTTCCTGTATCCAGAAACCTCCACTTTTTTCTGGAAGCTGTAGATTACCACCTCTTTCTCTCTCTATCTCCTCTCCTTCTCTCTCTAGAATTACAGATCGGCCGGAGCTCGGAATTCCGACCATGCCGCCTCGCCGGAGAACGCTCTTGAAGGTCATAATTCTCGGCGACAGTGGGTTCGTACTTCGTACTCTTTCAGCTCGCCTTTTTGCTTGCTTCTTTTGTGTGATTCTTCGATTTTTGCGATTTCTAGTGTTTGGAATGCAGATTAGTTCGTTACATTTGATTATCAGTTGATGTTTCCTTCAGTTGAGTTTGATTTTGAGGTGTGTTGCATGTTGCGGTTTAATTAGTGGTTGATGGAGGGGGTTAGTTTTGAGCATAGTTAGAATTTAGTGTGATTAATACGTAGCCTTGTGCTAGTTGTTAATTTTGTGGAAACGTACTTTCTATGGTGACAAATGATGGAATTCTGCAGATTCTAGGGTTTTGTATGTGGATTAGTTCAAGTAAATTTGATTATGTGTAGAGCTGGCAAAATTTTGTCGGACCAGAATATCCAAATTGTCTGACCCAGAAAAAAAACTGGGTCTTGGACGTAAGTTTCTCGTCTGAATTTTGATGTTGACCAAATATTCGGACGTAAAGTTTCTCTTTTTCTATTGCCCGAACTTGATTTCGACCCAAATTGTCCGACCCGAAATAAAACCGGTCCGAACATGAATTTCTCGTCCGAAATTTGACATTGTCGGAACAGAATTTAGCCGGAGCCGAATTTTTGCCAGTGCTAGCTCTTTCCTTCTGTTTAATTTGATTAGGAGTTGTACAGCATGTTGCGGTTTAATTAGTTATTGATGGAGGGAGCTAGTTTTGACCTTCATTAGAACTAGTATAACTAATATCTAACTTTGTAGTCTCTAATTTTGGGGAAATGTACACCCATAGTGATAACTGATAAATGATGGCATTCTGTGAACTCTTCTAATAATGTAGTGGATAATGAGTATTAGTTGTCTGATTTAACCTTGTTTTCTAAAAGGGAAAAGAAACAAAGAAGGAAAAGTGAAGAGCTAGAACTTTAAAGGGGGAGGATGGAGTAACTTGTTGGGAAATTTTGGTTAGTTGTTTTGAATTACTAAGGTGTGCTGAAGCTTTAAAAAGAACTGAAATCTAAACTCATGTACTGTGAGCTCCGCTAGATGAGTGAGTTTTCTTTTCTTCTTTTTTTTTTGTTTTGTTTGGGGGGGGGGGGGGGGTGTCCGGTTAGAAGCAACAGATCTAGCTCGTATAGAGGCTGGTTCTATTGAGCTCTTCATTTGTTACTGGTTGATTGACTAGTGGAGTGCTTCATTGTCCATAAAGTGCAAGTAGAGGTGGAAACTTCCAAATTTTCCTTATCAGCTATCTGGAATAGTGTTAATCTTTGAAGAGTATCTGTTGAGATATTATAGGTGGTAGCTTTGAAAGCAGCTGTACAACAATTAAGCAAGTACATTTTAGAAATGCTATATGAGAAATTCACTAAAGAGTAAAGACTATGGGACTTTGTAGAGTGAACATTTTATGAAGTCGGAAAGCATGTATCAAAGAAAATTAAGTTAGAGCTTTATTTTTATTTCTCTAGGCTGTGAATTGTCTCTATTGGCTTCTTTCCTCTCCTGTTACAGTGATCAGCCATGAGAAAGAGAATGTCGACTATTGTGGATGTTAGGCAATGAATGGTTATCGAGTGATTTTGTTCTAGATTAATGCTTACAATAGTTGTGTTTGAGAGGCTATGAGCTTATGACTTAATTCGCCGACCAATACTCTAAATGTAGCAATTCCCTGATCCATCAGGTGGGCAAGGTGATTGATTAAATGGGTGGAATGGCTAGCAACATACTGTTGTGATAATATGTACTGGCTATTGAGTTGCAACCAAGAGATCTGACATCATATTTGTATTAGGATTTCTTGACCTAGCTTGTTCAAAAATCCAATACGTAGCATGAATTCATGTTTTTCACCCCCTCCCCAGTCTTTTTTCTTAATTGTAGTAACTCATTTGACATGATTTGTGATTGCGTTGCAGAGTTGGGAAGACCTCTTTGATGAACCAGTATCCTTGCGGCATGCTCATATTTTTTTTTAATTCTTTGATTTGTAAACTTGCTCATAAATTTAAATAGTCAGTTTGCTTTATATCATCCAGAACAGCTCAACAATGACTTGTATGGTTGTGCTTGTTAGACTCTCTTATTGTTTACCTTAACTTTGTTTGATTAGATATGTAAATAAAAAGTTTAGCAGTCAATACAAGGCCACAATTGGCGCAGATTTTTTGACCAAGGAAGTGCAGTTTGAAGATAGGCTTTTTACTTTGCAGGTTAGTACGTGCACAACTTTTGGCATGTGTAGTTTAGCAGGCTTTACTTCATAAATTGAGCTTCTTTCGAAATGCGTTTGTGGCTTTGACAAGCTGAAATGGATGTGCTTAGTTTCTTACTTCACTTTGCCACGTGGTTATATGCATTGAAATATTGTGGTCTGTAACGCAATTTTTTGGTAAAGAAGCATCTGAGCTTGGTAGGTATCTGTTAGGATGCTGGATGTATATTGCCTTACGCTTGCATAAATAGTATTAATAGTGAGGTGTCTATTTTAACTTATGATTTTTGTTTGAGAACAGAGGACCTTTTACATTATTTTTCTTAAGATGTGGCCTGAGCAGTTTCCTCTTGGCAGATTTGGGATACTGCTGGTCAGGAAAGGTTCCAGAGTTTAGGCGTTGCTTTCTATCGTGGTGCAGATTGTTGTGTTCTTGTATATGATGTCAATTCTATGAAATCATTTGACAATCTAAACAACTGGAGAGAAGAATTTCTGATACAGGTAAGTTGGCTGTCTTTTTCACTTTTATTTTTTTTTATTTGGATATACGCTTGTGGAGTTTGCTTCAATAAAATTGATGGAAGTTGCAAGTACGTATACGAGTCAAGGGGTTTAACTATATTCTGATTCGTGAATGCTGATGGAATGCGATATACACTTTCGCGCCTCAGTTAAATGTAAAAAGGAGCTTCAACTTTTGTATCTTAAGGACTAGGGAGCCATATAGTTTATCAATATGGAGTTCACATTTGTAATATTTTAATTAGGGGAGCTAATTGGGAAATTGGTTCCTGATATGCATCTAGAGCAAATATATTTTCTTTTCAGAATTTGTAGATCAATTCATTGGTTTGAATGTGTATGCTTTGAACAGTTGGAGGGCACAATTGTAAATGTAAATTATCTTCCTGCTCTCTTGCAGGCCAGTCCTTCGGACCCAGAAAACTTTCCATTTGTTGTCATAGGAAATAAAATCGATGTTGATGGAGGAAACAGTAGAGTGGTAAGCTTTCTTTCAGATCAATTTCATTTTCCTACTGTGCTAATCCATCCAATATATCAAGTTGTCAACTGTTTACATAACCTCGTTCATCTGCAACAGGTTTCCGAGAAGAAAGCCCGAGCTTGGTGCGCATCAAAAGGGAATATTCCTTACTTTGAGACCTCTGCAAAGGAGGGCACAAATGTGGAAGAAGCCTTCCAATGCATAGCAAAAAATGCCTTGAAAAGCGGCGTAGAAGAAGAAATGTAAGTTCTCTGTGTAATTTAGCACACATAAGCATAATGATTTATAGTTATATAGGCTAATACCTAGACATACACAGTAGATCTCAACACTATTTATTCTAGTCAAAACCACTCCATATTTTGTTTGATTAAGTCTAGCATTTCAGCTTTACTGACAAACTACTGCATTTTACCATACCATATCACACTTACCGCATTTTACCATGCCATTCACACAAACCTGTTCTTTTCCATGGTACCATACAGTTATCGCAATTTACCACACTATTCACAAACTACCGCATTTTATCATACCATATCACACTTTACCACAACCACCATAATTTTCTCTCCTAACTTTTCTCTCTACTTTTCACTTTTCTCTCTTCTTACCTACCACACCAACCATGCTTACCACAAATTTTACGACAACCTACCATACTGTGCCGCAATATAATACACTTTCCACAATTTATCATACCATTTCCACATTTTACCTACTACATAAAAGGGCCAAAATTTTGTAAGGGGTCCTTGGGGAACCCAAACCAAAACCAATACTCCAAAATCCTGCTAAGATGAGGTATGTAGGGGTTAGATATAGCAATCTTCCCCCGAATTTTGCAATCCCATTGTCTAGCGGCCCACTATCGACGGATCCCATGATTCCCATCACATCATAATCTTTTGGTTAATATTATTTGTTTTCATTTCCAGTATGGTTTATTCTTTTCCCATCAGAAGTTGCTTTTTCTCTGCCCCTTTTCTTTTTGTTACAATTCGAATGCATAATGCGACACTAACAAACCTTATTCTGTTATGTATTGAACGTACTCGCTCTGATCATGAAGATACTTGCCGGATACCATTGATGTTGGTAGCAGCAACCAGCAGAGTTCGACTGGATGTGGGTGTTGAAAATTCTGTACAATTGATGATTTGTTTTTGCACTTTCTTTTGTTTTTTTGTTTTTTTCGGGGGTTTGATTTGTGAATAAAAAGAAATATTCCAAAGTTTGCAAATAATCTATGGAATGTATTCGGGTTCTTTCCAAGTGCATGTAATTGTAGAGTGGGCTGTAATGTTTTGTTTAGAGCTAGCACAGACAGGAGGACACTCCATATTCATTTCATTTTCAAGACGATTTGTTGACAACTGACAAGTTTTCGTATATTTGATTAAGTACTTTTGGTATGTCTTTTAAAGTTTTTTTGTATTCATTGAAGCTTTGCACGACGAGTCGACAATTGTATGGGTGTAAGTAAGATGGTGTTCTTGTAGATTTTATAGGTTAGTAATTCCTTGTATTCTCCGCTTTTCTTTCTTTCTTTCCTTCTTTTGGATTTTGGGATACTAATCAAGTATAAATTTATGAAGTTGATTTTAAGCCCGATTCGTTTATATGGTGCAGTACCATAATTTACTATACTCTTCAATATTCTTTCACATCTAATCACATTTTACAACAATCATTATGAATATATCTCTTTACTTTTCTCCTTTACTTTTCACATTCTCTTCTTATCTATCGGTCTATCCCATCAAACCGCACTTCCTACAAATTTTACCTTATCATTTTACACTTTATTGCACTTTTCACAATTTTACCACATTGCACTATCTCCGCATCTTACTAACCGCACAAAAGAACATGACTTTAATATTATATTTTTGGAATATTAGTGGATATTTTTTTCAACTTAAACTACAATGAGCTAAAACAAAATGCTTGTATTGAACCTTTATATATATATATATATATATATAGAGAGAGAGAGAGAGAGAGAGAGAGAGAGAGTAGCCTAACAAATGATTTTTAAATCCTAGGTCCATTAGAACTAGGATCTCTATATTAATATAGAATTTAAGGGTAAAAACTGTTCATGTGTTTCTTCCATATCTTCCCCTAATGCGAGATTTTAGAGTATTGGTCTCCATTTTTAACATATAATACACATATGCATGCACATGGGAGGGGGTTTAATATATAGGTGTAGATAGCTTTTATGCTGAGTGATTACTTCCACACTTCTCCCAAACTATGAGTAAAGAAGACAATAAACTACTAAACTCGAGCAACATATATGATTTACTGTAATATCTGTTCATCAATAAATCATCATGCTTACATTACATCCACACTTACACGTTACAATAACATACATTTTACCACCCAAATTCCTAATTTAGAAGTTAAAAAAGGAAGAACAATTACCAGTTATTGATAATAACGATAATAATTATCATACAATATATAGAAAATCAACACCCTAGGCTTTCATCTTTAGTTTGCCATTTGATTAGGGATACATGCATTGTCCCATATTCTACTGATCAGTACTCATCAACACTCGGGATTGTAGGTAGTTTTAATTAGGGTTTTGAGGATGAGTATGATGAAGATGAGAAGGGTGGTATATGATAGCATTAGCACCAGAGACATCAAATTCCCTGTTAAATTGACTTGCTTTTGGTAAATTTTCTTGTTGATTAGACAGCAAACCATCTATGACTTGTGGCATTTTCTCATCCCCCATCACTGCTTTCCAGTATTCTTCCTGCCCTTTCCTTATTGCTCCTACTTCTTTTCCAAACTGCCAAAATATTTAAAGTTTAATCAAACAAAACTCTAAATTAAAGCATAAAGAAACCAAAATCACGCGAGATAAAAACATTATCCTTATAGAAAATCTAAAAAGATTTAGATGTACGCAGTTTTAACTTAATTAGTAAAATATTTCTATCTCTTGAGATACTGATTCCAAAAAACAGTAATGCCATAAGGAAGGGGGAGTGGCTAAAAGCCTAAAACAAGTTAACAAGCACAAAGAACATATAATGCTTTTGGGATGTAGGCTTGGCAAAAGCTGACCCAACCCGAAATCGACTTATTTTTCAAGATTCAAAACATAACAAACTCGAAATATGAGGCATACTGAACCCTACCCTACCGGCCCGAATTGAGAGGTGTAACGTGATGAATGAAAAGAGGTTAATTGATATCATAAACAAGACAATCTTACATAAAATTAATCTAGTGCTAAGTAATTACAAAAAAAAAAATAGTTAATTTATATCATGAGACGGCCTTATACAAAATTAATTTGGTGCTAAACAATTATCGAAAAATAAAGTAGCATAATCATGGATGAGGTGATCTTAGTTATGTAAAACTTAAATACCTATCATTAAATTTGGAGGCTTACCGTGATAAGAAGAAAGAGGAGACAGAACCCAAAATGAATCTTCATGGCTAATTACAATTTATTTCTATTTTTCCTCTCTTTCTCTGGCTCTCTTCTAGTTGAGTTAGAATTTAGAAAAACTGAGGGCCAAACCTATGTATATATATATAACATTACAAAAAGATAATGATATTATGACAACTTTAGTTGATATTATTATTTTTTTAATTTAAATATCCTTAGTGTCAGTGAGGTGCCAATGGAATAGTAGTAGGTGAGTGGAAAAAAAATATGCCCTCCAGTTTTATATTAATTGTCATAATTTTAATTTTATGGTTTTTAATGTCATTCTTTGATTGATAATTTCTTATATGATATATTATTAATAATTGTAATATTATATTTTTAAGATAGTATTTTTCATTACGAATTTAATGAAGATAATTTTATATAAGAGTTTATTGTATATATTGAGAAATTTATAGTCAAAATTTTTGAAATTTAACTGTACGATTATAAAAGACGACAATTAATACGGGTTATAGAGAGTAAATAAATAAAGAACTTTCTGATCGAAAAAAGGAAATAAAACAGTAAAGCAATTAAGGGAAAGTCAAAAGGTAATGATAAACCCAGCTGTATCTTGTTGGGCACTTGGGCATCTGTTTTTTGTTCTGGAATTATGGGGCACATAGTTTTCTTGACCATGAAATAGTAATTATAAAAGTATATTATATGGGGAAAAAGTTATGTGAAAAGAGTATATTTTATGCCCAGATCTTAAAGGTTCTTCATTGATGCTTTGGAAATGTTGGAATGAGATGGATGAATGTGTTCACAATAAAGTTAAACACTATATTTTTTTTAATTATTCAAAGACGTAAAGGTTGAAGTTTGTGTATAGGAATCTAGAAAGTAACATCTAAATAGTAAAAAAAAGAGAAGGCAAAACAAACAAGACACACAACTATTTAAAGAGATGCGTGAAGGTGTTCGGCACAATATCAAACCCTATAAGACTGCAAGGCACAATATCAATGCTAATTATCACAACCCTACATATTATTCTTGGATAATGAGATTGTTAAATCAGACTCAGAAATTGTTGTATTTATTTCATAATCCTTGGTTTAAAGTAGAAACCAATGAAAATCTAACTCATTCTCTCTTCCTTTTGTCATCCATTGTTGATTTCTTATTGCTTATACTTCAAATCAATGACATTACAGTACAGTAAACACAATGATTCATGATCCCAACTTAACAATCCCCACTGTCCCGTCAAGTTTCAATCGAGTGTGTCACCACTCAACTAATTCTTGGTGTACAAATAATAAATAGGGCCAAAACATATACGAAAATGATAAACATCTATATATTGGGTCCAACGGTAAACAAGGGTACATTTGTATCCAATACCCTAAAATTTAGTATATTGGTTTAAATTTCTTTTTAACTTATCATAAACAATAAGTAGCATATTGTTAGTTTGTTATGATCTCCATATAATTTTTAAATATGAACGCAAATACCTATCAATTCGGGTAGATAGGTCTGTTTCGGGTAGGGTTCGGTAAAGGTCGATTTCGGGTTTATTTATGTTTTAAGTTTGGAAATTTCGAGCCTAACCTTAAACTTTCATGTGAGTTTAAGTCGGTTTTCAGGTCGGGTCAGATTTTGCCAACTTTTCCTCGTAAGAAGATGCATGTACTAGCATTGTTCACTAGTATAAAACAAGTGACACAGCCCAACTTTAAAAGAAACCAGGAATTGTGTGGTTTATTACTTTATTACCAAGGAACCAGTTAAACTCCTAAGTTGACTTGAGAGAATCTACATTATTGGTTGCATAAGCCTTGAGATGACATGAAAGTCAACGATTTTGGGTTCCACCTCACTTTCTAAACTAATGGCTGGTATTCATATCATATATTTTTAACAGTGACATTTATCTTTGTGTTCATGTACATTGAGGACTAAATAAAAGTCAACTAATACGGCCAATCCTTCTGCTTTTTAAGCATGCCATTGAGATTGTGACTATAAGAATAGGAAGATATTATTTCTAAAATTGGTAAAGCTTCTTTTCTTCCTTTTATTGTATTGGTTGATTGATTCCTTCATGTGAAATATTTGGGTCAAAATTCTAGAAACATAATTTTCCTACATCGAAGATCATGTAAGAGAACTTGAAATTGATGGTCTATGTTGTTATAGTTATATTTTAATATCATTGGCTAATTCAAATATGTAAATATATCCTAGTAACTGAGAATGTTGTTTTCTAAAAGTGAAAAAATAAAGAAAGCATTAATCTTAGATCGTACACATAAAAATATAAAAATAAAACATCTTTGATTGATACTTCCTCCTTTTCATATACTGTTTTACGATTATTGAAGTCTTTTATTGATCGAAAATTTTCAAATATATAGTATACAATTTTTCAAATAATATTTTAACAAAACTTACAACATTCTTTTATGAAACTATCATCCATTGTAACTCCAACGGTAATTTAGTATAATAGATCATTGTATATATAAGAAATTAACTATCAAAATTTTCAAAATCCAAGTGGCACAAATTTTAAGGTGACACATGGAAAGTAGATCAGACATATTTCTGTCACAGAGTCAAATGGAGCTACATTATTAATTCATTATTGATGTAAACAATACAAAAAAATGATAGCTCCACATGATAAAGTCTTGTGTCCATACTCTTGACACATGAATGGAGGGAAGCAAGTATGCTCTCTTATGCTAAATAAGGATGTTGTACAAAGTTTACATTGCATACCTCTATACAACATAATAAGATTAACCACTCCTATATCTCATGAAAGACTTCATATTCCCATATCATTCCCTTTTCTTTACCTTCTTTTTTCTAGGAAAAAGGGGGGGTGTATAGTTTCAAGCTGCCCTAGGTATTATGGTCGAACAAGCAGATGCTTCGTATTGTTTGGAAATGTTGTGCCTTCATTGGCAGCCGAAGAATTAGTTATGTACCTGAGATCGAACAGGAAGTTACGAAAAACAAATAGAAACAGTGAACCGATCAATGAGGTTAAAAAAACATGCAGCAAAATGTGCGTGTGTCAGTGTGTGTACTTTTGTGTGAATGAGCGTACGATTGTGTCAATATATGTTACATACATCCAAAAGATATACTTCATAGTGAACAATCTTAAACTTTATGAGTGAACAAAACAGAACAAGCTAAGAACTACCTCTCTTGAAGCACAAACTTCAGGAACACGTAATAAATCAGTCTGTGGGGGGGGGGGGTGTTGTCAGAATGAGCGGGCAGCAAGGCTGTAGATATTTGCAAATGGTAAAGTAGGATTACTGGTAATGGTTGGGAAATGTAAGTTGAGGGATATTTAAGGTAAAGGTTAAGGTAGGTTTGGATTAAGGTAAGTTTTTTGGGTATATTTAGGGTAGGGTGAGGGTAAGTTGAGGTAGGTTTGGATAAGTTTTTATAAGTTTTTGGTAAATTTTGGTAGTTTTGGTAAATTTAAGAGGAATGAGTAAAAGCTCGGACGAGGACCGCTCAGCTTGTAATACACTGTCACGGTTATCTACTGGACAATATCATAGAGAAAATCCATAGGTTCTGAGTTTGATCTTCAGCCAATTGTGCAAAGTTGATATTGAGGCACAGGTTAGAAAGAGTGATTCCTATGCATGTTGAAGCCTGAGATAGAACTTTTACCAAAATAATGACTGAAGAGTGCAGGCACTTACCATAGTTTTGTCGAACTGTAGTGAATCTGTAAATAGCCATGATTAAAGAACCATACTTCTTGGCCTTCAGAGATCCCATATGCCTAAACAAAACAAATAAATAAACCAACAAATAAAATGTCTCCTCATAGTCACAGGAAGACCCAAGATTGAATACCGACATCTGGATGATCTAGAGAGAAACTGCTGCAAGATTACTGATGACTGAAAGGTAGTTGAAAGCTATAGTAATCTTGAAAATGATAGAAATCTTAATCTTGAAAGTAATAGTAATTCTTCGAAAGGAACTTAGAATTATCCAGGAAATACCCAACCAGGACATCACCTAGAGTCGAGTTACAGGAGGCCAAGATGTACAAAAGAGTCAACTAGAAAAGAGATAGCATTCAGAAGGATCCCCAAGGGGACACATTGAGTAAAGGAAAACCCATGTTTCTAACAAAGTGGCGGATTTAGGTTTTTTGATTAGGGGTGTCCAATACACTATCATATTCATTCAATACACATAGAATCCATAATTTTTATACTAAATTAATTTTTTTTTTTTGTGTTACCGGTGGCCGTGGCCACCCTCACTCATGCCCAGGATCCGCCAGTGAGTAACAAGTTTCAGAGAAGTGATCTAATGAAGCATCTTGCAACTGGAAGTTATAGATTGTTTACACTTCATAGCAAGCAAAATAGATTGCTGAAAAGATACAGATGATTAAGACTTACACCATCTCAGTATACCGGATTCTCCATGCAGGAAAGCCAAGATGACATCTTGCTGGGCCATAAATTAAGAGAAAGTCAGGCTCGGGACCCCCACAACCTGTTAGAAAATAAGATATAGATGAAGGGGGCAATTCCATATCGTATTACAAAAAACCTTTAATAAAATTTATGTCGTGAATAGCTGACACACCGACTAGTTCTAATGCTTCATCCAGCAGTGATTCTGTGAATGTAGGTTTTTCTTTTTCTTGGTATTGCACACAAAGCAAATTGGCTGCTTTTTCAACGCCTTGCTTCCCATCAGACAGAGAAGCAAACTCCAAAGTCATCTTGGCTCCCATGGCTGCTTCATCTGTTTCAGTGGCCTGCATCCAATATCAACAAATCATTAACTTCAAGGTTCAAAAATATAAACAAACAAGTCGGCAAGTCAAAGCTAGGATTCATGATTTTAGATGAATGAAAACTGAAATATTAGCCCCTCAATGATTTTACAGAAGAGATGATGTTTCCTTCAAACTGTAAGGTTTGAGAAATGACGACTCCAACCATTCCACAGTAGGGAAAAGTGCAAGACAGTTTCAAATAATATTCATTTCAGCGAAATTATATCTACAGAAACCACAACAATTTAACAGCATAGCAACCATTGCAGGCGTAGCAGCTCATTCTACTGTCACGTCACATTCTCCTGAAGATTTATTACCTTCCATGGTCTTGCGTTACACTTTGCTAAAATTTCCTCCTTTGATTTCTTCAGCACTCCTAAACAACGAAATTCTTAGGACACCAATGATAATATCAAATGCAAGGGGCAACAGTGAATGTCTTCACAACATCATATTTTTACCTTCCATATCATACAGACAAACATGTTTCACACCTATAGCAGCTACCCACTGCAACAACTCGATCACATCGGGAAAATTTCGCTGAGCTTCTTCACTTTCGATAACAATGGCCAAGTATCGCAGCTTACTCACGTCAAGGGATTTGCATTCTTTCAGAAACCCACGAGTTGCTAGGAAACTTTCAAGTGCGTGAACCAGGTTTCTCACAAGGTACCATATCGTCACCAGAAAATGCAAGAAATTCCAGAGCAGTACAGATGCAAAGTGAGCAACCTGCAATGACACATGATGGTGCTCATTAATGTGAATGGTGAGTACTGAGTCTATCATACACCTCTGTTGCAAGTAAATACTAAATAGCTATCTAAGGGTCCCACATCTCACAAGGCCACTCTAGCGTTAAGGAATGAAAGATGATTAGTAAGAGGAGAACCCCCTTCCCTGATCTCTAGTGGGACTTGGACCCAACCTTTGATATGTGAAAGGTGGGCTTTGTCGTACTTGGTGATCACTTTGATGTCTACCCAAATGGCCAAATGTATGTATGTTCAAAGAACAACAGTTAAGTTTACTAGGTCAGCGTAATAACAAAGGTTCTTTGGCTTTGCAAGTACACTGATTTGAAGAGGATGATAATCCTACTTGGCAAGCGCACCTGAGGCACCAAAACTGAAAAACAGAAGTCTCGTGTCGTTACTGGTCCATTTCTAACAAATGCATATGCTATACAATATTTTTTTTTTCAACCCTGCAGATAGATTGTACCCATTTATCATCAAAACTGAATAACAAGGAAGCCTTTCAAGTTTCAATTCCTCTCCCAACCTACCAACTTACCTACGTATCCTTTAAGGGGCATAAAATGGGGTAGACTATGACAACTTTGATAGTGTGCTCACCTTTGTAGCCAAGAGTGACAACTTCCGGTTTACATCTATCACATCCATGAATCTGCATACTCAACAGATGAGATACATTATTAAATACAGCCTACAAATTAGAAACAAAGAAGACTTATAATTCAGCACTGACATGGATGACAGAAAAAGGGATTGCATCAGTTCAATTGATGAATCATATTTATTCAATCGCTCAAACCCCATTGAAAAAGACCAAATGGCCTTGTAGTTGGCAGATCAAGAGAAATGGAGTGAGGTACAAACAGCGCGATCCAAGAGAAATAGAATTGGTTAAATATAAGCAAAATAGAAAAAAAGAAACCCCAAAAAAGAAGGAAGCAGACAAGGGGACTTTCGCGTGATCACTATTACCGGTCTTTTGCTCCTTTCTTAAGTAAACATGTACTCCGTGTGACCCCTCTCTTCTATCCCTGTCTATAATTTAGCTCCACCTAACTACCAAAACCTAATCTCACCTTCCAAAAAAATAATCGAAAGATATTCATCACACGTGAATACACAATCATCAATTTCTGAGTCCCACTGCTCCATAACAGGGTTTTGCTTGCTGTTGCACTTCTCATGGTAAAAATTGACGAATTTAACATTCCAAACAAGTCTAACTTATATAGGAAATATGTTAGGGGGGCAGGGGTGAAGGGAGAAAATGATCCAGCTCCCACGATCCCTGTCTCAAGAAACATTCTTGAATCAAAATACAAAAACAACAACAAGCTCCAAAAAAAACAAAAAAAAAAAAACGTTTGAGCGCGATTTGGCAATCCAGATGTAGTCAGTTTTCCCCCTGTAAACTAAAGTTCATGGAAATTCTTAGACCAAAATCATTTACCTAGCCTATCCCAACGATTGAACATTGCATAATCTAATTTTCTAAGGCAAATAGTTAGATTCGCGCTGATAGCTGGCCATCTGCATCCATCAACTTGCTCTATTGGTGAAACATAAACTACCTAATCCACATCTGATCCAACCATCGCCATTGAGTGAAGCTGACTATACAATTACGATTTACGAACTCAAACACAACAAGTACAATGTAGTAACACTGCCAACAATCCACATACTCTACAACATTTTTCCATCCATAACTCAGCATTCATGTACAGAAAGCAATAAAAAAAAACCAACCACAGCTCTAAACATGGATAAAAACAATCAGCAAATTCAATCAAACAAGCTAGAATCTGAACTCAATTGCATAACATTCCACCGAAACAAGACAATCGACGGCTAAATATCTCGCGATTACAGAATATAACTCTCAATTCCAGATCAACGATGGAGTCTCTTCACTGAAACACAAATTTCAAACTACACTTTCTCACTGTCATCCATTTGGAAACGAATTATCTGCTCTAAATTCATCAAAACAATGACGAAGGATACGAAAATCAGCAACTGAAATTGGAGATCACCAAGTCAAAACAGAAACTGAAAAGAAATTGACTTACATACAGAGTCGCCGCTGCAGTAGGGGCTCAGTATACTGTGGTGAATAGAGATGGAAGCGGCGATGATGGCGGTGGTTTCGACGGAGATGACGGCGGACAATCGCCGGCGGCGAGCAAGACACACCGGAGAACTTCGCCGGCAGGGTTTGGTGGAAGCTCGAGAAATTGGGACGTGCGCGGGCGTGGCCTTTCCTCTTTTTTTTTTTACTTTTTGTTTTTATGGGAGGCCCAACTTCTATTATATTGCTATATTTGTTTTTTTATGGAATAAATAAAATTTGTGATTATCTTTTTTTATAGAAACTTTTGTGATTACCAAAAAAACCAAAAATATCCATAAAAAAGGAGTAAGCGGCGCCAAAAAGTCCATATCAGATGACATTGAACCCAAAAGAAAAATACTGAATAAAATTTATAGAAAATTTTGCGATTACTATATCTAATGGTCTTTCTTTCAATAGGCAATCATACAGTTTGAGTTTAACTAAAGATGAGTCAACATGTCCATTGAATTGGACATGAAGAAAACTTTCACAAGGTCGAACGGTCCTTCCTCCAATGGGTAATCATATAGCTTGGGATTAACCAAAGGTGGGTTGACTTGATTATGAGATTTTTTGAATCTCCTACTTTCTCTGCTATCATCAACAGGCCGCCTAGGGGTCACATAATTCCCTCGCGAGGGGTTCGTCAAGGTGATCCCCTGTCACTCTTTCTCTTTAATTTAGTCATTGAAGGCTTGTTTGCTCTTATTAATAATGCATTCATGAACGGAGAACTCCAAGGGGTGAGAAAATGCAGAGAAGCGCCAGTAATATCCCACCTGCTATTTGTAGACGACTCAATGATATTTTGCAATGCAATTGCGGAGCATACTAGGGTTGTGAAATATCTCTTGAATGTATATGAAGCATCCTCAGGGCAAGCAGTAAACTTTGCAAAGATAGAAGTAGTGTTCTACAATGATCCAAAACTCGAGCTCAAGAGAGACATAATAGCAGTCATGGATACAAGGAAGGTTTTGACCCACGACAAGTATCTTCGCTTGCCAACACGTATTAGTAAATTGAGAAACAAAGACCTTGTTTGTCTTAAAGACATGGTCACGAAGAAGCTGAAAAATTAGAATGATCGTTTCTTATCATGGGGCGGAAGTGAAATCCTCATCTAGGCAGTAGTACAAGAACTATCGGTGTACGCAATCAACATCTTCCAACTTCCGAAATCTCTATGCAATGATATCCAGGGGCAAATATCGAGGTTATGGTGGGGATCAAAGCATAACGAGAAGGGGTTGCATTGAGTAAATCAATCTTTGATGTGTCGAAGCAAGGCAAACGAAGGATTAGGATTCAAGAATCTCGAGGAAGTCCCACTCATAAATTGTACAAGATTAATGTCCATCTACATTTTTTCATATGTACAAAATTACGAATAAGATGTATATTCTTTAAGTAACCAATAAATGACATGCTATTATGTCTTGTAAATATGCATGATTTATTTGAAAAATAATATCTAAAGCAATAAAAACATAAAATGATGTAGTTCTAGATGGTTATTAACCCTTTTATTCAAAAGACATGCCATTTCCCTTATTTTTCAACATTACATTGATGTATTATTACATTGTTTAGATTCATATTCAATGTTCACCCAAACAAATACTTACCCATATGAAAAATTCTCTATACCCTATATTTTATAACAAATATCGGCAAAGTTCATATTATTTAAATCAAAAAAATTCTTTATATATATTATAGTGATCAAATAACCTTAATTAAGTCTAGGTTATTCCACAATTTTTTAAAGTTCAGATTACTACTATTTTCATGACCCTAAATTTAAATTATTTAACAAAAAATCATATTAGATACCATAAAAATGAACTAAAAGACAAGCGTTATGAATTAACTAAGTGAAAATATTCATATGTCACATTTGAAAATTCACCCACAAATTTGAAAATTCACCCAAAGAAATTACTCATTTTCCACCAGGGGTAAAACAGTCAAAGACTAGATCAGAATATACATTTGTACGGGCGTGGGAGAATTCTACACAGAATCTCAAATAGGATAAAAGAGGTTAACCATTTACCTCAGACCGAAAAAGTAAGGGTAATATAAATTGCAAAAGGCGCCACCTTTTCTAAGTTTTTCTAACAACGTTCAACATTCATTTTAATCGGAGGCGCTAAATATCCAATCGTCCCTCTCTCTTTCTCTCTCCTCCCCCTTTCTCTCTCTTTCTCTCCTCCATTTCTGCTTTCTCTCTCTTCTTCCTCAACGTGCAAAGAAACCAAAAGCAAATGGGGAATGAATGACGAAGAATGGCGGACCACAACTACGTCATACGATCTCCTTCTTCATCCATCTTCTCCTCAAACCCTAATTCAACGTCTCTGCATCGTTTTCTGTCTCGATCATTTGATCATTCGGCGGTTTGGTTCTGCATCATTGTTTGTTTGGTTCCGCATTTGCGATTGATCGGGGATATTCACGGATTTTGCTTCGATTATGCGCTATTTCCGAGTTGTTTCGGTTTGAGTTGTTTGTTTCGGTCGTTCATTCGTTGATTGTGTGTTCTGGTTCTGCATTTGCGATTTTCTCCATGCGATCGGGGATTTTCAAGGATTTCGCTTCGTTTCTGCGCCATTTTCGAGTTGTTTCGGTTTGAGTTGATTGTTTCGTTCGTTCATTCGTTGATTGTGTGTTCTGGTTCTGCATTTGCGATTTTCTCCATGCGATCGGGGATTTTCACGGATTTTGCTTCGTCTCTGCGCCATTTTCGAGTTGTCTCGGTTTGAATTCTGAACCAGGCTTCAAATGGAAGCGTTGTCAGAGCTATGCGACTTGATCGCGAAGAATCCGGCGCAATTCGCGGAGAAGTTGTCATGGCTTTGCGGTCGGTGTCCGTCAGCGGAGGCTCTTGCGCCTGGATCACCGAGGATTTCACGATCGCAGCTCAATGCCGTGCTTGCGGTTGCTAGGTTTGTGTCGCAGTGCCCTAACTCCGGCGATCAACGCCCGCAGTCGGCCGTGCTCGAATTCATCCGCTCGATTTCGTCGACGTTTCGCCGTGGATTCTGGCCGCAGTCGTTCCCTAACGACGCCATTGCGTCGTTCTACGTCGAGTTCTTCCGGTATGTGTCCAAAGGCGCGGAGACGTCGTCGGAGTTTGCTGAAGAGGTTGCGGAAGTCTTAGGGGAGGTTGCGTTGTCTGCTTTGAGCAATGCTTATAGCAGTGATTCCGACGAGGCGCCGGTTTGCAGGCTTTTCTTGGCCGCATTGTCTGAGAGTTGCCCGCCAGTTTCGGCCGAGGATGCCGTGAAATTGGTCACATTGTTGCTGGATAAAGTGCCGGACAGTTTCCCCCTGTCTCCCAACGGCGCGCATTCATGGACGTCGTCTTTCCAGAGTTCTCCGGCGAGTTTGAGCTATTTTCAGGCGAACGAGCATCCGAGTCCTGTTAATGGCAGGCCCAAGGACATGGTTGATGATGCCGCGAGCACGGGGTCTAATGGGGTTGCTGGAGGTGCTGGTGGTGCAGGGAGTCTGGTTAAAAGTTTCGAGGAAGAATCGATAGAGAGCCTAGAGAAGCAGGAGATTGCATTTAAGTTGATGAGTCAGATTTTGGAGAGAAGTTCTGTTGATAACAAGCTTTTAGAACAAGTGAGGCTAGTAGCCAAGAGGCAGCTGCAATCATGCTCGGCGTTTCTAAAGGTGGTATTTCTACTGAATTTCTCCTTGTGCATTGATATGAATTTATGATAAGTGTTTTAGTCTGATTGAAGGAATGGCTGCCAGCCAATATGGCCGGGCGGGATTTGCTCATCTTTTATATATGTATAGATATAGATGTAGTAACTATAGTGCAAATTTCTGCCCCTCAATTGACAGATAAGGAAGAGGGATTGGACAGAAACCGGGCAATCATTGAAAGCTCGAGTCAGTGTGAAATTGTCTACTTATCGAGCTGTAGCAAGATTGAAAATCAAGTGTCTCTCATTCCTAGACTACGATGTTAAAACCATAAAGAAGTTATTGCTTGAGACCCTTGCATTGATGATAGATGCTGCTGAAGCTTGTTTGCTTTCTGTTTGGAGGAAGCTGAGAATTTGTGAGGAACTCTTCAGTTGCTTGCTCTCTGGAGTTGCTCATATTGCAATGACGCGTGGAGGACAACTGCTTCGTGTCTTGCTGATTCGTCTTAAGCCTCTAGTGCTTACGACTTGCGCACAGGTATACGGTTGTGCAGAGCTTGTGGTTTAAATTGAGTTATTTCTGTGTTGTAATACTTTACATTCTGGACAGGCAGATACTTGGGGCAACAGTCAGGGCGTCATGTTTGAGAGTGTCCTCAGAACTAGCTGTGAAATCATTGAATTTGGCTGGAGCAAGGACCGAGCTCCTGTGGATACTTTCATCTTAGGCTTAGCAACCTGTATTCGTGTCAGAAATGACTATGACGAAGAGGTCAGTTCTACTACTGAATGAAAATGTATGTGTAATTGTAAACATGGAGTATGATTTCTTCCGAACCCGCTTGAGCACTTCTCTTAACAAACTCGAGCATCTAGTGTCCACTTCTTTGACTAGCGGACTTTTTCATCTTTTTCTATCTTTTGGCTGTAAGGTCTATGAGGTCAGAGTGTGTTAATGGTTAAATTTTTTTCATCCAAACTACATGCATGTTTAGTCATCATTATGCATCAGAGGAATATCTCAAGTTGCAATGACCATGGCCTCAGATGGGAGGTTTCCATGAGAATTCCCAAGTATCAACTGCTCTTTTTGTCTTTCTTCTTGTCCTTTTTTTTTTTTGGGGGGGGGGGGGGGGGTTGTGTTGGCTGCCATGGGGAAGGGGGTGTCATTGGTCCATTAGAAGCTTTCCACTTCAGTAAGTCTAGTTTAAAAGCCTGGTTTTGTGGCTGGAGTCCCTTGGGAAGTGACAATACCAGGAAAATGGAATCTCGTATCAGTGCGTATTTACTGACATTAGCGTGTGTTTTGATTCTTTTGAAGCCACATCATCTAGAACTGCACCAGATATCTTGATAAATTATAATCTGTGAGCAGTAGCCAAAAACGAATTATCAGCCTCTCCCATAAATTATAGTCTGTGGAAATGGTTTAGGGTTAAGTTCTTAGCTATCACTTTTCTGTAGACGGTGCTTTCTCTTTAATGTGGCTTGATTATCTGTTTTCTTCTTTCTGTTAAGCTATCCTCATTTTTAGCTATTGTGTTTGTGTTGTATATAATGTGCTTACTTGAGGGAGGAAAATTCAGGGTTCGAAAGAAAAGCCAACAGTTCCTGCAATCCAGCTGAATGTTATCAAACTGCTTGCTGATCTGAATGTTTCAGTCAGGAAGCCAGAAGTAGTTGACATGATATTGCCGTTGTTTATTGAGAACATAGAGGAGGGTGAAGCTTCAACTCCTGGTGAATTGCGGCTTCGTGTATGAATATCTCTATTCTTGACTAGCATGTTTTTTTCTAACGGCAAAACTATGGTCTGAATATCTTTTGAAGCTTTTTTATCCTGTTTGTCTGAAAAACTCTGCAGCTTCTAGATGCCATTGCTCGATTAGCAAGCTTAGGATTTGAGAAGTCCTACCGTGAATCTGTTGTTCTCCTGACCCGAAGCTTCCTAAGCAAGTTGTCAAATGCAGGATCTGCTGAGAGCAACACTGAACCTGAGGAAACTGACACAGAACGTGCTGAGGTGCTTTCTGACTCTTTGGTTTTTGAAATTGGGGTTTGTGCGTGTGTTTTTTGCTGCGACAGTTGTCCAGTTTGCTGTGCGCTTACTGGTTTTCAATTTTAGACTCTTCCTGCAGCATTTGTTCTGATTGCCCGTGATCTCACTGAAAATAAATTACGATCTGACTATCGCCACCGGTTGTTATCATTATGCTCAGATGTGGGTTTGGCTGCGGAGTCCAAAAGTGGAAGGTACTTTTTTTTTTCTTTTTTCCTGATTCTTAAACTGGTCTTGTTTTAATCCACTTGGAGATTCAGTTGGCGCCTTTTCTGTTTTCTTCTTTCCTTATCCGTGCCTTCTTACAATCAGCTTCCAGATTCTAGATTCATACCCTGAAGGGTATGAAAAATTGTAGAACTTAATGTTGCAATGAAAGGAGATCAAATGCAGTTATGGAGTGTTGTCTGTGTTTTCTTTCAAAAGCATTAGTATTCTTGGGATTGGGGGCCCTTTACTCTGGTCCATATGGAAGCTTTAGATTCTGTTGTTATCTACCTGTGATTTCCGTGTAGGATGATACTGTAGATCCACCCATTTAATTTTGTTACTATGTGATTTATTCTTGTCCAAAGTTATGGCATATATATTTGCAGGAGTGGCGCAGAATTTCTGGGACCTCTAATGCCTGCAATTGCAGAAATATGCTCTGATTTTGATCCAACGGTCAATGTGGAACCTTCACTTTTGAAGTTGTTTCGGAATTTGTGGTTCTATGTTGCTCTTTTTGGGTTAGCACCTCCTATTCAAAAGAATCAGAATCCTGGAAAACCATCATCCCCACCATTGGGTGGTGAAGGAAGCATGAGCACTATAGCCCTTCAAGCTGTTGATGGGCCATACATGTGGAATACGCTATGGGAAGTGGCTATTCAGCGCATTGCTCAGGCTACCCCGCCACTTGTAAGTCGATTATAGAATAATTTGATTGCTTATCCTGCAAAGCTCTTCCCTTTGCCCCCTTATCCTGTTTTCCCAAAGTTGCATTGTATAACTGTGTTTTCTTGTTATTTAAGGCATATTTTTAGTTTTAGGTCCTAGTAAGAAATGTGAATAGATTGAAACAAGCACAGCAGTTAGTTACAACAATATGGCTGTCTTGTTAATATATGATATGGGAAGAACCCCTCTGCACATGTGGTAAATATCAGTGAAATCTTTCCATTATCATCACATATCTAATACTTGTTCACAAAATGCAAACTATCCACAAAGTTTGTTACTATGTACTAAAGTAACACGTTTTCACAAAAGGCTTATATGGACTTCCCTAGGCAGCGCCCATACTGGGTATTGGTGCATGCTAAACTGTTAATTTTAATTATAGCCTACTTGAGCTTGCGAAGCTGCACATTCGATCAAAGAGCATGCCTAACATGTGTATTTTTGCTTCCTTATAACCAGGTTGTTAGCTCAGTGAAGTGGCTTGAAGATGAGTTTGAGCTCAATGCTCTTCACAATCCTGGAAGTCGCCGAGGGAGTGGCAATGAAAAGGCTGCGACAACCCAAAGAAGTGCTCTTTCTGCTGCTTTGGGCGGTCGAGTAGATGCCGCAGCGATGAATACAATTTCAGGTCCATAACATTCTCTCACATCCTTAGATTTGTTGAATATGCTAAAAAGAAGTGATAGAACGACACCTAGTGGATGTTGCTTTACACAAACCAGGAGTTCTGAAACAGAATCAGGATTTTGCCTTCTGCAACCGCAGGAGTTCCTACATGAATAATTATAGCTATAAGTTCCAAAATTGTTAATTGTCATTAATTATTATGAAGGGAATTGACTATGGCTATATGATTTTCCTACAAAAAATATGAGTTTGAACTTGTAGTAAGACCACGCTTTTCCTTAAATTCTTTAGATTCCTTTCCATCCATTCACTCCACGTCTCCACCTACTATCCCATGAGATTGGCTTGCATGTTGGCAGCCTTCCCCCCATGCACTCCGGTGCATGAAGAGGTTGATTCCGATGGACCCAAGAAAAAATCTTTTTGAAAACCGCAAACCACCATTTCAAAAAACATTTAGAAAACTGTTTGGCAAGCTAAGAGGACAAGCGAGTCATGGGACAAGTAAACTACATACATGTGTGCTCCAAGCAATGAGTGGTTAAGTAGGCAAATCACATACACACGTAGAGCACAAGAAAAACACAGAAAAGGAAACGCAATGCGTCCTACTGACATCCTCTCACCCCCTCATCCTACTACGCTAACCTTAGCTTGCCAAACACCCGTATCGAGTGCCATGTGCCCCACTAAGCCTATTTATTTCAAATTGGCTCTATTCACCTCCCTCATAGACTTCCTAGGCCTTCCACGTCCGTGACAAAGTGGCGGAAGAGCAATCCTCTCACATAGGTGCCTCACTGTGGTGAAGAATCAATTTACAACCATGTCAGATGATTTGGTTGAATATTTTGCTTGATAAGCCACATGTTTCAACTCATTTTTAGGAAAACTATTTTCTTGCAACCCCCCCCCCCTGCTTTGTATTTGTTTTGACTTTGCTTATTGCATACAGGCGTGAAGGCCACTTATTTGCTTGCGGTGGCATTTCTGGAGATTATACGTTTCAGCAGCAATGGTGGAATCCTTAATGGTGGTCCCGAGTTAAATATCTCTAGAAGTGCCTTCAATTGTGTGTTCGAGTACTTGAAAACGCCAAATCTCGCTCCAGCTGTACTTCAGTGTTTGAAAGCTACTGTTCATCGGGCATTTGAAACAGCTGTGTCATGGCTGGTATTCTTCCTTCTGGGTTATTAATTGTGGTCTTGTATTTTTTTGTGTTCTGCTCTGTAATCCATGGGATGGTTGTTGTTATGTGACACTTTAAATACAAAACTGCAATTTTTTGATTAGTAATCAAAGATTATATTAATAAGACACCAAGGGGATGTCACCCATATACAGAAGGAGCGCGAAAACAATGAATACAAAACAGTGATTCTAGGTGGTGAAACTGACTTGAGTTGCTCCACTTCATAATTTCATGTGCCCTAGTAGATTTCATATTCATTATGACTCTTTAGTTAATAAGAATTAGGACAAAAACTACTTATATAAAAGAAATCTTCATGACTCCTACATAAGTTTTGCAAGTCATGGTAGTATTTTTAGTGTCATGTTGTTCCTGTGCATTCCTTAATATATATCTTTTCCAAATAAAAAAGCTCGAACACTTATGTGAAGCAAGTGGACTGTGGGGCAGGTGAGAAAAGGAACAAATTGCAAAAAGAAACAATGAGAAAGTAGAACAGAGAAGGCACATGTATTTTGTGATTACTATATAATACTTATATTCTACTCACGTTTCAGGAGGACCGCATCTCTGAAACTGGTGATCAAGCTGAGCTTCGAGAATCTGCCCTGTCCCTGCATGCTTCTTTTCTGATTAGAGCTATGTCTCAGCGGGAAGAACACGTTAGGGATATAGCTGCTAACCTATTGGGTCAACTGCGTGATAAGTTTCCACAGGTAAATCTTCTTAAAATAACTCAGCCTGTTGCTTTCAGATTTTGGTTTTGATATTTTTAGTAGTGGTTAGGAGTCCTGCTGCATGCATCATGATATTCTGGACCTTGCATAGGGCCTGATACACATTGGTGGTATTACATTTGTATGCATTCATACATAGTAATAATTGTTTGGTTCATTCCCTCAAACTTGAAATTCATAATCCTCTGCAGATACTTTGGAATTCATCCTGTGTGGATTCGCTACTATTTTCAGTGAACAATGACTCCACTTCAACCCTTGTCAACGATCCTGCCTGCACGGCTGCTATTCGCTCATTGTACCAAAAAGTAGTTCGAGAATGGATTGTGGTTGCACTTTCATATGCTCCATGTACCGCCCAGGGCATTCTTCAGGTTCGTTTGTGCTTGGCTTGCCTTCTTACGTCAGTTTAAAATATCTTTTTTAATGCCATTGTTATATGATTTCTTAACTAAAAATCATCTGAAACTCAGGAAAAGCTCTGCAAACCAAACACGGCAGAGGGAGCTCAACCTACCACCGATGTAGTTTCCTTATTAACTGAGATACGTATAGGCACAGGTAAGAATAGTTGGACTGGAGCGAGGCCTGCAAATATTCCAGCTGTTATGGCTGCTGCTGCTGCTGCTTCTGGGGAAACATTAAACTTGACTGAAGCCTTTAGCCTGGAGGTGCTTAGTACCGGGGTAACTAGTGCTGCTGTCAAATCGAAATTTTCTGGAGAAATCGCTGGAATGAGAAGGCTTTACAGTAGCATTGGTGGATTTCAAGCTGGTGGACCAACAGGTTTTGGCATAGGCGCTGGACTTCAAAGGTTGAGATCCGGGGTCTATTCTCAACCTCCAGCTAATGAGGATGATTCATTTAATGCAATTGTGCTCCAAAAGTTTGTGCATCTTCTTCAGCAATTTGTAAATACGGCTGAGAAGGGTGGAGCTGTGGAAAAGGCATCATTCCGTGAAGCATGTTCCCAAGCAACTGCTTTGCTTCTGTCAAATTTGGTATTGTAGTCTGACATTGATATGCAGTTTGTATGCTTTACTTAAATATGTATGGGACTAAATCCTTATATCAGATTTGAATTGTTTCTGTCAGGGTTCTGATTCAAAAGCAAACGCGGAGCATTTTTCGCAGCTGTTACGGCTTCTATGCTGGTGTCCGGCTTACATTTGTACTCCTGATGCCATGGAAACTGGTGTTTTTGTATGGACTTGGTTGGTTTCTGCCGCACCTCAATTGGGTTGCCTAGTGCTTGCGGAACTTGTGGATGCATGGTTATGGACAATTGATACAAAAAGAGGTCTCTTTGCCTCTGATGTCAAGTATTCTGGGCCTGCTGCAAAATTACGACCTCAACTCACTCCTGGCGAGCCTGAACCTTTACCTGAAAAGGATCCTGTTGAGCAAATAATGGCTCATAGACTATGGGTTGGATTCTTTGTTGATCGATTTGAGGTTGGAGACTAAATTCGTTAATTGGTTTCTGTAATTTCTACTTACTGCTTCATTCATAGGCATAATTTTGAGCTTAGACCATTTTCCATGCTCCCATCTTTTCTTCAAAAATTGCATTTCTTGCACCCTGCATTTACTCGTCCGTGCTGCAGCTGGAATTATGCAATTTGACGATCTTATTCATGCTTGCTTTCCCTAAAAAAAGTGATTTTTGCATGTTTCATGTGGTTGCAAGGTTTTTGTGCTTTTCTTTGTCTATTAGTGGTACATTGACCTGAACCTCACACTTTTGCATTCCTTCATATTCTTTCATTTCTGTGTAGGTAGTTAGACACCATAGTGTTGAACAAACGCTCCTTTTTGGTAGGATGTTTCAAGGGACTGCTAAACTTCCCTGGAACTTCTCACAGCATCCTGCAGCCACGGGTACATTTTTCACTTTGATGCTTCTTGGGCTAAAGTTTTGTTCCTGCCAATCTCAAGGTAATCTGCAGAAGTTCAAAATGGGACTTCAGTTGCTGGAAGACCGCATATATAGGTGATTCTCCCGACATAATGTGCTAAACATTGTTTGCTGATGGATGTGTTATAGGGATTACTGTAGTTTGTCAACACACACCAGTGTGGATGCTTCATAGTCTAAATAAGTTGGTCTCCATAGCAGACCAGTGACAATCTGTCAGTCTGTCCTGCGGCATTATCTCATAACTTCTCCTGCTTGATATTGTATCTATTTTAGCTTGTCCTTCACATTGATTTGTGTCTTCAGACTAGTTTTGTGGTTGAGGGGGTATGGTGGGTTTTTTTTGCTTGGAATTGGTGATTGACTTGTTTTGTAACTTGCTTTCATTTTGTTATATCTGAACAATGAAGAGTACTGGACCTTTGTGGCTGTATGATACATTGAACTGATATTATGTGATTAATGTGTGTATAGGCTCGTGTATGTGTATACCGGCCTATGCATTTGAGCATATATGTGTGTGTATTTGTGTGTGGATCACCAAGTAGGTCAGAAATTGATGAATGGATGGGTGGATACTTATGTATATAAAGGTGTAACACTGTGTATGTACATGCATATACACTCACAAACAAGCAGCGTATGTCCATGCCTATGGGAGGCCAAAAATGAGTAACATCCTGAAACAAGCTGGATTGCATTCTATCTTAGAAGACTTCAATGTTTATAACATTCTTTTTGTGTATCTTCTATTTGGAATATGGCACTGTTTTGTGATATGGAAATAACTGTGCTTTTATGGCACAGGGCAAGTTTGGGCTGGTTTGCTTTTGAGCCTGAATGGCATGATACGAGAAGCAATAATTTTTCTCAAAGTGAAGCGCAATCTGTTTCTGCATTTGTTCAATTCTTGAACGAGCATATAGATGTTGTCCCATCTGAACCAAAAGCACAGGGAGGTGAAAATGGAGGTTCTGTGGTTGAGGGGGTATGGTGGCCTTCCTTGATGTGATACGCTCTATGGCTTTTAGCTAGTGCTTTGTACTGGTTGCATTTTAATGCATTCCTATTAGTTTGGATTCTCATTTTGAGAAGTTGTTGCAGGCAGATCAGCATCACCCTGTTTGGGGTTCTATTGAAAGTTGTAATGCTGGAAGACAAAAGCGGAAGCAGTTGCTTTTGATGTTGTGTCAACATGAGGCTGACAGGCTAGAGGTTTGGGCGCAACCTACTAATTCAAAGTAATTGCCTTGATTGACATCTGAATCCTTCATCTTATCAATTAGCTAGTTCAAAATCTAATAATTCTTTGTTTGCTTAATTATCTGGTTTGGCTTTACATGGTTTTGCAGGGATTACACACCGCGACCTAAAATTAGTGCAGATAAGTGGGTTGAGCATGCTCGGACTGCATTTTCTGTGGATCCTCGAATTGCTTTGTCATTAGCCTGTAGATTCCCGGCAAATTCATCTCTTAAGGCTGAGATAACTCAGCTGGTTCAGGTATGTACTTGATTTGCTCTGTATGAAATTAAACTGGATGAGAGCTGGATCGTTGCCTTCATTGAAGGCCGATCAGTTCAGCAACATTATGCATTTGATTAGGTCCATTCTAGCTGATCTTATGCATCATTGGGTAACTAGGCAAACAGCTTGGTTCTGTTGAGCAGAGGTGGTAGCATTTCTATATGACTTGTAGGATAGCTCAAAGGGTGAAAATCAATTGAACTAATCTATACAACATCATGGTTATCCCATGTGTAATGAATTTGTTCATATCCTTAACCCGGTTGCTGATTATGTCAGTTTTGATATAGTTCGCACAAATTAAGTTTGAATTTGGTCTTTGAATTGTTATCGGATTTCAGTCTGTCTATGTATGCTCCTCATTATACGTGCACTGTTTGTGCGGTGGAATCTATCGGCATTCTCCTTTGGCGTGCTTTTGGAACTCATTGATGGTTGTATGGTAATCGCAGTCACATATATTGGAGCTCCGAAGCATGCCAGAAGCACTGACTTATTTTGTGACTCCCAAGGCTGTGGATGAGAATTCAGTGTTGCTGCAACAGTTGCCCCACTGGGCTGCTTGCTCAATAACTAAAGCTCTTGAATTTCTTACTCCTGCATACAAGGGGCATCCACGTGTCATGGCATATGTGCTGAGGGTTTTAGAATCTTATCCTCCTGAACGTGTTACATTTTTCATGCCCCAGCTGGTGCAGGCCTTGCGTTATGATGATGATGTGAGTTCAAATTCTTCTAAACTTTCTTTTATTTTTACTGTTCAGGTAGTTGGCCTCTTTTCACAGCTGGTACTTCCCTTGAAAGCCTTGAAAGCGTGGATTTCTTCATCATATATCTCTTTAGCTGCTCAAACAGTTACTGACTTCCATAACAGCATTTCCTAAGGGCTGTTCATTTTGTTGGATTTTATTTAATAATGTGGTTGTTTCCGGGTTTGTTCCAGCGTAGGGCACACACTGAACACGTACTAGTACAATATAAGATAGCTAACTGTGGTGCATGTTACGTCCTGTTTTATATCTTGCAGAAATTGGTTGAAGGTTACCTACTCAGAGCAGCACATAGAACCGATATTTTTGCTCATATTCTCATATGGCATCTGCAGGTAAATGAAGCCTAATATATTTGGTTTCACACATGTACTATTTCTTGGATGTCTCCATTTTAATTATGAGTATCTCTCTGTAGTAGAGTTATATGATTTGACCTACCAACTTACTGTTACTTGGAAATAATGACAGGGTGAGACGTGTGAACCAGAAGGAGCTAAAGAAGGTGACATGGAGAAGGTATTGTTAATTTTTCTCATAGCTTTTCTGCCTCAACCTTAAGATGAAAGAACTTACTTACAAAGTTTATTGGCACTTAGCTTTCTCTTTATTCTTATTCGTTTTTTTTTTATGTCTCGGAGCTAATTCAGACTGTTTTAAGTCTTAATAAGAACTCTTTCCCAGCTAGATATTCATGCACCAATGGCTTGCTGGCTGACTTGCACTATTTATTCTTTCAGACTAAAGAATTTCTGGAGCTATTGCCTAAAGTCAGGGAAAGAATTATTGACATTTTCACCCCGAACGCCCTTGATGTATTTAAGAGGGAGTTTGATTTCTTCGACAAAGTTACATCCATTTCTGGGGTGCTCTTTCCACTTCCAAAGGAGGAACGTCGTGCTGGTATACGCAGGTACCACCAACTCGTGTTATCATTTCCTATATTTGTCTTATAGTATCTCTAAAATTTATTAGTTGTCTATGTGATTCATCATTTTCTACTTTACCAGGGAGCTGGAGAAAATTGAGGTGCCGGGAGATGACCTCTACCTGCCTACTGCTCCGAATAAGCTTGTAAGGGGCATTCAGGTTGACAGTGGGATTCCTCTACAGTCTGCAGCAAAAGTTCCTATTATGATCACATTCAATGTGGTGGATAGAGACGGGGATCTAAATGATGTGAAGCCCCAAGCTTGTATTTTCAAGGTAACCTTAACTTGCACTTGTGTGGTGTACTGGTGTGTGTTCTATTCTATTTGAAGCAGGTGGTTCAACAGTCTTAACAAGCCATCATCTGTGGATGAAAGCATGTCGCTTTCTGTAAAAGTATGATTAGTGCTTCAAGATCTTTGGGATGTGTTGTTAGTCTTTGGCTTAGTTTAACATTGTTGGTTTATGGGATGAAGTGCTGGAGTAAGAGCTAATTGCTTTTGGAAATTAGATGGTTGTTCCCACTACAGAAAGTAATAGTAATCCCGAAATAAGCATACTTTATGGTCTATTCTGAAATGACAGAACTGTGGGCTGATGAGTCCGAAGTGGATTCCATATCCTAGTGTCTTGCCCATAGTTATTAAAATCCCGATTCTGATCTACGATCCTACGATTTTATGATCCGAAATCGTCGATGTGATTCTACTATCTACATTCCAATTCATGATTCTACGTGGGACCGTGGGTTAATTCCGATCCTAACTACCCCATAGATCTGAGTTAGGATCCTGATTCTAACAACCTTGGTCTTGCCTAGGAAAGGTGTTGGTTGGTCAAACTATTTGATACTAAGCTGTAAAGTACATTGAGCGTCTGTTAGATCATGGATTAAAACCTGTTGATAGTTCAACACCCGAAGTAAGAAAAAGGTGAAGGATAGTTTTCTGGCGCATTTGGCTTGGATCTATTCGTTACTAAGGTGTTCGGTGGTCAAACTTGTCCTTGGTGTGCCGGCTTATTTGTCTTATCATCATTGTTTTTCTGTTCGTGGATTCAATTGTTCCATTTTTTGTGACTATGAAATCCTTTTTTTGTTTAGGTTGGAGATGATTGTCGGCAAGATGTTCTAGCGCTGCAAGTGATTTCCCTCCTCAGAGACATCTTCAAGGCAGTTGGCTTGAATCTTTATGTATTCCCCTATGGAGTGCTCCCAACTGGTCCTGAAAGAGGAATTATAGAGGTAAATGCTTTATTTGCAGCCACATTAGCGTCATGTCTATATATACATTTTGATCTTTTAAATAGCACCTGACTCTCTGTTCATATATCTTTTAAGTTAGCCCATATTTGGAGGCTTTCAGTTTTGCTTAATTATCGAACACTGGCTGCCATTTGGTTTTGGGGATTATCTGATGGTGGTGTTGTGTTTCCCATCAATCATTTGATTCTTACAAAGATAATTTTGCTCTGCAGGTGGTGCCAAATACAAGGAGTAGAAGTCAGATGGGTGAAACAAATGATGGGGGATTGTATGAAATCTTCCAGCAAGATTATGGGGCTGTTGGTTCTCCGAGTTTTGAAGCTGCTCGTGAAAACTTCCTTGTCAGCAGTGCTGGCTATGCCGTGGCAAGTCTTCTACTCCAACCCAAAGATCGGCATAATGGCAACTTGCTCTTTGACAAGTACGTGCTCTTCTCCTTATACTTTAGCACCCCCCACCAAAAAAAAAAAAAAAAAAATCATTTTCTTGTTTTTTAGCTTCTTTTCGATAAAATTAGATTAACATAATCTCTACTTTACTCTGGGTCATTGCGTACATAATTAAGTTAATAATGCTTACTATATACATATATACTAGTGGTGGTTTACCGTAACCCAATGGGTGCAAAAACTTATTGTGGTATATTTCGAAAAACGATATAATCATGCATCTTTTTTGGTATGAATTGACCAAATATTGAACCAATGATGCTGGTGGCTTCATTTGAGATTATAATCCTTTTGCCATCTACCCTTACTGCAGTGAGGGGAGGCTTGTTCATATTGATTTTGGTTTCATCCTGGAAACATCCCCTGGTGGGAATATGCGGTTTGAGAGCGCTCACTTCAAGCTCAGTCATGAGATGACTCAACTACTAGATCCATCTGGGGCTATGAAGAGTGACATTTGGTTCCGTTTTGTGGGGTAAGAAAATGAATCATCTCTCCCTTTTCTCCTCATATTTTGGCTTTTTTTCTCCTCTTTTTGATGATTATATGGCAAAACCAAAAAGGCTAGAACAAAAACAGCAAACCACAAAACAAAAGCGAAAAAACCAGCCACAATGTACTCTGGTCCCATTTATTTGTCAGTTTGATTAATTTTTCTTTTGTTCGCAATATTGATCACTATACATTTCCAGATACTAATGACTGTTTTTAGTCCCAAAGTGACAATTAGAATGTAACGGATGGAGTGCCCTCCCCAAAGAACCAAACACGGAAACTAGCTATTCTAGTAAATATAACCAACCCTCCCCAAAGAACCAAACACGGAAACTAGCTATTCTAGTAAATATAACCAAACATAAGAAAACTTGGTCTGACTTTCTCAAGTTAACCAACTTTCCTAGCTAAATAACCCAACCAAACGCACCCTCAAGAGGGTAACTTCCCCGCCTGCTTAAGTTTAATTCTTCCTCTTTTGATCTGCTAGATTTTGTGGACAGTTTGGTTTTTTGGTTGTACATAACTTTGTATGTTACTAGTTGAACATCGGTTCTTTTAATCCCATTATTAATACATACCCTTTCCTATCGAAAAAGAAAACTTCCCCACCTGACATGTGAGTGGCATGTTTTCTCCCCCAGAATGTGTGTAAAGGGTTACCTAGCAGCTCGTCGTTACATGGATGGCATCATAAACACGGTTTTAATGATGCTCGACAGTGGACTCCCATGCTTCAGCCGGGGTGATCCCATCGGGAATCTTCGCAAGAGGTTTCACCCCGAGATGAGCGAGCGCGAGGCAGCCAATTTCATGATCCACGTATGCACCGATGCATACAACAAGTGGACCACCGCAGGGTACGACTTAATCCAGTATTTGCAGCAGGGTATCGAGAAATAGTACTTGTATCTCATTCATTCTTTCATTCGTTTGTTCGTTATATTTATTTAAGCAATCCAATGGTGTATGTATATCGGTCATTCTTGTTTCTTCTTCGATGCTCAAATGCAGCAGAGCGTCGTCAGTCACCTGTGTAGGGCGTAGTTACCAAAATTTTGGTTCCTGAGGGATCACCACTAATATATGGCAAATAGGGTGTTTGTAATCGGTAAATGTAGTAGTTTTTAGTGTGGTTTCCCGCTCTCATTTGTAAAGGCATTATTGTATAGGTTGCGAAATATCAATTGAAAAATGTTACACTTTTTTGTTTGGCTAAATTGTCTGTCTTTGTAAGCTTCTTCTATATCCTACTATTTGACCATAAATGAACTTAGTAGGATTTGTGTGTGTGCGTGTGTACGTGCGTGTGTGTGAGAGTGTGTATATTGTGGTGTTCAAGCCTCTGGGGCCTCTGTGTGTGAACTTGTTTCTGGGGCTAGGTTTTCATTGTGCCTTGTACAATGCTTGTGTTATCTCTTACCCAACTTGTTAGTAGACAGGGTTCATATACCTTGTTTTGAGAATTTTGGGGCTAGGTTTTCAAGAAATTGGCCAAAATTGTAGATAATAGTCTTCAGTTTTAAAGATTGTTAGCATTTTTTTGAAGATTGGGGGAAACTGTTGATTATAGGCTTCAGTTTAGATGATTTTCAACATTTTTTAAAAATATACTGGAATTTTCAGCATTAGTCTTCAAGTTGGAGGATTTTCAGCATTTTTAGAAAATTGGCCAAAACTATGGATAAAGCGGGACACACATTAGATATAATCATGTGTTTAGGGTTCACCATCCCCACCCCCAATGTCACCTTGTTTCTTATGTTACAGCATAGTCTCATACAAAAGGCGAAAGGGAGGGTTCTAAATTAATAAACGTGAACGATGCGTACTCTATTAAATGGTCTGTATGGGAGAGAGGTAACTATGCGTAACACTTGGCCAAAGAGTTCATGTACATGGGCTGAATGATAGAAGTGAAGATCAATACATTCATGAGTTTGGGTTAACCTTGTCAAATAATGATTAGCAAAAAACATTACTCTACTCTAATTTGACACATCAAACCTAAATTTTCCACTTGTGTCTCTTAATTGGAGATTAGTAACATGATGATAAGGATAATTCCTATGTCCCATTCACATGGTGTCCTCCCCATGTTCATATTTCAAGTGATTTGGACCATAACATGATGTTATACCTCCAAACTCTAAGTTCATTTGTGAAGTTCACAATTAAAGAAGTTCATCAACACTTTACATATGGTGTTCACTCAATCTCTCTTTAAATTTAGTGGCAAACATGGCCCCAAATTCAGATGGAAGTTCAGCAAAGTTATTTTTACTAATTTTGGTACCACTAGGTCCACCACTAAGTAAAGTGAATGTCCTTATTATACACCAAATCTTGATTGTAGAAAATGAATACTACACAAAGTAAAAATTGTAGGGACCCTAAGTTGATACAGGAGGACATGCTTGCAGCCACAAAACTTATGATCCAAACTTTCGGTCAATTTAGATATGAAGAACTGAACTTTATATTTTGTACTCGATGAATTATACTTAACATTGTATTAGATTGAATGAACTTTCGCAGATTTCAACTCGTCGGAAAAGTGACTTGCGGTGATGATAATGTTATTTTTTATTTACTTTTCACCTTTTAAATAGTTTACGTAAGCAATCACCTTTATCAAGTCACTTTTCCGATGCGTTGAAATCGGTGAAAGTTTATTCAATCTAATAAGAAGTTAAGTATAGTTCATCAAGTACCAAATGTTAAGTTCAATTTGATGTATCTAAATTGCCTCAAAATTTCGATAATTTAATTTTAAAAACCTGATTTCGCTTTGCCTAATGACTTTTCTTCTTATATGTTAAATGTTGGGACTTATGATAAAATTGGGGCCATGTTATGACTTATGAGTTGTCCGATCCCTTTTTTTTTATTTTCATGGGTCTTCTCCTCGTGCCAAGACTTTTTTGCACATATTATTATCAAATTATAAATTCATCAAACTTGGCACTTTATCTTGGAAGTTATTTAACTGTATTTGTTCTAAATGGATTCATTTTCTTCCCTTGTTCTTAAAAGTCCACAAGAAGGTAGAGGAAATTAATTCCATCATAATTTGATGGGGCCAAGTGACCCCTACAACATCAACAAACAACTTCTATAACTTCTTGGGTCAAGAATTCAAAGAGTGCAAAATCTACATAAAGATAACCCCTAGATTACTTATTGCCTTCATAATTGTGGTCTACAATTAACATATATTGGTTACTTTGACATTTGTTTGAGAGCATTTGGTATGAGTCCCGGGAAATTATCTTTTTTGAGGAAAATTTTTTATATGAAGTTTTCTATAGGATCCTGGAAAAATTTCTTTCCCTAAATGAAGGTGGGAAATTATGACTCCTTATAAAATTTTTCCCAATGTCAAAATACAAACAAATATAAGGAAAATAAATCAATCTAGGAAAATCGATAATTTTTCAGGGTTTTTGACGAATCAAACACTCTCTAAATAAACTTTTAGATAAGTTTGATTTTTGTAAACATCACAGAAAATATATATATCAGACAAGAGTTTTATCCGATCTTATGTTAACAACAGTTCAATCCCAATAAGAGATGTTGAAGACCCTGCCCGACCCTTTTTTTGGATTATTAAAAGCCATAAAAATGCTAAAAGTTTGCATCAGAAATGTTGCAAAGAGCGGTATAAAACAACAAAATAGCTAAAGACAACAAAAGGACCCACAAACAAAGCAGAAACACAACAATTCACAGAGATACAAACAAATACTCTACCGCCCCACTCTTTCCCTAAAGAAAAAGAAAAGTTATTGTCTATATGTTATTCATCTCATTATTGAGGTTTTGGTGATTGCCTTAGCCTTAAGAGGCAATGTATCTTTGTATGATAGTGATGGATGATGTGGTGTGTTCCATGAATAACATTACGTGATTATCTTGGTATATATTAGAGAGTGTAATTTCATCTTGGAAGGATACCTTTTGACAAAAAGGGAATAATGCATGTAACTATGTACACTTCTAAAGCACATGGCTTCCACTATTGAAAATGTAAATCATCTACCTAGCTAGGTTGATAAATTTCTCTTGGTTGGCCCACATTCATGAACTACAAGAGTTAAAAGTGCTCAAAACTTCAAACAAATGCCCCCTCCGTTTTTATTCATGTGTCACTTATAAAATTGTGTCAAAAATTTTGACAGTTAATATCTAATTATAGAATAATATTAAAGTTATAATATATTTCTCTTATTCATGCCGGAACTACTTCGACCATGAGTACTTCAGGGTCTGATTAGTTCCAACATGAATAAGAGAGGTGTATTATAGCTTCAATATCAGTTTTAACCTTACTCCTGAAGTTTGGCGCTAATCGGGAGATAAATTCAAACATGGGAAGAAAAAGAAAAACAGTACACGATTCTTTTTTTCAACCTACAAACTTTAAGATCCTTTTTTATTCAATCCATAAACTTTAGGGTCCCAAAAATAAACAATAAAAACCAAAGATTCAGAAAATATATATGCCTATACTTCGGGGTCCAAAATATAAATAACCCTATCAATGACATCATGAACAATATGATCTCATCAAAGTCTAGATTCTCACTCATAATTACTTTGGTAATCTTCCCTCAAAAACAGAATTACTTTCGTAATCTACATAATGCAGTAGTATGATGCTTTAATAATTGTGGAGACAATTTGGCTGGTAGGTCAAATATTTTTGGTCTTGGATACTGTATGATTGAAAGATTCACTGATTTAGACATTGCCATCCTTTAGCTGGTTTTAGCCTGTTTTGATATCTAACAGATGGCATTGTACAAATTCCTATTAATTTTATTAGGTGATCACAATTGTGATTTTCTTGACAAAATGAATATTGTAGTAACTTCAAATATGTAACAGGATGAAAAATAGCTAGACAATATCAAAACATAATATAATATCATTAATATATATGAAACCTCCTTCATCGTTATTGTTGTTGTCATAAAACTTATAAAGGATTTCTACATTAATCCTGCTCGCAATTATAGTTACATACATAGTCACACCTAGCTAATACTACAACTTCATCCATCTTTTGTTGGAGGAAAAGGTCGATCATGTTCGATAATATCAATTTTCAGTTTGGATTTCTTCTCCAAGCTATATAATATCATTTTAAAGCCAAAATTTATTGGCCATTTACCATAGTGGTGGCAACAGTAGTAGTAGCAGGAGTAGTTGTTCCAAGTTGAACTTGACCATTATCCTTACCGTTACTTTCTTCTTTAGTATTCTCAGTTTTCTTGCCCCTGTTACTCAACGACTCTTTCCATCTAAACTCGTCAAACAACTCATTCATCTCTTCCAAACTCCGGCCTTGGGTCTCCGGCAAGAACGTGAAGAAAAACATCCATGCCACGGTGGCAATCCCCGCAAACAGGAAGAACGCTCCTCCGGTAGTTATAGCCTTAGAGAGCGACAGAAAGGTCATCGATATGACCCCACTCACGACTCGGTTCATTGCCACCCCCATACTAGCCCCTTGGGCCCGCAACCTTAATGGGAAGATCTCCGAACTATAGACCCAAGCGATTGGGCCGAGCCCAATTGAAAACGAGGCCACAAATGCACACACCATGGTTATGCAAAGGGCTATGGCCCAAGTCACCTTTTGAGTGGAGTGGTCAATGATGGTCAACGACATGGCCAGGGTCAAAAGAGAGAGAATCATGCCTCCAACACTGGTCAACAACAACGGCCTCCTGCCGTATTTGTCCAGCATAAAAGTGGCCACTAAGATGAAGATCGTCTTTGCAAATCCGACGGCCACCGTCGCGAGTAGCTTATCCGTATCATTTGTGATTCCGGCCTTTTCAAAGATCGTCGGACTATACAAAACGACGGCGTCTATGCCAGAAGATTGCTGGAAAAAGTGGATCCCAATGCCTGCAATCATCACGCGCCGAACTGCAGGCGTGGGATTAATCAGGAGCTCTTTCCAGACTCCCTGTCCTTGATTGTTTTTATTCGAAGGGATCGAAACGACGTCGTCATCGCAATCTAGGGGAATTCCGACGGTCTCCTTGATATCATCGAGTCGAGACTGAGCCTCCTCGGCCGAGTCAGACGTCCGAGTCAGGACTCGCTTCGCCTCGCCGAGTCGGCCCTGCATCACCAGCCACCGCGGCGATTCCGGCATCGCGAGGACGCCGGCGGCGAGGAGGATGCTCGGAACGGCGCCGATTCCTAGCATAAACCGCCAGCTCAGATTCACCGGAAGCTTCGAGAAGGCGAGGTTGGAGATGTATCCGAGCAAAACGCCGCCGTTGATGAAGACCTCCGGGAAGGAGGTGAGGAAGCCCCGGGACGACGCCGGCGCGACCTCGGCGGTGTAGACGGGGGCGATCATGAGGGCGTAGCCGACGCCGATGCCGGCGACGAAGCGGCCGACCATGAGGAAGGCGTAGTTGGTGGCGAACCCCATCAGGAGTGCGCCGGCGAAGAAGATTGCTCCGGCGATGACGATGGTGTAGCGCCGGCCGATCTTGTCGGAGGTTCGGCCGGCGGCGGCGGAGCCGAAGAGGCAATAGATGTTAATGATTCCGAGGAGGACCTCGATTTTTGTATCGGAGATGTTCCAGTCTTTCTTGATGTATAGAGCAGCCCCACTCATCACTCCTATGTCTGTTATTAACATACAAAAAACAATGAGTATTTCATTTAAAAAACTAAATTTAATATACGACCATTCAATTTAACAAAATTAAACTAATCTCGGTTAAACTATAGAATCCAATCCAAATAAATTTGGACCAGTGAAGATAATGGTTCAATGTATAACAAGCAACAAACTCTTAACTTCTCATGAAAATCAAGTATAAGCACGATGTATAAGCTGAATTCTCTCAATGAGTTGGAGTTTATAGATCGAGGTTAATTTCTATGAATCCACATAATAATTCAATATATGTGCATATATATTAAACTCAAGCTAAAGACCAAAGTATATTGTTCTATTTTAATGTATGTGCATATATATAAAAATAAGTAGCAATGTCAACTAATAAAAATAAGTAGTAAAGGAAAGACTGTTTCTTCTGTATACATAATATTTCTCTTGTAATTTAATATCGAAATTTTGGGTTATAAAATTCCCAATTTTAAAATATTTACAACTATATTCCAAAATTTGGCTCATTGACAAGTTAAAATTTTGCCTAGACTACACATTGTGATCAAATTTAACTTAATCATTAGTTGTGTGACTTGTGTCCTAAGATCATACCAAGATATCCTAAAAACACAACATACCATGAAATTTCAAATTAGAAAGCTAAATTAATTAAAGGTAGCATAGCCATCAATGATTAGTATTCCATAAAGTTTGGAGACCTATGAACATGCTTTAGGAACATTTGGAGGCCAATGGGGGCTAATTAAGAAGTTGACACCTCCACTAGTTGGCTCTCAACAAGGCCAAACTTAAAAAAGTAGCTTGTATGGAAACCAAATACATACATGATATAGACCTCTTCCCACCATTTCTTGATGCAAGTAAATTGATAATTAATACTCCATCCTTTTATATTATTTGTCCAAAGTAATATCTTCTTTGAATGAGAATTTTTATGGTATTTATTAAAAGTTATAACATTATATTCTTATAATGATATTTTATGTTATGAATTATTTTCCTCATATTTGGAAGTAGATTGATCTTGAGAAAAGTTTTACGATGGACCCACCATTTCCTACATTTTTCTAGGAAAAATCTTTTCAATGGAAAATTTTCCTGGGTTTCTTACCAAATGCTCCCTAGAGAAATTGTCTATAGTAATTAAGAGTCTCAAATGATGATGAAACCTCAACATATTTGTGAACTTGCATAGTTGCATGCTTGAATGAACATACATGGGAGCTACATGGGGAGAGAGAGAGAGAGAGAGCATACCATAGCCTAACAAGATGGAAGTCATAGAAGCCAAAGTAGCACAAGCAAAGGCAAATTTGTTTCTCTTAGTCTTTTTTTGTGGAGGATCCAAATAACTCAACTCCTTGTTACTTGCCATGCCTCTCTCTCTCTCTCTCTCTCTCTCTCTCTCTCTCTCTCTCTCTCTCTCTCTCTCTCTCTCTCTCTCTCTCTCTCTCTCTCTCTCTCTCTCTCTCTCTCTCTCTCTCTCTCTCTCTCTCTCTCTCTCTCTCTCTCTCTCTCTCTCTCTGTTAGACTTCTAGAGAGAAGGAGAGACTAGAGTATGTGGTTGTGCTTGATATGTAGATTGAAAGATGCAAGAGAACCCTACTTATATACATACAAGTAAGCTAAGGTGGTAAGGCCATAGTAGCTTAGTTTACAGTTAATGATTGGGATTCATTGCTATTTTCTTTTTTTTTTTTGGAGGGGGGGGGGGGTGTTTGGCTATTTTTCTTTTTAGAAAAAAGTTTAATGACAATATTTGAAAAGAGTTTCAAGTTTAGTTATCGATCGAGACTTATAAAGCCAACAATAATAAAGTTCTAAACTAAAAGAACAAAAATAAAATCTGATACGAGTCTGGGAGAAAGACTCCTCATAGTCTTATCTTAGTATGAATATTATATATTTACACATTAAATTATAAAAAATAACTTGATTGATTTCTATAAATTATTATACCTCATATAAATTTTAAGTATTATTTTTGTCCATAATTTTTTAAATTTACGAAATAGTTTTTATAAAATATGCTTAATAGGTGATGTTGATTCCTATATTCTTATATGATCCTATTTCTTATGAAACTATGACAATTAGCCCATTTGAGTCTTAACATTGAATTGCCAATGTAAATTTGCTACGTCTCTCCTAAGTCACATGTTCTTATATGATCCAATTTCTCATGTAATAAATATGTCAAGGTAAATAAACTTCTAAAAACTATATATGACTATTAATACTAACCATTTGAACCTTTTACATTGAGGTTGCTATTGCAAAATATGCAATGTCTAAAAGGATGTCTACATCATATTGTGATTATACCTACATACATAACTTATTGACCATTAACAATGCTAGTATTACTACTCTTCAACTCTACTTGACCATTGTTCTTGTTATTGTTCTCCATTATTTTCCCATTTTTGCTCCCCCTATTACTCAATGACTCCTTCCATCTAAAATCATCAAACAACTCATTCATATCCTCTAGGGTTCGCCCTTGGGTTTCCGGCAAGAAGGTGAAGAAAAACAACCATGCCACCATGGCAATCCCGCCAAACAAAAAGAATGCCCCGCCAGTAGTTATAGCATTTGAGAGCGATAGAAACGTCATGCTTATAACCCCACTGACAACTCTGTTCACGGCGACTCCCATACTAGTCCCTTGGGCCCGCAACCTTAATGGGAAGATCTCAGAGCTGTAGACCCAGGTTATTGGGCCGAGCCCAATTGAAAACGAGGCCACAAATGCGCACACCATGGTTATGCAAAGGGCTATGGCCCAAGTCAACTTTTGAGTGGAGTGGTCAATGATGGTCAACGACACAGCCAAGGTCAAAAGAGAGAGAATCATGCCCCCTACACTGGTCAATAGTAATGGCCTCCTGCCATATTTGTCCAGCATGAAAGTGGCCACTAAGATGAAGACCGTCTTCACAAATCCGACTGCCACAGTGGCGAGTAACTTATCCGTGTCGTTTGTGATTCCGGCTTTTTCGAAGATTCTGGGGCTGTACAAAACGACGGCGTCTATGCCAGCGGCTTGCTGAAAAAAGTGGATCCCGATGCCAGCAATCAACACGCGCCGAACTGCGGGCGTGGGGTTAATCAGGAGCTCTTTCCAGACTCCCTGTCCTTGACTTTTCTTTTGCGATGGCACGGAAACGACGTCGTCATCGCAGTCAAGGGGAATTCCGACGGTCTCCTTGATATCATCGAGTCGAGACTGAGCCTCCTCGGCCGAGTCAGACGTCCGAGCGAGGACTCGCTTCGCCTCGCCGAGTCGGCCCTGCATCACGAGCCACCGCGGCGACTCCGGCATCGCAAGGACGCCGGCGGCGAGGAGGATGCTCGGAACGGCGCCGATTCCGAGCATAAACCGCCAGCTCAGATTTGTAGGAAGCTTCGAGAACGTGAAGTTGGAGATGTATCCGAGCAGGATGCCGCCGTTGATGAAGACCTCGGTGAAGGAGGTGAGGAAGCCCCGACAGGACGCCGGCGAGACCTCGGCGGTGTAGACGGGGGCGATCATAAGGGCATACCCGACGCCGATGCCGGTGACGAAGCGACCGACCATGAGGAAGGCGTAGTTGGTGGCGAACCCCATTAGGAGGGCCCCACAGAAGAAGATTCCGCCGGCGATGATGATGGTGTAGCGGCGGCCAATCTTGTCGGAGGTACGGCCGGCGGCGGCGGAGCCGAAGAGGCAGTAGAGGTTGAGGATTCCGAGAAGGACTTCGATTTTGGTGTCGGAGAGATTCCAGTCTTTCTTGATGTAAATTGCTGCTCCGCTCATCACTCCGATATCTGTTTATAACAACACAAATAGAGATTAGTGTTGGTATTTGTATTTCATTTGTGATTAATGATAAATTGAGTTTTGAGACCAACTAAAATAAATTTAGTCCAACTCAGTAAAATAAAATCTTCATCAATTCAAATTCATTTTAAATTAGTTCAAAATTGAAAAACATTAGATATCTAACCCAAATATAAGATATTATGTAATAAAACAACAAGAAATTCCAAGCATAAGGGTAAAAACAATATTATTTTAAGCATTTGTTGTATTTTCTCATATAACTACAAAACAATATCGTTCTTTGTATTTTTAAATTAAACATTTATTACATAATATCGTATTACATGATACATATGATATTATGTAATAAATGTTTAATTTGAACATCATTTTTTAAAAATAATATCATTATTATCCTTCTACTTCCCTGATAGGCTGATACAATTGTTAATTTTAGAATTAAAAGATTTTTTTATATGAAATCTAAATATTTTTTAAAGAAGTTGTACTGATTTAGATGGGATAGAAGGAGTACTACATGAAGAATATAAACACAAATTAAATCAAAATTTGTGTATGTTATATGAATTTTGAAAAACTATCCAATAATAAAATTATTTTTCTTTATAATGGTAAATGGTCCAATTTATTTGATTTTTATCAAAAGACAGCCTCATATATGTTAAAGGAACAATTGAATTTAGAGAGAGTCAAATCGAGCTCCACACTACTACCACACTCCTCACAAGGAGAAAATAGATAATCTACCCAAGTCTCAAATACATGTGGTGAATGTTGGGGGAAAAAATAAATTCAAGTATGAATGTAGATAAATTTGAGTAAATTTAAGTAATTTTAATAAATAGTAAATATGAGAGGGTTGATAAATTTTCATATCCTATCTTACTCATGAAAGAAAACAAATCAATAATTATATGAAATACTCCATAAAGTTGGGAAGTACTATAGTATTGGATATGTTGGAAAGGTAAATGACTCAAAGGGAACAAACAAGTTAACACCTCCACAAGTAGAGGCCAAACTCTAATACACACACATGGTCCACATGGAGCATGGACCCATTTCATCTATAAAGCTTCAATGATCAATAATCACATATAGTTGGAAGCTAGGCCTGTCTTAGCCCCACCTTTGGCTTTGGGTTGGTCTCTCATCAAGTCATGGCACGCCACTTTTGACGGGTTTTTTTAATAGTATATATATGTGTATGGGCGTGCACACGACAGTGTGGGGTAGTGAGAAAAAGACATGTAATGACAATATGAGCAAGTCCTCATGAAAAGGAATAGATAAAAGAGATGGAAAAACTTTATGAAGAAAAACCTTACTTATCAAAAATCCTACTCACTTTATTTGCTTTTTGGAAATTAAAAACAAAAGATCAAGTCAATTAAATGAGATTGATAAATGTACGTGTATTGTGTATCTTTTTTCATGTAAGTCTTCATTTGTTGTACTAGCGATCATGCATTATGATAGAAACATTATATGTTTAAGGAGTTTGAAGTTGAAACTATCTGAATAATGAGCAGTGATGAGGAAATTAACCTGCGCTTATGTAATAATTTCTTTTAATTTAATTATCATACCAAAATTTATACTATGGCATTGTTGTCATGTTTCCTTATTGCTAATTTTAGACAAATTTACATAGGAAAATCGAGCCAGAAAACTAATACATAGTTTCAAATATGAAAATATATGTTTAAAGTTTCAAATAACATATCAATCCTATACTTATATTGCAAGTGTGCATGCTCTTGTTAGCCACATTAATAAACTTATGCATTATAACGTTTTATATTCTAAATCACATGCACAAAATTGAATAAGAATGAATAAAGTTGAATGATGGATAATTTATCCAAAGAAAAAATATGACCGATTATCATTTATAAAATTTATAAGCTGAAGTTCCGAATCATCCTCTAACATTAAAAAAACTCCCATTTTTATGAATATGCATAGAACTACATAATTAAAGAGAGAAAAGATGATAGTATATATTACCATAGCCTAGCAAGATGGAAGTCATAGAGGCCAAGGTAGCACAAGCAATTGCAAACATGTTTTTCTTTGGCCTCTTTTTTGGTGGATCAAAATCTGCCAACTCCTTCTTACTTACTGCTTCCATGGCTTTTGCTCCTTCCACAATCATTATACTTACAATTCTCTCTTTTTTTACTCAAACTTTAGAGAGAGAGAGAGAGAGAGAGAGAGATTGTGGCTAAGATGTAGAGAGAGAGGTCTACTTATATAGAAGGCAAGAAGTAGTATATAGAAGGCAAGGAGTGGTATATAGGCAAGGTTATATGACTTGCAATTTAATGGTCAATGCCATGCTCTAATTTGTCTAATGATATGAGTCATGTCTATCAAACTTATGGGGTATTTGCTAGCTATTTTTTGTTTTTTGGCAGTGACTTGCTAGTTTTTTGTATTATTTTTATTGATTTTTATAAAGGGGAAATGATTGAAAGATGTTTTAAAACTTAAGTCCTTGATATTGCATAGTATAAAAAGACTTTTCTAATTCACATCTCTCTACACATTTCTGTATTTTACATGAGAGAAGCTTATGTAAGATGATTAAGTATTTAAGTTAAATTAAGATTATCTTATATTTTTTCTATTATTATAGATCAAGAGGTTGTTACAAACAAAAGAAGCATAATTAGGGGCCTCAAATAGTTTGGCCGAAAACAAGGCCTTAATTATGATGTAATTAGTGATTTATGATGGAAAATAAGGCCTTAATTATGACCTAACAATTGATGATTTAAGATGATCTTACGATAACTTACGGTAATACCATCTCACATAAAAAGTATGCTTTAAACTTTAACTATGGTTTAATTAATTTATATCTTATTTTACGTTATTAACTTAAAATTAACTTAACTTTATACCTCAAAACATAACACATACATTGTAGTATTGTTAGAAGAGAAAACCACATGGATTTTTAACCATTTCACTTTAAGATAATCCATAGGATTAATACATAAATTTATCTACGTAGATTTTGATTTTAATATATAACTTTACAATCTAATCACCGACTAAAAGTAGATTAATAAATTAATGTTCTATCCAAAACTCAAAAAAAAAAATACAAATGAATAATTAAATAATTATTAAAATGAGTAGACAGTCCATTCCAAATTTGAAAAAAATAGAAGTTTTTGCATTAACTTATCAATTATTTGTTGAAGTCGGTAGCCAACCCCCCCCCCCCCCCAACAAAAAAAAAAGAAAAAGAAAAATCAAGTTGCTGGATTTCAGAGTTTCAGTTCACTGTATCCAGCAAGTGCTGAGCATGATATTGGTTTATAAAAATAAAAATGGTGATATTTTTTGGTCTCCTATCTTGCATGGAAAGCTTTTGATATCATTTAAGTATGGCTGTCAAATTTTAGAAATTAAAATAGAATACAGTCATAAATATTTTGTTTGAATTTTAATATTAATAAATAATATAAAATTTAAACATAATTGTCTGACTTTTTTGTTATTTAAATTCAATTTTAATCTAAAATTAAACTTGTCTCTCTAATATCCAACCTAGAAATATTTAGGGTGATGATAGAGTATTGTCCTAAGATATTATTTACATGTTTTACCTTTCAATAAATTGATATTTCTTATGATTTTTGACACTATTTTTTCAATAGTAAGTATTAATTATCAATTTTAAGTTGTTTGGAAATATTAGTTATCGGATTCAATCATATCATTTAATTTAATTTTAATATACATCCATATAATTTTAATGATAGGACCTGATACTAATTAAAATGTGTCTTGCCCAAAGATTCACATCATTTTCGAAATATTTATTATTATAAGTTTCTCTAGCCCCACGTTTATACTCATGCCATGAGTTCTTTGGCCCGTGATACTGTTAGATATTATTAGGGCAAGACAAGAAATAGTCCCATGTAGGGGTGAGCAAAAATTCCGGAATCTCGGTCCTGTCTGGTTGGTCAGTCTCGATCAAATCCGTTCGGTGGGAGTGGGGCCAGGACTAAAATTAAAGTCGTCAACAACAGGAGTGGGGCTTTATATATATATATATATATATTATATAGGAAAATTGGATTACAGTGGCCAAAGTATTGGCTTTGTATCTGGGTGGGTGAACTTTCATTTTGGATTACGGTGGTAAATTTCAAAAAATTGTATTTGAGTGGACCGCCACCGAGTTGAGGGGCGGTGACTCGTCGGAGATCTAACGTGGATGTCGGAGCTCAATTTTTTTGCCACGTCATCAGCTTAGCACATGTCTATGTTATTTTAACTTATTTTTTTCATTGCCAGGTCAGATTAAAAACCCAGCCCCGTTAAATATTAAACCCAGCCCCCTGCCTTCACTTTCTTCTTCACCCATCTCCACTCTTCTTCATCTTCTTCGCTCTTCTTCTTCTTTACTCTTCTGTTCGGATTCTTCTGCAAGTTTCCCCTCATCTTCTTCCATTTGTTTCAGCCGAGACAATCCCAATACCCCAATTCCAATTCCCCACTAAATCGAACAACACAAAGTGTCATAAACCAACTCAGAATAACAATCAAAGAAAACAACTGCAACCAAGAGCAAATAAAATCGAAATATCAGAGTCAAGAGAACAAACTTAAAACATGAATATAATCCTAATCAAAAACTGAAATCGAAACTAAAACATGTAATAAACGATAATTGCAACTAATCTAATCCTAAAATTAACATCTATCTAAAGAACAAACCCTAAAATGGAGATGGAAGGTATGGGTCGTCACTTCCCCAAAACCAACCATAAAGCTTCAAAAACGGTCTCCTCTTGCATTTATACTCAATTTGCTACCTTCAATCTCGAATCTTGGCCCCTGAATCTTCTTGAATCGAACGGTCGGGATCCGGCTTCTGCTGCAGGTGTACTTTGAGTCTGCCTTTCTTCCCAAATCTGGAAAAGACAAAGAAAAGAGTGAGAAAGAAAGAGACGAAGAGAGAGATGGATGGTTTGGGGATTGGTCTTTTCTGGGCAGAAAAGAAAGAAGGAGAAAGAGAATCAGAGAGTTAGAGAGAGACAGGCAAGAGAAAGAAAGGAAAAGGGGAAATTGAAATTAGAAGTGGGGAATTGGAATTGGGGTATTGAAATTAGAAAGAAATTAGAAAGAAAGGAAAAGGGGAAATTGAAATCAGAGAGTTAGAGAGAGACAGGCAAGAGACGAAGAGTAAAGAAGAAGAAGAGCGAAGAAGATGAAGAAGAGTGGAGATGGGTGAAGAAGAAAGTGAAGGCAGGGGGCTGGGTTTAATATTTAACGGGGCTGGGTTTTTAATCCGACCTGGCAATGAAAAAATAAGTTAAAATAACATGTAGGCGTCTTTAAGGCGATGGCGTGGCAAAAAATTGAGCTCCGACATCCACGTCGGATCTCCGACGAGTCACCCTCGACTCGGTGGCGGTCCCATCAAATACAATTTTTGAAATTTTGGTCCAGAATCAAAATGAAAGTTCGATCACCTAATACAAAAGCCAATACTTCGGTCCACCAAAATCCAATTTTCCTATTATATATATATATATATTTATATTTATATAAATAATAATAATAATAATAATATTAATATTAATTATAATAATAATAATAATAATAATAATAATAATAAATCAAGTGGCTTCATGATGATTGATTAATTTGTTTAATTTAATTTGTGTTCGCTCTTTAGATTTATTTATTTATCACTATTTCGAACTTAGCATATTTTTTCAGGAAAAAATGTTATGTATTAAATATTGCGTAATTTTAATATGGGAAAAAGTGGCTACGTAAACGAATCGACACTCACATTTGTTAAATTAAAGAAAATTTATATAATCTATGTTGATTTTTAATTTAAATAAATTAAAATAATTGGTTGAAAAAAAAGGAAACCGGGACTAAAAATTTTCCGGTCGATTTAAAATCGGTGGGGACGAGCGAAAGCAATCTTTGCTCGGTCACAACCGAGGCGGGAGTGAAAAAACTTTGCTCCCGGTTACAACCGGGACCGGGACCGGGACCTCCGAAAAACACCAGGATCCCGGTCCCGCTCACCTCTAGTCCCATGCACATATAAGAGCTTAGCTTAGAATAAAATAATAAACGACCTCTATAGTGTATATTACAATAGGGAATATTATAGATATAATATAATTGTACGTATAAACTTACTAATGCATGTAATTTAATTTAATTCCCATGAATGAAAGAAATATATAACCATATACTCTACACTATATATGTAGCAATAAATTTCCTGGAAAAATATGTATGCATGCGGTCTAAGGAATTCAAATGTAAATAGTCTTCTCACCATAAACTAAAGTTCATGAAGATGTTGATATAAATTATTCGAGATAAATTGTTACTAGCTATTTTAATTGAATTGTAACTTTCTTTCTGAACAATACATGCAATTAGGGTTTATCTTAGGGTTTTGGTTAGGGAAAAGATTAAGGAGATGCCTTGCATAAAACATCACACATCATACATCATACGTAGGGCATAAATAGGAAAGAATATACTTTTCAAATTGGAAAAAACATTAATAAATAGAAATTCAAATAGAAAGTTCAACGCACGCATTGCATTATTTCCCTTTCTCTCGTTTACATTGATATGGACATCTAGTATGATGTTATGCAGATAAGTAAACAACACTAGTCAAATAATTGACTAGTAAACATGTATACTAGTAGCAAATAGCAATTAATAAGTCACTTTTTGGACTGTACTAATTAGGCCCTCTTCTTTTTTAGCATAAGGAAAATGCATATAAGGTAATGTTATATAAAATAAGATAAAGTAGTGGAGTTAGCTATTTATTTCGTATCTTTAATTAAATTTTGTGAGTTAAATAAATAATTTAAACATAAATTATTTAAAGAGTCATGTTCTTTAGATGGTAAGGTAAGGTAATGATAGATAAAATTTTACTTATCATCCAAAAAATAGGTTTATTTTCCATTATTTATTGCTTTTAATTCTTTGCAATACCAAATATTCTATTTTGATCATTATTTCTTATGAAATATATTTCAAACAGTTATATTACTATATATTTTATAAAGTATTTTTATGATTAGTTTAATGTAAGCAATTTCATATAATAAACTACTATGTAGCTAGCTATTGACAAACTAATAGTTAAAATTTCATATATATATATATATATATGTATATATATATAATTTAAAAATATTGAGAGTAGTATAGGCAAGTTGCACCTTGTATTCATGCAGAAATTTCAAGGCAAAAGAGAATATTAAATAGTATGATATATCCGGAATAAAAAGTCAGCATATTTTGCTTGTATGGGGGCCAAATAAGGCCAATGCCATGCATGCCATGCTGACTTAGACAGCTCATTTTGCTTCTGTGGATTATATAGCTAGGCTTTTCTATCCAATCATTCTACAATTCTTTTGATAGATATTTATACTCAAATTTTGAAAATATAAGTGTAAATTAAATTTTGAATGTATTTTTATATGGTTGAATGGTATTTTTAGCAATGAAAATGTTGGCGTAAAGTTGAGAAACAAAACTTTAACACGCATGCTAACGACAGATTATAAAAATGAATTTTTTGACAGGTTTTAGAGGAAGTATTAATCAATAATTTACATTAAAGTCTCAAATGCATTGTATTTTGATGTACATTAGTTAATTCTATCCATCACATCAAATTATCTTATCGAATTATCATTGCATGCTTTTCATTTGATGAAAAAGGAGTTAGATGAATTCTTTTTCAACGTAAGTAGAGTTTTTCTTACTTATTTTTATTTACTTTTCATTACTAATTACTTTGTCGGTTGTTATTTACTTTATTTACAATACTTATACCCATTTTTTTATCTTTCCCTACTTATATTTTCTTACCTTACTACCTTACTCTTTCTTATATTAAAAAAGAACGCCCTTAGTCAATAAAGTTCACTAGAGATGTGAAGAATTAATATCTTTCACTTTATTCGGTCTTTACCCTTCACATGCATACTCTCACATAAGGTATTATCATGAGATATATGCCTTATATAATTAGTGATCGGTTTTCTTCTCAAAAAAAGCATGTATCGTAGAGGATCACTACATATACTACTTTCGGCCCAAAATGTTAGTCAATGTAACTAATGCCTTCATATCAATTTGTTTGCCACTTTATAATTCTAACAACTATCATTCTTTTTTTACTCTTAATAAACAAACCTATTTCTCAATTTTTTGAATAATTTCAACAATTGTCATTCTCAACTAATGCAGTGGTAATGTTGACAAGTCACAAAATTTTCACCTCAAGTACAAGGTACATTGGATTCTTAAAGTTTAGGTAGGGTGACAATTAAATTGGAATCGATAAAGGTAGTAATACAAACTTAAGCAAACAAAATAGATCTTGTATAACTATATATAAATTTTCAATTTTTTGATATTGAGAACAAATAATCTATTTTTTTTATAAAAATCATTGTACAAATTGTGGGATATTATTTCAAAAAATTAAAAAGAGTTTAACCTTGTATTTGGAATCTTTCTCTAATTGGTCAACAAAGATGGGATGACTTACAAGAAAAAGGACAATTTTTAAGGCCTTACACATCAAGTCTTCATTAATCTTATTGATTAATTTCCCTCACAAAACTTCCTACAGTTAGCTTTCATTGTTGGTTGATTACTCTTTCAATTCCAGCTTAGATGTTCCCCACAAGGCCACACAAAGCCTTGAGAATTGATGGAATATGATGGTCTGAAATAATTCAATGCATATTTGCAAATGTTATTGTTTCAGGTTATGCAATAATACAAATTAAGGAAAAATAAACTAGAAAAAAAGGAAAAATAATTATAGTACAAAATCTAAGGTGAGTGATCAACTTGTCTATGATTTATTTTAATGAATCCTCCAAATTCTTAATGAAAAAGTTTTTTTTTTAATTAATAATGGTACAACAAAAAAAAGGTCATAATGCATAATATACATAACATCGTTGCAGGATACAACTCTCCAAGAGAACAAATAGTCACCACACAGAAAGCAATGATACAGGGAAGAGTATTCTTGTGCATAGCAATCATATAGGATTAAGACTATTCTTGTGGAAACTATATTTTGAACTACAAATTTTTAAGTTTGTAATTGCCTTCTTTGACTAGTAATTCATATATAATATTTCATTTAAAATTTAAAATTATACTCCTATGATAATATTTATTATATATTTGAAAATTGGATCGTACTGCATCGTACTTTAGACCTTGGGATTATGGTAACTTGTATTTTAGAGTTGTACCACAGCAAATCGAATTGTGAAATATTGGACTACAACACATCGCTAAGTTGGTTGAAATCAACTATAGTATCACATATGGACTCCAGTACGTAAGCCTAACATTAATTTCATAACTTGAAATTTAGTACAGTATAGTACTATTCACATATTGAATTGCAGTAGCTCAAATATTTCCATCATTAGATTGTGGTACACCAAACTATGAAAACCCACTAAGTTGATTTCATCGGCCAACTCGGTAGTGTTGTAGTGTAGTCCAATAGTTATACAATTTGATTTATTATGGTACAATTTTAAAGTTTGACTTACGATAATCCCAAGGTCTATGGTGCACTACGATCCAATTTTCCTTATGTATTTAATGAAAGTAATTTCTTATGATTAACCATTATATACATTAATAGATTAATAATTTAAAATTTTGACAATTCAACAAACATAAAAATCAAAACAACATGCAAAATTGTTAGGATGGAGTATGGAACACAACTTTATTATGTTTTTATGACTTTTGAGATAGCGGAGTGGAGTGGGAATTGAATGACAAGGACAATTTCGACCAAGTAACTAGCTAGTCATGTTCTTTTCTGTAGATATTAAGTCGTCAATGCATATAAATTGATAAGTTGTGGATAACGTGATAGTGTAGATAAATAGTAAAGTGCGGATACGATGGATAAAGGTAGAAAAATATTATAATTTTTTATAAGTTATTGTGAGTAAGGTAAGTCATATCAGTGACAATACTTGTTAAATAAATGAATTTTTTTCTAATTTATGGAAACCTAGTCAAGTAAAGAATATTAAGGTAGGAAAATGACGTGGATAATATAAATATATAACTGCGGAAATGCAGATAAATTTTGCCTTAAGTCGGTAAAGAATGATGTGTGATCTAGTGTGCAAATTGTGTGTTTGTATACTTCTCAGATAATTTCAAGGGTTTGGTTTATGATTGGTGTGACCTTATCTCAACATAAAAGTTTGGATTTAAAATCTTTGACTAATGAGTGGTATGTAGTTAAGATTTTTGGAATTATCTCATTCACATTGGATAGGAAAGCAATTAAGACAAAGACAAATTGCATACCGCTGTTAATGCCGTCCAAAACTCTGCCAACAGTATTAATACCTACTAAAAATAGCATAGTTTAAGGCAAAGACAAATTACATATGTCTATTATTATTATTATTATTATTATTATTATTATTATTATTATTATTATTATTATTATTTCAGCAGAATCTTGGATTTGATGATGAGTTGGAGAAATTAATATCACGCATATGGTCCATGTTTGACCGTTGGAATATTAAGCCTCATAGTGGTGTCATTAGAATCACTCTTCCGACAATATACATTGTACTTACTTGGAGCATGTACTTCAGATATTTATAAATGAACAATCATTATAATAAGAGTGACAAATTAATATTTTTGGTTAACAATCTAATATATATGAATAAACAATCATACTATCTGAAACACGTGTTCTAGATGCACCTAATAAATTGTACTCTTCCGATGCTTGAGTTAGCATAAACATAGAATTAAGATGCGATCACTTAAGGGAAAGAATATGTATCCGCCGCTTCCGTGAGGGTTTGTGTTTTGAGGGAGAAGTTAGCATAAACATAAAACAATCATACTATATGAAAGAATAAGGATTTTTGTTTTCAGGGAGAAGTTCAACATATGCACCTCAAATGAACTTCTATGGGGCATTGAAGAGTGTATGGGCTTGATATGATGGGATTAGCCCATGAAGGATGTGGATCCATGTCTTAGTACTTGTTCTTTTTTACTTAAATATATCTCTAACCGCTTTTGGTCCCAAATCCTTGGGCTATATGTGTTCTAGAGGGGCTGTTTATCGGTGTGAGTGTATGGTTTCCTTGGTCTTGGCTCATTGGTTGAGTGTAGCAGTCATTCACTCTATTACCCGATACCTCGATACCGCTCCTCTGAGGCCCCTGACTCGTTAAACCAGTGTGGGCAGTTCACCGAATTATCTCCTGATCCATTTGACCAGATCACGTAACTATCCCACAGGTAAGGAGTTTGAACCAAACCGGAGGGAAGAAAGGCAAGGCCAGTTCCAAGGCATGGTCAGAAGAGAGGAGGAAAGCAAAGCTTGAAGTTGCCTATTTTCATATTCTGCGTCAGCTGAGTTTTGTTGAGTGGCAAGCTAGGAGGAGATTTTCTTTTTCACACAACCAAGACCCAATGAAGCACAAGGACACTAACAGTTAACTGCATACTGACATATCAAAGTAAAACTCATATTAACATCTTTCATGCAACCCGACCATAACATCATGTTGAATCATCCCAATAAAAAACTTAAACTAATAGTTAAAGACTGAACGGTGATTAATGATTTCATATTCTAACACCAATACAATGAAAAGAAGGAAGAAAACAAAATACCCAACAAAACGAACACTAATAGGCGTCATAATCACTCGTGATCATTTGAGAATTCAGGTAATTAACTCCTTACAGACGTATCGTAGTAAACTGATATGAACATCTGAATACAAGAAACTGCAATCTAGTTTCCAAAGAATAATGCTGTCAACCGAATCGAATTGATTCGATCGAACACAATTAACAAGTCAAGAGTTTCTCAACAGCGTCTACATAGAACTCTTTGGGCATGGTGCCCACAATGTAATCGCGTTTCATCCCGTTCTTGAAGAGCATGACCACAGGAACAGCCTTGACATCGTACTCCTCTGCCACAACCGAATCCTTGTCAGCATCGACCGTGAAGCAGTCGACCTTGCCCTGGTACTCTGATGCGATCTCGTCGATCACTCGGTGGACCATCTGGCAGGGCCCACACCAGCTGGCGTAGAACTCGACGAGGACGGGGGATTCGTTCTTCAGGACAAGCTTGTCCCATGACTGCCATGTCACTGCTGTGGCTGCATATATACATGCATATTGGGTTTAAGTTTAGCAGGAATGGTGAATAGGTTTGCACTACTAAGAACAAATACAACAGATTATGATTCTTCCGGAAAAAAGAAAATGTTTGCATTGGGCTCTATGCTTGATTACTGTGGAACGATCTCAGCCAAAAGCATAAGCTGATGGGTGAAGGCACCTCCCAGATTTTAATAATAATCTCAAAATAGGACAGTCGACACTCGATTATTTACCGGGAATACAAAAAAAATGTCAAATACATACCGTACGTGTGTGAACTGTGACATGGAAAGCATCAATTCGGTTCAGGGCCATGCACAAGCCAAAATTTCTAAGAGTTACATGTAGGGCTGTCAAAAATTCGGTCTTGAATCATTTTGGGTCTGAATGAACCAGACAAAAAGTTGATAGTTGAAGGCACCTCCCAGATTTTAATACAATCTCAAAATAGGACAGTCGACACTTCACAGTTTACCAGGAATACACAAAACATTTCAAATACATACCGTACGTGTGTGAAACTGTGACATGGAAAGCATTAATGCAGTTCAAGGGCATGCACAAGACAAAATTTCTAAGAGTTACATGTACGGCTGTCAAAAGTTCTGGTTCGTGTCATTTTGGGTCTGAATGAACCAGACAAAAAGTTGATGTCTGACTGATACCCAGTATTTTGGGTATTTTTCGGGTCGGGCAATTCGGACAAGGCTGAATATGGGTCAATATCGGGTTCGGTCAATAGGAAAATGGAAAACACTGTGCCTAGATTTTCAGTCAAATCAGCCGAAGTTAAAACTCGAACGAAAAATCTATGACCATACCAAATTTTTTCCATGTCATACTCAACCGGATATCAGGATCGGACATTTTTTGACAGCCCTAGTACTTACAGGATACCACCAATCTAAGAGTGGCAATCATTCTCTTCGATGGATATTGGTTCCACCTTAAAATGATCACACAGAAGCAAGCAAATCACCATGACATTCAAAGGGAATCATGGGTCAACGTCGAAAAAACAATCAAGCAACTACAGCAAGATCTAAGCAACCAGAATTCATGAAATGTGAGGACAAAAGACCCACAAATGAGAAAAATCATGTACCCCAATAGGAAGCCAAACCACAGAGACCCAATAATAATGAATCAAGCAGTAAAAACCAACTGTAAGAAAGCAAGCAAACAGAGAATGAATACTAACTCTTGGAGGCGCGGCTACAGACAACTGCTGGATACCGAGATGTTATGAGACCCCCATTGTGATTGGCACGGGATAAAGAGAGGAGAGGTAAGATTGGTGATTTAAACATTGCAAGTCGATTGCACCCGCTTTGGCATCTCACAGTGGATTTCTGCAAGCATTTGCAACACTCGGAATATGGTCTGATTGCCACAGCTGCTGATGAAGCCATTTACCTAGCTATGAAGTTAACCTAAACAAGAAATCGGAATTCAGCTCGATCAGTATCCATAGTTACAAACGGGAATCAGGTCCAAGAACTAAGAACTATTAAAACCAATACTCTGAAATCCCACCCCGACGAGGTATAGAGGGGTCGGATGTGGCAGTTTTAATCCTAAATTTTGCAATTTACTTTAGTCGATTACAATCTAAATTGAAAAAAATAAAAAAGAGGATCTTTTTCAGCTATCCAGAATTCCAGATTATGGACATTACCGTGCTCTGAAAGACGATTACAGAAAATGGTTACAGGAGATCGTTATCGTATATGAACTTCAAAATCTAATGTTTTCGGCTATTTGAATGAAAATAAGAAAGACCCACAAACGCAATCGACCATTGGAAGACAAATTCAGACAACCCAGATGAACTAAATAATATGGTAAAGAGAAAATCAGCATTCAGCACAATTGATTTTTCGATATCTACACAACAAAATCAGACCCTAGAACTAAAGAACTATCATGATCTGAAAGAAATTTACAGAATTTGGCTACAGGAGGTTATTATGTTATATATAATCTTCAAAAATCTAATGTTTTTGGCCAAATGAAGGAAAATAAGAAAGACCCACAAACACAATCCAATATTAGAACACAAATTCAGACAACCCAGATGAATGGATTAATCAAACATCCTAATTTGATTCTAGAAGGCTAGAATTAGTGACAAACAAATTCCAAAAACCTAAATCAGATATCAGCATTCAGCTGAATCATTTTCCATATATGCAAACAAAATCAGATCCAAAAACTAAAACTTTACCATGATCTGAAAGAAAATTACAGAAAATGGTAACAGGAGGTAATTTATATCATATATTCACTTCAAAATCTAATCTTTCTGAGCTAATGAAACAAAATAAGAAAATTACAGACAACCCAGATGAACCAATTAACCAAACATCCTAATTTGATTCAAGTAGGTTGCAATTAATAACAGACAAATTCCAAAGATCAAACAAAAAATTCATCTGGGTTAATACAAATTCGAGAAATTTCACCAGTTATTGAATTACATGAATCTTCGGCCCAAATTGCAGAAATGTAATGAGGAAACAGGGTTAATACAAATTCAGATGCTATAATTAACTAATGACATCGCATCTTAGCTAAATTAACAACGGATCTTAGGGTAAATCATGAAAATCTTGAGTGAAAATCAGAAAATAATGTCGAGATTAGGAACAAATTCGCGTACCTTTTTTTCTCTTTTCTTCTTCGATCGATCAAAATGGGGCGATCCGATCGCGGTTTGATGGGTGGTGGCTCTGTTGTTTAATATGACATGTAGAGTGATGCCAACAAATGAATGATTAATTGCTGATTAGTACTTGTAAATTATGATTAAGCACTTAAGCTAGCCTTTTGTTAGAAAGTTTATAGATAATCTTTTTTAATAAAAAGAATCTGAAATAAGTACTAAATTAATTCCCACTAGTTAACTTACTTTTTGTGATTCTCTTAAATTATTTTTAGTTTTTAGCTAAAGCAAACTCTTAATAACTCCCTTTTCCTATAAATATTATACAATTTGATTATGGTCTTATAATATTGTCAAAATTTTCATTTTCAATATTGCATTAGTACGTATTTTATGTGTTCAGAGATATTGTAATTATATATTATGATAAAAATGCACTTTATTAATTAAGTTTAGGATCAAAATGGGTCGATTTATGGGCCGACCCTTATTTTTGTTAGAAGATCCTAACTTAACCCACAATTACAATAGATCCACATTGGCTTGACTTGACCGGTTGCTCACCGTTACATGGTACACATAAACAAGGCATATATGCATCCAACTACAGGCTCAAGCGAGCACAGCTCGAGCGACCTGTGAGGAAAGTGCACCCATCAATGGACAAATTAGATTTTTGCCATGAGTCATGTCAAGTCTCCATAGGATCAAAGGGGTTAGAACATATAAAGTGAGGGTCGCTAAAGTATTGGGATGTCAGGTCATTAAGGAATCGGGTCATAAAGGGTCGGTCCATTGAACAATAATAAAGGGTTGGTGAATGTGTTGGACTAGATCACTTGTCAATAACTCAAAATAAATAATTTTTCTTATTACTTTAAATACTAAACTGAAATATATTAATAATACTCCCCATCGAATGATAATTAGCAAAATTACTTTTTTAGTAAAAATGCACTTCATTTTAATTTAAGAGTCAAAGCGGGCCGACTCATACATCAACCCTTGTTTCGTTCTAGAGGACCCTAACCCGATCCACAGTTACAATGGGTCTAAATTGGCCGGCCCAACCCGTTGCTCACCGCTACATGCTACACAAAAACAAGACATATATATATCATCTTTGAGAATTGTGTAATTAAATATTTCAATTTTGACCATAAATTTTTTAATATATATAATAACTTCTTAGATAAAATTATTATCATTATACACATCACGAAAAATAATATTTTAAAAATACAATATTCTAATATTAATATAATATTATATAAAAAATTATCAACTAAAAATGTCATACGACACCAATTAATGTGGAAATATGGAGTACTCTATGAATAAAAAGAAATAAAAAAGAACATGGCAATGAGACGGCATAGCTCTTGGGAAAATGTGTTTCCGCTTGCTATTTCTTCTCAACTCCTCCTTTCTTCTCCGAAATCTCCATGGCTTTCACTGGATCAAGCTTTCTCGGCGAGGTTTTTTTTTCTCTCTATTTCTTTATCTTTCTTGTTATATTTGTTGTTTAATTCTAATTCCATTAATTAAAAGGTGATATATAATCGAATGGCAGTCCAAATTGATCACACTTGAACAGGCATAAGATTTTGATTGTTTTTTTTATTTTTATTTTATGTATGTGTGTAGGTTGATGGTTTTACTCTTTATGTAAAATTAAAATGTGATGTTGGTATTTGAGGAACTTTGGCCATTGATCATGAAAAAAAGATAGTTTTTTTTAGCTCTTTTTTTTGGGTTGAGGCTCAAATGCCATTTTAGAAAGCAGTTGAAGGTTGAAGAATAGGTTTTCTTCTCCAGGAGAGTTTGCTTTATAGTGCGTTTGGTTGCATGAAAACCTTGCGCAAAATGGTTAACTTACGTGAAAATACTGCGTAAAATGGTTAAATTTCCCAAGTTGAATTGTCATTCGTCAACGGAAGAGATTTTATGTGGGACCCATAACTTTACAATGATTGGAAACGAGATCCAAATTATGGAAATTTTCAAAATACTCCTAAATAGTCATAAATATGAGTATTCTGTACATTTCAAAGATTTTACTAAGGAAATTTGCAATTTGAACTACATGTTGTAAAATACACCTTGATTGGTTGTGTATCTTTTAAATGCATGGTGGTTTTTGGTTCAGTGAAGAAATCAGTGTGTTTTTTGCTGAGTAGGAATGTAAATGTAGGTTGGATTGCGACTGCTTCTTTGCCCACTTGATTCAAACGTTGTCATCCGAACAGCATGGTAAGTTTTGAACCAAAAAGAAGGATCTTTTCTCATTGTTGTTTGGTATATAGAACGATGTTACTTACTTACTTATGTTTGATTAGTCGGCTAAAAGGGTTATTTTTTCATGATTTGTAGTTGTTCGGTAGGTATTGCTTTGCCTGTTTATTCTACCTTTAAAGCAATCGAAAGGAAAGATTCGGATGCACAGCAAAAATGTCTTGTATATTGGGCAGGTTAGCTTTCGTTGGCCGTTGTTTTTAGCCATTGCCGTATATTCTAGCCCATCACAATTCTTAGGGAATTATTGATAGATGATATCGGTATTGCCTTTTGTTATCATATATGCTTTGGTTCTTATCATTATTTTCATAGATTTGTACCCGTGAAAGTGAATTCTCCTACTCTATGTACAAATATTTCCTCTGAGCTTTCAAAGCTCTTATAAATTGAACTACCTTACATTTGCTAGAGTGGATTGCAGGGGTGAGTGTTCTTTTAGAGGCAAGTACGCAATCTTTACCCATTTTGACCTAACACAAATTTACTCGTTCTTTTCATTAATTCTACTGAAACTTACCCGATAATACCAATCCAACCCAAATTTATCCACATTTATGTTTTCATAACCCTAGATGATATTGGTATGCCTTTGTTATCGTAGATGCTTTGTTTCTTATCGTTATTTTCATAGATTTGTACCGGTGAATTCTCCTACTCTTTGTACGAATATTTCCTCCGAGCTTTATAAGCTGTAATAAACTGAACTACCTTACATTTGCTAGAGTGGTGGGGATGTGTGTTCTTTTATGGGCAAGTATGCAATCTTTACGCGTTTTGACCCAACACAAATTTACTCATTCTTTCCATTAATTTTACCGAAACTTAAACAACATTACCAATCCAACCCAAATTTATCGACATTTACGTTTTCATAACCCTAGAAAACCTTATAGTTCTAAGTTCTAACCTAGATCATAGTCCTATATATTGCTATTTTTGTGCTAACTTATTTTACTATTTGCCTTGCATGCAGCTTATGGTTCATTTGCTATCGCTGAATCGATCACTGACAGGGTCATATATTGGTACAGATCTTTACCTTGGTTTGGTATTTTGTCGTTGTGAACCGATAAGGTAGTCAATATTTGGGGAATTTCGCATTTACCCCTGTGGTTTTTGACATTAATTTTTTGGCCCTTCCGTTTCCCGCATTAGTTTTACCTCCCCTAAGTTTGGAAGAATGTATTATTTTTCACTGTTTCCGGTGGCTTTGTTAAATAAAATGCCCCATATTTGCACTTCTAAAGTTATGCACTGATGTGAACCTGACTGGCTTGTTTCATTAGGTTTCCCTATTACTATCACATGAAGTTTGTTTTTCTTGTTTGGCTTCAACTTCCTCCTACCTATGTAAGTCTTCTTTCGGTTTTTTATTAGTCCCTTAGATTTTGGACCCGATATCAGTTTTATCAAACGATTCGCTTTCTACATGACAGGGGGCAACAAAGCTATACATGAACTACCTGCGCCCGTTCCTCTTGAGACATCAAGCTAGGCTTGATTACGTTTGGGGATTTCTATGTTGTGGAACGGTAAGACTTTTTTACTGTCTGGGAAGCATGTTTTTCACTGCATCTGCTGACAGTTACATCTTCAATACCGATGATTGTCCCTCGGTTTTTGTGAGTTGTTGACTTGTTGCAAATGTTGATATAACGTCGTCTAATTTTTGCATGGACCCGTATTGCCTCAAGATTGTGATCCTTTTTGCAATATTTTCGAAGAGTACCCCATTGGGAAACTGTTAGATTTGTATTATAGTGTACTAAAAACAAACATCGATGTCTTGTCAGTAAGGAGTCTATGCTTTTGACATACAAATACTGTTTGCAACGCTTCTTTTTCCTGGGGAGTTTAAGGTTAGGTATATATGATTATTTGATATCTGAACCATAGTTACCGGGAACGTTACATATGCCTGCGATCCGCATTCCAAGGTCAAAACTAGACTAAATTTGTGTAAAAATTAGCGATATGTGTTCCAGGATTAATGACCCGGGAAGTGTTTTGAACTGTAGTGCTTGATGTAATGGTAGATTTTGTGGGGTTGCAGGATGAGTTTGGTGCAGAATACCAATACGTAAAGAAAATCGTCGCTAGCATTGTCGCAGCAGGTATGAGCTACCATTCTTTTTACTTGAATACAAACCCACCCCTGAAAAACAAAAGAGAAAAGAGAGAACAAATGCTGCTCGATATACATCGATCTCATTTTTTAGTATTTCATGGGACAGCAAACCAGGTTGTGAGGGACATTCTACGCCCAGGTCATGGACACACCGATCGTGCTGTGGATGGCCCCACAGAGAAAGACGAGGATTCGAATTCAGATCGTGAAGACTGATCACTGTCGAATTACTCCTTTTTTGGTCCTTTTTTTGACATAGTTCGAAGCAGAATGTAGAATAGTATGCTGTCGGTTTCGCTTTTTGCTTCAGAACTTGTATGATCATGAGGCATATTATGCTGCTTGGAACTTTGACACAATATGTTGTATTGAACTTTGTGAATTGTTGTTTGATGCAAGTTCCTTTGCAAAGCCTGTAAATGTGGAGTAAATTACTCATCATGCTTGTCTTTGTTTCTTGATATCTCGTCAAACCGTTTCAAATGTGTCGAATGTATAATTATACAGGACTATTACAATTTCGGGCACGCTTTTTGCATCGGATTGTCATTTTTTATATAATTATACAGTACTATAAAATGGAACAGCTAGTGTACTGATAAAATTCGGGTTCGGGTCAATTCGGGTTTTAGATTTTCGGGCCAGATGAATCGGATAAGCATGTATTCGGGTTTAAATCGGGTTCAGACAGTAGAAATTAGAAAACATTACATTTGCATTTTCGATCAAATTGGTCAATGTAAAAACTCGAACGAAAATTCTATGACCATACCCACTTTTTTCCGGATCGGACTGAACTAGATTGTCGGGTTGGACATTTTTCCGACAGCTCTAGGTGGACTTAGCAACTTACTCAGCTGACTGATGTTGATTAGTATTGGGGAATGGGTTGGGCTCAATAAGGCCCAATGGACCAACACATTTAACATAGGATCGGAAAATGGGTTGGAGAAAGTGCAATTTTTGCAACTTGATGCTGTTGTTAAGGGGGCGTTATTTTGGGTGGTTGGTTAAAAATAAAACTGAACTAATAATCAAGCAATTTTCTTTACTTTTTTTTACTTTCATACTTTGCTGAAAATATAAAAATTATCACATCACTCTCTTCCCTCACTTTTTCTCATACTGTATTGAAAAAAAATATTACAATAATCACATCACTCTTTCATTTCACATTTTCTTTTTTATCCAGACATTAACTTACCACACCCTTCATTTTTACTGCCAGCTAGGGATGGGCAATTGTCCTGGTACCCATAAGCCATAGGATCAAGAGGGTCAGGCCGTAGAAAATGAGGGTTGGTAAATGGTCGGTTTGTGAAAAGGTCGGTTCGTTAAAGGGTTGGCACATTTCACAATATGTGAAAGGGTCGGTGAATGGGTTGGACTGGGTCTGCCTATCAATCACTCAAAATAAATAGGTTTTACTACTATTTTAAATGCTAAACTTACTTAAATATATTATAATGTCCCACGTTAATCAATAATTAACAGAATTACTTTTTTGTACAAGTACACTTTATTTTAACTTTAGGATGAAACGGGTCGGCCAATGTTTTTGCTAAAAAGCCCTGATGCAACCCACACTTCAATGGGTCGACCTTAACCGAATCCCACCCGATCCTACATAGCTAATGGGTTGACCCTGGCCATGACCTGACCAACCCATTACCAACCCATGCCACCAACTTAACCACACTAACCGCGCTAATCGTATTTTACAAATTTAACCGTAATAACCACTAATCGACTGCAGAAAAGAATAGATATCACATTATGTTTTGGGCATAGGTAATAACTAACAACTTTTATTTTAAAAAATGAATAATAACTGACGACTTGACCTCTCTTTTTCAGTTTTTTTAGAATAAGCTCAGTTTAATATGTTTTAGAATAAATTCAGAAAAATCAATGAATAAATTCAAAATAACTATTCTTTTCACAAGTAAGTTAGAACCTAAGCCCAAAAAATAAATAAAATAAAAACAATAACATTACAATAAATTAAGTTGAAAATAAAATCGGTCAAAATATATTAAATCAACTAAAAAGAAGAGGTATTTTTGAAGGCAGAGGCCTTGTGGCATGAGACACACACAGGCTGTGTTGCCTGCCAGAATTTGCTTGTGTTTACGAATAAATAAAGAAGCAAAAAAAGAAGGGATTTTGCGGGGTGACAAGAGCTAAAAACAGGCCTAATGTTGGCCATTTTTATCACCGGGGAAAAAATGTGTGGGTTTTGAATGATTGATTATTCATCGGAATTTCGTTTCTACTTCGAGATGCCTCGCATTATTATTATTATTTGAACCCCCAACGAAAGAGAAGGGTGTGACAAATTAGCATGGCACGACTGCACTAAGGTGGTGAATTTTGAATTTCTCTGGAAACTTTGATGTGGGTTCTTCCTTGATAATAAAAAGGTGATTTTTTGGGGTCACTTTTGATTGATTTCGTTATTTCTTCATTGTTTTTCTCTCGATTTGATCGTGGGTTTCGTTAATCTGCAATGTTCGAGATGAGTAATGATGGGGCGACTTGTTTTTAATGAATCTCATGTCTTTCTCGTCCAATTCGCTTTCTTGTTTACGGGATTTTCAATTGGGTACATTTTGATTCCTTTACCTAATTTGATGAGGCTCAAATTGTTCCCTTATTTTTGATGTCTATTTCTGGAATTTTTCAATGTGATTTATTATTGTGTAGTTTGAGTTCTATTCTGTAATTTATTATGCATTTGTGTTCATCGTATATTCAAATTGACCTATTGATCCAACGCGTGCATGTTGATTTCACCTAAATTCATTATACATAATGTCATTCAATTACCCTATATGCAATATGAATTTTGTAGATATTGTACCTTAAAATTATATTTGGTACGCGGAAGACGTTTCCACATAAATAGAGTTCTACTTAAACAGGTCTTCCTTCCTAAACAAGAATAATCTAATTCTTTTTCATATGGAGGCCATGAAAGATTTTAAAATCTTGGGTCAATTGCAATTAGTCTCAATGATTTTTTTAAAAAATTTACAACCCTCAAGCCTTGGTTGTGATGGAATTTTTGAGGAACTGGAATCGGATTTAGACTTTTCCTAGAAAACACCGAACTTAAATTTTTTCTCACATTTTGCATAAATTTGAGTTTATATTGAGAAAGGATTGTTCTTTTCTTAAAATTAAACTTTTTTCTATTATGGCAAACACCTTGTTATGTTTACTTGTTGGATGGCTTTCTTGGCTTGAAACTAGGGACAAAATTTTCTTAGCACGATCCATTGCCATGAATCATGATCGTTTTTCTTGCTGAATATAATTCGGAGCTCGAATGAGTCACGTAGTTTCCATGAATATGCTAAACAAAAACTCTCACAAAATGGTCAAAATAAGTTCATGCAGCCAAAATATGTTGAAGAGAATTAACCCTAAGTCCTTTCGTCTCTCGGCTAACCTTGTTCCTTCTTAAATTCGATTTTTCTAGGTTGGAACTACACATCAAGGGGGGATTTTCTACTTTATTTTGGTTCACGGGATTCATTTCTCATAGAAAAGATGATGCGAGAATCAAAAAAAGGTTCACGTAGCACTAGTATGTCTAGTCGTGCTAAAGACATATTAGCTTCTCGTTTTCGTTTGTTCCCCAAGGTGAAATCAGTGACAATGACCAGTGCTATGCGCCCGTGTTCCTAAATGTCTACGACTTGACACCCATTAATGGCTACATGTACTGGGCCGGCCTTGGTATTTATCACACAGGTGTCGAAGGTTAGTTTCTAGCTACCATGCTATGTTATTTTGACATTAAACCTAGTTTACTTAACTGTTTTAGGTGAGTGTCATATTGTTTTTGATTTGAGTCTAAACGTTGTCTAAAATCTAAATCCAAATATGGTGATTTATCACATGTATTTAGAGTTTGTGTTTCTAATAGTCTCTGATTGTTCGCTTGCAAATATGGTGGTGTATAAATTCCAAGTGCATGGAATATATGTTGCTCATCCATAAGCTAAATTAAGTTTGGGTTTTTGTTAAACAGTGCATGGTGCAGAATATGCTTTTGGTGCTCATGACTTCCCTGCAAGCGGTGTTTTTGAGGTAGAACCACGGCAATGTCCTGGCTTTAAGTTTAGGAAGGCCATTTTCATGGGCATAACAACCTTAGATCCTCGTGAAGTTCGAGAATTCATGGAGCAACAATCTAGAAACTACTATGGTGATACGTACCATTTGATCGCCAAGAATTGCAACCATTTCTCGGATGATATATGTTTCAAGTTAACAGGAAAAAGGATTCCTAAATGGGTTAACCGTCTTGCAAGAATAGGTATATGCTTAAACTTAACCATCCATTTTCCCTCTTTTTTATGGTTCAAAGTCTAAATTACACTATAGAGTTTACAACATTAGCCACAAAAAAACTGTATAATGCATCATCTCGACAGCTACAACAAACAAAACTGTATCATATAAAAAGTATCCACTTTCCCTCTTTTAAGGGGTTAACGTCTCCCTGTATTGACCCTGTCAGATTCTGCCTAAATTTACCCATGCACTTCCTACTGAACACTCAACTTTTCAACTTTTATATGAATTTATCAATCCTTACTTAACCTTTATTTCTTCATGAAAAGATCAGACCCTGAATACTAGTTGTATGTTGTTCCTTTCATGTTAGAGTGGCATGTAGATAGTTTTCATCTCTCAACAAACAATAATATTGCTCTTATTGAGGCAAGGTTGCATATATCTGGTTTCCCACCCCAAGCCAGACCCCATATCATTTGGACCCACACTGGTAGGAGTTATCAGAAGTGCATACTTCCTCAACTATGTTGCATGGTTTTTGTGTGTCAACATGCACAAATGTCTGTTGAAATAAAATTGCCTACATATGTATCTCGCCAAACCTTATATCAGGGTTGCCCATATTGAGAGTTGACATTGTTCTTGTAGTGTTGCGTAGTTTCAAATTAAGCATTTGATTAAGTTGGTTCTTAACACAACATTTCTATATCCCAATTTATATCGATTTCACATCACAGGGTCAGTCTGCAGTTGTGTACTACCAGAGAGTCTAAAGTCCACCACAGTTCCTAACGACCCCCACTTCTACGAAGATGAAATGTACCATGGGAAATCCTACAGCTGTATCTCGCCATTCCCAATGGCCTACAAGGGAGATTCGGTTTCTCCTCTACTTCTACACGCGCACTGCAGGGCATGTATGCCATTGGGACCGAGAATGTGTTGTAGGACTGAATTCTACGAAGATGAAGATGAAGAAGAAGAAGACCCATAACACAATCTATTTCTAATAAGTCTATGAAATTTTAGTATCATTGGGAATAGAATTGTTGTTTGATCTTTCATGCTAAAATAGGTCTTTAGGGGGTAAGTGTATAAGTTCATGTGCAGCCTCAATCTCGCCATTTTGTCCGCGTTACACAATCTATTTCTTTGTACAAAGCAACAACTTGAATTTTGTTCTCCAAGAATATTGCAAGCAATGTAGCAAAAGAAATTCTATAACTGGTGGTAAATCAGTCTATTCAAGAAAATAATATTGAGTTTTTGACAATATAAAGGGCAACTCTATGTGTTGAGTTGTCCCACATCGGCCTTTGACACCCACATTGTGATGTTTATAATGGCTTGGGTGCCTCAACCTCCTAAGCTAGCTTTTGGGGTTGAATTGAGCTCAAGTCCATTATTTCACATGGTATCAGAGCTTTTGGGGTTGAATTGAGCTCAAGTCCATTATTTCACATGCTCCAGATTCTACAATTGTTCACCCATATGTATTAGGTTGTTCACTCTGATTCATATGATTGTTCACTCGCAAGTATCTAGAGCACATTCTCTGAGTGCATGTAATATATATTGCTCATCAAGTGGGGCCTCGGCTGGGTAGAAATATAGAACATTGATTATATATTCTTTTAACCTTGTTCAATTCAAGTAAATTACTTGTGTATTATTTCAGCTTTTAGATTTGCTAACTATAATGAGATACTCGATAGCATTTTTCAAAGGCAAATTAATTAATATGGTATGAGGGTGATGATATGTGTCTTGCCCCAAGACACTACTTAAGTGTCTTCCTTTTTGTAAAACTGACACGTATTATCATTTTTTACCTCAATTTTTTTGACAGATACTATTAATTATCAATTATAAGAAGTTTGGAACGTGTTGGCTACGCCGACAATTAAAATTGACACTCTAATGAATGAACCCTGTCTGTTGGGCATATTTAAATGTGTTTTTGCAAATTTTAAAATATATATATATAAATGTGATTTTATACCATTTATATATATTATTATAATTATAGAAGTCAATTATACAAATTTTTTTTCAATTTAATTTACAAATACATAGGTTTTATGTCATGGCAAGAGACTTAATAAAATGTCTTGCCCAAAACATTTATCATTTCCGTATGGTATACTCTTGAAATCTGTTAAGAAAAAAACATAATATATATAAAAATCATGTTAACTCGATACGGCTAAAATTCACTTTGTCATACATATGCATAGGTGCAAAGGAGTTCATTAAGGAATATAATTAACGTTAAGAATAGTACGTATTGATTCATGAAATCAATTAAAATATTATAAGTGGAGTAATTTCAATATTTAGATGTAATATTATTTTTCCTATTGGATAAAGCAAATTTGATCCCTCGTACATTAAAAAAAAGATATAGTAGTTAACGACTAATAGCTACGATAAACACAATGCTATTGTACTTTCCATTCAAAATTGACCACCTTGTAGTTCTATGAGTATACCAAAATTTTGAATATTTAACTAAGATTTATGGGTTAACTTATGTACTCTAATTTAATTGGTTCAACGATACATACAAAGAACAATTTTTATGTCATATACTCTTGAAAGCATTTTTAACTATAGATAATTTATATGTTCTAAAAGTTTAGAAGAAAAGGTAAAACTTCACAAAGAAACAAAGAAGTTTCAATGGATAGAGCTACCAAAATCATTACATTTCCTTCATATTATTTGATACATGTTAGTTGGATAATGAAGTAAAATGTTGAACTCATTTCGAATAAATTGGGAGTGCGGTGAATTGATAAAATATTTGTCCACCTTTCTTTCATTTAATTTATTCAAACACAATTAAATGTAACAGTCTATAATCTTGATCTGTTTTCCTATTTTATACATCATCCTCAATGCAAACAAATAATATTACTAGAATCAATGTAGATGTCACATTGTCACACTCACACCTACTTCACATCGGTGATCTATTCTTACGCTCTCCACAAAAACATGCTCAAATTCAATCAACACTTGCAAGATGTATACAAAAGTATTGATGATAGCTCATTCATCTTAGAAAACATTTGTGGAATCTTATACATCAAAAGGTCTATTCTAATTTCTATACTTTGCTCTCCATGATCAATAAATAGATACATATATTGGAGATCCTCTCACAAAAGGTTTTTAAAAAAATGCTAACTTTTCACAACTTGTAGCCCAAAATAGGGGAATGAATTGATAAGTAAAACATGATGCCATTTGGTCAGTTTAATATTGCCATCCCAAGCACACCAACAAAGTTCCAGGGGCAAAATTGGCAATAGGTTTGCATACTCGCAAATGTAAAATGACGGGTTTTTTGCATTTTGGACCCCGAACTTTATGGGTATTTATTTTATGAACCCTTGGTTTTCAACGTTAATTTTTTAGTCCCTAAAGTTTGTAGGTTGAATAAAAAATGACCTTAAAGTTTGTGGGCTGAAGAAAAAAGTCTGTATCTCATTCTTTGTTTTATTCTCATGTTTGAATTTATCTCCTGATTGACATCAAACTTCAGGACCATGGTTAAAACTAATATTGAAGTTATAATACACCTCTCTTATTCACGTCGGGGCTACTTAGACCTATGAGTACAACGGTTTAAGTAGCTCCAACATGAATAAAAGAAGTTTATTATAACTTTAATATCAGTTTTAACCTTAGTCTTAAAGTTTGACGCAATCGGAAGAGAAGTTCAAATATGGAAAGAAAAAAAAGAGAAACGGGCTTTTTTCAGCTCACAAACTTTAGGATCCTTTTTTTTCAACATATAAACTTTAGGATCTAAAAAATTAAAGTTGAAAACCAAGGGTTCAGAAAATAAATACCCATAAAAGTTCGGGGGTCCAAAATGTAAAAAAACCCGTAAAATGATGGATTCGCATTCTAAAGTTTACAGCCTTGGAGGGTTGGACCCCCCTTAATTTCAAGCTAGACATCTTGTGAATTGAGTAAACCCTACATATCCTCCCCGCATTGCCATTCCCACATTTCGTTCAAACTCTTTTGGATTGTCTCTCAACACTTCTGCAGCTTCATGGTTTAGGGGGTCTTCGTGATTTGGTTGCTGTTGATCGACTAAGTTCATGTTAGAAATACAATAATAACATGAAAATACTATCATAGTTGAATTTATTTTCAACTATGATACTTAAAAATTTTATACCATTCATTTATAAAAAGCAAATCATATTTATTAAAAAGATTTATATCCTCCTAAACATGATTAATTATTGTAACAAGTTAGTTTGATCAACCTACATTGATTTTGAATTTTTATGGTAAAATTAATGGTATTTTTACTTTTTAACTACGATAGTTGAAAAAAAGTCAATTATGGTAAAAATATTCAATTTTGTAAAAAATTGTAACTTAACATATAGATTTACTTATTGTAACAACTACTATGGTGAATATATATATTAATTTTAATTTTTAATGATAAAATTAAGGGTAATTATACATTTCAACTACCATAGTTGAAATTTTTTTTAATTATAGTAGAATCTCCTATAATAACATGGATTGAGTCTGAATGGTTTTGAAGGGAACTGTTGAGTACCGTAAAGAGGTGATACAATCCATAGATGATGGTGTTTATGTTTAGAACAGGTTTCCAATCTTCTCTTAGAATGTTGAGGCAGACATTCCCTTCTAAATCAATATTGGGATGGTACACCTGCGGGTTACACATTAGTCCAAACAAAATTTGTGGAACTATCTCAATCAAAAGTTTAAGCTGATGGTTGAAGCTCCAATGATAATTTTATACTCTAACACAATTTTCGCAAAAATTTCACTATAAACCAACAAGTTGTGGGGGGGGGGGGAGGTTCTGATATGGTTGCTCTACTAGTGAAGTTAAAAATATTTAAAGAGACCGACTCCAATTGATGTGTGTTACATATCAGAATAAGAAAAAAAAATCTCAATGCATGCTCACACGCATGCAAATATGCAATAACCACCACTCGTTGGGGATACATATCAAGTTTTGGGAGATCTTGATGTATGAAGCATTTATCTCACCTTTGTCTCACACTTGACCTTAGGTGGTTCGTGAGGGTATACAGATGCGACGTGGAAGGAGAAAACGAATTTGCCACCTCTGCAATAAAGAACTCTTCAAATGAATTATCAAGTTCCACACCCAGTAATTGGCTTGCACAAACAACAATTCTTAGTGTGAGTCACGCTTTTATTTTGAAGATCTAGACGTAGACAGCTTTTCCTCGACAAATAACAATAGCAATTGGCATGATGAACCCTATGGAGAAAACAAAGGATAGAATGCTTACACATAATACCCCTCATCAGGCTTAATGGTAACTTCGAAGAACATAAGATCATCCTTGCCATTAGGAAACTTCAAAACACATGAGCTTGGCATGTTTAATTCATTGAGATCTGCATAAAAAGACAAAGACAACTGTATATAAGAACAAAAGTGATCATTCATGATGATCTTCATCCCATCCCAGATAAATCATTTAATAATGTTTATGACAGACTAATTGACAATTAACCTTTATGAAGACGTAATTCTCCCGGCGTTTGCTTCTTGACATACTTCTTTTCGTTTGCATTGTAATTAGTTTCCTTTTGTTTTGCTTTTACTTTGAACAAATTAATCATCTCCCCTAGAAACAAAACAAAAGGCAATGGTTAAGTAAGACATCAAATTAAAAGTCTCTTTCTCTACATTTGCTTCCCCAACCCTTGTCCTAGATCATGTGGAGTGATGTGATTATGTAGTTAGCCATCGAAGGCTTCATGAATTTGTAGCATAATTGTTTAGCCCTCAAAATGGGGTTTGGTAATTGTTACAACTTAAATCACGACTAGTTTTGTGAAAAATAGTAGAGAAATTATATTCTCATATGGATACAACAAAACACGATTTCTTCAATTTCAATAATGATAGACATTTAACTAGGCTAAACGGCACAAAATATTCAACCCTAGTTTCCGGCCTCCTAAAGTCTCTTTCCTGATACTCTAGTTTCTTCACATTATATCACATCATCAAAATTCATGACAGTCGATATGTGAAACATAATTAACGTTGATTTCATTAGATAACAAAACACCAATCGACAATTCATTATCAAATTGTGAAGCATAATCAAGGTTGATTTATCAACCACAATATCAATGATCAATTGAAAACTCATTATTACCAAAAGTAAATAACTAGGGCCGATTCCATCTACAAATTTGAATATATGTATACTTTCCAAGCTTCTTAAATGGAAAACCACTTACATATGCTAAATGACCAATCATCCTAGAAATGAAATCTTTTACGAGAAACACATGTGGAGATTGCACAACAATTTTGATAAATCACAAGAATTAAATAAAACAAATAAGATAATATTACTTCTTTGATATGACGAACTACGCAAATTCAAAAATGAATTAAAGATTGAAATTCTCTCACATACCTACTTGTGATCAAGATTCCCACAACAATACTCTAAATTAGAGGAAAATTTAGAAATTAGAGGGAATATTGTTAGGGTTTTAAATCAAGAGAATATATATAATGGATGAAGGGATAACAGGGATATGTGACGATGAGGAAATTGTAGCAAGCGTGCTAATTTCTCTTTAATTAGTGATTAATTGCTTACTTAGATTTTGATCTCATGCAATTATACAATTAATTTTGAAATTGTAACAAATGAATAGTATAGGATAATCTAAAAGCTAAAACATGTTTATTAGACGGCCAATTTTATGTTCTAAATTAAGAAATTTCCCTTTTATAGCTTGATTTATTCTATTGTATATATATTTTTTCGAGTTTTAATGCTAAAATCTTGCTATACCATGACTTATGAACTTTAATCTTAAGGCATATTTTCTCCTGTTATATTTTTCCTTCCCTCCTAATTGTTTTTGTTTGCTCTATCTATGGTGTATTTCCTTACTCCATTTTAGAATTTTTGAACCATTTTGGATTTTCCTTAGATAATAGCTTTGAATTTTACTTCCAAATGAACTATTTCTTAATTGTTTTTAAAGTTATAAATGATATTGGGAAAAGAGGAATATATAAGCCATTTAGGCATCATTCTTTTATGCGTTAACGCAGCCAAACGCAATTATATTGTTCTAAATCAATCAAATAATTATATTGTTTTTTTTTTATGGTTGGTACGTTAGAACCTAAATCAATCAAATAAGCACAATTATATTGTTCTAAATCTGTTGTAAAGTCATACAGCAAAATTTTGTGGTGTTCACAAAAATGCAAGAATAAAGTTATAGGCCAATAAAAATAGTTGACACAACCCTATTAATATACAATAAATAATAAATACAGAAAATAAAGAATAAAATGTCTAAGCATAAAAAAAAAGAAAGGAAAATTGGATTGTAGTGCACTGTAGTTTAAGCATTGGGATTGTGGTCATTCGAACTCTAAAATTGCATTACACTAAACCGAATTGTGATACTATTGGACTATACTGCACCACCACTAAGTTGGGTGAAACCAAAGTATAACAGATTGGTCTCCAGTGGACTTAACATTTAATGATTTGGAATTTCGTACACAATACAACATAGTATATTAGATATTGTATTGCAGTAGACCAAACATTTCAACCATCAGATTGTGATATACCAAACCATGACAATCCATTGAGTTGGTTTCACCCAACTCGGTGGCGACACTCTGGAATCCAATAGTTTCATAATTTAGTTTACTAAGATATAATTTTATAGTTTGATATACCACAATCCCGAGGCCTAGAGTGCCATGCATCACGGTCCAATTTCCTATAAAAGAAAATGAAGATTATATTGTCACGGTAATTTTATTTCCACAATGGATTTGCAATATGATCCTGAGTCAACCAATCTCTTCTAAATTTTTAATTGCAAAATTTATAGATAAGACTGTTATATCCGACCCTTCATCCCTCATTTTGCTGGAAATCGGAAGCATTGGTTTTGGAATGAATTTGCAGTTTCATTTTCATAGTTCAATGGTAAATGATAAGTATAGTAAATTTTAATTTGTGTGTTATATATTATTTTATATTAATACGATAAATTTGTGCAAGTTTTGATAATTTTCACCTCCCATCCAACTTTACATGTCTTTGGCCCAAAGAAAAGTATTGGTTTACCATTGACTGACTTCACTATAGTACAGAAGACTACAGAGTTGTTAGCACTAAACATTCGTAAAACCCTTTTGTTTGAGGGTAGAAAGCACAGAGAGAGAAGCTCAACAATGGCGAAGATCATCACAATTCTGGCCATTCTTCTCCTCACAACAACCCATTCTCTCTCCTTCTCGCCGGAAAACCCTACAGATCGCCGGATTCTCGTCCTCCTCGACGATTTCGCCATCAAATCTTCTCATTCTCTCTTCTTCAGCTCCCTCCAATCTCGCGGTTACACTCTCGATTTCAAGCTCGCCGATGATCCTAAGATCGCATTGCAGCGTTACGGACAGTTCTTGTACGATGGACTCGTCGTCTTCGCTCCAACAATCGATCGTGAGTGCTTTGTTTTCTTCAATTTTGTTGATTATCTTCGCATTTGATGTTGTCTTGTGAGATTTTTCGAGGATTTGGACAATCTGTGTTTGATTTCTCTGAGAAGCTTGTGATTTGATGTTGTTTTGAAGGATTTGGAGGATCGATTAATCAGGCGGCGGTGTTGGAGTTTGTTGATTCCGGCCGTGATTTGATCCTTGCGCTTGATGCGAATGCGTCCGATTTGATTCGAGAGATTGCGGTTGAATGTGGTGTCGAATTCGATGATGTATGTATCTCACTACTCAGATTTAGTATTTTGATTTCTGTTAATTTGATAAATAGGTTGCTGTAAGACTAAGATAATAGTTCCGTAATTTACCTGAAATTGCTTGATTTCGTGACAATTTTGGTTGTAATCTTCAGCATTTTCTAATTGTTATAGTGTTATGTTGCTCAAGAGCCCCATGCTTTACCTTAAAATGCATTCTAGTGATAGTGGAGCAAAATGTTTCTAAGGATGATGTTGATTATGATCTATTAGGGCTGTATCTTCAGCATTTCTAACTTTTAAGTTTGATTTATGCCAGTGTTATTATATACACCTTACTATGAGCTATAATCTGTGACATACTCTCTTAAATTAGCATCTCAAGCCATTTTTATTGGTTTATTCATGTTATTATTTGGGTTTGTTTGACATTTGAATCAAGAGGTATATGACCTTGCATTCTCTTAAGCTACTAAGGTTAGTTGCTTGTTTAACTAAACAGCTCATTGCCATAATTGGATTGTGTGTTGTAGGATCCTGCAGCGATGGTTATCGATCATACAAGCTATGCTTTGTCCGAATCTGAAGGCGACCATTCACTGATTGCTGCCGATGAATACATTAAATCAGATGTCATTTTGGGCAACAAGAAAATTGAGGTAAGTCTGAGACTAATTCTATCTTTTTAATGTTCAAGTAAATCTTCTTGTTTTCATGCTAATCATTTTGCTATTGATCCCATTTCTATATATTTGCTGTAGGCTCCAGTACTTTTCCAAGGCATAGGTCATTCGTTAAATCCTTCCAACAACCTTGTAAGTGGTGCTTAGCTAATGTTGACATGCTTGAAAATGGGGTGCGGTATCTGATCATTAACCACAATTGTCTCATATGTTTTTGGCAACTCATTTAGGTATTGAAAGTTCTCTCGGCCTCTCCAGCTGCATATTCAGCCAATCCTACTTCCAAATTATCAAATGCCCCCGCGCTCATTGGATCAAGCATCTCATTGGTTTCAGTTGTGCAGGTGTTGATAATAGAAATTGCCTCCTATGCTTTTATCAGATTTGCTATATTCATAAGCCGTGATATTCATGCAATAATGTTGTTAACTCTCACTCTTATTTGATTGATTGCTGCAGGCAAGGAACAATGCTCGCGTTTTGATCTCAGGCTCACTGAAAATGTTCAGTGATCGGTAAGTTTATCTGCAATTATATAACACTTTCTGCATTGTTTTCCTTCTGCTTACCTTCTGGTTCTTTGTTCAGGTTTTTCAGATCAGGAGTGCAGAAGGCGGGCAGCTCAACCAAGTGAGTATGACAATGATATTGATTGCTTTCATTCAAAGTCTTTTCTGTGAATGTCTCTATGTCAGTGGTCAGATCTTGGTTCTTCTTGGTCTTGGCATGACTTCCTAAATGACTCACCTCCCTTAGATCTTATGAACTTATATCAAGCTGTCAAGCCAAAGCATGTTAGAAAATCTAATTAAGAGCTTTCTGGGAGCTATGACCTCCGGAATGCTTGTACTGATGAATGGGTCGGCATTCATGTGTTATGTGTAGCAGATCATTTCCGGTTGCACATTGTGTATCTTGTGGCTTTTGAACAAGTTTCTTTGTTCTTATTACTGGAAAAATCTGAGTAACAGCCGCCCCTAGAGCTTTACCGTAATGAAAATCACTTGTGAATGCTTATTTTAGTTTTGCGTGCTTATAAAGGGTGGGCTGTCGTGTATGGATACCATGCCATTTTAGGTTGCAGAAGTAATTTCCTGTTCAATAACCTTTGGTCCTTGTTGAGAGACTATTGTGTCATGTCCAATGCTTATGTGTAGCCAGTGGCCATTTAGTGCCTTACTATGCAGCTAAATTTTTGTTCCTAATGTGACTTTAGTTAGAGATGAGATAGCTTGTAAATGCAGTTTTCTTGCAGATTGTTATCTTGCCTGAATGAGCTACCAACCTCATAAACCTGGTGAGGTATCCTTGAACAATGGATCCTTAGTCATCAGGACCTCCTTGCTGTTGTCTTGACCAACTTACCCATCATCCACATTCTTTTTGCTAGTGATATTTATTTGATTTAAAATATTTGGTAATTGGGTGCTGTGAGGTTTTATGGATTTAAACTTGATTCATATATTAGATTTATTCATTTGTGCATGTGGACCTCTGCGACAAACTTGTTTTGATGTTCTGATTGCTGCATGCTGCTGTTTATATGATCCCATGCAATTTTACTATGGCAATTAAGCGTTATTAATGACTGATCTATTTGCAATAAAGGTGTTCTATTGTGATGAAGTTTTTGTCGTTGCGTATTGACCATGTATATGCTTGCATGCACTGACTGTCAATTGTGATCAATGACCAATCTTTTCTTGATACTTTCTTTATTATTGTATAATGGGGCATAATTATTGTGATAACAGATATGACAAGTCCGGCAATGAGCAGTTTGTGACTGAGCTTAGCAAGTGGATTTTCCATGAAAGAGGTCATCTGAAGGTAGGTCACAACTTCCAATCAATTAAGGTCAACCTTTTATTTTTCCGTTCTGGTTTATGCAGGCATTTAATCGTTGCTCTGCAGGCTGTAAACGTGAAACACCACAAGGTTGGACAGACAGATGAACCATCTATGTACAGGATCACAGATGATCTGGTATCCCTTTTCCCCTTCTTTTTCTATTTAGTCTATTCGAAGTAAATTAAGCAAAATTACTGATTTCGTCATTTGCCACTGAAATCTGTTTGAAGGAATATTCTGTTGAGATTTATGAATGGTCTGGAACAAGCTGGGAGCCATACGTCGCTGATGATGTTCAAGTGCAATTCTACATGATGAGCCCTTATGTTTTAAAAACTTTATCAACTGACAAGAAGGTGCTAACTGTTCTCTTTCATGCATGAATTTGAACTCGTCTGTTTTTTTAGTATCTCATAATAACTAAATCAAAATTATCTCTATTTGCAGGGTTTGTACCATACTTCATTCAAAGTGCCGGATGTATATGGTGTTTTCCAGTTCAAGGTTGAGTACCAAAGGCTTGGATACACAACCTTATCTTTAGCAAAACAGGTACCTTTTCCTGCAAACTCCCTCCCTCTATGAAGAACACCTACAATGTCATTGACAAAGATTAACTGTTCAATGTGCTTTTTACTAAGGAATGAAATCTATATAAGAGTAACTTTTATCTCCTAAAAGCTTGGAATGTATGCTGATATTACGTCTCCTAAGAGCTTGGAGAGAATACTTCATTATACTTGTGTTGATCAGTCATTTGTTTTTTAGTTACTAAATATGTCATCTTATAAATGCTGTGTTTACTTTGGTCATTCTAATTCCATATTATATTTACTATGGTGTCACCTTTGTATTTCATTTACTTGCAGATTCCTGTACGACCTTTCAGACACAATGAATATGAAAGATTTATAACAGCAGCATACCCATACTATGGAGCATGCTTTTCAATGGTACAGTTCTATTCCAGTAATAGATAACTGATATCTGCATGCTTGTTTGCATTCATCTATAACTGTGTTTCCTGGGGACTATTATAAGGCTACAACACCACCATCACCTGTGTGAATCCCACTTACGCATAGACTGAGGGAGATTCAAATGTAGACAGCCTTGAACGACCATTCATGTCCGCCAAGAGATTGACTCCAATAGGCCCACCCAAAAAAAAAGGGAACACATTTTTTAGTTTGAAATTCTTTATCAGGTTCAAAGGACAAGGTTGCAACAACAATAACTATCTCTAACGTAGTCTCGCTAATGCCAAGGTCTGGGGATATCCAGCTTTCCCTCCATGCATGGGAGTTCCCGTGCATGAAGAGCTCATTTTGGTGGACCAAAGAACCTTATGAAAACCGAGAACAAAACCATTTGAAAACCATCTGGAAAACCGCTAGGGAAACCAAGCGAGAATGAGGGAGAACAAGGGACAAGGGTTGTTTGATTGGGAAAAAGTTGATTGCTGCATTTTTTCAGGCATCATAACTTACCCATTACCTGTAAAACCCTCCCCTTCCCCCCACAAGTTACTTATTGACCAATTGTCGGGCTTCATATTTTTTTCTCCATGTCCAACTTATTTGGCAGCAATCTTATGGTTATTTTGCCTGATTGCAGATGGCTGGATTCTTCGTGTTCACCCTAGTCCACCTATACAGCAAGTAGAGCAGACCTCACTTTATGGCAGGCAATTTTCGTGCGATATCAGAATAGTTTGTAATCGTAGTGATTTGAAAGTTTTGTTACTGTATTGAACAAGGATTTCCTCATTGAAAAAAAGGGAGTTATGTTCAGAATTCAGACTGTTTTAGGGCTTACATATATGATTGATTATATTATGGTCTTACAAGTTACAACTACGAAACCCTTTTTTTCGTGGCAACCCATTTTCCTGTATGGTTTCAACTTTGCTACAATAGTAATGGAAGCGAGCTGACAGGAAGAGGCTTTTTGGTTCAGAATTCAAATGTTGGTAATGTGTTTTGAGGTTGAACAGCCAACATTCCCTTCAAATATACAGGACAATTCACTACTTGTAATGCAACTTGTAAGTAGCCAGGCTACATTTCCCTCAAATACACTGGAGAATTCCCCACTTCATCTGTGCCATTTACTTGAAAACTCGATTTCAGCAAAAGGTTATCAGACTACTTCATTTTCCTCCCGTCTTCTTCCTCCCTTTTTTAATCTAAACACAACAATCAACCACCCTTCTTACCTTCACTTAAATTGACCGTTGTTGAAGGAAAATGCACTAATGTAATAGTAATAGTAAATCAAAAGTTTAAGCAAAGTCAAAAAGTTTTGAGGCCATTACGATTGAACAAAGTGAAAAAGTTAGGTGTATTTGAAATGTTTGATAGTGTAATTCCAATGTCCTGTGTCAAGTAATCCAATCCTATAGGCCTAATGTCTCAAGCACTTATTTGCTCATCGTCCAAAATGAATGTTTGCAGCATATATTCCACGCCCAATAGACATCTATATCGATTGTTAGCTTGTTGCTACATTATACTTGATCAAAGGCTAATTTCGATCTACCCAAAAATGCAAAGTAAAGTTTGTCTACATTACTAAGGACTCTTGCCCAAACCCCCACTTGCAAAGACGCTTTCGATAGCTCAATCCCACTAGTGAGGATGGTTTGTGCACTAAACTGCTCTTTAAAGTTATCTTAGATCAAAGACACGTATTCACGTCTCAAAATGGGGGGAGTATTAGCTATAGTTTCATGTAGTTCTCATGTTAAAGTTCCTTTCTTTTTTTCTTTAAAGTTTCAAAATTTTCATGCACCTAAGTTTTCATAGATTAGAATCAATAATTAAATGAACACTTATATACTCTACAAAAAAGCAAAACAAGTACAAGTGTAAATCCAGCTTTCACTAGCTGAGCCTCCATTGTTTAATCAGCTAAGTTCGTAAAGTGTTGGTTTTGATTTAAATGAATTCTATTTCATTAAAATCAAACCATTTTTAAACCATTGAAAGATAAACCAAAACAAATTCCACTTTGATCAAAAGTGATCCAAGCAAATCAAGAAATACGAGTAATCATTCATCAACATTAAAATTTTCAAAATTACGAATTTCAATTGAATCAAAATTTAAAAAATCGCAGATAGAGATTAGAAAGGAGGAAATGTATGAGAAGTTACTAATGAAACGCCTCTATGAAATTAAGAAAGGCATTATCAGCGAAACTTCCAAGAAAGAGTTTGATGTTGGCCTCCCATGAATCAGATTAAGCACCGAATTGAATTTCTTCAATCTTCAGCTTATCCGGGATTATGAAGGCCGATTGCAAAACAATGCATCCGCAAAAAAACCTAAATCACAGAAACCCTAAATCATCACGAACTTCATGGAATTTTGATGTTCGAATGGTTTCCCCCCAATTCGAAACCCTAATCCCGGAAAGTAAAACAACACATACGCAAAAACCTAAAACACATAGACCCTAAATCATCACGAACCTGAAACGATTTCAACCAATCTGAGATGCGAAGACACAGATTATAGAACGATGAATTCGATTACGGCGATTGAACGCGGCTAATTTATAGAATTTTGATGTTCCGATGATTTCCCCCCAATTCTAAACCCTAAATTTTTCGCAGGATTAGCGGGCTTTTAATTGGGCCAGTTGTACAATTTCGGCTGTGGGCCAAATTTGGTGTCTAGAATGGACCATATGTAACTAGTTCAAATTTCAACTTAAGCTAATTTATTCAATAATAATAACTAGATTTGATTTATTTATTTGTGTAAATTTAACGAGAAAGACTTTATAATTGTTCGATCTAGAAAAAAGAATCGGGTTTGGGCTGAATCTGATTTTAACATATGACCAAATCGACGGAATATTTTGGAACAATATTTCTCTTTCTTCTATTATTCCAATCCGATTTTAACCCGAATTTAGTTCAGTCCAATTTGTCTGACCTAGTTCGGCCCAAGAAAACAGGGTTCAAACATTAATTTATCATCTGAATTTTAATATTAACCGAATTTGGCCAATTCAAATTTACTCGAACCCAAATTTATGTAATGCTAGGTTACCCTATGCTCGATGATAATTGATGACACTGGGAATTATGATGTTTTGTTATATTATATAGTGATGCATGTCATACTAGTAAAGATTAGATGTCCATTTCACGAATATATTTTAAACTAGTGACTGATACTTGTTTCTTTTTCTTTTTCTTCTTCTTTTTCTTCTTTTTATTTTTTATATACTTTCTTGTTTAAATTGTAAGTGAGTTTGGTAATTGGCATTAATGTAGATCCGGAAAAACATATCTTGCTATTTTTAGAGCTAATTAGTTACATGGGATTGTCAACAAGCTTAAGCAACAAAGTATTTAAGGTGTAAGACAAGAGACATGAGTTTAAATTGTATAACCATTGACCTTTTCTTCTCCCCTATAAAAAAAAATTAAATAAATAAACCATGAATCATATATTTTCTAACAATGTAAATATCCAAGTAAAATCATTGTCTTTCTAAAAGTCTCATTTAATTAGTTTTTTCAAGACAGTTGTACATTCATGATATGCTTAATTTTAACACTAGACATATAACATTTAGCTGTAAATCTTATCAAGTACGCTAATCTCGCACCTTTTTCACTCTTATAGTTGGTTAAAAAGAAATGGAAATTACTATGCAATTGTCACTACTTGCTTCCCAAGTTTCTATTTTGGTTTCAAACTAATCTATATATACTCCATCACTCATACCACCTCTATTTAATCTCTAAACACCTCAAGGAAGCTATCGAAACCTCTCAAACTTTTCACTTTCTCACTTGAACAAGGAAAACTACATCATCTTGACACCACAATCTACTCCAAAACTAAGGTTTGATTATGTCTTCCCTCTCCTATTTAAGCATTACTTTGTATTTTCCAAGTACGGATTTAATTTCAAGTACTTGTTTTGCATTTTCATTGATAGAAAGATTACTCTCTTAATCATCTTCTTCTGTGTTTTCGCCTCCTTAATTTTAATGGGAAAATTTCACCATTAAGGGTGTGTCAAATTCATGGATAAAAAGCAACTAGATAAAAGTTAATTGTTGATAATTTTGTCAAATTTGCCTTGATATATCAAAATTTATTTTTATTTTTTTTAACTTTGGTAAATGTTGGTAAATTTTACTAGATTTTTGTAAATCTATATAAAAAAATTACCCAACTCAATTTACCCATGAATTTGATTGGCCCTAAGCAAAGATGATAATTAGAACTTGGGTGACTATCTTAATGAAGAAAGTGAGGGGTAAAAATCTTATAAGTTGTGAAACTTTGTATACATTTTGTTAGTTAATGATTGGAGTTTTCTAATATGTATGAATGAATGTTGTTGAAGTTATCTAAAATTGGTTGGTAGCTTTGTGCATGCACTTAGTTTGTACTTGATGATTCTCTCATTAATTAGGACAAAAATTATCTATTTTATTTGGATATTGATTGGAGTTGGCTAATATGTTTGAATGTATCTCATAGAAGTTTTGTGAAAAAGACTGTTAGCTTTTGTGTAGTTTAATTTATACTTGATATAGCCATTCATATGACGACATCAACTTCTAAGTGAAAGTTGTATCTTATCTTTGTTAGGCAAATACCCACTCGGAAATTTAAGAGCCATAAACTATATGAATATCATAAGGTATGCCCAAAGTTTAAGCAATGCAAGCTTTGGGATGCAGTTGTAAACTACCTCTTGGTTCCCCTCCTCTCTTTGTCCCCATAAACTACTTGACCTAGTTTCTTACCACCAAAACGGATAAAAGTAGGATTCACATTGAGAGTCGTTGTCATGATCGTTATACAATAAAAATATTGTTTTTTCAATGAACTCCTCATTGGTCATTTTTTCCAATCTCCTTCTCTGTCACTATAAACTTGAAAAGCGGGACTCACACTAAAAGTTGTTGTCATTGTATAACTGAAAAGAAAAAGAATGCTTTTAATGAATCACTGGTTGGTCATTTCCTCCAATCTCCTCCTCTTTGTTGTCACTATAAACTACTTGACCTAGTCATTGATGTTAGACCTCATGAAAGTGAGATCCATGCTACGAATTGTATTGTTGTTACGTTGTGGGAAAAATTTGAAAAAGTGAGATCCATACTGAAAGTTGTTGTTACTGTTGAAAAAAATGCTTTAAATGAATTACTAGTTGGTCATTTCCTCCAATCTCCTTCTTTTTGTCGCCACTATAAACTATTCAACCCTTTATGTGACAACCGGTCTTTGTGAAAGTGGGATCCACACTGAGAATTGTCATTGTTGTCACGCCATGGGAAAAACTTGCTTTGAACAATTTATATGTTTGTCATTTCCTTCACTCTCCTCTACTCTTTGTCACTGTCGACAACCCAACCTAGCCCATCCCGAACAAAGCAGGATCTACACTGAAAATTGTTGTTGTCCATGTTATACTAGCAAAAACTTGCTAAAACTTGTTAGGGAAGCTTGATATATACTCCATTTTAGAGGGGACTATTTCCCAGTTCACATTATAAGGGTGAGTTAAAACTTGAAAGCATTGTTGTAGAGAGAGAAAGTTGGGTAATCTAGAGAGAGAAAGGGAAGAAAGCATACATACATTACATACATACATATTACATAGGCATTGCTTCCCGTGTTTTCCATCTCTCTTGCAATATCTATGGTTGCACCTCACCTTTGCTTTTCCCTTTTCTTCCTCATGCGTGCAAGACATCCTCTAATCTCAAATATCCCCTCCTTTTTATTTGTCCCTGTTTTCCCTCATTTTCTTCCCTCTTAACGGTTTCAATTCTCTGCAAGATTACATTTTTCAATCTTCTGTCTACACATTACTGAATTTGCATTGCTTTCTGTAAGCCATAAAAACTCCATCTGTGTTCATAGAAAAGTCTGATTCTTCATTTTGCTAGTTCTCCTATGCTTCTTGTGCCAAAAAGATCATAACTTTCAGTGATTGATTGGCTTTTCCCATCTGGGTTTTGTTCTTCTGTTCTGAATCTGAATTGGGTTTCATTCTGATTGTCATTCTGTGTTATAAAATTATTGGCTTGTCAGTAGTTTAGGCTCTCTATACATGTGGTGAAGAAGAGATTAGAGAAGAAAGAAAGACAGCAAATCTTCTGAGAATTGGCTTTTCCCATCTGGGTTTTGTTCTTCTGGTCTGAATCTGAACTGGGTTTCAATCAGATTCTCAAATCTCTCATTCTACACCAAGAAATTCCAACTTCTGTCCTTCTGTGTTCTGCCATTGTTCTGATAAAATTCTTGGATTGTCAGTAGTTTAGGCTCTCTATACATGTCAAGAAGAGATTAATCTTCTGACAATTGGCTTTTCCCATCTGGGTTTTGTTCTCCTCTTCTGAATCTGAATTGGGTTTCAATCTGATCCTCAAATCTCTCATTCTACACCAAGAAACTCAAAATTCCACACCACACGACCAGTTTCTGCTGTCATTCTATGTCCTGACAGTTCATCAGTAACTTATCCCCTATACATGTGACCAAAAAGTGTACAAAAACAAACCAAAAACCTCAAATCTTCTAACAATTTCTCCTGATATTCTCTCTTTCAGATCAAATCATCTTCCATGGGCAGCCACATGAGCAAAAAACAACCCGAAACTCCCCCAGATCACCCCACCAATTCACAGCACTACCTAACACAACTTTCGTCGTACGAAGCAGCATGCAAAGCTGATGCAGATTTACAGTCCTTCGACACGACTCTTCGCGCCCGAACCAGCCACGTCATCAGCACCTTAGCAGTTGGGGTCGAAGTCCGGTCCCTCTCATTCGAGTCCCTAAAGGAAGTCACGGGTTGTCTGTTAGACATGAACCAGGAAGTTGTCAAAGTCATCTTGGATTGCAAAAAGGACATTTGGAAAAGCCAGGAATTGTTTGAACTCGTCGAGGATTACTTTGAGAACAGCTTACAAACACTTGATTTCTGCACTGCATTGGAGAAGTGTCTGAAGAAAGTTAGGGATACTCAGTTGTATATAACAGTTGCTTTGCAGCAGTTTGATGATGAACAGAAACAACATGAAGAAGAACAAGAAGGGACAAGTTCAGGGGGGAAAACTTATAAGTATGCAAAGACTCTTGAGGAGTTGAGGAATTTCAAGGCATCTGGAGACCCTTTTACCCAGGAATTCTTTCAGATGTTTCAGTCTGTTTATACCCAGCAAATGGCAATGCTTGAGAAGCTGCAACTGAGGAAAAACAAGCTTGATAAGAAGCTAAGGTACATACATTGCCTTGAATAAGTTTACCTCAATTACCAGAAATTACCAAAATTTATAAAACGTTACAAGAAATTATCAAAATTTACCAAAAATTAACAAAAGTTACTAGAAAATACCAGAATTTACACATTCATCAATTCTTATATTTTCCTTGAAAAGTACTACTTGTTTAAGAATATTACTTTTTCCAATACTAACCAAAACTTGTTTTATTTATGAAAAATTAACTTTTACCATACAATCCATCTACTCGCGAATTTTACGGGCCTCAAAATTGTCATTCTTGCATGCTTTCTTTTAATTTTGTGTATTTTCGTTTGAACAACTTATTATGCTACTTATTATGATATATTTTCATATGATAAGATTATTTGTATTTTGGCGTTTCTAACTTGTAGATGCGTTTACAATGTCATTTTCCCTTTTTTTTTAAAAAAATAAATTACATACTTTGTAACATAATGTAACATTTACATTTAAATTATTATTGCAAATGTACATTTCATTACTTCTAGGGTTATTAACTAACCGTCTTGAATTCTACCTTAATCACTCTACTGAAAGGTACATCAAGGCATGGAGAAAGGTTTCCAACATAATATTCGTCGCCACCTTCGCCACCATCCTAATCTGCTCGGTGGTGGCGGCCGCGATGGCGGCCCCGCCAGTCGCGGCCGCCCTAGCCGCCGCCTCGTCCCTCCCGGTGGGGTCCGCGGGTCGGTGGGTCGACAACCTATGGAAGAACTACGAGACTGCATTGAAGACTCAGAAAGAGCTCATAAGCACAATGCAAGTAGGGACATACGTCGCGATCAAAGATTTGGACAACATTAGGGTTCTTATCGACCGGCTTGAGATCGAGATCGAATCTCTCTTGAAAACCGCGGATTTCGCGGTCCGAGAAGACGTGGTTAAGGTGGGGATTGAGGAGATAAGGAAAAGTATGGGGGTGTTTGCAAAGAATGTGGAGGAGTTGAGCTTTCAGGCTGATATGTGTAGTAGGGATATTAGGAGGGCTAGGACTGTTGTTCTTCAGAGGATTATTAAACACCCTGCTAATTAATTTTATTAACTGAAAATTAGTGAAATTTGGTAGATGATATATAGAAAGATTTGAATTTAAGTGGAGATTTGTATTCATTGATATGATTGTTGTAGTTGTTGTTGGTGTTGATTCAATGGAATTCTTTTCATTTTAGTTTGTTAGGAAAATCATTGGATTTGATGTTTAAATTCTCTTAATTGATTGATTACTAGTGGTTAATATGTTCACAAGGTATAGAATAATAGCATTGTTTTCAGTTGTTTGTTCATTTTGTTTTTGCCACTTATAATTTAAGTTTCTCGTGTATTTAATTTACTGTGTAATGGATCAAAGTAAAATGTCTCATAAAACCGCCCTTTTCTAGTACGTTTTCATGAAGTAATAGGTAGCAAACAATTTTTAAATCTTGAGTCACTTAAAATTAGTTTCTCTAAATTGCAAAACTTATGGCCAGGTGAGATTGTTATATATGCCTGACTCCTCCATGACTTGTTTGTACAGGGTATAGGTTTTGGTTTTTAAATATCTCTACCCAAAACCAATATTCTGAAATTTCGCCCACGTAGGGTATGGAGGGGTCATATGTGCCCATCTTATCCTAAAGTTTTGCAATTTAAAGAGACTGGTTATTTCCAATTGACCCATGATTTAGAAATCGTTCATCACCAACTACTCCATGAAAATGTCTCAGAGGAGATTTCACGAGACATTTTACGTCAGTCCATTACAATCTAAGTTGAACAAATAATTTTTTGAAATTATCTCTACTGGAAACGTTGATTTATTGAAGGATTGATATTGATTTCATAGTGCAATATACTTATGCAAAAGTCTTTCGGACTCGAAGCGTGTGAGTGTTAGAAAAGTTTCTAACAACCTTTAACCAATAATTTATTTGACGATTAAGACTTCTCGGAAAATCTTTCATATGCGATAAGTTTGTACACTTACTCACGTTTATTTTTAAAGTTCGATCGATGAAAATAATTGGTTGCTATATAAATAAGATTGTGTTACATCATAATACGGTACCATATTTGCATGAAAATACCCTATAAAAGGCTATAATAACATAATTTTATCACACATGGAAATTAGGAAATCAGTTTGGTGGATGTTTTAGCTTAGGAAATTCATGTAACCATATTTCATTATTTGGTAGCCTTTTGTGTTCATATTAAGGTAGGCAAGGAATGAATTAAGCAACCAAGTATATACATCCTATGGCAAATATAGGGAAGGTGCAAGGTGGTGATTGGTATCAAAGTATGATATTTGGTATTTATGAAAATACCATATAGCTAATTTTGCTTAATTAGTACTTGGATTATGGTTAATATATCCTTATATTTTATAGATATTGGACTTCCTTGTTGCTTAAGAGCCACATATACCATTAATTTTGTTGAAAGTTGATAGGATTCTTGCTAATTAAGATGACACATATTACAAATAGCCTAAAAAAGATGAATTTTGATTATAAACAAATTAATAAGTCAAAAGGGAGAAACTCATGATTGGCACAGTTAGAGTTACACAAGAAAGAAAAACTTCTTATTATAGAAAAATTATTGATAATTATCCACTTTAAAAGTTGAAGATTAATTTGACTAGCTATAATAGTAATGGAAGGAAGAGTGTACAAGCCTAAGAAATCTCAAAACAAATTAATAAATATATATTTTAAAAACAAAAATGTTATAGATGTCAACTTAAAGGTAGGGAGAATCTATATATTTGCTTGTTGATTTGTAATGTAAACATTCAAGCAAAGCCATCAAGAAACTTCTTACTATTATTGTCGTTGTTATCGACATAAATACGATTAAGGTAATAATACGACTCAACTTTCTAAATACACAGTATGTGATAATCATGGTGATTATTGATAATTATTGTTTATAAAGTTGAAGATTGATTTGCCAATAATAGTATGGAGAGAATAGTGTGCAAGTCTAAGAAATCTCAAAACAAATAAATACAAGTCTTGAAGATAATGAGATATTATCTATATTTGTTCGTAATGCCAACATTCGAGTAGAAGGTATCATAAGATTTATCATCACTATTATTGATGTCAATACCAAACAATACTATGACCCGACTATTTATATAAGCATTGAATAATCACAATGATTGATAATTATCTATAGTTATCAATTTAAAAACTTGAAGATTAATTATTTGATTGTAATAGTATTATTTAATAGTATGGAGGGAAAAGTTTAGAAGCCAAATTAAAACAAAAATATTATATTTATTCACCATAAGATAAATGAGGGTCTATATTCAAATATTTATAATTAATGTTTGATAAAAAAATATATATATAATTAATGGCAACAACCATATATCATTGAATTTATATTGTTGCTGTCGTATATTGACATCAATATCAGAAAATGATACAAATTAACAAGCTATTTAATTAAATACAAACAATATATTATATTTGAGATAATCTCAATAATTGTTAATACAAAGTAACACTGTTTTTGCATATGATACTACAGTTATGCTACATATATATACACCAAATTGTTGTAGTTAATTGTTTGTTAATTACTTGTAGATTACGTTAGAATCCATGACTTATGACGTGGTAGTATAGTTGGCAATATGGGATAACATTATTAATTAATAATATCTTCAAATATTGGGTGTTTGGATCTTTTGCTAATTAGTTTATGGCTGCCTTTCTCTTTCATTTTAGGGTTTAGTGGCTGTGATTGAATGAAGGATAAGTATTCTTAAAGACATAAACTATGAGGTAATATGACATCCTGCAAGCCCTAGAGCATCATAAAGTATAGAAAATGAAGTTTTTACTCTTTTAAAAGAAAAATTGGATTGTAATAAGCTAAATTATAAAGGTTGAGATAATAGTAAATTAAATTTTAGAATTATACTACACACTGAGCTGAATTATTAAATTCTTGAATTTTAATGCATGTCACCAGATTTACAGTTTAATATATGATAGTTTGGATTACGACAATCTGATGTATATTAACGGAGAATACTACATGTCAATGTACGATAGTTTGGACAACAACGATCCAACATACTAAAATTTGGGATTACTATAATACAAGTGTCACATAAGAAAACAACGCTCCTATTAATGCCACATAGGAAAATATGGGGATGGTGCATTGAGATTCAATGATTCAATGGTTCATCTTATTGTTATACAATTCTAAAGTGCAGCTAACTATTCTTTCAACCTCTATAGTTTGACTTACTACAAGTCTGCAATCCAATTTTTTATTTTAGAAGTCTCAAAACAAACATAAGAATATGTATTCCCATTCCTACTCCTTAACTCCTTACCAAACAATCTTTATCTGCCATGTCGTATTTAAGGCTTGTATAATTTGTGAGTAAATGAGACTGAGACGTCATTTACCAAAACTTGCTTAAACTTAACAAAATTTACTCGTTTAGTAATATCTACTTTCTCTTTAACTTTATTAAGAAAAGGTTATCACTTTACTAATACTTATCAAAATTTACATTTATTTATTAAAAATTACTGAAACTTAACTTTATATTTACCCACAAATTTCATAGACACCTAACCCATAAATAATTATTTATTAAAAATTACCGAAACTTAACTTTTTATTTACCCACAAATTTCAGAGGCACCTAACCCACAAATGATTATGGGTTATGTGATTTGTGAACAAGTTCAAAACCGGGCCTCTCCATACACCATTGGGCCGTGCCTTATTTGGGCCTTTGCTCACAAATCCACGGCCCATATTCAAAACTTCTCTTCTTCCTTCTTTCCTGAGTTTTCTCTGCTCTCAAGTCTCCTCAAAATCTTAAAATGTCATTCAACCGTCTGATCATTTCATCACCATCATAATCAAACACTCCAACACTCTCCTTGCTAACTTGTAGTCAAAGAAACAAGCTCCAAGAGCACAACAATGGAGATCGATTTCCAGGAGTATCAACTCAGCTCTGAACTTCACGGCCACGAAGAAGATGTAAGCAATTCTACTTCTCTCTCACTCTTGATTCAATCAATTCATTGTTTTCTTCTGTAATTGTTGATTTGAATTTAGATTCAATTCGGCTAAAACCCTAGAAAAATGCCGGGTTTCGGTTTAAACTGAGCTCCATGGCCACGAAGAAGATGTAAGCAATTCTACTTGACTAATTCTCTCTTACGATTAAACCAATTCGATGTTTTCTTCTGGAATTATTGACTTAAATTTGGATTCAATTCGGTTAAAACCCTAGAATAATGCCGAGTTTCGGTTTAAACTGAACTCTATGGCCACGAAGAAGATGTAAGCAATTGTACTTCTCTCTTTCGATTCAAACAATTCAATGTTGTCCTCTGGAATTGTTGATTTAAATTTGGATGCAATTAGGCGAAAACCCTAGAAAATGCCGAGTTTCAGTTTTGACCTAATTCTGATCTGGAATTCGACATCGATGGTTTTTAGGTCCGACGGATATGTGTGTGCGGAAATGGAGGCATTGCGACGTCATCGAGGGACAAAACGGTGAGGTTTTGGGCGGTGGAGCCTGGGAGCAAGTACAGAGACCCAAGCCCGAAGATTATGGTGGGCCATACGAGTTTCGTGGGCCCGCTGGCGTGGATTCCGGCGAATGCGGAGTTGCCGGAGGGCGGGATTGTGTCTGGCGGGATGGATACTTTGGTGAAGGTTTGGGATTTGAGGAGTGGAGAGAGTGTTCAGACGTTGAGAGGGCATCAAATGCAGGTTACTGGAATTGCATTGGATGATGGTGATATTGTATCGTCCTCTGTTGATTGGTATGTGTTTATCTTTGCATCGGTTGCTGGAGTTCGGATTATGATTAGCAAATTATGATGATTTCTGTGTGTTTGTGTGATTGGTCTTGTTTGAAATGGTAACTTTAGAATCAGAAATGTTTGTCTTGCATAGTTGCATTGCCCTCTGAAAATTGAGCTTGTTAACTGCACTTGAAATGGTAACTTTGGAATCAGAAATCCCGCCACAAGGTGAGGTATGGAGGGGTTGGAGTAGCAGTCTTGCCCCTAAATTTTGCAATTTAGAGAGATTGGTTTGAATTGACCCTACTTTTATAAATCATCCGCTTGCTACTATTCCATTACAATTTAAGTTGAAAATGATATTTTTTCAACTATCCAGATTATGGACATTAATGCACGTTTTACTCAAATGACTTGCCAATATGGACACTCAAGTATCAAATGACTTATGGTGTTTTCCATTTCAATTTTTTTTTTTGGGTGGGGTGGGGTGTGGGGGAGGAGAGGGTGTTAGTAGGCGAGTCAATCACCCATTTCAGTTGTTCGTGTGATTAGACCTCAATCGTTCAAAATGGTGACACCTCTCCTTGTGTGTCATGCTTTCCGAGGTCTGAGAGATCTAAGTAGGCAGTCTTACCCTGTGAGCAAAGAAATCAATTCTAAGAGGCCAACAACAATTTCTGAAAGCATCTTTGCATAGTTATCTTATGAAATAAGGTATATAAGATATGTAAAATTGCATATCGGAAAACATTTTTGTCAAGTGAAAAATATGTTAAAACTAGTATTTAGTAGAAATAATTTAGGATGTGATCTAGATTAGTTATGCATGCAACTGAGTAGATGAATCAGTGGACTAGATAAGAGGCTTGCTAAAGGAGGAAAGCATCTTATGAATCTAATGTGAATGTCTGTATGTAACTATTTGGGATTTTTGCTGATTTTGTTTACTGATTATGCCATGCTGTTATTTCCTGCTTTCTTTTTTTTTTTCTTTTTTTCTTCCTAGCACTCTTAGACGATGGAGAGATGGTAAAACTGTAGAATCATGGCAGGCTCATAGCTCTGCGGTGCAAGCCGTTGTAAGGCTACCATCAGGCGAGCTTGTGACAGGTACGGGTTTCTTTCTATTTCAGTCGCTTTTGTGTAAAGAGCGCCTGATTGCCTTTTTTTTTTCCCCCAAGTGAATATCATCAAACACCAAGCTTCCAGGAGTTGCTGTACTTGTACAGATTAAGCTTGCTTCACTTGTAATTTTGCTGTTTACATTTTCATGATCCCTCAAATATTGCTATGTTTGCTTGGTTTGTTATGTATGTATGTGAATACAAATTTTATGTTGGCGTGAATAGAAATTGTCTATGGCATACAATTAATTTGTTTAAGGGGCACTGGTTTCATATCCTAACTTGCGCATTTATGCTAATGAAAATCCAGGTTCCAGTGACACAACCTTGAAACTGTGGAAAGGCAAGACATGTTTATATACATTTGCGGGTCACAGTGGTTGGTTCCTCTCTTCTGATTTGAACAGTTTATACCTCACATGATCTCATTTGTGGTTATAATTTGCTGGTATTTGAATTTCTCCTACCTTGAACTCATAGTTGAATGAATTTCCAGATACTGTTCGTGGCCTGGCAGTGATGTCTGACCTAGGCATACTCTCTGCTTCACATGACGGGTAAGCTAATCACTTCTTGCTGTGGCTAGGGTAATGAGGGGAAGAAAATTGTTAGTGTGTCTTAAAAGGGCAACTAGATGTTGCGATGTTGAAAATTCTTGGCAATTGCTTTAAAGTATTGTACTGCAGTTCCATGTCTAGCTTGATTTTCTGTGAATTTGAATATCTTGTTGAACTGTACTCCACAGTGATTAAGCCCCTTTTCCCAAGTCCTCTAATTTTTATAGCTGTAGAGTGGTGGAGTTCACTTGTGCTGTCGGTTTGTAACCCTTAACTCTTCTCATTCTGTTGGTTAGTTCTGTGAGGCTATGGGCCCTAACTGGTGAAGTTCTGATGGAGATGGTTGGGCATACTTCAATTGTCTACTCTGTTGATTCACACAGCTCAGGCCTTGTTGTTAGTGGCAGTGAAGACTGCTCAGCGAAGATATGGAAAGGTTGCAATACTCTTAAAATTTATGATCATTTGGGCATTGATAGTTCAATAACTTCAAAGCTTATATATTAAACTTTATCTGGAGATCAAACAAAGTCACTTTGTTAGGAGAAATTAGGACTTCGTTGATAGTTTTCTATCTCATCCCTATATATGATCAGATTTTGGGTTCATTAATATGCAATGAATGGTTTATGCAATTGTTTACCATTGGGGGCATCCAAACTCTTTTGTGACTCAGAACTCTCCATGTTGCAGATGGTGTTTCTGTTCAAAGTATAGAGCATCCTGGATGTGTTTGGGATGCCAAGTTCTTGGAAAATGGGGATATAGTGACAGCATGTTCAGATGGAGTAGTACGTATTTGGACAACTCATCCAGACCGAATGGCAGATCCTATGGAACGAGATGCTTACGCCTCCCAACTCCATAATTACAAGATCAGTAGGTACTGTGACAGGAGCTTGATAGGAGTTTTGTAATGTAGTAAATGTTGTCGTTTATACTCCTTACATCCTATATTGGTAGTCAAATCTGGAAATATGTGAAGACAAGTATTAATTGCATTTTACATTATTGAGACGTGTTTGAGCCAATAGAAATATAACACGTTATTGGTAGATGGAACTTTGTCAATGTTATGGGACCAAAGTTAGATGTTTTTGACAATGAGTATGGGATGGAGGGAGTATGGAATTATCTTATGTGTAACCTCTAAATGGAAGGTACTCATGTTGAATATTATCACTGCAGTTGACAACAGATCTATATAAAAGTTGTCAACATATCTCTATGCTTCTGATCATTGCTTAATTTGGTGTTCTGTTGATATCGTTTGTACTTTATCATAATCAGTTGCATGACCTCTATGTAAAAGGAAAATGCTTGTTTAATCTTCATGCATGATGCTTGGAAGAATCTACTATCTATATTCTCAGGAGCATGACTTTGTGATTCATGAAAGTTTTTTATTTACTTTTTTGTTTTTTATATTAGGAAAAGGGTTGGAGGTTTGAAATTGGAGGAACTTCCTGGGTTGGATTCATTGAAAGTTCCAGGTAATAAAACTGCATCTGTTACCTATTTCAAAATTCATATGTATCTCATCTCATCAGATTTGCATTTTCTGTATTTTCTGTTAATAAGGCATTATCCTTCCTGTTCTCACTTATTATCTCTCCTGCTTACCAGGTACAAGTGATGGACAGACGAAAATTATCAGAGAAGGGGATAATGGTGTAGCTTATTCATGGAATATGAGAGAGCAGAAGTGGGATAAGGTATTGTGACATTTCTACTTTACTTTGATGCTTTTTTGGTGGTTTTACTTATCTACAGGCTGCACTTCAAATTATTTACTCTTCTTATTCTATATTTCCATGACACTGAATGAATTTGTGTGGGGTCCTAGGTTGGAACTGAAACTGTGGCTCATGGTTTGACCATCTTACTCTTTGTACTTTGCTGTTGGTGCAGTGTTTATGTCTTACTTTCTTACGCTTAGCTGTATTGCTAGTCATTTAAGGTCCTTTGCAAACCTGGTAACTTTCCTACAGGCATCTCTAGGAACCTCTTCCAAATTCAGTCTAGATTCTAGGGTATGGGAATTTCAGTTTGTTTCAATTCTCTTGAATTACTCGTGCTTGGATATTGAATTTGTTTTCTATTACAATCATGTTGACCATGATTGAACCATAGTTACCATACCTCTCTTTTCCCTTGGGGATACGCTATCCACATTGAATTGAGGTGTATAAGCAATACATGTTTTACAATATCCTTCTAGAGCGCTACGATTAGCAATATTGGATAGTATTCTATCCCTTGTTCTTGGTGGCATAAACAGTGACTGAGGATATTGCTTAAATTCTAAAACTGTAGGATTTAGATTTATCGCTTGCTTTGTTTCTCCGATGTTTCTAGTTTGTATAACTGATAGGATTGCTAATTCTTTTGTAGATTGGTGAGGTTGTTGACGGACCTGATGATAATCTCAAGCGTCCTGTCCTCGATGGAAAGGAATACGATTATGGTGAGCAACGATTCTTATATAAAAGTGTATTATCTGTGGTTGGACCTATTTTAATTTGGAAAGTTTTTTCTAGAAGACCAAAAGAATTGTTGATTTTTTGACTGGTGTGCTGTATGTATGACATGTTGAGCAATTTTTTCCTTCTTCTGTTTTGCCTTTCATCTATGCCATGTTGGTATTTTTGATATTCAAGTGCCACTGTTGATGGATATTGTAATTTCTTTGCCGCTGTAATGTTATACATTTTTTTGGACCTACTGAGATACCTTTAAGCCTTTAGAAATGGACAAAACATGATTATCAAAGATTAATACTAGATTAGAGGATCAAAGACCAAAATTAAAAAAGACTGTGAGACTTGTGAAGTTGTTAGTCTTATTTTATGCTGACAACAAATACAAAGCAATCTGGTTATTCTACTTTGCATGCCGCGCTTGTAGTCTAGTCTGCACTTTTATTTTTTCTGACAATTTTGAGTGTCATGCTTTCAGTATTTGATGTTGACATTGGAGACGGACAACCAATTCGCAAATTGCCTTATAATAGATCAGGTATGCTATATTTCTTATTAGTCTGGTATACCTTTTGTTTTCTTTTGTTTTGTACAGATCACTTTGACTCTTTCTCAATGTGACCGAGGATGTCTTTTAGTGCTTAGCTAATTTCTTAAGCACATTTTACAATTTAGTCTTGATTGTTATGTTCTTTATTCTTATTCTCATTTGTTTTGATTTTGTTAGATAATCCATATGACACAGCTGATAAGTGGCTTCTCAGGGAGGACCTTCCTCTTTCTTATCGGCAACAAATTGTAGATTTCATCCTAGAAAACACTGGTCAGAAGACCTTTTCCTTTGATCCAACATTTCGTGATCCCTTCACTGGATGTAAGTAAAAATACATTGGACCATTACTTCAGTAAAGGTTCTGTTCATCTTGCCTAATACCTTTGTTTGACTTTCCAGCTAGCGCCTATGTGCCAGCAGGAATCTCAAGTGGGCATGGTATGTAGTAGTTGCTCAATAGTCAAATAATCAAGTCATCATAATTCTTTGCTATTATTTTCGTATTTTCTTGATCAGTATGTGGATGGTGTTTTCTTTACCATTCTGTGGTGTTAGTTCCTTCTGACTTTGACACACCCTGATGGTTCAATTTGCAGCTGTTTCTTCACAACCTACTTTCAAACATATACCAAAGGTATGTGCTTTTAGTACCTTGGCTTATTCTTGGAAAAATTATGATTCAATCCTTGATTTGATGTCCTACTTATATGCAAGACCTTTCATGGAGTACATTTATCAGAATACATACTCACACACACACACACACACACATCTGCATTACTGAATTGCAGCACTCCGATTTGTTTGACGGTTAACCCCTGAAAGTGACTGATTCTGGCAAAAGATGCCTATACTGCCAAGGGATTGGCTTTTGAGGCTTGAAAATGCACACCCTGCAATACAACACATCCTTATGAAACTCTCACGTGCTGATTTATTTTTCATTGTTCTTTTTTTTTTTGTTTTGCAGAAAGGAATGCTTGTCTTCGATACAGCCCAATTTGATGGAATTTTGAAAAAGATTTCTGAATTTAATAATACTCTGCTCTCCAGTGAGGTAGGCATTCTTTGTACGTGCGCTTCTTTTCTGGGGAGGACCTGGAGGTGCTATATTCAGCTGTTTCTCCCTTCTGACTAAAAATTGTATATTTTGAAATGTGTTACTTATTTCAACCCTTCTCCTGTGACTAAGCATGTTATAAGACTGCTGTAGTGTAAACTGCAGTGTAAAATTGCACTAACTAATATCTGTTCGATGAATCATTAACTTGTGGGTTGCTTTCTTTGTTTGACTGGAAGCCATGCTCATATATCCTCTTTATGAAATTTTGGTCCTCATGCCATTCGTAGTTTGTTTTTTATGGTTTTAGTTTGGTTTGTTCTTTTGCTTTTGTAATGCTTTTTCCTCCATGATGTTGCTGAATATTACTTTTACATTTCTGCAGGACCAAAAGATGTTGTCCCTAACAGAAGCAGAGACTTCTAGGCTGGGTGCCATTGTAAAGACTTTGAGAGAGACATCATTTTATCATACCAGCAGCTTTGCGGATGTTGACATTGATTTGTTGCTAAAATTGCTGAACTCATGGCCGCTATCTATGGTTTTTCCAGGTTTGTGTACTGAATGAGGACTTCTCCTTGTTTGTTTGTTATTTCTTCTGTGTTTAAGCAGCTTCTGAACTTTTTGAAATTCTTATGCATCATGGTCCTTGAAATTGTTGTTGTATTTTTGCATATGAACAAATTATCTGCTCATCAACATCTGAAATTTCTGCCAACTCATGCATCTAATGGTTAGAAAAAGTTTCTCTCCTAACACTGCAGAATGTTTTCTCTTTTGCAGTCATTGACATCCTGAGAATGATTGTATTGCACCCAGATGGGGCTGCTAAACTTGTCAAGCGCATTAATAATGGAAGTGGTAATGCTAATTTCCAATTATGTCTTGCCTTTTATCCACTTGAATGCTAATTATGATAGGCAATGGAAGTATTAGTGGAAAATGTTCAGTTATTACGTTGGTTCTGCCTGACTTGCTGAGAATACTAACAACGACAATGAACTAAGATTCTTGCCAAATGTTTTTGACCAGATGTGCTACTAGAGATGATCAAGAAAGCTACTTCAAGCCCACCAATTCCAGCTAATCTGTTAACAAGTCTTCGTGCAGTAACCAATCTATTCAAGAATTCTAGCTTCCATCAGTGGCTTTATCATCATCGTAGCGAGGTTTGTCTGATAGATTCCAATTAACTGCAATTCTTTTCTTATTACCATTTCTTTTTTTTTTTTATGCAATATTGTTGTCTAGTGCATATCATCATCGTAGCGAGGTTTGTCTCATAGATTCCAATTAACTGCAATTCTTTTCTTATTACCATTTTTTTTTATGCAATATTGTTGTTGTCTAGTGCATATGGCTTTGCTGCATGCTATGTAGTTTGCACTTGAATATGGGAAATAACTTAAATACTGAAGCAATTGCGTACCATTCATTCATTCATTCATTCATTTCAATGATGATGTCATCTCTTGGTTTTGGCTGACATACTTGCATAATATCTCTGCAGATACTTGATGCCTTTTCAGGATGTTATAGCTCATCGAATAAAAATGTACAATTGGCTTATTCTACATTGATTCTCAAGTAAGACTCATGCTGTATTCTCTTATGGACTCTATTAATAAACTTTTTGTTTACCATCTCCTTCATCCTTGCACCCTCTTCTAATGTTGCTTTGCTAGAGTTTTCTTCTGAGTGTCACTGAGTCCTGTCCCATGAAAGCAATCACATTAAGTTAATTTGATATTTCTGAAAAAAAAGAAACATAGTTTAATAGTGCATTAGTGCATTGCATGTGGTCTATTACTATGTTCAAGAATATATAGTAGTGATATCTGAGATTTCTGTAACAGGAAAGGGGACTGTATGAATTACGGGACTGACGAGTGCAAACCTTAACCACTTGTAGATTCTAATGTAGATAAGGAATTAAAATGCCTAGGAGAGGCTATTAATGCCATTGCCATTTTCTTAAGATGCTTATATTAGGTTTTGGGTGTTAAGAGTGCATGTTAAGTGATACCATGCAACTGTCCAACCATATGCTGTACACTGTACAGCAATGTTAATTTACCCCAATTTTGTCTTTTGGGTTCGGAGTCTGCTTGTTTTAAGTGTTCTGTTGGATCAGTAAATGTGAAACTTGTTGCTTCATCATGCAATTGTCCATCTTTGTGCAGCTTTGCTGTGCTTTTGATTGAAAAGAGAGACGAAGAAGGGCAATCACAAGTTCTATCAGCAGCTCTTGAGGTTATCTCTGAATCTATTTTGTCTGTCCACTGTTAAATTGTCAGAATTGCCTGAGACGACGATTCCAACCTTAAAATATATAATCTAATTTAGTTTTTACCGAAATAGGATTGAACAACCCTATAACCTTGGTCAAGATGGGTAGATTTGTTTATTGAAGTAGCTCCTAGACCTTTTTTTGGCCTTGAATTATCTGTCATTGGATGCTGTGTTATGCACAACTTCAGCATGTGCATAGTTGGCACTTGGCATCCATGTCCATCACTATTCTCACATCTAATCAATTTCTTTTGTTCGTATTTGCAGATTGGCGAAGCAGAGAATTTGGATGTGGACCCTAAATTCCGTGCTTTAGTCGCTATTGGCACACTGGTATTTTTCTTCAATTTTGTTGTTGAATTATTTGTCATCGGTTGCCTTCTCCTGTTTCTAAACTAAATGCCGAATGACTCATGATAGATGCTCGAGGGTGCTGTGAAGAAAATAGCTCTGGATTTTGATGTCGAGAGCATAGCAAAAGCAGCAAAGGCTTCTAAAGAAGCCAAGATTGCTGAAGTTGGGGCCGATATCGAATCACTAGCAAAGCAATCTTAGGGTTTTGGCATCAAAATAGGTGATGATGCTGAGTGTTGCTGCTTAACATTTAGTCAATCCATTACATCCAAATGAACTAGTTTTGGAGGATGTAACAGATATGTATAGTTGTAACATTTTTTACTGAGGCAGGTAGATTTTTCCCTTGTTTTTTGGGGCAATTGTGGCTTCTTGGGCATCTTAATCCTGCTTGATTTTCTTTGCCTTGTTTGGCAGATGACATAAGATTACGAACATGATTCATTGATCAATTTCATGCTCCCTTGACTTCCATCAACATATCTGTATCTTTTTATTTTGTCCTTGAGTTGATTAGGTTATAAGTATGGTTAATATAGAGCAGGCAAAACTTCGGGTCCTGGTAATTTTGGATTCGGACGAATCGGACACCGCATGAAAACTTGATGTTTGATGCCCAATCTTTTCACGTATTTTTCGGGTTGGACTCTTGTCAAACTGATGGGACAATTATAAATTCGGGTCTAAATCGGGTTCAAACAATAGAAATTTGGAAAAATTGTGTTTGAATTTTCGATTACATTGGTCAACAACTATGTCTCTGATTTCTCTGTGACAAATCCAGGTTATCGGATTGGATAAATTCTTGGCTGCCCTAGGTTAATTAGATGTCTGTCCTTTTTGATTGAGACTTTGCGACCATGAAAATATGCCACAAAATTTTTAGATTTTAGGAAATGAAAATTTTTAAGAAAATATTATTTATAAATTATTTTATATTAACTTTTGATGAAATAGAAGAATTAGACTATTAATAACAAAATGAACAATCGTTGTGAGACTGCATAAAAAAAAATAAACGATGACTATAAAATGGACAAAGTAATTATTCGTAAAATTATGAGATCCCCTTTTTAATCTGGCAAAACCAACAAAAGTTAAGTATGTACAATTTGAATTGACAATATCTATCTCGTGCATTTGGAGAATGTGCTCCAAAATATTGCACGTGAACAATCATAATAAATATAAGAGTGAACAATCGTAGATTTAAAATATATATTCGAAGGGCACCTAATAAATTACACCAAATTGGCGTGGAGGAAACTGAAAAAAAAGTAGATAAAGAGAGTTCATGAATATTATTATACTACGGTAGTACGGTGGGACCTTTTTTTTTTGTTTTTTGTTGGGGTAGTATGACATTGGATATTACAGTAGTTATTAACAGAGTTTTGGGGGGAAAGAGTATATAACTAGATAAGATAACGACCACACTTCGCTCCTCCACAAAATCCCTCCAAAACCCACCTGCTGAAGAAGCTGAAGCTGAAGAAGAAGAAGAAGAAGAAGAAGAAGAAGAAGACGAAGACGAAGATGAAGATGAAGATGATGCAATCTTCCACTTCAACTCTCACTAAATCACTCCCTCTTCATCGATTCAAATTCCCCCAAATTCGTCCGTCTCCACTACCCAATTTCCCCAATGATCAGAGAAACAGTGCGAATTTCAATTCCAATTTCAATTTTAGGGTTTGTTGCAAAGTTAAAACCCCACAAGGCAAGAGCAAGAACCCTATTTCGAAGAAAATTGCGGTGTCTGAAGGTGCGCCATCGTTGAAGGAAGATGAGGAGGATGTGGTGCAAGTTTCTTCTCAGCCCAGAAAATCGGATTTGGGAGGGTTTTTGAAGAGAATACCTAAAAGGGTTTTAGGGATTTTGTCGAATTTGCCATTGGCTATCGGAGAAATGTTCGCCATTGCTGGTCTTATGGCTTTAGGTTTGCATCTTCTTTCTCTCTTTTTACCTAGTTGGGTTTTGCTGAATTGGTTTAATTTTTTGTGTTTGATTCTACCTGGGTTTCATATTGTGTGTTGCTATAGTGTCATAATGATCTGTCATGGAGTTATTATGATTAGAAAAATATAAAAAAATGTTGTGAATTTTTGTAAAATAATATGTTTACAGATATTTAGGGATACAGGGAGTATATAATAACTTGGGATGAATATTGGTATGGGCAATGTAATGACCAATGATGGGAGATGAGACTTGAATTGGGAAGTAATGTACCCAAAGTGTCATTAAGAAGTTGATATGAATTACTAAGTGAATCATTGATCTTTGAAATCTGACTGCTTCTGTTTTTGTAAGCTCCCTGTTAATTTGTTGCCCTAGTGGTTGAAGCTGTAAACTTTGTGAACTTTTTGGTATTTTCAACATCAATGTGAGTTTTCTGTTGGTGCTGTTACATGAGATGTTTATGATGCAACCTGAGTGACACAAACTGAGATATATAAGGGCGCAGCAGAAAACTGAGGCAAAAATCTTGATGTATTGGGAATTTCTGCCTACACCACCAAAGCCTGAAGAAAACTTATACTTTTTTTTTTTACTAAGTATCGAGGATCACAATGAGTTCAACCTGTGCTACATTCCAAGAGGATAGTGCCCTGGTCGTATAGCAGTTGGAGGTTTATCCTCCCTATCAGAAGTTTGAATCTTGGCGGGCACAATTTCCTTGGTGAATAGTGTGGTGCTCCTTGAATCTCCTTGTGAGCATGCTTCAGAGCTAGGCATCCATCAGGCCTAGTCTGGTGCTTGTGTGACCCCCTCTCTTGTTTGTTAGCCCACTATGGTTTACCACAGGGGCCTAGTGGTTGTATTTCTTACTAAAACCAAAACCAATACTCCAAAATCCTGCCAAGGTGAGAGGTATGGAGGGGTCAGACGTGGCAGTCTTACCTTTAAATTTTGCAATTTGAGAGACTGGTTCCAATTGACCCAAGATTTATAGATCATTCACTACCTACACTCCATGGAAAAGAAGTATAGGAGGTTGTGTTTCTTACTCTTGTTTAAAAGAAAAACTGAGTTATGTTTCCCAACATGCAGGGACTGTCATTGATCAGGGAGAGGCTCCCGATTTCTATTTTCAAAAATACCCAGAAGATCATCCCGTGTTGGGATTCTTCACTTGGAGGTGGGTGCTCACTCTTGGGTTTGACCACATGTTCTCATCCCCGGTTTTCCTTGGAACATTGGTGCTCCTGGGTGCGTCCCTTATGGCCTGTACCTACACCACACAAATCCCCTTGGTTAAGGTCGCACGAAGGTACGATCATTTACCTATTTATGTGTTTATTGATATAGTAAACTTCTCTGTTGCTGTGAAATGATACGCATGTGGTGTTAACTTGTGTGAATTTCTTGCCACAGGTGGAAGTTCATACAGTCACCCGAGTCGATTTGCAAGCAGGAGTTTTCAGAAAAACTGCCCCGAGCTTCAGTCCAAGATTTGGGTGTTGTTCTTATGGGGGCTGGATATGAGGTATGTTTTACAAATTTCTCCTGGTTTTGCTTTAATCAATAGTTTGTTTTTGATTGAACCATCTTACTGTGAACATGTTTTTCCCCTAGAAAGTAAATGGTTGAGCAGGCTTGCAACTTTGATAGACTCATTGATAGTGCAAGCACAAGTTTGTTCACTAAAAACACTTTTCTTCACATTTTTCTGGTTCTTTGCAGAGCCTAACTAGCTAGCTGTTAAGGTTTGTTACACTTCATACAGGTTAAGAGTACTCATCACATAATCATTCCCTATACGTCAAAATTAAAATTCCCCGTTCTTCACATTTTCTGTTAAGGTTTGTCACAATTTATCGATTCTCGAGGTTTGTTACTTATCCTCTTCATGCACTCCCATGCATGCGGGAAGATTGCCTACATATGAATCCCCTCAAACCACGCATTAGCGGGACTATACCGGGGTGCGTTGTTGTTTGTCAAGGTTTGTTACTCAGTATGTGAATTTATGGTTGCTTGCAGGTGTTTTTAAAAGGGCCGTATTTGTATGCTTTCAGAGGGCTGGCTGGTCGGTTTGCTCCAATTGGAGTACACCTTGCAATGCTTCTAATAATGGCTGGAGCCACCCTTAGTGCTACTGGAAGCTACAGAGGTTCTGTGACTGTTCCTCAGGGCCTAAACTTTGTTGTGGGTGATGTACTCAATCCAAGTGGATTTCTGTCTAATCCTACAGAAGCTTTCGGTACTGAGATTCATGTTAACAAGTTCTCTATGGACTATTATGAGAGTGGGGAGGTTGGTGAAGCTTTTTGCATATTATTTTGATCGATATTTCACTCTGTATTAGTTGAACCTAGGGCTGTCAAAAAACCGTCCCACCCGAATACCCAATTCAGTCTGGCCTAGGAAAAGCCAGGTACGGTCATAGATTTTTCGCCCAAGTTTTAACTTTGACTGATTTGACCGGTAATTCTGGATACAATATTTTCCATTTTCCTATTGATTGAACCCGACATTGACCCGGATTTTGGCTTGTCCAAATTATCCGACCCGAAAAATACCTGAAAAAACTGGGTATGGGACATAAACTTTTCATCTGATGTCCAATTCGTCCAGACCCGAAATGACCCAGACCTGAATTTTTGACAGCCCTAGTTGAACTGCACCATTTTCTGCACGTTTTCATGACATGTTCATCATTGTTGGGGCCTTTTTACATGACATTTTGTTTTGTTGTTTGGTGCTTTGTGGGATGCAATGTGACTTTATGTTTTGTGGCTCACTTAGGTATCACAATTTCACAGTGATCTTTCTCTTTTTGACCTAAATGGGAAGGAGGTCTTGAGAAAAACAATAAGTGTGAATGACCCTTTGAGATATGGAGGGATTACGATCTACCAGACAGATTGGAGCATCTCGGCTTTACAGGTTCTCAAAGATGGTGAAGGACCTTTCAATTTGGCTATGGCTCCTCTGAAGATCAATGGTGATAAAAAGCTCTATGGAACCTTTTTACCTATCGGAAATTCCGATTCTCCAAATGTCAAGGGAATGTAAGTAACTTCAAGTACCATTTTTGGTACTACTGCTCTAACTTTTTTGTTTCCTACTCTTAAGTCTTAAGAATCTATGGTAGTTAATACTTGGTATGTTATGGGATTTTCTACAGAATACCTTTTCGAAAGATAATAGTTAGAATTAGCATGTTCTGGTTTTGAAAACATGTCCCATTTAGCTGATAGGATTAGTGTAAAAAGTGTACTCACTGAACTTCATGCAGATCGATGCTCGCACGTGATTTGCAATCAATTGTCTTGTACGATCAAGAAGGAAAATTTGTGGGGGTCAGACGACCGAACTCAAACCTTCCAATTGAAATTGATGGCACCAAAATTGTTATTCTGGATGCCATAGGAAGCACTGGTCTTGATTTGAAGGTGAGAAAGAGGCTACCCTGGTTATGTACAAAATGGCACGTTATTTCGTGCTCTACTATTACTTTATATCTACTTGAGCTGAACTACTATTTGTTTTCAGACTGATCCCGGGGTGCCCGTTGTCTATGCTGGATTTGGTGCTCTGATGCTTACAACATGCATCAGTTATTTATCGCACGCACAGGTGAAGATCTGACTCTTTGTTAGAGCTTCATTGACTTGTGTTAAAATCGAAATGTCAATCTCTGTTATTCTTCTAGTGTCATGGTGGAACAAATTCGTTGACTCCAAAGCATCATAATGTAGATGATATACTCTTACGTATCAAACGGGAGAACTCATCCTGAAAGACTAGTCTATTAGGTGAGAGAACCCATTTGGTCTGTAAACCCTTGCAATGAATGATATGGGACAAATCCTAAAACCAAAACCAATACTCTGAAATCCCGCCCAAGCGAGGTATGGAGGGGTCAGGTATAGCAGTCTTACCCTAAATTTTGGCAATTTAGAGAGACTGATTCCAATTGACCCAAGATATGGGACAAGTCCTATACCTTGCATTAATTGGTATGTATAGTCCATAACATACAATACATGAGGCCTGGTAGAATCTGACCCGATCCAAAACCAACCGACCCGGTTTCCCAAACCTAAAATATAAAACCCGGAAAACGACGCATACCGAACCCGACCTGACCGAATTGACAGGTTATACACACCTGCTTGAGCAAGGTGGAATTTGGGATGTGGGGTAGCTGGGACATATTTGGTCAACTTCATGTCACTGACACACGTCTATTTTGCAAATCGTTCCAAAGATATGGGCTATGCAAGATGGAACAACGGTGGTGGTTGGTGGAAAGACAAACCGTGCAAAAGCTGACTTCCCAGATGAAATAAACCGCTTACTTGATCGTGTTCCAGAGCTTGTGGAAAAATCCAGGCAAACAACTTCTGGTAGCATGAGTGGCTAGTTTGCACTTAAACAAGCCAACAGTGAAGCTACACTACGATCCCGAGGTAACGTTTGGGGATATGTTGGGGTTGGGCAGGTTGCATTCTTGGCATTCAGTGTATATCAAATGGGAAAATTGTCATCATCAAAATCAAGAAAAAGTTCCAGCTCTTGGTATATATAGTTACAACATTACTTCTCGGTAAGTAATTTTCCTCTGGTCCTTGGAGCTTGAGCTGGTAAGTGCCACTTTTGTTAATGTATTTTTTTTTTCAAGTCTCTTCCCATTGTTTTATAATGTGTATTGCACATCAAGGGTCCATTGTTTATTGTAGAACTTCCATTGTATTGTTAATATACATACAAGAAAGAATTACTTTAGTTTATCACTGTTTTTTTTAAAATTATTTTTAAAGAAGGGTAAAGATACATAAAATAGATACCAATTCTCTCAAGGGTTCTACCTAGGTTATTGTCATACAGTATCGCGGACTAACATTTGACAAGCAAGTTTTTTTTGTCTCTTGTATGTGTAATAGCCTTGGCAAAATGACATGTGTGTTATGACTGCTCCACATCAATAATACATCAGCAACACTATTATATTGAAATTAAAAGACTAACATACTCTGACTTTTGTGATTTAATTATTGTGGAGATTCTACGCCAAGCAAAGTAGCTGTCTATTATCACCCCCATATGAATTTGTCTGTGTAGAACGCAAAAAATATTAAGATAATATCGATTCCGTCTATTTGTAAGTTTCTAATGACAATGATGGCTGAATTTCTGACATATAATATGCCAGAAAAAGAATAATTGACCCCCCGTCAACTTTGTTACGAGTGGGACCAAAGAACCGAAAATGGTTTCCGTCATCAAAATGGGTAATTTATGCCACCGTTTTGATATGCTTGATTTGAATATTTCAAGTGAGACAAAGCCTAGTCGTACGAATAACCTGCTGGGACCCTGAGATTTGCTTCTATATTCTCTTTTGTGCCGGCATCTTGAAAGTTTGCTTGTCAATAATGCATGTTGAAGATCTGATCTGGCTTCATAATGTGAACAAGTCTCTTTTGTATGATATTGTATATTGTATAAAGAAAACTCCGCCTCTTGAAGATCATAATGAGATGTAAATCTTAGAGACGGAAATCTTGTGTTATAACTAGAAAAGGAAAGTGAGTGAATGCGACAAGTAAATGTTAGGACAATCATAAGACTGAAACAGAGATGACATCGGAGGAACAAAAGCTTCTCGGATCAAGAAAAGAACCCTTTGAGGTTGAGGGGCCCACCAAGTTTACGAGTTGGAAGGTGACAGAGTCATGGATCAAGCAAGAGGCAAAGGATACATGGGAAATAGCGGGTCCTGCAATCTTAACATCAGTAGCTCAATTCTCCATCGGATTTATAACATCAGCTTATGTTGGGCATTTGGGCGAGGTTGAACTTGCTGCTGTCTCGTTTGTTCAGAATGTGATCGAAGGCTTTGTGTATGGGGTAATGGTAAGTCAGTCTTTAAGGGTTAATGTTTTCAAAATGATTTCTCAATTCCACAATGCCCGTCTTTTCTCTTTTGCTTTTGTGGGTCTCTTGGAATTAGTCTCTTTGCAAACAGTTATGTTTGCATAGGCAAGTAGCGCTGACAAAAACTCGAGTCCGGGTCAAATTCGGTCAGTGTTGAAATTTGGACAGGAAATTGATGTTTGGACCTGGTTTTTTCCTTGGGTCAGACAAAACTAAACCTGGATCAAAATTGGGTAGTGATTTTGTGTCTGAATATTCGGTCAATGTCAAAATTCAGACAAAAAGTCTATGACCCAACCCGGTTTTTTCCGGGTCAGACAAAATTTTGCCATCTCTAGAGGCAAGGTTGCCTATATCTCCAGTTCTCGAGACGGTGGGCTCTCACTGGGAGTTGTTGTTGTTCTAAGCTCATTGATCAAGTAAATCCTGATTTTCTCAAGTATTGGAATGTTTCATTTCTAGCTAGGTATGGGAAGTGCTCTGGAAACACTCTGTGGCCAAGCTGTTGGAGCTGGACAATTCAATATGCTGGGAATCTACCTACAAAGATCATTCATCATCTCGTTAGTAACTGCTCTGTTTCTCACCCCGGCTTACAACTTCACATCACCTCTGTTGGACCTCCTTCGCCAGGACAAACACATCTCCAATGTTGCCGGAGAATATGCCATATGGGCTATTCCCCAGTTATTTGCTTACGCGTTCAACTTTCCCATACAAAAATTCCTCCAAGCGCAGAGCAAAGTGTGGGTGATGACCATCATTTCAGTTGTAGTTGTGGGTTTCCATGTTTTCCTGAATTGGTTGCTCGTAATATGGTTTGATTACGGCCTCATTGGCGCTGCAATTGCTGGGAATATCTCTTGGTGGATTCTAGTTGTGGCTCAAGCTGTCTATGTCGTGTCCGGTTTCTTCCCCGAAGCGTGGACCGGCCTATCTTTATCAGCTTTCAGCTCGTTGTGGGGATTTGTGAAGCTCTCCTTGGCATCAGCAGTAATGTTGTGGTGATTATCTTGTCTTCCTTATGATTTCATACATTTTTACTTTGCTTATATTTGCCCCTAGGCTCTGAGAGTAGAAGCAGTGAGTGAGTGAGTTTTTTTAGTTCAGGTATCGACAGTCCAAATTTCTTTTCACTGTTATTTCCGATTGCCAAGAAAATGTATCAACATTGAGCACGTATACATTTGTTTTGCAGCTTGGAGCTATGGTACTCCACTGTCGTGATCCTAATGGTGGGCTGGCTGCCAAATCCAAAAGTAGCCGTAGATGCGATATCTATATGGTGGGTTTTTATGCAAATTTCGATCCTAGTCTTCTCCTGACAGTTCTTTTTTGCACTTCTTAGTAAAGCTTCTGACATCCTTTTTACTGCAGCATGAATGTAGAAGTTTGGACCCTGATGATTAGCGTCGGCTTCAATGCTGCAGTCAGGTGATAACCCTCTTACCGTAGTGTTGCATTCATCGATTCTTTCGATTCTTACCGTAATGAGATTGGAACCGTTTTCTTGACACAGTGTGAGAGTCTCGAATGAGCTCGGAGCAGGAAATCCCAAGGGCGCGAAGCTCTCTGTAGCTGTGAATGTCGTGATATCAACTGTGTTTGGGATTGTTTTCGCAGTAGCCACATTGGCAACAAAGTACGAGTTTCCAAAGATGTTTGCAACAGATCCTACAGTAATGAAGGAGACCACTAAGATGGTGTACTTTTTGGCAGCTAGTATCCTGATAAACAGTGTCCAGCCAGTTTTGCATGGTAATTTCTCATCTTCATCATTTTTCCTTGCAAGTATGCAGGCAAATACTTTGCTTTGACCAGGTTAATTTGTGTGTGAGGTTAGGCTTAAGTACCCGGGTCAAAATCTCTGTTCTTTGGGTGGGTTGTAACCCACTTTACCCAACGTAACCCAAACTTACCAATTCTTTCCATATTTTCAACACCCGAACTTTTCAACTTTTACCTAAAGTTACTCATTCTTACTTTGTCCAACCTTGCTGTTGGAGTATAGAACCATCATTAGACATTCAACCATCAGCTTAAGCTTTTGGTTGAGATAGTATCACGCATAACTTACTCCTCTAATGAACAGGTCAGTTGTCCTGAAGAGCTGTTAAGCAATCAAAATCCGTATTAATCAAGCGAATTCCACGACAACAACAAACAACAAACTCCCAATGGAAACACATTTGATTACGGTTTGGGGATCTAGATGTAGGCAGCCTTCCCTCTATAAATTGAAGTTGACGAAGACGCTTATTCCTACATACCCACAAAATCCTCTCGAAAATCAGTTTGAAAACCAGTTTAGACAGTATAAGAAAACCAGTCGGTAAACCTTTGAAAAACTACTTTAGACATTAAACAGCATAGTTCAAGTCAGGTCGGGTTTGAGTCACTTGGGCCACATAATAGTATACAGAATAGTTCGAACACGTTTGCATGAAATTGAGAGGATCTCTTCACTTTCAAAATGCAGGGGTGGCAGTTGGTGCTGGGTGGCAATCTACAGTTGCCTGGATTAACATTGTATGTTACTACATTGTTGGTCTCCCAATTGGGGGCTTGCTCGGTTTCAAGTTTAACCTCGGGGTGCAGGGAATCTGGCTCGGAGTGTTGACTGGGATTGTGTTACAAACAGCTGTGCTGCTGTACAATCTCTATCGTACTAACTGGAGTAAAGAGGTATGTTACCATTGATGTATAGCTCAAATTTTACCATACCATCCATTTACCAGCGAATTTTACAGTCCCAAAGTGTGATTCTTTCTAATTTCAACGACTTTATTGTGATCTATGGTTAGTAAGCTGAGACTTAAGACTGTTCTTTAGAGGGGTAAATTCTCCATTACCCAATCCAGCCAAAGTTTGTTCATTTTTTACCCATATTTTCAACACCCAACTTTTAACTTTTACCCAAAGTTACCCAACCGGATTTTACCCAACCTTACCTTACCCCTCTATTGCAGGCATTGCAAGCTGAATTAAGCCTATTATGTCTCCCCATATCTCCCCAAAAATACCCAAATCTTCCCCATACCTCCCCAAAAATACCCAAATTTACAATTCTCTCAATTTATTATGTCTTCCCTAAATTTATCCAAATCTACCTAAAATTACCAAAATTTACCCAAAATTAAATTTACCTTACCTTACCTTACCAATTAATTTTACAGGTTAAGGCTTTGTTTTTTAGAGGGGTAAATTCTCCATTGCCCAATCCAATGGAAATTTATTCATTTTTACCTATATTTTCAACACTCAACTTTTAAACTTTTACCTTACCTTACCCAACCTTACTTTACTCCTCTATATTGCAGGCATTGCAAGCTGAAGAGCGGGTTCGATCATGGGGTTCCTCTCCTGAACCTTTGGCCAAACAAGAACAGCTCTAGTGATTAAGATGGTGACATGGTTCAGATAAAGGCTATCAAGCTTTCCATTGAAGTACATATATAGGTTAGCTACCACAGTAACTAAAGTTTCTGGAAGTTTGCTATCGGAAACTTGCACGGTTCACTTTTAACCTTTCGTGCCCATTCATTGGAATCTTTTGAGGAAGAAGGGTTAAATGAGCGTTTCTGATGCGGTTGACATTCAAGCTTTGTGTCTCTGCATTTTTATGCACATAATTGTTTATGAAACCAGGTACTTCACATGTAGCTAGGTGCGGAATGAACCCATTTGCCTCTTTTTCTCGATTCATCTTCCAAGTATATTGTCCTTAAATGTAGCGCTACAACATTTTTTCATTGAATAAAGATAGACAGACCTTTTGTTTTATCTTTGACTATACAGAAGGTCTTCTTTCTTTCTTCATTTTGAATTGGTTAATTAATTTCTTTGAATTTGGATTCTTGTGTTCCAATCCAATAATCCATGGGCAGGCATTTTGTTGGATTATTTTGGAGGACATATATATGTGGGTGCCTGTGCGCGCGCGCGTTTAAAGCCCCATTCAATTCATTGTGGAATGAAATTAGTTTTCTATTATCATGTCAGATCTTCTATCTATACTGACATCTACATTTCTGAAATATAATATGCTTTACACCCTATCAATCTCTAAATGAATGCCAACAAACAAGTAATAATAATTTTAGTTACAGGCATCAAAATGGCTAATTTAGGCCACCATTTTAGCATGTTTTTAGTTTGAATATTTGAAGTCAAGCAACATCTAGCCTTTAGGGAAGCCTGCTGTGGGGTTTTGCTTCTATATTCCGCTTAAGGCTGGCATGGATCTTGAGGATTTGCATGTCAAATAATACATGTTGACGATCCGCTGTGGTTTCTGTATGAGTTAGTCATGAAAAATACACGAAAAAACAGGGAATTGGACATCGAGTTTTTGTCTGATGTCTGATTTGTCTGAACCCGGAATCACCCAGACGCGGATTTTTGCCAGCTCTAAGTGAAAGCAATAAAAAAATGTTGGATGAACACAAGTATGAAACATAAACTGCTTCAGAGGAGCAAAAGAAGAAGCCTTTGAAATTGAAGGATACATGGGACATAGCGGGGCGTACCATCTTAACATCAGTAGCTCAGCTCTTCATTACAATTATAACAGCAGCCTATGCAGTAAAGGTAAGCTGGTTTCTAATGCATTCTAATTCTGCTGTTGTCACCTTTTTACGAATAGCATGCGCCATGAATATTCATTATATCTTCAGTAGATCATCAGTCGAGTAAATTCTGATTTTCTCAAGTATCGGCATGTTTTATTTCTAGCATGCACATTTTAAATTTTTTTTTCCTGCATTTGGGTTCTTGCTTGAGAAATCGAAAGAGTACCCATGGACCGACCTTTCCCGGTTGGGAAAACTAAAGATTAGGGCAAAAGAAAATCCATGTTATAGGTGTACGCTTCCGTTAATTAAAGGACATAATTAGAAGAAAAGGAATGTGAGACATTGATATTCCAACTACCCCTTATCAATAAGACAATACTAGTTCAGCAACAATATTATATGAAACTGAGAACAGTCGCAGTGCGACTTTTGTTTATTTTTTGTTTTCTGAAAGCTTCTCATTCAATTCATTGTGTAGATTCTTTGCTGAAGGAAGTAGTTTTCTATTGTCACCTGATTCATGCTGATGTGCACTTGTCAAGATCCAACAAAATTAAGGCCCTCACCGGGAGTTATTGTTTATGTTCCATAGCTCACTAATCAAGAAAACTCTAATTTTCTCAAATGTTGGTTTCTTTTACCTCATAGCTAGGGATGGGAAGTGCTCTGGAGACTCTCTGTGGCCAAGCCGTTGGCGCCGGACAATACAACATGCTAGGAATCTACCTACAAAGATCACTAATCATCACATCAATAACAGCTATATTCCTCACCCTAGTACACATCTTCACATCACCTCTGCTAAACCTCCTTCGCCAAGACAAACACATCTCCAACGTCGCCGGAAAATACGCCATTTGGGTCATTCCCCAGTTATTTGCATTCGCCTTCAACTTTCCGATACAGAAATTCCTCCAGGCGCAGAGCAAAGTGTGGGTGATGACCATAATTTCGGTTTTAGTTGTCGGGTCGCATGTTTTTCTGAACTGGGTGATTGTAGTAAGGCTTGATTATGGACTCCTTGGTGCCGCGATTGCGGAAAATATCTCTTGATGGGTTCTGGTTGTGGCTCAAGTTGTTTATATTGTGTCCGGGTTTTTCCCGGAAGCGTGGACCGGTTTATCTTTATCGGCTTTCAGCTCATTGTGGGGATTCGTGAAGCTCTCGTTGGCATCCGCTGTAATGTTATGGTAATCATCGTGTCTTCTTCCTTGTGAGAAAATCACATAGCTAACGATATTTTTCTTATTTATGTTATATGGTCTCTGTTTTGACTCGAATTTAGGCATCATCTGAATTGTCCTACCCGAGAAAACCCAAAAAAAACTGGGCATCGGACATACAATTCTTCGTCCGATATCTGATTCTTGGGGCTGAAATGACCGAATGCAGATACTCTAGCAGCCCTAGGAAAGAATGGAAAATTAGAATGTTTCAGTTGGCTCGTTTTAAGTTACAGTCTGTTCATGTTTGCATATGATGAGTTTACTTGCCAAGTATGGATCGATATGCCAGCTGCCTTACCTCGGCAAACATAACTGCATGCTAAGAAACCGAATCCATGGGACCCACAATTTTTATTTCTTTATCTTTTTTATTCTTTCGAGAAAACCATTCGTATTTGCATGCATGGGAAGACTGCGTACATCTGGATTCCTCCAGACTAGGGTTTGCTGTTGTTTCGAGAAAACCGTTTGAAGGTGAGGTCTAAGCAAGCTAGTATATGTTTGTTTTGCAGCTTGGAGCTATGGTACTCAACCCTCGTGGTCTTAATGGCAGGCTGGCTACCAAATGCAAAACTGGCTGTGGATGCAATTTCTATCTGGTGGGTTTTTTTAGGGAGCGTTTGGTTCCCAAACTTTCCTGGAAAAAATTAATGAATTTTCCTACGTGGACAAACTTTCCCATGTTCGGTTGTGACAAAGAGATGTGAAAGTTTTATTGTGGGACACATTATTTCACTCTCAAGCTCACTAAACATTTTCCCGTGGGCAGCCTAAGGAAAGTCTTTCCCAGGAAACTGGCAAACGCACCATCAATGAAAATTTTCATCCGTCCTTATCTTAACGTAACAGCTCAATTTTTATGCTCTTGTCCTGCTTTCATCTTACCTAACCTTCTGATGCCCTGTTTACTGCAGCTTGAATGTCGAAATTTGGACCCTGATGATCAGTCTAGGCTTCAGTGCTGCAGTCAGGTGATAACCCTCTTACCATAGTCTAACATTCATCGATTTTTCAGTTCTTCGATTCTTTCTGTTGGATGTTTACTTTCTATGTTAAAGGAAAAGAAACCGAAATCTTTTTTCAGAACAGTGTGAGAGTGTCAAACGAACTTGGAGCTGGACATCCAAAGGGAGCAAAGCGTGCTGTCAGTGTAAATGTCGCGACATCGACTGTATTTGCAGCTGTATTTGCAGGAGCTACATTGGCAACAAAGTACCAGTTTCCAAAGATGTTCACAACAGATACTTCAGTAGTGAAAGAGACCATAAAGCTGGTGTACTTCTTGGCAGCTAGTATCCTCATAAACAGCATCCAACCAGTTTTGCAGGGTAATCTCTCGTTCGGATTAAAATCCCATTCTATTTCAAGGTTCCTAGGCATAGACCCGGAACTCGAATGGATGATCCGATCTTGACCCGAACCCGAACCAATCCGCCATCAGAAAAGTGGCCCGATTAAGATCCACACCCAAATGACCCCAAATCAGACCAGAACCCAATTGGAAAGAATTCCACCCGAAGTCAACCCGTACCCAAACCGCATCGAAATTGGTTGACCTTCTACCGACCCGAACCCCGAACTAGCTCACCCGATTGCTAGGTCTAACCAGGCACGATGAGCATACCGATTTAAATTGCATGTCAAAGCTTGCTCATGCAGGCCTTATACATACACATCTACATACATACATACATACATACATACATACATACATACATACATATCTATCTACATACATAGAATTGATATTGATTAAGCAAATTTAGGAAGTTCAAGTAGATTAAGTGTAATTTGGGTACGGTTCATTCCAAGTAAAAATTCAGGTTCAGCCTGAATAAAGTTCAATTTTCTGACATATTCTCTTGGAATTAGTGTCTCTCAACGGACAAAAAATGTCGGTTGAGATAAGGCTGCCTATATCTGGATCTCCCTACCCTGCGTGTCATGGGCTATTCTTATATGATATTCCTTGGAGTACCTTAAATTTTCTGAGAGACTCATCAGTATTTACTGCTAAATTCATCATAAATTTATCAACATTATTACAATATTTATAGATATACACAAAAATTTATCAATTTGTCACAAAATGCAGGGGTGGCAGTTGGTGCTGGATGGCAGTCTACAGTTGCCTGGATCAACATAATATGTTACGACATTCTTGGTCTTCCCATCGGAGGCTTGCTCGGTTTTAAGTTCAAAATGGGTGTCCAAGGACTATGGATCGGAGTCATCATCGGGATCGTGTTACAGAGACTTGTTCTTCTGTTCAATCTCTATCGTACGAGCTGGAGTAAAGAGGTATGTTACAGTTAGAACTCTTGTCCAAAACACAACTAATAATGAAGTAAAATTTAAAAGAAACGGATTTTTGGATCGTAATATACTCAGTTCTCACCTTTATGATTGGATAATGGATACTAATCTACTATCGACCTAGGTGATTTTAATGTACTATTTTGAATATTGATTGTGTGATTCATTGATAGCGATAACTTAAATGAGATTCATATTGCAGGCTTTGCAAGCTGAAGAGCGAGTTCGATCATGGGGTGCTAACCCTGGATAACATTCTTTTTGGGTAAAAACGAAATTTAAAAAACATGAGCTATTTTGAATGTAAACGGGCCAAATTTAAAAATTTAGAAAGGAAATTAATTATTGATCTTATTCCAGGTCTTTACAAGTTACAATAATATTTTGAACCACCAGGAAAAGAAAAAACATGAGCTATTTTGAATGTAAATTGGTATCAAGCACAATTTTTTATGCAGAAAGCTTTAATGTGCCAACAATTAACTTCTGTGGGTCTAAAACAACACCAACATGGATCTCCTCCCTTGCAAATCTGACTGCTGCAATAGTTTAATTTTATCAACTTCCTGCTGTGCTTGTAATGTGTCTCTATTTCTTTTCCATTATTCTCTGCTAATTGAATATAATCACCTGTGAAAATTTAAGTAAAACACAATTATATATGTGATGTATTTGATAAATAAATATCAAAATATTGTATGGAAAAAGAAACTAAAATTGTATAAAACATTCTATTGAAAAAAAAGGAGCATGTTAGCGTACGATTTCCTATTATCTTCACATTCATTTTCATCAAAACTTTAAGTTTATTAAAAAACAAATGAGATTCATTTTGTAAACTTTAATACGACCTTCATGGACAAAGTGAATATTATGTTTCACCATATTAGATGCTAAATTATACCGATAGATGCGATCATAGGGTAAATTGTAACTCAAAAATATCTGTAGGATTAGAGTTTTCCGTGACATAAACATGAGGGGAGGTAAATGTGAAGTTTTTCAAGATCTATATCATAATGTGTAAGTTCAAATTCAAGGGTTTTTCTTCCACTTTTTAAGTTAGAGAAACTAAAATTTTACTCTTGTATATTGTATATAAAAATCAACCATAATTTGTGACATACAATTTTTCTTTTTTTTTTCTTGACATTTTTAAACACATATAAGTTTACAAGTTTTATTAGAAAATTCAAGGTATATAGAATCATTAAAAATTGATTATTAACTTTGTACTACAAATTATTTATAGATTTATACATGAAATATGAAATATAGTTATATTTTATTAAATTTCATTTCTTTCAAATAATCATTTTAATCCAACTAAAATGTGAAAAATATATATATCGATAGATATTGAATAGAGAAGTGTATAACTCACATTGTGCAAAGAGTAAGAAGGGCAAGAGCCATCAAAACAAAAATAAGAATGGTGAATCCTGACTTGTTTGTTGCCATCGCACGCTTTTTTTTTTTACTTTAGTTTCTTTCTTTCTTTCTTTCGTTATTTTTTAGGTGGTGATTAATGTATTGTGCACACATATATTTATACAATATAACTAATCTCAAAAATTTTGTGTCAAAATCAGAATTTAGAGACACAATCTTGTGTAAAATCTATCCTGATTGAGGTGAAATTATGTTGCATACTATGATATGGTTTAATGGTTTTTCAACCTGTTAATATTGTTGTGATATAGGATTGGGGATCTCTTAGGATTACTTATTGAGTTCAAATCCATTTAGAAACAGATATATTCTTACTTTTGTGTTTTAAATCCCCATTAATTCAGTTCCTTGTGGAGATTTTATGCCAAAAAAAAGGTAGTAGTTGTTATATGGTTACTTGATAAAAATATGAATGCATGTGTTTAGAAGACATTTTTTTCACAATCAGTCTCATATATATGAGACCGTCTTAGCATAAATGTACTAGGAGAAATACAACATTGTAGCAATTTTTTTTATGAATGGTGAGATAACTATTAATTTTTTTACATTTATTATGATAAAAGTCCTCCTGTAATAATAAATTAGTAATCACATTCATATTGAAAAAGTCATTTTTATATGACTTATTAGTCATAGTAAAATATTGAACAGTCATCATAAAAGTAATCCGTCCGTCTCATAATAATTTTAGGTGAGATAGGGTCACCATAGAATTTGTCATTTTTTTCAAGGGAAAAGGATTAAGGTATTGTCGTTCCCTTCTATCCTAAGGATCATAATGGCAGCCAAACCTCTGCAATTTATTAGGTGCACCTAGGGTATGTGTTCCAAATATTATAATTGTTCACTCTTGTTATTATAATTGTTCACTTTTGTTATTATGATTGTTCACCAAATATTACAATTATTCACTTTTATTATTATGATTGTTCATTTGTGATATTTTGAAGCACATGCTCTGAGTGTACATAGTATATAATATATATTGGCCAAACCTCTGACTTATGATAAAAAAAAAAGAAAAAAAAATGACAGGCAAACTTCTGAGATATAATATGCAGTCAGACAGATAGTTAAGGCTTTGTAAACACATTTTTTTTTTTTTATGACTGGCCCCAAGTCATAAAAAAAAAATGTCTTCAATCATTAAATGGGCACCTCATATACCATCATTTTCTTGTATATAGTTAGATAAAATATTTCAAGTCAACCAACCCCAAACTTGCCTTGTCATTTACTTCTATATTAATATTCCATGTGCATTTGTGTATGTTAGGGGGTACTACTGTACAAAAGAAGCTTGGATTCTTCATTCTTGTGATATGAAATTGTGATTAAAAAAAAAGAGGGGGAAAAGGAAAAAAACAAGGAAAGAAACAGACTGAAACAAACTAACGGCCCTGCTCTTTTTTGCGGTTCCATACCGCACCTGCCATATTTTTTCACAATTACCACAATCTTTCCATACTATACCGTACCATTCCACACCTTACCACAACATTCGTAACTTTGTCTCTCCTCACTTTTATCCTCTACTTTTCACATTCTCTCTCCTCACCTATCAAATCAATCATTCTTACCACAACTTTTACCATATCTTACCATACCATATCACACTTTTCACAATATTACCATAGCATACCATTTATCGCACTCAGTTTGCCGCACAAAAGAACAGGGCAAAATGGCATCAGAGCAAATTGTAACAAGGTTTAGAGGTTGGAGATCAACAGATTCATGGATGAAGCAAGAGATAAAGTATATATGGGAAATAGCAGGGCCAGTGATGTTGACAACAGTGGCACAGTTTTCCCTTGGATTTATAACATCAGCTTATGTTGGTCATTTGGGGGCGGTTGAACTTGCTGCTGCATCTTTGGTTCAGAATGTGATTAAAGGCTTTGTGTATGGTGTAATGGTAAGTCAAGTACATCTTTAGCGTTTTTTTGATGCTGTCTTTAGTGCTTTGTTTACGTTGGTTGTTTCTTCCAATTCTTTTGGCGTTTGGCTTGTTGTTCTTTATTGCGGTCTTTTACGGATTGTTGTAGCATCTTTGATGCATTTTTAGCCTTCTTGGTTATCGAAAAAAGTCAAGTAGATCTTTATAGGGTCAATGTTTTCAACTGGTTTCTCAACTTCATAATGTCCGCTCTTTTCATTTTGCTATTTTTGCGGGTCTTTTGGAATTAGTATCTCTCTGTGAGCCATGACGTTTGCAGAGGTAGGGTTATATACGTCTAAAGGGTTGTCTGGTGAAGAGTTTTTTCGGTGTCAATAGACTGTTTGAGTGTTTGTTAAATAGGTTTTCATATTAGAGAGGGTTTGGTAAAATTTTCATGGAAAACAGGGAAAATGTATTTTACAGTGTTTGGTTGTCAGCCTAAATCTCCCTAGATCAAACAAAAGTAGGACTCCAACTGAGAGTTGATGTTGTTGTTCTATAGCTCAATGATCAAGTAAAATGTTCTAAGGTTGTATAAATGTTAGCATTCAGTAAGGTAGCGATTTGATTAGCTTTTAGCGTTTCAAGTAGCGTTTTGTGAAACGTTAATAAAGTTAACGTCTACCGTTCCATATTTTTTGGCCAAACCCTTTGAAAACTTCATCTTTAGATTATGTCAATTCACATCAATCTGCTAACCAACCGTTAAATTTACCGAACAAGATTCTCATTTGAACAATCATCCGTTATCTCCCACTTAAACAGCCATCAGTTGCCTAAACCGCCATTCGCTACAAAACCCATATCCACTATCTAAAACGCTACCAAAAGTTTAAGCTGGTGGTTGAAGCCCCAAGAATGGTTATATAGTCTAACACAGGGTCTAACTTTCTAAATTGTCGGGTACATTTCATTTTGTAGCTAGGCATGGGAAGTGCTCTAGAAACCCTCTGCGGCCAAGCAGTAGGAGCCGGACAATTCCACATGCTAGGAATCCACCTCCAAAGATCACTTATCGTCACATCGACAACGGCTCTATTCCTCACCCCAACCTGCATCTTCGCGTCCCAAATCCTAACCCTCCTTCACCAAGACAAGCACGTCTCGAATGTGGCCGGAGATTACGCCAAATGGATCGTACCACAACTGTTTGCGTACGCATGCAATTCCCCCATGCAGAAGTTTCTGCAAGCTCAAAGCAAGGTTTGGGTGACAACCATAATTTCGGGTGTCGTTGTAGGGTTGCATGTTTTGTTGAACTGGGTGATTGTAGTAAGGCTTGGTTATGGACTCCTTGGGGCTGCGATTGCGGAGAATGTTTCGAGGTGGGTGCTGGTTGTGGCTCAGGGTGTGTACATTGTGTCTGGGTGGTTTCCTGAAGCATGGACGGGTGTGTCGTTGTCCGCTTTTAGGTGTTTGTGGGGATTTGTCAAGCTCTCGTTGGCGTCGGCTGTGATGCTATGGTAAGTAATCTTCATGTCTTCTTCCTTGTGAGTAGTGAGTTTCTACATATATTTGTTTGGTCCAAATATTGATCAATTCGAGTTACTGGTGGTAGCGCTGACAAACAATCGGGTATGGGTTAAGTGTTTGTCTGGGTTAAGTTAGATCAATGTCAAATTTTGGATGAGAAGTTGATGTCTGGGCTCGGATTTTTTTATTTTTTTGGGTCGGACAACTAGAGAGCTGACGGAACTAAATCCGAGTCAAAATCGGGTTCGAACATGATTGGATATTTTTTTTGGATAAGACAATTAAATTCGGGTATTTGGGTCCGACAAAATTTTGTCAATGCTAATTGGTGGATAATGGGTAGAGCTGGAGAAAGTTTGTTAGCTCCTAAATGCTCGAGTCTGTCCTACCCGGAAATAACAGGGTAGTATTCGGTGATAGTTTGTCGTCCAAGTTTGGAGATTGGCTGATTTGACCAAATATTTAGACATAATGTTTTCCTTTTCTCTCTAATGTCGAAACCCAATTTTTGACCCGATCTATTTATGTTTGTCTGAATTAACGTGGTCTAAACTGGAAAAAGTCAGTTAATGGACATCAGCTTCTCGTCCAAGTTTGGACATTGACGTATCTGAATTTGACCTAGACCCAAGTTTTTTCCTAAACTACTTTGGACGAGAATGAATCAGTTATAAGTTAGAGCTATGTTCGTGTTTGCTGTTGTTATGTCCAATTTCGAAGAACATATGAGCTTCCTACATGAGTGTGGGTATACCCTTAATATGTATAGGGTATAGGGAGATCCATATACGTACAGACCGTCTTTCCTATGTTATATTACTGCATTATGAGAAGCTGATTCCAAGAGACCTATCATTTTTAATTTGTTCTTCTTTTTTTTTTTTGAGAAATCGTTTTCGAAGGCGAGTTCTAAGCAAGTATATATTTGTTTTGCAGCTTGGAGCTATGGTATGCCACCATGGTAATCCTAATGGCAGGATGGCTCCCAAATCCAAAAGTAGCTGTAGATACAATTTCTATATGGTGGGCTTTATGAAAATTCTCCTATATACCTTGTATTTTCCTCCGCGCTATGGTCCCTTTCAATTTTGTGTTCGTCAGAATTAACCTCTTCATGCATTCCCTTCTGATCTCATGGTTTACTGCAGCTTGTATGTAGAAATTTGGACCTTGATGATTGCCCTGGGCTTTAGTGCAGCAGTCAGGTGATAACCCTCTTACCATGCATGGTGTAACATTCATCAATTCTTTCAAAGAGTGCTTTGTTGATGGAAAACTCTTGGAAAACTAGTCAATATTCTCAGCTAGCTAATTTTTCTTTGGATTATTAGGTTTTAAAATCTCCAGCTCCGAACATTATTTACCAGAATATGCTCAACTTTATTTTCTAAATGAATATCTTAAACTTTAGAGTGTTGTATTTATCAACAGCCTAAAACTGAATTATATTAAAGTTATTTAAACTCGGGTTTTTCTACAATGTAGTGTTTGATTTTTGGTTTAGATACACTTCCCTCCTATATATCATCCAAAAAAACATCGCTACATAACAAACAACCCTAAGTTTAATTGATGTTACATTTATTCGATGTTAGGCTCCTGGAAAATACAATCCCTTGAAGTTTGGGTTGGGATATTTGTTAGAGTATAAAAACCATTTCTGGGGCTTCAACCATCAGTTTAAATTTTTGGTTGAGATGGTTCCACATGGTATCAGAGCCAGACTTGAACAAAAGGTCTCAGGTTCGAATCTCGACACCCCCCATCATATTCATTTGCGCAAGCTTAAGGTGGCCTTTACAGTAGTCCACGCTTCAAGCTCAAAGGACATTCGCATGAGGGGGCGTGTTAGAGTAAAAAAAAAAAAAAAAACCATTTCTAGGGTTGCTTTTGGTTGAGATGGTTCGGGATATTTTGATAAACAAAATCATTTTTCTTTCTGAATAGTGTGAGAGTGTCCAATGAACTTGGAGCTGGAAATCCCAAGGGAGCAAAGCGTTCTGTTGGTGTAACTGTAGCAACATCAACTGTATTTGGAGTTATATTTGCAGCAACAACTCTATCAACACAGCATCAGTTTCCAAAGATGTTTACAACAGATCCTACAGTGTTGAAGGAAACCCAGAAACTGGTGTATTTCTTAGCAGCTAGTATTGTCATTGACAGTGTCCAGCCAGTTTTGCTTGGTAATCTACTAATCTTCCATTATGCATACAAAATTCCTCTATCAGTAATTTTTGTATGAGACCGTCTCACCATAAATTTATTTATTATAAGACGTATAATGTTGTTGTGGTAACTATTTATATATTCCGGGGTACTGACTGATAATTTATTTAGTCAGTGAATTATTAGTCACATTCGTGTTAAAAAGTAATTCTAATATCATTTATTAGTCATAGTAAAATATTTAAACAGTCATCCTATGAGGATCCATTTCACGATAAGTTTACGTGAGACGGTCTTACACTAAGGTTAATGACAATCGGGAGAGAAATTCAAACATGGGAAGAAAAAGAAAAGTTGTACACGAGCCTTTTTTTCAACCCACAAACTTTAAGATCCTTTTTTATTCAACCCACAAAGTTTAGGGTCCAAAAAATTAACGTTGAAAACCAAAGGTCCAAAAAATAAATTACCCTATATCTCTGGGTCCAAAATCCAAACAACCCATAAGTTTTGACAAGTTTACAAACTTTAAGGTCCTTTTTTATGCAGGGGTGGCGGTTGGCGCAGGATGGCAGTCTATAGTCGCCTGGATTAACACTATATGTTATTACATTATCGGTCTCCCAATCGGAGGCTTGCTCGGTTTCAAGTTTCATATGGGTGTCCAGGGAATCTGGATCGGAGTCCTCATCGGAATTGTGTTACAAACACTTGTTCTTCTGTTCAATCTCTATCGTACGGATTGGAGTAAAGAGGTATATATGTTGCTATATATCAACATGCAATATATATTACGTACATATATCTGGAGCATGTATCTTATAGTGAACAATCTTAATTTTATAAGTGAGCTTCAACATTTTACCTATACTTCCTAGGATTGATATACTGGATTCCTTGATTGTTCGACTAAAGAGATGAAGCTTATTGAGATTTATATATATTGTAGGCATCGCAAGCGGAAGAACGTGTTCGATCATGGGGTGCCCCTCCTAGACCTTCGACTGAACAAGAAGGATAGTTGTAAGGCTTGAGGAATGCCATTTATTACGTGCTCGTGCAGTTTGTACTATAATTAAATAGTATGATCATATGTTCATTTAGTATAAACTTCAGATGCATGTAATATATAATGCTTTAGGAATGATTAATATTGGACAAATTGCGATACATCATGATGATTGATATATCAACCTAATTTTGTATATCAACTCATTATGATTGATATATCAACCTAATTTTATATACCAACTCATTGTATATATTGAGAAATTTATGGTCAAAATTTTTAAAATTTTACTGTATGATTTTCACAGACAACAATTAATATGGAACAGAGGGAATAATAAATATAACTATCATGACATGCATCTTATGTCAATATTCATATCATTTTTATAAATAGATTGACTACATAGAATGATAGTTTATTCTTTGCGAAAAGGATCAACTAAATAACTTATAACTTCATCATTAACCGGCGATAAACAAAAAAATTGATAATTAAACTGAACATTGGAGGCGAATGAATATTAGAAAAGAAATTAAATATTATTAATCTTATTCCATTTCCTTACAATAATATTTTAACCCGCTGCGAAAAGAAAAAAAAACTCAAACTATTTATTCATACCTAACATTTTTTACTTCTTAAGCAAGGAGCAAAATCAGGAAAACATGTTGTTTGGGGCCCTCTACTACCAGTTGGACGATGGTGAGCCCGGGTTCACATTACTTGGTGAGCCCAGCGGCTACCATCATTTCTCTTTTTTTTTACTTTTTTTTAATAATTCTTTTTGTGTAATATTACACTTTAAATGTTTTTGTGTGTCATGTTTTTTATTCTTTTACTACAATATTTATAAATCATTATATTTTAAATTTGAATTTCTATTCAATTTAATTATGCTTTTCATTCGTATATTTTTAATTTTAATTTTCTTTATCTATTTTCATTATATTCTTTGTATTATTTTTTTAATTTAATTTTTTGTACGTACTTTTAGATATACAGAAGGACGATGGTGAGCCCGGACGTACGTTGTTTGGTGAGCCTAACGCCTACCATCGTTTTTATTTTTTTAATTATTTTTTTTGTATAATATTATATTTTTATGCTTTTTATTTTTTTACTATAATATTTATAACTTACAAGGCCAATGCTCATAAACCTTAACTACTAATTATTATGCACATAAATTATAACTATTATGCTCATAACCTATAAGGTCGATGCTCATAAACCTCTACACCAATGTTCATATTGTACAACTACTATGCTCATAACTTATAACTATTATGCTCATAAGCTTCTACACCAATGTCCATACTATACAACTACTATACTCATAACTTATAACTATTATGCTCATTACATAAAACCATAATGTTCATCAAGCTGAACTGCAATGCTCATTACCTATTATTATAATGTTCATTACCAATAACTACAATGTTCATTACATAAAACCATAATGCTCATCAAACAGAACTACAATGCTCATAACCTATAACGACAATGTCATAACCTATAACGGCAATACTCATTACATGAAACCATAATGCTCATTACCTATAACTACAATGCTCATAACCTATAACGACAATGCTCATTATATAAAACCATAATGCTCATCAAGCTGAACTACAATGCTCATTACCTATTACTACAATGCTCATTACCTATAAGTACAATGCTCATTACATAAAACCATAATGCTCATTACCTATTAGTACAATGCTCATTACCTATAACTACAATGCTCATTACATAAAACCATAATGTTCATCAAGTAAAACTATAATGTTCATTACATGAAACCATAATGCTCATCAAGCTGAACTACAATGCTCATTACCTATTACTACAATGCTCATTACCTATGACTACAATGCTCATTACATAAAATCATAATGCTCATTACCTATTACTACAATGCTCATTGCCTATAACTACAATGTTCATTACATAAAACCATAATGCTCATTACCTATTACTACAATGCTCATTGTCTATAACTACAATGCACATTACATAAAACTATAATGTTCATCAAGTAGAACTACAATGCTCATAACCTATAACGAAAATGCTCATTATAAAATATATTGAAGTATTATATTAAAAGAAAAGCCTTATTATATTTATTTTAGAAAAATTAAAAATTGCACAAAAAAAGGAAATTAAAAATATAAAGAAAAAGAATGCATAGGGTGCATGGAGCATTATGGACCCTGGAGCATAATTGTTTCTTTTTTTAAAACTGGAATAGAAAAAAATTAAGAAAATCAAAAAATAAAAAATAAATTTATACATCTGCTTAAAATAATTCTTGATAGATACAAAAATAAAAAAAAATTAACAACTAGAATATAAAGACCCATAAACCTAAACTACAGTGCTCATAAACCAATGTTTGAATGCTCACAAACATATCCCATGTAATTTCATAATTTGTAACGTGGATATTCATGAATTTATACTACAATACTCGCGAACTTTAACCAAAATGTTCATAAACACAAATCGTAGAAAATAAAAATAAAAATAAAAATAGATAAATAAAAATTCAAACTCTAAATATATTAAAATATTGAAGTCAAAAAGAAACTTTATTATATTTACAAATAAAAAAAAAAAGGAATCCCGGGGCTCACAATGCATGGTGAGCCCGGGCTCACCTTCGTATTTTCACCTCTACTACAACACCAACATTCCACACCTCCCTTACAAGTTTTACTGGTGCAATGGTGTACTATCATTTTCCTGTTGTGCAACTTGTGCTTGTAATTTGTCTCTATTTCTTTCCCATTATTCTCTCCTAATTGAAAATAATCACCTGTCAAAATTACATAAAACACAATTATATATGTTACTTATTTGATAAAAGAAAGGGGATATTGGATAACAATTAATATACTGACTTTTGCTATTGGATAACAATATCCCTTACCTTTATACTTAAATGAGATTATTATACCAACAGTGACTAAGGGGGTGGTGACTGGTTAACTAATTTTTATTCTAAAGTGACAGGCGGAGTGAAAATAACCGCCCCTTGCCCAGTAAACCTGTGAACTCCTCCGTTTTTCTCACTAACCCATGTTAAAAAAAATCAACCCTAACATAGTGACTAAGGGGGTGATGAACCGATCTTCGTACTAACGTGACACACAACCAACCAATGTCTTGTAATGTGGGCTAGTAAGAAAAACGGAGGGGTTAACGAGGTTATTGGCTTGGGACAGTTTTTTTCCCTCCGCCAGCCACATCACCATGGAGACCGGTTCACCATCCGCTTAGTTACTGTTGGTATGATAATGTCACCTAGACATAAAGGTCAGGGATATTGCTGTCCAATAATAAAGGTTGATATATTGCAATCCAACACCTCCAGAGATCGGTATATTATCATCCAAAAATCCTAAAAGAAATATCTACATATTTTGATGGGATAAGAAAGTAAAATGGTATAAAATGTTCTACTAAAAAACTCACATTGCACAACGATAAGAAGGTTGAGAGCTATCAAAGTAATAAGAACAATGGTGAATCCTGACTTGTTCATTGCCATTGCGCTCTTTCTTTGATTCCTTGTTTTTTTCAGGCGGTGATTGAGCACATATATTTATAGCCGATAATTTTGTGTCACTGTATACCGTTTTAGAGGAGATAATCTTGTGCAAAATCTACCCTGGTTAAGGTAAAACTGTATTATATTATTACTATGATCTGATTTAGTGGTTTTACCACCTGTTAATGTTGTGATATATATAGGATTGGAATCTCTTAGGATTAATTATTGCCTTCATATATGGTTCATTACTAATTCTAGGGAGATCAAATCATTGTTATGTAAAAGTTATGATTTGGATTCTTTTCAAATCGACATTTTGAAGATTGTGTTATGACTTAACAATAGTTGAAGTATCTAAGAACTTTATCGGAATGACTACCTAATATTAATATAGAAAAGACTACGTAAATAACTTTGTTTGTTGGATGTATAAATTTCATTTTGGACCCTGACTTTTGCCTACATCAATTATTGAATTAGGACTTGCAATGAGCCAAGTTGGATCGCGTGCTAGCAAGTTCGACAAATTCGACTTGAAATAAGCTCGAGCTGGCTAAGGCTTGAGCTCGTCACATAAGCGACCTAAGCCTAACGTAAGATAGCTCGGCTCGTCACTCGTGAAGCTCGTAAGGCTCATGAGCATGAATGTAAAATTTGACGATATATGTTATGTTTGATGATACAATTTCAAAAATTAAATTACTTCATTCACATAAATTCGAACTTATACTTTTAAAAAAATCTGTGTTTTATGTGTTATAAATCCACAATCACAAGTTGTTTTTATTATGCTAATAATTACTTTATTTTTCATCCTATAGTTGTTCTTTTGACTTAATTAATTTTCAATCTTATATTATTATTTGAGTTTATTATAAATGCTCATTTTTTTAGTATTTTTTTATTTTAAGCATTACATTTTATCGGATAACTTTTCAAGTTAATAAAATGAGAAAAAAAAGAACAAAGTATGCATGCACTCGATAAAGCTCGTGAAGGCTCGTGAACCTTGGCGAGCCAAGTCACGAGCCTAACTTTTCAAGCTCGCAAGCTGAGCCGAGCTTACAATATAGCTCACGAGCCAAGCCTCCACCCTGCCAAGCTCAAGATCGGCTCGGCTCGGCTCAGCTCATTGCCGGCCCTATTATAACATTATTTTTCTAGACCTGAAGGAGATAAGGTTTAAATAATGATGGCCTAAAGTTAGTCTAATACAAGCAAAAGAAGCCCCGTTGGATTTTTAATTGAGAATTAATTATTATATGGTCTATCTCTCTATCTCTCCATTACTCTCAACCCATCTTGTTCCCTCTCTCTCCCCCTCCCCCTTTCCGGTCGTCTATCTCCAACCCCGTGTAAGATAGACGAGGTTTAGGTAAGAGTGAGGGATAGAAGTACTTAGTTATAAGGATATTATTGGAAGAAATTCAAGAATTAAACCTATAACTCTCAATTCAAAACCTGATAGGGGTTATTTTTCAACGGATTAGGCTAACTTTGAATCGATCATCATTATTCAAACCCTAAATCTTAGAGTTTAAAAAATATTATAACAATAGAGTCGAATTAATTAATGTGGATAAAAGTCAGGGTTCAAATGCAAAAAATCTCACCATTAATCAGTGATAAAAAAAAAATTGATCATCACACTGAACATTGGAGCTAATGTTAGAAAGGAAATTAATTATATTAGTCTTATTCCATTCCTTAAAAATAATATTTAGGGTTATTTCATGCCCTAACAATTTTTACTTCTTATGCAGGAAAAGAAATCTACATAACATGTTATTAGGGGCCCTCTGCTACAACACCAACATTTAATACCTCCCCTACAAGTCATTTGGCTGCAATGGTTTAATTTTATCATTTTCCTGTTGTGTAGCCTTTGCTTGGAATTTGCCGTTATTTCTTTCCCTACTTGAAAATAATCACCTGTTAAATTAAATAAAACATGGTTATATGTGTGATTTATTTCATAAAAGAAATATAAATATATTTTGATGGAAATAGAAATAAAATAATGGTATAAAATGTTCTATTGAAAAAACTCACATTGTGTAATGGTAAGAAGATTGAGAGCTATCAGAATACAAAGAACAATGGTGAATCCTAGTTTGTTTGTTGTCATCACGCTCTTTCTTAGTTCAACTCCTTGTTTTTTTCAGGTGTTGATTGAGTATATATATTTATACTCGATAATTTTGTGTCACTAAATTAAAATTTAGAGGCAATAATCTTGTGAAAAATCTACCTTAATTGAGGTGAAATTGTATTACATACTTTTAATTATTATATATGATTTAGTGGTTTTCCAACCTATTAATCTTGTGATATAGGATTGGGATCTCTTAGGATTACTTATTGTCTTCAAATCTAGTTAGTGTATTGTGTTATATATGGTTCATCATTAATCCTAAGGTGATCAAATCATTTTTTGTAAAAGTTATGATTAAATGGATTATTTTTCAGGGATTTGTGCATTTATAGTCCTTGTAATTTTCAACATTATTTTTTTGCCTTTTCATTTCTTATATTAATTTTTATTGCCCCTAAATTTGAGAAAAATATTAAATGTATACTTTTCTAATTATTTTGGTGAGATATAGATAAAAGCGTGATTTGGCTATTTTGCTATTGAATTACACATTGTTACGCATTGTATTGCATACTTATTATGATCTGATTCAATGATTTTCCCACCTATTGATATTTATTGTGATATGGGATTGGGATCTCCTAGGATTGTTATGCCTTCCGATCACCCCTTGTCTAAGTGGTAAGAAGTACACCTTCTATTCCTGTCATCCATGATTTGATTTATGGGGCATTTCTCCCTTACCTATTTGGAGAATGTCGTTGGTGGGAGTGAGCTTAGTTTTGGACATTGACACTTTTGTATCCTGTCTCTTACAAATTTGTTGGATTAAACCCTTAAAATAGGGGTCAAATGAGCTGGATTACTTACCTATGTTAAAAAAAAGATTATTTATTGCCTTCAAACCTAGTTAGTAGTTTTTAACATTATTTCTCATTAGGTGAAAATTATGCGGTTAACGGATCCTATTTGTCATAGGCAGTTTGATAACTCTCACCCCGTCCTGTAAAACTTATTGGTGGCCAAGATAGGGGCTTAGTACTAAACGGACCAAATTTTTCCAGACTACTAAAAAAAACTATTTATTGCACAACAATAGAACTAGAGTTACAAGCTAACTATGGGCATAATGGCTAGACGAACCCTATTGTTTATTGTATGGAACCATCTCAACCAAAAGTTTAAGTTGATAGTTGCAGGCTCAATGATAGCTTTATAGTCTAACACGCACCCTTATGCGAATGCTCTTTAGATTTGAAGTGTGGAGGTCACAAATGCCCCATTCACCCTGCATAAATATGCATTGGGGCTGTTGAGATTCAAACTTCAGACTTCCTATTCAGTTTGGATTTGATACCAATGGCGACCATCTCAACCAAAAGCTTAAACTGATGGTTAAAGACCTAATAATAGTTTTATAATCTAACACACCGAGTATGTAATCACACACATAGATTACGTTTCAATTTGCTGCTGGACTGACCTTCATCTGTAGTACTAGAACTAAGAGTTGATTACACAAAAGGCAGACAAGCCCTGTTTCTTGGGATTGGATGGGTCAAGGGAACAAGTGAATGATGACTGAATGAATTTGCTATATGTAGATTTAATACATGTATAAACTATGATTACATACATACAACAAATCTATCACAAATGGTGGTGCCTTTGACGCAATTTTTTTCCATTTTTCGTGGCTATTTTACGTTTTCAAGCGGCCACGACTTCATTTTGCAATGCTTCTTCCCGCTTGATGTCAAACACCTTGATCAATACATCTTCCACCACCTACAGAAAGCCCGAGCCGGGATGAGAAGGGGTCAAATTGAGATTTCAAGGAAAATCTTGGATTCTATAGCACCATAGAAAGTCCTCATTAATGATACCATAGCTGCAATCGGGTCATCTGGGTCGGATTTCTTTAATAAAGATACCATAGCTCGGAGCATAGATCTAAACCTGGCAATTGGGCCACCTGGGTTAGGGTCCGGGTTGGGTTTGGATTGGACCCTTGACCCTTGACCCTTTTGGGTTGGTTAGTTCGGTTTGGTTATATTTTATAAAACAAACTTTGGTAAAAAGAAATTGGGTCGAAATTGGGTCAGGTTAGGGTTGGTTCACTTCGGGTTCAGGTCCATATTGAGTTCAATAGTTTTGGAATTTTCAGGTTTGGGTCGGGTCGGGTCGGAATCGGTGGATCATTTGGGTCGGTTCAATTTTGCCAGGTCATCTAAGAAGATGGTGAAACTAAATCTTATGTTTACATAGTACATACCTTGTCTGGGGTAGATGCTCCAGATGTTACTCCTATGGTAACAGGGCCTTTTGGTAGCCAGTTTTCTTTCTCTACTAGCTCACCATGCTGAATCAGATAGCTTATATGAGTAACATCATATGAATAACAAGATACAAATTTATGGTCTACCCTTACTTACCATAAGTTTGAAGCTGATTCGGTTTCCAGGGCCAATTCTTTCTTCACTGTCAACCCAATATGAAGGGATCCCACGGTCCTCCGATATTTCTTGCAGGTGAGAAGTGTTGCTCGAGTTCCAGCCCCCCACCACCAACATGAGATCCAGCTTTTCATCCACCAGCTTATACATTGCATCTTGGCGCTCCTGAGAAAAAAGTCAGTCAGCCAACTGGGATAGGAGGTGTTGGAGCGAACTTCTACAGTTTGAGTCCAAAAAGGAAATATCATGCAGCATTTTGTGCAATCGACCCCCCAAAAATTGATCTTTAAGTATGTCATAAGAGAGGTGACCACAGTATTAGCCAAAAAAAATCCTAAAACTTGACTTTGCTTCCAGGGATAACCCTGTAGAACATTAGCACAAGTTCAGTGATACGTCACCCGCATGAAAGTACTCAAACAACTAAGACTCTTTTACAGCATTTGTGCATAAAGATCAATGTATAGTTATAAACCATGTCACGTTTCCTACGTCTGTCGAAAATGCAGCATGCTGGCGAAAACGTAGTAGTCATCACAATGTATTGGCCCATTAGTTAAGAAAAGGTGTCGATGCATTCACTTATTTTCTATATAGTACTACCTCCGTCCCAACATATTAGTCCATTTACCTAACTTCTTTGTCCCAAAATATTTGTCCTATTTACAATTTCAACAACTGTAATTACTTTTCTACCCCTAATTGATAAGTTCATTTTTCACCTTTTACAATTCCAACTATTATCTTCAATTAAAGTAGGGGTATTTTGGGTAAAGTACAAACTTTTCACCTCAATTTCCAATACACATTGGACTTCTCAAATTAGGTAAATGGACAAATATAATGGGACGGAGGTAGTACATGAATAGGAAAGCAAGGAATTGGGACAAAAATGAGGGCAACTGATCTTAGGAGAGAGTGCACTGGGAGAAGAGAAATACTTGAGTCGCATCACAAATCGTGTTGAAACTGATGAAGTGGTGGTCTGCATTGTCAACTCCGTACTTGCGCAACATAGTTCTCTCCACAAGCTTTCCTGTAAGGATGGAGATATGATACCCATCAAGTAGCTATTTTATGAAGTATGAACATAAGAAATGATAGAATTAGGTAAAGTGCAACTAACCAATCTCCTCTGTTTCTCCCTTGAGCATAGTAGTTTGATTCGCTATTCCAACTTTTACAACGTCTTCGTCTGGATCAAAACCTTTAGAAACAGCATATTTGAATTTCTGAAACAAAAGAAAGATAGTAGGATTGATAATGAGATACAAGAGATATTTGTTGATACAACATATGAAATTGGAGTGTGTTTGAAAAGGAGAATTACTTCTAGAAAGGCCTCTTTGGTTGAGCTAGACCCATCAAGTTGTCCACCGAGTATGTAATCACACACATATATTGCCTGGATGAATTGTTCCAACATATAAAATACATGAATCATATATCAATATCCATATCAGGTCTAGGAATTAAGAATACCCGGCAAAACATTTACAATCTACCTCTTTCATATTCTTCACAATAATATAAGTCCCAGCAAAAGATGCTGTTGCAACAGTCTCCTCATGGGAATATTTCCCATGAATAATCGATGTGTATTCTCCTTTCTTGTGCTTCTCCACAGTTGTCCAAACCTAAAGGGAAAGTGCACACATAGAGACAGTAAGATGTCAAACATTTCAAACAAAAACGTTGCTGAAGGAAAGCGAACGAGCACAGAAGCTATCATAGAATACCTTTGAAACCCAAGGACAAGTTGTATCTACTATTTGTACGTTTTTCTCACTCAGAGTCAACATTTCCTCCACAGCAGCTCCAAAAGCTGGCAGAATCACGACATCACCTTCATCGACAACTTCAAATTGCTTTCTTCCATCCTCAACAGGGATATTCTGCACTTCCATTTCTGTCAACCGCTGCCATAGAAGAGTCCATGATTTCAATAAATTGCATTTGCGTATTCGATAATCAGAATCGCAGAAACTGTGATCGTATTCTTTGCAACCATGACCCATGCATTCTACCCAAATTACTGGGGTCAAAAATTGGTCAAGGGAAGTCAACCATTTTACACCAGGCATTTGCAAGTTGCAACTGTGAACGACACCAAACGATGCAGCTTCAACAGATCTCTAACTCAAGTTAAATGACATCCGGGGGACTGGACTCTAACAGCATAACCTGTTTGAGTTGTCCAGTTGACCAGACCAACTAAGATCAGATCTTATCAAAGTACAGTAGTAGACCTCATTTCACAATTCACATACAAGCATTCTAACCTTCTTCCAACTAGCTTACCATTGTATTATTTTGGCAAATGATTCCCAGATTTCAATCAGGTCTTGAGTCCAAAATCAAATTTAAACATGTTTTCTGATTAGCCAATGAGAAGCTCTAGGAAAACAAGCTTTGACATATGTAATCAGACAGACACACAAATGCCATATTTTCCATAAGCTTGAAGTTTTATGCAATTGTCTGAAAAAATGTCAAGCGAAGATGATTGGAAACCTTATTAACAGTCGGGTTGTGGATGATTTCATTAGTGATCCAGATCTTTTCAGTAGGGAACTGCTTCCTCGCTTCATATGCAATCTGGACTGCTCGCTCCACACCCCAGCAAAATCCATACGATTCAGCCAACTTCACTGTGACATTGCCCCATGTATACTCATTGCCATTTTCCTTCAGTGTCTTTATGATATCACCTGTAAATCATTAGAAAAACACCAACTTTAATTCATAATAACCCATACATCTCACTGTAATAAAACTTGCACTTTACACAGAACCGATTCACAAGAAACTTTGGTTGAAATGTATAGCATCTCATCTATTCAAGACATGATACCTCAAAACCATTCGTTGACCATAACATCGTGAAATAATTACCAACAGTATGTGCATGATTTCGAAGTTAACACATCATATAATTGAAACCTGTGCTTTTAATACAAGTAAATCTGTTCATCTGCTCAGGTCATCAAAAATTTTCACTTGAATTGATCGTAATACATTTCACATTGTCACTCAATGTCAACTGTAGAGAATTCAATGAATTGAATATCTGTTGATTTCACAAATGAACACCTTACAACATTATCAACAAGCAAAACTTATCTGAAGAATTGGAAAAAATGAAAGTTCAAAAACTAGAACATGATAAAATTTCTATGCAAATGAAATCATTCGCTGCAGAATCCTACTCCTAATTCACCAAAAATGTATCAATAATCACGATTTCACTGATGAAATTCCGTATAATCCGCTCAATTCAGACACAGAGAAACTAGAAAATGATAAATTTCTATGCAAATGAAATCATTTGCTGCTGAATCTTACTCCTAATTCCACCAAAATCGTATGAACAACTACGATTTCACTAATGAAATTCCATATAATACGCTCAATTCAGACACACAGAAACTTACTAGTATACTCGCGATTCATGAGCTGGAGCGTCTCCTCCTTGTAACCAAACCCTCGGCGATTATAATTCTGGCTCCTGGTGAGATTATGTCGGAACTTTTTAGCGTCAAACTCATCGGAATGCGACGGAGACTCGCCGGCGCATCGGACGGAGAGGCGACTCTTGAAGCACAACGTCGACACACCAATCGAACGGCCGTGATTCTCCGGCGAGGTTCCGCCGGCGGCGGTGAAGATGCGGCAGAAATGGGGAACGATCGCCATAGCCACCACCTCACCTATCTGCAAGCTCCCAACTCAGAGAGTATTGTGCTCTTAGAGAGAGAAAGAGATAGGGATAAAGAGAGAGAGAGATTATATAGTGGGAGCCGTTAGGTAAGAGAGGGAGTGTTAATACTCGTGGCAATTTTATCCGCGTGGCGCGTGTGTACTACGCCTGTTTCTCACGTTAAATCGTTGAGATTCATGAATTTGACGCTTGATTGTGATTTCTTGGTGCGAAAACTAAGTTTGTTTCCTCGATAAACACATGTTTTATTTAATATTAATACTAATTCACTAGTTTAGGACTGGACAAAAATTTGGGTTCATATCATTTTGAGTACGGATTAATTGGATATTGGATGAAAAGTTGATGTCTAATACGCAATTTTTTCGAGTAGTTTTTAGGTGGACAAGTTTAGATTCAGGTCAACATCAAATTTGGTCAATAAAAAAGTAAGGAAAATATTGCATCTAGAGCTTAATGGTCGCAATGACCGATAGTTAGCACTAAAATACACCCATGCTTGATTAATATTGATGATGACCTCAGTCAACCTCAAATTTGCCCTTTCAGGACATTGGTAGAATCAGTCTTGGTGCTTGGAAATGAGCAGAACTCGGTTGTCAAGGGCCTTCATCTTAAGCTCATCCTTGGAGCTGATCAGAATGCTCAAGATCCCTGAGTCTAAGTTTGGTGCAATTTATTAGATGCACCTCGGAACATGTGCTTGAGATATTATATTCGTTCACCTACGAATACTAAGTTTGTTCACTTTTATATTAGTATTGTTCATTCGCAAATGTGTCGCAAATGTACCCATCCTTTGGATCGTAATATACCAGCCTTTACTATTGGATTACGGATCCAATAGGCACAGAATTTAGGTAAGAAGGTGAGAATAGCAAATCACAACTCTTGATTTTACATTTGATGGTGTATGATCATGGATATCAGAGTGTGTGGTAATAAATTTTATGACCACAATCCCTTAAATCGATGGGCATACTTGCTGAACTCCATGATCACACTCCCTCATATCCATGAGGACCATGACTACACACACCTAGATGTAAAATCAATGGTTCTGATTTCCTCTTCTCATCTTCCTACTTAAACTCTCTTCCTACCGAATTCGTTCCCTATATTGTCGACCTTCATACCAAATATTTTTAATATACTTGTCATGACTTAGATGGTGATGAACTGGTTTCAAGGATAATGTGGCAGACAATGGAAACTTTCAGAGACCTATAAGGAACCAATATAAGCCCACTTAAGTTATCGTTGAAACTGATTCACTACCACTAAAATCATAGTAAAGACATTAAAATCACATAGACATAAAAGTCGACATATTAATATCCAATACTAAAACTAGATATATTATATAAGGAACCAATATAAATCCACTTAATTCATCGTTGAAACCGGTTCACCACCACTAAAATTATGGTAAATACATTAAAATCACATAGACAAAAAAGTAAACATATTAGTATCCAATAATAAAAATAGATATATTATGATCTATCCACTATCCCAAAGATGAGTATATTACTATCCAAAAATCCTAAGAAAAACACACTCTCTCCATTTCGTATTAATTATCATAATTTTGACTTTCACGGTCTCCAATGTCACTCTTTGATTGATATTTCTTACATAATTTGTCATTAACAATTGCAATATTATACTTATATGATAGTATTTTTCGTTAAAAATCCAATGATGGTAATTCTATATATCAACTCATTGTATATATATAGAAATTTATAGTCAAAATTTTTGAAATTTGACTGCATAATTTTCAAAGACGACAATTAATATAAAACGGAGAAAGTAACAGTTATGCGATGATTGGACCAACAATACTAATATTCTCCCTCCGTCCCAAAAAATTTGTCTATGTTTGATTAATGAAGTCAAACTTTGTAAATTTCGACCGTTAATTAACTAAATTATATGTCGAATTATCATGTAAGACCAGTACCACCGTTATTAGGTTTGTGATAAAAAATACTTTTCCTTAAATATAATATTACAAGTCTCACTAAAGTAAAATGTAAAATACACCATTAGCAATCAAATCAAAGTAGTATAACTAAAAAAACAAAATGGAAGATTTATTTGGGTCACAATTCACAAAGAGTAAAAAGTAGGCTGATTAGGCGATCGGTATAGCCATAACCGCGAATCATCCCCGCTGCCTGTGGGTGTCCACCATATCTTGATCAGCTGACTTGGCATCCCCGTAATCACTCCTCTTTCTCCACCTCAGAATAATAAATAAGCAGAACAATCAGACTGTTTGAGGCGCCAAATTATCCTGCGAAATTCCTCCATAATTCGTCCAAACATGGAGGTTCGATCCCTTCAACTTAAACCCATTTTACCCACCTTGCTAAACCCTACTAATTTGCTCAAAAGAGGAAGTTTTTGTGGGAAATTCCCCAAATTTTGTAACCCTAAGAGATACCCAGGTTCCAGAAATGTCCAGTTCTTTCGCATTCTAGCACAGCAAACTCCTGGTATGAAAATTCCCAACTTTCTTTTCATTTTTTGGGGTCGTAGTTAGTATTTTTTTTTACTGGGTTGTTGTTGATTGTGGTTGAAATTGTGTCGTTTGTGTGAATTCGTGGTGATTTTTGTGGGTTTGTTTGGGGTTTCTTTCTGGGTTTGTATTTGGTAGATGTGTAAAGTACTCCCTTGGTTCTATGTTAATTGTCATAATTTTGATTTTTTGCTGTCTCTAATGTCACTCTTTGATTGATAATTTATGATTGTATTTTTTGTTATAAATGTAATGGTGGTAATTTTATTTAGTAACTCATTGTATATTTTGAGAAATTTATAGTCATGATTTTTGAAATTCAATTGCACGATCTTCAAAGACAATGATTTATGGTAACTCATTGTATACCCTCAAAAGAATTGGGATGTATTAATAGTATTTTGCAAGGGACTTCTAGTGAATGTAAATGACATTTGCCCATGGACTTTGCTAGGTGCTGCAAGTTTTAGCTCAGCAGCAGTTGAGGCAACATCCCAGAGCGATAATTCCAAAGATGAAGACACTGTATTTGTTGCTGGTGCCACCGGTAGAGTCGGGTCACGAACTGTAAGGTTAGCATTCTTCTCTTTAGAACTCAATGTTCAAATGACCTTTGAACCCGTGTCCCAAATCTCATGACTTGATAAAGGATTAATGGTTTATTTCAGGGAGCTTTTGAAATTGGGATTTCGAGTAAAAGCTGGTGTCAGGAGTTCCGAAAGGGCTCAAAGTTTGGTAGAGGTATGCTTTTCTCTAGCGCTGGCAAAAATTCGGGCCCTGGTCAAATTCGGGCCGTACAATTCATACATACGTAACTTCGGGTCATAATCAGGTTCAAACAATAGAAATATGAGAAATATTGTGTCCGGATTTTCGTCAACATAAAGTTTTGGTCCTTTCCGGGTTTGACAAATTCGGGTATTTGGGTCGGACAAAAGTTTGCCAGCTTTACTTTTCTCTTTCACAAAGGATATAATTTAGTTCTGGTTGATTCTTTATAGTCTGCCTTGGGTTTCTTAGTTCTTTTCAATGGACCGTATTTCTTTATATTTGATGCCTATCTACATATCTCTGAAACGGGGGCGTTACCGTAAGTGTTTCATCTTTTTGTAGAGCGTTAAGACGATGAAGTTTGATCCTGAGGCAACTGGTGGAGTCCAACGTAAGTGCAAATGCGATTGTGTTACAGTTTTGCATTTGTTCAAAGTGTAATCATCATATCGGTTACACAAGTTAGGCCCACAGTAATAACGTATTTCTTTTGGTGTTTAGCCCAGCTATAGAGAAGCTTGAACTGGTCGAATGTGATCTCGAAAAGCCTGATCAGATTGTGCCGGCTCTAGGCAGAGCTTCGTTGGTTATATGTTCGATTGGTGCTAGTGAGAAGCAGATACTTGATATCACTGGACCTTATAGAATCGATTATCTCGCCACCAAAAATCTCATTGATGCAGGCAAGTCACTCTTTAAATTGATGAACTTGTGTGTGTGGTTTCTCCTATGTTACTCGGACTAGGGTACGCGTGTCCTTATTGGACACGGATACTGGTGTCGGACTCGGCTATTTTAAAGAAATTTTATACATTTTCATTGTAAATTGAAGTATCGAGTGTCGTACCCTTGTCTTGGGTATCAAGGGTCCGAACAGGGAAAATGAAGAGTCAGAGTAACATAGGGTTTCTCTCCACGCTTGTTCTCATATTTTTGAGATTCGGTAGAGAATTAACATCATATGATCAACTGTGGAGTGTCATTTCCAATGCAAGGAAATTTTCGTTGTCTATATATGTGATTTGCGTAGGACATATTTTTAGTTTTTTATCTGTACGTGCAGCAACCGTTGCAAAAGTTGATCATTTTATGCTGGTTACGTCCGTGGGGACAAGCAAGTTTGGATTTCCTGCAGCACTCCTAAAGTAAGTTTCCGAATTTCTGCAACTGCGAATAAACATGAAAAAGAAAAACTAATGTATGCAATTCCATCAATGATCATGCGAACGACTCCTTCGCCTTGATCAAGTTTGTTTTGGGGAGTGCTGCTTTGGAAGAGGAAAGCGGAAGAAGCGTTGATAGATAGCGGGCTTCCGTACACTGTGAGTTCTCATTTTCGGAGATCTAAAGAGAGCTTTTCTTTTGTTTCTGAGATATTATCGGCTGAATGCTATGAATACTTTCAGATAGTTAGGCCGGGAGGCATGGAGAGGCCAACAGATAGTTTCAAGGAGACTCATAATCTCATTCTTTACCCCGAAGATGCTTTATCCGGTGGTCTTGTGTCAAATCTTCAGGTATGGTAATTTATCAGCTTATGCCGACAGCCCTGAATTTTCGTTCTACCCCCATCAAAATATCTACATTCCGATCCACGATCCTACGTGAGTTTATTTCGATCCTAACTGCCCCATGGATCCTAACTAGGATCCCGATTCCAACAACATTGTTGATTCTCATTACGATGTTTGATATTCACTGGTGTCAGTTAACTGCAGATTGCAGAGCTTCTAGCATTCATGGCACAGAACCGGGAGCTTTCCTACTGTAAAATCATGGAAGCAATTGCCGAAACAACTGCTCCATTAACTCCTATGGATGCACTCCTTGCGAAAATCCCATCGAAACGAACTTACATACCCAAAGCGAAGGCACCAGAGACTACTGCTAAAGACGCGCCAAAGGTCATTGTTACTGAGGAAGCTAAGGATGAAGCAACAACTACACAAAAATCATTGGCAAGCTCTCTTCTTTCCTAGCTCGGTTGCTTTGTTTGTCATTTCACGAGTTCACTTTTCTTAACTCGGTTTTTTTCTCTGTTAGGTAGTCGATGCTGCAACTCAACCGCGTGAAACTGAACCGAAAAGTTCCATTTCTGAGGTTCCAACTACACCAACAGAAGAGGAAATAGTGGAAGATAAAAGCATCGTGGTTCCAAGGCCGTTGTCTCCTTATACTGCGTAAGCTAGCCCATCTTCTTCAATTCTCGACATATTAGAGACTCAATAAGCCTAGTTGTACTTCATTTATCTGGGCCTTTGTTATGTTTCTTTCAAGACTATAGTAGTCTCGAGTGTTCATAGACATGATGGAATGTCAATTGTTCAATTATACCCAAGGAATCATAGTGAATGCAATAGCTATATGTCGGTCAATGTAAGGATATGGAAGTTAGCTCATGAACACTATATATATACAACAACAATAACAAACCCTAGTATAGTCTTGCTGATACGGGATTTGAGAGGATCCAGATGCAGGCAACTTTCTCCCTATGCACTAGTGTGCATGAAAAGACTCGTCTTGCTTTGTGACACCATTTCTAATGTAGTTGATGAAATAAAGAACAACTTACATGGTTTGGCACGATCGAGATTCTAGATACCTATAATTGAACTTTGTCACCCATCAATTTTCAGCTACGAGGATTTGAAGCCACCCACATCACCAACTCCGGCTCCACCTATCCCTCAGGCAAAGAAAACTGAGACTTTTGAGGTGTCACCCGAATCCTTAGCCACCTCATCGGGTGTTTCCGAGACAGATGTTGGTTCTTCTGAACCACCGGCTGAAGTCCCAGTATCAGAGAAAAAGCAGCCTCTTTCTCCTTACACTGCGTAAGTCGTAATCTATCATGTAGTGCTTGTGCTTAAAAGCATGCATCCTTGATAGAGTTGTAATTTGCTTTCCATTTCTAATAGCATTAATTCTTATGTAAGACCGTCTCACCATAAATTTATCGTAAGACGTATAACGTTGTAATGACTATTTATGAATATAAGGGTGACTAATAATTTATTTTGGCCGACTCTAATAAAAGTCACATTTTGATAAATTATTAGTCACATTTATATTAAAAAGTTATTCTAATATTACTTATTAATCAAAAGTCACCCTGTGAGAAGTCTGTCTCACAATAAGTTACCGTGAGACGGTCTTATACTAAAATTTGTGTTTTAACAGCTATGAAGATTTGAAGCCTCCTACTACTCCAACCCCATCTGCTCCGACTTTCGCCCCGGAAAAACCTTCAGAACCCTCAATAACTGTGGATGGTGTAGTGAATGCTGTGGATGGCGCCTTGATTGACAACGTTCCGGAGAAACCGACATTTTACCACTCTCCATACGCCGTGTAAGTCTAAATAAGAATACTTATGATACTTGATACTACCTCCATCCCATAATGCTTGTTCCTTTAGGAATTCGTCGGAAAACCAAGAAAACAACTTTTCGACTATGGTTTTAGAAGACAAAAATATCCTCTAATCGGAAGAGTGGAAAGCAACAATTAATAATGGGGATTGGGTAAAGTAGTCATTAATATGTTAACTGACAAATATTGTGGGACAGAGGAAGTACCTAGTTCTTTCTTATGAAGACGCAAATCCTTGATAGTTTCATACCCATTGATCAATGTATTGCGGATAGGTTGTTCATCTAGGGAAGCAATGGTTTTGTTGATTTACCATGTATATTTTTAATTCAAAAAATCGCCTCGTTAAACCTCCTATGCTTCTTTTCTATGGAGTTGTAGGTAGCGAACGATTTCTAAATCATGGTTCAATTGGAACCAGTCTCTCTAATAAATTGTAAAATTTAGGGGTGATAAGACTGCTACATCCAACGCCTCCATACCCTGCCTAAGTGGGATTTCGGAGTATTTGTTTTGATTTTTTAATTCAAGAAAATAATTCTAAAGACCCTTTCAGTTAGAAACTACTTATCTTCTCATTTGCTTTCAGATATCCTGATTGGAAGCCTCCGACATCACCTACACCAACGGCTCCAATCTCAGTCTCAACTCCAACTCCAACTCCAACTCCAACTTCCGATGAATCTCAGATGGATACTCCGCCCAATGAAAGCATTGCTGAACCCGTCAAAGCAGATGAGGCCCAGGTTGTGGAGGATCCAATTAAGCCAAAATCCTGGCCACTCTCTCCCTACACCATGTGAGTTCTTATGGCAATTTACCTTTTCATGTCCACAGTCCGGATAGTCGAAAAATATTAATTTCAACTTAGATGGTAATGGAATAAAGCAAAATGCTGCATTAAACTTCTTCTGGCTTCTTTTCTATGGAGTAGTAGGGCAGCGAATCATTTTTAAATCTTGGGTCAATAGGGATAAGTCTCTTTAAATTGCAAAATTTAGGGGTAAGACTGCTATCTCCGACTATGGCTGGCAAAAATCTGTCCAACCCGATAACCGGGATTGCCTGACCCAGAAAAAACGGTCATAAAATTTTCGTCTGAATTTTGACATAGACTGATAATTCAAACACATTCTTTTTTCAAATTTATATTGTCGGAATCCGATTTAGACCCGAATTTATGGTTGTCCGATATGTCTGACCCGAAAATACACAAAGAAACTGGACATCGGACATCAATTTTTCATCCGATATCTGATTTGTCCGGACCCGGAATTACCTAGACCCAGATTTTGCCAGCTCTACCCCCGACCCCTCCATACCTTGCCCAGGCGGGATTCCGGAGGATTGGTTTTGTTTTGGTTTTAATCTCTACTCACTTTATTTTGAAAACACAACATTTTTTTCCCTTTTCCACATTAATCATACGGGTAGTTTTCATTATGAACACAAAGATTACATATTATGTCTAAGTGAATGCCTACAAATACATCTGTTTTTTGGTTAATCTTTTACTTATAGAAAAGGTTTGTACGATAATTAGCCAAATTTGTTCATGTTTTTAACATATATATATATATATATATATATATATATATATATATATATATATATATATATATAGACACACACACGTGATCGATGATCACTACATCAGCGCGCAGTTTTACTGAGATTATCTTGTTTGTGCCCGGACATGAAGGTATGCTGACTTGAAGCCTCCAACAACTCCAACACCAAGGAACCATTAACATCTAATCGCGGTGAAATTCATTGCCATCTTATCTTATACTATATCTTATATTCGGTTTCCTTGTCATTTATTCGTCGTAAACAAGAGAATGAGAGAGGAGGTAACTGCGACGATTTTTGAGTTGGTTATAGGCATGGGAGGTTGAAATATATGGGCATAGAGTCCTAATTCTTTTGATCATATTTAACCATCAATATCCCTGTTAATTCTCCATATTTTCTTATCTTCATGTTGTAAAACAATGGAGGCTTATATTTATACCATGTACCTAATCAAGTAAATTTGCCTTTCAAACTGTGGAATTTGATAAGTCTATATGTTATGTGCAATTTATTACATGCTCTTGGACCATGTAGTCCAAATATGATCATTGTTCACTCTCAATAGCATAATTGTTCACTCATATTTACTCATTGTTCATACTTAATAGCATAATCGTTCATTCATATTTACTCGTTGTTTAAAACCAATAATATAATTGTTCACTCATTCATACCCGGAGCACATGCTCCAGGTGCATGTAATATGTGGATTACTGGGATAACCGTAACACTATGTTGAGTAAAGACTGGTTCAGTCAATTGATTCATGAGATTTTTCAAAGTCACTACCACATGTTCGACTTGACTTGTTTTATACATCTTAAAATCAATCCTTAACCATCTGTTGGTCTCCATTATTAATTTTTACTGGAAATTCTATGCTTTTGTAGGTGTTGAATGGTTCTTTGATTGTGTTATTTTCTTATGATTTTTATTATTCTATGAAGTTAAATGTACGTTATTTGTCTCTTTGATTTTTCCATGGCAGTGAAAATCAACGACATGTATAGCAGGCAATAAATTTGGGTTATAATTTTCCGGGTTCGAATTTATGGGAGCAAGCTGAAATCGTCATGCAGTAAAAGTTGGTTTAGAATAACCAAAATCAATGACAGATAATGATGCCTGTTATGTTGAGTAAAGACTGGTTTAGTTTATTGATTCTGATTATTCAAACTTTTTTTTCTACATGTGATGTCATCCCATTCCCCCTTTGATTAATTACTTGTAGACAGACCTGTCAATTTGGCGGGCACGGTTAATACGGGTCGGGTGTAGATCGCATTCGAGTTAATATGGTCAGATGTATTTCAGGTTTGGGTAGATATGGGCAGTGTATTTTGGTTTTAGGTCAACCTAATGGCCAAGGGATGCGACCTTTTTCCATTTTTTCTTTGAAGAAAAATTGTTTCTAAGTACCATATTTGATACAAGAATACATAATAAAATATGATTATCTTTTAGCTAGGATAGATTATTTTAAATTTTTCAACTTATTCTAGAGAAATAATAGATGAATAAATTGCGATTATAGTGTAATACTAAGGAATTTCAACGAAAAACCACAAATTTCAATAGAATTGTACTTAAAAGTAAAATTTTCAGGTCAAACGAGTTGGTCGGGTTTGACCCACTTATTTGCGGGTTTCCGGGTTCAGATTATTTCGGGTATTGGTTGGGAAAATGGTGCTCAAAACCTAGAATTTTCGGGAGAGTCTAGGTCAGGTAAAAAATTGACAGGTCTTCTATTATGCATCTTACATCACCATTTACTGATTTTAGTCCCGTTATAATTACTGCCCAATACAAACATTCTCATGTATATAAATCTTTTAATTGAACTGAATAACGTATAGTAAGAGATGATTACAACATGAAACATGAATTCTTGAAGATTTTAGTGTAATTAAGAAAAAGCCAAACTTTGAGCAGCAAGAGGACATATAATCATGCTATCATGGGCTTAAGTCGTAAGCAACTAAATATGCAAATCCGTTTGTTTAATGGACTGATAAGTGATAACTTGTATTGTATGACTTTCAAATATGCAAATGCAAACTTTACCAGAGAAACCAGTTCTTAATTACTTTCCTTTGCTGTAGAATTTCGCTTTAGAGTAGTAGTGCCATTGGCGCAGGGAGAAGATTTCAGTTTTATGATTTGGCTGGTCAGATCAATTGCAACGTATCCCTTTTGCTAAATGTCTTGGAAATTTACGGTGCACAGGTCATATTCTCAAGCATGTATTAATTGAGGGAGACATCGTTGAATCTTCTAATGTTGAAATTAATGAGATTTGGGCTACTTACTTCCATTCTCAATTCTATAAATAACGTTTGCGTTTGTATCCAACACCCATCTGCCTTGCTTTATTCGCTAAAGTGAAAGAGTGAGACATCGTTGCCATAAATCTCAGTTAATCCTTTTCCAAACACTCCTTGATCCTAAAACATGTTGTCATTTCCTACCTCTGTTTGCTTCATCCTCATCAGCTTTCTAGCCACTCTGTTGGTCTGCTGTGTCCAGTTCTCCAGTGCGGGGAACAATGACACTGACAAGTTAGCCTTGTATGAAATCAAGTCTAGAATAACCCATGACCCTCTTGGGATCTTCACTTCTTGGAATGAATCCCTTCCTTTCTGTGAGTGGAATGGAGTTACTTGTGGGCGTAAACATCAGAGAGTGACAGAATTAAGGCTCAATTCTTCCAAGCTGACAGGTACACTCTCTCCTTTCGTAGGAAACTTGAGCTTTCTTAGGGAATTGAGTCTCTATAACAATAGCTTCACAGGCTCAATCCCCCTTGAAATTGGCCGTTTGCACAGGTTGAAAAAGCTCTACCTCTCTAATAATTCCTTTGAAGGTGGAATTCCATCAAATTTATCACATTGCTCAAGCCTCATCTCTCTGAGACTTGAGCGCAACATGTTGGTTGGAGAAATCCCACCTGGTCTTGGGTCATTGTTAAATATGCAAATCATCATCTTGAATGGGAACTTAGTAACCGGACCGATCCCCTCATCTCTAGGAAACTTAACCTCCCTCTCCAAGATTTACATGGTTGAAAACCACTTGATTGGGACCATTCCAGAAAGCCTAGGTAGGCTGAAGAAACTGTCAATTTTGGCACTTAGCGAGAATAATTTGTCAGGAAGAGTCCCACCCTCCATCTTTAATCTCTCACTCTTGACAGTCTTAGACTTGGGAGTAAACAACCTGAGTGGAAGCCTGCCTTTACATTTAGGAACCATCCTTCCCCATCTCAAATTCTTCAGCATATTGGACAATCACTTCATTGGATCAATTCCTGTTTCAATATCCAATTGTTCACATCTAGTCACACTTGAACTAGCCTCAAACTATCTTCAAGGGGAAGTTCCTTGTCTCAACAAACTGCAAACCCTTGAAAGAATTATATTGTACGAAAACCCTCTTGGACTGGGTCAATCCATTGATTTGGACTTTGTTTCTTGCTTGGCTAATGCCACCATGTTGGATAATCTTGAGATTGGTTGGAACAATTTTGGAGGAATTTTTCCTAGCATCATCTGCAACTTCACAACACTTTCATGGTTAACATTTGGGATAAATAAGATAGCTGGCCAAATTCCGAGCTGCATTCAAAATCTAGTTCGGATAGAACAGTTATATGTCATGGGCAACAAAATATCAGGTGCCATACCTCCAAGCATTGGGAGGCTCCAAAATTTAATCATTTTAAATTTATGTGCTAATCAATTATCAGGAACAATACCATCCAGTATTGGAAATTTAACTCATCTTGATAGGGCTTACTTTTTTGGCAACAAGCTTGAGGGGCACATACCCCCAACTCTAGGAAATTATAAATATCTACGAGTATTAGATATTTCTAGAAATAACCTTAGAGGTAGCATACCATTGCAACTTTTTAACCTCTCCCTAGCCATTGGACTTGATCTATCTCACAATTCTCTAACTGGATCTCTCCCTAGAGAAGTTGGGAACTTGAAAAATCTGGTTGACCTTGATGCTTCTTATACAATGCTATCGGGTGTGATACCGAACACTCTCGGTGCCTGCGTAACTCTGCAGTTCCTTGACTTACAAGGAAACCATTTCCAAGGTGCAATTCCCCCAACATTTATTGCACTAAGAGGTTTGAATGAGCTGGATTTGTCTCAGAATAATTTGTCCGGTGAAATTCCGGAGTTCCTGAAAAACTTCCCCTCGCTGCAACTGCTAAATCTGTCATACAATGACTTTGATGGAGAGGTTCCCATTGGAGGCGTGTTTAGCAATAAAACGGGACTCTCCATAGTTGGAAACAGTCGGCTATGTGGAGGCATACCTGAATTGATGCTCCCTCCGTGCAATTTCAAGAAAAGCCGAAAAGGAAGATTGGGACATACAAGGAGATTGATCATATCTATTTTTTCAGTGATCCTTGGAGTCGGATTGCTAACAGCATGCATACTACTATATGCATTCAAAAAGAGAAGGAACCAACCCAAAGCCGAATCTGAAGGCACTTTTCCAAGTTTGTCTTACCAGGACATTCTGAAAGCAACAAATGGGCTCTCATCGGAAAACCTGATTGGAAGTGGCACCTTTGGGGTTGTATACAAGGCAATTCTTGATCTGGGGGGAAGAATAAATGTTGCCATCAAGGTGTTTAATATGGCACAAAGGGCTGCCTGCAGGAGTTTCATGGCAGAATGCCAAGTCCTGAGGAACACTAGGCATCGAAATCTTGTCAAGGTTGTAACAGCATGTTCAAGTGTTGATTACCAAGGAAACGATTTCAAAGCCTTAGTGTATGAGTACATGGTTAATGGGAGCTTGGAAGATTGGTTGCATCAAATGTCAATTTCTAGAGAAGAGGGGAAAAGTGAAGCGCCAAGGAACTTAAATCTTCTTCAGAGATTTGATATTGCTGCTGATGTTGCTTCGGCGTTGGAGTATCTTCATCATCATTGCGATGCTCCTATAGTTCATTGTGATCTCAAGCCAAGCAATGTCCTCTTGGATGATGATATGGTTGCCCATGTTGGTGACTTTGGGTTGGCCAAATTCCTCTCAAATGCCATTGCCATCTCTCATCAGTCAAGCTCCATCGGTGTTAGAGGAACTATTGGTTATACTCCTCCAGGTAACCTAATTTTGTATGGCAATTTGTTATTAATTTATGTTCTTTATATTAAACAGTACTTTTCATATCATATATAATCTTAATGCTAGAAATGATCTTTGTTACAGAATACGGATTAGGAAACGAGTTGTCCACACTTGGGGATGTGTACAGTTTCGGGATCCTTGTACTGGAAATCTTCACAGGAAAGAGGCCTACAGATGAGATGTTCAAAGAGGGCATGAGTCTTCGCAGCTTCGTACAAGCAGCTTGGCCGGAACGTGTGATGGAGATCGTAGATCCTGTTCTTCTTGAAGACATAGTTGGAGAGGAGATGAATGGAATCACTGATCCCACGAACTATTTGCTCAGAACGGGCAAAAGCAAAGTAATTTTGGAGACTGTGACTGAAGTGCTCAGTATAGCACTTTCCTGCTGTGCTGAACTCCCTCAGGAGCTGTTGGATATGAGCGAAGTTGCTGCAAAGCTCTCTACATTCAGAAACAATCTATCCAGAATTCGCTCTCTTCGACAGGGGTGAATCTGGATTTAGAAATAATCTATCCTCAAGACAGGTAAGTATTTTCGTGATTCTCTGTTGCACAACTTCTCCGATTTAGCTTCCTCTTGACAAGAACTTTGATTGTTACTTGTGGAACTTGATCTGGTTGCAGGTGGACAAGAGCTTTGATGATGAGAATAATTGATGCATCAACTTTCGAAGAACAGGATGAACCTATTCATTATATATGTGTGTTTATGTGGCTGCTTTGAAGAGCTTTCCAATTACTGCTTTTAGTAACTAAGATTGTATATTTTCTGGATTGTGTTGCTTGGTGTGTAAGTTCTATTTTGTAATTTGATTATGTGAGTTGAGTTCGGTTTTCTTGGGATGATATGCATATTGAGTAAATGTTCTTAGTCTGTAAGTTCTGTTTTGTAATTTGATTATGAGCTTAATACGAATGCTACTTCCTGGATTGTTGTTGGAATTATGTCAAAAATCAAAATTCTTCCAATTACTTGAAAAAACTGAAATCTGATAACACTGCCCGGGAAAATTAGCATGGGGCCAAAGTTTGACAGAAATATGAAATATATACGAGTCCATGTGCCAAAATCATGCATTTTTCGATAAACAGAGATTACGAAAATATCCGAATTCATTGCGTACCTTTTTCGATGGTAAATCCGCCATGATCGATTCTTCCTTTTCTTCTACTCTCACTCGCTAATTTCATCTGCTGTGAGTCGACTCTTCAGCGGAAAAATCTCCTAATAATGACTTTGTATGTTCGTTCTACTTGTAGTTTAACCAATCATTCTGAGACTGCCTGGTTGAATTCTTTGTATGATTGTCACAATAATGTCAAAATTTCCAGTTTGTGAATGCTAATTCATTTATCAGATACACAACTTGACAGTCAGACAATCATAGGCACACCACTTTTAAACTCTCTGATTCTTTTGGATTATCAAATATTTGCTGATACACAACTTGACAGTCAGACAATTTGTGAAAGCTAATGAACAAGATGGATCCATATGTGTCCCAGTGTCACTTTTCTGGATCCTAATATCTTATAATTATTGTGTTTCGTATCCTGGACTGTACATATAGCTGTTATGTTTTACTGGTTCATAATTTCCAGTTGTATTGATTACTGTGTGTTATACCAGTTCTACTCCCGGGATCATTAGAGTGATCAATGATGTCAAATAATGTGCTTCAAGTCTTGAAAGCATTTCTTTTTTTTGGTTTTTGGGCGATCCTTAAGCCCGTAAAACTTGATAGTATATGACTAGCAAGCTATGGAAAAACGAAAGTTCGACTGCAGCATCTTAGAATGAAACAATTAACTCGGTGTCATGTAAATCACTCACATGTTACAAGTGGCATGATCATCCCATTCGAATAAGTCAAAAATTGAGGCCGACACATTTGTACGAAACAAAGAAATTTCGCTTGTGTTGGTGTGGTACTGATCGACATCCATAAGCTGGGTTCAATGTTTGTCCTATGGAAAATGACTTTATCGTTGTTAAATTTCTTTCGGTGCATATTTTCTTGGAAAGACCCGACAATTATATTATTCTACAAGAGGAAGCAATGTTTGGCACCAAAATCAAATATGCACATGTGAATGCATCTAGCTAATCTTGTGGATTGATCAAATCATATAGTACTACTATGTGATCCCTTTTCAGGCTACATACACACGACATCTAACGTGTTAAATTGAGCGAGTATGAAAAGATTGTGACCTTTGTATTTCCTTGAAAACTTGTTTCAGGGGTTGATATAATTTCAGTATGAAAAGAACTCAATAATTCTTCTCAAAGCGTCACCCCTTATATGAAGTCATGTTGACTATTGGTGTTGGAGTATCAACATCGAAAGAGACACACAAACATTTCCAATAATTCCCGTGAAAGTTTTCTACTAGAATCATTAAAATGATGTACACTTATAAAATGGACAATTACAGAAGATGTTTGAATGTAATTTGTCTTTTTAAAATGAAAAATGAATTATGACAAACTTCTTGCATATAAATTTGCAGTTTGCATATTTATTAATTAGTATCCCCCCCCCCCCAAAAAAAAGAAAAAAAAGCAAAAAAATCTAAGTGTATGACTGATAATAATGATTCACAGGTTAATATTCCTAGGCTACTACATAGGATCACGACTAAATCAGCCACTCATTAAGCTCGGTCTGTTTTTTTGGGTAACATAGACATAGAAGTAGGAAATAACACTAATGAATCAGCTTTACAAATGGGAAATTATTAGCCAAGAGCTCAAAGTATTTGTTCTTCAAAAGAATTGTTTGAACAGATTGATCAATATATTGTCTATTTTTCCTCAATTATTCCACAATTGTGAACTTTCCTAGTGCATACGTCTTATCACACAATTTCTCCCTTGTAATTTGTGGAGAAATAATACTCCCTCAGTTTTTTATTATCTGTCATCCACGCCTTTTGAGGTCCATCGTTTATCAATAATTTCTCACATAATATTTTTTGTAAAAAAATATGATATCATACTTTTTCAATAACATTTTGTATTACGAATCTATGATATCAAGTTTATTTAATGAACTCATCATACAAATTAAGATACTAACGGTCAAAATTTTTTACACTAATACCTAGATTACACTTAAATAAAAAACAGTTAAAAGATGATATTCTAACGTACTCCTGGGGAGTGCCTCCCTCCAAATTTATTCATCTCTGTAACCATCTTTGTAAGACCAAAAATATTAGTAATTGAAAGAACCCTAGAGGGGGTGAATAGGGTTATGAAAATTTTCTGCACAAATGATCATTTATAAAGGACGTTATGTTCTTAATCTAACTAGATTAAGATTCAATATAATGCAGGAATAAGATAAAGGACAATAGGCGTATATTGAACAACTTCCTTTATTATATTGAAACAGAATGAAGTAATACAACCTGTTATGAATGTCCTTAGGTTATGTAATCGAGTCTGTCATAACGCTTCTTATTTTATGAATAACAACACCCACCAAAATCACCCTTTGGTGTTTAAACTCAATCGATCCTAAGTCCGTCTAGGAATCGATTTTACAAGTATCAATCAACCTTAAATCCGTTAAGGATTGATTACACTCAACTTCTCACAAACACAAAAACTCGCAAGAACACAAAATAGAAAACACTATTTCTATTTCGAACACCCGATTTCTTCTGTGGAATCCTTAATCTCTTTCATCTTCCAAGTCTTCTATTTATGATGTTGTTTGGTCGCAAGGAGTCGTTGAAGAATCGTCCAAATCAGATGTTTTTCTTCTTTCCATCCTTGATAACTTCCTTAGATGGCAGTTTCCATATTGATGTTTGATTCTGGAAATCATATCTCTCTCTAAAGCTGTTGATTAGTTCTTTCCTGAAATAAGAAGATAACAATTAATTAATCTAATTAGGAAAGGAATAAAATCCAAATCTTTCCAGATATATTCCTTATAACTTCCCTGTTTGTTTTTTGCTCCATTTAGTCTTTCACATCAGAACGTATTCCTTGTTGTTGGTGATAATCGTCCTTCCTATCTTCGCTGAATGTCCTTGCTGTTGGTAAGGCAAACTTCCTTGATCCTGCATAGGCCAATGTCCTTTGCACAGAGGAGGATTCTATAATCATAGAATAAGATGTGAATCTTTCTATGCGCATCATATCTTTTCAAGCCATTTGAATTTTGGCTTTCATTCAAAACTGATTCAGTGCCAAGGTCCTTGAGCCTGAGTTTATCAACGTCCTTGAGGGGTTCTAACAGTAATGACATCGAAAAGTTTGTAAGCTGTTCAAATTGCTCCTATAAAACCCTTTCAAAAATAAAACATTAGAATTCTAAATAAAACTATTAGGGGTAAAATTATAATGATACTGTTAGAATTGTAGAAGTAGCAAATAAACATGGATAAAATTAAATAAATTTAGACAGATGAATTATTGCATTAAGTGGCTTGACTCCCAAGTCGGTCTACTCAAAGTCAATACAAATAAAGCTCCAAAATATGTCATCACTATCACTCTTTAAATTATGGGGAAATTATCCATTTTGCTAAATGTGTGGGAAAATAATAGTTGAAAGATCATATTCTAACGTATTCCCTTAATTGGTGCCTCCATCCCAATTTGTTTGTCAGTACGTAGATAAGCCCCTAATGCCAAGTTAGGTTGACTCCTGTACGTTATGACTTATGAGAGTATGAAACACCATCCACCCAAAAGTAGCCTCAATTTTTCCCAGGGGCTTCCTCGATCTGTCTTTTTTGCATTCTTATAAATGACAATGCAGGATGCCACTTCTTTCCTACCATCATCCAGTAGCTCTAACTCCTCTAAACCTTTTAGTTTCGTCCAAACTCATACTGCTCGATACTCAAACATGTCATTTCCTACCTCTGTTTGCTTCATCCTCATCAGCTTTCTAGCCACTCTGTTTGTCTGCTGTGTCCAGTTCTCCAGTGCGGGGAACAATGACACTGACAAGTTAGCCTTGTATGAAATCAAGTCTAGAATAACCCATGACCCTCTTGGGATCTTCACTTCTTGGAATGAATCCCTTCCTTTCTGTGAGTGGAACGGAGTTACTTGTGGGCGTAAACATCAGAGAGTGACAGAATTAAGGCTCAATTCTTCCAAGCTGACAGGTACACTCTCTCCTTTTGTAGGAAACTTGAGCTTTCTTAGGACCTTAGATCTCAAAGACAATAGCTTCACAGGCTCAATCCCCCCTGAAATAGGTCGTTTGCACAGGTTGCAAACTCTGTACCTCAATAATAATTTCTTTGGAGGCGAAATTCCATCAAATTTGTCACGTTGCTCAAGCCTCATCTCTCTAATACTTGACTTCAACACGTTGGAGGGAGAAATCCCGCCTGGTATTGGGTCATGGTTAAATCTGCAACTCTTGAGCATGGAAGTAAACAAACTAACGGGGCCCATCACCTCATCTCTAGGAAACTTAACCTCCCTCTCACAGATTTACATGGTTGAAAACAACTTGATTGGGACCATTCCAGAAAGCCTAGGAATGCTAAAGAAATTGACAATTTTGTCACTTGTCGAGAATAATTTATCAGGAAGAGTTCCACCCTCCATCTTTAATCTCTCACTCTTGACAATCTTAGACTTGGGAGTAAACAACCTGAGTGGAAGCCTGCCTTTACATTTAGGAACCATGCTTCCTAATGTCAATTTCTTCAGCATAGCCGAGAATCACTTCACTGGATCTATCCCTGCGTCAATATCCAATTGTTCACATCTAGTCACACTTCAACTAGACACAAACTATCTTCAGGGGGAAGTTCCTTGTCTCCACAAACTGCAAAGCCTTAAGAGAATTCTGTTGTACGACAACCCTCTTGGATTTGGTCAATTCAGTGATTTGGACTTTGTTTCTTCTTTGGCTAACGCCACCATGTTGGATTGGCTTCAAATTGGTGATAACAATTTTGGAGGAACTTTTCCGAGCATCATCTGCAACTTCACAACACTTTCAAGTTTAGTGTTAGGGCAAAATAAGATAGCTGGACAAATTCCGAGTTGCATTCACAATCTAGCTCGGATACAACGTTTATCTATTTGGGGCAACAAACTCTCAGGTGTCATACCTCCAAGCATTGGTAGGCTCCAAAATTTAGTCATTTTAAATTTATCTGATAATCAATTATCAGGCCCTATACCATCCAGTATTGGAAATTTAACTCTTATTGATGTACTTTACTTAAGTGGCAACAAGCTTGAGGGTCACATACCCTCATCTCTTGGAAATTATAGAAATATACGAGAGTTAGATATTTCTGAAAATAACCTTAGAGGTAGCATACCATTGCAACTTTTTAATCTCTCCTCCCTATCCATGGGACTTTATTTGTCTCACAATTCTCTATCAGGATCTCTCCCTAAAGAAGTTGGGAAATTGAAAAATCTTGTTGTGCTTGATGCTTCTTATACAATGCTATCAGGTGTGATACCGAGCTCTCTTGGTGATTGTTTAGCATTAGACTCTCTGTACTTGCAAGGAAACCATTTCCAAGGTGCAATTCCCGCTACATTTATTGCACTAAGAGGTCTCAATAAGCTGGACTTATCTTGGAATAATTTGTCCGGTGAAATTCCGGAGTTCCTGTCAGACTTCCCGCTACAACTGCTAAATCTGTCATACAATGACTTTGAAGGGGAGGTTCCGGTTGGAGGTGTGTTTAGCAATAAAACGGGACTGTTCATAGTCGGAAATAGTAGGCTTTGTGGAGGCATACGTGAACTGATGCTCACTCCGTGCCATTTCAAGAAAAGCCGAAAAGGAAGATTGGGACACACAAGGAGATTAGTCGTATCCATTTTTTCAGTGATCCTTGGAGTTGGATTGCTAACAGCATGCATACTGCTATATGCATTCAAAAAGAGAAGGAACAAACCCGATGTCGAATCTGAAGGCACTTTTCCAAGTTTGTCTTACCAAGACATTCTAAAAGCTACAAATGGGCTCTCATCGGAAAATCTGATTGGAAGTGGCACCTTTGGGGTTGTATACAAGGCGATTCTTGATATGGGGGGAAGAACAAATGTTGCCATCAAGGTGTTTAATTTGGCACAGAGGGCTGCTTCCAGGAGTTTCATGGCAGAATGTCAAGTCTTGAGGAACACTAGGCATCGAAATCTGCTGAAGGTTTTAACAGCATGTTCAAGTGTTGATTACCAAGGAAATGATTTCAAAGCCTTAGTGTATGAGTACATGGTTAACGGAAGCTTGGATGATTGGTTGCACCAAAAGCCAATCCCTAGAACAGAGGGAACAAGTGAGGCTGCAAGGAACTTAAATCTTCTTCAGAGATTTGATATTGCAGCTGATGTTGCTTCGGCGTTGGAGTATCTTCATCATCATTGCGACGCTCCTATAGTTCATTGCGATCTCAAGCCAAGCAATGTCCTCCTGGATGGTGATATGGTTGCTCATGTGGGTGACTTTGGGTTGGCCAAATTCCTCTCAAATGCCCTCGCTATCTCTCATCAATCAAGCTCTATTGGTGTTAGAGGATCTATTGGTTATACTCCTCCAGGTAACCTGAATTTTGTATAGCAATTTGTTATTAATTTATGTTGGTTATGTTAAACAGTAATTGTCATATCTATATACAATCTTAATGCTAGAAATTATCTTTGTTACAGAATACGGATTAGGAAACGAGCTATCCACACTCGGGGATGTGTATAGTTTTGGGATCCTTGTTCTGGAAATCTTCACAGGAAAGAGGCCTACAGATGATATGTTCAAAGAGGGCACGAGTCTTTGCAGCTTCGTACAAGGAGCTTGGCCCGAACGTGTGATGGAGATCGTAGATCCTGGTCTTCTTGAAGACATAGTTGGAGAGGAGATGAATGGAATCACTGATCCCACGAACTATTTGCTCAGAACGGGTGAAAGCAAAGCAATTTTGGAGACTGTGACTGAAGTACTGCATATAGCACTTTCCTGCTGTGCTGAAGTCCCTCAAGACAGGTTGGATATGAGCGAAGTTGCTGCAAAGCTCTCTACATTCAGAAACAATCTCTCAAGATTTCGCTCTCTTCGACAGGGGTGAATCCCAAAAGTCGGTAAGTATTTTCCTGATTCTCCACTTCACAACTTAATCTGATCTAACTTCCTCTGAACAAGAAATTTAAATTGGATCGTTATTCGTTACTTACGAAATTTGATCTGATTGCAGGCGGACAAGAATCTTGGTGATGAGCTCAAATATGTCTGTTTATGGCAGTGCTTTCTAAATCCTTTTTGTTGCTGCTTCTAGTATCTATATACCGTATGTATATATACTATATTTCCTTGGTGTGTGTAAGCTTTGTTTTGTAATTTGATTTGCGTGTTTAGTACTGGTTTTACTTCCTTGATTACCGTTGGAACGAAAGTATAATAATATGCTTAGATGCGTTGTTTCTCAGGCAGTTTATCTATACACCAAAACTGGTGCTAAACTGTTGTAGTATTGACAGAAATATATACGAGTTCCAGGAGCCCAACTCAGAGTATTTTCGGAGAAACTCCTAATTATCCATAAAAAATATTACAGAATCTTCTAATAGTAGCATAGAGATTAATCCAGCAGCTGAATCATTTCTCCAATTTCGATCGACCAAGACTACCATCTTTCGCGAAAAGATCTCATCTTATGAAACTGCAATTTGCCTTGATGCCAAATTCGAGTTTAGAACCCATTACTAAAGACTCTTCTCTTGGTTTCTATGTTCTATTTATAATTGAACAAATCTAACACGAGCTAGCTAGTTGATGTCCTTGGATCATTGTCAGAACAATGTCAAATTTCTTAGACTTGTACAGAACAGGCTCTGACAAGTCATATATCAGATTAACAGCCATTAGAAATCAATGTTTTGGACATTCAATTCCAGATATTACATAGATGAAATTGATCGACTAAACTATAAATCTGACATACATACGAGTGGTGCGACCCTCTTGGAATCTTCACTTCTTCGAATGAGTCGCTCCATCATCATAAGTCGTAATTTCATTTTATCAACTTTAAGCATCAATATCTCTATCAGTGTACAACACTCATCTAGAACCTTAGTACCTTACTGAAATGATATATGTGAAACTGGGTCCATTGCTCTTCCATGCAGTAGAACTTGGTTTGCAAAACCCAGTCAGTTACAGATTGATGGGATAACTATTATGTTGAATATAGGGAAATTTTAAAATTGGATTCTAATAATCGCTACCTTCAGCTTTTGTATGCCAATAATCCCTACTTTGTGTATTCTGGTGGTAAAAATAAAAAATAAAAAATTATATTCTTATGAGACACCACTAAGTGTATACCCTAAATATCATAGATTTTGACTTGCATTTGATTCAAAGCTTAGCACAACACTTCCCCAGTATTTTTAATGTATTTACAATGTTTGTCTCAATTTTTTTTTCGAATTTTTCATGAGTTTTTATGATTTTTTCACTTGTATTCCTTTTTTAAAAAATCATAATAATTGCTCAGATTTTCAAAAAAATAATTTAAAAATTCTTTTAATAACTACACTTTATAACCTTATGAGGGCAAGAATGAAAAGATAAAAACAATATGAGTCAAGAATGAAAAATTTTTTTAAAAAATGGAGGTAGATTTCATACCACTAGAATACAATTATTATTATTATTTTTTTAAACATCAGAATACAAAAATAAAGTAGGGATCGATATGATTATTGTCATGCAAAAACTGAATGTAGGAATTATTAGAATCCAATTTTCCTTGAATAAAGACTGTTACTGATATTCAGCGACACAAAAACATGAAAGAGAGATGGAACATTGAGAGAGAGAGAAATATTATTGAAGAATTTGTGGATAGTCTTGAATGAATGAAAGAGGAAACATTACAACCTATATTTATAGAATACCTAAATACAAGAATCAAGAAGTGAAAACAATAACAGAAAATATCAACCTAACTAATTCTATAACTGATTATATACTCTTATCATCCCCCCTCAAGCTTGGAAGGATTTTCTAATCATTCCAAGCTTGGATAAAATATAATCTTGTTGAGAAGAGGGTAAAATTTTAGTAAAGATGTCTGCAAGCTGTTCTTCAGTAGGCATGTGAGTAAGTTGAAGAAGACCCTCTAGAACCTTTTCTCTTGTAAAGTGACAATCAATCTCTATGTGCTTTGTACGCTCGTGAAATACTGGATTCTTGGAAATATAGATAGCAGATTGATTATCACAATAAAGACTGACTGGTTTTGTGATCTGAATGCCAAGCTCTTCTATCAGTCGCACTATCCAGGTTATTTCTAATGAAGTCTGAGCAAGTGCACGATACTCAGCTTCTGAGGATGATCTTGAGACAGTGCTTTGCTTCTTGCTCTTCCAGCTTATAGGAGACTCTCCAAATAGGATCATATAACCAGTGACTGATCTTTTTGAGAAAGAGCAAGCTCCCCAATCTGAATCAGAAAAGGCTTTGATGCTGAGATGATCAGACCCTTTTAGAAGTATCCCATGATCTGATGTATCTCTAATATATCTCAATGTGTGTTGAAGAGCTTTCATATGAGAAGATCTTGGTTTTTGCATAATCTGACTTAGGGTCTGTGCTGTATAGCTTAGATCTGGCCTTGTATGTGTAAGGAAGTTAATTTTCCCTACTAGTGATCTGTAGACAAGAGGATCAGAGAGAAGCTCGCCATCTTCAGGTTGCAGCTGGCAATTCAGAAGAATGGAGTGACAACAGTAGCTGAATGTAGGGATCCAGCTTCCTGTAGTAACTCCTTAGTGAATTTATGCTGTGACAACAAAACACCATCATGAATATATGAGACTTCTAAACCAAGAAAATAATGTAATTTTCCTAGATCTTTGATGCCAAAAAGTTTATCAAGATGTTTCTTGACATGATTGATTTCCTCTTGGTTAGAACCTGTCAATAATATATCATCAACATAGACAGCAATAATAGTAATATCAGTTGAAGATTTATTAATAAAAAGAGAATAATCATTCTTAGACTGTTGATAACCAAGAGAAATTAAAGTTTGACTTAGTTTAGCAAACCATTGTCTACTAGCCTGTTTCAGACCATATAAAGACTTCTTTAGTTTGCAAACTTTGTTAGAGGGATTTGGAATTCCTTTTGGCATCTGCATGTAAACTTCTTCATCCAGATCTCCATGTAAAAAAGCATTATTGACATCAAGCTGAAGAAGTGGCCATTTCTTTGATGCAGCTAAAGCTATGATGGTTCTGATGGTAGGCATCTTGACAACTGGTGAAAAAACTTGGGTTATCAAGCTGAAGAAGTGGCCATTTCTTTTGTTATTTTCTTATGATTTCTACTTTTCTATGAAGTTAAACGTACGTTATTTGTCCACACAAAGCTCTTTGATTTTTCCATGGCAATGACAATCAACGACTTGTATAGCAGGAAATAAATTTGGGTTATTATTTTCCGAGGTCGAATTTATGGGAGAAAGCTGAAATTGACATGCAGTAGAAGTTGGTTTAGAGTAACCAAAATCAATGACATATAATGATACCTGTTATGTTGAGTAAAGACTGGTTTAGTTTATTGATTCCGATTATTCAAACTTTTTTTTCTAAATGTGATGCCATTCCATTCTCCCCCTGGTTTTTATTTTCTGTAGCCTCGGTTTTCATTGTTTAATTTTTGGACCCTAAAGTTTATTGGTTGAGTAAAAAAAGACCTTAAAGTTTGTAGGTTGAAAAAAGACACGTGTATTGTTTTTCTTTTTCTTTCCATGTTTGAGTTTATCTCTTGATTACCACCAAATTTCAGAACTAAGATTAAAACTGATATTGAAACTATAATACACCTCTCTTATTCATGTCGGAACTACTTGGACCCTGAAGTGCTCATGCTGATTCTATAACGTGATTGCTAAAAGCCAAAGGAGCTTCAACTTGTAAGACCTGCTCTATTCAAAGTCACTGCAAGCTCCTAAAAACTGTCAACATAATGATAATGATGCAACTTCCTTTACTTTTCCTTTCGTAGTTACCGTATTTCCTAGGGAGTCTTCATGACTTTGCTGCCACTCCGATTTCATAAATAACCTTGCGGGATGCCACTTCTTTCCTACCATCATCCAGTAGCTCTAAGTTCTCCAAATATATTCTTCAAATCTTTTTGTTTTTGTCCAAAAACAGCTCGATTCTGAAACATGTCATTTCATGGTTCAGTTTGCTTCACCCTTTGCTTCTTAACCACTCTGTTTGTCTGCTGTGTCCAGTTCTCCAGTGCGGGGAACAATGACACTGACAAGTTAGCCTTGTATGAAATCAAGTCTAGAATAACCCATGACCCTCTTGGGATCTTCACTTCTTGGAATGAATCCCTTCCTTTCTGTGAGTGGAACGGAGTTACTTGTGGGCATAAACATCAGAGAGTGATAGCATTGGAGTTGCATTCTTCCAAGCTCACAGGTACACTCTCTCCTTTTGTAGGAAACTTGAGCTTTCTTAGGGCTTTAAATCTCAAAAATAATAGCTTCACAGGATCAATCCCTCCAGAAATTGGCCGTTTGCACAGGTTGCAAAAGCTCAACCTCTTGAATAATTCCTTTGGAGGTGGAATTCCATCAAATTTGTCACGTTGCTCAAGCCTCATCTTTCTGAAACTTGACAACAATATGTTGGTCGGAGAAATCCCGCCCGCTCTTGGGTCATTGTTAAACCTACAATTCTTGGGCTTGCAATTGAACAAACTAACTGGACCGATCCCCTCATCTCTAGGAAACTTAACCTCCCTCTTAGAGATTTACATGGCTGAAAGCAACTTGATTGGGACCATTCCAGAAAGCCTAGGTAGGCTAAAACAATTGAGAGTTTTATACCTTGGTGAGAATAATTTTTCAGGAAGAGTTCCACCCTCTATCTTTAATCTCTCACTCTTGGTAGGATTTGACTTGGGAGCAAACAACAACCTGAGTGGAAGCCTGCCTTTACATTTAGGAACCATGCTTCCCAATCTCCAATTCTTTAGCATAGCCATCAATCACTTCACTGGATCTATTCCTGCTTCAATATCCAATTGTTCACATCTAGTCACACTTCAATTAAACACAAACTATCTTCGAGGGGAAGTTCCTTGTCTCCACAAACTGCAAAGCCTTAAAAGAATTCTGTTGTACGGAAACCATCTTGGATTGGGTCAATCCACTGATTTGGACTATGTTTCTTGCTTGGCTAATGCCACCATGTTGGATACGCTTGACATTGGTGATAACAATTTTGGAGGAATTTTTCCCAGCATCATCTGCAACTTCACAACACTTTCATGGTTAGCATTAGGGCCAAATAACATAGCTGGACCAATTCCGAGTTGTATTCACAATCTAGCTCAGATACAAGCGTTATCTGTTAGGGGCAACAAAATATCAGGTGGCATACCTCCAAGCATTGGAAGGCTCAAAAGTTTAGTCATGTTAGATTTATCTGCTAATCAATTATCAGGTCGTATACCATCTACTATTGGAAATTTAACTCATATTGATCAACTTTACTTAGGTGGCAACAAGCTTGAGGGGAACATACCCTCAACTCTTGGGAATTATAGATATATACGATTATTAGACATTTCTATAAATAACCTTAGAGGTAAAATACCATTGCAACTTTTTAATCTCTCCTCGCTATCCGTGGGACTTGGCCTATTTCACAATTCCCTAACTGGATCTCTCCCTAGAGAAGTTGGGAACTTTAAAAATCTGGTTGCGCTTGATGCTTCTTATACAATGCTATCGGGTGTGATACCAAGCACTCTTGGTGCTTGCATAACTCTACAATTCCTATACTTGCAAGGAAACCACTTCCTAGGGGCAATTCCCCCAACATTAAATGCACTAAGAGGTCTTAATCAGTTGGACTTGTCACGGAATAATTTTTCCGGTGAAATTCCAGAGTTCTTGTCAGACTTCCCCTCGCTGCAGCTGCTAAATCTGTCATACAATGACTTTGAAGGAGAGGTTCCCATTGGAGGTGTGTTTAGCAATAAAACAGGACTCTCCATAGTCGGAAACAGTAGGCTTTGTGGAGGTATACCTGAATTGATGCTCCCTCCGTGTAATTTCAAGAAAAGTCGAAAAGGAAGATTGGGACACACAAGGAGGTTGTTGATATCCATTTTTTCAGTGATCCTTGGAGTCGGATTGCTAACAACATGCATACTGCTATATGCATTCAAAAAGAGAAGGAACCAACCCAAAGTTGAATCTGAAGGCACTTTTCCAAGTTTGTCTTACCAGGACATTCTGAAAGCTACAAATGGGCTCTCATCGGAAAATCTGATTGGAAGTGGCACCTTTGGGGTTGTATACAAGGCAATTCTTGATCTGGGGGAAAGAACAAATGTTGCCATCAAGGTGTTTAATTTGGCACACAGGGCTGCTTGCAGGAGTTTCATGGCAGAATGCCAAGTCCTGAGGAACACTAGGCATCGAAATCTGGTCAAGGTTGTAACGGCATGCTCAAGTGTTGATTACCAAGGAAACGATTTCAAAGCCTTAGTGTATGAGTACATGGTTAACGGAAGCTTGGAAGATTGGTTGCATCAAATGCCAATTTCTAGAGAAGAGGGGACAAATGAGGCGCCAAGGAAATTAAATCTTCTTCAGAGATTTGATATTGCTTCTGATGTTGCTTCGGCATTGGAGTATCTTCATCATCATTGTGATGTTCCTATAGTTCATTGCGATCTCAAGCCAAGCAATGTCCTCCTGGATGGGGATATGGTTGCTCATGTGGGTGACTTTGGGTTGGCCAAATTCCTCTCAAATGCCATTGCCATCTCTCATCAGTCAAGCTCCATTGGTGTTAGAGGAACTGTAGGTTATACTCCTCCAGGTAACCTAAATTTTGTATGACAATTTGTTATTAATTTATGTTGGTTACATTAAACATTTGTTATATCATATATATAATTTTAATGCTAGAAATGATCTTTGTTACAGAATACGGAATAGGAAATGAGCTATCCACGCTTGGGGATGTGTACAGTTTCGGAATCCTTGTACTGGAAATCTTCACAAGAAAGAGGCCCACAGATGAGATGTTCAAAGAGGGGACGAGTCTTCGCAGCTTCGTACAAACAGCTTGGCCCGAACGTGTGATGGAGATCATAGATCATGTTCTTCTTGAAGACATATTTGGAGAAGAGATGAATGGAATCACTGATCCCACAAACTATTTGCTCAGAACAGGGGAAAGCAAAGCAATTTTGGAGACTGTGACAGAAGCACTCGGTATAGCACTTTCCTGCTGTGCTGAAGTCCCTCAAGATAGGTTGGATATGGGCGAAGTTGCTGCAAAGCTCAATGCATTTAGAAACAATCTCTCCAGATTTCGCTATCTTCGACAGGGGTGAATCCCAACAGGTATGTATTTTCCTAATTCTCTACTTCACAACTTAATCTGATCTAACTTCCGCTGATCAAGAAATTGAAATTGGATCGTTATTCGTTACTTATGAAATTTGATCTGATTGCAGGCGTACAAGAATCTTGATGTTATTAACAGCAACCTTTGAAGAGGCATGAACGAGATGAGCTCAAATATGTCTGTTTATGACAGCGCTCTCTAAATCCTTTTTCTTGGTGCTTGTAGTATCTATAGGACCGTATGTATATATACTATATTTCCTTGGTGTATAAGCTCTGTTTTGTAATTTGATTTGCGTGTTTAGTACTGGTTTTACTTCCTTGATTACATACATACATACGAGTGGTACGACCCTCTTGGAATCTTCACTTCTTCGAATGAGTCGCTCCATCTTCGTCAGTCGTAATTTCATTTTATCAACTTTAAGCATCAATATCTCTATCAGTGTACAACACTCATCTAGAACCTTAGTACCTTACTGAAATGACATATGTGAAACTGGGTCCAGTGCTCTTCCATGCAGTAGAATTTGGTTTACAAAAAACAGTCAGTTACAGATTGATGGGATAACTATTATGTTGAATATAGGGAAAATCGGATTCTAATAACCGCAACCTTCAGCTTTTGTATGCCAATAATCCCTACTTTGTGTATTCTGGTGGTCCAAAAAAAAATAAAAATTGTATTCTTCTAAGATACCACTAAATGTATACCCTAAATATCATAGATTTTGACTTGCATTCGATTCAGAACTTTGCACAACACTTTCCCACGATTTTTAATGAATTTACAACTGTTGTCCCAAATTTTTTCGATTTTTTTCGATTTTTTCACTTGTATTCCTATTTAAAAAATCATAATAATTGCTCATATTTTTAAAAATATAATTTAAAAATTCTTTTAGTAACTACACTTTATAACCTTTTCCTTGAATAAAGACTGGTTCAGCCAATTGAAAAAAAACGATTATGATCCCGGGTTCACCTTATTCCGGTGCGCCCAGTCCCAACAAGGAACTCCCAGTTGTGCACTTGCATCAACCCCTTTTCAAGAATCATGGTGTTTTCTTTCTTTTTTTTTATTTATTATTCTATCACAACCCATTTGTAAACCCAAACCTACATGCTTTATTTCTATTTGATGTCCAATCCGACCTTTTTAGGTTACTCTTGTTTTTAATTTTCTGTTTGAGTTTCATTTTTCATTATATTTTGATATTTATTTTTTATTCATTCCAATTTTGTAAAAAAAAAAATAATTCTTAAGGTGTGTTTGGTTGGGATGAAAATCATTTTTTGGTGTTCAGTGACTGAAAAATGGATGGATTTGATGTCAATTTATTTGTGTATTTTTTTTGGTTATTGTCGTTTTTTCTTCATATCAAGCTATGTGGTGAGTAATTTATGAGCATTTGAGCATTATAGGCTGTGAGCATTCTAGTTCAGATGTAATGAGCATTGCGTGTTTATGTTATGAGCATTGTTGTAGGCTGAGAATTGTAGTTAAGTTTGACGAGCATTCATGTTCAAAGTAATGAGCATTGTTGTTGTAGGTTACGAGCATAGGTGTTTAGATTTATGAGCATAATGAGTTTATGTAATGAACATTATTGTTATAGGTTATGAGAATTTGTTATAGGTTAGATTCATGAGCATAGGTTCATATTTTTTATCAGCTAACCTCTAAAGTTGGATGGATTTGATGTCAATTTATTTGTGTAATGAGCATTATAGTTCAGCTCTAATGAGCATTGTGTGTTTATGTTATGAGCATTTTTTGTAGGTTGAGAATTGTAGTTAAGTTTGATGAGCATTCATGTTCAAAGTAATGAGCATTGTTGTTGTAGGTTATGAGCATAGGTGTTTAGATTCATGATCAGCATAATGGGTTTATGTAATGAGCATTATCTATTAAATATATTAAAACAAAACCCAAATCAATGTGGTGCTGCCATGTGTCACTCACCAATAGAAAGTTATTTTAAAAAAATTTATTCAAGTTATTAAATGTTACTTTGACTAATACAAAACTACAAATACTTTAAAGATATAATTTAAAATATTAATATGCCATAAGTTTTATGTGGGATGAAATATGTGGGATGTATTGTTACCTATGAACTCCACCATAGATACAATATAGTTTATTTGAAATTTTGAATTCTATTTAATATTAATCGATAGAAGTTGTGATTAATTTCATATAATAAATTATAATTATAACAAAAATAATTAGCAAAAACTAACAAAACTACACAAAAAAAAAATCAGTCAACTAGCCCATCAATATATTTTCAAAAAAAAAAACCTCACCTACCTTGAAATATTATCCAAATATTGGTGACTCTTCTTTTCCATAATGTGAAGCACAATGGCAATAGAGGCAAAAAATTATAAAAAGATAAAAATTATAATTAAAGTGATCCTTACTGTAATCTATAGAAAACTACCTATAAACAATATAATTTGTAAACATTATTATGAAAAGTATATGCAAATTTCATATCACTCATTCAATCGAATGATGAATAAGAAAAGGGAATCAAACTTACAAAAAAGAATACAAAAATTATATATAAGACAAATTAACCGGTGCATCGCACAGGTACAAACACTAGTTGTTGTAGATTATGAGCAAAGGTGTTTAGATTCATGAGCATAATGGGTTTATACAATGAGCATTGTCGTTATAGGTCATGAGTATAGATATTTAGATTCATGAGCATTATAGTTTTACGTGATGAGCATTGTCGTTATAGGTTATGAGCATTGTAGTTCAACAACTTTGATGAGCATAATGGTTTCATGTAATGAACATTGTCGTTATAGGTTATGAGCATTGTAGTTCAGCTTGATGAGCATTATGGTTTATTTAATTTAATGAGCATTGCCGTTATAAGTTATGAGCATTGTAGTTCTGCTTCCATGAGCATTTGTGTGTTTATGTTATGAGCATATTCCATACAATATTTATAATCTGTAACATGAGTACATGACGCTCATAAGCTATAACCACAATGCTCATAACATACTCCATACAATATTCATAATTCGTAGCGTGAATGTTCATAAATATATACTATAATTCTTATAAATTATTTTTATTGAAAATGTATCTACAAGTACAGAAAATATTAAATTACAAAATAATAAAAAGAATATAATGAAAATGACAAAGAAAATTAAAAATTAAAATACACAAATGAAAGCATAATTAAATTGGATGGCAAATCAAATTTAAAATATATTGAAATATTAAATTAAAAAATCATCATTATATTTATTTAAAATAAAAGAAAAAAATAAAAAAATGACGGGTGCACCGAGCACCATGAGCCCGGGCTTATAGTCGTAGTGCTCCAGCCAATTGATTCAAGAAATTTTTCAAAGTCATGGCACATGTTGTTACGTTCCATTTGATTTGTTTTATACATCTTAAAATCAACCCTTAACCACCTGTTGGTCTCCATTATTAATTTCTATTGGAAATACTATGCCTTTGTAAGTGTTGAATGGTTCTTTGATTGAGTTATTTTCGTATGATTTTTATTTTTCTATGAAGTTAAATGTACATTATTTGTCCACACATAGCTCTTTGATTTTTCAATGGCAGTGACAATCAATGAATTGTATAGCAGGCAATAAATTTGGGTTATAATTTTCCGAGGTAGAATTTATGGGAGCAATTTGAAATCGACATGCAGTAGAAGTTGGTTTAGAGTAACCAAAATCAATGACATATAATTAATGATGCCTGTTATGTTGAGTAAAGACTGGTTTAGTTTATTGATTCAGATTATTCAAACTTTTTTTTACATGTGATGCCATCCCATTCTCCCCTTGTATTACTTATATGCATCTTAAATCACCATATACTGATTTTAGTCCTGCTTAATTAGTGTGTCATATACTAAATCTTAATTGAACTAAATAACTTATAGTATGTAGATGATTACAACATGAAACATGAATTCTTGAAGATTTTAGAGTAATTAAGAAAAAAGCCAAACTTTGAACAGCAGGAGGATATATAATCACGCTATCATGGGCTTAAGTCGTAAGCAACTAAATATGCAAATCCGTTTGTTTAATGGACTGATAAGTGATAACTTGTATTGTATAACCACGGGACCGTTAAGGAACGGTACCAAAAACCTCCACTAATCAACCAAGAATACAAGTGGGTACATCAATGTCTTCTCTAGCCTAAACTAGAGGTATTACAAGCATCAAGGATCAACCTTGGAACAACAATTCACCACAAACTCACCAAAATAGGTGGAACAACACAATCATGTAAGTCTCTGATTGCTGGGCTATAACTCGAGATAGGGAGGTCAAAATGACAATCACACCGTTGGATATGAAGAGGAGAGTGTCAGGAACAACATACTAAAATTTGAAGCCGATCGGAGGTCGTTTGGTCGTCGATCGGTGCCAAAAACGAGACTGCAGCACAATACTCTGTTCTCCCTTTTTCTCTCTCCCTTTCTCTGTTTATGCGTGTGTTCTTCTGGCTTGCTACACCCAGCAAAAACAGCCTCCTCAAAATAATTCAACACACCCAAGAAGTTTCCTTTGGAAGCTAACAAAAGAGGGGGAAAAACTTGGGCCTTTTTACCACACATATATTAGCCCACATAATATATTAGGCCCCAAAAAATTTGTTGGACCCCTTCTTCCATGTAGGAGGGAAATACCCAACAAATCTCCCCCTCCCTCCTATATGGAGGGTTCCATCAAACCCGCCTTCAATCGACAGGTAATGAGCTTGCTCTTGGGTACAATCTTTGTCAACATATCCGAACCATTTTGATCGGTGTGAACTTTTTCAAGTTGCAACAAGTTCTCTTCCACCACTTCTCGAATCCAATGATATCTTCTTCGTATGTGTTTGGTTCGAGAATGGTAGGCAGCATTCTTGGCAAGGTGGATGGCGCTTTGACTATCACAATGAAGTGCATATTTTTCTTGGTTCAAACCAAGCTCCTCTAGAAAATTTTTCATCCACAATAGTTCCTTGCCAGCTTCGACGAGTGCAATGTACTCAGCCTCAGTAGTTGACAAAGCAACACATTTTTGTAGTCTTGATTGCCAAGACACAGCAGCACCTGCAAAAATCATCAAATAACCAGAGGTAGACTTGCTAGAATCAACATCACCTGACATATCAGCATCTGTGTAGCCATCTAGCACAGGTTGTCCAGGTCCAAAACATAAACAAACTCTAGAAGTACCCCTGAGATACCGTAGTATCCACTTCATCACGCCCAATGCTCCTTACCAGATTAGACATGAACCGACTAACAACCCCAACGCATGTGCAATGTCCGGCCTTGTATGCACCATAGGTACATCAAACTTCCTACACCGAGCGTAGGGAACTCTCCTCATGTAGTCTTTGTCTTCCTTACTTGTAGGACACTGATTAGAACTTAATTTCATGTGGCCTGCAAGTGGAGAACTCACAGGTTTAGCCTTGTCCATGTTAAATTTTTGGAGCATCTTCTCAATGTATCTCTTGGGATAGCCAAAGCTTCTTATTCTTTCTATCCCGATCGATGGTCATGCCTAAGATTTGCTTCAGACCAAGATCCTTCATTGCAAAGGATTTACTCAAGGCATTCTTCAGTTAGAAATCCTCTTGGTGTTAGAACCAACAATCAACATATCATCAACATATAAAAGGAGAATCGAAAGTCACCTGGGTAGTGCTTCACAAATACACGTGATCTGTATGTGTTTTGTGGAATTGATGCTTGATCATAAATGACTCAAATTTCTTGTACCATTGCCGAGGTGCTTGTTTCAAACCATACAAGCTCTTTTTCACTTAGACAAGTTTCTCCTTGCCCTTAACCTGGAAGCCTTCAGGTTGTTCCATATAAATGTCCTCCTCTAAGTCACCATGGAGGAAAGCGATCTTCACATCAAGTTGTTCAATCTCTAAGTCCAGGCTTGCTAGCCCAAGTACAACTCTGATTGAAGACATCCTCACAACTGGAGAGAAAATCTCATCATAATCGACACCCTTCTTCTGACTGAAGCCTTTTACCACCAACCTTGCCTTATAACGTGGTGGTGATCCATCTTCTCTATATTTGAGTTTGAACACCCACTTGTTCTTGAGTGCTCTCTTGCCCTTAGGTAACTCCACTAGATCATAGGTGTGATTCTCATGTAAGGAATTCATCTCATCTTGCATGGCATACCACTCCTTGTTGTGATCTTGTGACATGGCTTCCTTATAAGTTTCGTGCTCTCCCCATCATCAACAACACAAACTCACCGGAGGATATCGTGAGGAAGGTTGCCTGTCTAGTAGATTTTCTCAACTGAGCTTCTCCTTGTGCATGAGGTTGTTGTGGTGGATCATTGTCGTTAGCATCATCATCCTCATCATCATTACCACCACCATCATCATGTCCATTTTCAACATCATTATCATTATCATCAAGATGAGCATTTTCAATATCATTATCATCATGGCCATCATTTTCATGAACATCTCCCCATGAGCTTGAGGAGGTGGATCGGGAAAATTGGAGTTAGTGCACCCGGTGATAGAAGATAAATCAACTGTAATGAATTGTCAATGTGCAATTGTCCGGTCTTCAAAGAACACAACATCTCTCGCTTCTTATCACCTTCCTATCAATCGATCCCATAGTCTGCACTCCAAACTCGTGTTGAGTACCCCAAAAATACACTGTTTCACCTTCTTATCAAGCTTGGACCTTTCATCTCTAGGAATATGAACAAATGCTCTGCATCCAAAGACTCTCAGGTGCTTGTAGGATACATCTTTCTCCGTCCATACTCTTTGTGGAACATCACCATCAAGTGGAATTGAGGGAGAAAGGTTGATTAAGTACACTGCTGTAAACAAAGCCTCTGCCCAAAATGATTTAGATAACTTTGCATGAGAGAGCATACACCTGATTCTTTCATTGATTGTCCTGTTCATTCTCTCTGCAACTCCATTCAACTGAGGTGTCTTTGGAACTGTCTTCTCAAGCTTGATGCTTTGGGCCTTGCAGTAATGCTCAAATGGCCCCCTGTATTCACCACCATTGTCTGATCTAACACACTTGAGCTTCTTACCAGTTTCACGTTCAACTCTGGCTTGAAATTCTTGAAATTTCTGGAGTACCTGGTCTTTGCTTTTCAACACAAAAGCCCACACTTTTCGAGAATGATCATCAATAAAAGTCACAAAATATTGTGCACCACTATGCGATCTAGCATCCATAGAACAAACATCAGTATGAACAAGATCAAGTACATTCTTTCTTCTAGAAGGTGGGCGTGTGTGAAATGTTGCACGGTGTTGTTTTCCAGCTAAACAATCCACACAAGGTTTCAAGTTCATACCTGCAACATCAGGGAGGAGTTTCTTCTTGGCAAGCATCTGCATGCCTTTTTCACTCATGTGACCAAGTCTCTGGTGCCACAACTCACTAGAGGAATCATCAATTGTGTTGGCCTCTCCAGTACACACCTTAGCTTGCATCACATACAACGAATATTGCTTCGTGGCTCGAGCAACAACCAAGCTACCCTTTGTGACCTTCCATTTACCATTACCAGAATGATTGGTAAAACCTTCATCATCGAGCACGCCAGAAGATATCAAATTCAATCTAATGTCAGGGACATGTCTGACATTTCAATACCACTGCGGCTGTAGATGTCTCTAATATGACTGTACCCATACCAGTGATCTTAGATGAACCATCATTTCCCATCATCACATGGCCAAACTCACCACTAGTGTAGGATGAGAAGTACTCACGACGTGAAGTAAGGTGATATGAAGCACCCGAATCAATCACCCAAGTGCAGTCATCACTGGCGAGGTTAATGCAACCTTGATCACCAATGAGAAATAAATCATCACCTCTTGCTATGGCACTGGTACCCTTATCTTATGACTGGTGCCCGGAGTTGTCACCTTTCTCTTTCCTTTCTTGGGATTTATCCCGCTTCTTTTTCCTGCAAAATCTTTCAATGTGACCCGGCTTGTTGCAATAATGGCAAATAATTTTGTCTCGGCCTTGATTTTGATCTCCCCGACTTGTGTGCTATGGAATGAATCCTTGTCTTTGATTCTACCCCTATTAGAATCTTGTGCCACATTGGCTTCTGAGTGCCCAGAAGAGCCCACTAATTTTCTTCTCGAATCCTCATTTAGTAAGGCAGCTTTTACCATATCCATAGACAACTTTGGCGTCGAGTTGCTAAGAGACACAAAGAGAGTCTCCCAACTTTCTGGAAGTGTGCAAAGTAGTAGCAGGGCCTGCAACTCATCTTCAAGAATCATCTCTGTAGTAGATAATTGATTAATTAGTTCTTGGAAGCTATTCAGATGAACTACCATGCTCCCATCATCTTTGTACTTTAATTGCACAATCTTCTTCATTAGAGAAGCCTTGCTCATGAAATTTTTCTTCTAATACATAGCAGCTATCTTTTTGCAGAATGTGAAGGCATTCGTCTCTTTACTAACATGTTGTAGGACAATTTTATTAATAAATTGTCTAATGGTGCCGGCAGCCTTACGGTTTAGAACATTCCATTCCGTATACATCACACCCTCCGAATATGCTCATTTATAATGGGTTCATATAAATCCTTCACATAAAGAATGTCTTCCATGAGGATTTTCCAAGTAGAGTAATTTGTACCATCCAATAAAACCATACTGTAGCATTCACTTTGTCATCCATTTTAACAACACAATCCCACAACCAACCAAGCTCGATACTGCAGTTGATGGGAAAGGGCTCAACAAAACATTAACAAACCCGATTATATGGAAGCAAGTTTCAATCTTTCCTTCTTGTGTTTTAGAATGAGCAATTCACAAATAACCAAATTACTCTATCAAATATCAAGCAAGCCAAACACCAAACAATCAAAGACACCAAATTTACGTGGAAAACCCCAATGTGGGAAAAACCACGGGACCGTTAAGGAACGTACAAAACCTCCACTAATCAACCAAGAATACAAGTGGGTACATCAATGTCTTCTCTAGCCTAAACTAGAGGTATTACAAGCATCAAGGATCAACCTTGGAACAACAATTCACCACAAACTCACCAAAATAGGTGGAACAACACAATCATGTAAGTCTCTGATTGCTGGGCTATAACTCGAGATAGGGAGGTCAAAATGACAATCACACCGTTGGATATGAAGAGGAGAGTGTCAGGAACAACATACTAAAATTTGAAGCCGATCGGAGGTCGTTTGGTCGTCGATCGGTGCCAAAAACGAGACTGCAGCACAATACTGTTCTCCTTTTTCTCTCCCTTTCTCTGTTTATGCGTGTGTTCTTCGGCTTGCTACACCCAGCAAAAACAGCCTCCTCAAAATAATTCAACACACAAGAAGCTTCCTTTGGAAGCTAACAAAAGAGGGGAAAACTTGGGCCTTTTTACCACACATATATTAGCCCACATAATATATTAGGCCCCAAAAAATTTGTTGGACCCCTTCTTCCATGTAGGAGGGAAATACCCAACAAATCTCCCCCTCCCTCCTATATGGAGGGTTCCATCAAACCCGCCTTCAATCGGCTGTAATGAGCTTGCTCTTGGGTACAATCTTTGTCAACATATCCGAACCATTTTGATCGGTGTGAACTTTTCAAGTTGCAACAAGTTCTCTTCCACCACTTCTCGAATCCAATGATATCTTCTTCAGATGTGTTTGGTTCGAGAATGGTAGGCACATTCTTGGCAAGGTGGATGGCGCTGACTATCACAATGAAGTGCATATTTTTCTTGGTTCAAACCAAGCTCCTCTAGAAAATTTTTCATCCATAGTTCCTTGCCCGGCCGGCGTGCAATGTACTCAAATTTCGAGAGTTGACAAAGCAACACATTTTTGTAGTCTTGATTGCCAAGACACAGCAGCACCTGCAAAAATCATCAAATAACCAGAGGTAGACTTGCTAGAATCAACATCACCTGACATATCAGCATCTGTGTAGCCATCTAGCACAGGTTGTCCAGGTCCAAAACATAAACAAACTCTAGAAGTACCCCTGAGATACCGTAGTATCCACTTCATCGCCCAATGCTCCTTACTGTGATTAGACATGAACCGACTAACAACCCCAACTGCATGTGCAATGTCTGGCCTTGTACAGACCATAGGGTACATCAAACTTCCTACAGCTGAAGCGTAGGGAACTCTCCTCATGTAGTCTTTGTCTTCCTTACTTGTAGGACACTGATTAGAACTTAATTTCATGTGGCCTGCAAGTGGAGAACTCACAGGTTTAGCCTTGTCCATGTTAAATTTTTGGAGCATCTTCTCAATGTATCTCTCTTGGGATAGCCAAAGCTTCTTATTCTTTCTATCCCGACTGATGGTCATGCCTAAGATTTGCTTCGCAGGACCAAGATCCTTCATTGCAAAGGATTTACTCAAGGCATTCTTCAGGTTAGAAATCCTCTTGGTGTTAGAACCAACAATCAACATATCATCAACATATAAAAGGAGAATCAGAAAGTCACCTTCGGGGTAGTGCTTCACAAATACACAGTGATCTGTATGTGTTTTGTGGAATTGATGCTTGATCATAAATGACTCAAATTTCTTGTACCATTGCCGAGGTGCTTGTTTCAAACCATACAAGCTCTTTTCACTGCGGACAAGTTTCTCCTTGCCCTTAACCCGAAGCCTTCAGTTGTTCCATATAAATGTCCTCCTCTAAGTCACCATGGAGGAAAGCGGTCTTCACATCAAGTTGTTCAATCTCTAAGTCCAGGCTTGCTGCTAGCCCAAGTACAACTCTGATTGAAGACATCTTCACAACTGGAGAGAAAATCTCATCATAATCGACACCCTTCTTCCGATCAAGCCTTTTACCACCAACTTGCCTTATAACGTGGTGGTGATCCATCTTCTCTATATTTGAGTTTGAACACCCACTTGTTCTTGAGTGCTCTCTTGCCTTAGGTAACTCCACTAGATCATAGGTGTGATTCTCATGTAAGGAATTCATCTCATCTTGCATGGCATTGTACCACTCCTTGTTGTGATCTTGTGACATGGCTTCCTTATAAGTTTCAGGCTCTCCCCATCCCAACAACACAAACTCACCGGAGGATATCGTGAGGAAGGTTGCCTCTGTCTAGTAGATTTTCTCAACTGAGCTTCTCCTTGTGCATGAGGTTGTTGTGGTGGATCATTGTCGTTAGCATCATCATCCTCATCATCATTACCACCACCATCATCATGTCCATTTTCAACATCATTATCATTATCATCAAGATGAGCATTTTCAACATCATTATCATCATGGCCATCATTTTCATGAACATCTCCCCCATGAGCTTGAGGAGGTGGATCAGAAAAATGGAGTCAGCGCACTTCGTGATAGAAGATAAATCAATCAGATGTAATTGTCAATGTCTGCAATTGTCTGGTCTTCAAAGAACACAACATCTCTGCTTCTTATCACCTTCCTATCAACTGGATCCCATAGTCTGTACCCAAACTCGTGTTCAGAGTACCCCAAAAAAATACACTGTTTCACCTTCTTATCAAGCTTGGACCTTTCATCTCTAGGAATATGAACAAATGCTCTGCATCCAAAGACTCTCAGGTGCTTGTAGGATACATCTTTCTCCGTCCATACTCTTTGTGGAACATCACCATCAAGTGGAATTGAGGGAGAAAGGTTGATTAAGTACACTGCTGTAAACAAAGCCTCGCCAAAATGATTTAGATAACTTTGCATGAGAGCATACACTGATTCTTTCATTGATTGTCCTGCTCATTCTCTCTGCAACTCCATTCAACCGAGGTGTCTTTGAACTCTTCTCAAGCTTGATGCTTTGGGCCTTGCAAGAATGCTCAAATGGCCCCGTATTCACCACCATTATGCGATCTAACACACTTGAGCTTCTTACCGCCACGCTCAACTCGCTTGAAATTTCTTGAAATTTCTGAGTACTGGTCTTTGCTTTTCAACACAAAAGCCCACACTTTTCGAGAATGATCATCAATAAAAGTCACAAAATATTGTGCACCACTATGCGATCTAGCATCCATAGAACAAACATCGATGAACAAGATCAAGTACATTCTTTCTTCTAGAAGGTGGCGTGTGTGAAATGTTGCACGGTGTTGTTTTCCACTAAACAATCCACACAAGGTTTCAAGTTCATACCGCAACATCGTGAGGAGTTTCTTCGCAAGCATCCGCATGCCTTTTCACTCATGTGACCAAGTCTCCGTGCCACAACTCACTAGGAATCATCAATTGTGTTGGCCTCCAAGACACACCTTAGCTTGCATCACATACAACGAATATTGCTTCGGCTCGAGCAACAACCAAGCTACCCTTTGTGACCTTCCATTTACCATTACCAGAATGATTGGTAAAACCTTCATCATCGAGCACGCCAGAAGATATCAAATTCAATCTAATGTCAGGGACATGTCTGACATTTCTCAATACCAGCTTGCAGCCTGTAGATGTCTCTAATATGACTGTACCCATACCAGTGATCTTAGATGAACCATCATTTCCCATCATCACATGGCCAAACTCACCACTAGTGTAGGATGAGAAGTACTCACGACGTGAAGTAAGGTGATATGAAGCACCCGAATCAATCACCCAAGTGCAGTCATCACTGGCGAGGTTAATGCAACCTTGATCACCAATGAGAAATAAATCATCACCTCTTGCTATGGCACTGGTACCCTTATCTTATGACTGGTGCCCGGAGTTGTCACCTTTCTCTTTCCTTTCTTGGGATTTATCCCGCTTCTTTTTCCTGCAAAATCTTTCAATGTGACCCGGCTTGTTGCAATAATGGCAAATAATTTTGTCTCTGGGCCTTGATTTTGATCTCCCCCTGGACTTGTGTCTGCTATGGAATGAATCCTTGTCTTTGATTCTACCCCTATTAGAATCTTGTGCCACATCGCTTCTGAGTGCCCAGAAGAGCCCACTAATTTTCTTCTCGAATCCTCATTTAGTAAGGCAGCTTTTACCATATCCATAGACAACTTTGGCGTCGAGTTGCTAAGAGACACAAAGAGAGTCTCCCAACTTTCTGGAAGTGTGCAAAGTAGTAGCTACCGCAACTCATCTTCAAGAATCATCTCGTAGTAGATAATTGATTAATTAGTTCTTGGAAGCTATTCAGATGAACTACCATGCTCCCATCATCTTTGTACTTTAATTGCACAATCTTCTTCATTAGAGAAGCCTTGCTCATGACATTTTTCTGCTCATACATAGCAGCGAGCTTTTTCCACAATGTGAAGGCATTCGTCTCTTTACTAACATGTTGTAGCACACTTTTATCAATAAATTGTCTAATGGTGCCGGCAGCCTTACGGTTTAGAACATTCCATTCCGAATACATCACACCCTCTGGAATATGCTCATTTATAATGGGTTCATATAAATCCTTCACATAAAGAATGTCTTCCATGAGGATTTTCCAAGTAGAGTAATTTGTACCATCCAATAAAACCATACCAGGCGCATTCACTTTGTCATCCATTTTAACAACACAATCCCACAACCAACCAAGCTCTGATACCAGATTGATGGGGAAAGGGCTCAACAAAACAGTTAACAAACCCGATTATATGCGGAAGCAAGTTTCAATCTTTCCCTTCTTGTGTTTTAGAATGAGCAATTCACAAATAACCAAATTACTCTATCAAATATCAAGCAAGCCAAACACCAAACAATCAAAGACACCAAATTTACGTGAAAACCCCAATGTGGGGAAACCACGGACCGTTAAGAACGGTACCAAAACCTCCACTAATCAACCAAGAATACAAGTGGGTACATCAATGTCTTCTCTAGCCTAAACTAGAGGTATTACAAGCATCAAGGATCAACCTTGGAACAACAATTCACCACAAACTCACCAAAATAGGTGGAACAACACAATCATGTAAGTCTCTGATTGCTGGGCTATAACTCGAGATAGGGAGGTCAAAATGACAATCACACCGTTGGATATGAAGAGGAGAGTGTCAGGAACAACATACTAAAATTTGAAGCCGATCGGAGGTCGTTTGGTCGTCGATCGGTGCCAAAACGAGACTGCAAAGACAATACTGCTCTCCTTTTTTCTCTCCCTTTCTCTGTTTATGCGTGTGTTCTTCCGCTTGCTACACCCAGCAAAAACAGCCTCCTCAAAATAATTCAACACACCCAAGAAGTTTCCTTTGAAGCTAACAAAAGAGGGGGAAAACTTGGGCCTTTTACCACACATATATTAGCCCACATAATATATTAGGCCCCAAAAATTTGTTGACCCCTTCTTCCATGTAGGAGGGAAATACCCAACAAATCTCCCCCTCCCTCCTATATGGAGGGTTCCATCAAACCCGCCTTCAATCGACAGGTAATGAGCTTGCTCTTGGGTACAATCTTTGTCAACATATCCGAACCATTTTGATCGGTGTGAACTTTTTCAAGTTGCAACAAGTTCTCTTCCACCACTTCTCGAATCCAATGATATCTTCTTCGTATGTGTTTGGTTCGAGAATGGTAGGCAGCATTCTTGGCAAGGTGGATGGCGCTTTGACTATCACAATGAAGTGCATATTTTTCTTGGTTCAAACCAAGCTCCTCTAGAAAATTTTTCATCCACAATAGTTCCTTGCCAGCTTCGACGAGTGCAATGTACTCAGCCTCAGTAGTTGACAAAGCAACACATTTTTGTAGTCTTGATTGCCAAGACACAGCAGCACCTGCAAAAATCATCAAATAACCAGAGGTAGACTTGCTAGAATCAACATCACCTGACATATCAGCATCTGTGTAGCCATCTAGCACAGGTTGTCCAGGTCCAAAACATAAACAAACTCTAGAAGTACCCCTGAGATACCGTAGTATCCACTTCACTGCTGCCCAATGCTCCTTACCAGGATTAGACATGAACCGACTAACAACCCCAACTGCATGTGCAATGTCTGGCCTTGTACAGACAATAGTGTACATCAATCTTCATACAGCTGAAGAGTAGGGAACTCTCCTCATGTAGTCTTTGTCTTCCTTACTTGTAGGACACTGATTAGAACTTAATTTCATGTGGCCTGCAAGTGGAGAACTCATAGGTTTAGCCTTGTCCATGTTAAATTTTTGGAGCATCTTCTCAATGTATCTCTCTTGGGATAGCCAAAGCTTCTTATTCTTTCTATCCCGACTGATGGTCATGCCTAAGATTTGCTTCGCAGGACCAAGATCCTTCATTGCAAAGGATTTACTCAAGGCATTCTTCAGGTTAGAAATCCTCTTGGTGTTAGAACCAACAATCAACATATCATCAACATATAAAAGGAGAATCAGAAAGTCACCTTCGTGGTAGTGCTTCACAAATACACAAAGGATCTCGTATGTGTTTTGTGGAATTGATGCTTGATCATAAATGACTCAAATTTCTTGTACCATTGCCGAGGTGCTTGTTTCAAACCATACAAGCTCTTTTTCAGCTTGCAGACAAGTTTCTCCTTGCCCTTAACCTGGAAGCCTTCAGGTTGTTCCATATAAATGTCCTCCTCTAAGTCACCATGGAGGAAAGCGGTCTTCACATCAAGTTGTTCAATCTCTAAGTCCAGGCTTGCTGCTAGCCCAAGTACAACTCTGATTGAAGACATCTTCACAACTGGAGGACACCCTTCTTCTGACTGAAGCCTTTTACCACCAACCTTGCCTTATAACGTGGTGGTGATCCATCTTCTCTATATTTGAGTTTGAACACCCACTTGTTCTTGAGTGCTCTCTTGCCCTTAGGCAACTCCACTAGATCATAGGTGTGATTCTCATGTAAGGAATTCATCTCATCTTGCATGGCATTGTACCACTCCTTGTTGTGATCTTGTGACATGGCTTCCTTATAAGTTTCAGGCTCTCCCCCATCAGTCAACAACACAAACTCACCGGGAGGATATCGTGAGGAAGGTTGCCTCTGTCTAGTAGATTTTCTCAACTGAGCTTCTCCTTGTGCATGAGGTTGTTGTGGTGGATCATTGTCGTTAGCATCATCATCCTCATCATCATTACCACCACCATCATCATGTCCATTTTCAACATCATTATCATTATCATCAAGATGAGCATTTTCAATATCATTATCATCATGGCCATCATTTTCATGAACATCTCCCCCATGAGCTTGAGGAGGTGGATCAGGAAAAATTGGAGTTGGGTGCACCCTGGTGATAGAAGATAAATCAACTGTAACAGAATTGTCAATGTCTGCAATTGTCTGGTCTTCAAAGAACACAACATCTCTGCTTCGTATCACCTTCCTATCAACTGGATCCCATAGTCTGTACCCAAACTCGTGTTCAGAGTACCCCAAAAAAATACACTGTTTCACCTTCTTATCAAGCTTGGACCTTTCATCTCTAGGAATATGAACAAATGCTCTGCATCCAAAGACTCTCAGGTGCTTGTAGGATACATCTTTCTCCGTCCATACTCTTTGTGGAACATCACCATCAAGTGGAATTGAGGGAGAAAGGTTGATTAAGTACACTGCTGTAAACAAAGCCTCTGCCCAAAATGATTTAGATAACTTTGCATGAGAGAGCATACACCTGATTCTTTCATTGATTGTCCTGTTCATTCTCTCTGCAACTCCATTCAACTGAGGTGTCTTTGGAACTGTCTTCTCAAGCTTGATGCTTTGGGCCTTGCAGAATGCTCAAATGGCCCCTGTATTCACCACCATTGTCCGATCTAACACACTTGAGCTTCTACCGCTTCACGCTCAACTCGCTTGAAATTCTTGAAATTTCGAGTACTGGTCTTTGCTTTTCAACACAAAAGCCCACACTTTTCGAGAATGATCATCAATAAAAGTCACAAAATATTGTGCACCACTATGCGATCTAGCATCCATAGAACAAACATCGCATGAACAAGATCAAGTACATTCTTTCTTCTAGAAGGTGGGCGTGTGTGAAATGTTGCACGGTGTTGTTTTCCAGCTAAACAATCCACACAAGGTTTCAAGTTCATACCTGCAACATCAGGGAGGAGTTTCTTCTTGGCAAGCATCTGCATGCCTTTTCACTCATGTGACCAAGTCTCCGTGCCACAACTCACTAGAGGAATCATCAATTGTGTTGGCCTCCAGTACACACCTTAGCTTGCATCACATACAACGAATATTGCTTCGTGGCTCGAGCAACAACCAAGCTACCCTTTGTGACCTTCCATTTACCATTACCAGAATGATTGGTAAAACCTTCATCATCGAGCACGCCAGAAGATATCAAATTCAATCTAATGTCAGGGACATGTCTGACATTTCTCAATACCAGCTTGCAGCCTGTAGATGTCTCTAATATGACTGTACCCATACCAGTGATCTTAGATGAACCATCATTTCCCATCATCACATGGCCAAACTCACCACTAGTGTAGGATGAGAAGTACTCACGACGTGAAGTAAGGTGATATGAAGCACCGAATCAATCACCCAGTGCGCAAATCATCGGGCGAGGTTAATGCAACCTTGATCACCAATGAGAAATAAATCATCACCTCTTGCTATGGCACTGGTACTTTATCTTATGATCGTGCCCGAGTTGTCACCTTTCTCTTTCCTTTCTTGGGATTTATCCCGCTTCTTTTTCCTGCAAAATCTTTCAATGTGACCCGGCTTGTTGCAATAATGGCAAATAATTTTGTCTCTGGGCCTTGATTTTGATCTCCCCGACTTGTGTCCATATGGAATGAATCCTTGTCTTTGATTCTACCCTATTAGAATCTTGTGCCACATTGGCTTCGAGTGCCCGTAAGAGCCCACTAATTTTCTTCTCGAATCCTCATTTAGTAAGGCGCTTTTACCATATCCATAGACAACTTTGGCCGAGTTGCTAAGAGACACAAAGAGAGTCTCCCAACTTTCTGGAAGTGTGCAAAGTAGTAGCACGGCCTGCAACTCATCTTCAAGAATCATCTCTGTAGTAGATAATTGATTAATTAGTTCTTGGAAGCTATTCAGATGAACTACCATGCTCCCATCATCTTTGTACTTTAATTGCACAATCTTCTTCAGAGAAGCCTTGCTCATGACATTTTTCTGCTCATACATAGCAGCGAGCTTTTTCCACAATGTGAAGGCATTCGTCTCTTTACTAACATGTTGTAGCACACTTTTATTAATAAATTGTCTAATGGTGCAATGACTTACTGTTTAGAACATTCCATTCCGAATACATCACACCCTCTGGAATATGCTCATTTATAATGGGTTCATATAAATCCTTCACATAAAGAATGTCTTCCATGAGGATTTTCCAAGTAGAGTAATTTGTACCATCCAATAAAACCATACCAGGCGCATTCACTTTGTCATCCATTTTAACAACACAATCCCACAACCAACCAAGCTCTGATACCAGATTGATGGGGAAAGGGCTCAACAAAACAGTTAACAAACCCGATTATATGCGGAAGCAAGTTTCAATCTTTCCCTTCTTGTGTTTTAGAATGAGCAATTCACAAATAACCAAATTACTCTATCAAATATCAAGCAAGCCAAACACCAAACAATCAAAGACACCAAATTTACGTGGAAAACCCCAATGTGGGGAAACCACGGACCGTTAAGGAACGGTACCAAAAAACCTCCACTAATCAACCAAGAATACAAGTGGGTACATCAATGTCTTCTCTAGCCTAAACTAGAGGTATTACAAGCATCAAGGATCAACCTTGGAACAACAATTCACCACAAACTCACCAAAATAGGTGGAACAACACAATCATGTAAGTCTCTGATTGCTGGGCTATAACTCGAGATAGGGAGGTCAAAATGACAATCACACCGTTGGATATGAAGAGGAGAGTGTCAGGAACAACATACTAAAATTTGAAGCCGATCGGAGGTCGTTTGGTCGTCGATCGGTGCCAAAAACGAGACTGCAGCACAATACTGCTCTCCTTTTTCTCTCCCTTACTCTGTTTAATCGTGAGTTCTTCTTGCTTTCTACACCCAGCAAAAACAGCCTCCTCAAAATAATTCAACACACCCAAGAAGTTTCCTTTGGAAGCTAACAAAAGAGGGGGAAAAACTTGGGCCTTTTTACCACACATATATTAGCCCACATAATATATTAGGCCCCAAAAAATTTGTTGGACCCCTTCTTCCATGTAGGAGGGAAATACCCAACAAATCTCCCCCTCCCTCCTATATGGAGGGTTCCATCAAACCCGCCTTCAATCGACAGGTAATGAGCTTGCTCTTGGGTACAATCTTTGTCAACATATCCGAACCATTTTGATCGGTGTGAACTTTTTCAAGTTGCAACAAGTTCTCTTCCACCACTTCTCGAATCCAATGATATCTTCTTCGTATGTGTTTGGTTCGAGAATGGTAGGCAGCATTCTTGGCAAGGTGGATGGCGCTTTGACTATCACAATGAAGTGCATATTTTTCTTGGTTCAAACCAAGCTCCTCTAGAAAATTTTTCATCCACAATAGTTCCTTGCCAGCTTCGACGAGTGCAATGTACTCACTCGTGAGTTGACAAAGCAACACATTTTTGTAGTCTTGATTGCCAAGACACAGCAGCACCTGCAAAAATCATCAAATAACCAGAGGTAGACTTGCTAGAATCAACATCACCTGACATATCAGCATCTGTGTAGCCATCTAGCACAGGTTGTCCAGGTCCAAAACATAAACAAACTCTAGAAGTACCCCTGAGATACCGTAGTATCCACTTCACTGCTGCCCAATGCTCCTTACTGTGATTAGACATGAACCGACTAACAACCCCAATCATGTGCAATGTCCGGCCTTGTATGCACTATAGCGACATCAAACTTCCTACACCAAGCGTAGGAACTCTCCTCATGTAGTCTTTGTCTTCCTTACTTGTAGGACACTGATTAGAACTTAATTTCATGTGGCCTGCAAGTGGAGAACTCACAGGTTTAGCCTTGTCCATGTTAAATTTTTGGAGCATCTTCTCAATGTATCTCTCTTGGGATAGCCAAAGCTTCTTATTCTTTCTATCCCGACTGATGGTCATGCCTAAGATTTGCTTCGCAGGACCAAGATCCTTCATTGCAAAGGATTTACTCAAGGCATTCTTCAGGTTAGAAATCCTCTTGGTGTTAGAACCAACAATCAACATATCATCAACATATAAAAGGAGAATCAGAAAGTCACCTTCGGGGTAGTGCTTCACAAATACACAAATGATCTCAGATGTGTTTTGTGGAATTGATGCTTGATCATAAATGACTCAAATTTCTTGTACCATTGCCGAGGTGCTTGTTTCAAACCATACAAGCTCTTTTTCAGCTTGCAGACAAGTTTCTCCTTGCCCTTAACCTGGAAGCCTTCAGGTTGTTCCATATAAATGTCCTCCTCTAAGTCACCATGGAGGAAAGCGGTCTTCACATCAAGTTGTTCAATCTCTAAGTCCAGGCTTGCTGCTAGCCCAAGTACAACTCTGATTGAAGACATCTTCACAACTGGAGGACACCCTTCTTCTGACTGAAGCCTTTTACCACCAACCTTGCCTTATAACGTGGTGGTGATCCATCTTCTCTATATTTGAGTTTGAACACCCACTTGTTCTTGAGTGCTCTCTTGCCCTTAGGCAACTCCACTAGATCATAGGTGTGATTCTCATGTAAGGAATTCATCTCATCTTGCATGGCATTGTACCACTCCTTGTTGTGATCTTGTGACATGGCTTCCTTATAAGTTTCAGGCTCTCCCCCATCAGTCAACAACACAAACTCACCGGGAGGATATCGTGAGGAAGGTTGCCTCTGTCTAGTAGATTTTCTCAACTGAGCTTCTCCTTGTGCATGAGGTTGTTGTGGTGGATCATTGTCGTTAGCATCATCATCCTCATCATCATTACCACCACCATCATCATGTCCATTTTCAACATCATTATCATTATCATCAAGATGAGCATTTTCAACATCATTATCATCATGGCCATCATTTTCATGAACATCTCCCCCATGAGCTTGAGGAGGTGGATCAGAAAATGGAGTCAGTGCACTCGTGATAGAAGATAAATCAACTGTAACAGAATTGTCAATGTCTGCAATTGTCTGGTCTTCAAAGAACACAACATCTCTGCTTCGTATCACCTTCCTATCAACTGGATCCCATAGTCTGTACCCAAACTCGTGTTCAGAGTACCCCAAAAAAATACACTGTTTCACCTTCTTATCAAGCTTGGACCTTTCATCTCTAGGAATATGAACAAATGCTCTGCATCCAAAGACTCTCAGGTGCTTGTAGGATACATCTTTCTCCGTCCATACTCTTTGTGGAACATCACCATCAAGTGGAATTGAGGGAGAAAGGTTGATTAAGTACACTGCTGTAAACAAAGCCTCTGCCCAAAATGATTTAGATAACTTTGCATGAGAGCATACACTGATTCTTTCATTGATTGTCTGCTCATTCTCTCGCAACTCCATTCAACCGAGGTGTCTTTGAACCGCTCTTCAAGCTTGATGCTTTGGGCCTTGCAGTAATGCTCAAATGGCCCCCTGTATTCACCACCATTGTCTGATCTAACACACTTGAGCTTCTTACCAGTTTCACGTTCAACTCTGGCTTGAAATTCTTGAAATTTCTGGAGTACCTGGTCTTTGCTTTTCAACACAAAAGCCCACACTTTTCGAGAATGATCATCAATAAAAGTCACAAAATATTGTGCACCACTATGCGCCATGATCGATTCTTCCCTTTCTTCTACTCTTGCTCGCTGTTTTCATGGTTGACAGTGGAAAGCAGCTGCTGGGAGTCGACTCAGCCAATCTTCGTTTTGGATTCTCCGGCGAGTGCAAATGCTAACTGAGTTGAATCGCCAGCGGAGAAATCGAGTTCTAGGGTTTCGAAATCTGGAGAAAGAGTTTATCAGCTCATTCTTACGTAATTGGACTTGCTTTTCAGCCAATTTGAGTAAGAATTGCAGGTACAGTGTTTCAGAATCTCCTAATAATGGCTTTGTGTTGATAAGGGAGCTTAAGATATACTTGAAAATGATACCTCTTATTATCACTTGCAAAATATACAAGAGCAATTTCCACAAGATCACACAAACACTCAAGGATGTGTGGGATACCTCACTTGCTCTCAAGGAGACCTCTCTAGCTCTCAACTTTGTGGAATGCCTCACTCTTATTGTATGCTTACATAAGTAGCCTAAACTTATATTTATACTTGTTCCACCTCCTTAATGTGTGGTGGATATTAAGCCACATGTCATTACCCTAATGACATTCTAGATATTTCTATTAATATCTTAGATAATTACTTAGGCACTAGAATTATCTAGGTAAATATCTAGATATCACTTATACATATATCTAGATATTACTTTGTCTAGATTTTTCTCTAACAATATCTTGCTTCTAATATTTGTCTAGATATTATTTTCTAGATAATTCTTCTTGAAGAAATGGGGGATGATCTATTTTAACACTCCCCCTCAGCACCCACTTTCTTCAAAGTAGTTCTTGAAACCATGCCAAGGCTTGCTCGAAATTCCTCGAACTTTCCGCCACCAAGCCCTTTCGTGAAGATATCTGCTACTTGGTCTTCTGTCCTCGTGTTCTATGTTGATCTCTCCTTTTAGTACTTTCTCTCGTATGAAGTGATAGTGTACCTCCACATGCTTAGTTCTTGCATGAAAAATTGGATTCTCTGCCAATCGTATGGCGTAGAGGTTATCGCCGCACTTTAACTTGATAGGTTCATTGATAGGAACATGAAGATCTTCGAATAGTTGGATCAACCATGCACATTCTTGAGCTGCCATTGCTGCTGCACGATACTCTACTTCCGTGCTTGATAATGACACCGTTGGTTGTCGCCATCGCACCATGAAATAGTCACGACCCAATACTTAACACGTAGTCGTATTTGATCGTCGGGTATCATGATCACCGCATAGTCGCGATCACAATAACCAACTAATTCGACTTTCCATCCTTCAGTAGTATAAACCATAATCAAGCCGCCTTTATGTACCTTAGTACTCTTCGTACTGCTTCCAAGTGAGGCTTCCTTGGTTGTTGCATGTACCGACTTACTACGCTGACAACATATGTAATATCAGGCCTAGTCAGCGTAAGGTAGATCAAACTTCCCACCAATTGGCGATACATAGTCGGGTCTTCAAGCTCTTTCTCCTTGCACGAGCATAGTTTAGCGTTTACCTCCATAGGAGTTGATATTGGTTTACATTCAAGCATGCCATACTTTTTAAGAAGATCTTGAGCATACTTGTGTTGGCACAAGAACAAGCCATCTTCAGTTCTTTCAACCTCGAGACCAAGGAAGTGTTTTAACTCACCGAGATCCTTCATTTGGAAGCGCACTGATAGATTAGCCTTAATTTGCCGAATTTCTCTTTCGTCGTCGCCGGTGATGATGAGATCATCCACATAGACAAGTATTATAACAACTCTTTCTTCTCGAGCCTTCACGAACAAGTTGGAATCTGCTGATGACATCGTGAATCCACTTTGGACCAAGAACTCAGCTATCTTGCCATACCATGCTCGAGGTGCTTGCTTGAGTCCATATAATGCTTTCTTCAATTTGCATACGTAGTTAGGATGATCCTTGCTTTCAAATCCCTTAGGTTGCTCCATATATATCTCCCGGTCTAATTCTCCATGTAGGAAAGCATTTTTCACATCCATCTGCCATAGTCTCCAAGACTTGATGGAGGCCAGTGCTAGTAGAACACGCACTGTGGTGATCTTTGCTACCGGGCTAAATGTCTCTTCATAATCCAACCCGTAGGTTTGAGAGAAGCCTCGAGCCACCAATCGAGCTTTGTACCAATCAATTGAACCATCATGACGTACCTTCAACTTATAAACCCATTTGCATGAGATGGGCTTTGTGTCCTTGGGTTTTGGTACTAATTCCCAAGTCTCATTTTTAATTAAGGCTTGCATTTCCTCCTCCATTGCCTGGCGCCATTCACTCTTTTGACATGCCTCTTCGTAAGTGCTCGGTTCCTTGAAATATGGTCCTTCCACTAATGCAGCATTGGCATATTTAGGGTTTGGTTTTCGTGTCCTCTCAGACCTTCTCACCAATGGCTCCGAGGCTATCTGCGCTCACGTGTCCTCAAGCTGGCTCGGTCTTTCTTCTTCTGAAATCTCATGGCGTACACATGTTTGCCATGGGCTTTTCTCTTTTGTTGGTGTCTCCTCCTTATCGTCTTCTTCTACGGATTTTTCTTGTAATGTTTTCTCAAGACCAATTCCTTGTTCATCATCCTTTAAGTGCTCCTCCAGTCTTTATTCAACCTTTTCTTCAATCTCCTTAGAGTCAGGAAGTGTTAATGCTTGAGTAGACCACCATGAAGATGCTTCATCGAACACCACATTTCTTGATGTGTAACAACGTCCTGTCGTCGGGTCGCAACACTTCCATCCTTTTCTTTCATTGTCATAGCCCACAAATATGCAACGTATGGCCTTCTTGTCGAATTTACTTCGTAAATGATCTGGTATGAAGACATAGCACACACAACCAAAAACTCTTAAGTGACTTACTGTTGGCTTGATATTCCATAGCTTCTCATATGGAGAAACAAACCCGGGCCTTGCTTGTGGTAGCCTATTTGTGACATATACTGCAGTCTTCATACATTCAGCCCAGAAACGCGGTGGCACGTTCTTGGCATGTAGCATGCTTCTGCAAATCTCTGCGAGGTGCCGATTCTTCCTTTCGGCTATGCCATTTTGTTGAGGTGTGTTGGGGCAAGTGAGCTGGCGTCGTATTTTATGAGCTTGCAGATATTCTGAAAACTCTTTAGATGTATACTCTCCCCCATTATCTGTACGTAGGCAAGCTACCTTGCGACCAACTTCACTTTCGACCTTGTTCTTGAACTCCATGAACTTATCTAGTGCCTCTGATTTTTCTTTCATAAAAGCAACCCAAACATATCTTGAGAAATCATCGATAAAGGTAATCATGTACCTGTATCCTGAGATGGATGATTGCTTTACTTTCCCGAAGACATCAGAGTGCACTAGTTGAAGTGGCGCAGTAGCCTTGAACGTAGACTCCTCGTAGGGGAGTTGATGTGCCTTCCCATATTGGCACCCTGCACACACTATATTATCTCGAACTTCAAGTTGTGGAAGGCCCTTCACCATTGACTTTTGCATCATCACCTTTAACTTGTGATAGCTTACATGGCCAAGCCTTGCATGCCAAAGATCGACCGTTTCATTCCTTCTTGTTTTGTCCACATATGCATCTTGTGCAGACATCACGTATACCGACTCCAAACGGCGTCCTTCCATGAGCGGGGTAGAGGTAGGCTTGAAGTTGCGATACATCTTTACATCGTATGGCCCGAACACCACATAGTTGCCCGATGAAGTCAATTGAGATACTGACAAGAGGTTTTTCTTCATTCCCGGCACATGATAGACATTTTGAAGTTGCACCTGATGTGGGCTGAACCGAGGAGCAATTAATGTTTTTCCGATGTGTGAAATCGGCAACTTTGAGTCATTTGCTGTGACTACAACTCGGACTCCTTTGTATTCGGACATGCTTTGCAACTTTCTCATGTCGCCTGTCATGTGGTTGGAACAGCCAGAATCTACGATCCAATCCTCTTGATAATTGACTACTTTGTTGCTCGTCACAGCGAGTGCAATTTCTTCTTCAAGCTCCTTCACATATGTGGCCTCTTTTACTTTGGCAGCTTGAATAGATTCTTCCATCGCAAAGGATGCTTGGAAATCTCATTCTTCCTCACTATCATTATTCGTGAAGGTTGCCGCATTACCTTCTAGTGGGAGTGACCTGCAATCTCGAGCAAAGTGTCCTTTCTTTCCACACTTGTAGCATCGATCATCTTGAAGGCGATATTTCTTCTCCTCTCGATTGTCACGGAACTGACGTGCTCCCCCTCGAGGTGGACCTTGTCCGCGTTGTCCATGCCATTTGGATGATCTTCTTCTTGATAAATCTCCTCCGTTATGATATGGTCTCATGCCCTTACTTAAGTTATTGTGCCTTTGTGGGGCTCTCCTTTTTGTAAATAGAGCTTTCTCTTCATCCTTAATTGAGGTCTTAGACATTTGATTATCCAATTCTTCCTGATTGACTAAGATACTTTCTAATTCGGCCAAATCAGGTTGAGTAGCCCAACCTCTAATCGCTATGATTAGGCCACTATACCTGGGGTCTAAGCCTCTAATAATAATTCGACGCAATCTAGCTTCACTTATTGCACTCTCTGCATCTACTTTTGCTATTTCCCCACATAAAGATTTAACTTTAGTAAAGTATTGACTCACCGTCATGTCTCCTTGCTTTATGGACATGAGCTCATTTTCGAGTTGTTGTAGCTTTGCTTCATTCTTCTTGGTGAATAGTGTTGCCAAGGTATCCCAAGCTTTTTGTGGTGTGTCACAATCCTTGATGTGATGCAAGTACTCATCTTCCACTGTGACTGAGAGAACGTACATAGCTTTCCCGACCTTGATCTCCCATTTCCTCTTGGTCCCTGGGTCAGATGGCGCCTCCTTCTCACTGCCACCAACTACTTCCCACAAATCTTGCCCTTTCAAATAGTACTTGATACGTGTACTCCAATTACTATAGTTGCTCCCATTGAGCTTCTCCATCGAGCTAACTGATGCCGAAAGATTTGCCATACTAACTTGGTAGCGCCCGCGCCAACCAAGAATTTGTGGTCCCAGACCAACAACTATCTCAACCCTTGAACCGGCAGAGTCTCTCCTATGCTTCGGTCCCCGACCGTGAGCACACAAAGAATGCTAGCTCAAGAAGACCCTTGCAACCTTAGCTCTGATACCAAATGTTGATAAGGGAGCTTAAGATATACTTGAAAATGATACCTCTTATTATCACTTTCAAAATATACAAGAGCAATTTCCACAAGATCACACAAACACTCAAGGATGTGTGGGATACCTCACTTGTTCTCAAGGAGACCTCTCTAGCTCTCAACTTTGTGGAATGCCTCACTCTTATTGTATGCTTACATAAGTAGCCTAAACTTATATTTATACTTGTTCCACCTCCTTAATGTGTGGTGGATATTAAGCCACATGTCATTACCCTAATGACATTCTAGATATTTCTATTAATATCTTAGATAATTACTTAGGCACTAGAATTATCTAGGTAAATATCTAGATATCACTTATACATATATCTAGATATTACTTTGTCTAGATTTTTCTCTAACAATATCTTGCTTCTAATATTTGTCTAGATATTATTTTCTAGATAATTCTTCTTGAAGAAATGGGGGATGATCTATTTTAACACTTTGTATGTTCGTTCTACTTGTAGTTCAACCAAACATTCTGAGACTGCCTGGTTGATTTCTTTGGATGATTGTCAGAATAATGTCAAAATGAAAGAAAGATAGAAATTAAACCATGCATTGATTATCAATGAACTACTGCAGCAGCATGACTAGATAAAATGAACGATCACCAACGATGCTTATGAAAAATAAATCAGCAACTCCATCATAATGCATACTTTGGTGCTAAATATTTCTGGGATTATACTTGTTTTGGTGGAAGGTATGTATATTATACTATCCTGCTAGCTGTTTATGTTGAGTATGTTAATTTTGTTCAGATCAGATTTTGATTGCATCTTCACAACAAGTTGAACAATTCTCATAGTTGAAATTCTGGGGTTTCGGAATCTGCAGAATAACATCGAATACTCTGCGGATGAATCTCATCTCCAATTTCAATGATTCCATCGGCAAATTCTACCAATCTTCCGCGAAAAAAATTCATCTTATTGAACTGCAACTCAGTTTTCAGCCGATTAGACTCGGAATTTCAGGTGCACTCTTTCAGAACTCCTTAATAATTGGCTCTTTTTTCCGTTGATTGTCAGAACAAGGTCGAATTTCCAATTTGTGAATGGCTACATTATCTGTCAGAAATATAACTTGTTGATTTCATAGTATTTGCACTGAGTAGGCCCTAAGAATTGCGTATCAGAATCAAAGCCATTAGAAAGAGTGATATTTTACAAATTCCAGATATTTACATAGATGAAATTGATCAACTATAGTATAAATCTGACATATATAGTTGGCCTAATAGCTTCCTGCATAGCTCATTACAGGAAATATGCAGCAAAGTAAAGTTGCCTTCTCCAATCAATGCCCTAATAATTTTAATTTTTCGTGGCATTGACATTAACTAGGATTGTAGGAATCATGAAGATTGTCTTATCTTGGTGAATACTTTGCCATCTTAGTATGCTGTTAGAAAACCAGCCCTTCTTGAATATAAAGATACAGGATTTGCTTTCGGAAAGTGACATGCTTCTCTTCATTTTGATTTTAGAAAACTCTCGACGCCTAGGAAAGAAATTTCTGGCCATGTAAGAAAGCGAACAAAGAAGAACTCGATATCGCGTACGTCACATAACCATGTAAAGTTCAAGTAAATTCCAATAGGCTAATCTTTGCTGAAAAGTTGTGGATTTCTATAACCACACTGAAATGAAATCTGTGAAACTGGGTCCATTGCACTTCCATGCAGTAGCATTTGGTTTACAAAAACCAGTCAGTTACATATTGATGGGATAACTATTATGTTGAATAAAGGGAAAATTGGATTCTAATAATCGCTAATTTCAGCGTTTGTATGTCAATAATCTCCGCTTTGTGTATTTTGATGGTCCAAAAAAATTGTATTCTTCTGAGACACCACTGAGTGTATATCCTAAATATCATAGATTTTGACTTGCATTTGGTTCAAAATTTAGCACAACACTTGCCCACGATTTTTAATGAATTTACAACGTTTGTGCCAAACTTTTTCAATTTTTTCATATTTTTTTTTTCGATTTTTTCGCTTGTAGTCCTTTTAAAAATCATAATAATTGCTCAAATTTTTCAAAAAAAAAATAATTTAAAAATTCTTCTAGTAACTACACTTTATAACCTTTCTGGAGGCATGAATAAAAAAATAAAAAACAATATGGGACAAGAATGAAAAAAATAAAAAAATGTGGAGGTATAGATTTCGTACCACTAGAATATAGTTTTTTTTTTTGGACCACCAGAATACAAAAATAAAGTTGGGATTTATTGAAATCCAATTTTCCTTGAATAAAGACTGGTTCAGTCAATTGATTCATGAGATTTTTCAAAGTCACTGCCACATGTTCCATTTGATTTGTTTTATACATCTTAAAATCAACCCTTTATAATCACCTGTTGGTCTCCACTGTTAATTTCTATTGGAAATACTATATGCTTTTGTAGGTGTTGAATGGTTCTTTGATTGTGTTATTTTCTTATGATTTTTCTCATTCTTTGAAGTTAAATGTACATTATTTGTCCACACAGAGGTCTTTAATTTGATTTTTCCATCCCAGTGACAATCATTGACTTGTATAGCAGGCAATAAATTTGGGTTATAATTTTCCAAGGTCGAATTTATGGGAGCAAGCTGAAATTGACTTTTAGTAGAAGTTGGTTTAGAGTAACCAAAATCAATTGCAACGTATCCCTCTCGCTAAATGTCTGGAAAATTACAGTTCACAAGTCATATTCTTAAGCATTCATTAATTATTGAGTGAGACATCGTTGAATCATCTAATGTTGAAATTAATGGGATTTGGGCTACTTCCATTCTCAATTCTATAAATAACGTTTGCCTTTGTATCCAACACCCATCTGCCTTGTTTTATTCGCTAAAGTGAAAGAGTGAGACATCGTTGCCATAAATCTCAGCTAATCCTTTTCCAAACACTGCTTGAGCCTAAAACATGTCATTTCCTACCTCTGTTTGCTTCATCCTCATCAACTTTCTAGCCGTTCTGTTGGTCTGCAGTGTCCAATTCTCCAATGCGGGGAACAATGTCACTGACAAGTTAGTGTTGTATGACATCAAATCTAGAATAAGCCATGACCCTCTTGGCATCTTGACTTCTTGGAATGAATCCCTTCATTTCTGTGAGTGGAATGGGGTTTATTGTGACCGTAAACATCAGAGAGTGAAAGCATTATGGCTCAATTCGTCCAAGCTTGCAGGTACACTCTCTCCTTTCGTAGGAAACCTTAGCTTTCTTAGGGTCTTGAGTTTCTATAGCAATAGCTTCTCAGGTGCAATCCATCATGAAATTGGTCGTTTGCACAGGTTGCAAACTCTCTACCTCAATGATAATTTATTTGGAGGCGAAATTCCATCCAATTTGTCACGTTGCTCAAGCCTCATCTTTCTGAGACTTGGAAACAACATGTTGGTTGGAGAAATCCCGCCCGCGCTAGGGTCATTGTTAAATCTGCAAGAATTAGACTTGCAATTAAACAAACTAACAGGGCTCATCCCCTCATCTCTAGGAAACTTAACCTCCCTTTCAGAGCTTTCCATGACTCAAAACAACTTGATTGGGACCATTCCAGAAAGCCTAGGTAGGCTAAAGAAACTGATACTTTTGACACTATCTGCCAATAATTTGTCAGGAAGAGTTCCGCCCTCTATCTTTAATCTATCACTCTTGAAAGCCTTTGACTTGGGAGTAAACAACCTGACTGGAAGCCTGCCTTTACATATAGGAACCATGCTTCCCAATCTCCAATTTTTTAGCATATTTGACAATCACTTCACTGGATCAATTCCTGTTTCAATATCCAATTGTTCACATCTAGACACTCTTGAACTAGCCTCAAACTATCTTCAAGGGGAAGTTCCTTGTCTCAACAAACTGCAAACCCTTGAAAGAATTACATTGTATGCAAACCCTCTTGGAGTGGGTCAATCCACTGATTTGGACTTTGTTTCATGCTTGGCTAATGCCACCATGTTGGATTCGCTTCAAATTGGCTGGAACAATTTTGGAGGAATTTTTCCCAGCATCATCTGCAACTTCACAACACTTTCATGGTTAGCATGAGGGCCAAATAACATAGCTGGACCAATTCCGAGTTGCATTCACAATCTAGCTCGGATACAAATATTATATGTTCATGGAAACAAATTATCAGGTGTCATACCTCCAAGCATTGGGAGGCTCCAAAATGTAGCCGGGTTAGATTTATCTGATAATCAATTATCAGGCCCTATACCATCCAGTATTGGAAATTTAACTCATCTTGATCAGGTTTCCTTAGCTGGCAACAAGCTTGAGGGGAACATACCCTCGACTCTAGGGAATTACAGATATATACGAGAGTTAGATATTTCGGGAAATAACCTTAGAGGTGACATACCATTGCAACTTTTTAATCTGTCCTCCCTAACCATGGGACTTAATCTGTCTCACTATTCTCTAACTGGATCTCTCCCTAAAGAAGTTGGGAACTTGAAAAATCTGGTGGTGCTTGATGCTTCTTATACAATGTTATCGGGTGTGATACCGAGCACTCTTGGTGACTGTTTAGCATTAGACTCTCTATACTTGCAAGGAAACCATTTCCAAGGTGCAATTCCCCCAACATTAAATGCACTCAGAGGTCTTAATCAGTTGGACTTGTCACAGAATAATCTGACCGGTGAAATTCCTGAGTTCCTGTCAGACTTCCCGCTGTTACTACTAAATTTGTCATACAATGACTTTGAAGGAGAGGTTCCGGTTGGAGGTGTGTTTAGAAATAAAACGGGACTCTCCATAGTTGGAAATAGTAGGCTCTGCGGAGGCATACGTGAACTGATGCTCCCTCCATGCAATTTCAAGAAAAGCCGAAAAGGAAGATTGGGACACACAAGGAGATTGATCATATCCGTTTTTTCAGTGATCCTTGGAGTTGGATTGCTAACAGCATGCATATTTCTATATGCATTCAAAAAGAGAAGGAACCAACCTAAAGCCGAATCTGAAAGCACTTTTCCAAGTTTGTCTTACCAGGACATTCTGAAAGCTACAAATGGGCTCTCATCGGGACATCTGATTGGAAGTGGCACCTTTGGGGTTGTATACAAGGCGATTTTTGATCTGGGGGGAAGAACAAATGTTGCCATCAAGGTGTTTAATTTGGCACACAGGGCTGCTTGTAGGAGTTTCATGGCTGAATGCCAAGTCCTGAGGAACACTAGGCATCGAAATCTTGTCAAGGTTGTAACAGCATGTTCAAGTGTTGATTACCAAGGAAACGATTTCAAAGCCTTAGTGTATGAGTACATGGTTAACGGAAGCTTGGATGATTGGTTGCATCAAATGCCAATTTCTAGAGAAGAGGGGACAAGTGAGGCACCAAGGAACTTAAACCTTCTCCAAAGACTTGGTATCATAGTTGATGTTGCTTCAGCGTTGGAGTATCTTCATCATCATGGCGATGCTCCTATAGTGCATTGTGACCTCAAACCAAGCAATGTCCTCCTGGATGGTGATATGGTTGCTCATGTTGGTGACTTTGGGTTGGCCAAATTCCTCTCTAATTCCATTGCGATCTCTCATCAATCCAGCTCCATTGGTGTTAGAGGAACTATTGGTTATACTCCTCCAGGTAACCTAAATTTTGTATGGCAATTTAATTTGTTATTAATTTATGTTGCTTATATTAAACAATACTTGTCGTATCTATATATAATTTTAATCCTAGAAATGATCTTTGTTACAGAATACGGATTAGGAAACGAGTTGTCCACATTTGGGGATGTGTACAGTTTCGGGATCCTAGTACTGGAAGTCTTCACAGGAAAGAGGCCTACAGATGAGATGTTCAAAGAGGGGACGAGTCTTCGGAGCTTCGTACAAGCAGCTTGGCCCGAACGTGTTATGGAGATTGTAGATCCTGTTCTTGTTGAAGACATAGTTGGAGAGGAGATGAATGGAATGACTGATCCCACAAACTATTTGCTCAGAACGGGCAAAAGCAAAGTAATTTTGGAGACTGTGACAGAAGTTCTCGGTATAGCACTTTCCTGTTGTGCTGAACTCCCTCAGGAGCGGTTGGATATGAGCGAAGTTGCTGCAAAGCTCTCTGGATTCAGAAACAATCTCTCCAAATTTGGCTCTCTTCGACAGGGGTGAATCCCAAAAGTCGGTAAGTATTTTCCTGATTCTGTGTTAGACAACTTCTCTGATTTAGCTTCCTCTTGACAAGAACTTGGATTGTTACTTATGAAATTTGATCGGGTTGCAGGTGGATAAGAGCTTTGATGATGATAATAATAATTGATGCATCAGCTTTCGAAGAACAGGATGAACCAATTTATTATATATGTGTGTTTATGTCGCTGCTTCGAAAAGCTTTTCAATTGCCGCTTTTAGTATGTAAGACTATCTATATTTAGTATATTGTCTTGGTGTGTAAATTCTGTTTTGTAATTTGATTATGAGTTTAATAGTGTTGTTACTTCCTGGGTTAGTGTTAGAATGATATCAAAATCCTTCCAATTACTCCTGGATTATTTAGTATTACTTTTCTGGGACTGTATGTATATTCAGTATATTTGCTAGTATGTAACTTCTGTTTTGTAATTTGATTATGAGGTCAATAGTAATGCCACTTCCTGGATTATAGCTGGAATAGTTAAAAATTCCAATGAAAAGTCACCGAGTCAATCGGTGGTTTGCTGACATGTATCAACGAATGTGTGTTTGACTAATAATTCGGATCACCAGAATATAATCAACTATGAAATGTTACAACCAATATAGTACAATAAATATGTCAATGAGACTAGTAGAATACAATAACAATTTAAATGGGACTAGTAGAATACAACTAAAATAATAATTTATTGGTCAAATATACTCTCACCGATACACGTTACCAAACCACCGAGTCACCACCACTTGACTTGGTGGCGTCCCACCAGAATATATTTTTTTTGGACCATCATAATAAAAAATAATAAAAAACAAAATAGAGATTATTAAGATACAAAAGTTGAAAGTAGGGATTATTATAATTCAATTTTCCATCATTCTATTAGTGTAGGAGTCAAAAGTTCTTATGCTCCTCTAGAACTTGGTTTAGAGCACAAGCAGTAGTCAATACAGATGAGAGAGCATCTATTAACTTTTTGATTCGAGTATTTGACTAATTGTATTGCTGATTTCTAGTGGCCAATGAAACTTATCTCTTTTGGCAAAAAATCTGGACTGGAAAAGTAGTAATGGTTGAATCATCAAATTCTAACTTGAGGGGCTTGACTTCTAAGTAGACCTGTCAATTCAGTCGGTCGGGGCCCGGGGGTTTCAGGTCGGGTGTATATTAGGTTCAGGTAAATATGGGTCGGATTGTATTTCGGGTTCTGGTAAATACGGGCGATGTATTTTGATTTTAGGTCAACCCAACGGATTATAATTGCGACTTTTTTCCGTTTTTTCTTTTAAAAAATGGTATCTAAATACTACCTTTTGTACAATATACATAATAAAATATGATTATCTTCTAGTAACAATAGATTATTATAACTATTTTAACTTAAATTAGAGATATAACAAATATATGAGTTGCGCTTATAATTTAATAGTTAAAAATTCTAATGAAAAGTCACAAATTCTAATAAAGGTTACTTAAAAAATTAATTTTTCCGGTCAAATGGGCGGGTCAGTTTTGACCCTCTAATTTTCGGGTTTAGTTAAGAAAATCCCGTTCAACTCCATAAATTTCAGACGGGTTCGGGTCAGTCAGAAATTGTTGGGTCTACTCTGAAGTTAGATGAAGATCACTCAAAGTCAATGCCAAGTTACAGTCAAATGCAATGGATTAATGCTGCTTCCCTACTGCAGTTTTATAAAGTAATGGCCGTTGGTAACCTTTTCAACCCCCATTTGCCTTACTTTACTCATTGAGTAATTGCAAGTCTTTCTTTTGGTCTAAACAATTCATCAGAAATGTTACTTCCCTGCTCAGTTTGCTTGATCCTCAACTGCCTGCTTACCACTCTCTTGGTGTATAGTCTCCCGTTCTCCGGTGCAGGGAACAACGACACAGACCGGTTAGCGTTGTATGACATCAAGTCTAGAATAACCGGTGACCCTCTTGGCACCTTGACCTCGTGGAATGAGTCCCTCCATTTTTGTCAGTGGCACGGCGTTTATTGTGGTCGACGACATCAGAGAGTGACAACATTATGGCTGAATTCTTCCAAACTCACAGGTACGCTGCAATTTATTAGGTAGTTCTAGACCTGTCAATTCGACCGGGAGAGCAGGTTATGGGTCAGGTGTATATCGTGTTCGGATGAATAGGGTTGGGGTATACTTCAGGTTCGGGAAAATACGGGCAGTGTACTTCAGTATGACTGAGCCTTTTTTCCATTTTTTCGTTTGAAAATGTTTGTCTCCAAAAACTATTTTTGTACAATATATATATAATAACATATGATTACCTTCTAATAATGAAATGTTTCAACTTAAATTAACGAAATAACAACTAATTAAATGAGTTGCGCTCATAGTTTAATAGTCATGAATTGCATGCAAAGAAAAATAAAAAATTCTAATAGAGTTGAACTTTAAAAACATAAAATTTTTGGGTGAAACGGGTGGGTCGGGTTTAGGTCAACAAGATCGCGTTCAAAACCCAAAAAATTTGGGCGAGTTTGGGTCGGGTTATCGGATGAGATCAAAAATAGTGCTCCTGGAACTTGTGCTCTTGTAATGGGCGGTTGTTTACTAGCTTGTTTTGTTTTGTTCGCTTATAAAATTAAGATTGTTCACTGTGAAGTGTATGCTCTGAGTGTATGTAATGTATATTGCAGGTACACTCTCTCCATTTGTAGGCAACTTGAGCTTTCTAAGGGTCTTGAATCTCTATCACAATAGCTTCACAGGCTCAATCCCTCCTGAAATCGGCCGTTTGCACAGGTTGCAAGTTCTCTACCTCTTGAATAATTCCTTTTCAGGCGAAATTCCATCAAATTTGTCACGTTGCTCAAGCCTCATATCTCTGAGACTTGACAACAACAACTTGGTTGGAGAAATCCCACCTAGTTTTGGTTCATTTCCAAACCTGCAAACTTTAGCCCTATTCATGAACAAACTAAGTGGACCGATCCCCTCGTCTCTAGGAAACTTAACCTCCCTCTCGGCTATTTCCTTGGGTAGAAACAACTTGATCGGGACCATTCCAGATAGCCTAGTTCGGCTACAAAAGCTGACATATTTATCGCTCTTTGATAATAGTTTGTCAGGAACAGTTCCACCCGCTATCTTTAATCTCTCGCTCTTGACAGTCCTAGACTTGGGAACAAACCACAATCTAAAAGGAAAACTGCCTTCAAATTTAGGGACCATGCTTCCCAATCTCCAAGTCTTCAGTATAGTCTACAACCAGTTCATTGGGTCAATTCCCGCTTCGATATCCAATTGCTCAAATCTAGACACACTTGAACTTGGTTCAAACTATCTTCAAGGGGAAGTTCCTTGTCTTCAAAACCTACAAAGACTTGGATGGTTTTCTATTTATAACAACTCTCTTGGACTCGGTAGATCCACTGATTTGGACTTTGTTTCGTGCTTGGCTAATGCCACTATGTTGGAGCAACTCCTCATTCATGGAAACAACTTTGGAGGGATTGTTCCTAGGGTTGTTTGTAACTTCACATTTCTTTCAATCTTAGATATTGGAGCAAACAAGATAGGTGGTCGAATTCCATCTTGCATTCACCATCTTGTTAGATTACAGGGGTTAGATCTTTCGGATAACAACCTCTCAGGTATCATTCCATCTATAATAGGGAAGCTCCAAAATTTAGTCAAGTTAGATTTATCTGCTAATCGATTATCAGGCATTATACCATCAAGTGTTGGAAACTTAACCCGTCTTACTAGTATTTTCTTGGATGGAAATAATCTTAGAGACCCCATACCCTCAAGTATAGGAAATTTTAGATATATACTAGAATTAGATCTTTCTTCGAATAACTTTAGAGGCAAGATACCTCTACAACTTTTTAATCTCTCCTCATTGTCCATTGAACTTGATCTATCTCAAAATTCTTTTGTTGGATCCCTCTCTAAAGAAGTCCAGGAATTGAAAAATCTAGTTGCTCTTGATGTTAGTCATAACTTGCTCTCAGGAGCTCTACCGAGCACTCTTGGCGAATGCATAGCATTAGAAGCCCTGTACATGAATGAGAACCGTTTCCAAGGCGCAATTCCCCAAACCTTTGCTTCGCTTAAGGGTTTGCAAGAGCTAGACTTGTCGAATAACAACTTTTCAGGAGGAATTCCGAAATTCCTGGTAGACTTCCCAATGGAAATGCTCAACCTATCATACAATAACTTCGAAGGTGAAGTGCCCATTGGTGGTGTCTTCAACAACATGAAGGAACTCTCGATAGTTGCAAACAATGGGCTCTGTGGAGGCATACCGGAATTGAAGCTCCCTCCATGCAATCTTAAGCAAAGTCGAAAAGGAAGATTGCGCCACAGGATGAGATTGATCATATCAATTTCTTCGGGGGTTCTTGGAGTTGGATTGTTAGTGGCATGCATATCAATGTATGCATTTTGCCTGAAAAAGAGAGGTAAAGATTCTAGAGGTGATTCGGAGAATGCCCTTCCGTTGTCTTACAAGGACATTCTAAAAGCTACTAATGATTTTTCATCGCGTAATATAATTGGAAGTGGCACTTTTGGGGTGGTATATAAGGCAATCCTTGATGAGGGTAGAACCATAGTTGCCATCAAGACATTTAATCTTGCACATAGGGGTGCTTCCAAGAGTTTCATGGCAGAATGCCAAGTCTTGAGGAACATCAGGCATCGGAACCTAGTCAAGGTTATTTCAGCCTGCTCAAGCATTGATTATAAAGGAGACGATTTCAAAGCTTTGGTGTATGAATACATGGCTAATGGAAACTTGGATGATTGGTTGCATAAGAAGCCAATTCTTACAAGTGATGCACCAAGGAGCTTAAATTTTCTTCAGAGACTTGATATTGCAATTGATGTTGCTTTGGCTTTGGAGTATCTTCATCACCATTGCAATGCTCCTATAGTACATTGCGACCTCAAGCCAAGCAATGTTCTCCTAGACGATGAAATGGTTGCCCATGTTGGTGACTTTGGGTTGGCCAAATTCCTTTTGAACGATATTGCTAGCTCTTGGACAAATCAGTCCAGCTCTATTGGAGTTAGAGGAACCATCGGTTATACTCCTCCAGGTAATAATTATTCTCTTCCTAGTTCCACATGAGTATGACAAATATATAGTCGACTATCACAAGTCCATAATCTGGATAGTTGAAAAAGATTTATTTTTCCAACTTATATTGTAATGTAATGAAGTAAAATGTCTCATTAAACCTCTTCTGCTTCTTTTCCATTGAGTAGTTGGTACTCCCTCCATTCCATATTAATTGATATTTTAACTAACTTTTTTTTGTTCCAAAATAATTGTCACTTTTCATTTTCCAATACCTAATTTAATTATTTTTGTTTTAGTAGTTATGTTTACTTTTTACTTTTTCATTCATTAAAAATTACTCTTATTCACATTCTCTCACTACCTAAACTTTGATATGCTAAAATTTTTTTGGAGAATAGTGTCATTTAATTGTGTGGATAGTTTATTTAGTTAAGACCTTGGTATGTGAGAAATTGTGAAATATGTCAATTAATATGGAACAGAGGGAGTAGCAAACGATTTCTAACCCTAGGGTCAATTAGGACCACCAGTCTCTCTAAATTGCAAACTTAGGGGTAAGACCGATACATCTGACCCCTTCATACCTCGCCTAGCCCAGATTTCGGAGTATTGGTTTTGGTATAGCCGACTATCATACGATTTTAACTCTAGAAATGCTTATTGCAGAATACGGATTAGGAAACGAGCTGTCAACGAGTGGTGATGTCTACAGTTTTGGTATTCTTTTACTCGAGATATTCACAGCAAAGAGGCCTATAGATGATATGTTCAAAGAGGGCACGAGTCTCCAGAACTTCGTTCAACTAGCTTGGCCTGAACGCATGATGGTGATCGTCGATCCAATCCTTGTCGAAGACATAGTTGGACAAGAGACGAGCATAAGTACTGATCACACACATCATTTACTCAGGACAGGCAAAAGCAAAGTAATTTTGGAGGCATTGTCTGCAGTAATTGGTATTGCGCTTTCCTGCTGTGCTGAACTCCCTCAGGATCGGTTGAATATGAGCACTGTCGCTGCACAACTTTCTTCAATTAGGACCAAGCTCCGTGGAACTCATTCACTTTAACTGAGGTAAATCCCAGTCGGTAAATATCTTGCCAATGATCTACTGCAAGGCATAATTAACTTTGGTAAATCTGGTTTAACTTCCTACTGACAAAGAAGGTGGATCATGACTTTTACATTTTTCATCTGGTTGCAGGTGGACAAGAGTTCTAATTGTCTCGATTGATTCAAAACGCGTGGACAGACATGAATCCAAAGTTGCTTCCTGTCTATGTATGCATGATTATGCTACTTCTTTCTGAATCATTCTAATAATTACCGGGTTTCGCATCCAGGAATATATGTGTTCATTTAGTATATTTCCTTGCCATGTATGGTCTGCTTTGGATAGTTGCTATATATTAATGATAAATTCAATGAAACATGTTTGGAACAGTATATTGTACACCAGAAAATTGACAAAAACTGGTATATATGTTGATACTTAACTTTTTGTACAAAATCTGATCACATTTTACCACATTTACTGACAAGATGTTGCAGCTGCTCTTAGACAAACTGGAAAGTTAGAGAAATATGCTTAATTGATTCCTAGATTACAATTTAGCTAAAACATAAATGTCCAACTCATTCATGATGTGCATACATCTTTAAAACAATAATCTGTTGATACATGTTCCCATACATTAATTCCTCCAGAATGTGAAGCCAGGAGCTAAATATTGTCCTTTCAGCAAACACACACATATATATATATGTATACAGTTTTTTTTGTCCCTAACATCAAACTTTCTATTACCAAAAACCCACCAAAAAACTTCTCATCAACCATCACATTGGAGCTTCAGGAGATACTCATAAGATTTCTTGCCATAATATTACTTTTATTTTGGAACCACAATTGTTGTTTTTATACAGCAATGATCAGAAGACAACCCATGCATCATTCATCCTTTGTTGCCTAACATCACAAGGCCCCATCGCCGAACCTGTGGCTTGAAATGTTGGTGTTGTTCTGTAAGACGAGCTCGGGGATGATAAATCTTCAGCACCCATTTGACCAAATGGAACCATTGCTAGACGCCCGCTACTCGGCCTTTGATCCATATATGTGGTTCGAAAAGTGGGCCCTACTTGACCAAATGGAATTGAACCATTGCAAGGGACCGATTACTAACCCTTTGGAATCGGTCCCCGTGAATAGGGACCGGCCCAAACGGGTTATCTTCTCTGTTGTTTGAACCGCGTGTGTCCATGTCTAAACCCTTTTGTCCATGGGAGAAATGATCGTCGATGCCCACTTGACCAAATGGCACCATTGCTAGAGACCCATTACTACTCATCCTTTGCTCATGATCACTTATGGGTGACTCGAACGGACCATTGTATTCATTCTTGCCTAGACCCACTTGACCAAATTGCACCATTGCTAGAGACCCACTACTCATCCTACTTTGCTCATGACCACTTATGGGTGACCCAAATGGACCGTGGTGTTGATTATCGTATGGACCCACTTGATCGAATTGCACCATTGCTAGAGACGCACTACTCATCCTTGGATCATGACCACTTAAGGGTGACCCAAATGGACCGTGGTGTTGATTATCGTATGGACCCACTTGATGATCGAATTGCACCATTGCTAGAGACCCAATACTCATCCTTTGCTCGTGATCACTTATCGGTGAGCCAAATGGACCATCATGTTCATTCTGGCCTAGACCCACTTGACCGAATGGCACCATTGCTAGAAACCCACTACTACTCATCCTTTGCTCATGACCACTCACGGGTGACCCAATGGACCGTGGTGCACATTCTCGTCTAGACCCGCTTGACCAAATTGCACCATCGCTCTCGTAGTATACCTACTAACTTCTTCCCTAGAAACTTGATTAGGGTCATGACCAAACAAACCCGCATTGTGATTCACATTCACATTGCCAAATTCAGCACAAAAACTTGGCTCAATTGAAAACTCAGACGAGAAATTACCAATGGCATTGGCTTCACTATAGCCAATACCATGATCAACCTCGATGAATGGTTCCATACTATAACCAAAGCTAAAGCCCAAATCGGTCGAATCCTGTAAAAATGGATTGTAATTCTGCTCTGATGGCAACCAGAAATCGTACCCGTCTTTATCATCCCAAAATCCATCCTGATTTCGATCATCAGTATTAGCATTATTACCCTGTTGGGATGTTCCTTCCAATAGAGCCAACTCCCAACCTTGTACTTCTTCCAATGGCTTCTCATCCTCGTCTTCAACCTCCGATTTCTTCTTTTCGGGTTCTTTTCTTGGTGTTTTTGGTTGTGGGTCCGAGTCCTCCAACCCCAAAAGATCCATTTTCTTCTTTTCTCGTTCTTTTCTTGGAGATTTCGGTTGTAGGTCCGAATCCTCCAACCCAAAAAGATCCATTTTCTTCTTTTCTCGTTCTTTTCTTGATGTTTTCAGTCGTGGGTCCGAATCCTCCAACCCCCAAAGATCCATCATCGACACAAAACCCTGGTAAAAAACCGGCTCCGATTTCACTGACCCACCCGGATCCGAATACCTCTCGGGTCCAAACCTCGGGTCCATACTCATCAACTCCTCCAACGACATACACTGCAACTCCGACCCGGACCCGGATTCCGACCCGGATTCCCTAACCCCAAACTCAGTCCCCAATGTGGGATGCACTCCAACTGTTCGACAATTCGCCTCACAGAGAAAACTCTCCTTCACCTTATCCTTAAAAAAGTCGTGGAGATTATCCATCAATTTCTCGGAGACCCGGTGCACACTCGGGTCCGACCCGGAATCCCTAACCCCAAACTTAAGATGCACTCCAAGTGTTCGACGATTTGCCTCAGAGAGAAAACTCTTCGCCTCAGCCTTGTCCCTTAGAAACTCAGCGAGACTTCCGATCAGGTGGTCGGATACCCGTCGGACAATCGGGTAATCGGAGCTCCGCCCGACCCGGATATTCCGGGCGAGGTCGTAGAATCTGTCGAGGTCATCGAACTATTTAGAGGCCTTGATGCAGATGTTGTGTACGGCGATGCAGTGGTTGTAGGGGAGGTTGAAGAAGTTGTCGAGGAGGTGGGAGATGCCGTCTGAGATGTCGCGGTGGAGGTCGAAGGTTTCGTGGAGGATGACATGGAGGCAGGCCTGGACGAGACGGTTGTTTTGGGCTGGGCCGGTGGGTCGGGTCGCCATGGCCCGGTCTAGAAGCCTTTGCCAATGGCAGATCCTGTTGGGTCGATGTCAAAATTAGTTTAACCAATAAACACATGCATGAATCCAGGGAAATTAAAGTACTAACCATAAAATAGATAAAATCACGTGTATGCATGGATATGCATGAATACAACATAATACCCACGTAGTTACCTATCAACCAAAACCCCCCGGCTTTATAGTGAACCTCAACTACTTATATTTTAGGAACCTTTTTATAAATTTGGAAAATTATATAAAAAAATATAATTTTATACAATTTATATATAGTATTATAACGCGTTATAGAAATCAATCATATCTTTTTTCAATTTAATATGTAAATACATAGGTTTTACACCAATACAAGACACTTAATAGATATCTTGCTTCAAAACTCAAATTATTTTCAATTTAAAAATTATTTCAACAAATAGAAAAATCATATATTATTTCACGTCGGCTAGGTCAATTTAAACATATATATGGTTTTATAATGTCTAAATTCTACACTAATTCTCCGATACTTTTGTCCAAATATAAACAAAATTTTCCTTTTTTTTGTGAAAACAAAGTTTTCTTTTTTTCTTTCTATTGTTAAAGACCGAAAAAAGGCTCCAGAATACCACAACAGGTAAATTTAACACACAAACACATGAATAGGGAAGCTAATTCAAGAATTTATCAATTATAATAATATAATACTTATTAGCTAGGTGAAAAAATATAATTATAGCCTAATTTTATCAATTATAGTAGAAAATCCACATTTTATACATAGTTTTATATTTATGAAATAAATATAAATAAATAATTATTTTTAAATTGTTTATAAGTTGTAGTAACCCTAAAAATAATGAAACATACCTTTAGAATAATTTAAATACACTTACATTTCATTTTATTAGTGATTTAGAAGAAATGCAAGATGGTTAAGAGTCTATCTTATGTCAAGATGTTTATCATTTTCGTTCAAGAATTACTCAACATAACCTAAAATCGCGTATATGCATGAATGCATGAACATGCATGAATATAATAAGATATTAGTACCCACGTAGGTTACGTACCTATCAATCAAAACCGGAGGCTTCATATCCTTCAACGCCGTCTCCTTCCTCCTCCACCGGTAACCACCGCCACTTCCACCACCACCACCACCGAAACACCTCCTCCGGTTGACATTCATCCTCCCACTCACCAAACACTCCACCTTCTCCTCCACATACACCCCCACCCCCTTCACAAACCCCCTCAAATCCTCCTCCTCCTTCTTCCTCCCCAAACGACGCCGTTTCACCCACCCACCCCCACCCCCTCCTCCTCCTCCTCATCTGGTGCACCTCCCTTGGAAAATACGGGTCGCCCGCCCGCACCACCCGGAGCACCAGCATCAGCGACTTCACCGCCACCGCCCAGCTCCGGGTCCGACCCGCCCACCGCCCGATCGCCCGGGCGCAGCAACCCGCGAAGGACCGGCTCGAGGAGACGAGCCGGAGGACATCCGCCACGTGGCGGGGATCCGGGGGGTCGTCCGGGTCGTGGGTGGTGGATTTCAGGACGGCAACCTCTAGGGCCGAGGACTCGTGGGCCCCCACCCGGGCCAGGCCGATGCTCGTCTGGTCCTTCATGGCCACGATCGCCTTCTTTAGCTTGCTTGGCATTTTTTAATGAATGGAAAAAATGTAAAAGGGTTTTGTGGTTTTTTCAAGGGATTTGGGATGTGGGGTTGTTTGTGGTGTTTTTGTTTGGTTGGAGTTTATACTACGGTTCTTGAGAGGAAAAACTCAAACACTAGGGCTTTTTGTGTTTTTTTTGAAGGGGTTTGAATTAGGGTTTTTTGTGATGTGTTTATTTGGTTGGAGTTTATATTAGGGTTCTTGAGCGGAAAAATCAAACACTAGGCCGGGATTTTTGTGTTTTTTGAAGGGGTTTGAATTAGGGTTTTTTGTGATGTGTTTATTTGGTTGGAGTTTATATTAGGGTTCTTGAGCGGAAAAATCAAACACTAGGGATTTTTGTGTTTTTTGAAGGGGTTTGAATTAGGGTTTTTTGTGATGTGTTTATTTGGTTGGAGTTTATATTAGGGTTCTTGAGCGGAAAAATCAAACACTAGGCCGGGATTTTTGTGTTTTTTGAAGGGGTTTGAATTAGGGTTTCTTGTGATGTGTTTATTTGGTTGGAGTTTATATTAGGGTTCTTGAGCGGAAAAATCAAACACTAGGGATTTTTGTGTTTTTTGAAGGGGTTTGAATTAGGGTTTTTTGTGATGTGTTTATTTGGTTGGAGTTTATATTAGGGTTCTTGAGGGGAAAACTCAAACACTAGGGATTTTTGTGTTTTTTGAAGGGGTTTGAATTAGGGTTTTTTGTGATGTGATTATTTGGTTGGAGTTTATATTAGGGTTCTTGAGGGGAAAACTCAAACACTAGGGATTTTTGTGCTTTTTGAAGGAGTTTGAATTAGGGTTTTTTGTGATGTGTTTATTTGGTTGGAGTTTATATTAGGGTTCTTGGGGGGAGAGGGGAGGGGGAATCAAATACTAGGGGTTTTTATGAAGGGGTTGAATGAGGGTTGTTTGTGATGTTTGTAATTGGTTGGAGTTTATACTATAGCTAGGGTTCTTGGGGAAAAAAAATCAAATTCTAGGGTTTTTTTAAGGGGTTTGAATTAGGGTTTTTGGTGATGTTTTTATTTGGTTGGAGTTTATACGAGGGTTCTTGGGGGACAAAAAGAATCAAATACTAGGGGTTTTTTTTGAAGGGATTTGAATTAGGGCTTTTTGTGATGTTTTTGTTTGGTTGGAGTTTATACTAGGGTTCTTTTTTTTTTTTTTGTTGGAGGGATTGAATACTAGGGATTTTTTTAATCGAATAATTAGGATGTTTTTGAACTAGGTTTTTTGTAGCGGTGTTATTTGGATGGGGTTTATGCTAAAATGATGAAAGTGAATGAATGAAAGCTTTTCAATTAGGGTATTTCTTGTGTGATAGAGTTTTTTGGAAGGAATTTGAAGATGACAAAGACCTTCCTGCCACTTGATATTGACCTGTTCGTTAAGTTAGTTGAGTTGGATATTGATCTGTTTCTGCTGCTGCTTCCAATCAATATTAAAAGGGAAACTAGGTGTATTTCTTAATAATAATAATAATAATAATAATAATAATAATAATAATGATGATGATGATGATGATGATAATAATAATAATAGTTGTTGCATGTCATAGTTATTATCATTATTACTACTGCTCCATAGCCTACACAAACACATGATAAATTCTTTCATTATATTTGTAATGAAAAATATTATCTTAAAAATATATATAATAATATAATTTTTTTGATAAAATATTATATAGAAGAAATTGTCAATCAAAAATAAATGCATGAAATAATAAATATATGGCAAATAATATGTGAAAGAGGGAGTACCAATGTAGTATGTTCTAATTAATTAATAATTAATTTGGGTCTTTTATTTCCATTCTCTTGATCAAGAGGTTGACCTGAGCTTATTAATGTTGGTGGTGGGGATTCTACTGTGAAACACTCTCTTGAGATTGTAGAGGATAGTTGTGAAGGGGCAAATGTAACTTGATCGAACCATCTCAAACATTGTTTGTACGGTTAAGAGTCATGTTGAATGTTCATGCTTCTCAATGTATATTACTACTCCATGCAATGCCAAGGAGTGCACCAGGAATTGCATGCAAATATTCACCCTGAAGATGGTGAAGAGACTGATTCCGTGTCTATTTACTCAATCTAATTCTAATTTTCTTCTAGCCTTGAGAGTTCGATGTTTGAGGACAACAAAGCACAAAATTTGAAAGAGGAGAAGAGAGAAAGCCTTGATGAAAACTAAATGGAGATCAGTTATATGGAAGCAACTTGAAGAGCTAAATCAATCTCAAAATGAAGCTTCACGAGTATACAAAGATATAAATTAACCTCAAATGAAGCTCCTCGAGTGTACAAAGATATTAAGGATATTGATGCAAAATTGCTCGCAATGTTGTAATAATTGGCATGATGTTGGTATGCAGGTCATTTAGGACCGAGTCAAATTAGAAAAAAAAAATGTATGCATGATTTTGATTATAAAAAAAAAACACATATTTATTTATTTGATGCAAAAAAAACCCCACATATATATTAACATACTTTATAATAAAAGAGAGTTGCATTGTTGAGCTGTCTGCTTGTGTTTCCTAAATACCTTGTGTTCACATATAAATTTACTCTTTAACTCTCGAATATAATCTAATAACAAGTAGTTTGTCTTGAAGTTTATGTCCATACTCAAATTTAACAAGCAACCTGCCCTATAATATAATAACCAACTTGCTAACATCAATTGAAAATGTTGATATATCAATTCAGATGGATGGGTTGAATACAAATTATGTTTATATCTGATTAAGTCAAATACAGAGCATATGCATTTAGGATTCAGACAAATTTAACATTAAAATATGAGTCAGATAGTTGCATCTAGATTCAGGTAAATCCTAATAATTTTAATACTCCCCCTATTTCATATTAATTGTCATATATTTGACTGTCACAGTCTTCAATATACGTCTTCCATTGATAATTTATTGCATAATATTATATTAACAATTGCAATATCATACTTTTGTATAATTATTTTTCATTATAAATTTAATGGTAGTAATTTTATGTTACAAATAATTATATATTTTGAAATTTATGATCAAAATTTTAATATTTAACTGCATAATTTTTAAAGACGATAATTAGTATGACATCGGGGGCAGCGGTAAGAAAACTTGGTCCGTCGTTAGGACAAGGCGGGCAAACTGAAGCGGAGGCAATTGAATGTCTGATAAATATCCGCGTAAGCTTCCACAGAATAAAACTTGAAACCCAAAACAAATGTGAGATATGAAAAGCCAGGGAAACTAATTTAGTCATTCTAAAATTCCCGGGTTCTATTCCCTCAAACGCAAGTTCTATCTCAAAACCCTAACCCTAAGGTCCAAAATCACTTAATCATCTCTACTTTTCCTCCATTGCTGGACGATCGCAGGAGCTTCAGTAGGATGTAACAATCTGAAAATGGCGGTAAAGGTTGTAGAAGTTCGGATTGAGGAGAGAAAATTGGATCGTCAATTCTTCGAGACGGTGAATCACGGTTAGTTAATGCTGGATTCCTGAAGTCATTGAAGTTTCTTCGTTGTGATTAAGCTTTTGTAGAAGATTTACTTCAATGTTGCTTTGATTTTGCTTCCTGAAGTTGCTTTGATTGTGGTTAAGCTTTTCTAGAAGTTTTGATTACTTCAATGTTGCTTTATCGCAGGGGCTCCATTAGGTTGCAACAATTTGAAAATGGCGGTAAATTAAAGGTTGTAGAAGTTCGGATCGAGGAGAGAGAAAATTGGATCGTCAATCCTTCGAGAGATGAATCACGGTTAGTTAGTGCTGGATTTCTGAAGTATTTGAAGTTTCTTCGTTGTGATTAAGCTTTTGTAGAAGTTTACTTCAATGTTGCTTTGATTTTGCTTCCTGAAGTTGCTTGATTGTGGTTAAGCTTTTCTAGAAGTTTTCGTTACTTCAATGCTGCTTTGACTTTGCGATTTTAGCGGTGTTTTGCGTAATCTCGCGTTGATTAGTGTGCATTTTGTTAAGAATTTGAAGAACTAAATTGTTAATGTCCGAAGAAAGCATTTACGAAAGAAGATTAATGTAGGAAGCAAAAAATAATTGAGTAGAAGCGACTCCACTGGGGATCGAACCCAGAATCTCTGGTTCCGTAGACCAGCGCCTTATCCATTGGGCCATGGAGTCTTAGCTGCTAACTTAGATCAAGGAGAGAGTAAAACTCCATTGTCATATCCTTCTAGATGATGAATCGCGGTTAGTTAATGCTGGATTCCTGAAGTAATTCAAGTTTCTTCATCGTGATTAAGCTTTTCTAGAAGTTTTCTTCAATGTTACTCTGATTTTGCTATTTTAGCCCTGTTTTGTTTAACCTGGCGTTGATTAATGTGCATTTTGTTAAGAATTTGAAGAGTTAAGTATTGTCATCGTCCAAAGAAAACATTTAGGGAGGGAAGATTAGGGATCACCAAAAACTAATTAATTGGAAGCGACTCCACTGGGGATCAAAACCCAGAATCTCTGGTTCCGTAGACCAGCGCCTTATCCATTGGGCCATGGAGTCTTATTTGTTAACTAATATCTACCTTCAGTAGAAAAAGTAGCACAGTTTCAGTTATTAGTATTTTTTTTTTATATATTTATAATGCTGATGTAGTGTTGCACATGAAACAATAACAACAAAGAACAATAGCTTCTATCAAAAAGAAAAAAACAAAGAACAATAACCAATACAGACATAACAGTGGTCAAGAAAAGGGTTAGGGGTGTCCAGGAGAGTATGAAGAGATATCTAAGGAAAGCTAGACTGTGCATTGGATTGTTATTCTTTGTTATGATGAATTGATGTCGAAGACAATTCTTCATTGGCTTATGACGCAGGACCTGTTTTCGACTTATGTTATGATAACTGCTTATAAATGGTGTACTCATCAAGGATTCATGCTTATTTTCTAAATTGATAGTAATGTCATATGAGGGAAGTTTAGCTCCTATTTTGATGTGGTAGATTTTGTAGACAGTTTGTCTTTTAGTTGCACGTAACCTTGTATGGTGCTTGTTGAGCATCAATTCTTTATTCCTATTCTTAATATATATATATATATATATATATATATATATATATATATATATCTTTTCTCTATCAAAAAAAAATAGTAATGTCATGAGGAGTGGGGTATAATTAGTTAATTAGTTGTTGGGAGGGGGGGGGGTGGAGGGATTGGTACACTTTGTTGTCATCAAAACCAAACCAAAGCAATGCTTCTGAAGTGTTAGTTCAATATATGACATTTGAGAATGCCGAAGAACAAGGACATTCCTAGTTGCCATAGGGAGTTTCAGATGCAGATTTATGCATTCTATATTTGATGAACTTGCTTTTTTGAGATGAAGATATGCCACAGAGCAGCAATTTGAATTGATGCTTAAATGTCCCTACACCACTTTACTGTTTCCTGATGCGATTCCCCAAGGATTTGGTGGACAAGGAATTATTCCTTTGTCAATAAATTTAGAGATGCTAGAAGTGTAAAGGGTTTTATTTTTTGTTTAAATGGTCAATCAACTTGGTGATGCTTCAAACATAAGAGCTGCTAATGTGTAGAGTACATCTAGATTATTCTGATTTTCAAGGGATTCCCGAAGATTTCCCCGACAAAAAGTTTATGAGGATTCATTTTCAAGTTTGCCACTGGCTTAGTGTGGACTTCCTAAACACTGAAACTTTGGCTGGTATCAATCCCATTCGAATTTGGAGCTGTAGGTTGTCGATGAACACGAAGCTAGTGATTTGAATGGTTAAAAGTTAAAACTCTTTCCTGATCCGCCGAGTTCCTCTTAGCTCCAATCAATTTTGGAGATTGATTGGCCTTTATTCTATTGTTCCTTTCATCTAGTCTTTATGGAATCCTTTTCTGCATCTTATAAAGGAGTGGCTGCGCTTACTGTAGAATCTTGCACTCTGCTCTCTTGTAAAGGATCTAGGCTAGCTAACTTAAAGAATCTTATGTGCTTGCAGCATGTGTCTAAGAAAGCTAAAGATTTCATTGTCGGTGAACTATATAGCCTTCTTGTCATCTGAATTTCGACTGATTTAACAGTGCTTGTTATATTTGCTCTCTATTTATGAAAGTATGATTGAAATACCAACTTTTGCAACCTGAGTTGTGCTTTTAGTTGTGAATTATAATTGTGTTTGCAAATATGAAAGTATGATTGAAATACTAAGAAATATGGCAGAGGAGTACTGCTGTCGTAGACATAGTATCTTCTAGCGCTTGTGTTCACAAGCTGTAGTAGTACAGCCGTTGGTCAACAGAAATGTTTAGTGACCTGTTTTAGATTTTCTTTGAAACATTATTTCGCAGCCTAGTTGGATGCCTGATCTATCAGAATACTTATCAGGATGAGGAATCTTTGTCAAATTTGGCAAGAGAATTTCATATCTTGACAAATATCTGTTGATTTTCAATGTCAACATAGGGGAATCTGTATAAATAGATGGCTTTTTCGGGGGAAGAGGGCTCCACAGATCAGGAATGTCTACTACAAGGCAGTGTTCTCGTATAGGAAAAGACATACACAATTTTCGTTGGTTAGAAACTTGTTGGCCGCTCTAAGCCTACAACATACAACAAACGATGTAGTGAAGATCCTTAACCTAAAACCTCTAGTCTCCATCCATGACCACACAATGGGGATCTACAATGAATATCAGCACAGTCATTGTTGTGGAACTATCTCAACCAAAAACTTAAGTTGATGGTTGAAGGTCCAACGATGGTTTTATACTCTAACACGCCCCCTCACACGAATGCCCTTAGGGCTTAGAGTGCGGATACTGCAAATGCCCCCTTCACCTCATGCAAATGAATATGGGGTTGCTAAGATTCGAACTTGAGCCCTCTTGCTCAACTTGACTCTAGTACCATGTGGATCCATCTTAACCAAAAGCTTAAGTTAATGACTGAGGGCTGAATGAAAGTTTCACACTCTTAACAATTGTGGTTCGTGTTCTATCTTTATAATTGTTATTGAGAGTAAGCACAAGCCCAAAGTCCTCCCTTAGATATGATTAGATTTAGCCTTGAGATGTTGGTGAATACAAAATGTGCAAGTAAAGACATTGGAAGGTAGGACATTACAAAATACAAACGATCGTACTATGGTACATACTGATTCAATATTGCAGAAGCCATGGTCAAGAAAGACCATTTAGATTACAGTTACAAGAAAGGATAAAAGAACAGAAAAAAGCTCTTAAAGACCAAACCATAGCTTCTTCAGTTGTACTTGGGACATCAATGCAACCTAAGCTGCCTCAGCATCCTGTAGAATATGCATAGCAGACAAGTTAAACTGAAGAACTACTCTTTGTTCCGCTTTTGTGGGTATATTTGTGAGGCTTTTCTAATTATTTTTGTATCCCTTTACTGTAAGTTATCTAGTGTGCTGCATTTAAATACGAATTTGCTTGATCAAAGAACCTGATTGTTTCCTCTGTTGGTTTAGTTAGATAAGCCAATTAGCTGTTTGATTGCTCATTGAGACCCTGTAGGGAAAGGGGTTTTTGTCTTATGTGTTTGTTTTCCTTTTGAGAGGGGAGGGGAGGGTCCATACCTATGTTACTCGGACTCGGGTATGCCATTTGCGTGTCCATATCGAACACGGATATGGGTGTTTTAAAGAAATTTTATACATTTTCATTGTAGTTTAAAGTGTCGAGTGTCGTACCCTTATATGGATATCAAGGGTCCGACATGGGTAGAGCAAGGAAAATGAAGAGTCGGAGTAACATAGGTCCATACCACTCCTTCATGCTTCTAGAAAAAATGCACGCATGTATTTGCTAGGAAACCTGCATTTATGCCTCCTAAATTTTGGTTTGTTGTCTGCTCATGCAAAGTACCTCAATCATAGCTTTCAGTTCATGGTAGCCCATGTTCTCTTCATGAGGCTCCACTAATTCATAGTTAAATGAATACAGTTTTTCTTTGAACTTTTCCTTTGAACACTCTTATCTTAAGACCAATATGGATTATTCAAATATGGATATTTATGATGAAGGCATATGATGGGTCTTTTTCTTCATAAAAGCTGAGAGATTAGGCATGTGCCTTGGATTTTTCTAAGAACTATGTGGCAACTGTCTAATATTATAAAATATAAAAGGCCACAGACCAAAACTAGGTGGATCTCGAATCAAAATAAGATGAGATCACATGTGAACTTTTATCTTGGATTAGAAACATGATAAGGAGTTAAAGAAGGAATATTTGTAGATTCAGGTTCTGTGTGGAAAAGCAAACAAGTAATTTAAAAATTAAGGCAATCTATGTGGACCATCTAAGCTTCGGAAAACTTTTCTTAGATTTCCCTATCAACTTTCCTTGACTTGGATCCATGGTCCCCTGCAATCCTTTGGATCTAAACTAAACTCAAAAGAAGAGGGCAACATGCAGCCAGTAATTTGGTATTTATGACATATCCACCAACATTTTCATATGATATTGTATGCTTCCGTACTATAGTGCCTAGCTTCTTTGTAGCCATGTTTTATAGACTGATTATATGCTTAATAAATTATACAGGTAGGTTAGTTGTAGTATACCTATGCTCCTCATTGATGCTTTTGGAACTTCCACTTGGTTGCTTGTAGTTTGGAATAGGAATACAGCCTGCTTCAATCTGGTTGAGGTCCTCAATGAGGATCTCGTAATGCCTCTTGACATCGTCCGCTGATTTCCCATCCACAGCCCTGGCAACATTCTGCCAGCGGTCGGGGGTATCCTTGTCATACAAAGCCAGGGCTCTCTCAAATTGCTTGTTCTGTTTTGGAGTCCATTGCAAGTTTGAGTTGCGATTTGAACCGAGAGAGCGCGATGCCATTGTGAGTGATGATTTCTACTAGCTAGCTACTTTTGGGATTTCAAAAGGGGAGAAAAAAAAAAGCACAGTTTTGTTTAGTAGAGAGGCTAAAGGCTTTGATGCTTTGGCTTGTGGACAGATGGTCCTAATGAAGGCTACTTATAGGAGGAAGTGAAGTGAGGTGAAGAGAGAGAGAGAGAAAGAGAGGAAAGCCAGTTGGCGAATCTGTTATTGGCCAAAAAGCAGAGAAAAATGAATGACCCGTCTCGTTCGGAACCACAGGATCAAAATTCCATGGGAGAAGCAGGGGAAGAGAACCTCAGTACATAAGGGGATAGAGAATAACTACCAAAATAAGGAACTAAAGGGGGGAAAAAGGATCTTCTCTTTGGTCTATGGGCTATTATTTTTCTCAGGAGAACTTATTTTTCTTTTCCAGGGGAAAACTGTTTATTGTTAATGTTTAAACTTCTGCTTAAGAAGGGGAGTGACCTCAGGAGGAGGTTCTCTATGTTAGTAAACAGATGGCTTCAGACTTCAAGTTTGGGATTAAGTAGCTAAACAGTAGGATTTACTAGATGAGTTTCTCAATGAAGCCTTAATGAAGCTTCTAATTGCATGGAAAATGGTCTAGAAGGAGATAAGAAAGAAAGCACCATAAGAGAAAGTTGTTATTTGGCATATATTTGCTTTAAAGACAACATTTGAGCTTTCATTGATTGTGATCAAACAATGTACTGAAAATTGGGAGAGAGAACAGCCATGCAACCCAACATGTCCCTAATTGTTTGTCATTTTGTATTACGGTCCCCTCAATGAGCCTATATCAACTTGATGTAACTCGTCCTTTTTAGAAGTGAATTGATTGCATTGGATTGAATGTGCACTACGGTACAAATGCACCAATGATGGTGAATAAGATGGATAGATTTGGGTATGGATTGAAGGACAAATATAATTCCTCTTATTTTCTACAAACTTGGTTTATGTAAAATGTTAATCTTTGTGTAACAACTTGCATCTTTATGCTAAGATTGCATATATTTTGCTTGTATCAATCTCATAATCTCTCAACATGAGTGTTGTGCTTTTAGATTAAAACAATGCTAAATTTTAACAACAGTCTTAGGCATGAATTCAAAATGCAGTTCTGGGTGCAGTGCAAAAAATTGCTTCAATTTCGCAATATCTTTCCATATCCCCCTTGTTGCTGGGCGAAAACGTCGATGGTCAATTCCAAAACCTGTCCTATGTGACCATTTTGATGCGGTTAACCACTTTTGAATCCATGATCCTACTTATTTGTACCAAAATAGTGTTCTTTGGAGGGATAAGGTAAGGTTGGGTAATTCGGTAAGTTAAGGTAAAAGTTGAAAAGTTGAATGTTAAAAATATAGATAAAAATTGGATAAATTTGGACAAAGTAGTTGCATTCTACTTTTGGTAACTATGCTGCCAACACACAAAGTCCTAGTCATCGTAACTGATAAAATTTTTTGCTTCCTTATTTTTTTGTGTGGTATGTGTAAGGCCATCATGTTATATTGTTGAAACAGCTACTTGCTTGTCAATAGCAAGATCTAACCTTATCCATCTTACATGATCCACATTGGCTTCTTAATTGGTAGTGTCTATCATACTCATGGTGTTTTGTTTTTGCATGTCAGGCTCAATAACATAGGCTTGCACCTGACCTGATCACTGCATCAAGTTTTTGTCCTGATAGCCTACTTTGAGGTAAATGCCAACAAACTACGACTCAGCCATGCAGATATTGATGATATTATTATATGCAGTTGCATGCATGCTCTTAACAGTTATCACAGATCTTTGGTATTTGAGTTTGGGGATCTTTTTGGTCAGAAACAACATTCCAAATCATAACATGCATGTAGGATTGTAGCCTAGCTAGCCAAGTTAAAATCGTCGTTTAACAGGTGCAGGACTCCAGTTCGTTGGCATGTGGACTTCAACCATGTGTCATGAGCCCTATAGAAGGCTCAGAAGTCCACAAAAAAGAACAAAGATAAATGTAAAAGGATTGATGTTTTAGACACATACAGTATAAGTAGATCCTATCCTATCCAGGTATCCAAAGCTAGTCAATGAAAACATAGCTTGAGGGGATTAAGGATATTAAACTTTGAAGTTACATTTTGTGCTATTTGTAAGTAATCATTGCCAAATCATGGTATCATGCCTTAGGTTCTGAAGATGATTGATTTAGAAGTAGATCTTCTTCATCCATGCTTTGAATACTGAATTTGAAATCTCATTGGTGTAAAATTTAGATACCTCGCAGAGTCACTGTCTGGGGTGGAGCTTTTCATAGGTTTGGGGTGGCCACGGCCACCCTTAAGGCTTTGACCCAAAAAAAAAAAAAATTTCAATGTACGTACAGATAAAAATTATGAACTGTATGTTTATGGAATGAATGTAATAATATATTAGAGCTGGATACCCCTAATCTGAAGACACTGGTCGCAGTTAATAAAGCTTTGTGCCAAGGCAACTCAAAATGTTTCTTAAAGTTTAAGTTCAATGACAAAATTACCCTTGTAATTAATGTCATTGCTCATTGGCATTATACAAAGACAAGAAAATTGAATAGTAAGGGCAAAATTGACAGAGCAGTCATCGATACTTCATTGTAAGCTACTGGAGACGAGGGTAGATACTGTGTTAAATTCTGTCGGTAAGTTTTTCAAAGAAAGCTGTTTGTGCCCTGGAGAATTTGAATCTAATTCAGAGTGGGCATCGTAAATTTGCTCTCATTCACCCTCCTTCCTTTATGTGAAGTATATCTGGTTGCCATTGCACAAAAGTGGTACTAGTCATGGCCTAGATAAGTATATTCACCTAAGGTGGGCTGCTAGAGCTAGATTTTCTTAGATATGTACCATGCTCTTTCGCACTGTGAACTACCCGCAACCCAATGTTACATGTTGTTATCCAATTTCACCTTTTTTTTTTAAACTAAACCTACTTAAATCTATCTGAACTTTCCTACTTCTAAAAAAACTCATACCTACTTCTACTTGGACATACTAAACCTACGCGACTTTACTTTACCCAACTTCTACATACCCACCTGATTTATGTATTTCAAAAAACTATATAAATGGGCATCTATTAAATCTTTTAGAGTGTGGTTGTATCAGAGAAAATCAGAAGAAAAAAATAGACAATTTTCTTTCTTTCTTTTTCCTTTCTCACTTAGAATTCTTTTCTTCATGGGTTTATATGAAAAATCGACAATACAACTCTGAGTTTAGGTTCTGCTTTGTGGAACCAGGAAAATTGAAATGTATGCAATTTGCCCCTGTAAACATTTATGTTTGATTTTAAGCTTATGTTATACTTTGTATAAAGTGATAACAAACTTTTCGCCATTTTTTGTATGTTTGTAACTCCTAGTTAGCAATGTTGATGAATATTTGGCCGTAATTGGAAATTCTCTAGTCTAAAATCATAATAATTTTTTCAAACTCAAATTGAGAGATATAGTTAGTGACTGATTCCAAAACTTTTCTCAGAAAAATTTTCTAAAATAAATTAATTTATTAGTATTAAACCCAACTATTCTTTTTGGTGCATATGAAGCGCAAAGGCCAGTGCTAATGGTATGTAAACCATACTATGATACTCGGCATCCAGGAGGAAGACTATAATTCTTATTAAAGCTAAATTTATTGTGCCAAATTTACATTGTAATTGTTTTTTTGACACTTCAAGGATCCTTACCCGAATAATAATCAGAAAAAAAAAAAAGAAAACTTTCTTTACAAATTGTACAACTTGGTGATCACTTATCAGTGAAGCAATGAGAAGCCACGCATCCAATAGTTCCTTTTAAGGGGATCCTCTTGAGTTGGGCCCTATCCCACATTTAAACTATACTCCCTCCATTTCATATTAATTCATCTTTAAAAATCGTGCAGTCAAATTCAAAAAAAAATTGACCATAAATTTTTCAATATATATAGTGAGTTGCTATATAAAATTATCATCATTAGATTCGCAACGAAAAATACTATCGTAAAAGTATAATATTGCAATTATTAATAATATATTAGGTAAAAAGTTATCAATTAAAAAATGGTATTGGAAACCGAAAAAGTCAAAATTATAACCATTAGTATAGATCGAAGGGAGTCTCTGCTGGCAGAAATTGACCCGATCCAAAAACCAACCCGAACCCGCCCGAAAGTTTAAGGTTAGGCCTGGAATTTCCAAACCTAAAACATAAATAAATCTGAAACCGACCTGTACCAAACCCGACCTGAAACCAACCCGCCCGCCCGAATTGACAAGTCTAGCCGGAGTATATATTTTTCATGTATCAGAATTTCTTTGTTGGGATAAGAAGTTATGAATCCCCTTTAAAGGGGCCCAAGAAGCTACAACACCTCAAGGATCTGGTCCAACCCAGTTGATACCCAATCGCCTCTTTTTCTCTGCCTTCTTTTCTTAGAATTCTTTTCACTTTTTGGGGCTATAACTGTAGCCAATTTGAGGAGAATTTGGAATAAATGATAATAAATTCGTATTATATGTGTATTTTTAGATGCGGATCAGGGTATAGAACACAATGCCTTAGCAAAGGGAATCGTACAATATCTTAGCTGCTAATAAAGATGATACACTTCAGTCCAGTAGACCATATGATTTTTATGCGATCAAATCCTAAAATATATTTTTGCCACTAGGAGAAGCTAAACTTCCCGCTAACCCAAAAATAGAGATATTTGACGAACTGTCTTTCAAATGTTGAAGAGGAGTTTAGGCCCCAACTGAACAGAAGTCTCTCCAAAAACATGTACCACTTGTAAAGCAATTTTTTTTTCCTCGATTATTATTTAGGTAAGGATCCCTGAAATGTCAAAAGTCAATTACAACGTACAGTGGCAGTAGTAGTAGTAGTTCCTACTAAAAAAGGAATAGGAAAAAGTTGATATAGAATGAATAGATCAGCCCCTTACTCAACAATAATAGCAACATCCAACATCGGCCTCATATACATCTGGGGAGATTCAGATGTAAGCAACTTTATTCTAGTAGACGTTTCCATTTGTTGAGAGATTGTTCCAAGAGACCTAAGAGCATGAGCAGCGTGGAATTGGGTTGGTGGAATTCTTGCCCTCATTCCTAAGTGGACACCACAGTGAGGAACATAAATTGCCATTATCGCGAGAAGGAACTTTGCACCGTTCTGTGTTATGTTCCTCATTTTATTTTTTTTAATCCCACATTCACCTACACATTACCTTTGAGAGATATTGTTTATTCATTTTTTATTCAATTCCAAATTATAAGAAAAGGAAAGGTACTATATTAAATACTTTTTAGTTAAAAAGGTGGAATGAATTCCTAATGGGTGTAGGATAGATAAAATAAAGTTCCAAAAAGTTGGAATTGTATATGATGTGGAAGGTGGATCCCTACTAAAATTCCAACAATTTGGAATGCACATTGCAGATGCTCTAAGAGTTCAACCCCTTAATTTAGAGATATAGGTTAATGTATCTAACCGAACAGAACCCTATGGAATTGAAATTTTAGGTTTGGCACCAAATTAGGGGTCCTATATATATATTTCTTGGCCATGAGCATGACCCCAATGAAGTAAGGTATTGAAGAAAGTTAAGAGGTAAAGTTCGTCGAGGGGCATTTTCCATAGATGAAAATTGTGTGATTGACGAGTAAAATCTACTACCTGCGTCCCATAATAGCATCCTTCCATGGGCGGGATGGGGTGTTGAAGAATTCATTTGATGGCTTCCTTTAAACTTTTCGTCCCTTTTATTATTTACTTATTTATTCATTTATTATTTTCAGCCGGGGTGGGGGGTGGCGGCTTTGGTGTGACAAAACCAGGGGCTGGCTGGGAATCGGAAAAATTCTGGTGATCACCTTGTACAGGAGAAATATTCCTAGTATCATTCTCTTTCAAGCCCTAAGAAACTTTTTCACCTTTGACTCTTGGAGTCTTAAAATATAATGATCAATGACACAATGGTAGATTTCTTTTTTTTTTAAAAAAAAGTTTGACCTTCCCCACTTATTAATAAAAAAGGAAAAGATATTCCTATCTTATCTCTTTACCTCTTGTAGTTTTCTTTAAATAATTAATGGAAATAGCATCAATGTAGCCTTTCATTGAGAACGATGTTTTTTTTCCCTTTCTTTACCAATGTCTAAATTCAGGTGTATCTTCTTTGACAATATTTAAGAATCATCTAATGGCTTTTTGAGCTGAAAATGAAGCTTAATCCTTCAAGCCTTGGGCTCACTGAGTTCTCCTCAGCATGATGATAATTTATGTTGAAGCTCTTAAAAAAAAGGTTTTTGGGCCTATATATTTTAATGGTCTCCAAGTTCTTTGTTTAACCACTCTGGGCTGAGCCCATTCTATTTGTCAGAAATTGGCCCATTGAGTTATTGGTGGATTGTTACATTTTCGAAGTACAAATGTGCAATTCAAGTCATTTGGATCGCCAAGGTTTTCTGTTTTTTCTAGGTGCAATGTCTCAACTTTCTCCACCCCTAAGGTTTTCACGTTCACATACCAAGGGTTACATACTTTCACTAACTAGCATGAAATGTTACAAAAACCATGACCTTTGAACATTGCTTAATCTGCAATTCAAATTGTTTGGATTGCCATGCTCTTCTGTTTTGGGCAATGTCTTAGCTTTCTCCACCCCTAAGGTTTTCAAGTTCACACACCAAGGGTTCCCTTCTTTCGCTATCTTGCATGAAACGTTGCAAAAACCATGACCTTTGAACAGTGCTAGTTCATGTTTCTTTCTTGTTTTTGATCTCTAAAGACAACAACAACCATCCCAACAAAAATGAAAAAGAAAAAAGGATGCCCTTGCAGAATGCTAGAGAGGAACAACTATGAAGTAGTTCACATCTCTTTCTTGTTTTTTTATCACTGTAGAGTAGAACACCCCCCCCCCCCCAACTCATGAGTGGATCTGGGGCTATGGTAGGGGTGTCCATGGACACACCTGACCCAAAAAAAGCTTAACTAGCCTATATTGCTTGGAAAGGAAAAATATAAGTGTGTGTTAAATGGACACCCTTAAAAAAGTTCAAAAATTAACATTAATGTTAATTGGACACCCCTAATTTGGAAGTCAAGATCCGCCACTCCCCACCCCACCCTACACACACACAACAAAAAAAAATGGAGGCCCTTGCCGAATGCTAGAGAGGAATGACTTCTTAATATTTACAGAATGATACTTACGAAACATGAACTAGACATCCCTGGATTGCTGCGCAATACTTTATCTGTGCTTATTGTTGTCAAGTGACATAATTGCTTGGGGGTTATCTGGATTTTGAGTGCAAAACCTTCTAATGTTTGCAAAAAGAGTTTTTTTTTTTTTTTTCTTCATGGTTTTGTTTTTTTTTTTTTTTTTTTTTAGGGGGGGGGGGGGGGGGGGGTGGTGTTGTTATCTTCACAAGTTAACCTCAAGCCACAAAAATCATTGATGAAATCATGAGGGCCAAGACTTGAATGAAAATTCAGGGAAAAAGTAGGTTTTACATCATGTCATTATTCACAAGTCACCCCTCATCATGATGATGGTCTCTGGAAACGTATAGGCTGTCATCTCCAACCATTCCACTTACATAAATCCTTAGCATCTTTCCAGACTCTGTCCTTAGGATATGTATTATTATTACTATTATTGTTATTCTATGCGTGTTCTCTTCTTATTGTACTTCCACTACACGAATGGGCTCAAAAGCAATGATCATATCACTGCATTTCCAACTCAAAGCCTCCTTGCATACTGAAATAGCATGTATGTTTATCAAAATAGTACTATAATTAGGTTTAGTCCAAGGGAATGCATGGTTGATAAAGGCCTGATCATTTTTACACGTAGTAGTCTCTCGCTTTATCCTGTGAATTCTTAGAGATTTTGCTAATTAAGTTACACCAGCTGGGGGATAACGCAATGGCGGATCTAGGCCTTCGGATTAGGGATGACCAGTACATTATTACACTCATTTGGTAAAGGGTCTTTTGATGGTAATATACTGAACTTTTGAGGTATTGGACAATAATACACTGAACTTTGACCTTGGACAATAATACACTGTACTTTTCGGGATGTTGGACAATAATGCACCCGGAACAATTCCGGCGGTGGCTGGCTCGGTGGCAATCCCACGTGGTCCGCTTGCCACGTAGGATCACCACCGAGTCAGCCACCGTCAGAATCTTTCAGGGTGCATTACGGTCCAACACCCCCTAAAGTATAGTATATTATTGTCCGAAATCAAAGTTCAGTATATTAGGGTTCAAAAATCCTTTTTTAAAATACAATTCATAAATTTTAACTTTTACCCAAATGATACGATCCATAATTTTGGCCATGGCCACCCCTGCCGATAATGGAGATCCGCTGCTGTGATGGTGAGCTTCTTTTTGGTGTTGTATTGTAAAGGACTGTTATCATGTAACCTCTGCTCATATTTGTATTAAGAACATAAGTAAGATCCTTGATGATACTTTTGAAAAATATTGCTATCTAGAATATATATATCTAAAAATAAGATATAGTTTCAATTATATAGGTATTTTTCGATACAGCTGGATATCTTGGAGTAATCTTGACTTTGTCTACACCCCACCAGGCAGCATCATAATTTTGCTGGACTAAGTCTCCAAGTTGTGTTCCTCTTTACAGTTGGGAGGAACCCACTGAGTAAGGGGACCCTATCATCCCAATAAACACAACTAAACTAACGAATCCTCATCCTATCATTTCATTTGGGCAACATCCTAATTCCTACAGTGTGCAGGAAATAGGAATCTATACCCATGTATTATTGATGTTACTATGCTAGTTTTGCTTGGTGAAATTTTATGCTTGTATGTTTTTAGCATTATAGCGCATTGATTGGTCTTTGTTACATACTTTCGTTAAGTCTGGCTCTAATACCATGTAGAACTATCTGAATAAAAAAGGTTAAGCTAATAGTTACAATGTGCAGGAAATAGGAATTTATACCCATATATTATCAGTCATTCTTATGTAAGACCGTTCCACCATAAATTTATCGTAAGACGTATAACTATGTAGTCACTATTTATCAATAGAGGGGTGACTAATAATTTATTTGAAATGACTCGGATAAAAGTTACCCCATAATAAATTATTAGTAATATTTGTGTTAAAAAATCATTCTAGTATCACTTGTTAGTCATAGTAAGATATTAAAAATGTCACCCTATAAAAAATTTGTCTCACGATAAATTTACGTGAGACGGTCTGGATGTTAGAATTTGCGATATACTAGTGATGTTACTGTGCTACTCTTGTTTGAGGAACTTTTATGCTTGTAATAAGTATGTTTTTAGCATTATAGCACATCGCTTACTCGAAAATTCCTTTGCATTCAACCATTAATTAGTTACATACTTTCATTCAATGCTAACATAGAGCCATCTCAACCAAAAATTGTAGAGCTGGCTAATAGGTCAGGTCGAGTCGGGTTCGTGTTCGTGTCAAACTTAAATGGGTTCAAAATCTTCCGACTGAACCTAACCCATTTATTAAACGGGTTGAAAATTGAAACCGTTTACCGTTTAAATTTTAAACGGGTTGACCTTATTTTGACCTATTTACCCATTTAAGTAAACATGTTAGAATAAAGTTATCAATTTACCCATTAAAAACCATTAACTCACTTATACAAAACAATTCATTGTGGGATCAAAATAATAACATATCATACCCAATAATTTCCGTGGTAATATAATTCGAATTATATATAAGGAGATTTTTTTTAATTCATAGTCAAAAATAAATATAAGTTAAAATTACAAGTTTTACGTATATTTCAAAAAGTATTAACTGTAACTTTCACCTAAGTTTATTGATAAACGGTATAACTGGGTAATAATTATGGAGCAAATGACTTTGATCCATGTGACATGCCTAATTAAACGGGTTAAGTAGGTATTTTTTTCGTGTCGAAAATCTTAACCTGAACCTAACCCGTTTAATTAAACGGGTTTACCGTGTCAACCCATTTAATTAAACGGGTTGAAAATTTCTACATAAACCCTTTTAATATCGTGTTAGGTTCAAGTCGGTAATCGTGTCGGGTCAGCTTTTCCCAACTCTAAAAAATTGAGGGTAGCTGAGATTCGAACCTAGACCTTACTCTAAGTGTGGCTTTAATACCATATGGAACCATCTCAATATAAAGCTCAAGCTAGTGGTTAAAGGCTTAATAACTACCTTACTCGAACTCAGGTACGCGTGTCCATATCGGACACGGATATGGGTATCGGACTTGACTATTTTAATGAAATTTTATATATTTTCATTGTAATTTGAAGTGTCGAGTGTCGTACCCTTGTCCGGGTACCAAAGGTCCTACACGGGTACGGCAAGGAAAATGAAGAGTCAAGTAACATAGCTTAATAATGGTTTTTTACGGTAACAATTAAGTACCCATATTGAGCCATTGTTAAGGCTTATAGGAGCTAGTATAACATCAGCACATCACTTCCAACAACTGATTTTGCACTTGTGCTGGTGGTGTTTATGATTAAGCCTATTTTTAGACATTCGAACATTATCTTCGACTGTTTGTTGAACAATGACTTTTATTTCTGGCTTTCTGTGTGCCAAAGCATATTCCAAATTGCTGTTCTGCATCTTAGCTTAAGACCATGCAGGGGGGGATACTCATCCTTGAGAAGTGACATTTTGTGACACATCTTCGAACTGTACGTGTGCTTATTAATACAAAGATAAGACCTCCAATAATAATTAGAACAGCCAATTGCTCTAAAATTATCACAAATCTATGGGAGTTGGTAAGATGGCCAATCGTACTGATTGATAATACATTAAAATCTTATGTCCGACGGCCATGCAGGCAAAAATAGTGTAGGATTGGATTTCTTTGTCGAGTTGCTACTTGTTTTTTTTTGGCTAGAGGGTCCATAACATTCTAATCTTCTCCCCCTCTATTTTATATCCCTTTCGATGTTTCTCCAAATGCGAGGATCTGCTTATTCCAATGGCGGCCTATACCCAAGTGTTTCATGCCATAATACTGACCAATTTATTATAAAATGTTGCCAAAGATAGGCAGATCCATGCAGTTGTGTTACTGATTAAGATGACAGGGGACATTAGTATATAACTATATATGCATCTCCTAGATTGTTGAATGAGCAGCTAGTATGACTTGATTATCTTTTTTACATTTATTATTAGCTATGTTACTCGGACTTGGGTATGGGTGTCCGTAGCGGACACGGATACGGGTGTCGAACTCGGCTATTTTAAAGAAAGTTTATACATTTTCATTGTAATTTGAAGTGTCGAGTGTTGTACCCTTGTCCGGGTATCAAGGGTCCGACACAGGTACAGTAGAGAAAATGAAGAGTCTGAGTAACATAGATTATTAGTACTTCTACTTTGTTGGTTTGTCCTTAGCCGTGTGCACTTTGAAAACAACCTCTATTAGTCCTCATGGGTGAGGTTGCTCAAGTCGAGTACAAACTTTCAAACCCATACTCTAGAGATTTCATAATTCTTGCCATCTCTGTATTTACTCTAGCTTTTCTTCCGATTATTATTCTCATAAGAAATGCACAAGTGCCAATTAACAACATACATCAAATTAGCTTCTAATGCTAACTATCTACTCAAATACAACACCCAAAATAAATAAGTGCTAAGCAACAGTCATTTGTTTTGGCGTTCGTTGTCTTTCAGCTCTTTCATTCCTCAAAATTGCTACTTGTATTCCACTACCGCTTCAGCTCCATTAAAGGGAACGTTTGGTAGGAACCTCAGGGAAATTTTTCTCGGGGAAAATTTTCCATGAGAAGTTTTCCATGAGAAAGATTTTCCTGGGAAAAATTTCCCTTAGCCTCCCCTAAGAGAAATTTTCCCTAGAAAAATGTAGGAAATGGTGGGTTGACCGTAAAATCTTTCCCAAGGTCAACCTACATCCAAAGATGAGGAAACAAATCAACCCACCATTTCTCCAGGGTTTTTGACCAACCAAACGCACACCGCATTTCCAGTGTCCATTGCTCATCCGAGCCGTTTGACGAATACTATCTTTAGAGTTATCCTCGTCCCGTCGCAACCATTACTCTAACTTGTTTAAGGGAAGCTAGTTACATATATGCTTCGGCAATGTCAATAGTCGTAATATTGTGCGAAGCAAAAAAATTAGTGTACTTTCAAGATTAGGAGCACCAGGAGCATGTGTTCCAGATTCTACAATTGTTCACCTATATATATTAGTTTGTTCACTCTAATTATTATGATTGTTCATCCATAAAAATATGGAGCACATGCTCTAGATGCATCTAATATATATTGGGGGGAAGCTATGTCGGAATTCTTGTCAAGTGGGTTGGTTATGTGGATGAGATCATGGGGACAAACCCATATGACAATGGCTAGTTGGGCAAGAGATCCCTCAAGACACCCTCTGAAAACCAATGTCTCCTTTCTCTCAAATGGAGTTATCTTTACCAAAAGAGACCCTAATAGTATGCTCCATTTATTAGTTGATGGTATTTTTTAAAATCAAGATATGATTGAACAATCTTGCCTGTTGAAACAGTGTAGCAATTTTAAAGATATATATATTTGAAGTTATTGTATATGCATCCCACTTAGGCTAGTTTCTTTGTGTTCCTAACATATCTGCATTATTCATCACCAACAACCCCTCCCCTCTTTTCCCCCATAACCCCATGAGCTGGGTCCCCTTGGTCCTTATTGTTTCTTACAGATTAATGTGCATGTTTTTGCTGTGTCAAATATTTGGATCATTCTTTTTACCTTTGAGAGTGTTTCAAAATCTTTCACATATGAATTTCATTAAATGAACTACTTCACCACATGCATATGCATGTCTCTACATGTCTACTACTAGTATATAATTACTCCCTCAATTCCATATTAATTGTCCCTTTATAAATATTACACGATTTTCAATATTCTTTTTTGACTGAGAATTAACATTTCACATATGAATTTCACTACATGAACTACTTTGCCACATGCACATACATGTCTCTACATGTCTATTGCAGAATTATTCCCTCCAATCCATGTTAATTGTCGCTTTATAAATGCTACACAGTCTCGAATGTTCTTTTTTGATTGAGAATTTCTTATAACATATCTTATCAAAACACGACAACACAATATTCTTATAATTGTATTTTGCATTGCAAATCTAATGATAGTTTTTTCATATAATAGAACATTATATATGTTTAATGTTCAAATAAAGTTTGACTAACATGTAGATCAAGGTGACAATTAATATGGAACAGAGGGAGTAAGTGATAATCAATTATAGTTACTGGTACTCCCTCCTTTCTATATTATTTGTCTTTTTGTTGGCTGTCTTGGTCTCTAATATCACTTTTTGATTGATAATTTTTTATATAATATCTTATTAGTAATTGCAATATTATACTTTAGGATAGTATTTTTTATTAAAAATCTAATGGTGGTAATTTTATTTAATAAATCATTGTATATATTGAGAAATTTATGGTCAACTTTTTCCTAATTTGATAGCACAATTTCTAAAGACGAAAAATAATATGGGATTGAGGCGATATTTTAGTTTCCTTCACTGTAATTGAGTCTGGTAGAAATATGTACAACACAGAAGATGGAAATACATGTGTTACATTCTGCAGCTGCCTGTAGTTTGTTTGCTGTAATAACAACTGGAGCATTTGACACAGGGGGTTCAGATTTTGGACAAAAGTAAGCAGTAGAAGTGGCAGTGAGTTCATTTTCTCCCCTGTACAAGTCTGTGACTGTGACTGTGACTGTGACTGTAAGTGAAACTTTGTATGTATCTGCCAACTCTGTATCTGGGTCTCCCTCTTTGGTCTATTATCACTTATGCCATATTCACGTGATCTTTGACCATACTTTCACTGTTCTCAACTTGATTCTTCAACTTATTATTACTATTAAAATCATTTATATGATTGAAAACAAAACAATGCAATGTTTCACACATACACACACATATATATATATATATATATATTTATATGTGGTATTAATCAAATGAAGCATGACAATTTACTAAGCATGTGTGCATGCATATTTAATGTCCCTTAAAACAATATTTAATGTCCATCTCATATCCAACTATGCTAACATGTTTACCAAAGTGTCCTACTCATATTTGTGTCCTATGTATATACTCCCTCCGTGTCATAGTAGTTGTCCATTTAACTAAAATTTCAAAAACTAAGAAAATTAGTTAAATATTGTGTTGTATGAAAAGTTGTGAAAGAATAGTATTAAGTTACTAGTATGGCCCTGTTTGGCAACCAGCTGTTAGCTGTTTGACTTTAGCTGTTTGGGTTAGCTGATTGCAGGAAAAATGTTTGGTAAAGTAGCTTTTTGTGAAAAGCTACCTCAAAAAGCTTCATCAAGTAGCTTTTTGAAAACTAGTTTTTTAGGTCCAAAAAGTTAATATGAAAAGCTACTTACCAAACACCTCAAGTAGTTTGTTAACCTTAGTCAAAAAGTTAAAAGTTATCCAAAAAGTTGAGTAGCCAAACACCCATGCATTTCTCTTACTTTCTCTATATTTGTGTCAAAAAAATAATAGATGTTAGGATTCTCAGGGCGTAGTTAGCAGACAAACAATAATAAGAGCGAAAAATAAATAAAGATTCGACACAAGGAATTAACGTGGAAAAACCCAAACCGGGAAAAAAACCACGAACGATGCAATATCAGAGGATTACAACAGTGTTTCAGAGATTCCCAGACCTTCACAATCTCTCACAACCTCCCTAGAGTTACAACCTGAGAACTCAACACTCACAGATGAGTCTCACACAACTCCCTCAGGGACACAGAGATTACAGGTCAATCTCTTGTGGTATAAGATGAAACACTCTCAATTGCTATACAAATAAACCTAGCACCTAGGTTCTATTTATAGTACAAGGCTGACACAATTTTAGGATTAATAGAGTCCCTAGAGCAAAGGAATTACAAAAAAAAAGTGGAACAAATCAACAATCTGATTCTCACTCAAACTCTTCTACCTTGCTCCCCAAAAGATAGAGACCAACCCAAAATTGGTCTCCACATTCAACCCAACAATCTCCCACTTGGAGACCAATTGTAAACGCAGCCTTCGTCGATTATCATCAATCACCACTTCAACACCTTCTCGAATCCTTTAGTGCATCCATCTCGATCTTGTTCAGCAAAGATCAACAGAGGTCCCAGTTGACCTCGCATCAACTCCTCTTTTAGCAACAGGCTCCCACTTGAACTGATCACGCCCCTGTAACTTCGACATACGCATCATCGTCAACAACTTAGGGGAATTTTGGATTGGGATTTTACCTCGTAGCCTCGACCTGAAACCTCCTCGTTTCTGGTTCCCTTCTCTCATCAGAGAAGCTAACACGCCTTTGACGAGCATGAACCGGCATGTTAGAGTTATCAATGACAGAATATAGCTTCCCCTCTTTCCTGCCATTTGCAATTATCAGAGATCCTTTCGTTACCCTCCAATGACCATCTTCAAATCTCGTCGTGAACCCCTCCTCATCCAGTTGACTCACAGATACAAGGTTCTTGGTCAGACCCGGGACATACCGAACATTCTTCAACCTCCAAGTTCCACCCTTAGAAGTTTTAATGTTCACATCACCTCTTCCTAGCACCTTTAGGTTGTGACCGTTTGCAAGTCTAACCCTGCCAAACCTCCCACTCACAAAATTGCTAAAGGCCTCCTTGCTAGACGAAGAGTGAAATGAAGCACCCAAATCTATCACCCAACCCCCTTCTAACTTGTCAACACAAACAGTTAGGGCATCACCAAAATCCTCAATAGAATATACAGAGTCCTGGTCATTATGGCTGCTCTTCTTAGGTTTGGGACAATCCCTACGAAAATGACCTCTATCACCACAGTTCCAACACAACACTTGCTCCATGTTTCGACCTCTAGATTTTGATCGACCCCGACCCGAACTCCCACTATTCCTCCTACCCCTGACAGTCAAAGCATCCCCCGAAGACTCAGACACATCGGAATCTTTCCTGCGAATACTTTCATTCAAGACCAAGTCTCTAATTTCCCCAAACTTCAGTTTCTCATCCTTCTTAGTTGAAGAAGTTACAGAAGTCACGAAATTTTCCCAAGACTTAGGTAGGGTAGCCAATAGTATATTAGCATTCATCTCATCGTCGAATTTAAATCCCACAGAGGTTAATTTTGATAGTATAATATTCAACTCATTCATACTATCATGCATATCACCAGACCCATGCATCTTAAATTCAAACAAACGACGTAACACATATACCTTGTTCACCGCCGAAGGTTTCTCATATGTGTTTTGCAAGGCCTCGAGCAGGTCTTTTGTCGTTTTCTGATCTTTGACGTTGAAAGCCACGTTCCGAGCTAGCGTCAGCCTGACCGTACTGAATGCCTGACCATCACCAATCCTTCTGTTCCATCTCTTTTGGCTTAACACCCATCGCAAGATGCAACCTTTGCTGGCGGAGCACATCCTCAACGCGCATCCTCCACCATGCGTAGTCTTTCCCATCGAACTCCGGAATCTTCACAATAGCGCCCGCCATTGCTTCTCAGTCTGCAGATCAACCACGCTCCAACCAAAGCTCCGATTCCACTTGATAGGATTCTCAGGGCGTAGTTAGCAGACAAACAATAATAAGGGCGAAAAATAAATAAAGATTCGACACAAGGAATTAACGTGGAAAAACCCAAACCGGGAAAAAAACCACGAACGATGCACTATCAGAGGATTACAACAGTGTTTCAGAGATTCCCAGACCTCCACAATCTCTCACAACCTCCCTAGAGTTACAACCTGAGAACTCAACACTCACAGATGAGTCTCACACAACTCCCTCAGGGACACAGAGATTACAGGTCAATCTCTTGTGGTATAAGATAAAACACTCTCAATTGCTATACAAATAAACCTAGCACCTAGGTTCTATTTATAGTACAAGGCTGACACAATTTTAGGATTAATAGAGTCCCTAGAGCAAAGGAATTACAAAAAAGAAGTGGAACAAATCAACAATCTGATTCCCACTCAAACTCTTCTACCTTGCTCCCCAAGAGATAGAGACAAACCCAAAATTGGTCTCCACATTCAACCCAACAATAGAAAAAGTAGGGAGCTGAAAGAAAGTTTTATTGGAATTAAAGTGACAAGCATCGTGAGATGACAACTATTATAGGACGGAGGAATATATGTTACTATTATTGATATAAGTAGAATGTATGCATGCTTCTTTGTCTTGCATTATTATGTCTATTTGTATAATATATATTAGAGCTGGGAAAAGCTGACCCGACACGATTACCGACCTGAACCGGACATGACATTAAACGGATTTAGGTAGAAATTTTCAACCCGTTTAATTTAATGGGTTGACATGGTAAACCTGTTTAATTAAATGGGTTAGATTCAGGTCAGGATCTTCGACACGAAAAACACCGACTTAACCCGTTTAATTAGGCATGTTAATTGGTCAAGTCATTTGATCAATAATTATTACCCAATTATATCATTTATCTATAAACTTAGGTGAAAGTTTACACTTAATACTCTTTGAAATGTAGGTAAGACTTTTAATTTTAATTTATATTTATCTTCAATTATGAATTAAAAGACATCTCCTTATATGTAACTCAAATTATATTACCACGCAAATTGTTGAGTATGATATATCATTGTTTCGATCCTACAATGAGTTGGTTTGTATAAATGAGTAAATGGGTAAATTTGTAACTTTATTTTAACACATTTACTTAAATGGGTAAACAGGTCAAAATAAGGTCAACCCGTTTACAATTTAAACGGTTTCAATTTCTAACACGTTTAATAAATGGGTTAGGTTCAGGTCGAAGGATTTTGAACCCATTTAAGTTTGACACGAACACGAACCCGACTCGACCTGACCTATTAGCCAGCTCTAATATATATGCAACTATGCTGTGCATCTTGTAAGGGCTGCTTTTCTTTAATTACATTGTCATTGCCTTACCTTAAAGGGAAAGATTTCCATCATTATTAATTAGCTCCTAATCCACTAGTTCCCCTTTATTTCTCAATACATTAATGATTGCCCAAGTTGGAGTGTACTTACTAAGCCATCCATGCTTGTTCTTTGATTATCTAAGCATATCTAAGAACTGTGAGGAATAGAGTACATATGTTGTGTTCAAATATATGCTAAAGCTGTACTTGTTTTGAACAACATCAAATCTGCCATAGAATTATACAATTGCCTTTAAAATAAGCAAAGCATATCTAAGAATTGTGCATATAGAGTATATATGTGTAAATGTTGTGTTAAATATATGCTAAAGTTTATCTGCCATAGAATTGTACAATTGCCTTTAAAATAAGCAAATTGTGCAATAGTTTGAGGTTATTTCTAAGGTCATGTTCTTTAGTATGGTAAATTAGGTTTATCCTACTTAAACTTACTTTATCTTACCCGATTCCCTAAAAAACACCCAAAACCAAAGTCAAAATTTATTCTTACCTTTCCTTTTCTTACCTTACCAAACCTTGCTTGATTCTACAACTTTAAAGAACAATGCCAAGTTCTAAGTAAAGGCAATATATCTTTCAAATATCACTATCGAAGAGATATGATGTTTGTTTTCCTCCCAGATCTATATTTCAATATTTAGAGATGTAACATGTAGTGGCATCAATCATATAAATAAATAAATGTGCATATAAAAAATAGTTGATTTTGCAATAATACTTGGAAGGGATAATTATATTGTGGGGAGCCATTTATACAAGACAAGCTACCTACCAGTGATATGTGGTGTACAGAAAAGAAGGGCTGTTTCTAAGGGTAAGTAGCATTATGTCATTTATCACTACATATATAGGCATGAAAAAAGCATATATCAACTTAAGGAGGATCTTTTTTGATAAATTGCTTTCAATCACTTTTTAAGTTTTTTTTCCAAAAGTTAAATAAATAAAATTGGCCACTTGTATAATATAATAGGATTGATCACTGTTGCAAACGATTTTGATTGGACCAACTCCTCTCAATAGTTTTGGGCCCACATAAGACAGAGGCCCACTCTCATATTATTTCAAGATGTACAAACTATGGGCCCCTTATTATACCAATAAAGTGTGACTAGCTTTCAAAGGGCCCTAATAGTTCCTGGATGCAGAACAGTAAAAACATCTTGAAATATGTAAATTCATTATAGCTCAAGTTAAATTTCAGTTATCTAAGTCAAACTTTCTCTGCTGGTATCTGCAGGCATGTCCGATGCACTCAACAATTCATCTCTCATCTGTTGGAGGTCACAAAAGTATGGTTGATACAATAATAATAAGCTCCCAGTAGAAAATTCGAACTTTAACAGCGGTTAATTTGGGTATTTGCATACAAGTCCTATGAGTTCAACTATTCATCTCTTGGAGGTCACAAGTATAATAACAATGCGTTGGAGTGCGATGTAGGAGATCCAGCCTTCTCTCCACGATTGAAATTATGGAGAAGTTGATTCCTGCTACAGATAGCTTTGCGAAGAACAAAGGCCCCAAAGGAGAACTTTTGAAACAAGAAAACAATATAAAATTTGGAATTCTTTTAATCTTTTCTTACTTTTTAATCTTTTTATTCTTTAATGTTTTAATTTAAATTTTTTAAAAATTTAACCTCTTTTAATTTATTCATTTCGTAAACATGTCTAAAGAACAAGAAAACAATATAAAATTTTAAACTCTTTTAATCTTCGTTACTTTTTATTCAGTCTATTCTTTAATGTTTTAAGAATAAATTAAAAGTTAGGAGGTTAAGATTTTAAAAATTTTAAATTAAAACATTAAAGAATCACTTTTAATTTTGCACGCTAACTTTTAATTTGTTCATTTCATATTAAAGAATAAGAAAACAATATACAATTTTAAACTCTTTTAATCTTTTATTCTTTAATGTTTTAATGTTTTAATTTTTAAACATTTTAAAATTTTAAACTCTAACTTTTAATTTGTTCATTTCATATTTCCAAAAACATGGCTAAACTTACTTTTACCGAAAGCTACAAATACAAAATCCGATTTACTTTTGAATATTTCTGTGTTTAATTTTTTATTATTTTAATTTCTTAGTTTTCTAATTTATAATATTTAAAATTTTGAAGTACTTTAAAAATTTATCATTGTCTTATTTCCATAAACATATCTAAACTAACATAAACTTTTAACAAAAAATACAGTTTTTTTATAATATATTTTATTCAAATTTTGATTTTATATCTAAACTTACATAAACTTTTTACAAAAATTTACCAAAATTACCGATTTTTCACTTTTTTTAGATTTTAAAATTGCAATTTTACATTTTTAATATTTAAATTTTAACAAAAAATATTTTTTAAAACTTTCATATTTACATTTTAATTTTGTAAAATGTAAAATTTTATTTAAAATTATAATACACAAATTTTAATCTATGTATTTCTTATTATTATAATTTTATAACTTTATTTTTTAGTTTTCTTTCAAAATTTTGAAGTTTTTTTGAAATTTTCATATTTACATTTTAATTTTGAAAAATTTTATTTAAAATTCTTTTAATCTTTTTATTTTTTATTATTTTAGTTTTAAAAAATCATGAAAGCAATTTTGATATTTTAATTTCTTTTAGTCTTTTTTAATTTAAATTATTTCCAAAAACATGATTTTTTAAATTATTTCAAAATTTTAATTTCTTTAAATCTTTTTATTTTTAAATTTTAATTTTATTATTTTTGAACTTTTAATTTGTTCATTTAATTCCAAAAACATAAACTTAACATAAATTATTTTTATTTTTATTTTTATTATTTTCATTTTAAATTTAACACATCTAAAGTTTTTTAGTTTTCTTTTTTAATTTTAATTTTTAAAATTTTTAAAATTATCTAAATTATTGTTATGGTAAGTTAAGTTAAATTTAAAATAAAATTTAACATATCTAAATAAATTTTTTCTCATACCCTTGGCTTTTAATTTGTTCATTTTGTATTTTCCAAAACATAAAGTGAGCATAAATTGTTCGTATTTCAAACTTTTAATATGCTCATTTCATTCCAAAAACATAAACTTACCAAAAAATACCCATTTTTTATTTTTTTTATTTGCAATTTTATTTTTAATCTTTTTTTATTTTGTGAATAAAATTTTAAAAATTTATTTCCAAAAAATATCTAACGTCTCCACCTGCGGAATGGTCATATGCCTCCAATAATAATTTCTTGACCATGACTCCACTATGTTGTCGGTAACTCTTCCTGCATAAAGCATATGTAATCAAATATCTTTCTTTCACATATAAAAGCATGTGTATATATATATATGAAAATATGTAATGACTCTTATTTCTTCCTTTGTTATCTAAAGAGAGTTTCCAACTAATGCATGTAAGGGTGTACCTAATGTGTATGAGGTAGGTGCTCAATACAAGTAAATTCATGAAAAGATTATTCAGTCATCAATTCAATTGTATAGTGTATACAAGTACATTCATGTAACAGTCGACAAGGAACAAGCACAGAGAACCTAGTCATAATGAATTTTTGTTTTCACCAGCCACAACTCCATATAATACCTAGTCAAACAAAATGCCTAAATTCATAGAATACACTGCAAATGATAATTTCAGCATCAAAATGCAGGAATGCAATCAATACAGTCTAGGTCTTGTTTTGTACATACGAGTCCTCGGACGGTTAGAAAAAAAGGGTAGGCAATAAGCCCATAACCAAGGATGATATATATATACATATATATATAAAAATATATATAAGAAACACATACATTGGCAAAGGGAAGATTAGATAGATTATATTGCTTGACCAATTCTCATTAATGTTTCCACACACATTGAATGCCCTCCTATATCTGACTGACAATCAACCAGCAGTAAGTGAAATATGGGCAAATGCAAACCTCCATTATGCCCCTTCATGAAATATCTGGGGGACTATGTCACATACTTTGAGTGCAATGATTGAGAAAATACAAGAGATCTAAATGCACATACAAAATTACACAATCAATTTAGCTATCCACTTAAAACTCCATTAAACAAACTTCTCTCATATCAGATAACACACACATAAACCAATGAATCACAAGATAAATAAGGATCTATGATGAAAGAGCCCTCTACCCATTATGAGTCCACAACAAAGATGAAACAGACTACTGTTATAAAGGGGAGGGACATGAACTAATTTGATTATTTTGGGAAGGTCATAATATTAAAATTCGACAATAAATTACCCTGTTTTTAATACCGAGAGAAGGGCCAAGAAGGTTCAAGTTCAACTTAGCACAGATAAATGTACAGAGATAGTGTAATAGTCGTAACAAATAAGAGTATGTATATCAGATAACATGTGAATAATGTGATCTAGAAAGGGGGTAAAAGAGGAGAGGCTCATAATTGGTTATTGACATACATAACACCCCTGCAAATTCTAGTATTAAAATGACTTTTTTGTACGGTGATTTTTTTAGTGTTTTACTATGACTAATAACTCATATTAAAATGACTTTTCAACATTAACAAGAATTCTAATAACAGATCTTTACTTGTTTTTGGCTCCAAATAATCCGTACTGAGAGCTTTGTGATTGGAAATAATCTGAAGTGACTTTTGGTTGATGACAATCTATACTATTATCTTATCTTCTCATAGTATAATATTAACATTTTCCGACAACAAAAAAATGACGTGACCAATGGAAAAAAATGACTTTTCGGCCAACAGTATATAGGCCAATGGCCACGTCATTTTTCCACTGCCGGAAAATGTAATATTATACTATGAGGAAATATGATAAAAGTATAAATTATCATTAATTGAAAAACACTTTGAATTATTTGGAGCCAAAAGCCCTTTTCTTTTTCACTATGATTAACAGTTTCTTCCCTTTTATTGCCTGCAGTTATGAAGATGAGATGAGCAGCACATAATTAATAATTGGGAGCCGCAACAGTACAAAATGCACCAGAAGAAGAAGTCCCGAGAAACCGGACTCCAAAAAAGTAAAATAAACAATAAAAAAAGCAAGTGAAGAAGATAGAAGAAGAATTACTAGTTAATTAGGTTAGCAGAGGGAATGGGATTCCCTTCCAATCCCATCGGATCTGCTGCATGTCTTTCACTGCCTCCCTCTCCTTCTCTCTCTTCCACTCTCTCTCTCTCTATATATATATATATTATTACTTAATTCCATTCAGTTCAGACCATACTAGAACCAAGATAAGATGATTTGATTTGACTAATTATCTAACTTAATATTAAACTACATATCATATTCACTGTCACAATACCTCATTCTTGAATCTAAGTCTAACCAATTAATTTAGTTCCACATTCCAATTTCCAAACATTCAGTATCAGTAGAGTGCACTCAACACTCCAACAAGGATGGATATATACATGTCAATTTCTAACTAATTAAAAGTGTGTTTGGTTGTAAGAAAATTTTGAAGAAACCAGTTAACATTTACAAATTGTAAGAAAATTTTGAAGAAACCAGTTAACATTTACAAATTGACTAACTTTCCCCATTTTATGTAGGCATATTCACTGTCAAACTTTTGAAGAAATCAGTTAATATTTATGAATGCAAAATATTTTACAATTTCACAATGATCATCGGGAAAAATTTGTCAATGGGAAACATTTTACGTAGGCTTAAAATTTCACAAAGATCATTAGGAAAAAGAGTTCTCATGGGGTTAAGAGGAAAATTTAATCAATGAGAAACATTTTACGTAGGCCTATAATTTTACAAAGATCATTAGGAAATGGGAAACATTTTATGTAGGCTTACAATTTCACAAAGATCATTGAGGGAAAAAAATCCTTATGGGATAAGGGGAAAATTTTAACAAATGAGAAATGAGATCTAAAAGTGTGAAAATCTGACTAATAATTATCATACCAGAAGCAAGATGAGATGAATCGACTTTCTCAAGTCTAACTACAGCCAATAAGATTGAAGATCATACCAGAAGCATAGATGAGATGATGTGACTAATTATCTACGTATAATATTCACTTTCACAATAGGTCATTGTTGAAATCTAGCCAATTAATTTAGTTGCACATTACAAACATTCAGTATCAGTAGTGCAAACATCGAAGATGTAAAACACGTCAATTTCTAACTAAAATGAAACGTGTGATTCTTTTCAAAGGGTAGAAATGTGAGTGCAATGGAGTTTAAAGCCAATAAGATTGAAGCAGAATATGGACTCCAATGACAGTGTGACATGCAAGAAAAATAAAGATTGTAAAGAGCATGCATGAAGAATCCCAATTTATTGGCTGCGAGTATTTTCACTTTCTCTTTTCCTTAAAGGGCTCCAACTTTCACCACTGCCCCCCCCCCCCCCCTAGTTTTCCTTTACTATAGTGCAAATTAAAATCCACACACTGGTGGTAGGAGGGCATATTTACTTCCACCATGGATAGTGGATATATACTCAGTTCTTTTTTAAAAACATAGGTAGGGTTGGGTAAAGTGGGTAAATTTAGATAAAAATTAAAAAGTTGAGTATTACAAAATATGAATGCATTTTGACAGGGTTAGGTAAGTGGGTAGCAAGTAATAACTCACCTAAAGAACATGTACTGCCTAACCCCCCCCCCCCCAACAAATAAACAAACAAATAAATAAATAAATGCACACACGGGTAAACATTTAATCTAAGACTTCATCTAATATGTATGGCAACTTAGGTTACATCATAGTTATTTATTTATTTTTTTAGCAAATATCTTATGCTATGACAAGACAAACATCAACTTCAACCCGCAAAACCCCACAAAAATACTTAGCTGGTAGTAAATATTTTCAATAAATGAATACCTTGCAACTTGTAAGGAAAAGATTTAGCTAGGTCTAGTAGTAACAGTTAATAATGCCATATATATATATATATATATATATATATATATATATATAGGAAAATTGGATTCTAATAATCCCTACTTTCACCAATTGGACAATGGTGGACCGTACTTTCACTTTGTATTTTGGTGGTCCAAAAAAAAATAAAACTGGATTGTAGTGGGATATTTTTGAGGGAATCATAGATTTTGTGTTGCATTTGATTCAAAACTTAGTATAACACTTTACAATGATTTTTAATGAATTTACAGCGTTTTTCCCAATTTTTTTCATTTTTTTACTATTTTTTACGATTTTTTCACTTTTATTATTTTTAAAAAATCATAATATTATTCGGAGTCTCAAAAAAATAATTTAAAAAATGTTTTAGAAACTACAATTCATTAACTTTCTAGGGGCAGGAACGAAAAAAATAAAAATAATATATTATAGGAATGAAAAAAATAAGAAGAATGTGGAGGTGGATTTGGTACCACTACAATCCAATTTTATTTTTTTTTGGACCACCAGAATACAAAGTGAAAGTACGGTCCACCATTGTCCAATTAGTGAAAGTAGGGATTATTAGAATCCAATTATCCTATACATATATATATATATATATGGGAAAATTTAGAAGATAATGGCAAGTAGTAGATGATCATACCATAATATCGCAAGAAAATGGAGGGAAAACTTTAGAAAGAATGACAAGTAGCAATCAAGCAGACCTAGTAAATGTCACAATTAGTACCCTACATTAGTTGATTTTATTTGATGGATTATTATTTGCTCGAGTTGTATCCACTATCCAGATCAATATCTAACATTGGCCTTCATTAGTTTACCTAACCACATACTTATATCATATATGATAGTAATACTTAAATCCACATATAATTATACACTAATACGTTCAAAACGGACTAAAAAGTCATGAAATTGTTTTAACGCACTTGCGGGTATCCTATTTTTCTAAAAACCGATTGCAAAGTGGCACTCCAATTATTTTTGGCCAGAATCCTGTGAAGTGTGTGATAAGACAAAAATACCTATCAAAAACATATTTTGCCAAATTTCAGTCAAAACGGCCAGTATGTCACCCTGCACCCATTCTTCAGAAAAATTGGTGACCCACGAGTGCATTAAAATAATGGGGTAACCTTTTAGTCCGCTTTAAATTCAAATACTCCTAGCTTGGTCTAAATACTACCGTCTAAACTACAACAAACACTCAAAATGGCCACTACTGAAATGCTCAAGGCTTGACCACCCGAATATTCGACATTACGAGAAAAATCATGAAAAATGCAAAGAGAGGCGCTACGAAGCGTGAAGAGTAACAAGGGAAAATTAAAGTTGCCTTTCTTGGTTGATTTAAGCCTCTATGGATATCACATGACAGCGATGGAAGGAATTGAAATATATTTGTGAGAAAGAAAGAGAGGTCCCATATATGATATACCTTTAGTTTTTGGTAATTATGGACATCATATCATATCACATATGTATGTATGTGGGATACCTTGCAACTTGAAGAAAGAGGGCGCAAACCGGAGAGAGACTTGCTAACCAAAAAAGTGGGAAGGAGATTGACATTGGAATTCACAGGGCCCCCATCTGCTTCATAATGGAAGTAGCCTTCATCCTCACTGTAATTCATCCCCACCACATATATATCCCATTCATCTTCATAAAGCCCTATAGTATGTCTGATAGTTTTCCGCGAAAGATTTTTCTGGAAAAAACTTTCCCGGGAGAGACTTTCCGTAAATCTCTCTTGGGAAACTGCTTACTGAGATTGAGAGTAAAATAACGGGTCTCACACTAAGACTTTCCCATATGTTTGGAACAGCCAAACATTGGAAAGTTTTGGAACCAAACGCTCTCATATTTCAAATTTCAATGCCTTTTAGAGATAATCCTGAATATAATGCACAAAAGGAACCTTACTGGGGTGGCTTGGTTTATGCTTAAGAAATAACAAAAGCATTCAACTCATATATGTGCATACAATATGCAGCAATTTTCTGGTTATTCAATAGGAAGGCCAAACTGGGGTGTTGATTTAATGGTGAAAAAATGATCCAATCTTGGTAAACTTGATTAATCTCCTCTAATCAAGCCTAAACCCTAGTTTATCTCTCCAAATACAAACCCTAAAACCTAGAGATTAAAAAAGTAAGGGGGAAGATTTTCACGGGTGCTATACTACACACAAAAATTGGCCTCTACTAATCCTAGGTTAAATTCTACAAAAGTGACATTTTATCAGGCATGCAAAATATGAAAGGAAAGTGATAAAATTGAAGAAACAAGTACAGGTTTAGACATAACCTTAATTATGTCAAGATTTTAGGGTTTGTACTACCCACTAAAAGTAGCCTCTACGTACGAATCCTAGGTTAAATTCAAGAAAAGCATCACATTTTATCAGGCATGCAACAAATTCAAGGAAAGAAATAAAATCAAAGGAACAAGTACAGGTTTAGACATAACCTTAATTATTTTCTAATGATAGATTTCTCTCAGATCCCAGAGATTTGCCTTTGCCCTTCCGCTTAACCGTTGCGTGTCGCTTCAACCAGAAGGTAGGAAAATTATGTTAATCCATCAATCACTGTCTAACCAAGCCCACAAGTGGAATTGAAGAGAGCATAATAAGATTGACAAAATCTGCAGAATAATTACATGAAATAGACACCTTATCCTTAACAATAGAAGGCAAGGAACTACACTACGCGCCTTCGTGTTCGTAAGTAGTAATTTCGTAAACTTAGCTGCATTCCTAACTTTGGCTTTGTCATATCTTCTACAGACGAATTGATCAATTCAAGCAGCTAACATCAAATAGACAAGGTTTTTGACAACTTCAGGGTTAGTTAGTGTCAAACATAAAGACCAAAATTATCCGAAATAGCTGAACTAGTCTTTAAGCAAAAGAAATAGGTAACTAATCCTGGAAAATAATGATTCCACATCACTAGACCAATACAATTAAATCATCAATAATATCGTCATTAGAAATGATTACTAATATGATTAGATTAAGATGCTGTCTCCTGATAGTGATCATCAATAGAGGAAAAGATTATCCCTTTAAGATTTACATAGTAGATTAGTCAATAATCATACAGAACTTGCTATTAATAAACAAATAACATATATATTCCTGGAAATTTCTGAAAAAGGGAAGCCATTATTTTAAGCAGAAGGCTCTGAAAAACTTCTGATTCCCAATACCCAAAGAAAGTAACAGAATCATCAGCTAAAAGACGGTTCAACTAATTTCCGGGACTTTCACAATGCAACCCCATTGCTGAATACCTCATCCTAGCACATCACCAAGCTGCAATATATGGCAAATGTGGAGGTTCCTACAACAGCCACATGTACTTGATCATGTGGTCACATATGTAATCCAAGGAATTTAAGTATTCCTCACTTACTTGCAGCCGTCAGTGGGGCCTAATGGGCATATAATCTAAATAGCGCCAGCAAAAATGTAAGTCTGAGTAAATTCGGGTCGGTCAAATTCAACCAATGTCACAATTCGGATGCGATAATGATGTTCGGACCAAGTTTTTTCAGGTCAGACAATTCAAACAGAATTAAATTCGAGTGAAAAATAGGTTCGGAAGAAAAATATTGTCTGAAAGAGGGCTTTGGTGAGAGAGGTCTGTGGGTTATTGGTTTCACCAACCAAGAAGAAGTGAATTGCTTTTTGAATGGTTTCATAGCCATTTTATAGATGTTTGGAGCTGTCTTTTCTGGTTTTCTTGTCTGTTTCTTCCAACTGTTGCTGTTTTTGGGTTTTGTTTATGTGATTTTTGTTGTTTTGCGGATATTTTGTAGCATCTTTGATGCTTTATAGTCTTTTTGGCTTCCAACTATCAAAAAAAAATATTGTGTCCTAATATTCTTGACTAACTCTAAATCCGTGTATTTTCTTAGGATAAATTTGTGTATTCGGGTCGGACAAAATTTTGACCAACTCTAAATCTAAACAAATATTAGCAATACTTGGGCTGAACTAACCCTAAAGTAGCATATATGTATATATTTAATAATGAATACTAATATATAATTAAGCATCCAATTCCCTCAACCTCTGAAACCCCGTTGACTGCAAGGTTACCTTTCTGAATCCCGTTATGCGGTTGGTAGGGCAAGACCAAGTGGCACTCATACATCAGGTAGGACCCACAGCCCACAGCCTCTAGTTATGGATACATTCGATGGCTCTCTGCCCCAGTTTCCCCTCTTTCTCTCTTCTCTCTCATCTATCTACTTCATTTCTATATTTGCCCCTTAGCTCTCACAAAATCCAATAAAAATATAATATTCAGGACCCAAAAATCTGCTACAAAATAGAGTATGGTGATATAATGTAGCAATCTTAACCCTTGAATTTAAAAAAAATACAGAGATACAGGTATTGACCGACCCAATAGCGCTCTAGTTACCCCTTAGGTCTCAAAAAATTCAGTAAAAATATAAAATCTAAAACCCCAAAAGTCATAGAGCATGGAAGAATATGATGTAGCATTCTTAACCCTCCAAGTAATGAAATACAAAGAGACTAGTATTAAATAATCCAATAGTTCTCTAGTTACCCCTCAGGTGTCACAAAATTAAATATAAACATAAATTCCAAAACCCCAAAAGTTCGTTACAAATTGGAGCATGAGGGAGTATGATGTAGTAATCTTAAACCTCAGAAAGTGTTTGGTTCCAAAATTTTCCCAAAAAAGTTAGTTAATTTTTCCAAGTTGACAAAACTTTCTCATATTTGCTTATCCCAAATAGATGAGAAAATTTAAGTGTAAGACCCATTATTTCACTTTTAAGTTGAGTAAACAGTTTCCCAAAAAAGCCTAGAGAAAGTCTTTTCCAAAAAAGTTTCTTTCCAATAAAATTTTTCCCAGAAAACTCCCAAACACTCCATTAAGTTGAACAAAAATACTGAGACTAGTATTAACTGAACCAGCAGGAGTTCTCTAGTTACCCCTTAGGTCTTACAATAACATCAATATTGTATTTGACAAAAAATAAAAAGAGAAACAAAAATGTAAATAGAAAAAGGGGGATGGCATTTTCTCTCCCCTAATTATTCCTGCTAGTTGTGTCAGAGATACCAGCCTCTTAGGGTAGATATCTCAGCTAGAGCCCACTCTTTTTTTCCCCTTTATATACACATCACTCTACTCCTTCCTTCTCTCATTCATTCCATTTGCAACTCACACAACATAAACTGCTACCAAAAACTACACAAACAATTGAGAGAGGAGAAAGAGTCATAGTCATAGTCAGTCAGTAGTACCTTGTTCTTGAAGAACTTGTGTTTGTTATCCTTACACCATACACCAACTTCCCTTTTTTCCCCAACCCTGATAAAAAGCAGAAGACTTGTAACAGCATAAAGCAAGCATCTTTGCTTACCATTTCCAGAAGAATTGACAACAAAGCAATGAATAGAGACTCACCAGAGCAGATGCTTCACTGCTTGAACATAGTCAAAGGCATGGAGATGAGTGTCTTAGAAAGACAAAGAATGATCCTCAAGTGGCAACATGAGCAGCTCCTACAAATGCAACAACCACAACAACAACAACAATTAGTAGAGCAAGATCAGAGCAGTTGCTACTTCAATGAACTGGGCTTGCTTGGTTGCTTACCATTGTCATCCCATGCACAAAGTTTTCAGGGTCCAAACCCAGAAACAAATGTAACAGGGATTTTGAACAGACCCATCAAGGCCGACCCGGGTCTCGAAACCCGGTGGACGGAGTCCGGGATCACGGTCGAGACATCGGGGATCGAGTCTGTTGGGCCAGTTAGAAGTTCGGGTTATGGGATGAATTATGCCATGAAAGCAGCAACCGAGGCGAAAGTGATTGAGAGTCCCAAATCAGACCAGAAGTTAAGTGGAGCTGCTGGGAGAGAGAGTTTCAAGAAGAGGAAAGCAGAGAAGAATCTCACTGCAAAGGTACTCCAACTATTCAAACACTCAGTCCTTCCCATTTTATCTGTCAGTTTGGTTTATGTCCTCCGTCTAACTTTCAAAATTTTGTCCATTAATTTATTCGTATATACAAAGATATATAGTACGAAAGTCTTGTCATTAGATTCATGTTGAAACGAACTATGGTAAGAACATAATTTTGTAATTTGTTGATCAAAAATTATGTGAGAAATTGTCAGCTAAAGAATGACATTGTAGATCATGAAGCAATTAATAGGTGACGGATGAAATAGGAAGGAGGGAGTACTATTTCTCTTTTCTCTTTTTTTCTTTTTTTTTTGGGGGGGGTGGGGGGCTCAATTAGATAATGAGGAAAATTCTAACTGCAAGTCTGCAAGACCACAATTGGGATTATGTTGTCAAAGTAATTTTTTGATAAAATATTATCTGAGAAATAGTCAGCAAAAGAATGACATTGAAGACGATGAAGTAATAAATAGGTGAAGGATGAATAGGAAGGAGAGAGGTTGTTTTTTTTTGGGGGGGGGGGGTTCAATTAGAGAATTGGGAGGGAAATTCTAACTGCAAGACCACAATTGGGATCATATTGTAAAATTATCTGAAAAGCAACCTTATTTTTTTACTCTAAATATCATCTAGCAGGTTGATCCAGAGGAAGCTGGAACATTGAAAAAGATTAAGGGATGTGGAGAAGAGGAAGAATCAAAGATCACAGAACAAAATAGCAACAGCAGTCAAAGCACCCATCACAAGGAAGGCAATGGCAAAAATAATGACAAGAAAACCAGAGAAGCTTCTGGGTGTACATCTAAGGATAATTCAAAGGTCTCCGAGGTCCCGAAACCTGATTACATTCATGTCAGAGCAAGGCGTGGCCAGGCCACCGATAGCCACAGCTTAGCTGAAAGAGTAAGTAAAAGTTCTAACAATCTCGAGTTTTCTTCATGTCTTTGTATTTAAAAACCGAGCATACACAATTTTGCCAAGGCAAAAGACGCTGAAGTTGTTAGAATTGGGATCCTAACTCGGACCCATGAGGTAGTTAGGATCGGAATTAACCCACGTAGGATCATGGATCGGAATGTAAATATAGAATCACATTGAGGGTTTTGGATCATAAAATCGTAGGATCATAGATCAGGATCGAGATTTTAATAACTATGCCGCTAAGATATTAACATCTGTACATAATAATGCAGGTAAGAAGGGAGAAAATTAGTGAAAGAATGAAGTACCTGCAAGAACTGGTACCTGGTTGCAACAAGATCACAGGGAAAGCAGGAATGCTTGATGAGATAATCAATTATGTCCAATCTCTTCAACGACAAGTAGAGGTTAACACACAGACTTGTTAATGAAATTCATACGATAACCCTACAGATTCATGATGTTTAACTTTGCTTTTCGTTTCCGTGAAACAGTTCCTTTCCATGAAATTGGCAGCTGTTAATCCTAGGATTGATTTCAACATAGATGATCTAATTGCAAAAGAGGTAAACACACAAGGAAATAGGAACAAGCAATCATGTATATATATATATATATATATATATACATACTTGTGAAGGTTTATGGATCTCTGACACTCTAATTTACAGGTTTTTGCACAATGCTCCACCAGTTTACCAACAATGAGGATGTTGCCAGACATAACTAATGCCAGCTTCCTACAGTACCCTGTACAACAAATGAATCCGGTTTGCGGATCGGAAGTAGCATTAAACCCGATCAGTGCCCCAGTATCACTACCCGGGACTTTTATTGACCCCTCCTGCTTCCATGTAAACCACTTTCCTTTCATTATTAGAATCAAAATTCTATCTAGCATTCTTTGTTCGACTCAATTTGACAAATTTTCGTTGAACAGCAAATTCAGAGTTCTTTACCCTGGGATGCTGATTTACACAACATCTACACCATGGAGTTTCAACAAGGAAGATCTACACCCTTTCCATTACAAGCATTCACAGGTAGATGGCAACAAAAACTAATAAGATTCGAATACACATTAAGCTTTATAGAAGTTTGTAGATTAACAGGACAAAGAAAACCTTGCACTAATTTTCTATGGTCATAATTCACTTCTACAGGCGCTACTGAGGCGAGCAGTTTGAAGATGGAGATGTAACTCAGATGGCCAAACTTAGAAGTTACCCGTTCTTTTTGACAAAGGTTCACATTAGATGGGTTTAACTATGATTCTTTTCAATCTATGTTTCGCCGATACGTATATATTTGTATGTATAAAAGAAGCATGGTGAAAGCAATAATATCACCACCTATTGACATCAGCCTTCTGCTAAACTAATTGTCTAGAGACCTTACGCGTTTATTCACTGAGCTACCCCAGGCGGCTAACAATAGCCAAGGGACCAGAGCTTGAGAACTAATATAACCAGAGATAAAGTTGGGCGCAGAGTGAGAGCAACAATTATGGATAGGAGGAAGGAAATTCAAGAAAGATCACTATCATCCACATTTAATTCAGGCAATTCTTTAATATCCTTCAGTAAAAATGAGGCCCAGGCAATCCACAAGAATATTTGTTATAGAAACGTAACATCTAAAATTAAATGATGGCAAGAAATTGAAATCAAGCTGATGAGGTTGCGGAAGCTATTGTCTATTGCTTTAAGCTAATGGAAGGAGAAACAAATGAACCATATCGATAGCACCAGTTCGGCTCCATTAAGAAGTAAGAACGGAATTGGACATAATAGTTCACAAGAAATGGCAATATACTCCATAAAATACGTAAAGTTTGCTCGAACTATACTATCAAATTATGCAGTAATTTCTGCTGCATCCTTGATGCTATATCACTGACAAGGGTAGCTGGAGAGGCATGAAATATTTCACACTTGTACACCATGGTAATATTGTGTAGCTAACTAGTCAAAGTCCAGCTATAACTACTGAAACATATACTGAGACGAGTTGCAGAAGTACAGGATCCAATGATTTTCTTTTTTTTTTTTTTTTTTGTGTGTGTGTTGGGGGGGGGGGGGTCCACATAATCAAGTAACAGGAAGCTTATGCGAAAGATACTAAGAAAGAGCTGAAAAATAAGAGCAGCAACACTAAATATGGAGTTTTTGTCAGTCTTGCTCATAAAGTTACTCAGTTGAGACTATACTACTGGAACCGCAGAACACATTTCTAGCATAGTGCCAGAACCACAAAATAACTATACTACTGGAACCGCAGAACACATTTCTAGCATAGTGCCAGAACCACAAAATACATATTTCCAATAATCCAACTTAGGTTTGAGCTGCCAAAAAAATCAGACTGCCATGCAGTAAGGAACAGGGCTGGCATTGGACATCACAATCACTTAGGATCGGGACAATTACAACACAAGTACAAAACAAATACCCGCCTAGTTATTGAAAATTCAACTATATGATAGTACACAGGAGATATATTCAGAAAACAATCGCAGAAAGTATAATCTGCACATTTTAGTACATTCATCCTATAATCCTGAAAGCAAAATATCACGCCAGCAGCAACAAAGCAAATGAGGTCCGTACAGAAATGAACAGAAAGTACCCCTTTTCTTGGTTTTCTTTCTTATCCTTTCTCAACCAGAACCAGACAGCTGAAAACAAATGTCACCAGAAATAAGAGAGGAACCAGGAAAAGGTTGGTTAAGTTGTTCGGGTACCACAATGCTATTCATCAATATCAGCTTCCAGAGCCAGAAGAATGGTCACAGAACAGTAACACAAATTGGTTAATCCTAAACAAGATGAGCAGATTCCGCTTGAGCAAAATAACCCATAATCACTTAAGAAACTGGCAGGCCAAAATCTTGCAATCATGGGTCATGCATGATATCCATGTCCAAAGCCACAATATAAAAAATAATAAATTAAATTAAATTTTAAAAAAAAAACATCTGTAATACACTATAAAGTCCAGGAGACAATGTTCAAAAACAAGATACATGAAAACCATTCTTGCCTGCATATTAAGCCATCTGATAAGGTTTGGATTAGAACTAGCCTAATTCGATACCCACAGTAATTTTATTCATCAATTGCCCTCTACCTCTAGTGTAACATATTTACTCCTATCCATGCAAGCAACCAAAATATTGTTTGATAAATATAATTCCTTTCACTATATGACATGCCACGATCCATATTCATATCTATGTCTGTAGATGGTCACAGCAACAGAAAGAGACCCAGAACTGTCACATCAGTTTATCGCTTTTCCTCATATTTAAACTTCCTACAGTCTCAGCATCCCTTCATTCCAAGGTATGTGAAAAAGTCCTCTCACCTAGGGTGGTCCAGACTACAGCATCATCCTTATCCAGAGCAAGATCTTTGAAGATTTTCCTTGCTTCAATCAATATTAAAGAGGAAACTTCTCCATCCTTGTACAGTACCCCAGTCCCAATCAATTCTAAATTAAAATAGAGCGAAGATGCTGAAAAGATGCTAATGGAGAGCACAATCACCATTTGACAGCCATTCAAGCAATTTTCCAGAAAGTGTCATAATGCAAAGCTTCATCATAGGGGACCTGAGGTTATACAATGAGCCCCCAAAGTCTCTGCAACAGTTTAAATATCCCCTTAAATTCGATGAAACCAATCACTGCATGAGCAGCATGTTGAAATTTGAAAATGTTATTCCCAAAGATGCACTGTTACAGCAAATACTACCGACTAAATAGTCTAAGATGGTCATGAGATATGATACCCTAGAACATTGCGAATGGCTAGCAAGTAGCAAGAGCTTAAAGCCCCTATTTGGACACTTCTCAGCTATCTTTCCCAAATCCTGAAGTAAAAGCCTTTATTTTGGAGTCCTACAAATCTCTGACCACTGACCCATCAAAAGTCATCATTGCTAAATTTTGACACACTTAGTTAATTCACTCCCCAACCTGACTCCTTGCCTTCAATCATTTTTCATGCTAGCATAAATTAATTCTAGAATAAAGTTCTGCACAACCAAAGACATTTGGTGGATACAGCTATACAACTGAGACACGGAGCTGTTTCAAAATAGAGTATACAGGCATCAAACTGAAAAGGTTTCGATATGTTAACCAACTAGGTTGAAAGCGTTTAAAAACAAAAGGCGCAAGCAAATTAATATATAACTTTAATAAACAAATTAGAAAGAGAAAGGAAGGGGGGAAACTTCTCGGAATAAGCATATACCAAAGTAAGGCCACCACTGCAACAACAATATAGAGCAAGACTCATATAAGTAAATCAAATCCCATACACTGAAGGTCCAAAAGGACATAAAGAATGAATGTAAATATCAATTTGTCATTTATTTCACTGGATACAGCAGAAGCCAACCGAATCTCACAATGGAATCCTTTCAATGTCCCATGAACCAAGCTTTCAACATATGATATGCACATATGTGTTCTCATGATGGCAGTATCCGCTTGTCTCTAACATTTTACAACAAACTTGAATCCCTCTAGCACTAGAACGAATTGTCAGGCAGTTAGGGATAGCTATGAAAGTATGAATTCACATTCCCGCTGAAAAGTTAAGGAGGTTCCAAAATTGACTCAATGACTAAGGAATTTAATAGAGATAGAGCAAATATTTAACAAGCAGCAAAGAGGTGTAAAATATACAAGGAATACATGCATCAGCATATATTACAACAAACAAACGTACCAATTCAAGTACAAATTTGCATCATACAAAACACACAATCACACTCCTATTGTAACAAGTTTATTAACTTGGCATCCTATGGAAATACACAATCTGAAGACTTACAATTTCCTTCTCACCAACTAAACAGCTGACTCTTCACCAGCTTCTGCAAACAAACCATAACCATAAGGTTCATAACCATAATCAGAAGTTGTCCAGAATTCAGGAAATCAAATCTAACATCATATTGGTACCTTTCCCAGGAACAATGACAATAGGCGCGACTTTGCAGTGATGGAAGCAATACTCACTGACACTGCCTTGCAACACACTATCAAGAACCAACAGAAAACTCATTCAGAACCTGCTAAAAGGAGATGCAAAATCCCTATGCCAGAAACGCACAACAAATGAACACATAGAGGTGAAGATAATAAATAACCTTTGCACCAGTCCTCTGCCTCTGGTACCCATAATCACAGCAGCAGGCTTCAGCCTTTCTGCTTCCTTGCAAATAACCTTACCAGCATCACCTTCCACTATCCTTGCCACAGTTTTCACCTAATCATGGTAAAAGACACCAGCATTATTTCTTAAATAGCCAAAAACAGAACATATTACTTGCAGAAAACATGATACCAACTAGTGCACATCCACAACAATGCTTGAGCACTAATGCATACTGATACCCTGGTTCTGGACAATTACTCAAAATCTTACCATGATGCACTAATTCACATCCATGCAGGTTTACAAAAGCCATAATAAACAGAAACCGACACCTTCTCTCAAATTCCATTTCAATATTAAAGAGCTAAGACCAACATTTGTCCCTCCATTCAACATTCGTTATGTATCTTCCTCGCATTGTTTGGTGATTATCAACAAAACAATAACATGCAATCATTCACTGATATGATAAGACTCAATTTCTTCCATAGCAACCACACTATAACCAATGTAAAATGCAGCTAAAAATCAATTTTACTATGGCAGTCCATAAATACAGACTCTAATCCACTCCAAACATTCAGATTCTATACAGAAATAGTATTCATTCAACTTAATCCATGCTACTCTACCAAAACAAATATGCCTATCATAGATCCTAGTTGAAATCAAACACTGTCCACAGTATCATACACACCATGCCAATTCCACTGATATGATAAGACTCCATTTCATTCCTAGCAACCACACTATAACCAATGTAAAATGCGACTAGAAATCAATTTTACTATGGCACTCCATAACTACAGACTCTAATCTCCTCCAAATTGCTCAGATTCTATACAGAAATAGTTTTCATTCGACTTAATCTATGTTACTCTACCAAAGCAAATATACATATGGCACATCCTAGTTGAAATCAAACACTGTCCACAGTATCATACACACCACACCAATTTCATCCAGTTTTTCTTCCTCTAATATCGCAACAACATCCAAATCACTCCGCATAATACTAAAAAACCAGAAAACAAGAAACCGACTCACCATGAGAACCTGAAAAGCTTCGACGGCTAGGTCTTCCATCAATCCTTTGGTCGCTTCATACACGACCTCGTTCTTCACACCTGATCAACACAAAACCACAATCGTCAGCAGTCACAAACCCTAGACCACCAATTACCACCAAATTCCCCAAAAATTTCACCAAAAAAATCACAAAATCAAACAGGAACCGTACTCGAAACGGCATGAACAAGATGGATCGTATCCGCGATGCGACAAAAGTGCGCGAGCGCCCAGTGGAACGCATGCTTGCTATTGGCGCCATGATCGACGGCAATAAGAACATCGCGACCTCTCCTTCGCTCGCCGGTTTCTCGCTCCAATTCCGGCTCCGGCACCTTCGGAATCAACGACGGGAGGAGGACTTCGCGCCAAGCGTACTGATCTTCATCCACTTGAACAGGCTGCATTGTTGTGATGATCTTCGATTGAATTGGAACCCTAGAAATGCGACTTGAGTTTGGGGGAGTTTTGGAGGGAGGTTTTCGCTTTCGATATCGCCTTCGTTTTCGCCTTTGCGGGATCAAAGAAAAGAGGGCGGGATGGTTTGGTAGGAATGGAAAAGCGGCCCGCTGTATTTGAAAGTTGATTTATTATTTATTATTCCGTGCACTTTGTCTTATTACGTGTTTGAGTTTTGCAAGTCCGCCCCCATTTGGGATTTTATTGTGACTCATCTTGGTTTGACCAATAGGTAATAACAAGGCTTTTTGTATTTAATAAATAGAATTTTGGATCGTAATATTTTAATATCGGGGATATTGGATTGTAATATGTCGAGTTATAAAATTGTATACTAATATATCTAATATTTATATCTAGGTGTTAACAATGCACTCTAACATAATTATTTCAGGTCATTATCAGTACATTAATAACACCTAATTATGAAAGTTAGGTATATCGGTGTTCAATTTTAAAGATCGATATAGATCGACCCAATACCACCAAAATTTGATATATTATGATCCAATATTCCTAATAAATAAGGTTGGAGGTTGGAAAGAGTTTGTAAGAATTGGTAAACATCAATCAAAATTAGAACAAACTGCAACGAGTTAAAAACACAATAGAAAACTGAACTGCTCTTTCATGCAAAACAAGTGGACATTCAAATTTTATTTATTTTTACAATTGCTCTACCCCTATTTTTCTTTAATTGGCGCATAATAACTTAATCATGGTTTACAGATACAAATTAAATTTCCTAAGTTAATGAACTTATGTGAGGTTGTGAACCATATAATATGGGACTGTATGATGTATATTGTTTAAGTTAATAAGTACTCAACTACTTAATAGTCATTAACTATTGGTATGATTATTTCAATTTTGGCTCCAATTTGGGTTGACTCATTTCAAATTCCAAGTCAATTTGGCTCAGGTTATTCCAAATTCATGTCCAATTCTGGTTGGATTATTCCGGATTTCAATCCAAGTCTGGCCAAGTTACATATCACAAGTTCGGATCCATATCAGATGTATTTCAGGTTTTGGTCCAATTCAGGCTAAGTTACTTTCGAAACAGGTTGCTTTGGGTCAATCAAGCTAAACTGGATTTATGTTCAACTAGGGTCGTTCACATCATGTCAACCTAAGTTCATGTTAAATAAAGTTTGTGGGTTTGGGTTTAGTTAGGTTCAGGTCGACTTTCACTCCACCATTTGGGTAAATTCGAGTTCAAGTGATTCGAGCTAAGTCAATTTTGCAAGGCCATTATCTACTTCTCCCTCCTCTTTAACAATATATTAAGATTTAAGATTATGTTCAACACTAGTATTTGGGAATTGGGATAATGTTTGATGTTTTGACCTGTAACCAAAATTCATTTGAAATAGCACTGTCAAAAATATGACCGACTTGATCATCCAAATTTGTCCAACCTAAAAAAAGACGATAACCAGATTTGTCCAACTAAAAAAAACCAAATATGGACCTATGGTCATTGATTTTTCATCCAATTTTGATATCAAAACACAATTTATCCAAATTTGAGTCCAACACGAAAAATACGCTAAAAAGCTAGGTACCATCCAATATCCAATTTATCTGAACACAAAATGACTCCGGACCCAAATTCAATTTCTAATACTCAATATAAATCAATGCCATTCTCTCTTTTTTCAAAAAAGAGTTATCAGTGAACTGAAACCATGATTCATTTTGATTTAGATACTCACTCTTCAATACTCAACTAGTAACTATTATTAGTCAATATAAATCAATACCATTTTTTCTCTTTTCAAAAGGAGTTACTCTCATATTGTTTGTACATCCAACTATATTTAAAAGTTCAATAGTCATGGGAAATAAGGTGAAAAATGTGTAATGTACCAAAATTACTCTTACTTTTCTCATGTGAAGAAAAATAAAAAAAATAAAAAAGTATTTATTAGGGATATATTAGAAATTATAATAATTGAAATTATAAATGAACAAATATTTTGGGACAAGGGAGTTAGGTAGATGTATAAACAATTTGGGATGGAGGTAGTACTACTGAACTGAAACCAGGATTCATTGTGAATTGCATGCAAAAACATTCTTTCCAGATTAATTTCAACTTCAACTACACAAAAACAAACTTTAAAAACATCGTCATTGAACAAACCAAATTCATTGTACAAATCAGTTTTACAAACCACAAGAATCAAGCACACAAAGTGGATGAGAAAAAACGAGGGAAAAAAACCCGCACATAAACCATTTGCAACGACAGCTCATTCCGTAAGAAAGAGGGGGGTTAAACATAAACAAACCCTAAATTAATTAAGATCGAATGAAGGTGCTCAGAGAATTAAGAATGGATTTGAAAGATATCCTCAGATTAAATCACTCGGATTAACGAGATTATTTCAATCATCATCGCACCTTCATATATCGCATCGAACGCAAACATAATCTGGGCAACAGAGAAAGTGAAAGAAGATTCAAATTGAACACATAAATCTACAAAAATGGGGGAGAAGACTTGGAGGAGGCGACGGGGAGTAAAATCTAGGGTTTATGATTTGGGGAAGAACAGGTAGGGTTTGGTGGAATTTATAACCGAAATCCAAAGTATCACCCGGGAATATTTTTGTTTTTCTTTTAAAAATAACTATAAATTAGGGGAATGTTTGGGCTAGGCAGTCCATGATCAAAGAGGAAAGCCCATAAATGATAAATGGACACAACCCATGTTGATTATCTTGTGGAAACCCTCTTTTAGTGACTGATTATGGTATGTAAATTTGGTGGTAAATAAAGGGAGGTAAAAATATTTGTCAAAAGCTATCAAATATTTGGGCTAATTGGTACCATTGTTATTTTTTTTATAATTGAAAGTTATTAAGAGGCTAAATATTTGCATCAAAGATGGTACATAAGTTGCACAAACACAACAAAACAACAGAAAATAGCAAAAAAAAACTGCAAACAGAGCAAGAACACAACCGCAGAGGTACAAGCAAGTATTGAACATAATAAAAATCTACAACAAAGCCGACGGCTCGAAAGTAGATCAAATATTAAACGTTTTTTATCCAACGGGTAAAAGGTTGGTCATGGAAATATTGAAACTTTTTTGAGATATCCCTACATAATTTCAGACGTTTGTTATCAATTTTTTACAATTTTAAATGTAGTCTCGAAATTTTACCATTTTGTTCGGGAAAGTCATCGTTTTAAAGTGCTTAGATAAACTTTTCAAAATTGTAAAAAAAGTCACTAACTTATTTAGTAACCCACGAGGTGGAAGGAAATCTAATCCCCCTTGCTCATCTCCACACAAGGAGGTTTGCAAGTTATGAGAATCCATCCCATAACTTCCGAAAAATGAAAAGTCACCATCATGCCAAGTGAAATACTGACTCATTGTCGAGTGATGTTTTTTAACATTTTAGGAAGTTTAGTGATGATTTTATTTGAGTACTCCATGACTCCATCCCAGTACTCCACGACTCCATCCAAGTAAAATGAAAATTTTCCTACATACTTTCTCAGAATTATCCTAGTACACGTTACATGCACTTTGAGTATGTAATTCGTTTATATGTGTAAGTAAATATTTATGGTATTAATAATGAACAACCTAACATACGTGACTTAAGAATAATTATATTTAGAACACATGCTCCAAAAATTACATAATTTTCCTAAACCAACCACATTAAAATAACCTTCGTCATAGGAAGTTTTCAAAGAGATTCTATCAAACATCAAATTTACCAAAACTTGCTACTCCCTTCGTTGCATATTATTAGTCGTTTTATTGACTATCATAATTTTTAACATCACTTTTTAATTGATTTCTTTTTATATATTATTTTATTAATAATTATAATATTATATTTTTAAGATAATATTTTTTTATTATAAATCTAATGATAGTAATTTTATTCAACAAATTATTATATACGTTGGAAAAATTTACCATCAAATTCTTTAAAGTCTGATTACCAAATTCTCAAAGGAGTGATACTCTCTTCAAAATTCGCTCTCAATTCGGCACTCCTACTCGCCGCCAATAAACGTTAATGTCTGCGCCACTTTTGTTCGTTCGAACCTTCATTAGCTTCAAATTCCAAACTATCCCTCATATGCCGAGTATTCTTTCTGGGTTTCAATTTCGCAGGGTTTTAGCTATTGAGGGGTTTTTGCAGAAGCTTTGAATTCATGGGGAAAAGAGGCAAGACTCAGAAGAAAGGACCCAGAGATTTAAGCAAGAAAATCAAATTGAGGGATGAAGATGGTCGGAAGTTTAATGATATGGACGATGAAATTGATGCATGTATGTACTCTTTTTTCTCATTGTTTCATATGTTATGCACTGTTTTTGTTGGTTTTGGTGATGGGTAGTTGGTAAAGTTGTCAACTTTGTTTGAATAAGGCATGATTGAAAGTGGGTTGAGTTTGTTTTGATGATTTTGTTCATTATTTCATGGATTATAACAAGAAATCAAATTGAGGGATGAAGATGGTGGGGGGTTTGATGATATGGACGATGAAATTGATGCATGTATGTACAGATGTACTCTTTTTTCTCCTTGTTTCATATATTATGCACTGTTTTTGGTGATGGGTAGTTGTTAAAGCTGTGAACTTTTTTTGAAGAAGGTATGATTGAAAGTGGGTTGAGTTTGTTTTGATGAATTTGTTTATGCATTTTTGTTTATGCACATCATTATTTCACGGATTCTAACAAGAAAATCAAATTGAGGGATGAAGATGGTGGGAAATTTAATGATATGGACGATGAAATTGATGCATGTACGTACTTTTTTTCTCCTTGTTTCATATGTTATGCATTGTTTTTGTTGTTTTTGGTGATGGGGTAGTTGGTAAAGTTGTGAACTTGTTTTTGAAGAAGGTATGGTTGAAAGTGGGTTGAGTTTGTTTTAATGAATTTATGCGGATTTTGCAGTTCATAAGAAAAGGGATATGATTCCTTTGGACATTAATGCTGATGTTGAGTCAGATGAAGATGATGATGAGCAACCCGTTTTCGATTATGAGGTTTTCCCCTCTCCATGTCTTTGTGTTTGTAGCTAATTTAGTGGTTGGTTTATTGCATTTTGAAAGCTTTGAGCGTGCCCCTTTGATTTTATTGGACTTTACATTTGGTTATGGTTCTTGAAGTAGTGTTTATTGTATAGTATTTGGGGGGGGGGGGGTTGATCAAGGAGTCTTACCCGTGAATTAAAAAGAAAATTTAGAGAGACTAGTTTCGATTGACCCAAGATTTTATAGTTCACTACCTACTACTCCATTGAAAAAAAAAAGTACACGATGTTTAAGAGATGAAATACTGGCTACAACAACAACAATGACAAACTCTTAGGAAAGACATGTTTGAGTTCGGTCCAAGGATACAAATGTAGGCAACCTTCCCCCATAAAAGGCGTTCGTGGAGAAGCTAATTACTGCGAACCCGCGAAAGCCTTTCGAAAAAACCATGTTTAAACCAGTTTAGACGCTAAAAAGAAACCTGCTTGGAAAACCCACAAGCCATGAATTGCTTCCTAATTGTTAAAAATTTCATCTTTAGCTTTACGTGTTCGTTTTATTGTATTGAATGTTATCTTTTAGGGCATTGATGGAGAGGATGATGATGATGATGAAGACGACGAGGAGGACGAAGATGAGGATGAGGATGACTATAGCAACCTTAAAGGCTTGGCAGCAAAAAGTAAGATACTATATGATACATACTTTCTAAACTGTTTTGGATCTACTTCTGATTTACGTCTTTTGGATTCAAATACGGAAGGATTAAGAAGCTCCCGAAAGAGTTCTTATATATATATATATATATATATATATATATATATATATATATATATATATATATATATATATATATATTCCCTTGCAAAAATTCTAAGTTGAGCTAGCAATGTATATAGTAGACTTTGGATTGTTGTACCTCTTTCTACTTTTATTTATTTGTAAAGATATTTCTATCATGCAACGGTACATTACTAAGAAGGGAGTTTATTTGCTTTTAAATACCAATCAATGTATGCTGTGTGCTTACCAGAACTTCTTTGAAATTTCAATCTATTACTTTTGTCATTCCCAATTATTGATATGTGCTTTCAGTTGCTAGGCAACAGAAATATTTGAACGAAAAATTTGGTGGCGTCGATGATGAAATGCTTGATGATGCCGACGATGATGATAAGAAGAAAGGGACAGTGTGGAGTAGCAGAAAGGGTACTTACTATGAAGCTGAAAATAAGGATTTTGAGGTAATCTCATAACATAGCAGTTCAAACTTCGGAGGTACTCTATTAACTAAACGAGCTTCGGATGCATTGAAAAGAATTATAAGAATTGCATAATCCATTAATGTTAAACTAATAATATAAGCTTGTAATTATGTAATATTTATTGAGCCATTATGTTCATGACCCTGTTCATGTATGTAGTTACAATCAAGTGATGAGGATACTCCTGCCGAGGAAGAGGAAGAAGTGATAAGATTGCAAAAGGAAAGAGCAGAACTTTTGAGGGATGAGGACTTTGGCCTCCAAAGCGATGATGAAGATGACAGTGATGAAGAACCGACCCTCGGGGTGAGTTTGCAAATTGAACGACCAGCTTGTTTGTGCCCGTCCTTTAACTCTACATAACACCTTTGTTACTCGGACTCAAATACAGGTGTCAGACTAGGCTAATTTTATGAAAATTTGCGTACGGCGTACTTTCCTGGTAATTTGAAGTGTCGTGTGTCGTACTCTTGTCTAGTTGTGAAGAGTCTGACATGGGTATGGTAGGGACCTTTAACTCCACATAACACCTATGTTACTCAGACTCGGATATGGGTGTCAGACTAGGTCAATTTTAAGAAAATTTCCGTATTTTCGTTGTAATTTGAAGTGTCGAATGTCGTACGCTTGTCCGGATCTAAGTGTCCGACACAGGTACGGTAGGGAAAATGAAGATTCGAAGTAACATATCATAACACAAAGAATGTCAATTCCTTGGCATCTCTCTATAGCAGAGAATTGAAGTGTAGACTCGATGTTTGAAATTTTGCTTCGGCTTTGATAATATCTAGTCTTATGATTTAGCTATATTGGTTGACTTCAGGAAATGAAGGTCAAAGGCAAGGCCTCTTCAAAATCTTCAGAAAAAGAAAAGGTCGAAGGCAATTCTGCCCCCGTTTATGAGGTCAAGAAAGACTTGAACGCTCTGTCTAGGGAGGAGCAGATGGATGTTCTACAAAGGTATGCACCTTCCATGAAACTGTGCCTTTTTTTTTCTTTCTCGATTATTAATTTCATAAATTATGTCGAGTCGTTTCTCATTCCGTTTATGTTCATGATCCTAATTTATGCAATTTTCTCAATTTGAACCGCTTGTGCTTTTGCTTTTGACCGCTTTCTTATTTTACTTGCCTTAATCAAACAGAAGTTATATTCGACTATTACACGAATCACAAATCTCTCTCATCTTATTTTAGAAGAATAATTTCATTTCAGAATAAGTTTCGAAAAAACTTGCACAAAAGGTTCAGACTAAGTTAAATAGATCAAATGAGTTTGCATGTGATAAGCAATCATCGTAATTTAGAATCTTGCGCCAAGGGTTTGCTTTTTCTTTGTATCTTTCGGGAGGGGCTAGTCTTCTAATTTTCTAATCTTCAAATGCTCTTATGTCATATTTTGTTGGATTTTAGTTTACAAAACCACTTTAGAGTTGCTTCATAATTGAAGTATTGAACAGAATTTCTGATTAAGACAAACTAATTGAGCTGATATCGTGTTATGCGCTGCAGTTCTGCTCCTGAATTGGTTGGCCTGCTGGATGAGCTGAATGATGCTATGGATCAACTCGAGACCCACGTAAAACCCCTTCTTAGCAAGGTATTTATTTATGCCCTTGTTTCATAATCCCGTGTTTTTTTCCCCTTTGTGAAAGAGTTATCGATGTTTTGGCAACAAGAAGGTTGATTTGGTATGTTTTCCGATATGTTTCTCTTCTGGGTAAGGACGTTATTCTGCGTACTGTGGGTTCTGAACTGTCTAATTTCACATATTATAGTCTTCTTTTTTCGATATGCTTTTGAAGGTTAAGAAGGCGGATAATGCTAAGAAAGAAGGGATGAACTATTTAGAGGTGAAGCAGCTCCTTCTGCTTTCCTACTGCCAAGCGATTACTTTCTATCTTCTTCTCAAATCTGAAGGGCAACAAGTTCGCGATCATCCGGTTATAGCCCGCCTTGTGGAGATCAAGAGTTTGTTGGACAAGGTAACGTAATAATAATACTTACTCATCACATTGGAAAAATTTGTGTTTGTGATGACAATTGACAAGTTTGGTAGATTATGTCTTATTTGTCATTTTTTTTGTGGACCGACCAAAATTAGCTAACGGATGATTCTAAAAGTTAAGAGCTACTCTTTCTGAATATTATCAGGATATAGTGATATACTATTATACTGTATAGTTTCTGTGGAACTAGTAAACATTGTTTCTTCTTCCGTCCTGAGTTGCTGCTTGGTGCCCTATACATTTGAGTAGCGCTAGCAAAAATTTCGGTCTGGGTAAATTCGGGTCGGACAAATTCGGTCAATGTTAAAGTTTGGACAATAAATTCATGTTCGGACCTGGTTTTATTTCGGGTCGGACAATTCGGGCGAAGCTAAAATCGGGTCCGGACAATAGAAAAAAGAGAAATTTTATGTCCGAATATCCAGTCAATTCGATTAATATCAAAATTCGGACAAAAAAATCTATGTCCAAATCCATTTTTTCCGGGTCAGACAAAATTTTGCCTGCTCTACATTTGAGTATGCATGTTTTCCTCATAGTTACTCGGTCTGCTTTCTGGGTCGTTTGTTACTCAACACGGGTCACTAACTTTTGCATAAATTTAGTCGAGTTTTGGCTTCGGATCATAGTGAAGCATTTGAGATTCATTTCCTCTTCCATTGTGCATTCTGTAGATGAAAGAATTAGATGGGCATATACCGAATGGATTGGAGGAAATGTTGCATGAAAATCGAGACATAAAACCTGCTAAGAAGCCATCTGCGAAGCAGCATGGACCGACTTCTGATCTCTACACTGAACTGAATGAGTTGGCTGGGCTCCATTCTGACAAACAAGTGTCAAAGGTCAGTGATTGTTGACTTTTTGCCTTGTCCGAAACTTGCTATCATCGTGTAAAACTTGCGAATTTTGGCCCGTTTTTACAGTTTTTATGTCCTGAGCTTAAACTTAAAGTTTTACATGATTTCTGCAGAAAGCAGAAAAGGCTGAAGCAGTTAAAGTGCCTTCTTCGGAGGAGAACGAGAAGAAACGGAAGAAAGACAAACACAAGGTGAATTTGCACCGAAATTACCCCTCCCCCCACACACACCAAAAAAAGGGAAAATCTCATTTTGTCCTTTTTTGTTACCATTTCAATATTTTACAGTACTTCCACCTTCCCATTTTATCTGTCATATTGATTTACACGTCAGGCAAACTTTGAAAATTTTTGCTATAACTTTTCAACATATACAATGTTCTATCATATAAAAATACTATCATCGGATTCGAGAAATACTATCATAGGAGTGGGGTAATGTGGAACTTATATTGCAGGACGAAGCGGTTAGCTTAGAGAGTGCAAAAATGTTGCAATATAGAGCGGCACTCGAGGAAAAACTGAAGCTGAAAGCTGCCTCTGGCTCTATTGAGCTGAGGACCGACAAAAGTAAAAAACAGAAACCGAAAAAACTCACCGGGTAAGTATGTTCTATCTGCATGTATCATTAGCTGTTTTTGCTGAATTTGACTATACTTCGTGAAAACGGGACTCAAACTGGGAGTTGTTGTATCTGACTAATATTTTATTATGTGTTGCTTGTGGGGTTATACAGACAGCTTGAAACAACGGATGATTTTGACGATGAGGCCATGGATTTGGAGGGGACGGCTCGAAGCAATGGGAGATCTTCCACCATCACCAGTAAGGTTTCCAGGATCATTGATGGCGTGGGTAAAAAGCGCAAGGTATGTTTCATTGTTTGCGCACGCACACATAGAGACATATATATAGGAGCAGATCATATGAAAAACGGGTTACTATGAGAATATGAGAAGCAATAATCTGAGACTCTGAGTCATGTCTATGGTTCACACTAGCGTTGGAAAAGTTCGGCTTCAGGTAAATTCGTATCGGGGAAAATTCGGTCAATGTCAAAATTTGGACAAGAAATTTATGTGCGGACCCAATTTTGTTTTGGGTTGGATAATTCAGACGAAGCTAAAATCGGGTTCGGACAATAGAAAAAAGAGAAATTTTATGTCCGAATATTTGGTCAAATATCAAAATTCGGACGAAAATCTATGTTCAGACCCGATTTTTCCGGGTCAGACAATTCGGGCATTCGGGTCGGACTAAAGGTTGCCAGCTCTAGTCCACACTATTTATGTATATGTCCACACTGCTCATGTGAATGTACACACTGTCCATGTACATTTCCACACATTTTTAGTGTTACACGTCGGATTGAAGATCTACGGCTCAGATCAAGGTTTCTCACATTGTCATAGTAGTTGTTTCGGGATCTACACTACGAGTCGTCGTCTTTCCATTGTCTTTGTACACTAGCACTCGCGGGACCCACACTGGCTGTTGTTGTCGTTGTAATGTTAGCAGTACTTCGGTGATTTGCATAACGGATTCATTTTGAACTTTGAAGGGTGCTTCGGGTGATGACGATCTACCCGAAAGAGATGATTTGGGAGAACGAAGATGGAAGCACGAGCTTCGGGTCTTGGCAGGAGCCGGGGTCCGGTCTATGGATGATGATCACAATCATCCTAAAAATGAACCCGACAGCAATCGTGATGATGATAAGGAGGGCGATAACGAGAATGAAAATGATGATGAATCTGAAGATGATTTCTACAATCAAGTGAAGCAAAAACGCGCTGCGAAGCACGCCATGAAAGCCGGGAAATATTCCAGGTGAATGAATGTGCTGCCCGAACTCGTTCTTCCGAATTCAAATCCAATTTGTTTACATTTTTCGGTGTTGTCTGTTTTGGTGGATGCAGAAATCCAGGAGAGCTCTATGAACCAGAGACAACTGTTGACGGAAAGCGTCATATTACTACCCAGGTATGCATAAAAAGAATGAACAGAAAAAACGAAAAACTGTGTTTCTCTGTGTTTCTTGTACTAGGTCATACGGATCTCAAAGTGTCGTATATGGGCGAAAGCTTACCTACCTACTGAATGTTTGTTTTCTCAAGTATTGATCAAGCCACTCCTGGCTGTTTGTGCTTGTATTTGTACCAGATCGAGAAGAACCGAGGACTCACTCGCCCTAGAAAGAAACTAATAAAGAACCCGAGGAAGAAATACAAGGTACGCTTCGTTTTAGCTCGTAGAATATCCGAATCTACTTAACCAAAATACTTGCCCATTTTATCTCACATTGTCGATGTGATTTTCTTATGCTATCCGTGACATAATCTTTTACCGAAAATACAACATTATATTGTTAATTTTGTTATGATAGTTCTGTTTCTTAGGAACCTAATGATAGTAGTTTCGTAATAACTGAGCTTATTATATTGAGAAATTGATAGTCAAAATTTTCAGGACTAAAATTCGAGGCAACAAATATACAAATAAACGGAAAGAAGACAATATAACAACAATACCCAATGTGGGTCTCTAACATTATGAAATGTGTGCAGTTGAAATACACGAGCGCGGTGAAACGACGACAGGGCCAAGTCCGGGAGATAAAGAAGCCCAAGGCTTCCTACGATGGAGAAATGCACGGTATCAACGCTCGGGTTAGCCGAAGTATCCGGTTTAAGGGATGAAGAAGATAGCCTCAAATCTAGCAACATTATGATTCATTATTGAGCCATTATGATTCATTATTATTGGATCATAAATTAAGTTGTGTTGTAGTACTGACAAAAATTCAGGTCCGGCTAATTTGGCAAATTCGGTCAATGTCAAAGTTCTGATGAGAAATTGATGTTTGAACACAGTTTTTCTCTGGTCGAAGTGGGTCAGATAATTCGGACGGAGCTAAACTTGGTCAAAATCGAGTTTGGACAATATAAAAATCGAAATGATGTCCAAATATTCGGTCGATTAAGTCAATGTCATATCGGGATCAAACTAAACTAGTTTTTTTTCCCTGAGTCAGACTAATTTGGCCGTTTTGGTTGTACGAAATTTTGCCAGTGCCATTTTGTTGAATGTGGTTTTTTGACATGCTTTTCTTCGGAATTGCTGGAATCAATCTTTCTATAAACATCAATTCATGGGGGAAGATTGTCTGCATCTGAATCTTCAGACTGTGCTCAAATGTGTTTTTTCATGGGAGTTTGTTGTTATTTTGTTGAATGTATGGGTTCGAGTAGGGCACGGTACAGCTAAGGAAAGTAGAACAAGTATGGTGGTGGCTCATTTTGGTCCCCATATGAATCAACATGAAGGTTTTGAAACCTACTAATTTTGTACTATTAGCAATCCAGCCATTCAATTTTGATCCTTCCAAATTTAGTCAGACCGTGTCATTTAATGATTGTTTTTAGTTGGAAGCTAGGAATGATATACTCGTGGTTAGATTACGGATTACCGGCACATTGAATTTTGACAAAGGCTTCTCGGGAATGACGGCAATGTAACATGTTACTCTTATCTGCTGCCAAATAGCGACTTTTTGGGACAGTATATATTACATGCATCTATTACATGCATCTGAAAGTTTATGCTTTAGGGTATCTGCAAGTATGATGCAAGTGAATAATGACTCTATTTAGAATGTAAACTCAATAAACATGTAATAAATTGCAGTTTTGGAGTTGCATGAGGCAATAATACCAAGAAAGAGTATAGAGTGCACCTTATATATATATATATATATATATACACACACACACACTTATATAAATAAAAACACTTGGGGACTTTATACTTCCACTGTCTTGTCAGTAACGCTTGTAAAATTTTGTCTAATCTGAATGTACGAATTTGCCGACGTGGAAAAAATTGGGTTAAGCCATAGATTTTTCATCTGAATTTTGATATTGACTGAACTGCTCGAATATCCGGACACAATATTTCTTTTTTTTTATTTCTATTGTCTAAACATGATTTTGACCCGTGTTTCATTGACCGAATTTGATCGATCTAAACTTGATTTGGACCTGAATTATTGCTAGTGTTACTCGTCAGCATGAGGAGATATGTATAGAAGACATCAATTTGAGCTTATTTTTGAAATAACATTATTCAGATATAATAATACATTACAAGAGTCAATAGTTTGATAGATTTGGTACTTTATACTCAAAAAGTCAATTATAATTTCTTAAAATTCTGCAAAGTCAAATGCATACTCATATTTGGTACGGAATGAGTATAACCTTTCAGCGTATTTTTTAAATAACATTATTCATACATATCAACACATTACATGCATCAAATGTGGGGCCGCATACAAGAACAATTACAATTAGCTTAGGTTGCTTTTGGTAGAAAACTTTTCTGAATAGTAACTTTTTCAAATTGACTAATTTTTCCATGTTTCCTTTTTCAAAAAGAACTTTCTCAAAAAACTACGAAAACTCTGTTATTTTATTTTATCTTCTATTATTTCAAACAAAAACGAGGATCCATTTGTAGGGTCTATAAAATCCAAGATGTCTAATTCTAGCACCATCAATCATCAATCATATAGATAAAATATCAATATCCTCTCTTATTTCCATTCTTATCTCATTTCTTAAAATTATCATTTGTCAATGGCCACAATTTCAGAAAAGCAAGATCCCAGTGATAGGAGGAACAGGTTACATTGGAAAATTCATAGTTGAAGCAAGTGTAAATTTGGGTCATCCAACTTTTGCCCTTGTTAGAGAATCAACTACAAATGATCTTCCCAAGACTCAAACACTTGAGCATTTCAAACACCTTGGTGTCAACTTGCTTTTTGTATGTCAGAATTGTCTCTCTTTCTCCTAACTTTATCTTCTTCCTTTTTTTATTATAGCTTTTCGTCGAACCTTTTCTTTTGTAGGTAGCTTTTCTCATGCACGTTGTTATATGTAGAAAGTATCTCTTTGCCTCGTATTTTAGCTATATTCTCTTGAATCTTTCTCTCTAGTCTCTAACTAGTGTTTTCTTTCTTCTCTTCGATCTTTCTTGAAAATCTTTTGTTTTATAAGTAGGTAACTTTGCACATGCACACATACAATTGTATGTTGAAATCGTCTCGTTACCTCTCTTTCTTTCTTTCTTTCTTTCTTTCTTTCTTCTCTTCTCTTCTACCTTTATCGTCAACCTTTTTTTTAACAGGTAACATTACCTATGCAGTATGCACACAGTTCTATGTCGAAATCTTATCTCTGCCTCGTACTCTTCTTTCTTTTCTTCAATCTCTCTCTCTCTACAAGCTTTTCTCTCTCTTCTCTTTGTTCTTTCTTGTCAACCTTCTTCGTCAACAGGTAACTTTCGTACACGCTGAATTTGAAGAGAAGTCGATTCTGGTCTTTCTTTAGAAATCGTTTTTATGTTCAATTTTCGGAATGAGAACTAAAATGCCTTAATTTGCATCAATTCATCATAGTGTATTTGAAAACTTGAACGCAGGGTGATATTCATGACCGCAAAAGCCTTGTGAATGCCATAAAACAAGTAGATGTGGTGATTTCAGCCCTTGGTCATCGTACTTCTTATGCACCAATACACGACCAAGTTAAGATCGTTGAAGCCATCAAAGAAGTTGGTAATATCAAGGTAGTAACATACCTACATAAGGAAGAATTTACTTAAACCATCATTAAACTCGTCATCTTTGCTGCTAAATACGTCAATATTAATTTCTAGGTCAAAACATGATTTTTTGAGACTTAAATTCCACGAAGTATCAACTTTTAATTCAAAAACATATTTGTAAAATATAATTTTGGCCGAAAATTAGTAAAGAAGTCAACATAAGTTTACTTGAAGCACATCGACAGTGACATTTCGTTATATTAAAAAGATTTTATGTAATATGCAACAAAGATGTAAAAAGATTTTATAAGTGTCGAAAACTATAATTTGATTGGATCTGGTATGAGTATACCTAGCAACAAAGGTGACGAGATGTGAAAGTTAAGTTAGAAACAACATATTCATCTTTGTAACTTAACTGGAGATGTATATGTAAAAAGATTTTATGTAATATGCATAGGCTTGTTTATGTTAATTTTAAGGCTAATTATTCGTTAATTATAACTCAAATTACATAAAGATGTACAACTCATTCGGGACATCCGTATTCAGGTCCACATCTAGATCCGAGTATAGATTATTGTGTCCGATGTCCGATTATCCAGACCCAAAATCAACCGGAATCTAAACTTTTGACAGTCCTCCTAATTGATTTACCGTACTTTTCAGAGGTTCATACCGACGGAATTTGGGATGGATGTGGATAAGGCAATTGATGCAGTTGAACCAGCAAAGAGTTTGTTTGAGACAAAATCCAAATTTCGACAAGTGATGAAGCAAAAAAATGTCCCCTTCACCATTGTTTGTGCTAACTACTTTGCTCGAACTTGCCTTCCTACCTTTTATTTGCCAACATTTGAAGCTTCTCCTAAGAATCGCCTCCTTGTTCTAGGTGATGGGAATGTCAAAGGTAACATATCTAGGCATATTGTATGACAAGGTACAATAGTGAACCTATCAGATCTCGTAAAAGTAGGACCCACACTATTGGTTGTTTCTGATAGAACTCATGGGGTTGATGGATCATATTTGTCTTGAACAGTTTAGTAACGACCTGTTAAGTTTGCTAGTGGCTAATCCTGAGATAGAGACTCAATGGGCGGGCCAAATGGGTAAATTTAGGTAGGGTGGATAAATGAGGTATTTACCTTATAAAAGAACGTACTCTAGAATCAAACTTTGGTCGAAAATTGATGTCGTATACCTAGTCTTTTCGGGTATTTTTCAGTCGAACATTTCGGACAAGCATAAGTTTGGGTCTAAATCAAGTTTGGTCAATAAAATATGGATATTACCGTGTCCGGATACTTCGATCAACTTGTTCGATGTCAAAATTCTGACGAAAAACCCATGAATATATCCAACTTTTCATGTCAGACTCAACTGGATTTTTGGGTCGGACAGTTTTTGACAACCCAAGTCAAAATTTTACGGTCTTACACTATGATGAACCATATAATGGAGTGTTTAACTTGGAAGAAGACATTGGCACTTACACCATTAAAGCTGTGGATGACCCAAGGACTTTGAACAAGATCCTACACATAAGACCCCCTTCCAATGTCTACTCCTTCAACGACATCGTTTCATTGTGGGAAACCAAAATTGGCCACTCTATTGAGAAAGTCCATCTCCATGCTCAACAAATTCTAGACAACATTCAAGGTGATTAATATACCACCCATAATTTTATTTTATTGAAAAAATTAAGTCATTTTGTTGTATAAGTGTATAACTTTTTTTTGAAATTTTCGCCATCTTGTTTGCAGAATCCGAAGATAAACTAACAAAGTTAATATTAGCAGTTGGGTACTCTGCTTTTGTGAAAGGAGACCAAACTAATTTCGAAATTGAGCCTTCCTCAGGGGTGGAGGCTTCCACACTGTATCCAGATGTCAAAATTACCACTGTCGATGAATTTCTTGATCGTTTTATGTAGCAATATCTAATTATCTACTATTCAAAAAAATTATAATTCCTCTTCGTGGAAATTTATAATTTCATCTACATCTAGATACCCCAGATCACGCGAAATTGGAATCCGAACTTGGGAATGATGTGGTTTTGTTGGTTTTTAGAAATCGATTTTTTTGTAAGCATATTTCATTAATGATGTTAAAGATATATTGATATTGTCTACATCTGTATTTCCTATAAACTACACACAACTATATTTTAAAGACTTAACCATTGAATTGACATATATGATGATTATTTATATAAAACTGCTACCATTAGATTCATAATGAATAAAACACCTTCATGCAAATATAATCTCATAAGTTTTACTACTACTTTTTAATAACAAATAACAGAAACAATATCATTTATCTCAAAAACCTCACATCTTTTTTCTTTTTTTTTTTTTTTTTCTGAAGCAACTTCTGGTTGGAAAGTTGGAGCTTGGATGTTCAAAGAAGCACTAAACATTTCAAACATGAAATTCAAAAACTAAACCCAGTTAATCTGCAAAAACCGGAACAAATTCAGATCGTAAATCTTGATCAAACTGGATACTGAATAAATTACATGTCGATAAATCTGTATCCAAAATTAATAAAAGCAGCATAAGATCCAACCTAAGCAACTGAATATGATCAATATTTCCGAGCTTTTAAATTTTTAATACAGCAACTGAATTGAATTTGAGAATCGAACGCCTCCAAAACGAAAACACAGGACAATTAATTGCACAACACAACAGCAGCAGCAACAAATTCCCAGGCAAGGCAACTAGGAACAAGGTTGAGGGCCAAACTGAACATAAAATTTTCCATCATCATTTTTTTTGCAAACTCCAAATACTGTATATACTACTTCTATGAAATGCAATAGAGAACCGATAAGCGCTACTTTTGAACTATAGATCATCTTCACAATGCAATGCTTGCCACCTTCCTCCATCCTACCCTAAAGTTTCGAGCAAGTTTTTTTGATGTTTCACTTCTTCCCAAACTTCGAAGATGTTCGATAACTTCAGTCAGCGCGGCTACTACTTGGACCAGCGGCATTCCTCTTTCCTCCGTATTTCTGCATTTATGAAGTTTGAGCAACCAAGAAGAAAACAAAGTTCCATGAAGTATATAAGATAATATCCTAAAAGCTAGTCCATCTCATACTGTTTATTGTCTTGTAAATTGTGCACGATCAAACTTTGAAAACTTTGAACGTTAACATCTTGAAATATACAGTGATGTTATATAAAATTGCTACTATATGACAAGTTATCGGTCAAAAAATGACATCAGAGACCGTGAAAAGTCAAACAAGTGACAAACAATGTGAGATGGAGGGAGTCGTCAAACAAGGTTCAAGATGATGGGTCATTTTTAGGCTGGGTTGATTTCAGATCGTTGTATTCTTAGTCTAAGAAGCTCGTCTTGCGAAAAACGAACAACTTTAGTGAAAGATAAGTTCACTTCGGGTCATCTCAGATCACTTCATTTCGGGATTCTAGGTCGAGTTCGGGTGGGTTATTGACGAAAGATCAGTTTTGCTAGGTCTAGACTAATGATTCTGTGAGACCGTGTTCGGCTAGGCAGCTTTACCCAGCTTTCATATTGTAGGGTTCATCTTGGATGAGACAGTTATCCACAAGACAAATTAGTGAGATTTCTAAATATGTGTTTCGGCAATCGGGCAGGAGGGACCAACCTGTTTTCCGATGTTGAAGGGCAAGTATTTGTACTTGATCATGTGAGCAATCTGCCGCTTCATGGTGAGGAAAAACAGCACAATCCAGTAAAAGAGAAGTATTGGCCAGAAGACGGGAACGTCAAACACCGAAAAGAAAGTCATGACAAATGCTATAAGGAATGCCTTGGTAATGGAGTGCCTGAAACCAATCGTAATCAAGAGACGTTAATAATAAGCTTTTTTTCAGATAAAATATACACAAGCGCAGCACTGCACTGATTCCCAAAAGAATTCGATCTCAGATTATTGTTTTCACTCGGAAAAATTATCTAAAAGAATATAGTAGATGGAAAAGGGCATTCCAGATAAATCTACGCAATTTGTACTTGATCTTCACAACACAACACATCAACTCTGCCTGATAAAGCATCATGTACCCAGCAATCGTTTTAGCATACAACTCCATAGGCCCCCTCTAAAAGTATCCCGCCTTGTCCAATCAATGCCTAGTGCTAATGCTACTTACAGAAACATAAACCAGGGACAAAGGCAATTACGTTTTCTACGACGAAAGCAGCATACATAGCAAGTTAGCACCACCAAGGAACAATAGTAACTCATCTTTTTCATCAGCATTAAAAGTTGCCCGGTCTATGTTTCTTTCGAAAAAAATGTAAAGTTGGCTTGTTACTGCCCCAATCTTAGGGGTAACCACTAGTAAGCTTTATAGATTATGTAACAAAGGGTACCGAATTGCCCTTGACAAGCATAACCCATCAACCCCACAATTTCCACCTATGGCAAGTTTTATACCTTTAATAAGAACTGAACATTGGTGGAGACCTTAGAAGATGAGGGTGCTTACCAACTTGACTAACACCTCTTTGGTTGTTTCCTGGTCTATGTGGGATACATACCAAGGTATCTAATGGTATGGGCTAAAGAATCACACAACGTAGACGAAAAAGAGAAGAGAGTGGCAGTAACATGAGAACTTCCAAGGTCGCCCATCCTAGCTAAGACTACTAATTTTACCCAAACTGCGCTCTTCTGAATTTGGATCAGATGTATGGCATCAGTGCTTATAAGATGCTATCACGTTGCATTTGTTGATGGGCATCAAGCTTTCCTACAAGGGTGGTTTTGATGGGCATTGAAAGTTCAAACCTACTTACAGAATCAAGAAGGCTAGACAATAACAAATTCCTCGCCTAGACAAACTCAGGGAAAGAACTGCAAAAGGGAAAAGAAAGGCACGATGCTCATAGTCTCATAGATTATAAGAGTATACCATCTGCCATCATCTGCACATTTCAACACAATTACTTCTATGAAGAAAGATATAGAGCGTTGGATATACAGCTAAAAGCCCATGCTAAATCACTAAATCAGTGACGCCCAGTTGGCCATCGATCCTATAGAAAGAAACTGTCAAGTGTTAGCTGCCATGCTAACTGCAAGTTTGCAACAGACCCAGGATTTCTGAGATTATGATGGAAAGAACCTTGTAGAATATCATGCACTGCCAATTCTCAATAAGTTCACTCTGTACTAGCACCACAACCTTGAAGTATGCTGAACGCGTGAGGGCCTTATCAGGACCATCATCGACCAAAATACAACTAGAATTCTGTGAACATGTAATACACACACACACACACACACACACACACACACACACACATATATATATATATAGAGAGAGAGAGAAGCAGAAAAACCCTTCAACAGATATAAGGAGCACCAATGTTCCAGGGCAGCAATTACCTTTCCACATATCATAGAAAGTTTTGGTACACCCTGAGGTACAAACACATCATCCAACTACATAGTACACACTTTCTTATGCATATATGAAACCAAGCTCTAGTCCCTCTAGCTAAATCTCTCAAGAATAGAGCAATATTCACTATCATGGTTCTTATAGCAAAGCTGAAACGCTCTCACAGGCCAGAGTCTTACATGAAATTAAATAGGGCAAAAAAAATCAAAGAGATCTTACAAAAATACCAACAAAAGCATGAGAATGTATATCTAACAAAGTTACCATCATCGATTCATCACTTCAACATTTCTACAAGATGGTCTTTCTGTGCCTGTACTACCTACTATTGAATGTAAACAATGTCAAGAGTCCCATGCTTACTTTCTAAAGTGACTAAATAAATGACTGCTAATGTGCACCCTCTCACTACATATACTCATGAGTCTAGGAGCTAACCAGACACACATTTAACTAGAAGCATATAATTACCACATTCTAATAATTCATAAGGGTGATGGTAAACCACACCATAACATATTGCATAGCCTCAGACCAACAAATATGGAATTAGAATCACCAGTTCCCATCCCAATAATATAGCTCTCAGCCCTAAGTCTGACAAGATGCATACATACATAGGAAGCGTGCATATTACCCTCCATTTAAGCCCTCAATGGCCTTGAGACAACAGAATCCACAACAGAGAGAATACCCTCGACCAATATCAAAATTCAGAACTAGGATAACCAATGCAAATTAAAATAAAAATAGCCTCAATCCTATTTGTAACAATATTTACACTTACCAATACATAATCAACGTCCACCAGGACCTCTCTACTTCCTTGAAATAAAGCCATGCCCGATAAGAAGAAAGCACCCATTCAAAGGCAACTTACCTTTAGCTATGAAATCTCTCAACTTATTACACATTCTGCGAGGTAGCAAGTTCAAAAGGTAACTAGCGTGATGAACAAAACACGACACGTGTAGAGCAAGCCCTAAACATTTTCCAGTGAACAGGATAAAACACACATCCCGCATTCCCACGTCTAAGAAGTCAACTTGCCGTTCCAGATCCTAATACTACAGAGGTCAAAATAGCTCAGCTTTGCAAATACACAAAATACTCAACCTTTTGACTTTTCAATAAAGAAAATGACAGGGAAGTTAAAAAATCCACATACTCATTCAAAGAAGGGCAACCAAGTAGAAGTCAATCTTAGCCAAGATCTAAAACACTGAAAACCCCCACCTTCAAGAACCTGTCCACTATGTACTCTTTCCTAATCGATCACCTTTCTTTGATCAATGCAAACTCAAAAGCAACACTTCACTAACCTAATAATCAACCCAAAAATTCCAATAACGGGTGATTAACTTATGCCTCAAAAACTAGAGGTGAGATCCTCAAAGCTATCAGCCTGTTAATATGTCAACTACTGACCAAAACCAAAACCAATACTATGAAATCCCACCTAGGTAAGATATGCAGGGGTCAGATGTAGCAGTCTTACCCCTAAAGTTATTAATTTAGAGAGACTGCTTCCAGCTGACCCAAATTTAGAAATCTTTTGCTACCTACTACTCATGGAAAAGAAGTAAATGAGGTTTAATGAGGCATTTTACTTTAGCCCATTACAATCCTACTTGAATCTTCTTCAACTATCCAGATCATGGACATTCACTAACATAACAATCAACCCAAAAATTCCAATAATGGGTAGTTAACCAATGCCTCGAAAGCTACCGGTGAGATCCTCAAAGCTATCAGTCTGTTAATATCCCAACTACTATCACCCCCATACTAAGCAAAGGCTGCCAAAATCCTATTTATACAAACAATCAGTTCACAATTGCAACACAAGTTTACCTCACTAGCAAGCACAAAACCAAACACACAAACACAATCTACGCAACATCGAAAAGATCAATCAGCTTAAAAACCCATTTACACAACCAAAATTAGCAGCAAGGAAATCAAACCCATTACCAAAATTTGAACTCAGGAAGCCTTCTGATGAAGGGTTTGAACTCATCCGAACCCTTGGTGGGCAACATCGGCCCGTCAGACGGGTCGAGTTCAGGATCAACCAAAGGCGACAAGAACCCGATCAAGAGATTCAAGATGTAGATCCCAAGAGCATAAGTGATGATGTAAAACCCTTGCACATAGTACACTCTTATGAAATACAACACTGCCACAACAACCGTTGCGACCCATCTAGGCACTGAATGCGGCGTCGTTTTATCCAAGTAATACTGGTAGATTCTCCATGCTTCGTGAAGTTTCTGGGCCACCGGACTCTCCGACCCGCCTGACCCGTCCATTCAGAAACCCTAGATTTGGAGCTGCCCTCAACCTTGCTCCACAGATCTGCCCTACAATAAAACCAAAATCAATGCACGAGCTGATTAGCAAACCCTAGAAATTGGGGGTGTTTCGAATTTCAAATTAGGGTTGGAATTGGTCAGCGAATGGGGAAACTGCGAGGTGGGTTGTGCTTGTTTCTTGATGGATTCTGGAGAAAAGTGGTTAGAAACCCTAGAAATTGGGGGTGTGAGAATTAGGGTTGGAATTGGTGGACAAATGGTGAAATTGCGTGCTTGTTTCTTGATGATTTGGGGGGAAATTTGGGGGTAAAATGATGCAGAGAAAGAAAAGGGGGTAGAAGAAGATCGATTGATCACCTGGGAAAGCAGAAGAAATGGAGGTTGGAGCTTGAAAATGTATGGAAATGGCGTGCGAAAAAGACCCAACCGACAGTGAAGACGACGAATCCGAATGCTATGGCCTCTTCGGGTTGAAAGGTCGTTGATTACACACTCAGATTTGAGGATGGAGGCTTTTTCTTCTCCTTTTTTTATCCTCTACTATATTTTCTTTGTTATAAAAGTATATATTTTCTTTTGTTATAAAACAAAATATAAAAGTACTACCTCTACCCATACTTTAATTGAAAATAATAGTAGTTGTAATTATAAAAAGTGATAAATAAATTTATTAATTAGGATTAAAAAATGACAGTTGTTAAAATTGTAGAAATGACAAATATTTTAAGACAAAAAAGTTAGGTAAAAGTGACAAATCTTTTGGAACAAGGTAGAATAAACATAAGAAATAAGAGAAATTGAGAGAGGATAATTTCGTACTGAGTACTCTATAGTTATTAAAATCCTGATCCTGATCTACGATCCTACTATTTTATGATAAAAAATCTTTGATGCGATTATACTATCTACACTTCCATCTACGATCCTACGTGGATTAATTCTGATCCTAACTACCCCACGGATCCGAGTTAGGATCCCGATTCTAACAACAATGTTAGATAAGTGCTCAAACCCGATTTTTTGACAATACTATATAGTATGTTAGTGGCTTATATGTATTGTTATTAAAAAAGGGTAACAACTAACAACAACAACAACATATTTCACTATAGTCTCACTAATGTGATGTCTAAGTAGATCCAAATATAGACAATATTCTCCCCATATACTAAAGTGTAAGAAGAGATTGATTTCTTGAAAATCAAAATGACGATTTTAAGGAGAACTAGGAGAAAAAATGATTCCTAGACTTGTCTGAAAAGCACCTTCAAAACAAACACAAGAAAACACACAAACAAACCAACACATGGCGTCTGATCAATAGCCTTTCATCCCCTAACTGACTACCTTAACCATAATCCTCCAAACACTCCTATTAAGTGGCATGTCCTCTACTAAGCTCATATGCTTTAAGTCACCTGAATCATCTTCCTCGTAGATTTTTCTAGGCCTTCTTTACCCACAATGAAGTGACGGAGAATATTAGTCCAACATGCCTTATAATATTAAGGGACATGAGATCTCAATGCCCAGAGTTGGGCCCACCCCTTCCCACAACATTTTGCAGGTCGATAAAAGTAAAACGCTCCCCACATAATTCAAATCCTAGAGGAGAGGAAAGAGAAATAGAACCTTTACCATTCATCACCAATACAAAGATTGATCAGCACATGAAATAAACATATACTTAACAAACTTTGTTACAATAAAGTGAATAAGCAATGATGTTAACCAAACCAAAAAAAAAGTACTAGTGATATAACTTTTAAGTATGATTAATGATTTAACATGATTCACTTGGCAATAAACACAACATTTGATTCGAATTTCATCAATATATAACGATACCCTCATTTTATGCACTTCAATAATGTCTTTCTGTATCAAAGAGTCTTTATAGTCTAATATAAGATAATAATTTAAATTGTCCCATCATCATATTAGCCAAAAATAATTAATAAAAGAGCAAATTTTAAAAAGACTTTACCTTGACATTCCAATATTACATACTTTATTTAAAGCAAAGATGGGTGAAATATTTGGAGTAGCAGTTTAAGTTCAACTAAGATTTTTAGTTGATCGCACAAAGTCATTATAAGACTAAGTTCTGTAATAAAAGATGCAAAATTTCACAAAACATCAACTATCTAAAAAGGTATAATAAGTGTAATAAAGTCAAGGCTACAAAAAATAACAATCGAGAAGTAAACCATTAAATATTTAGGTTGGATTTAATAATTTTAATGTTCATTTAAATTATGCTTCTTACATTATCACTCTGAGGATAAACTATTGACATTAAACAAAGAGGATCCCACTCAAACTCTTTTATTTTAGCAAAAATAATTTTTATTAGGCCCATGTTACTTTCATGGACTTTTATTGTGGTCATATTTATGGAAGTGATCAGTACTATTTGCAATTTTACTATTGCATTAATATAAGAGCACATGTAAATCTAATAAATAATAATTTATCGCGTCAAACGATAAGAAGGGTTATAGGGTAGGGCCTCTATGTTTTTTAAAACTTAAAATGAAACTTTTTTTTAATGTCATTGGGGTAAAAAAATTTTATAATAAAACAAAACAGATCATTCAGTCATCATATTAAATAAGATCAATTCAATCTATCAAATTGGTTCGTCCACTGGACTTTTGTATTAAAGGTCAGGATAAGCTATCTTAACAGATTGAGTATCAAATTGTTCATGCAACAAAGATGAGAATGTTGTCATTTGCCTACCACTTATTTAGTATTTACAAGTGACTTATTCTTGGACAAAAATTGTAAATTATTATTCAGTTAGCTCACTTATAAAATGATTTAGGGTTTCAAGTAACTAAGAGCGCGCTTGGTTGGTAAAAAACTTTCGGAAATGATCAATTATCCCAAGTTAACTTATTCTCCTCATTTTTTGGTTATATTTTGACCTTAGAAATTTTTTTTTTTTACAGTGGCCTACAATTTCTGGGAAATTTTAATTGGGGAGAATAAGGGAAATATTTTCTGGGAAAATTTTCTCCCGGAAAGCTTTCTATGAAAAAATTTTTATAGGAAAAATTTGTTTGAAATTCTTACCAAACGCTTTCTAAGTAAGCATTATTTTGATTGAGATCTAGCAAAGATGTTGGCTAGTGAATATTTTTAGTAATCAGTTATATTTGTAATGAAACGATACCATCAATAATTTCATGGATAAAGATTTACTACAGTAACTGGTATCTTTCTTAAATACAATGAAATTATTTTTTTTTCCCACGAATGAATTAAAAACGTTAAAAACGTGACAAATTTCTAGCTAATGCATGTTAATAATGATACTACACTGTCATGAATGTTTACAAACATAATTCCATCAAACAGTAGTGTTGAAATATCTGGATCTTTTATAGTCAAGTCAATTCTATGCTCACAATGTCAAACTATGCTCATAAGTTTGCACAAGTGAATCTAAAGCAAGTGTTATGCATATATAGCTTCTTATGTAAACAACCATGCATAATGTATATAACTTTTTTATGTGAAAACCTTAAATATACATATTATCCAAAACCTGATACTACGGAACACAACAGTTTGGAGTATTATTAAGTCAAACTGTATCAACTGAGTTGAGTATCATATACGAGTTAAATTATGTGTAACTTTAAGACCCCTCTTGTAACCATTATTTTTATAAGCTCAATTAAACAACTTAGGTTTGGAACTATTTAGCTAAAAAAGTTAAAATTGTATGAAATGAACAATGATTTCTATATTATGTACTGATTCCAAACCTAACTTTACATTCCTTTGGTTTAGAATGACATTGACATAAAAGAGCGAATATTTATTTACCAGATTTTTGAACTCTAATATATTGTACTTCAAAAGTATTAGACAATAATACACTATGTAATTTTTAATAGATCTGTACGCTAAATTTTGGTACATAACTGTCCAAATAAACAATCATGTGACTCATTACACAACATCCAACCTCCAAAATACAATGATCCTGTTTGGCAATAAGCTAATAGCTAATAAATTTCTTGCAATTGGAAACTGTAATGCAGTTTGGATTAATCGCTTGACTTTAATTTGAGTTAACTAATTGTAGGAAAAATATTTGGTAAAACAATGTTTTGTGAAAGACTGTCTCAAAAAGCTTCATTAATTAGATTTTTGAAAACTAGCTTATTAGATACACAAATTAATATAAAAAGCTACTTACCAAACACCTCAAATAATTTTTTGACCTTTGCTAACAGTATCAAAAAAACTAAAAGTTACCCAAAAAATTGAATAACCAGACACCTCGATAAATTATCACTTATTGCACCATAAATACACTATTGTTCAATATTCTTAAAAATATAATACTCATCCCCGTTCCATATAAATTGTCGTATTTGTAAATCGTGCAGTCAAATTTCAAAAAATTTTGACCATAAATTTCTGATATGTACAATGAGTTGTTATATAAAATTGTCACCATTAAATTTGATATTATCAACAAACTATAATATTGCAATTGTTACACATACTCCCTCCGTTCTTTTTTATCTATCATTTACGATTTTAGTATCAATCTTTAATCAATATTTTTAATATAATTTTTTATAAAAAAATATAATATTATATTTTTTAAATAGTATTTTTTACTACGAATCTAATAACATCAATTTTGTATGATAAATCATTATACAAATTAAGATATTACTGTTCAAAGTTTTTAACAAAATTTCATAAGCGACAAGATAAATAAAAATGAATAGAGTATTATATAAGAAATTATAAATCAAAAAGTGTTATTGAAAATCATAAAAGTAAACTCTAATTTTATATAATACTTTTCAGAGGGTGGACTTATGTAGGGACCCTTCCTTTTATATTTGCTGTCCCAAAGTTACAACGTCCACAAATTTTGATGTTCTTCCCCCTTGCCTGGCTGTACAATTTATACCCACCATGGATGTACACATACACAACCCCACTCCTTTGTTCTTCTTACTTGTAACCATAAAAATCAACAAATTAAACTCTTCTCACTTTTAACTTTATATTTATATTTATATACACACACAAAATTCCCTTTCTTTATTATCACTTTTCTCATCTCTCAATATCATAATCTGATCCAATCAAATACGCTCAGATTCTCTGCTCCAGGTACCTTCACTCTGTACTGAACTTTCTTCATCATTTATTTTCCATTTTTGAATAATTTAATTGAGAAATTTTTGGATAATTTGATTGGTTTTTGTTGTTGTAGTTTTTATTTTTGAGCTGATTTTGTGGATATTTCTTGTGGGTTCATGCAAAAAGTATAGACTTTTTTCATTTTTAAATTCCCCCATTAAAGGGAAGAAGAATAAAGAATTGGGTGTTTCTCAATTTGTTTTCTGTTACTGAATTGTTTTGTGTTGTACTGAGATTTCTCCTCTATTTTCTTCCAATTTGTCAGAATTTCTCCATATTTGAATACTTTGATTGTTGTAGTTGTTCTTTTTGAGCTGATTTTGTGGGTAATTTTTGTGGGCTCATGCAGAAACATAGATTTTTTCATTTTTGTATTATACCCCCCCCCCCCTTTAAAGGGAAGAAAAATAAAGAATTGGGTATTCCTGAATTTTGTTTTTCTTTCTCTGAATTGCTTTGTGTTTGTAGTATTGGGTCATAACAATTTGTCAAGGGTAAACTGCATAATTCTTCAATTTTGCTTAGTGATGCAATTTGATTGTTTTTTTTTTTTTGTTGTTGTTCTTTTTGAGCTGATTTTGTGGATGTTTCTTGTGGGTTTCATGCAGAAAACATTTGATCTTGATGTGGGTTCTCACAATATGACCCCGAATGTGATTTTGTTGCTTTGTGTCATCAGTTTAGTGTTGTGGATGATTAGGAATGTTCATGTGTTATTGGATATGCAAGTTAATTGGTATGTCATATCAATATGTGTGATGATCTGATGAAAATGGAGGATTTGGATCCCTACTTTGACCAAATTAGGAGGTTTTTGGTTCTTGTGTTTGAAGATTGCCGCGTTTTCTTTTGGGTATGATTTGGCTGTAATATGCAGAAACCAGCCTCTCCATGAACTTCAGTTCACTTGAGTTATAGGCTGACCGTTGACATGGCCAAGTTACAAAATAGGAACATGAGAAGGGTATTTGTTGTGGATCATATAGAATCGAGTTTGCACTTTTAGGCTCATCTAAAGATTTGATCCCACCTGGTAGAATTTGATCCGACCCGAATACCGACCATACACGCCAAAAGTTTAGGGTTTTGAACACAATTTCCAAGCCTGAAACCTAAATAAACCCGAAACCAACCTGTACCTGCCCGCCCGAACTGACAGGTTGCTGACTCCTTTGGAAAACCAAGGGGTTGATTTTTTAAGATCAACTACCTTTAGCTTTGGCTTTTGAAACAAGAGGGTACCTAACTTTATTCAAGGGCTTACTTTGGCTTTTTAAGATCAGCCATCATCTTAAAAGCGGGACCCGCATTGGGAGTTCTGTTGTGATGGCTTTTATTTGGTATGTTTTGATGGATTATATATTTCTCTACCTAGTTTTTGACGAATCTTCTCACAATGGGGCTGTTTTTAGAGGTATATGTTTTGCTTAGCAAGACTCGAGGTTCTAAACCTTAAATTTTCTTCTGAATGCATTTTCAGGGACCCATCATGCTCTAGTGCAAGTTCATAACCATACAAAAGGATATAATTTTGCTTTGCCCACATTATGTCGGATCATTCGGCGAGGCCTTTCCTTGATTCCGAAGCCACTTCGGGAACATACTCGCGGGCCCACCCCCAATCTAGCTGGATGTCCCATTGGATTAAAAGAGATCCTAAACCGACATCCGTAGTTAACAACAACTCTTCTTTGGTTTGTTACAAGAATGAAGATATCGATACTAGGCTTAAGATTGAAGACAATTTTCCTACACCCTTCAAAGGATTAGGATTAGGGAAAGAAGTTGATGAAATGGGTCCTCGAATGGTCAACGAAAATCGGACTGAAAAAACCGGGGATTTCCTCAACAAGATCAACCACTCACCATCGGTTTCCGCCTTCAATGCTTGCCATGGCAAAGCCCATATGGATGATGAGTTCGGTGACAAGGCCATGTCTTTGGCTTTGTCTCTCGGTAAACAAGAAATTGTGAAGAATTTCGATGCATTGAAGAAGACCCACTTGAGGAAGACCGAAAAACGGCCCATGTGTCCTACATATCACAACGGCGGTACTACCGATTTGAGGCTTTCAACTTCTTCTTCCCGTTTTGCCCCCGATCGGGCCCACAATGGGGACTCTTCCTCCTCGGGAGGGCCTCTCGTGGTTTTCGAGAGGCATTTTTCGAACGACAATTTCACTTGTTTGGATAAGGGCCATTGTAAGTACCAAAAGTTCTCCACATTCTTGTTTCATGAGAAGAAAACAAACAACAACGAACACAAAAATAATAACCTCGATCCAAGGCAGAGTGATGAGAAGAAGAATGTGAATAATTTCCTCCCCTTTTATCCCAAGGGGCGGTCCGAAAATACTCATCGGGCCCCACGTTCGGTTCGGAACGTGGAGACCATGAGGATCTGCACCATGGTTGATTCGGTTGAGAATTCACCGGGCGGTCCGCCCAAGATTATTTCTCAGAGGGCCCACCATTTTCTATTCACTAAGGAGACTTGTGTTAACGTGTCGGAAGGGAACACATTTGGGTCCTCTTCTCCTAGGGCTCAAGGGGTGAAAATACAGCCTCTTTGGACCTCGACTGATAGTGAAGAAAAGGAGAATACCGGTAATAATCCTTCATCAACATGTAAAGCCGGTTCGGGGAATGATGGTGATGAATCATCTGCTGAATCTGAACCAACGCGAATTAAGGACCCGGAAAACCATCATACTGTGATGTTTGGTGTGTCTTCTGTTTCTGAGCTGGTTGAAGAACCATATATATATGCTTTTGTTTCTTGTGTTTGGATTGTTTAATTATGTTCTTTTGAGGGTAGGACACGTTTTTGGTAAATATTGGGAGAACATGTAAATTTTGAAAATTCTACAAAACATATGACAAATAGTCATACTTTTGTGAAATTTTACACGTTTCCCCGACATTCTGCCTAGCAATATTTACCAAAATCTATTCAACCTAAATCTACCCCGAAAAGAACACGAAAGTGTGCTTGGTTTTCTCATCTCGTGTTTATCACAGGTTCGGAGTCAAGCCCGTTGAACAAGGTACACTGGCCCTCAACTTATATCTTGTGACTTTATGCATGAGAAGTTGTATGTATGTGAGAATTTGTCGAATTTCATATCTGTGCTTTCTTTTAGAGTTTCATAGTTGTGATTGTTAATTATGCATGAACTAGGTATCAAGCGCAATGTTCGTACGAAAACCAAAATGACCCCCAAACCTGAATTTTTTACGGCCCGAACCAAACCTTCTCATAAGTCATGTTTTAATGTGAATATGATCAATAATTTATTAACGGATGACCTTATCAGGGTTACAAAGTGACCCGGAAAACATGCGTCTTACGATAAACTTACGGTGAGACGGTCTCATATAAAACCTATTGAGATGTCTCTAGCATTCTATGCAGGATGACACGGTGGACTCAAGTACCGAGAAAGCCCGAAGCAAAAGGCCCATATCCGAAATACCCGACATAAACGAAGAGCTACCGGGTCTCAAACCTGCGGTCAGCTCCACCGATATCACCGACCCTACCACATCGAGAGTCAATAGTTTTGACACCAAAAAGCTCTTCTTCCCGTGTGGTGGCGAAGAACAGACCGTGTTAAATGACCAAAATGCCCCTCCTCTTGGCCCGGACAACAGTGGGACTAGTCGGTGGATCAAACGGCTGAAAAGCTCTGATTCATCCGGGATCGGCACCCGGAGCTCGAACCCACTAGAGGAGGCCTCGTCTTCCCACGAGAAATTCAGCCTCTTCCTCAACAAAATCATGAAATCCCACAAAACGCCCATCATTGAGGAGAACACGCTTAGCGGGCCCCACGGAACGAGGTCTTTCGTGGGGCCCAATTCGTTCGCGGGCCCGAGCAAGAAAAACCAAGCAATGGTGCTCGGAGGCTCGTGGATCCAAAGATGGTGTAGCAATCCAACCACTAATACAACAACCACACCAATGATGAGGAACAACCCGGAAAACCTCGTGATTTGCGAGCCACATACATTGAAGTTTAGTAGTACCCAGGAGGAGCTCTCGAAGAAACAGTTCCCGAGCATTGCTGCCATGGCTCTAATGGGGAAAGCTATGAACGGGTTTCGCCCGTGTGAGTTCAGGAAAATGGGGCCCGTTGTCGTTTGGAAGGCCAACGAGTACTGATCGATGCATTCATACGGGTCATTTGTGGGAGAAACGGGTAAGGAATACATACATACATACATACATACCGCCTTTTTTCCTGTTGAAATTCGGTAAGTCTCTTCTCGGGTTTGTTTAGTTTAGTTTCCATTGAAAACACAGATGATGATGCTCGATTCGATACCTTGATGGATGATGATCTCAGCAACAGTTTTTTCTGACAGTAATTTGTGTGTAAAGTATGCCAAAGTTTGCAATCTGGGATTTTGCATATGTATTCTTGCTGGCATTGTAATAGATAAAATTACTATGTCAGATAAATTATGAAACCAACTTGGAATCTATTCTGCTCATTCTTGGCAACGATCTTGTTTTAGTTGAAGTTCTTGTGGAATCAGTCTCTCTATAAACAGTGATGTTTACTAAAATAATACTGCCTAAATTGCTGCATCTAGACCTGACAATTGGGTTATTCGGGTTGGGTTCGATTTGTTCAGTTTGGGTGACAATTGGGTTATTCGGGTCGGGTTCAGTTTGGGTGACAATTGGGTTATTGGATTGGGTCAGGTTCGGTTTGGTCAGTTTGAGTCAATAAGGTTCAAAGTTTTGAGTCTCGCTTTATTCTTAGGTAGACGAGCTTGTCTTGCGAACATGAACTAACTTTGGTTAAAGATCAGTTCGGGTCGGGTTGGGTCATTTTGGGGTCGAATAATTTTGGCATTTTTCGTTTTGGGTGAGTTAGGTTCAAGTAGGTCTGGGGTAGTTTTGCCAGGTTGCCAACATCGAAATATACTAATATCTCCACAAATTCAAGTTTACTTCAAAACAATCAAAACCAATGCAAAAATGGGTTCAAATGATGTGTTATTTATTCACTTTAAACAAGATTACCCATCACACGGCTCTTAAACCCAACCTGTTTAGGTCTCAGTCTCTGAAATCAACACCATTTGTTGAAACCCTAGTAAAAGTTCACATAAACATAACCTCTTTTTACTTTTTTATCCCCCTCTTTTCACCTGATACAAACTGTAAATCTGCATTTATTGAGAGATCTATGAACAAAATGTCTTGGCATAAGCATCATAAACTTGACTATATCATTATTACTCCAACCTTTGCTAGAACTTCTCCCACTTGAACTCAGAATGATTTGCATATTTTAGTATGAATAATATAAACCCATAAACTCATTCCTCTTTATTCTTTCATCCTCTTCGCCTTTGTACACAACGAAACGAACCGAGTTGATTGATCTACTTGTACACATAGATGATATGATGATGATGATGATGATGATGATGATGACATACTGAGTCTGATTTTCTTCTTGTGCATCGGTGGGTCGAGGTGGGCCCCTCTGATACGGTTTTCTTGAAATGTTGTTCATTTCAACCCTTTGTAAAGGTTTGTTTGTTTGAGTGGAATATGATGATGGTTAACAATGGAAGGTGATGATGATGGTGATGATGATTATATGATGGTGCCATCTTCGATGGTCGCCTTCTCGACTATGACTGTGATCCCTGACCGGATGTAGAACCCTTTCTCGGGCCGATCAGCCTCTACGACACCCTACAAATTTACATTGAGAAGTCATTTCGATGTATAATAACCTAAGGAATGACAATAAAGAGCGGAGGCAAAAATTCTGGCCCCAGTCAAATACGCGTTGATCAATGTTAAAGTTGTCTCGTACTAGGTTTTTTGGGTCGTTAAGTTCGGATAGACCTAACTTTAGGTCAAAATCAGGTTTAAAAAATAGAAAAAAGAGAAATATAGTGTTGGAAATAAGTCAGTGTAAAAGAGAAGGCGAAAAATTTAGGGCTATCAAAATACTGTGTCCATACCCAGAAAAATTCGACCAATGTCAAAATTTGGACAAAAAAACTATGTCCGCACCCAGATTTTTCCGGTCGAACCGGATAGAATTTTCGGATTGGGTAGTTTTTTGACAGAGCTAGAAAAATCTATTAGTAATTTTGGATATTCGGGTCGGACAGACAAAATTCTATCAGCTCTAACACTAAGAAAGAACTAACAAGCGAGAAGGAAGATCAAGAGGGCTCACATCTTTGTTGGCAATGATCACATCTTTACCAATCTTTGCATTTTTGTCAATGATACAATTCCTACAAAAATTGCCCAGAAATGAGATATCAAATGCAGGTTACCATTTGACAACAATTTCAACTTACCAACTCACAATTTGATCATGGATTTATACCTAATTTTTGAGTTCTTTCCAATTCCAATTGGCACCTTTCCTTCAGCTAGAAGAGAAGCAATCTCGGACTCGGTTTGGTAGTAGTCTGCACCCATCATCAAAGTATCCTGCAAAAATGAAAGAACATTCCTTAGAACTTAGGGGAAAACATAGAGAAGAGTCTTTTTTTTCTTTCCATTTTTCTTTTCCAAAGTCTAAAACAGACGGTAAAGTTTACATTTACAATAGAACGAAGAATTCTCTGCATAATACAACAACAAAGCAGCAATGAAGGATGCACACCTTAAGCTCGACACCAGAGTCCAAACGCGATCTTTCTCCCACGATAGAATGCTCGATGGTGCATTTTTCGCCAAGGAAACACCCGTGTGAGATGAGGGCATCCTTAATCTACAACACCCACATGTAAATTTACTTAGAGTTTCACGTAAAACAAAAAAACAACCAACTCCTAGTGTAAATCCTGCATTGGCAGAATCTTAGGAGATCCAAATATAAGCAGTCTTACCCCTACATACGTATTAGTTCATAGAGAAACCGATTTCAAATGTTCTTGTAAAACAACAAACTCTCAGCATAAATCCAGTATTACCAGAATCAGAAGAGATCCAAATATAGACAGTCTTACACCCACAGACATGCTAGTTCATAGAGAAATTGATTTCGGAGGTTCTTGTAAAACAAAGACCGGAATTAACGTAGAGATAAACATACCTTGCACTTGTCCATCTTTGTAGGCGGCAGGAACCGAGGTGATGTATAGAATGGTGTCTTTGGGTCATAAAACTCGAACTTCGGGTTCTTCATTTAATTAGAAGAAGAGAAAAGTTAGCTTTCTTGACCACATGTATGTCATGAAAATACAACATTTTTATGGAGCTATTTAGGTGAGTTTTGGTACTTATTTTAGGTCAATTTTGAACTATATATAGAGTCAAGAATCCAACCTCTTCAGCCAAGGCCAAGTTAGCTTCATAGAAACTCTTCAGGCTTCCAATATCTTCCCAATAGTCTCTAAACAAATACGCCTGTAAAAGCGAAAAATACACGACCCATGAAACACAAAAACAATGAAAATGTCGAACTTATGTAGACCCTATTCTCTTTAGCTTATTATAATCGTTTTTTTTACCATAACAAGTTCAATTCAGAATAAGTACGACAAATGAGCTCGGTTAAAATAAGCTGAAAAGAACATACATGAAGTAACGTGTACCTGAATATTTTGCTCCTTGACAGCAGCAGGGAGAATTTCATACCCAAAATCATTGGCTGTAGGGTATGATTGAGTTAGTAGTTTCAGCAACACGTCGGTTTTGAACACGTAAACTCCCATAGATGCAATGTAAGGATTTCTCAGAGCGTCTTCTCGAGGTAACCCTAGAATTTGGGTATCAACTCGCTGCGAAAAAAACCGGATTTTGAGTTAGTTTTTAAGTATGCTTCTCATTTCACCTAGGAAAATATGCCCTTAAATTTGCATTTTTAGGAGCCGGGTTATAATCAGACCCTACAAAAGCGGGACCCACGTTCTTACCATGGTGTCCAAGTCAGCCCCACTCGGTTTTTCCATAAACTGGATGACCCGGCCGTTGGTATCGATCTTCATCAGTCCATACTCGGATGCCCGGCTGGAGAAAACAACAAAAAACATAGAAGATCGATTACAAGGGCATTTTCAAAAGTGAAAGAACTAATGATGCGTTTGGTAGTTTCATTTTCCTGGGAAAATGTTTGCCAAGTCTGGGAGTGAAATACTGGCTCCCACGTCAAAATTTTCCCATCTATTAGAATATTAGGGACAACCAAACATCGGAAAGTTTGCCAACTTGGAAAAATTTTACTATCCCCAGAAAATCTTCCAAACAAACATGAACTAAAAGCAGAATCCTGTTAGATTAACCGAACACATTAGCAGAGCATTACCTTTCACCCACAGGAACACACGAAACTGTAATATCGGAGTTTCTATCAATGTGGTTCTGCACAAGATCCATATAGTCCATTCTGTAGAGTTGATCTCCAGACAATATCAGAACATTTTCGACGTGCTTATTCCTTGCATCCTGTACATGTCAGAAAAGTTCAAAGATGTCCCATATTTTCCAAGTTATTTGTAAGAATTGCCCAAGTAAACATATTCTCTTAGTTATTCATAAAAGTTCAGAGATGTCCCGTATTTTCTAAGTTGTCCAAATACAAAACTGTATAGTTTGTAATTCTCACCTCAAACAGCCATATAAATTGCCTGACAGCATCAGCTGTTCCCTGGAACCAGTTCTTTCCTGATTCTCCAGCAGTTTGTGTGGCGGCCAAAACCTGAGAAATATGAAAACCCGTTCTTTAGGCCATTTGAAAAAGTGCGGTTTAAAATTAGCAATTCAGTGCAGGTAAATGCAAGTAAATGTAGGTAAATGTAGGTCATTATAGGTAAGTATAGGACAATGCAGGCTAAATTGACGTGTAATTGAATGCAGTTGATTGTAGTTTACTGCAGGTCAATGCAGGTAAGTACAAGTCGGTGCAGGTGAATAAAAGTGAATTCTCAGTTTTTTTTTCTTTTTTTTGGAAAGATGAGTGCGGTTAAATGCAGATGAAGTTGCCCAAATTGACATTCTCATTCTACGTGCAAATCATAATGGCTTGTTCTTTAGGCTATTTGAAAAAGTGCAGTTTACAATTAGCAATTCAGTGCGGGTAAATGCAGGTAAATGTAGGTCATTATAGGTAAGTACAGGTCAATGCAGGATAATACGGGTAAATATAAGCCAGGGTAAATTGACATTTAATTGAATGCAGTCGAATGTAGTTTACTGCAAGTCAACGGTGCAGGTGAACACGAGTGAATTCGGGGTCTTTTTTCACTTTTTCGGTAAGGTGAGTGCAGTTAAATGCAGGTGAAATTGTCCAGATGCTGTAAAAACATTTACCTCTACAAAACCTTCTCCGAAATTGATACCATTCCCATGATAAGTACGCGAAATGTGGCGATTTAGGGAGGCAGAATTGAACTGTGTCAGTATGAATATCTTGCCAATCCCACTGTTGATGCAGTTGCTCATAGGAATGTCAATCAACCTGTAACACCCTCCAACAGGAACCTGCATAAAACTCTCGATTATGACCCGAAAATCAACCCAAACTGAAAATATGGCCCGACCCAGATACCGAATAACCCGGTTACAAAATAGTAGACTGAAATAAAAAGAGAAATAAATGTAAAACATACTGCTGGGGTGGCTGTTCTGCTGGTGAGAGGAAAGAGTTGTGCTCCTGCACCACCACCAAGTATGATTGATACCACATTTTTCGGGTCGGCTCTCCTCCTTTCAATGATTGGTGTCTCAATTGTCTGCAATTCGATACAGATCAAATAATAATAACAATAACAATAACAAACAAACTCTAGTATAATTCCGCTAACAACAACATATAAGATCAAATAAGGGGGGAAATAAAGAAGCTATGCAGTATTTTTAGGAATTTTAGTATACAGTATACTACACAATATTGCACATTTCTGAAACTGCAAAGAAGCAAAAGCATCCCATATTCAGACTGCACAGTTTCACATTTGGAGATTGAAACGGAACCGTAAAATATTTGATGTTGACTTTTCACAGTCTCTTCTACTTCTCTTTGACTGATAATTTCTCACATGATATTTTATGATGATCTTTTTCTAGTGAGAATGTAATGACAGTAGTTTGATATGATAAATCACTGTATATTCTGAGAAATTGACAGTAAAAAGTTTAACCAACATAAAATTGGTTATTTGTTTGAAATGGAAGATGTAATAATCAATTCAACATGAATGAATAATACAAATATCACAAAAATGGGAAAAATAGAGAGATAAATATGTGGACTTACAAGGGTTTCAATAGCATTCTTGGATGTCAAAAAAGACAGTATTTTTCACATTACAAAATCTAATGATAGCAGTTTCATATGATAAACCATCTTATACATTGAGAAATAAGGGTTTCAATAACCAATTCAACATGAAAAATTCTTACAAAATCCCACAAAAATGAAGAAAAAATCAGAGAAAATTAAATATTTGGACTTACAATGGTTTCAATAGCATTCTTGGATGTCAAAAAAAGATCATATTTTCCACATCACGAATCGAACGATAGCAGTTTCATATGATAAATCATCTTATACATTGAGAAATAAGGCAAATCATATAAAAACACACAAAAATGTAGAAAAAATAAGAGAAAAAACTCAAATATTTGGACTTACAATGGTTTCAGTATCATCCTTGGATGTGAGAACAGAAAAAGCAACCCCAGGCTTGATCTTCCTTCCTCCATTATTATTACTCCCACCAATCTTCAAGTTTTTGGACACCAAAAAATTGTTTTTCTTGCTCAAACCACCATGAATTTTCTCCCCTATAAACCCAATTTCCACAACTTTTAACCCACTTTTTACTGCTTTTACCAGGTGGGTATTTCCTCCAAATGTTGCACAGCAAGACTCCATCTTTTCTGCCCTTTTTTTTTACCTCTGAAATGAGAAAACCCAGATGAGCCAAAAAAAAGGGGGGGAAAGAGAGAGAAAAAAAGGATTAATAGAAGAAGAATTGCAGAATCCCAAAGCTTCTTCAGTAACTCTAATAAAGAGGCAAGCAGCAGAATCTAAGCAGCCAGATAAAGCAACAAATCATAAAGTGATACTAAAACGTTAGAAAAAGGTCAGTTTTAGTCATATTTAATTCATACATCACACATAATGAACAAGTTTATAGAAAAGGCCTAAACTTTTCAATTTATATCATTTTTTTCGTGATTATTTGAAGTTATAGAAAGTTGAAAAGTTCGTAATAAAAAGCAAATAAAGATCTGCAGAAAACAATTTGGATCATTCATATAAGTAACCATATTTGAATCACTGTATTCCTTTATAAAACCCGCATTCTGAAGCTAAAATTAGACTAAATTTGTGTAAAATTAGTGATTGTGGTTAAGAAAGAAACTTAACTATGGCCTAAATTTTTAAAAAGGGTCAGTGACACTCATATTTAATTCACAAATTACACATAATATTGGCCAAGATTACTCATATAACTATATAAGTAACCATATTTGTTATTACATCAAATTACAACCTTTATAAAAGCCAAAATTAGACTAAATTTGTCCAAATATTAGCGACCCGAAAAGCATTCTTAGCTACCCTGATCAATAGTTCAATACTATACCTTAGAACCAAACCAATACTCCGAAATAATGCCCCATCAATACTACACATCATTATTTTCAGTAACAAGTTACTTATAATAAGCTGAAAAAACCCAAAAAAATAGGAGAATACATAAAAAGGGGAGAAAAAGATTACCTTTTCCACAAATTGGGGATTGACCCAGATGAGGAAATGAAAGCTTTAAGATGGGAAAGTTCAAAGTAGAGAGCTTTTTTCTTGAGGTTGAAGAAGAAGAAGTAGTGTGGAAAAAAGTGTAGAAAAAATACTAAGTATTTAAAGGGGCACAATTGCGTGAATTATGCAGAGAGAAAGTTATGGGCTTTATTGACCTGTGTGAGCCCCCTTCCTTCCTCTCTTCTACCAATATAATTTCTCCTTGAAAATCCCACAAAAATTATTATATTATTTTTGATAATATTTTGACGGTGAGAAAATGGCAATAAAATCAAAACAAAATCAGATTTGTCTTGTATATATGTATATGTATCTATCAGTTGATATGCTAATTAGCTTTTTTTTCAGTGTAGAATTACAGTGACATTGAAAAACAACACACAACAACACAGTAACAAGAAGAAGAAGAAGAAGAAGAAAAGAGGAGTTTTTTTGGGGGATTTTTTACAGTTTTGAAGTGGGGTAATTTTTTTGGTTCTGGGTAAATTAAATGTGGTTGTTTTTCTGATTTGTTTGGGGGTAATTCAGTGTTGTTCGTAGCGCTACTCACTGATAGCCAAACACCTGTCCATTTCACAGACAAACCCGACAAAACAGGCATGAAATTTTGAACATTAAAATCTCTTTTTTTTTTTATTGGTTTTTATTACAATTGGGAGATGGTGAATAGTGTTAACTAATTTTGATTATTGATCATAACTGGATAACAGATTAACAGTAACTTCTCCCACAGTAAAAACATAAAATATAATATATAAAAAGGTTATTTTTTTGCTCTTTTATTCATGTAGTTATTAGTCATACCATTTGTGCAACTTTGATTCATGAATGTTTTTGTGCTTTTATGTGTACTATAAAATATAGATAAGAATTTCTCCAAAAAAATATATATAGCTAAAGAAAGTTTGCTTACGACAACAGGCCTCTTAAGACTCTGTCTTTTTATGCGGTTGATATGGTACGGTGAAATTGTGAAAAGTTATGTAAATTGTGGAACAGTATAGTAAAATTTGTGTAAAGTATGATTGATAATTTGATATGATATATGTGGAGAGAGAATGTGAAAAGTAAAGAAAAAAATGAGAAGAGAAAATGAGGAGATGCATCAATCATAACTGTGGTACAGCATGGTATGGTAATTGGTAAGTGCGAAAAAATATTGAGTGATACAGTAAGTTGTGATACCGCATCACACTGTACCATACAAAATACCAAGTCGTTAAAATAACATTTGTCTACTTTATTTTTGTTTACAGTGAATTCATTTGTAAGTTTTAACTAGTAAACATCATGATTTTTACAGCTAATAAATTTGTCTGCGTCGGTCACGAATAAAAATAGCTAAGAGATATTCATATAAAATACTTGACGAGGCTTGTTTAAGTGAATTTATTTCTTTTTTAACATAAATAGATGGAATAAAATTGTGTGAAGTTTCATAGTAAGATCATCAATTATGAATAAAGATTAGTACAATCAATCATCTTTATATTGATAATATGCAACATAATAGTATATACATACGAGTAATAGAATTATTATTGTGCTATATATGTGTTTTTATTTTATTTTCTTTTGTAATAAAATCACTAGGAATCTCCAAACAGAATATCCATTGAAACTGTGAAGTAGCGTCATACAATTGTACCATATACGTCATAAGATGCGAACACTAACTCATCAAAATATCCCATTAATTTGGAGAAATAAATGTCAAGAGTGAGAAATATTACTGCGTGATAATGATAACATCATTTTTTTCTCCAAAGTTTTCTGATTTATATATTAAAAATTAAAAAACATATTATTGCCAAATTCGAATTGCAGTACATTACAGTGCTCAGAGTTTGTCAGTCTACATTTTCATGCAAGACAGCTATAATAATTCAGAAAAAAGAAAAAAACAACAACAGTAGTAGGTTTGATCTGTAGCCTTCAAACCTTTCCTCACCGAACACGTGTCATAGTTTTGACGGCTCTCAAGATTTTTCCTGCAAAAATAAAATAATTAAAATTTTAGGAAAAAATTTCTTAGCCGCCAATATTAAATTTTCGGACGTGAACAACCCTGACAAAAAATGACTCGGGACCCAAAATAAAAGAATCAACATGTACTCGAATGGACAACATGATCTTGAGCCGATGAAAACCCGACTTAAAAGTGATTTAAATCACAACTAGAAAAGTGATCCGATTGAAATTTATATATAAATGATCCAAATCGAACGAGAACTCAATATAAAAGAGCCTCGCTCGAATCAACCCGAGTATGACTCACGTGAATTCAACCCAAACCTGAACCAAAATTGGTTAACTCAGTGTCAATCCGAACCGATTTAAATTGACATGAACCCAAACCGGAACCGATTCACCCGATTGCCATGTTAATTGAACTATGAACAAGATTTTCCATTTTTCAAAAAAAAAAACCATTGACTGATTAATCATGTGGGCCCATAACATGGTATAGCCCAAAAATGAGGCCCGTTAAATATCAAGAATGTGGACCCATCTATTTCATTTGACCTTTTAACGGAGGCCCATGAAGTCAAATTAATAAATAAATGTAATAATAAATAAATTGACAAGTGTACAAATAGAAAGGAGCATATATGTTGTGACAAGACTCCACATGGATTGTCCCTCACATTAATCTTGTTACAATAATCAAATTTTTGGTACAAAGTATGTGTCTATTAGTACACTAAGTCTTCTTATACGTGATTGATTAATGTGTGGTTCAAAAATTTATGTTATTTTGTGTATTTATACATAAAAAAAGGAACTAATAAAAGTATAATAGTAAACTCGACTTGTCATGTTTGGCAAAATAGTTCAAATAAATCATATATATTATGTTGTCAATCTACTTTCGCAAAGATATATTTTTATTGAATTTAAATAAAAACACAATTTTAAAAGTCCATTAATAAAGCTAGGCTAGGTAAAAAATAATTGCGGAAATCAAAATTCTGATCTAACATTTGAATATCATAAGATTAATGTACACTCTTAAATTCACAATACAATTAGAGACAAAAGGAGAAGCACCTAGAGTATAAAAATGATAGCAAGACCGGAGAGTATCATTTTCGATCACTTCATTTTCAGTTGATATGATCTTGTTTGCCTTCATATGACATGTGATCTTCATATATGGAGACACAAACCTTATCACTATCAAGTGAGTTGGATAGAAAAGGAAAGAGGAATTCATAATTAGCTATTCTAATTTCTACATGAATTATCACTTGCCCAATTTGATTTTACTTTAGCACAATGTTACTTGAAAAAATGTGTAGCCAATTAGAATTTGAAATGTCAGAGTAGATGTTAGAACAAGAGTAGGCACATCCATTGGCTAGCCAAAAACTCATTCTATAATGTCTTATTTTGATTGAGATTTCAAATTGATTTTGATTTCTACATCAGATGGTCACAACCACCTCCTTCCTACATGTGGTAGAGGTTGATTAGTGCCATGGACCATTCTAAAATCATTTATGAGTTGTTTTTTAAGTAGGGATGAAGTTAGATTTTATATTGAAGGTAATTTTCTAAATGAGAAATGTAATTTTAAAATTCAGAAAAAAGACTCAAAAAGTCGTTTAACCAAATCATCTAAGGAATGGGAGAAAAGGCGAAAAAAACGAGCCCCATTCAGGTTCGTGTTAGTCTGGATAGAGGTTCATATATATATTTTTCTGTATTAATCTAGAACAGTAAAAAATTTATCTAAAAATATGCTAATGAACTAGACTCTTAAACTGAAATTCTCCAACTTGTAGGTCGTGAAAAGCTTAAGTATTGACTATTGAGTGAGAAAAAGTTTGGGGAAGTTGACCCAATTTCTAGATGAGTTGTTGTCCAAAAAAATGTCATTAAATATAAGAGATCTGTATATTTTGATCTAGTGAGTTGATTATATGGGACCGAAAATGACTTTAAAAGATGTAATTGGAAAAAATATTGAGGTATAATAGTATTAAAATTCAGCTTTTATTCTAAGATCCTATAATAATATTTAACAAAATTACATGCAAAAAAATTAACGAGTTATGGACAACTTTGGCCTCCTATTTGCTTGCCCAGTACCCTCTCCTCTTTTAAATGCCCTCTTTCCTGAGTAGGGGCATGTCATCATCTAAATTTCCCTATTTATCTTACTTACTTGAAATGATATGGTGGATGAATGTGGAAAATTTGACAAACTTTGAATGTATTTCAATATTTTTGTCTATTTGATAAATGCAATGTCAATTGCTATACCTAAACTGATAACTATTGTTACCCTAAAGTCATGGAACACTATAAGACACAAAAATAATAATTCAGCCAATTCTTTAAATGAACATGAGTTATGTATATAACTCATCATCTCAAAAAGTTCCCACACAAGTGCTAACTGCCCTTACACTTAAGCACTTGGGTTAACCAAAGTGAGTCCAAGGAGTTAGCAATTCAAGTATACAAGTAAATCAATATAATTTGGGCACAATATATATCTAAATTCAGTCTGTTTTTGGTTGGAAAACTACAGAAAAGTTGTCGAACTTGTATGAGCTAACAAATATTCTCTTGTTTGATTGTCTCTAATAGATCAAAAAATTTTAATGTAGAATCTACTATATCGTTTTTAACTCAGTAAACAATTATTCCAAAGGAAACCCGAGATAGTGTTTCCTGAAAAAGTATTTCTCAGAAACATCTTTCCAGAAAAATCCCTTAAACTAGAGTTGTTGAAAAGATGATTGACCCAAATGACATGACACTGATTCAAATAAAAACATGCACTTATAGTTCCCAAGGCATTCTAAAGGCTAAAGAGCACAACAGACATGTTAAACATGATTAACATATCTTCACAGTACAACAGCTAAGCATGAGTACAGTGAACATTTGATGACCCAAATTGACTAAACCCAATTAACTCCAAAGGCATAGTAATAACCAAGTTTGGCATCAAAGTAACGAGTCATTTTCAAAGATTCAACAATAGACAAACACACCTGGATTTTAGCAAAATCACTCAATAACAAGTAACAACAAACTTACACATCAAAGGAGTCATTTTCCAAGATTAAGGCCCTGTTTTTCTTTATGCAATTAGTAAGATGAAGAAATAGTGCAATGTTGTGAAATTCTGGAAAGTACAGTAAAGTGTAAAACAGTAGGGTAAAATTTGCGGAAAATACAATTCATGTGGTAGGTAAAGAAATATATTGATAATTTTGCAATACCGCACCGCATGTGGCTGTTCATGGTCCAGTCCAGGCCAAAAAGGGAGTTGGACCAAATGTACCCAAAGAAGTTCAGTTCAATCTTCGGTCTACGAAATTTTGATGTTCAGTCATCAGTCCAGCCCATGGACTAAACTGAAGGACCAAGGTTACCAACAAAATGTTTTGAGTCCAGTCCGGGACCTATGAATAGCACCACATAAAAGAACAGGGCTTAACAATAGACAAACACACCTGAATTTTAGCAAATCACTGAACAAAGTTAGGCATCAAAGGAGTCAATTTCAAAGATTTAACAATTGACAAACACAGCTCTGAGAATCTTAGCAAATCACTGAATCATTGGATAGAAATAGAAGTAACAGCACCGCGTCAACAACTACTGATGAAAACCCAATGGCAGTCAAAACTTCAGGGTTTAGGCCCTAAAAAAAGTTCGAACATAAAAGCTAAACAATCAAAGATCTCTAAGCAGCAGCAGGAACTTTATCGTTAGTGGCTCTGGTGTAAATCTGGAGGCTGGCATGGTGTGCCACCATCTTGATCGAGCCTCTTGCCAATAGTTCACTGATTGCCCTCCTTGCGAGCGATCCATTTATCTGTGAGGGAAGAAAAGGTCAGGATGGTTAGCAACAATAGACCCCAATATAAGCCCGCTAATGCACGCTATGAGATCAAGACTTAGGGAACATTTCCCGAACGCCCAGGAGTGTACGAAGAGGTTCTTTACTTCGAATCACAAAAACTCTTTTGAAAACCGAAAACAAAACAATTTCGAAAACACGCGAACAACGGCAACGTGGAAAAGGGGCCAGGATGGTCCATTAGCTAAATTGAAATCAGGAAGATTAGGGTACAGCAAGGTGAATTCATCTCAGAACTTATTAAGGGTGTTCCTACTAAATAAAAACTCTTATGAGGTGAAGTTTTCCTAATGGTGGGTGCTGGTGATCTACAACCAATGGTAATTTGCAAGTGTACTTGATCAGTGACGAACTTTCACAGCTTCAACAGTAGTAAGAACTGAACAACGATTACTGTAAGCAATACTTGCAACATGTACAAAGCTTAAGTTCTCTAGATGTTCTGCCTTTAGGATCCAACCGATCAATTTCGCCTATATACTGCAACAATTTCTCTCATAAAAACAAATCCCAAAATAGTTAACAAACACCTCAGAAATTTTGTATCACATCCTCCAAGATTTATTTCCCATAAAAGAGAATAAATTTCATGAGCCCAATATATTATCAAAACTTGAGATTTGAGAATGAAACGTAGCTTTTTTTATTTTTTTATTTATGTAAAGAAGAGCGAGGACATGAGCGATGAAACCGTACTTGGATCATCTACCCACAAACTCTTCCTTCGAAAGATAACACATCCACAAATCCTTGGCTCATCCAGAGAAATAAACAAAGAAGCCATACAACTGCTTCATATGATAGACAATGCCATGCGAGAAAGACCACACAAAGGAACAAAACATGTTCAACATGCAAGATGATAAGAACACCAAACAAAGCACAAACAAGCAACATATTCCCAAAGGCAAAAGTATAACTACAAATGTAGGAAATCAAAGCTAAATAAGAAACATACCCTGAAACGCTCGGAGAGAGTAGCAGGGGTGACGACTTTCTGTTTACCAGCTTCAGTAAGAAGCTTGTCGAAGGTGGCGTTGTCAAACAACACCATGTTGTTCACCTTCTCCTTTTGCTTTCCCTTGCTCCACTTCTGTTATTATCAATCAACATGATCGATTGTTTAACCAAATCCTAAACAAATATATACCTAACATTGACTGAAATCCAAACATTCATAAAGCCATACTCTCCAGTTCTACTTCTAATCTTGTACAACATTCTCCAATTCTCATTACAAATTACCACCGCAAAAGTAAAATATTCAACTCAAACGTATTATATTCCATATTTAACTCGCCAAACAAGACTGCAAAAACACTAAAAACCTCCAGCAAAACCCTAGATAAAACCGATTCAATGTATAAAATTCTAGTCATAAGGAAATGCGGATTAAACCACAGTAAACAGGAAAATTTATTTTTAACTTTATTAGAATCTACATTAAACAAGCGAATGAGTAAAAGAGCAAGCGCTAAAAACCTCAAACAAACCCTAAAATTATTACGACGCAAGAATATATCTCGTCTCGCAAGCCAAAACAAAGTGAAAACGATCAACTTCAACTACTCTAAGATTATTAGACATACTACTATCAAATCATTCAAACAATGCAAGTACTACAACTTCTCACTAAACCAATTCCAAATCCAACACAAAGCACAAAAACCTAATCTAACAAGCCAAATTCTGACGCAATTCAACATTTTCGAGAAAAAAAAGTAGATCAAACTTGAACGATAATGAAATCGAAAAGAGATTATCAAGAATGACCTTCTTCTTCTGCTTTCCTCCGGATTTGGAGGGCTTGGAGGAGGGAGGAGGAGCCGCAGCCTTCTTCGGCGCCTACAAAGCAGAAATTCAACAAACACACATACACATTGATCAGTCATACAAACAATCGACGCTTAAGCTTAACAACAATGGCGGAAATTTTTAGAGAGAGAGAATGAGCACCATTGTTCAGAGGATGGAGAAAGCGAGGGAGATCGAAGAAGGCAGAGAGAAAGAGAGAGCGAAGTATATACGGCTCGCTGCGGCAAACCCTCAAATTCTCCACGCTAGGGTTTTAATTCTTCAATTTTGATTGGGCTTGCAGCTCATTAAGCCCAACAAAAAATGGGCAATTATACCCTTATACTTTCTGGCTCTTGTGTTAGCCTGTTAGGCTTCTTATTAGGACTAGCAAAAAATTTACCAACTCGATAAGCCGATTTGTACGCCCTGAAAAAATTCGGGTATGGTCACAGAAATTTCGTCAGAATTTTAATGTTGGCCGACCTCGTCAAATATTTAAACATAATTTTTTTTCAAGTTTCTATTGTCCGAAGCCGATTTAAAATTGAATTTATACTCGTTTGATCTGTCCGACCTAAGTCCAACCAGAAAATACGGAAAAAAACCGGGCATCCGACATCAAGTTTTCGTTGGATATCCGATTTGTCCGAACTCGAAATTACTCGGGCTAGGATTTTTTTCCAACTTTGCTTATTATTAGCGAATTCTTTGTTTGTATGTGGGCTTAAGTGATGCAATTTTTCTTATGATGGATGTTGGTTTTAAAATGATTTTGTTTCCGACATTTGAAAGGTTCTTTTTATATACATTATTAAGTAGGCGGTTTTTTCTCATGCAAGAAATGCATGGCACTACCGCAATTTGCCACAACCCACCGTATTTTACCGTAAATCATTACTTTTCTCTCTCCTCACTTTTCTCCTCTACTTTTTACATTCTCTCATCACCTACCCCACATACTAATAACCTACCACAATTCCACCACACACCACCACAATTCCACCATACCCCACCATACCATTCCGCAAAATACCGCATAAAAGAACACGACCTAAAATTAATCTCTTCATGTATTTTCAAGCATAAAGGAAGGATTGTCTCGATTTGAATTCCTTATGACCTCGCGTTAGGGGGACTATGGAGAGGTTTGTTATTGTTTCAACATGGATGTCCATGAATCAAATTAGTGTAGCCAAAATTTTGTTCAACCCGAATACTCAAATCTATCTAACTCAGAAAAAAAGAAAAAAAAAACCCTGAGGTTGGTTATAACTTGTTCGCCTGAATTTTGACGTTGACCGAAATGACAGAATATTCAGATGTAATATTTTTCCTTTTTGTATTATCTAAACTCGGATTAAGTCCCATCTGAATTGTCCAAACTCGGATTAAGTCCCATCTGAATTGTCCAAACCAAATTAACCGTGTCCACACATTAATTTCTTATTTGAATTTTGCACGACTCGGACCCGAAATTTTGCTGGTGCTAGATCAGACAAGTGTTGTAGACTTGTAGTCTCTAGGATGCTTGGACCTAATATCTTAGTATGTGATTGAATAATTGTTCTTGTAACATAGAGCCCTCAAAGCCATTGGTTCCGAAATCAATGGTTATAATGACCTTGATTAGCCTTAAACGGGATAGGATAATGACCTACATGTTCATGTCAGCCAACATGGCCAACCCGTGACATATGACATAGTCGCATTCGGAGTCCAGAACCCATGTCACTTCCTCATATGACACGGTCAGGTCGGGTTCTGAGATACACCCATGTCTAGGCCACAAAAGTTGCTAGTTCTATAACCCAATGCCACAATTACGATGCATGACCATGCTACTTCAGCATTTCCTCCTGTTTTGCGTGCTCGAACTAATCTCTAATATAACAAGCAACTTCTGAAATGCAATTCACTTGTCACAATAAGGAAAATGCAATTGTGCAATACAACGTTTTAATATCTAATAAAAACATGTTCCCTTAAAGATTTTAAGTTAGGGGGATTACAACACTTGTCCACATCAATCAAGTCCATTACATTACCAACAAATACTGAAAGGGCTCAACAAGATGATATTCATCCCTTCAGCATAAAGATGATCGACATCAAGTTTGTCTTTAGCACACTTCTAAATGGCACTGGCAACCTCACTAATGCAGACAGAGGCTGTGTTACCATGATATTCATGTGCCAGACAATGGGGATAAATTTTACTTGACCATCCAAACACATTTCTGTACAAAAACCACCTTTTTTTTCACTACTTAATAGCCACAAAGCTAAAAGTTCAAAAAGTACAGCATCCGGCATACAATACAACAAATAACCACCACTAAAAGAAAAATATTACAACCAAACAGCTAAATAAGATAGCACAGCAAGGACATTAACATACACCACGCCAAACAACCCATTACACGAACCATCTTTACATTTCCATCCCACCCAAAGCCCGAATTTGCCCGAATAGCGCTTACGGTCCAACATAGAGTCGTCTCAGTTTTCAAGAGATTCTCCACCTGATTTGGGTGGCATTTCGTTTTGAACTTTTGTGACATTGCATTCGCACCCCAATAAGTGAACAAGACCTGATAGTTTTGTTCGGTCATTCACATTTTTCTCCTCGCCACCCCAAAAATCAGTAGCTCCCTTGTCATTCATTCCAACAGAATTGAGAATTCTTCTCCTCCTTTGTCCACATAAGCAGACAATTCAATTACCATCCAATTATCCCTTCCCCTTTATCCATGCTATACCACAACACAAAAATTCAATTAGTAGAAACTAAATTAGCAACAGAACTAAAAAAAAAAAAACTCAAACACAGGCAAAGATAGCCCAATTATCATAGGCATTTTATGGTTCATTCAAGGAAGGTCTACGATGCATGTAACTATGTGGAAGAATACTTCAAAATCTGAAATTAAGAATAATTTTGCTGAACAAAACAAAATAGAAAGATTTCAAATATAGTTTCCCAACGTCCGAATGAAGCACAACAGCCACACTGGATAGCGAGGGAAACAAACTCTAGGATCCACAAACGAAAACAATGCCCATAAAGAAAAGTAGGCACCATTTTTAGCCTAATAAGATCAAGTGAACCCAGATAAAAATTAAATCTGTAAACAAGTTGAATTATTAAAACAAAAAAGGCTCAGTCCCTTAGATGTTCATTAATGATTGCGATCATATCCGCAAGTCATTACAGGTCTGTATTCACCGCCCTTTTTTCTTCAAAACACAAAGATGAAACTAAAGAGGTAGAAATTTAGCTGCCCCAGTTTCCCACAACGCAGCAAGAGAAAGTTAATGCGCAGGTAGAAACAAACAAGAGCAACACAAAGGAATTTCGCTTCAAGGGAACGAGTCAAATGGGAATGGATATCCACATAAACCAGTAAATGAAGCCTTTTCTGCATAAAACAAACTACTACAAGATAGAATAGATCGAAATCGCTGCTACTAACGTAGAATCACAGGTTAGAGAAGTTAGAGGTCTGTTACCATAATTTGGGAAAGCTCAAGTCCCACATTCATGTTTTTGTTACATACTTTTGAGTTGTCAGCAGCTTACGCTATGTTGTATAGGTCAATAATGATTACAAAAACAACACAACACAAAATACATGCAAGACAGATTTTCCCTTTAAAATACAAACAATGTTACCATCATAATTTCTATAAATGTATATTTGTATATATTGTAAACCAAGCACAAGTGCAAAACATCCAATAAACCAACTAAAATTATTTGAAAGGTGTTTCTCTAACAAAGGATAGGTTTTGTTCATCAGAATATGTCAATCCCAACAAGTGATATAGAATAATTTGGCAGAGCAAAACTAGTTAGCAAGATTTGAAATATAGTTCCCCAACGTCCAAATGAAACACAACAGCCACACTGGATAGCGAGGGGAACAAATTTTAGGATCCACAAACGAAAACAATGCCCATGAATAAAAGTAGGCACCATCTTTGGCCTAATAAAATCAAGTGAAGCCATATAAATATCAAAATCTGTAAACAAGATGAATTAAACCAAAAGGGTACATAAAAAAGAGGCTCAGTCCCTTAGATGTTCATTAATGATTGCGATCATTTCCGCAAGTCATTACAGGTCTGTATTGACTCATCACCGCCTTTTTTCTTGAAAACACAAAGATGAAACTAAAGAGATTGTAGAAATTTAGTTGCCCCAGTTTACCACAACGCAGAACGAGAAAGTTACTGCACAGGGATAAACAAACAAGAGCAACACAAAGTAATATCGCTTCAAGGGAACGAGTCAAATGGGAATGGATATCCACATAAACCAGTAAATGAAGCTGTCTCTGCATTGATCAAACTACTACATGATAGTAAAGATCAAAATCTCTGCTACTAACGTAGAATAACAGAATAGAGAAATCAGAGATTTATATCCGTAAATAAAAGTGCAAGCACTAATAACGATTCACAAACCCTAATACTAAAACGACGCGTGAAGAAATCTCATCGTGCAAGACGAAATGAAAACGATGAACTTCAACATCACTTCAACTAGTCTACAATTCCACATTCTACTATCAAAACAGTCAAAACTACGCAAGTAGATTGAATTTAGAGCATGAACAAGGTTAAAATGAAACCACAATGCAAAAAAACCTAATCTAACAGGCCAAAATCTGACGCAAATCAACATTTGCAGCAAAAAAGTAAATTGAATTTGAATGATAACGAAATAGAAAACAAATTATCAATAAGAACCTTCATCTTCTGATTTCCACCAGATTTGGCGGGATTCAGAGGAGGGAGGAGCCTTCTTCGCCTACAAATGCAGAAATTCAACATACATACATACAAACATTAATCAGTCAAGCAAACAATCGAAGCTTAAGCTTAACAAAAATGGCGGAAATTTAGAGAGAGAGTGAGCCCCATCGTGGATGAGAGAGAAAGCGAGCGAGATGGAAGAAGCCAGAGAGAGAGAGCGAGCTATATACGGCTCGTTGCGGCAAACCCTCATTTTCTCGCGGCTAGGGTTTTCAATTTGAATCCGTCAATTTAATTTCTTCAATTTTGCTTGGGCTTATTAGTTTATGAGCCCAACCTCAATGGGCCATTATACTTTCTAGCTCTTGTATTGGGCTTCTTATTAACTAATCCTTTTTTTAGATGTGGGCTTATGTGAACCTTTTTTTTTGGATTTGTGAGTAAATGGATCAAAAATTATCAGCAAAATTTTGAGGTTCCAATTTGTAAAAAGATAAGTTTAAGCGACTGTCAAATATATGTTTTTTTCATTAGTTGAAGTGTATGTCTATTGAATTAGCTGCTTAAAATTTGTCATATTATGTCGACGTAATGGCCTAATGGGTCCCCATTACCTTTTACAAATTACAACTTTGAAGTCTGACATTGAATTTTATGGTCCACTTGCTTAATGAGTCATCCTTAGAGGTCAAAATCTCTTTTTCTAACTGCTTTTAAATTGGTTTCCAAAATGATTTTGTTGTTTGCTTTTAAAGATTTTTTTTTCCCGGAATCAACAATATATGTCCCTAAAGTTCTAGTAATTATCTTATAATTGGAGTCTCACCCGGACATAGACCTTACCAACATCCCTTAGAACCTTACTAACAAAAGGATACCAAGTTATACATATGGATATGGATAAGTACATGATCCTTAAACATTCACAACTTGAGCATCAAAAATATATGATATTGATAGTCTTAAAAGTTAAAACGTAAAATCTAAGATATGGTCAAGACATTGAAATTCCCTTTATCCACAAGTTTTACCAAGACTAAAGGAGATGCAACAAAGGGGGAGACATAGACAACCACAATTGCAATAGTAAATGAGCACTACACACACTATAAGATCAATCAAGTGTATTTTCAAGCATGCCAATAACCACATGACAAACTAAACTACCTAGAAAAGTGGTAACAAATACCCTTTATATATGGCTTAGATAGAATCAAGTTGATGGGCATGATATTATTGAGGTGGTAGTTAAGGTGACTAACCCCCTCATTTTTTAACCTCCTTAGGCCCTGTCAAATTCATGGGTAAGTTTAATTTATCTAAATTTACCAGTTTTTATCTAAATTTATCAAATTTAAAAAAAATTTAAAAAAAAAATTTTGATATATTGGCATTAATTTGTCAAAAGTTATCAGAATTTACCAAAAGTTACCAATAATTACCGAAAGTTACTAAAATTTAACTTTTATCCAACTGTTTTTTACCCATGAATTTGACATGGCCTTAATCAATAATTAAAATTTGATAAAAGCAAAAAAAAAAAACTCTCATATACAAAAATTATGAAGTTGGCAAATTATATTGTCATGAATAATTTAATACTTATCATTTTTTTTCAGCTAATGGAATTTGCTTTGTTAATTATCCTTAAAATAAGGTTATATAGACAAGTTAGGCTCATGAGCACTCATAAGAAAGGGGCTAAAGGTCATCACATAGTTGCCACCAACTTATATATGATCATACATATCATGTACTCTTTATCCATTATTTCATATTTGTCACCCTATTCATACTTTTTTTTTATCTATTTTATATAATATATATTTAAAAAAATTCACATATTTAATAAGTGATGTGACTGATATGACTAATGTAACTTATCTTACTCATTGTACCTTATTAAAAATTAAAAATTAAAAATTATATATTGAAAAATTTATAATATTAAAATGACGTGACCGAGATAACTTATTTTTCTACAAATTATCCCACATTTTCCATTTTATCTCACCTTTCACGCCCGGCCACTCTTTATCCCGTGCTATAAAAGATCATGGCCATATATAGTGCAAAATCTCCACAACCTTGGGCTAGAGATATGCTCTATCCTCTATGATATGTCACATGCTCTACAATTGATTGATCAACAAAAGCATAATACTATAACCTCATCAATCATACTAACCTCATAATAAAAGCATGGTTTATTCATGTTGATCCAAAAATTAAAACTATGACTAGTTATCCGATAAAATATTAACGAGTGATAAAAGAAAAATCTCAAATTTAGTTTTACATATTTGTAATTATTTTAAACATGTGAGTTTCAATATATTAGATTCCTTAATGTTAGTTAAGAATTAAATAACAATAGCGGAAATATGGTAATATCTATATATTTGACTTACATTTCTTATAAGTTTATTTGATTACTTTTTTTGCAATCCCTTATAATTTTATTTGATATAACAAATCTAATAGAATAATAATTTATGCGACCAATTATAATCCCATCCAGTTAACATTATTTAATACGTTATTTTGTGTTGATTTTAAAGCAAATATAAGAAACTATTTGAATAAAGATTGAATAAGTAATCATTAATTTTTATGAAAAAAATATACAAATCTTTTTGGATATCAAAACACTTCACATTTACTTTATGTCCATTCCATAATGCCCTTAAAAAGTGATTAACAAGACAGTAAAAGCTTGCTGGGTCATCTATTTTTATTTTTTATTTTTATTTTTATTTTAAAAAGAGACTACATATGGCATATTTTTATACAATTTCTAGGCCAAAAGTTGGTCTTGTATTATTTTTTTGGTGGGTCATGGGAATTTATTTATTGAGCATGATTAAAGTGTATTTTGTCACACCAAGTGGTGGGAGTTGATTTTTTGAAATTTATGGCTGCTAATTTAAGTGGATATTTCTTAAGAAGTAAGGAAGAAAAGTGGTGTCCCTTGTCCAATCAAATCATATCTTTGGGATAAATAATGGCATTTTTTCCCCCAAAACCCTAATTTTTAAAGGTTGTTTAAGAGTTTAACCTACAGACGAAGGTTGATTAAGAGTGTTAATGACATTTTTTTTTCGATAATTAGGGCTATCGACCCAATTTTATTAATAACGAGTGATGACCATACAATGAAGCAGAAGCACTAAAACAAAGGCTGAGCAATCCCATCAGGGGTACAAGAATCAAATATCTTTCCAGGCCCATTGTTTCAAGAACCCATCCTGATCTTCTACTACCCACCTTGCTACAGGTCCTTTTCACTATTATGCATACAAATTTGGAACAAGATAAAAGTTAACGACGATAGTCACAACTGGGTATCCTAATCCTTGATTCCACTGCTCACTCCACAAAGCCACCCTCCATTTTACCTAATGCAGTACCATTGTAGTTACCTCCTTCCACTCCATAGAAAACTATCTCATTCCGGTGATTCCATAGTGTCCAAATTGTTGCAAACCACACCCCCATTCATATCTTCCTCCTTAACATGTAGCGCAAAAATACGACCATCCATTGTCCATATTGTTCTCTCAGTGTGTCTGTCGGCTGCATCTTGTGTCCAACGTCCTGCATCAATCTTTCCATATCACTTGAGCAAAAGGCAGGTCTCAAATTAATATATGACCAGTGGTTACTCCTTGTGCCTGTCAAAAACGGTCATATTTTTGGGACAAATGGCAGAATTTATCCCCAAAACCCTAATTTTTAAAGGTTGATTAAGAGTTACTATGACTATGCAATGGACCCCTTTTGTTCAATGGATTATCTCGGAACAAGGGTTAATGTTTGTTCTATTCTGTTGGAACAATTATGTTTGTAGGAACAAAGAGAAACAAATCTATTCTATACCCGATAAGTAGCAATACGCAATGGGGAGTTGAGACCATCTTCGATCAGTGAATGCTTTCACACTTGTTCATTATAGGAAGGCAATATTCGTAAGAATTTCATTTTCTTTATTCTGTCTTTTTTATTTTATTAGAGCAGCTAAATTTTTCTAATTTACAAAGAAAATAGGATAGTTGATATTATGAAGACAATAACCCTATTATTACGTTTCCACATCAAAGTGAAATATAGTACTTAAATTTTTTCTTTCATTTAATGCCTATTGGTGTTCCAAAAGTTCCTTTCAAGTCCCGGGAGGAAGATGCATCTTGGGTTGACGTATAGTGCGACTTGTCGATATATTGGGTCATATGGAATTCCCCCGTTCTCTCTCCTGATTGAGATATCCTCCCTTTCGCCCAAGAAAGATTGATTTAATCATCAAAAATTTGGAGCGTGAAATGCAATTATATCCATTTTTTGGTTTTAGGGGGATTGAGATTAATATTATCAATTAGAATAACTTATGGTTGGCTTGGTTGGACCAATAAAATGAAGTATCCAGGCTCCGTTTATAAAAATCCCAATTGGTAATATAGTGAAGATTACTACTTGTCTTATATATTTTATTTACTTTAACTTTTAACTGTTTTGATTTGAAATTAGAAATAGAATCAGAATGATTTCAATCTTAATCACTCGAATAAAGTAATGAATATGTTGAATATTGAATTTGACGAAAGAAAGGATATCAAATGAATAAAAAGGTTTAAACACCTAAAAAAAAAAAACAGGTGGTATTGGAAGTATTTGTGCTATATGTGCAAATCGAAATTGGGCAGATCTTTACCCGGAGTAGAGCATAAACCTAAAAAAATTTAAAAGACCCATTCAAGAACAAGAAAATGCAGATATTCCAGCAATTGAAAGAGTCCCCAAGCCAAGGGTTAATAAGAGGAATGGCCGGGACTCCTAGGTGAAAGAGACTTGGTTTCGGAAAAGCGAGTCACACCTCAACCGTCTTTCTATAAAGAACATATCATGGATAGTCTGCCTATCTTGTCTTGATAGTCGTTATTGGTATACAATCCAAAAGAAGGCATCATAGTAGCAGCCTCCGGTAAAGGAGCTGGTAGCCTATCTTCATTAGTATACGGCCTTGGAAGCAGCCAATTCGCAACCACACTGCTAACAACTGATCCTTTGAAGACAGATAGAAATAGATTTGCCTTCACTAAATGGACGGAAAAACCCCACTCCATGGGCAAGCCGACAAGGGAAAGTTGTCCTCGGGCCTATGAACTCGGCTAGGAAATAAGACTCACCTTAATTCCGGGTGGGAAGATTTGAATTTATAGTTCTTTGAAGGTGCTATTGAATCTCTTTCCAGAGGGGCTAGAACAAGGTCTTGCCTTATGAAAGAACGGGAAGTAAGTAGTTGAGGAGGCATTACAAGGAGCGCGGGGTACGACTGTCCCTTGGCCCGTAGGTCCTTACTGGGAATATTATGTGATTAATAGGTATCCTAAATATAAAATTCAAGTACACAAGTCGAGAAAGAGATAAGAGATGTTTGAATCAAAATAATTTCTTTTAAAGTTATATTTCAGTCAGAGGACAATATGAATGTTCTATCATACTCAATCAACACACTAAAGGGGTTTTACGATATATCCGGTGTGGAAGTAGGCCAACATTTCTATTGGCAAATAGGGGGGTTCCAAATCCATGGCCAGGTACTTATAACTTCTTGGGTTGTTATTGCTATCTTATTAGGTTCAGCTGCTATAGTTGTCGAATCCACAAACCATTCGATGGCGGTCAAAATTTCTTTGAATATGTCCTTGAATTTATTCGAGACGTGAGCAAAACTCAAATTGGAGAAGAATATCGCCTTGGGTTCCTTTTATTGGGACTATGTTTCTATTTATTTTTGTTTCTAATTGGTCGTAGGCTCTTTTACCTTGGAAAATCATACGCTTACCTCTCACGGAATTAGCCGCACCAACGAATGATATAAATACCATCGTTGCTTTAGCTTTACTAACGCAGAGCCTATTTCTATGCGGGTCTTACAAAAAAAGGATTAGGTTATTTTGGTAAATACATTCAACCAACTCCAATTCTTTTACCCATTAACATCTTAGAAGATTTCACAAAACCCTATCACTTAGTTTTGGCTTTTGGAAATATATTAGCGGATGAATTAGTAGTTGTTGTACTTGTTTCTTTAGTAGCTTTAGTGATTCCTATACCGGTTATGTTTCAAGTATTATTTAAAAGTGGAAATCAGGCACTTAATTTTGCAACTATAGCCGCTTATATAAAGTAATCCATGGAGGGCCATCATTGATTAGTCTTAGGAAGAGTCCTTTTTTTAGTTTAGATTAAGGCAATATATGTGTGGCTCAAGATACTCTAATATTATCAGATAATTTCTTTCTATTTTATAAATAGACAAATAGAGTCTACTGTAGAAAAACGATCTTCGAGAAGTTTCAACTAAATAAGGGGAATTTATTAGTATAGAGGGGTCACAAAGCTATGTGAAATCCAATGGTTATAAGTTAACTCTTGTAGATTAGATGTTTCAAATCAAAGAATGATTCAAAATCGATTGAATTTAAGCTAGAATGGGCGTTTACGTTATGGAAGAAAGATATGTATATTTGATATTAGATATTGCCAAGTTATATATGAATTAATATTTATATTTAATTTGCTCTACTTGCCTAAATTAAGATAGGTATGGTATGTCACTGAAGCCCTTCCGCTTCGTTTATGACTGGAATTGAATGAATAAACAGAGAAAATAAAGAAAAGATCAAGAATGATTAGAAAAGGATAGGAACTAAAAAGATGAAGTCTTTCTAATGATCTAATGATTCAATAATATTCTTATTTCTATTTCAATTTGGAGTTTTTAGTTATTTTGACTAGATGAATATTCGAAATGGAATAATTAAGTCATAATTCATTGGTTGATTGTATCATTAACAATTTATTTTTTTTTTTTTTTGTGAGTAATTTATCATTAATACATTGATTTCGCCGCCTGCTATTGCTTCTGGATTGGCTGTAGGACTTGCTTCTATTGGGCCCGAGTTGGTCAAGGTACTGCTGCGGGCCAAGCTGTAGAGGGTATTGCGAGACAACCCGAGGCAGAGGGAAAAATACGAGGTACTTTATTGCTTAGTTTGGCTTTTATGGAAGCTTTAACAATTTATGGATTGGTTGTAGCATTGGCGCTTTTATTTGCGAATCCTTTTGTTTAATCCGAGAAGAGAAAAGAAAAAGAAATAAGTATTTTCCATATTTCTTTTCGGTATTGGACTTGCAGTTGCTTTTTCACATTATATCAAAATAGCGTTCCTACAAAATTACTTATTCGTTGAGAAACTAACCTACGGGAAGGACTGATTTGAGGATGAGGAATTAGTGTTACCCACTCGCTTTCTTCCTTCCCCTTTTTAGTCCAAAGGAGAAGTGTTGCAACAAAAGAGGTATTTCGCAATTCACCTGAAACCTAGTACCTAATTTTATTCCAATAAGTATTATTCTTATTGCTTATTGAGAATCTCAATTGAAAAAAGACAATTCATTTCAAATTGAATCGATTTTTGAACCGATTTTCTATTTAGGAAGTAGCAAAGAGGTGAAGTAATACAACGATTTTTTTAGTTTATCTATAAGAGGAGCTCATATGAAAAATGTAACCGATTCTTTCGTTTTCTTGGGTCACCGCCATCCGCCGAGTTTCGGGTTTAATACCGATATTTTAGCAACAAATCTAATAAATCTCAGTAGTAATTGGTGTATTGATCTTTTTGGAAAGGGAGTGTGGGTTGTTTATTTCAAGAATAGGTTGGATTCAACCACTGTACTCTTTTTCTTTATAACAATAACTAGGGACGAAAGGTACATGATTTCGCGAATTACTTCGAATAAATAAAGAAATCATATGTAAGAACCATAGCATTTCGCGATTTGTTGGTAAATATACTTTGATTCTCTATCAACCAATAATGGGGTACCATTAACATGGTTAAAGCTAAACCGTTTGAAGTCTAGACACAGCATGGTATTCTTTCTACCACTATGTTAATACGAAATGGTTTTAAAAAAAGAATACTTACAAATTTATCGATATAGAACACTCATGTCGATAAAATGATTTGATTCTTTTATTGGAAAAATCTTCATCCTTTTTTCTTTTATTTTTAGTAATATTGATAGTAAATAAATGTCAAACGCTGAGTCGATGACCTACATATAAAGTAAGACAAATTTTTGGATTTGAAGAAAAAACAACTTTGCTGACAATTACTTATTTTTAGTTTTTGTTTGGTCGAAGAGTCCTCTGAATATTCTGGTCTTTTTTTTATTAGTGATACTTTTTTTTTGAATATGAACAGAAAAGAGAGGATAGGTTCATTATATTCAAAAAAGATATGGAAATTCGCCATAAATAATTGAAGTAATTGAACGTGAGAGCCAAATGAATTGAAAGATTCAAGTTTGGTTCGGGAAGGGATCATCAATGTTTTGAAATGAATGGAAAGATAATCTACTTTCATTAAGTGATTTATTAGATAATCGAAAACAGAGGATCTTGAATACTATTCGAAATTCAGAAGAGCTACGCGGAAAGGCCATTGAACAACTGGAAAAAGCCCGGGCTCGCTTAAGGAAAGTAGAACTGGAAGCGGATCAGTTTCGAGTGAATGGATATTCTGAAATAGAACGAGAAAAAATGAATTTGATTAATTCAACTTATAAAAGTTCAACCTATAAACCAAAGTTGACTAAAAGTGTTAATGACATGAAACTTGATTATGATAAACTATTAATCAATCATATCTTTGGGACAAATGGCAATTTTTTCCCCGAAAACCTAACTTTTAAAGGTTGATTAAGGGTTTAGCCTATAAACCAAAGTTGATAAGAGTGTTAATGACATGAAACTTGATTGTGATAAAATATTTGCCCACTCAAGTTATATCTTTAAGACAAATGATAAATTTTTTTCCCCAAAACCCTAATTTTTAAAGGCTGATTAAGAGTTTAGCCTATAAACCAAGGTTGATTAAGAGTGTTAATAACATGAAAGTTGATTATGATAAAACTATTCACTAGTTGTCTATGTCACAAGTCACAGACAACAATTAGTTAGTATAATTAGTCTTAGTCAACTATACAATATTACATGACACCCACCATATGCACATAAAGCTTATTGAATGTTTGGGACTTCACTTACATTCTAAAGGTATACATATGTTTATATGACAAATTGATGTTATAATTTAATAAATAATGATATTTATGATAGTTTTTTGACTACTTCAACACTAATACTATGACAAATAATAGGCAAAGAGAGGTTACCTTACATGAGATTGTAGGGGTGTTTTCATTTAAGCTTTCACCTTCTACCTACGATGAGTGTCGATTCTAGCCGGTGAAGCCATTGCCATGAGAAATGGTATTCGGGATGCGCGCAGTTATGGCTGGTTTTCACAACGTTCATATCGAGAGTGTGTAAAATTGATGGATAACTTTTGAAGGATAAAAACATACTTCAAATTGATGGGCATCTTTGAAATAATACATGCTAAATACGGGCCGGGTTTAGTACGGGTTAATTTCAAATTTATTTTAAGTCTGGAAGTCATCTTCAAAAGCCCCAAACTTTCGGGAAGATTTCAATAGGTTTAAAATTTGTCAAGTCATAATTGTCACATCTTTTACACATTACATAGTATTTGAGAGGAAAACCTAATTTCTAATTTTATATACATGAATTTTTGTGGCTTTATATCCACTAAGCTATAATAGAAAATTTAATAATAAGTTCCAGCTTGGGGAATATAAATAGTTAAATCCTTTAGAAGATAAAACTCAAAATACTTCCAACTATGTTAATCTTAAATCTTAATATCTCTTATTTCATATAATTTAGTTTTCATGTCTTTAATTGAAGAAAAAAAAATCCATATGTAGATTTCCTTCTCCCTAAGCATCCCTAGTGATGACTTACTCAAATAGCAAACATGTTTTAATTAAACATATAAGACAATTGCTTTAACAATGTTTATTACCTAGTTGCTTTCCTTAAACACTAATTAGAGACTTTTAGAAACTTCCATGTTGTATAAACTCTTCTTAAAGGAGGAAACACAAAGAAAAGACACCTTTATTGGAGATTACATTCAAACTTAAACTACATATATATTTAGCACTAGATTTATATCTTGAGATTAAAAGATAATATGGGAGGAGATCATATGATACTATCCACCACTACACTACTTTCTTCTTCTTTTATTTTTTTCTTTTTTTTTTAAAGAAAAACCACTATACTATATTCTCACATATAAATAAACCTACCTCACTCACACTCCCTCAACTCAAGCAAACCACTTCTTGTGTACTCTTCATCTTTTCATCTCCTAATTTCTTCCATCCTTTTTGTGCTGAATTCACAAAATGTTTTGAAAAAAAATCTCATTACCCAAAATAAACTCCACTATTTATTTTCTTTTTTGTGGGTTTATTTAGCTGATCAGCGTTAACACGACTATACTGAAATTGATTGTCGTAGAATTTATTTAGGGAAAAACATAGAAAATGAATCCTTGGAACATTATAAACCACATCAAAGTAGAGAAGCCTAACTTGATCAAGCTCATCACCAACAACCAAACCCGTATCCGACTCAAAAACCCGAATATCTTCTTCCGAGTCTTCGAGATCTTCTTGATCATCGCGGTCACATCGCGTCTCATGTACGAGATCCAACCGCCCATATCCCTCGTCCTCACGGTCATCTGTGAGTCCCTCTACACCCTATCCCTCCTCGTCCTCAGCCCCCCCTTCATCTTCATCCTAGGCAACGTCATCGTTGTCACCCTCTTCGTCAAGTCACCTCACTACAACGGTAGCATGAAAAGACCAAAATGCCCCTCAACTGTTCCCCAAAAGAATAACACCAAGATAGCCGGCCCTGAGACCATCGTGGCGGCGATATTCGACGGCGAACAAGCGGCGGAGAGGTTTTACAGGCGAACCACGTCGGACATAACGCCGGCGCCGGCGGTTGTTCCGGCGGTGGTGCCGGCGGCGGTGGTGGGAGGAGGGCTGAGGAGGGCAAGGTCTAGTGTTGAAATTAGGAGGACTTCCAAGGGGTATTGCGGGAATTACAGTGGGAGTTGTAGGGTAGGGTGTAGGAAAACTAAGGTGGGGCACTATCCAGAGGATCATATGAGTAATGAAGAGTTTAAGAGGACAATTGAGGATTTTATTGCCAAGCAGCAGAGGATTTTGAGGGAGGAGCATGATTTAATCTCTGCCCTTGATTATTAATTAATTAAGGGTGGTTTTGGACTATATATTATATAGTCTTATTTTACCCCCATATAAAAGGGAGGAAAAAAGAAAAAAAATCATAAAATATAAAGGAAAAAAAGAAGAAAAAAATGGAGCTACCTCTTTTTTTGGTGGGAGGTTTTTGTACAAATTTTGGGATGGTAGAAGTTTTTCCTTGTTAACTGCTGTTGTTTTGCCTGAAAGGTTTGAACTTTAGTATATGGGACAAGGTTAATTTTTCTCTTAATTATGACTTTCTTTTTCTTTTTTGCATGTATCACATGTATCTTTAGATGTAATAGACTTCGAGATATATGCTATGATGGTAATATTATAGATCTACGTCGATTTTTGCAATCGAGGTTGTTCTGCTTTAATCCAAATCATAAATAGCTCTACTTTGGCCAATCATTCTACCGGTTCATATCGATATCTACTTCTGTTTGTGGTTTTAATAATTTCCACTAGATTATACAGTCCAATGGTAAAATGTTCAAAAACTTGTAAGTGTTACTGGAATATGAGGTTTATCCTCTCTATTAAAATTTGAATTATGGTGATCATAATTTTTTGGTGAAAATTATTGGTACTCTTAAAAATTTATTGTGGGCCTAGTTTGATACCTTGTTTTTTTTGCCTTAGGTGATATACTGTGAACATCGCTATAAATGTAGAAGGATTTGCCAAGATAGCTATTGATTTGTCTACCGTTCCAGTAGATGGGACAACAGTCAACTCCAAATCCTTTAGTAGTTGATGGGTGAGTTCTTAGGTAGCTCATGATCTATCTAGCAAGGTAGATTCAACAACTATATATTCTTTTTTCCTTTTCTTTTTTCTTACCTCCCCTTTTTTTCCTTTATAATATCCAAAAAAGGATGTGTATAGGACTACCTAGCTATATACCCCTCATTTTCATATTAATTGTCATCTTGATCTATAAGTTAGTCAAACATTAAAAATTTTGACCGATAGGCCCTATTCTTTGAAAGAGTAAATTATCCACAACATTTGTCTATTTACTCTTATACCATTTCACTTTTATACCTAGATCTACATAACCTTTTCACTTATAAAACAATTCATTATGAATTTCTATATACTTCTACATAAATTATCTAAATCTACTTGAATCTACCAAACTTTACTTACCCAATTTTTATGTGCTCATTGGATGAATATATTCTAATTTCTGAATATATGCATTGTTCTATTATATGAAAGTGCCATCATTATATTATAATGAAAAATATTATATTCTTAGTCAAAGAAATGCATAGAAGATCGACCAGGATCTACCTAATCACTATAAGTATTTATAATTGGAGCCCCAACGCCTTGAAGAAGGGAAACATATGTTGTGATCTTGAACACCAAATCACCAATACAAGTTGTCCCTGACACAAATGTATACCAATAATACCATATATTAATTAATATCCTTGGGTCCACTCAATCTTCTAGAGCATCATCCCAAGACTGTTCATGAATTGCAAATCCTGCCACATATTGCGTGATTCTATAAAATATTTATATATAGCTTATAAGGTACAAAATCCAAAAATTCATAGAATTATATAGCCGTAACAAAAAATTAGAATTCGGACACTTGGACAAAATCCTCATGCCTGAACCCTGTCTGAATTTCAAAAAAATTTGGACTTTTGTGGTGTCTAAACCTAGATCCTAATTGTCCGGATTTATCCGAATATAACCAAACCTAAATTTACATTAAATGTGTACATAATTCCAATATTTTGTCCGAATTCTAGAGTTTGGACACTATTTGAATGTGTTCGAACCAGAATTTGACATAAAATTTTAGGCGTCCGAATTTCAAACCCCAAACCCGAATCGATTTTAGAATCGGACATAAATTCGGACAAAAAATTGATGATAAAACGCAGTTTAATTCGGGTTGGACAACATTGGGTATTCGGGTCGGACGATTTTTTGACAGGCTAGAATTATGTTAAGCCTATATAGATAGGTGTGCCGTTTAAATTGGTATGACCTATGTATAATAACATAGACCCAATTTTAATTAGGAATAAAAGGGATGCCTACACAACACATGAAAGCCTAATTATGTAACATTTTAATAAATATTAACATCTGATGACATCATTCAATATAATCGTCTACCATGCAAAGTAAGCCTGATACCATGCATTTGTGCTCTTTAGGGCTTGGATGGTTTAAGATTTGTTGATTATCTCATAAATCTATATATATAGTTTTAAAGAATAAGCCTAAAAAATTTGATATAACATATATTGGTTAATGGTTATAGAATTTCTCCCTTTTCCTGCAAAATTAAGATTATATTCTCAGGAGTGCCATGTTCCTGTAATTTTAGAGTGGGTTTTATGAGCATATATGTATAATTTTATGAGCACACACATAAGTTTATGAGCATATCACGAAATTAGATAGTATATACATACTCGTAAAATGATTTTTTTTAGTAGCGTAGATAGAAAGGTACATTTTTTTAATGAATATATATAAAAATTGAAAACTCATAAATTTATAAGTGTACGCTTACGTATAAATTATATGATCCTAGAAACCAAACATAATGGTCACTACTCACTAGCACAATAAATGTGAATCATGTGATTGCTTCCCAAATTTTACATGCTTCTTTGCATTTGGACCTACCTACTAACTGACAAAATCAATATTCAATCATTATTATAATACATTATGGAGCATATTTCGATCTTAAGAGTCACATCAATATCAAGAATTCAAGATTAATATAATAATATATGATCTATTATAAATATATACATATATAGATAGATATGTAAAGGAGAGGGAATTCAAGAAGGTTGGAGAGACTAAAATGGACATAGAGAAGATTTTCCACATGAAGGAAGGCATTGGACAGAGTAGCTATGAAAATAACTCATTGCTTCAGGTTTTATTTCTCAATCCCTCCACTAATTTAATTTTAATATATTGTCGTATTTTTATTAGAATTGTTGATTGCTTGTAGTTTAAATCCTGTTAATTTTGTCGAGTTTAATATATATATATTCAAACCATAAAGAAATTTTGGCTCAAATTAATTTGTATTCATAGACATATGATTGGAAATAATTCAAATTGACTTTTTGACTGACATTGTGCTAAACTTTTAACATATTTACTGTCACTAGGCTTTGTTTTTATATTAGAGACTAATTTTTGGATTTTTTATTGTTAAAAATAGAAAACAATTTCAGTGACAGTAAATAGGTTAAAAATTTAACACAGTGTTAATCAAAAAGTCAGTTTGAATGATTTCTAGTCATATGTTTATGAATACAATCATATCGCCACTGCCACTAGTGTATGGATATATTCTGTATGGAGAAAACCAAAAACATAAGCAAAAAATGATTCCAGAGAGTATTAGTTTTGGTTTTTTACTTTCTTTTATTTTTGTATAGAGAAGAATAATAATAGAGGCGAGGCCAATACTAGAAGAAAGCACGAGGGAGCTTTATCAAGCTCTACACCCTGAATGCCTAATGGTGGCCGACATGGGCTGCTCCACCGGGTCCAACGCCCTCCTTGTAGTCTCCGAAATCATCGACGCGATATCGGCCACCTGCCGAAGTTTTAACCAGCGGACATTGCCAGAGTTTGGGGTGTTCCTCAATGATCTCTCGGGGAACGACTTCAACACATTGTTCAAAACCCTCCCAAATTTGTACAAAAGAATCGGAGAAGATAAGGAGAAACATTGTTTTGTATCGGGGACACCAGGGTCGTTTTATGGAAGGGTTTTTCCGACCAAATTCCTTCACTTCGTTCATGCTTCTTACAGCCTGCATTGGCTTTCTCAGGTAACTATACATTGTCTATACCTCAATTTATTTTTTGTTTTCGATAGGTCATTAGGTCAAAAAGTCCAAATACGCTATAATTTTCACAAATACGTAAAAATAAAGTCCCCAACCAAGACCAGGAGTATTGCACTATATATAAGGCAGCTTGATGATTCCTCTTTATGCCACATGTATAACGAAGCAAACTTTATGAAAGATTGGATACCTCCTATGTGGCGTATGTTTGACATTCCCATTTGTAGCCCTCAAACAGCAATAGTTTGCTTATACGACTATACCTCATTAGATTATTTTTGGGGCTGCTCAAATTTTTCGATCTGAATATTCAAATTTGATATAAGCCCATTTCTCTCCGAATTTTGACATTAGCCGATTTGACCGAATATAATCTAAATTTGCCTTAATCTCGCATTCAATGTGGATGGCATTGACACACTTGACAGGTACCTAAAGGGTTGACAACCGAAAAGGGAGAAGCATTGAACAAAAGAAACATACATATAGCAAGAACAAGCCCTCCGGAAGTATCTGATGCGTATTATTCACAGTTTAAGGCAGACTTTACAATGTTCTTGAGATCGCGAGCAAAGGAGATGGTTGCCGGTGGCCGAATGGTGTTGACATTCCAATATAGCCTCAAAAGGGATGATCCTTGTGGTGTATTTGAGCTCCTTGGTTCCACTATTCACACCATGGTCTTGGAAGTAAGTATAGGTAACATTTACAAATTAAACATGCATGGTTAAATAGAGTTACATTCTCACAAAAAAGTAGATAGCTAGGACTATGTAGAGTTCGATCCAGACTGAAAAAGAACAAGGAATTGACTGGACAAAACAAATCTTATGTACTAATTCTTTTAGAAATTTGGCATTTCGTCTATTCGGTCCAATTACGTGGAAAATTCAGCCCGGACTGGACCAAACCGGAACATGTAAATTTGGTCCAATCTTTGGTCCAAATTTTTTAAAAATATGGTCTTCAATTCAATCCTTGACCGATGAACAAGATAGTAGAGGTCATCATTGGGTCAATCGAACTTGAACCGACGATGGTAGATCGGGTGTCTAGATGGAACATAAGGACACACATTTTCTTTTTATATCATTTTCTACATTGAACTAAAGTTAGTCTGAACTTATTTTCCTAAGCTTATTTAGAACTTATTCAAAACTTTTTGTAAGAGTTTTTGTAATAATAAGTTGAATTCAAAATAAAGAGAGCGTTCAAAATAAGTTCATCCAAAATGAGTTGACGAGAATAAGTTCTTTTGAACGTATTCTTCCAAAAATAAATTGAAGAGAGTAGACCTGAAATATTCATATATGGTTGGAAAATGGACAAGAAGAAAAACTTGCATGTTTGCCTACATGCAGGGTCTGGTTGAAGAGAAAAACTTAGAGAACTTCAACATGCCATTCTACACACCCACAATGGACGAAATAAAGCAGTTGGTTAAGGTCGAGGGCTCATTTTCTCTGGACGTAATCAAGAAATTCGCCGTTGACTGGAGTGGTGATAATACCTCACATCCTCAATCCATTGAAAGTCGAGCTGATTTAGCAGCCAAGACAATTAGAGCTGTGACAGAATCCCTCTTGACAAATGCACTTGGAATCGACGAGGCGGCAATGGATTACCTGTTTTTCAAGTTCAAAATTAGCGTTATGGAAGTCATGGCTGAACAAAGGACGGATTACTTGAATGTAACACTGTCTATGACGAAGTTAGATTCGGCGTAACATTCATCATCTATTGTTATTCTTGAATTCAAGCCAATGAAAATAACCTACTTGAGTTTAAGTTTTACCCAATTTCTACTAAACCCAAAATTGACCCAAGAAGTGCCAAAACCACAACAATAATTAGAGCCTATCCAAAGCCCATCCAAATGAGCTTTATTTGAAGTTTGCTTAATTTGAACCTAACTCGTTTTTTCTTGGAACAAGAGTCGCCCCAAGTTGAGAGCAACTCTCTAATCGTGGCATTATTTCTTTTTAGAAGGATGTGGATTTGTCTGTTTTTCCTGTTTTGTATTGCCACCTAGCTATTTTCAACAAATATATGTTAACCTTGTAATTGAACTTTTTAGTACTTTATGACTTTGAATAATCGAAAAAAATCCAGTTTGAACCCCAAGTTACCCAACTTGACCCATTACACAGGCTAAACAAACTCAACACCCTATTTGATTGAATGAACAAAACTCCAATAAATACAGTCTTATACATAACCAATTCTCCCATGAAGGCAGAGAAAATAACATCACATTCATCATCTCATCTGGTATCAAAAACAGAACAAGTGTGAAGATAAGCCTGCTCAAAATACACGACATTTCGGGTGTCTTTTTTCGAGTGTTTCTTCGTCATCACCTTCATGTTTGACAACAATAGCAACAAGACATTGATTTAGAGGCCGGCGAAGTATCTCATATGGTCTTCAAATGTCTCCCCGTGGCGGATTTTGGCAACCGATCCATCTTCCTCCACCTATAGTTACACATATAAAAGTTAGTACCAACTTGATATAATACAAAGTTTCTTCCCACATAGTATACAAATTGGATAAGACCCTCAAAATATATAGTTGCAAGTTTATAACAGAATGGCTAAAAAATTTAGCGCAACCGCAGAATTTTCATACCCAGTATTCTGGTGGGCGCATCTTGAGATTGTAAGTGGAAGCCATGCTCATACAATAGGCACCTGCATCATGAACTACTAATCCAGCTCCCTATAACACAAAAAGGTAAATAATCAAAACCAAAAAGAGTTATAGTAGTAGCCTGCGAAATCCCCCCACCATCAACAAAAAAAAAACACGTGTGACTCCTGATTACGTGAATCTGGGGAGCAGGCCGTTAGAGCTGTCAAAAACTGTGGGACCCGGAGATCTAGTTCAATCCGACCCCAAGAAAACCAGTTTTGGTCAGAGTTTTTGTCCGAAGTTCGACATTGTCTGATTCTTTTCCGGGAACAGACACAATATTACATTTCTTAATTTTATTGTCTGAAACAGAATTTTAGCCCATATGACTCTTTCAGACCCAAAATAAACCCGAACAAAATTAGGTATCGGACATTAGCTTTTTGTCTTATGTCCGATATGTCCGACCCAGAATGAACTGAGTCCAGCTTTGTGATCGCAGTCTACGCAATCTTACTGAGGCACACATGAGTAACATGACGACATACTAAGAGACTGATTGCAAGGGACCCACAATTTTTACCCCCCCCCCCCCCCGCCCAACACACACAAACGGTATGGGTTCGATATCCATAAGTGACGTGCATGAGAGAGAAATTCCAAGGGACCCACGAAACCTTTTTTGATCCACTGCCCCAAAACGGCATAAAACAAGGTTGAGGTAGTGTATGATACCTTCTCCGGGGTGGGAAGCTTGCGCTCCTTGCCCAAGAAATCAGCAGACTCACAGACCGGACCAACTACATCGAATGTGGAGACCTCTGCATCCGGTGGAGTGGGAGCAACCAGCTCTATATGCTGAAAAAAAGGCATCATTATTTCAGGATGTTAGTTAGTGTCTTTTATTCACAAACTTGAAATTAGGTGTTTTGTGAAGTCCACTCACTTGGTAAGCATCATAGAGACTCGGCCGGATCAGTTCAGCCATGCTACCATCAATCACAATAAAATTTTTGGTGCCATTCGTTTTTACACCGGTGACGTGGTTAACAAGGCAACAGGTGTTTGCAATAAGTGATCTTCCGGGCTCAATGATGAGGGTCAGATCCCGTGATAGGACTAGTTCACGAACCTGGGATATATATACAAACATGTTTCCATCAGAAACTTCGCTAAATTTCAGCAATTGTACTCAATCCTCAAAGAAAACTAAGAAAATATTACAGGAACATCAATCGAACGATATGATCAACGATGAATTTGCAAACATGTAGATGTAGACGTGACTAAGGCCTCTTACAGTGTCAATAAGATCTCTTGGGCTAGGAAGGACAGCACCGGTGTGATAGTAGTCTATTCCCAAGCCACCGCCAATGTTCAAGTAGTTAATCTCAAAACCTTGCTCACGGATTTGATCTAAGAACTTCACCATGATCTCAGCAGCATCCCGGAATATGTCAACCTGCATTTCCACAGGGAAGAAAACACGTTTAAGAACCAGGAAGTTATGAATTACCCATTAACCCCCCCCCCCCCCAATAAAAAGGAGGTCAGCGCCTGTTAGGGCCTACCCAATCCATGGGTAAATTATAGGTTGGTAAAATTTTAGTAGGTAAATTATGGTTAGGTAGAAATTCAATCTTTATCAACTATTTGCCTACTACTTATCTAAACATACCTAAACTTACCAAAACATACCCAAATTTATCAAAAATTACCAAAACTTAACTTTACCTTACCCATGAATTGGGCAAACCCTAGAAGGGTAAGGTAATGTTGGGTTGGGTAGAGTAAGGATGGGTCAGTTTAGGTAAAAGTAGAAAAGTTGAGTATCGAAAATATGAGAAGAATCGGTAAATTTGAGTTGGGTTGGCATTGGATAAAGTCGGTAATAACCCACCTAAAGAATAGGTCTGTAGTCATCAAGGTAACTGAGCTAAGAAAGGTAACAACTGTATATTATTTGCATGAAATTTCAACTAAAAGTTTGATCCATATAAGTAACACCACTCCCTACTCATTATGGTAAGGTTGCACACATCTAGGCTTTGTTTTAGATCCCAATTCTATGGGATCGATACATAATCAAAGGTGATCTACATTTATCAACATATATAGTTACAGTGATCTTAAGAAGCAAAGGAGTTTACTACCGAAAAAGACGGCATTTCATGTATACCTTGGTGATAGTTGACCCAAGATGACAATGTGCTCCAACCAGCTTCAGCTCATCAGGATGTGCCTTGACAGCATCTAGAAACCATTGTAGCTTCTCGTTTCTAATTCCGAATTTCGAGTTCTTGTTCCCAGTTGCCACATAAGGATGAACCTATACATGACAGGTACAATTAAACCTAGCTTTGCAGCAATACAGAAAACTAAATCCAATACCCTAGCTGAAAATCGGATAGTGGGCTGGGGAGTTCTAATGTAGTAGTCTTACCCCTAAATTAAAGAAAATTTATAGATTGGTCCCGATTAACCCAAGATAAAATCGTTCAGTACCGACTACTACATGTTGCCACATCCAAATATCTAGTATATACACCAACATTTCTTTATAAATCCCTTGGGATATTTCAGAGAGCTAAGATACAAAGCATGGTACACCACAACTACATACCTGAGGATCCACATCGGGGTTAATCCGAAGCAAGACATTCACCCTTTTCCCTGCAATTCTAGCAGCTGAAACAATATTTTCCAAGTCGAACTCGCTATCAATATTCACAAATACACCGCTCTCTGCTGCCAAGACCAAATCCTCAAGCATCTTGCCATTTCCATTGAAGATGCACCTATCCATCAGGTTTTAAAAAACGCTCGATGAGCTTCAAAGCAATGATAATTCAAAGTCCAAATTCAGTCTTCATCATAAGTTCATAACCTAAAGGGGCAACTAATCCGTTACCCTTTACTTACTATGTCTTGTATCTACTAGGCAGAAATTAAGACTGTTAACCCTAAACTATGCATAAGAACATCAAAAACAGGCAATGCGACCATTAAACTGAAGTTTATCATTCATCGGACACCACTTCTTACACCCAAATGAGAATATCCAATATACTTCGTCCTAGAATACAACTCGCAATGTGGGTCCTGCTAGATGTAGGCAACCTTACCTCGGCTCACATTGTTGAAATTATTTGTCCTGAAGAATCCTACACTAGACATCATTACGAAATATTTTCTTTCACCCATTAAATAAGCTACGATCCTTTCCTCGTTCATAATTTTTGGACTTAAATCACTACAAAAACACCTTTCCTACTTATGAATCATCATCATCAACAACAACAACAACAAAATGACCAATTTCATCAGCAATCATACAGCAAAATATCTCCCAAAAAAAAAGGAAAAAAAAGAAAATGAATCATAACAACACCATCTTTCCTAGTACTAGAAAATATTCTTTTTCACTGATCATATAAGCTATAGTCCTTTCCTCATTCATAATTTCTTAACCTATCAATCCACCATGCCAAAACCACAAAATATTTTCAAAAAGTAGTGAGAGAAAGGTTAGGAATGTAGCGACTTGTTCGAGGCCATAATCAAAATGAGAATAGATTTGATAGGCACGGAGAATCGCCATTGAGATTGATATAGCCAACCTTCAATGCAAGGTAACATCATTCTATTTTTGACGACCTTGCTCTGCAAATTGGCATCAGAATCATACATCCAACCTTGAATTGAAACAGAAAAAATTGAACTCCAAAACAAATCAATGAGGAAAAAACAAAGTTCAATAGTCAAAGAAGCTGAGAGGACGATTAATTTGGTAGAGTGTACTATGAACCGGACATATGTATATATATTGGGTGGAGATGATGAATGCTGCTACAAAACCCTATTTAATCTTCCCCTCTCTTCTTAGTTAAAGGTTCAAATCAAATGATCCATTTTACCAACACTACCTTTCCTAGTTATGAATCAACAACAATAACAACAACAAAATGACCCATTTCATAAGCAATCGTAGACTAAAACCTCTACAAAATAAGCAATAATACTTTCCTCAACCAAATAAGCAATAATACTTTCCTCATTCATAATTTCTTAACCTATCAACCCCCCCCCCCCCCTCCCCCAAACAAAAGTAATAGGTTCAAATCAAGTTACCCATTTTATCAACAACACCTTTCCAGCTTTCCTAGTTATGAATCAACAACAACAAAAACACCACCAACAACAATGACGACGACGACAACAACAACAACAACAAAAACAAAATGGCCATTTCATAAGCAATCATACAATAAAACATCTATAAATCTCCCCCCCCCCCCCCCCACAAACAAAAGTCAAAGGTTCAGAACAAATGATCCATTTTACAACAACAACAAAAACAAAATGACCCATTTCATAAGCAATCATACAATAAAACAACAAATCCCCCCCCCCCCCAAAAAAAAGTCAAAGGTTCAGAACAAATGATCCATCTTACAACTACAGCAGCAGCAGCAACCACAACAACAAAATGACCCATTTCATAAGCAATCATACAATAAAACATCTACAAAATTCCTTTCCTAGTTATCAATCATCAACCACAACAGCAACAAAATGGTCCATTTCATTCACAATCAATCAAACACCAAAACACCCACAAAATCCCCCAAAAAAATTCACCAAAAACACTCAAAATCTTACTTGCTAGGATCAAACCCCGCAGCCAAAGCCAGTCTGAGTTCATTCCCACTAACAAGCACCGCCCCACATCCCAACCCTCTCAAATGCTCCAAAACCTTCAAATTATTGTTCGCTTTGATCGCATACCCAATAATCGACCTCAACCCTCCCAAAGCATCCTTATACGCCTCCACATTTCTCGTTATCTGGGGCTTACTATACAGATAAAATGGCCTCTTCTCAACACTCTCCATGATATCCTGCACTTTGACACCTTCGCAGTACAAGTACCCGTCTCCCTTCTTCGAGAAACAGTGCTTGAAATCGCTGATTTGAGGGTCCAATGTCGCGGTGTTCGATGATTTAGGGTTGGTGTTCGAAACCGCTGCTTTGAGGGTTAGTCGTTTTGGCGGGAAGGGTTTGTGGAGGGTGAGGTAGGGTTTAGAGTTAGAGAGGAATGGGGTTTTGGGAGGTGGAGTGAGGTTTAGGGTTTTAGGGAGGGTTGTGGAGTGAGAGAGGAGATGAGCAGCCGCCATTGTTGGAGAGAAGGTGGAGAGAAGAAGTGGAGGGAGAGAGGGAAAGTAGGTAAGGTCGGTTTTTTATAGGTCAACGAAAATGGAATATTTGGATTTTGATGGAGGAGAAAAATCAATAAATTGTACGGATTGGGGCTTGCTTGGAATCGAACCCCTGGCCTATAAACCGACATCAAGGATTAAGGATGTGTCAAATTTATGGTAAAAGTAATTGGATAAAAATCAAATTTTGGTAACTTTATATAACTTTAGTAACTTTTTTTTTGACAAAGTAAAGATCTTAATTCATTGCCAAAGTATCCGCAAGTACAAACTAAAATTTTTTGTGCTTTAACTTTGGTAATTTTGGTAAATTTAGATAAAAAAAAAATCATAAGTTGGCAAAATTTTGACCGACTCGATTATCTGGTTTTGTCCGGACCCATAAAAAAAATCTGCAATTTATTACGTCCACCTGGAACATGTGCTCTAAATGTTACGATTGTTCACTCTTATTATTATTATTATTATTATGGTTGTTCACCATAAATATCATAAAACACGTGCTCCGAATGCATGTAGTATACGTTAGGTATGGTCATCAAAAATTCATCTGAATTTTAAAAGAGGTCAACTAGTCATTGTCCGGTTAAGATTGGGTCAAGTTTGGCTATGAAAATTGGGTCCGGATCGTTAGAATTTGGAGGGAAATCCGAGTTCAGTCACTTTAGACAATTCGACATATTTATGAGCGAACTCGAGTTAGCTTTTAAATTACTTTTATTCTTTTATGTACAGTTTAGATGTTAGACAATAAGACAATGTTAATCATTTTAACAGTAAAAATATGAACTTGCTTTAATATATAATTTAGACATTTAGGTCTAAATTTGGGTATAGTGTTCCAATTGTTTATTAAACGAGGTTTAGTAAAAAAAAATTTAACCAAATGATCGAGCTGACATTAATTCTCGGATCCAAAATTTTGCAAAAAATTGCTCAGGGGTGCCATACATTCCTTAAAAATGACTATTTGGGGGACAACATTATTTTTTTTTTACTCGTTGGGGACCAGATTGTTGTCAAAATATGCTGGTTGGGTATTTTCCGACCAAAAGTTATGAAAATCCGGTGAAGGCAACCGGAGCCAACACAAAATTGATTTAGCTTGCTGGAGTGACAAAAATACCCCTTGTTTGGCTGCAATATTTGGCTTTAAAACTGCAATAACTCCTCTTCCCTCCCAACTACAAATTCAGTCGCCCATTAGAGAGGAAAATTTGAGAGAGAGGAAGCTGGAGATTGAGGAGGAGCTAGGGGTAGAGCCTCTTCTACTTTCCCTCTTCTATAAAGAGCCCTAATCAGCAACGAATAACTCAAAACTTTCGTTGGACCGACTTTGCAGAGACATTCCAAACATTTCTTCGCGTCTGCAAGTTTACCCGCTATGCACAAACAGTCAAACAAACCCTCAACCTTACAATTTGGGTGATCTTATGTACATCTCACTAACATCACTTCCATCCCCATAAAACTTTCCCATCTCTTGGGCATTTCCACAAACACTTTGTGTGCAATTTCCAGAAAACTTTCCCACTTGGGCATCTTTGAAAACAGATTCATTGATTCTCTCCTGGACATTTTCACAAACACCTGGTGTGCGATTTCCAGAACCCTCCACACCCATCACAGCTACATTAGAGGGATGCTGCAAAGCAGGGAAATTATCAACAACAAGATTAGCAGTGCCCAAAATCTCAGTGCCCAAAAGCAGGGATGTTGCAAAGCAGGGAAAAGATCGAAATAGTGAAGGTGAACGACGTCTGCAACAATCGAAATCGCCGATAACAGTGACCCGCCAACGACAATACACCCACTTAAGTGACAATGGAAGAAAATCGAAATCGCAGAGAAGGGAAGGGAACCTTATTTCAGAAGGTGAACCAACTACCCTAAACCCTAACTCTCGTTTGCCCTATTCGTGAAGAAGGAAGACGCATGAACCCCCTCAAGCTTCTGTGAGAAGCCAAACACACTTATTTAATATGGGTTAGCAATAATCCTAAACATAAAATTAACATTTTCCTAATTTCCAATAATTAATAAAATATAAATAACAAAAAAATAAAATTTTATAATTTTAAAATATTTATTTGTTAATTGAACAGGGCCTTAGCAAATTTGAGCAGGCAAATAAAAGGGGCAAACTGGACTTTTCACACTTAAGTCAAGGGGTATTTACGTCTTTTCATTGTTTCCAACTATTTTGGTCGGAAAATACCCAACCAGCATATTTTGACAACAATCTGTCCCCAACGAGTAAAAAAAAATAATGTGGTCCTCAAATAGTCACTTTTGGAGAATGTATGGCACCCCGAAACAATTTTTTGCAAAATTTTGCCATGTTTGGATTCAACTTTCATGGGTGCAAAGTTATGTAGGTTTCTTAAAGATAAATTTGAAAAAATAAACTTCTTCTTCTCATTTTTTCAATTGAAGCATGAAGTAACAACAAATTATTTGGTAGCCTCTACCTCGCCACCATCTACACCAAATCCCTCTCTTTCTATTTTTAAGGAAAAAATAATCAACATCTCTTTAAAATAAACATTTTCAACATTGACTAGCATGTGATCATGATTTAAATTATAATTTTTTTAACTCAAATCAACACTTATGACACTCTTCACCATTGACAACAATAAATAATTTAGGATAAATTGAAAATAACAAAATTTATAATTCATACACCACATCTTTCATGGTCTTTGATTAATTGGTGTATATTAATGTATTGATTAATACATAATGCCCTGAAGTAATTGAGTCAACTTGAGTTTTGTTTCATTGAAGTTAGTTTGGAAGAATATGGAATTTAGTACAAGTCATAATTAAGTTTTTGGCTATCTTAATATGAGACAATAATCCTATATAAGATATATTGTATGAATACTGTAAGGTTGTACGCTTACAAACATAGATACACATACATGTGTGTGCAACGGATGAATTTGAGTAAGCAAAGAAACAAATTAGAACATATTTACAAGAATATATAATTTTGGTTCAATTAAAAATTGACAACTCATTAAACTTCAAATATAATATAAATTTCTTACACTCTTTTTTATTAGTAGGTGAGAGTTAAATCATGTTAAAAGTTAGCTTTTTGGATTATGGATATTTAAAAGTTTAGTGGCAAAAGCTAAAACTAGTTGCTCAAATTTAGGTATTACGAGTATTACATAATTACATCCATAATCCAAAAACTAATTAGAGCTAATTGAAGAGGCCATAGTATTTCCAAGTAATTTTCCCGGGAAAACAAATATATGCCGGGAAGATGGCCGTTATTAATTAGTCGTTGACCTTCAAATTATACCACTAATTATACCACTAATCACGAATCAAAATCAAAATTAGAATAAAAAGTCGCCTGAATTTCTCAATTTCACTCATTCATCCCTTAATTATCTCCCCTCCACTTCTCTCCAACTCCCCATAACAAAACCAAACAAAGCAGAAAGAAAAAAAAGGAGAAAAAAAGGTGGAAGGCCAAAAAAAAAAAGTTCAATGGATTTTTTTAATGGGTTTAAAACCCTTTTAATCTCCCAAAAATTTGTTTTCCGAAAATATTTTTAAAACCCTTGTGAATATTCTTCACCACTTTCTCTCTCTATAACATTTATACATCGAATTTCCAGTCTTTCATTTTTTCCTCCCTCCAATTTTCAGGTAATTTCCCGCATTCTCTCTTTTCTCTTTTTATCTTGAATTATTCCATTTTATTCTAATCGAATTGGAAAATCAACATTTTAAATTACCTCATTGTTGATGGATTTTCTTAATTGGGTTTAATTCTTTCATGGTGTTCGTTTGAATTAGCTGATAATGAAGTCATAATGTGATGTTGTTCTGGGTAGATTTTGATGTTTTTGTAGATGGGATTTTATTATTGATATCAAGATTTTTAATACATTCCCCAAAATGCAAAAAAAAGTTGATAATATTAGTGGGATTTTGATGATGATATCATATAATTGTTGAATTTGAGATTTAGATGCTAATCACAAATGTTGTTGAAATGTGAATGTGATTATATATTTGAAGAAGAATAGTAAATGGTCTATATCCATGTATTTTCTTTGCATTTAGAGCTAATATATGCTATGATTTTCATCTATTATCATTTTCTGGTAATATATATCAATCCAATTGATCTTACTATGTATCTGCATTGATCTTCTTCCTCTTTTTTTTCTTTTTTTCTTTCATTTTTTCATGAATCTTTTCCCAAATTGAGTTTCTTTTATGGGTATATTTCTCTCTTTAAAATGGGTTTGTTGCACTGCATATATACATCTACATCTCCTATAAAGTCTCAACCAGTCTCCAATTTGTAAGATTTCTTTTGTTTTGAAGGGTTGCAGTGTTTATTATTCTCGTGTCTGTTGTTGTTCTTGTTGTTCGTCGTCCATTTAGCCGAAAAGAACAGCCATATGTACAAATACAAATATGCCTGCTTCTATATGTAAGCAAAAACTTGTGGAATTTGACTACAAATCACTTCCTACATATGTAGCACATCGAGCATTCAGATTCTCGACCTGGTTTCTTTTTTTGTCTGTGCAGACAATGGCGATGACAGATACGATGTATGAGAATTCTGATAAACCCCTTACACCATGTATGCTTGTTTTCTTTCCCCTTTTTTTTTTTCCTGGCCCGCAACCAATTCTTGTTGTTACTTCTTACGGTGCCTATTAGTTTTGTAACATATATAAGCGGGACCCACAATGAGTAGTTGTCTATGTTGTTTTAATGTTGTTGAATCGATTTGTGATGCACGAGTTTCCTTGGAGTAAAGAGGACACCTACACTGGAAGAAGTTGTTATCAGAAATATTTTTTTTTGGGTAGTTTTTGGTTGATGATATGTGGCATGAGATATCTAAGTTCATGTTTGGTTTTCTAAGGTGTTGAGAGATCGGACTTTGATGACTTTGAAGAGGAGAAGAAGACGAAGATTGGTTCATTCAAGAAGGTGACATTTAGCATGCCAAACAAGCTTCGGAATTCACTGGTAAAGAAAGGCAGGAGGAACAGCAGAATCATGTCTTTCGCTTTAGAAGACGAGCATGATCCAGAGGAAGCCAAGGCCGTCGATGCATTTCACCAGGCTCTTATCTTGGAGGAATTACTTCCTTCGAAGCACGATGATTATCATATGCTTCTTAGGTACTTCAATTCTTCTGTCCCATCAAAATTGTCACTTTTAGTAAAAAAATACTTGTGTTTATGTGAGATATAAACAAGGATCTTTCTTCAAACAAATACTTAGGTACTTCGATCCTAGTAGTTTGATGAACTAGATTACCTTTTTTGCTCGATGGACAAATCTATGCTCTTTTAGATGTTATAGAGGCCTTTGATGTCAAAAGACCTTAAGAGCTAATGTGCCATTTCACAGATTCTTGAAGGCTAGGAAGTTTGACATCGAGAAAACAAAGCAAATGTGGTCCGATATGCTTCAATGGAGGAAAGTTGGTGCTGACACAATCATGGAGGTATATATATTTCATCAATCAATCATGTATTATAGTGTGAGATCATTTTACTTTATGGAGTATATCGTGATTGACTAGAGGGGAAAAAAAAAAAAAAACTCTGAAAACTACTCTTTTTTCATGTAGTAGTAGATAATGAACAGTTTCAGAATACTGGTCAATCCGGACCAGTTTCTATGCATTTTTTGAAATGTAGGGATAAGACTGTTACATCATACCCTCCTGCCCATTTTGCAGCAGGACTTTTGTGGTATTGGATTTGAATTTGCATTTGTTTATGCACAAACTTACATTAACATTTGCATCTATATATGTATGTCCCATGCAGAGTTTTGAGTTCACGGAGATGGATGAAGTGAGGAAATATTACCCTCAAGGACACCATGGAGTTGACAAGGAAGGCAGGCCGGTTTACATCGAGAAACTTGGTCAAGTTGATTCGAACAAGCTCATGCAAGTCACCACCATGGATCGATACGTTCAGTACCATGTTCAGGAGTTTGAGAGGACATTTGCTGATAAGTTTCCTGCTTGTTCTATCGCTGCTGGAAGGCACATTGATCAGAGCACCACCATTTTGGATGTTCAAGGAGTGGTATGGACCAACTTTAACCATATTGTGATGAACAATGTTCAATATTATATTATATGCTCATGGAGTTTATGTTTCATCATATCTGCAAGTGAACAATCATACTATTTGGAGCACAAACGCCCAGAGCGCATAATAACTTGCAAACATCGTTAGTATTAGTTCATACAGATAGAAACAAAATCTGAAAAGAGATTGAAAATTAAGGAAGTCCCGTTTCTGACATAAAGCTGAAATGATTTCATTGATCATATTTATCTAGTAAAACATTCGATCGTGCCATTTTGACTTGGTTGTCTCTCAGTGGCAGATAGTAATGTTTGCTGAGGTGAGACTCCCTATATCTTGATGTCCCTAGACTAGGAATGTTGTCGTTTTACCATTGTGACTCGGCTCAAACTTAAATTGACCCATGATATATTATATATGTATGTATCAGTGTGCGTTATTGTAGAGGTAAGGTAAGGTCGGTAAAGTCTGGTAAATTTGGGTTAAGTGGGCAATATTTGGTAAGTTTGATAAAATTAATGGAAAAAAGTTGGTAAACTTGGGTTTGGTTAAAAATCAAAATGGGTAAAGTTGAGTATTTATCCACCAAAGAACACACTATGAAGGGAACTTTTAGGCTGATAAAGTTTGACATCTTCTCATGTTTGACATATAGGGGCTTAAGAACTTCAACAAAGCAGCAAGAGACCTGATTCAGCGCCTTCAAAAGATAGATGGTGACAACTATCCTGAGGTACACTTGCTTCTTTTTTTCTCTATATGATTGTCATTCAGAGAAGATGCATAGTTGGTCTTGATCGATTTCGGTTTCTTTTGATCAGACATTGTGTAGGATGTACATTATAAATGCGGGGTCCGGGTTTAGGCTTTTATGGAACAGCATCAAGTCTTTCCTCGATCCGAGGACAACTCAGAAGATTCATGTAAGCACTCAATCGATATTGATCTTTCTGATTGTTTTCTCAGAATGTGTTTTGTTTTCTTTGTGGGTCTATTGGAATCACTCTGTCTCGACATATATTGACGTTTGCTGAGGTAAGACTAGCTATAGGTGGCCCGCATAAGTGGGACCCACACTAGGAGCGTTGTAGTTTTTTTAGATTCATGTAAGCACTCAATCAATATGTTGTTGATTGTTTTTCATCAAAGTGGGGTTTTTTTTTTTCAAATTTTTATGGGTGGGTCCATTTGAATTAGTCTATGAGGTAAAATTGTCCACATTTATATTTCCCAGACGTGTAAGTGGGACCCACATAGGGAGTGTTGTAGTGTCTTTTTTTTTTTGATTGAGGTGTTGAAGACATTCCTCATTCTTCTTTGTGTCATTGCCAGGTGTTGAGCAACAAGTACCAAAGCAAGCTACTTGAAATCATTGATGCCAGGTATTCAACCCTTGTTCGACGAAACATCAATCTAATCAATCGAGAAGTACCCATGAAAAGAACACGCCCTAGATTATACATGTTTTGAACAAACAAACTAATACTCCTACAAAATGAAGATTTTATGACTTATTTTAACTTGATATGGACCAGTGAACTGCCCCAGTTCTTGGGAGGGACATGCACCTGTGCTGGTGAAGGTGGATGCATGAGTTCTGACAAGGGACCGTGGAACGACCCCGATATAATGAAGGTTCTTTTTTTTTTTTTGCTCAGAAAATATTATGATCTTCGATCGTCGCTACATTTGCAAGTATTATTTTCCTGCAGCACATGCTCAAGTCGTTTTTATAACTTTTTTTTTGCAGATGGTTCGTGATGGTGAGGCTAAATGTACAGTAAGAAACTCGTTCCCGGTTGCAGATGAGAAAACAGTTTTTGAAGATCCATTGGCAAATTCAAAGGTATAATTAGAGCTCAATATCAACTTCTTTACCTTCCCATATTGTTTTTTCGCCGTATATCCACTGATTTTTACTTTGGTTTGTATATCTTGAAGGGATTCGAGTTGGAAGATTTCCAATTCTGTGCTTCTGATGTAAGTATTCGGATGTTGTCAGTTATATGATATCTACTTTATATTACACCGAAAAGTTCAGAAGAAGTTCAATTAATAAGTTTGGAATAAGTTCAGCAAAAAGCTCTCCCAAAAGGTTCAAAATAAGTTCAGAAAGTACATTTATGGAACAAGTTCTCACCTCATAATAAGTTGAAGAGAACAACATTTTGCAGGGAAAAATCCTCAAAGATGGATCGGGTTCCTTTGAACACAGCCTAATCCCGATGGTAGACAAAGATGTTGATAAAATATGGACCAAATCAATGCAAGAGGAAGCTGCCATTTCCAAAGGTACATACATAAACTTTAAATAAGGGTATGTTTGGTTGTGTTATTTCCTTAGGGAAGTTGGTTAACTCAACCAAGTGTTGGTGGAATTTTCCTATATTTTGTTGTATTCTGTGGATCAAATTTTTTTACACGGGGTCCATTATTTCAAGTTCAAACTTAGGAAAATCTTTCCCAAGAGAGAGGCAGGGAAGGAAAAATTTTCTCACCATGGTGCGCTTGGTTGGATTATTTTTCCCAAGTTAGATTTTCTATGTTTGGTTGTATAGTATTTAATGAATGAGGAAAATTTGATTTGGAACCATTATTTCACGCTCAAACTCTGAATTTTTTTCGTGACGCTACCAAATGCACCCTAACATGATTTCTTTTTTTATAAATCCTTACTATGGCATGTTTGGTTGGATTAATTTCCCAAGTTGGCAAATTTTTCTATGCTTCGTTGTATAACATAGTGAATGAGAAAATTCTGACGTCGAACTCATTATTTCACGGTCAAACTCATTATTTCGCGCTCAAACTTAGAAAAATCTTCTCGTGATTCAACCAATGCACCCTAACAATTTCTTTTTTCTTCTTCAATTCTTCCATGGGAAAGTTACAGATTGCTGCTCGCCAAAGAAGAGATCCAATGAGAAACCTGAAGGATTCCGCAACCCGGTAATCTCGGGCGTGATGAGCCTAGTGATGGGTGTTGTAGCCATGATCCGGTTGACTCGTACCGTGCCCAAACGACTCACCGATGCAACCCTTTACTCGAAACCGACTTATTGCCAACAACAACAACAAGAAGAAGAGGGTGCAAGCAAATCGGAGGATGAGTATTTTAAGTTGATGAAACGTATGGCTTCGTTGGAGCGAAAAGTGATCCAGCTTGCTGCAAGGCCAGTAGGCATGCCGGCTGAGAAAGAGGAGTTGTTGAATGCTGCTTTGAGCCGTGTGAATGTCCTCGAGCAAGAACTCGCCTCTACCAAGAAGGTACTTGCTCTCTTTTTAGCTCTAATTTTGTGCATAATTGGGAAGCAATGGTATGATTTGAGCTAGGGTCTAGATAGAGACCTTTGGTGGGTGTCTTGGAATTGGTCGGTTTCTCTTGTCCTGTTTATATTTGGATCTTCTCAGACCCCTGAAAGAGGGGTCCATGACGGTGTAATTTGAGCTGGAGACCTTTAGTGGGTGTCTTTGAATTGAACGGTTTCTCCTGTCCTGTCTATGTTTAGATCGTCTCAGACCCCACTGAAAGAAGGGCCCACGACGGTGCAATTTCAGTTTGAGACCTTTAGTGGGTGTTTTGGAATTGATCGGTTTCTCTTGTACTGTCTACATCTGGACCTTTTAGACCCCTGAAAGTGGGGCCCACGATGGTATTATTTTAGCTAATATAATTTCAAATAGAGGCTTTTAGTGGGGATCTTGAAAGTGGGGCCCACAATGGTATATGTAAAAAAGATCTCACAAAAAGCTTAAAGCAACCCCAGGATAATAAGTTGAGTAAAAGTAAGACGAAGAGAACATGCCCTAAAACTGACTTAAACCAAAATCTCAACATGATATACTCATTGGCATGCCAATTTCTCATCTACAAACTAAATCCTATGACATTTTTTCGGAAACTTACCATATATTGTTTGAAAAAATATGATGAAATTTTGACCAAAAATCTCTAATTGATAGTCTCTACAAGAAGCAACACAAAAACAAGAGGAGCTATTAGCATATGTGGAAAAGATGAAGAAGAAGAAGAGAAGGACAATGGTAAGCCTATCTATACATGCTACAATATTATTCACCATTTTATAATTACATCATCTTTTATGAATCTAATAAACCAAATGAGAAAAATATCATTAGTATCACAAATCTAAAACAATCCATTTTTTTGGTTTATAATTTTGCAGTTCCTTTTCTGAACAAAATTTTGGGACATGTTGATGAAAGAATATATAGGTCTGACATTGTCTATCTGTCTACATTTGAGCATCTCTAACTTGGCGGCGACTGTGAGTTTTAACCTCCCCGCCCCACCGGAATCCACCCAAAAAATTACGGTATGTAATGTAACAAAGAAATTAAAACCCTCCTTGTAACACATACAATATTTGGTCAAAATCAAAGATTTGATGTATATAGTACTTACTATAGGGCAATATTATTTAACTTAAGTTTCTAACATCTTTTGTACATCCTTATGGAGACTTGAGCAAAGGCAAAAGCCTGCCTTATTAATGAAAGCTATGCCCTTTTCTTTATTTTGCAAATCCCACTTGAATCTTGTTTGATACTAATGTGAATATGTGATGTGGTTTTTTTATACTTGAATCATGATAGGTAATCTTGTTTCATATGAACTTGATTTTTCTTACTTTGTACAGTTTTATGATGTGATTTTAACTGTTTTCGTTCAGGTCAATTCGGGTTCAGACAATTCGGATAAAATCTTCAAACTGAACCCTGTCCAAATTTCAAAATTTGGACAATTTGCGATGTCCAGACCTGGACCCGAATTTGTCCGAATGGCAAACCTGAATTTATACTGAATTTACACGATTTCAATATTTCATCCTCATTTTAAATTCGGGTTAGGGTTCCAACATTGTTCGAATATGACTTTGCTACAAAATGTGGACAACCCTATGTCTTTACTCCAGATCCGAACCCTACCCGACCCGATTTTGAGTTCTGACATGCCTAAATTGTCCGAACTTAAAATTTGGACAAAAGATTGGCGTCCAAACCCCATTTAATTCCGGTTGAAAAATTTCTGATATTTGGGTTAGAAATGGATAGCGAAAAATTATGTTATCTAACCAACAAACTAATTAGGTTTGTATCCCCAACATTCTAAATTCTTGTTTGACGTTGTTTGCGTACTTTTGCCCGTTTCTTGGGCTATAAATAACTAAAATTTTTTTTTCTAAATTCTTGTTGCATCAACACTCTAAAGGAAATTTCCCAAAAACAAACAAATGCATAAATAAAAAAAAAGTCAGCAAAATTAAAACGCAGCCTGAGGCCCTGAGATACTCCAAGGCGGCAGGTAACGGGCGCTATTCACCACGCGCTGGTATGAAGCATGTACTCAACGCGTCAATCCTAGCCGTTGAAAGTTCCACTTAAATTTGATCCGATGATCCCTAACTTCTAACAGCGCGTGCTTTTTCTGCACCTTGCTTCATCATCACCGGACAAAATATTGTGGGAAGTTTTGACCAAATTCCCCACCAAAAAAAATCCATAAAAGTTTAGCTGTTTAGCAATTGCAAGAGCTACAACTACTGATGAATTTGTTGTTCTTCAATTTCTTCCTCTATTCAACTCAGCATGATTTAGCTCTCAGGTACAAATAATCTGTATACTCTTTGTACTTGTATTTGTAATTTTTTTCCATAGTTTCATTCGCTTAAATATTGCGAGATAGTTGAGTTCTTGATTGGTTCGAATGGGTTTGGATTGTTCTTGTCTGAAAAACTTGGATTTTATGCGTTGAATTTGGTACAATTTGAAGATAAATGAGCTCGGTTTTGGTGATTTTGATGTGAAATTGATGGAGATACTTTATAGAAGAGAATCAACACAGAGAAAGGATCTGGGTGTTTTGGGATGGAGCAAACCTGTTTGATTGATTTTTCTGTATTAGGGTTTTGCTTGTTTGGTTCTTGTATGAAAAGGTTGGATTGTATTGGTTGAATTTGGTTACAAAGTGAGGATTTGGGAAGAGAAATGAGTGGGGTTATGGTGAATTTGATGTGAAGTTTGTGAAGACAAAGGATCTGGGTGTTTTGGGGATGCAGCCAAACTGTTTGATGAATTGTCTGAATTAGGGTTTTCTTCATTGGGTGTTACAATTTGCTTCAAAAGAAGACAACAACACATTTATTGTGATTAGGAGGGGTAAAAATGAAGTGGCTATTTGTGATTCTGTTACTATCTATTCTCTCATCATGCAACTTCTACTTGGCTTCATCCTCAACCAACAACTCAAAATCGTGCCCGGTTGATCTAAGCTATGTTTCAAAACTCCCATGGAACTCGTCGCAGTGCCATGGAAAATTAGACCCGAAATCAAGTTGTTGTGTGACCCTTTTGAGCTTATTCGGTATCGCCCTTGCCCAAAACCTCAAACAGACCTCCCTCTTTTGGTTTCCAGACCTCCCCACTTCGGTCTCGTGTCTTTCAAGCTTCCAATCCAAACTCGATTCTCTATCCCTCACCCCAAACTTGACTTCCCTTTGCTTTCAACCCTCGCAATTTGTCAACACTCCCGACGCATGCGCTGGCATTCGGTCCACAAAAGACTGGGCGGCGAAGATCGGGACAAACACTTCCATGGATCAAGCATGCAAAGGAGACTTATCGGACCTCACTTCTTGTGACTCGTGTTATACCGCTGGATCACGAGTACAATCTCAGTTGATGTCCATTGATGGGAACGGTTCGCATTCTATCAATTGCTTCTACTTCACTATCCTGTATGCTGCTGGTGAAATCAATCAATTTGGCCCGGAAAATGCTGCAACATCTTCATGTATCTTTCAGCTTTCGTTGGTTTCGAAAAGGAAGTCGAATAGTGAGGGTCATATGAAGCTTCATTTTGGACTGGTGGGTGCTAGTGCGGCGGTTTTGGTGATCTTGTGCTTGTTGGGTGTCTATGTTTTGTACTCTAAGAAACAATGGAAGAAGAAGAAAGGCGGGAACAACAACGTCGGGGATTTGGAGCAGGATAGTAGACCTAGATTGCGGCCTAATACGGGCGCGATATGGTTCAAAATTGAGGAGCTCGAGAGGGCGACGAAGAACTTTTCGCAGAAGAATTTTATCGGGCGGGGCGGTTTTGGGGTGGTGTACAAGGGGACACTATCGGACGGGACAGTTGTTGCGGTTAAGAAGATTGTTGAGTCCGATTTCCAACAGGATTCCGATTTCAAAAACGAGGTTGAGATCATTAGCAACCTCAGGCACCGGAATTTGGTGCCTCTTAGAGGGTGTTGTGTTATTGATGATAGTGATAACGAGGATAATGATGGGGGGAGCCAAAAGTATCTTGTGTATGATTACATGCCGAATAGCAACCTCGATGACCACATTTTTTGGACCTCTGCAAACCAAAGCGGTGTGATCCGAAAACCCTTGACTTGGCCCCAAAGAAAGAACATTTTGCTAGATGTAGCAAGGGGGCTAGCTTACCTTCACTATGGAGTGAAACCCGCGATCTATCATCGAGACATCAAGGCTACAAACATACTCCTAGACTCCGATATGAGGGCCCGAGTGGCGGATTTTGGATTGGCAAAACAAGTCAAAGAGGGGAACTCCCACCTCACGACCCGAGTGGCCGGAACTCATGGGTATTTGGCCCCCGAATACGCCCTATACGGGCAACTGACAGAAAAGAGCGATGTCTATAGTTTTGGGGTGGTGGTTTTGGAGACAATGTGCGGGAGACGAGCCCTTGATCTAACATCTTCGGGATCATCAAACACGGTTTTGATAACTGATTGGGCTTGGTCGTTGGTGAAGGAGGGAAGAGTGGACGAGGTTTTCGACCCTTTCCTATTGAGGGAGGGTGAATCCTCGGAGTTGAACCCTAAGGGGATAATGGAGCGATTCGTGCGCGTTGGGATCCTATGTGCCCACGTAATGGTGGCATTGAGACCCACCATTGCAGATGCTCTCAAAATGCTGGAGGGCGACATCGAAGTCCCTCAAATCCCGGACCGACCTATGCCTCTTGGCCAGGCCTCGTTTACTCGGGAAGGCACACCTTTCAGCATATCGCCGGCCCTCAGCGGGCTCCAGCTCCATGCCGGGGACATGCTCAGGTAACCTCGGCAACAGCACCAAAAACTTATACTCTGCTTTTTCGTGAGCAAAATCGGATTGTAATAATCCCTACTTAGGGACACTGGATAACAGTAATAATAATCCCTACTTCATAAATGTACCGCATTGATCCCTACTTTGCACCCGTTGGATCACAACAGTCCCTACTTCGGTTTATTAAATCTATAAGAATCCTTACGATATACATATACACAAGTGGGGGATTGCTTCAATCCAACGGGTGCAAAGTAGGAATTTCTGTGGTACATTATTGAAGTAGGGATTATTATCGTCCAATGGCCCTGAGTAGGAAATATTGTGATCCAATATTCCTTTTCGTCATCAGGCTAAGTTGTCAACTTTGCCCAAATTGGGATCATTGGGTATCATCCGTTCGGAAACCCAGAACCAGGGATGCTGCAGAGCAAGTGATTCAGATTTCAGCAGATTTGCTAATGATATGTGTAGGATGTAAGTAGAAAGACAAAGGTGGTTCTTAGAATCAAAACCCTTGTATTGTAAACTCTCTATCACTTTTCTGTTTATTCTACCCCAAAACCCCCTCCTTTTTTTTCTCTATCTGCTGCCATTATAGCACTGGAAGCTCAGAACATCTATGTTAGTACATATTGGAAGATCAAAAGTAGTGTGCATACTATGATTTGCCTGGATACTGCTTCTGAAACTCTGAATCTGAATTTGTCCAACAATGTCAATGTTGTTTGCCCTTTTTCTTTCGGTAGCTGACAGGCTTTTTTCAGTGTTCATCCATGTTTGTTAAACATGGATGATCCAAGTCTACATCTTATCAACCCTGATCAATTGATTGTGTTGTGTGCAAAAATGTCGTGTTGGTGCTGTTTGCTCTGCATGTTATGAATCAGAGCGCGAGCAAGAAAGAAAACCCAGCTTGTAACAGACACAAAGATCTGCTGTATGTATTACTACTACATTATTTGCCTGTGTTTCTGACATGTTTTTGCACATTCTGGTGGACTGGGTTCCCCTATTTCTGTTGATTTGATTGCAATCTTGTGTGCTACTAATGCGACTTTTTCATACTCGAATTTTATTTGATACATATGTGCCTTTTCTTACTTTGTATTAGTATTGTTTTACGATTCGATTTTAACCGTTTCCATTCACTTTGATTATTCTTCAATTCCCTTTTCATATGTTAACCAACCAATTAATCAAGTTCGGCGTAATCGAAAATTATGGACATGCAAAGCATAGGATACAAGTATACAACTCCTATCTATAGCCCCACTTTCGACTTTGCATCAGCAATCAGCAGACAATTGGTCTTTTCCAAACTCAGTTGTGCTTACCTTGTGTGTGTATTCTATAAGCTGATGCTAAAAAAAAAAAGAGGAACATATATAAGAAGACTTAGATGGAGAGGAATATCAAAACACCCACAAAAAATGAAGTGCATTCTGCATTTAGGAAAACAAAAGATAGCACACAACTCAGATGATTCAGGTTTGATTTAAAAGAAGGCTTAAAAAACAGGGTGCTGTAGTATTCTTGTCTGCCCTCCTCCTGAACTGTAATATGTTAACCTGGGAAATGGAGGGTTTTGGGAGTCCTCAAAGAGTCTCAAAGTCATACACAGAGATTTTGATAGTATCTTTCCTTTACATCATTTACGAGCAGCAGCTCTTTCTCAAGTACAATGTAAGTTTTGGTTTTTAGAAACGACAGACGTCGCAAAGTGCTTCGAGTCTCTTCCAGTTGATCCTCCTCAAGTGTCCCGTCTTATTCGAGCGATCGACTCACCAGCAAAACTTCTTTTTCTGTAACCAAAGTAAGCAACAATGCGCGAGTCATGAGTAAGACCACAGCAAGATATGTAAGAGAATGTGATGTCATACAAATCAGTTTTTTCTTTTTCTTTATAACCACAGGCCAAAGTTTGTTCCTCAAGAGCTAGGAAAGTCTAACGGTCCAACACGACATGATAACAAATACCCAGTGTGGGTCCCGCATACAAGGGGGTCTCGGTACATCCAGATGTGGGCAGCCTTAGTGTCTTACCCTAACAGACGTTTTCATTTGTTAAGAGACTGATTCCAAGAGACCCACCCGACAAGATAACCCTGACCTAAAATTACTAAGAGAAATATAGGACACCAAATTAAACAGACGAGTGACTAAACAGATGTTTTCCTATCAAATATATGTGTGCAGCCTGATTCTAAGAAACCCACCCGACAATCCAGATGTGGGCAGCCTTAGTGCCTCATCCTAACAGACGTTTTCCCATCAAATATGTGTGATTGTGTGTGTGTATAGCTGAACATAGGGTACCATATTATTACAAGATTCTTACCCTGTCATATTTTGCTGCTTCTTGACGGTCAATGTAAGCAAGCAACTCCTCTTGCCTCATTAGAGCTTCATGAAGAGCCTGCACACAAGTTACAGCCAAAGGGCGAATCAATTTATAGCTCACTCAGTCTGGAACACGAAATCAGAGAGAAGGATGCCTGATTTCACAAAGTGCAAAGATACAACAGAATAACATGAGATAACGGGCTAAAAATGAGTGGCAATGAACAAAGATCAGAGGATACCCATGTGTGTGTGTGTTTCCAAAGGGGGCGGGGGTTGTTGAAACCATCCAATATGAAATTTATGACCAATAATCCCATAACACGTGGTGCTTGAAAAGTCTAAAGTCAAGCAGGCACGTCATGACTAATATTTTGGGGGGATTTGTCTAAATGCTTATGCAGTTATACCCCACAATCCAGTCTAAAGTTCAGAGAGGTGTATGCCATATTCACAGTTCAACTATGATAAAGCAAACAGAATTTTAATGGTGCGCAAATGATAAACCATCATTACCATAATGTCGCGAGAGCTGATGACTTATGATAAGGCTTTGAGTACGATTGGTTTTTGCAGTTTATTTTATTCATTGTTGTTTTGCTGATGTATCATGCATAACACTTGATCTAGGTTGTGGATGTGAACTTTTCAGCCTGATTTAGGCTTTGAATAATCAGAAAAAAGAATGATAAAGCATCATTTGTCCATATACAAATCAGAAGTAGCTCCCCTCTCTCCTGTAAATAAGAATGATTGAGCAGACTGACCTTTTTGGTGGCAATTAGCTCTGCCTCCAACGCATCAACACGGTATACAGCTGCATTGAGTAATTCTTCCTTTTCATACGGCATCTCAGAAGGCTTGGACTGAAGGGTATCGACTTTCTCCTCAAGCTCACGGAGCCTTTTCATTACATTGGACAGAATATCGGCTTCAGTGAATGGTGGAGGAGGTGACGGTGGGCGAGACTCCTGTCGAACTGCATCCAAGGAGACATCAGTGGCATTAACATCACTCTCACTGGTAGAATCAGTTAGCTTCTTGGCCACCACACGGCCTGCCAGTGATCGGAAGATTGTGAGGAGGGTCATAAAGAATGCCATGATCATCATCACGAAACGAGCTTGGATTCCTTCAGGAGACTTCTTGGTATCAGGAAGTGGAATTGTTCCTGCAATAAGAACAGGAATTGCCAATTGAGTTTGTTTCACTGAAATGTCTTGAAGATGGAAACAATTTGAATTCGCACAATGAATAAAACAAGAGCATTTGCACCCTGACCCCTAGTTTTTTCAGCAGTTGACAACTATGACTGAAATTATCAACAAAATCGGTAAAGGCAACACAATTTAAACAGGTGACCAATTCACAAAACAAAATAGTAAACATGAGTTGCCCTCTAGAAAGGTCCAACGGAATTAAACACATCAGCAATAAGCTGAAATCCCTAGAAACTAGCGAGCAATCACACACCACCCTGTATGTCAAATGTATGAAGAGAAAAGAGTGAAGATATGAAGTCAGATCAGCCAACCTTTCAAGGAATAGGATTTTTGAATGGATGACTGCTTCTTCCAGCCAGCATCAACCGGTTTGTCAACCATTGGTACGTATTCATCATACCCTGAAAAGTTACCAGCATATCCTGCCTTCCCGAGTACTTTAGCCTACATGTCCATAACAAAAACAAAGTGAGAAACTAAGCAATTTTGATCTAATTTGCAACAAGAACCACCTGGTGTGGATCCCTTAAAGGAACAATCCAAGGGAATACAGATGTCCGCAACAAATAACTTAGAGAGGCACGTGTAATTAAGATGCATAATGATTGAATACTAGAGATGAATAACAGCTCAAACAAAGTATATAGTACATCACAATCAGGCCTATCAAATTATACAAAAAATCAAGATAGAAATCCACCTCTTCACGAACGGGAGTCAACCTCAAATGTGAGAAACTCACTGAAGCTTTAGGAGAAGAAATATCTTCAGCTTCAGATCCAGACTCCGCAGCAGATGTATCGCTCCCTTTCAGCTGGTAAACACAAACGTATGTCACGAACATGTTCGCTGATTGAGATATTAAAAGTTTGATTCAACAAATCAAGTCAACAACTAGATATACAAGCTTACCCAAGGAAACTGCGGTTTAGCATAAGCAATAACCTTCCCATCACTATTCAAGACTTTGACAACTTGTCTAGCACGCCGTCCTCCCCCGTTAATAACCATCTGCACACAAAAAACAAAAAACAAATTAAAAAATTGACTGAAGAAATAATTTTCAAACCTGAGACTATGACTCTTCTTACTCCATAATATGATTAATCACCAATCATTTCATTTATATGACACCATTAAAACAAACCTTTAGTATCTCTGGGTTCCTCCAAGGTCCCTTATCAGAGAGAAGACATCCTCCTTGATCAGCACAAGTGCAAGTTCCTCCAAGAAACTCCGGCAACTCACTGCATATGGAAAAGCAATTATACAACAAGATGTGCAGCAAACAAATCCTAGAATCCTACATATTTGAAATTAAGAAAGAGACAAAATGTACGCAAAGGAAAATACACCCCAATTACCTAGCGTCGATTACTTCAAGCAACTTGTTCTGAAATTTGTTGCCTAGAACCTACAACATTAATTCCGGATTAGTCCCATCAAAATCCTGCATCTACCAAAGGGAAACTCATCTTGAATGGCAAGACTATAGAGAAAATAAAAGCTTTCCATACATGAATCTTTGAGGTGGTTTTTGGGTCAAGGAAAGACTTCACAGTGTTCCATAGGAGCCTAAATCCTGGACCGGCATTAACAATGAACATTTGATAAAGGGTCTGCACAAACACAAACGTGATAATTATGGTCAAGTTCTGGTTTAGAGGAGCTTTCCAGCTAAATAAACAAAGAAAGCTACGTAGTGTACCTCAGGATAATTGTCCCCATCAATCTTTTGCAGACGCATTATAAGCTCTCTGGCAGACTTTGTGAAATTTTTTAAGCCCTAAATTCATTGAAACGAAAAGCATAAATCATCATCATCATCATCGTCATTAATATCAACTCTTACACACGAGGACACAGACAAGGCTACATACCACACCCTGAACATCCAAGATTGTTGTGCTTGAATCAATGTGCCGCTTCGCAGCAATGGTGCAAGCTGGAAACTTGATTGCAAAACTTTTCTCAAACTCCCGGACATGATACTTTATATAGCGATCCATTGTAGTCACTTGCATAAGCTTGTTTGGATCAACTTTTCCCAGTCTTTCAATGTAAACAGGCCTTCCCTCTTTGTCAACTCCATGATAACCGTGAGGATAATATTTCAAGACCTCATTTATCTCGTTGAACTCAAAATCCTGACAACAGCAGTAACCAAAAAAATGATTCTAGAAAACAATCATGCAGCATCAACTGGAAAGTTAAGTCAGCCTTGTCATGTAAGGCTATTTATTTAAACAAAGATTATGTACTACCAAAAGCTACTGACAGACTATACCTCTACAATAGAGTCAACACCAAACTCTTTCCTCCATCGAATCATATCAGCCCACATGTGCTTTGCTTTTTCAATGTCAAATTTCCTGGCTTTGAGGAACCTGCAAGAAGGAAAACATCTCAGGCATTCTCCAGCTACCATCTTGTACTGCTTGCTAAACCATCAAAAACACTTATCAAGGAAAAAGGAGTCAAGGAAAAGAAAACAAATCCCACCTCAACATCATGTGATAATCATCATACTTTTCAGGTAATAGTTCATCCATAACCAATGCTTGACGAAACTGATCAACAGCCTGCAGCTCTTCCACATCCCGAATGTCCTCTATTGAAACTGAGCTAACTCGGCCGTCGCTTTTCCTTCTGGTGCTCTTTTTCTTCAGGGAATGTTTCAATTTGGTGGATGCATTTAGTGCTTTCTTCTTCAAAGACCAATTTTTTGACCTCCTCTCGTCCTCTGAGTTCTCAAAATCTGATTTCCTCTCCCGTCGCTCCTCGTGATGGCCAGAGGAACCCTCAAAACCTGCAAATGAGCAGCATAAATTAGCGGTAACAGGGCAGCGAAAAGAAATGACTTTGTACCTCATGATGGCCAAAGGAACCCTCAAAACCTGCAAATGAGCAGCATAAATTAGCGGTAACAGGGTAGCCAAAAGAAATGACTTTGTACCACATACTCCTCAAGTCCCTATTTATCTGTCCACTTAACTAACTTTTTTCGTCTCTAATTATCTGTCGTTTTACATTCCCAACATTATTTTTACCACTTTTTCCCCGAACGGTGAACTCCCTATTCTCCATCCCTATTTCCAATATAAGATCTCTCTCTAATTTGGGGGGCAATTAAGTAAATTTGTCCTCTACACCTTGTGCTGTGAAGCAGCAAGCAAACCACATTTCTCCCTCAGGAGAACATCCTACAGACAATTTCACAAATCACAACAATTTAATGAGCACCATCTGAACCCGTTGCCCCATCCTTGGACAAGACACCAAGTTGTTCAACAGGTTAGAAAGCCGAAAAGATATAAGTTTAAGTACTATAGCAACACTAAACCAAACGAACCCACTTTCCCGACTTCCAAACCTATCTAGAAACATCCATGTTGATGACACAAACCACCATCAAGAATCATCCATACTGCTTCTTGTGACTTGCATCCCACTCATAATCTAGTTCAACGAAGCCGTGACATTACCTCATTCTCACCACTACTCAACCAATAATCTCCAAAAGAATGTCATAATCAGAGTCCATACTTAGCTATATCAGTGTAATCGCCTTAAAACTGACATTTTCATCCATGAAGCAAAGGTCACAAAAACAGACTTAAAATACATAGCAAAAACCAGTGAGTAAACACATCCCACATAACACCATTCAGCAGCCATATAGTATGCATCTTAGACAAAGTCTTTGTAAATATATAACAGGCCTTCTTACAGTAATGTGACTCACATTTTGACCAGTTGTAGAACCCCCCCCCCCCCCTTCTCTCTCCCAAAAAAAAAAACACAAAAAATGTTGGGAAAGAAGTTGCACTTCAGACCTTCATATGAATTAAGCAGTAGCTGAATGTGTATATAAGCAGAAAGTTTAGGGTTAGCACAGAGTATTCAAGCAATGGTAATTCAAAGTGAACAAGAATGTGTATATTAACAGAAAGCTTAGTGATTAACACAAAATAGGAGCTGAATTCAGCAATAAACCCAAATTGCAGAAAACTACAGCACAAAATCAACAAAAAATACAGCTAAAACAGGGAAACCCTAAGATTTCAGTAAAGTAAGCCAACATCAAACAAATAATTCAGCAGCAAAAACAAGAAATCAGAGAAAAATCAACACTCACAAGGTCTAGCAAATCGATCAAGAGGTCCAGACATATTCTCCCACCACTAATCAAGCATCCCCAATCTTACCGCCCTTGTTCTTCAGCTGCATTGCAATCAAAAACCCTAGAATGTGAATTTCACCAACCCAATCACACTCCCAAAAGGGGGAAAATCAAAATCAAAATCACAATCACAATTAAAATCAAAATCAAACAAAAATCACGAAACCCTAAACCTTGAGAATCAAAAATCAAGCTCAGATCACAGGTGTGTGCTGATGATGATGATGATGATCAGTCAAGAGATCCGACTATCGGTGCAAAATTAGGGATTATAGAAATCAAAAAATTACTCAAAATTGAAGTGAACAAAATTCTTGACAAAAGGTAGCTGAAAATTCGGTGTTGAATTGATCCAAAATATATTTATATATTGATAGAAAGTTGAACGACCGAGGAAGAAATCAAAATTATTATATCTGCGATTGGATTTTATTAATCCGCCCGAATTTGACGGCGATTAGAGAGGGAGGGAAGAGAGAAGGAGAATGAACTAGAGAGAGAAAAAGAGTTTTTAAGAGAGAGAAAGAAAATGTTGAAGAAATATAAAGTAAAAGAAATAGTGATGGAAAGAGTGAGAAATTAGACGGAAGAGGTGGGGGCCACTTGAATTTTATTTGTCTTGATTTCCACGTGGCGTTATGGGTTTTGAAGGTGGATTGTCTATGTGTCCCTCACAGTGGGTGGGTGTAGCTACTTTTTAGTTTTTTTTTTTTTCTTCTTCTTCTCTTTCGAAAAATATATTTTAAAGCTAATTTGAATATCCAATTAGATACTGCAGATTTTTTGAAAGAAGTATAAAAGAGAGAAATGTATGTCATGTTGTTTTCAACCTTTTTTATATAATAGAATTTATATGGGTTAATTTTATACAATAAGTATATATCAAAATAAGTGGATAATATATATTAATAAGATGAACTCGAATAAGTTTGATTTATGATAAATTTAATTAGAATAAGTTGAAAGAAAAAAGCCATCATATCTTGTTTGTTAATTATTGTATATCAACTTCAATAATTAAATGAAGATGACGTGTAATAAAATAAAGTAAATAGTTAATACGGTGATAAATAATAGTAAAGAGTTCATTAATATACTCAAATGCTAGTAATGTAATCCTTTGTTTATCAAGATAATAAAGTATATAGACATGCAAAAACGTAAATAAGATTATAATTTTTGATGACAATTGCAAATCATTTTAATTAAAAACAAAAATTAAATATGATAATTCTTAACTTTCGGTATTGACAATCTTTGATTTTTTTTTTCTTACTTCTTTTTATCTATTTATCGCATTTTTTATCAAATTCGAGCATAAAGGTAAGTAACAGAGAATAAGTTTATAACCATAATTACTTCAAAGCGCAAACAATATAATCGCGAGAGTAATGGTTAACTTCCTTGTTATTATTTACTAGTACCATCCAAAAGTTTGAGTTACTATGTTGTTGAACTCCCATCTTTGGTTATTATAAGAGTACACATTTCTTTTGCTTTACCATTTTATCAATCTAGGTTTGTACATATATAAAACAAATGCATTGATATTTTGTAGTTAAAATACATATGGTTGGTTTTGACTTTGACTAATTGCAGGTGATTTAGGTACATATATCAAGTGGTCCTCCCATCAATATGTATATTTGATTTAGGTGCATATATCAAGTAGTCCCCTCCCATCAATATATATATATATATATATATATATATATATATATATATATATATATATTATTGGATAAATTTGATATGTCTATTGAACCTTTAGTTTAGGGCAATTACCAGTAAATTTAACAAATTAGTACCAAACTGTCATAGAGATCTTGAGATTTAACCTTGATAAAAAATATGAAAGATGGAATTGTTATCACTCAGCTAATAGTTCTTTCCCCCATTGATTTCTTTAGACACCTCTCATTGAATTTTTGGGAGTATAGGAAGAGGTTGGGAAATTTGAGGTATGACATTAGTTATTTATAAACTCTCAATTATGTCTTTTCTTCTAGTTTCTCAACATTTTTTGAGGCATGACATCATTTAATTTCTCATTAAATTACAATGTTGTTTATATGTTCAATAAATACTACCAGGAATTCCTATGCTCTCTCAATATATATATATATATATATATATATATATATATATATATATATATATATATATATGGCACCAATAAAATCTTACAGTATTAATTAATAGTGAAAATCACAAGTTATGAACATATACTCATTCATTGTCAAATATGACAACTCATAGTAATATTTTTAATGCTTAGGAGTAGGTATAATAATTATAATGTATATTTATATTGAGTAAATTGATAGAATGAGTAAGATTAATTTGATGATTACATATTTATCATGATTGACTCAATTAAACAATTACACAACTAATATAAATAACTAATTATAAATCAACAATTTGGAGTAACTGAGTATTGAGGATGCAAAATAATTGATTAGTGGTTTATCTAAAAAATACAGAATGTTATTTGATCAAAATTTCCGCGTACAATTGGCCATGCATGCATTACTTGTACTACGAATATATCTACGATTGTTAATCATAGAATCCTCAATAATTGGTTTAGTTTTGATTATATTCCAATCATACATGGTTATTTTTGCATACACCTCATCCAATTCAATCATTTGTTTACCTCTCTAAATTATCTAAAAAAATATCTATATGTGAATTTAAATACTTAAAGCTAGCTAGCTAGTTGAATAAAATACAAAAAAACTAGACATATATATATATATATATATATATTGAAGAATATTTTATTACTTATTTTGTCATATAATATTGTGAATTTAAATACATTACTTATTTGGGTGCGAGTCAATGCGGATTTGGACGAATTGGAGATCGTACGAAAATTTGATATCTGATACCAAGTTTTTTGGAACGTTTTCCGGGTCGAATTCCGGTTGGACAAATCAGATAATCATAAATCGGGTCTAAATTGGGTATAGACAATAGAAAATTGGAAAATATTATGTTTGAATTTTCGGTAAAATCGGTCAATGCAAAAAATTGGACGGAAATTCTACGACCATACCCGCTTTTTCTGAGTTGGATTGATCAAACCCCGTTCTTTTATGCGGTTGGCAGGCTGCGGTATTACACTGCCACCGCAACTTTCCATATTTCACCACAACCCATCACAATCCATCACAATCTACTTTTTTTAATTTAATTTATCTATTTATTAAAGTTAAACTTTTCATATTTCACTGCAACCCACCATAACTTCCCTCAATCCACCACAATTCACCACAACTTTTTTCAATCCACCACATTTCCTCCACATCGCGCCGCAGCCAGTCGTATAAAAGAACATGACCCAGAATCAGGTTTTTGGCAGGACATTATAATTTCAAGGTAATAAAGGACTTTTTATCTAAATTTTCCATATTTCACCATAACTCATCTTAACTTTCCCCAACCCATCACAATCCACCACAACTTTTTTTCAATCCACCACATTTCTTCCATACCGCACCACAACCAGCCGTATAAAAAATGGGGCCCATAATCGGGTTTTTGGTAGGATATTATAATTTCAAGGTAATAAAGGACTTTTTACCCCATAAATAAATTTTAAAAACAACTCAAAAAACCCATAAAAAGAGGCAACAAAGGGCATAAAACTTTTGGGGTGTGGTGGTACAGACATAAAATGGTTGGATGCCAGGCAAGGCGAGACAAGAGCGCGGAGCACCAAATAATTTGCATGCTACTTTTTGTCACCACAAAATAATCACTCTCTTACTTTTTGTCATCCCCTTTTTCAATTATTACTACTACCATTTTCAATTAGCTATATATGGTTTACCCCTAAATAGTAGTTGTAATTAGTATATTTATATCCTAATTAAGCATGCTTTAGGGGGAGATATTATGGATAGTGGGTTGATGAAAGCATGCACTAAGGACACAAAACCAATGAAATTATCACCACTTTACGTGGATGCAAACCATGCAATGCAATATTATCAAATTAGGCCCTGTTCTTTTCTGCGGTATTTTATGGTATGGTGTGGTGTGGTGTAGTGGAAATAGAATTGTGGTGGGTGTGGTGGAATTGTGGTAGGTTATTGGTATGTAGGGTAGGTGATGAGAGAATGTAAAAAGTAGAGGAGAAAAGCGAGCAGAGAGAAAATTGAGGAGAGAAAAAAATAATGATTTGTGGTAAAGCGTGGTGAATTGTGGCAAGCTACGGTATGCTGTAGTACCGCAGTTTGCCAACCGCAGAAAAGAACACAGCCTTAGTATTACTTTTCTTCTTTCTTTTTCTGAATTTTTAATTGATTTTTCTCATTTCATATTCTCAAAAATATACATTGTTAAAAGTATACTTGTCAAAAATATTATTTAAGATACCCTTAAAATTAATTAAAAATTTATTGTAAATAAATTTAATAGTCATTAAAATTATAAACATTAAGTAACTTAACAAATTAAAATGGCGGAAAATTTAGAAAATTTAACGATTTTTTTAAAAAATGCAGAAAATATGTTCATATTATTTTTTTCCAAATTTAAAAATTACAATTATTATGCGGCTGATATGATGTGAAAATGGTACAATATGATGAAATTGTATGTGAAAAGTGCGGTAAGGTGTGAAATGGTATGGTAAAATTTATGAAAAGTGTTATTTATGTGGATCCAATTCTTTTGTGCGGTTCTGCACCATACTTACCATACTTTTCCACATTTACCATATCATTCTATACTTTACAACAATAACCATAATTTTCTCTCCTTAGTTTTCTTTCTCCTCTACTTTTTACTTTTTCTCTCATCGCTTACTATATTAATCATTATTACTACATATTGTACCACACCATATCATACCACATTTTCTATAATGTGGAAGAATATTGCGTGTGAACAGTAAAAGAGCAAAGTGAGGAGAGAGAAAAATAAGTAGATATATCGATAATGATTGTGATAAAGTGTGATATAGTATAATACAATGTGAAATAATATTAAACGGTATGATAAACCGTTATTGCATGGATATACTCCCTCCGTCCCTTAATGAGTGTCAATTTTTCTAACTACCTTGTCCCTTTTTATTTGTCAAATTTACATTTCCAACAATTAAAATACTCATATTACCCTTTATTAATGAATGTGATTTTTATTTTATCTTTTAAAATTCTTTTTTATTCCTCCTAATGGAGGATATATTTGTCAATGTATAATTTTTTCACTCTATTTCCAAAACACATTGGTTTTATAAAATTAGCTAATTTGACATTAAAAAAGGGACGGAGGGAGTAGTTAATTTTGCCAAATATTTTAGATTTATATTCCACTTGGTCCGTTATTTTAGTTTACACACAGTACTTTATTTTACATGTGGTATCCCTGTTGACCAGCTTCGAAATGCGGGCAAGTAACAGAAAACGAGCATTTACTCGAGGAGACACAATCCTGCCTTGGAGCCCAAATGACCAAATCTAACTGAAAATTGCATTATTTTTTATGGAATATTTATTATTAATATTTTATATTTACTGCAATAGTATATGCATGTGAAAGTGCACTATGCATGAGAAATTGAGAATCCAATGTAAATTATAGCATGACCAGTACGGCTTTTAATTTCCTGAACCACAGGACAATATCTATTGTATATGTGTCGAATAATAGGATGCATTGTCTGAAAATTATTACAATATATATTATTCAAATTAAAAGGGATAGATATGTACTAAATTTCTTTTTCAGATTGGACATATCCGTGTAGATTAAAGACAAATACGATATAAGCAAGTGAAGCAACTACCTCCGACGAAACATTATCGCTAATATATCATCGTAGGTATCACTGTGTCGGATTCATTAGGTTGCTATCAAAAAAGGGACAATGTATTGTCATTTATATGGTTTTGTTTTATGGGATTTAGACCTTAATGTGACGTGCTTTATTTCGATTCTCAAATAATTGTGACACAAAAAAGATCCATATATATTCCATATTAATATTTCAAATTATCTTGTTGTGATATGATATTTGTTTATAAAAAAAAAAATTGCAGAATGTTGTCATCATTTTCTAAAGTGACTTGTAGATATGGACGTTTAAAACAAATATCACAAAATAATTACGAGGTAATTAGTAAAAAATATATTTAAATATCCTTAATTAAAATCATCCTTTAGAGTTTCATTCAAGAATGATAAGGTTAAAATAAGAAAAATGGTAACTAATATATTATTGAGATTGTAAATTGATAGATGATATAAAATCACCAATACATCTCCAAGTTGAAAGCATATGCCTAAAGAAGGGTATATGTATATATATAGTCTCTAATGATATACCCCTCGTTGCAACTGACGAAGACTTGGAGTCATCGAAATCGACTTTGGGAATATCGATTTCAAGCTTGCTCCAAGAGACCCAACGCCAACTCACAAGAAGGAGGTTGAAATTTGGGCAAAAATCCATGATAAACACGGAGAGCTTGTGTATGGTCTTCCACTCTATAGAAGCTTACTTGGTCTGAACAAGGGTTACAATATGATTAAAAATCTCGATATAAAAGACAACTGCCACACACCAAAAGTAAGTGATGGTCCCATGTCTATGTTGGTGGAGTTGTGGACCTGTGTTCATTTCTCAACTCTCATAGAAAATGGGGGATATATACCTAACTAAATATGGGTACGTATTAAACCACTGATGATCCGTAGCAATAGACCATACTTCTCTAGTCAAATTATATTGAAGGAAAAAGGTGGTCCTCATATTCTTCCTCGATCACAAGCACAAAGGGCAAAAATTGTATCAAATGAATTGCCCTTATGTTATGTTGTAGTGGAAGGGCCCCATGACTAAATCGCCAAAGGAATAATTTTAGTTTAAGTTGAATATTCAGATTCTAGATTCACCTTGTTTCCGATAAAATATCTAATTCACTTCCTCACATGCAAGCTAAGCAACTAAGTTAGTGAAGAACCAACCACTACTTGAAGGACCTCAACAAATAAAGCTCTTGAATCAATTGGAAAGGATAAGAATATTTTGGATGCCACGAATAACATCTACAAGAGTAGATAGACGCCCAATATACAATCGTTTATCTGAAATGATAAAGTCAGCCACACGACTGCCATATTTTTTGTGAGTACAAAATATGTTCCGTGCAACGAGGGACATGCCTTTATTGGATGACAAATTTTTTTAAAAGAAACCACGATTAATTTTATCAATTTATCTAAGAGAGCATTTGATTGATAAAAAATCTTGGAAAAATTGATAATTATCTAAGTTAACAATTTTCTCATATTTGATTATATCATTTGTATATTGACTTTAAAAGAAATTTCACATGAAGCCTATAATTTTTCATCTTTACTCAGGAAAAATTTATCAAAATAGAGGGTGGTCGAAGTTTTTTTCATTAAAAAATTCCGATGAAAAATTTCCTCCAGAAAAAATTCCATAGGATTCTTCCAAGTAAATATTTGAAAGCACAATGACAGATGAATTTAATGTGACCACGTTACATGGTGCCATTTCGAAGAGTAGTAATTGAAAGCTAAAGCAAGATGTAGCCACATGGCCACAACCTTATCATTTTCTGTCAATTTTTTTAATTTTCCCGGTTTTCAAAATAAAACAAAAATAATACCACCTGAATAAAATTAGTTTCCGCGGTCAATTCCAAAAAAAAAAAAAAAAAATCACTCCGATCAATCATTTAATACTTCAATTTTCAGATTGCCAGATCTTTGCCGTTTGGTACGCGCCTAATTTGCAGATCGTTTCGTCGATTCAATCTTCCTCAATCTCTTCACCATCGTCGTCAGTTTGATTGAATTTGATCCAATTCAGGTTAGCAATTTTTCTGAATTTTTACATTAATCGAAACATGAATGTTTCATCAATTATCGCAATTTTTGTGGCTGAAAATCGATTTCAACCGCTTATTTTTGATTTGATTTTACCGTCTTTTCTGAATTCGCTTCGAATTTTGATGTTGATTTGGATTTTGATTGCATTTTTGATTCATGGATTTATTCAAATGTTGTTTTCCGATTTGTTTGAAATGAAATCTGATGGAAGTTATTCTTGTTTGATTGTATTATGTGTAGAGAACTGGTTAGAAAATGGTGAAGGAAACTGAGTATTATGAGCTGCTGGGAGTTGAAGTGGATGCCACCCCTGCAGAGATTAAGAAGGCTTATTACCTTAAGGTAATCCCTCTAATTTTTGAATTCATCTTTATCTTGTTTAAATGTTAAATTTGTGCATGAATGTTTGTAGCTATGTTTTTTTAGAATTTGAGGTGCTAGATGTGATAAATTAGAACTTGTTTTCAAAAGAAATGGTAAAGAAGTGTAGCTAATGAATATTCTAAGGGTATATGACTGTATGAGGATGATTTGAGGTTTTGAATCAGCTACCATTGATTGTATTTGAAGTGTCCTAGGATTGTTTGTTTGCGTTTTGGTGTTGCATGGCGAGATTCAGTTAGTTTGGTATAATTAGGATTGTGATTAACATAAAAGGTACTTGAGCTCATAATCTCTTGAAATTGCCCGACATGTTGTGAATTACTGAATTATATGCTTGGATGAAAGCTGGTTTTAGCATCAAATGCCCGCCTCTGATGGTAGTTGAGTCGGAGTGTTGCCCGCTTACATTAAGCATCCTACTTTGTTTGTCCTAATGTAGATTTGTTGATTGCATGCCACTTAAACTTGGATAAAGAACTTGTAGTTTTGAGCTCCAATTAAGATGGAAGCCCACTAGTTGTATCCGCACCAAAACCCTTATCTAGTAGTAAACATGTCTTGAATGTGATACTAAAACTGGCCATCCTTCACCATTCAAGATCTTTAGATTGAATGATTGATGAGTGATGACTTAATATTAAAACAACAACAACATACCTCAGTATGGTCCCGCTAACGTGAGGTCTGCGGGCATTTAGATATAGGCAGCCTTTCCCCAATGCAGAGTAGTACATGAAGAGGTTGATTCCGGTGATGGCTTAATATTATGCTATTTAAATTGCTTGACCTGTATTGGATTGAAGCAAAGGAGAGATATCTGATTTTTTTTTTCCAGTTCTGAGCTTGTCTTACTGATGCATTTTCGTATTTCAAGGGGGGTTAGGATAAGTTTGCTCCTCCTTGCGTGTGTGTTGTTTTTTTTTTTTGGGGGGGGGGGGGTTAAAAAACAGGCTGTGTGATGGTTTCTTGAATGCTTGAGATCAAGTGTACCTAATTGATAGTGCCAAACCCTTTGCCATTCTCTTGTATTTGAGTGTGTGGTTTTGTAGCAATTAAGCACTGATATAGATATGATAGCTTGTGGCTAGGGAATATCAATTCCTTGTTTTAATTCAGGTATGTGTAATGGTTCATATTTGGTTGTTCTTTGCTCACATTTATAGGTACTTTGCAACAATGTTCAATTTTCTTTCTCGGTGACCTTCTATTCTAGATGTCCACAATTTTTTTTCTTAAACATTGTATGTTCCCTCTCAGGCAAGGATTGTTCATCCAGATAAGAATCCTGGAGATCCACAAGCTGCCCAAAAGTTTCAGGTAAATAATTAAGTAAATGAATTACAATGGTTGATACTTTCTCTTCTGATCCCAAAGCGCAGATACATGGTTTTTGCTGTCCTCTCCAACTTAAGTGCTAGGGTTCATATGATTCGTTAATCCACAAGCTTTGACATGGATGTTAACATACATTTTGGAATCGTTTAGGAACTTGGAGAGGCTTATCAAGTCCTAAGTGATCCTGAGAAACGTGACGCATATGACAAATTTGGAAAGAAAGGCGTAGCACAGTAAGTGTTTACAGTTTTAAGGAAGAATGTGAGTGAAATGGCTGTTCTCAATTTTCAGACGTTCCCTGTCGAGAACATTTTATTATATTTAACCTACATAAGTCTACCTCTCAGCAGGCTTTTAATCTTGTGTGCTCTTCTGTTTGTCTCACACATAGTTGATTTCCTCCTCACTGGTTCCTCATTTAAAACCTTTGTCAGGGATGCCATGGTGGATCCGGCAGCTGTGTTCGGGATGCTCTTCGGAAGTGATTATTTTGAAGATTATGTTGGTCAACTTGCATTGGCAACTATTGCTTCAGTTGAATCCGAGGAAGACGCAACGCTTCCTGCAGAACTCAGAAAGCAGAAAGTTCAAGAAAAGATCAAGGCAGATTATTCTGTTTAATTCATTTTTTAAGCAAATTATTGCTTTGTTATAGACTGTAGACCCCTGTTTGCCTACTTGTTCATGCAATTAACTAGAGCCAATTTATCCTTGCAGACAGTACAGCACGAAAGGGAGGCAAAACTCATACAACTTCTAAAAGATCGCCTTCAACCTTATGTTGACGGTCACACTGAGGAGTTTGTGGAACGGGCAAAGGCAGAAGCATCTAGTCTATCAAAAGCCGGTATTTCTTCTTTCTCCTTTGACGCAGTTTTCAAGTTGGTGAACTTGGACGACTTCACTACTCAATTCATCCTGTAATAAATTTTGGACCAGGACATGATCCTGACACATGCAGTATATAATTTTCTTTACTATATTGAACTTTTAAAAGCTGAATGTTATTCTGTCTTTTTGCTCAGTAGGAGACTATTATAAGAAATTTCTAGGTCCACCAGCATCACATTGTTGGCTCATATAGGTGTTGCTTAATATCTCAATTTATGTAACTTTGTTGTTATGTTGATCATCCTCAGTTTTCGGCGAGGCAATGCTGCACACCATTGGTTACATTTACACAAGGCAGGCTGCTAAAGAACTTGGAAAAGACAAGAAGTACTTGAAGGTACCATTTTTAGCGGAATGGGTGCGTGACAAAGGACACCAGATTAAATCACAGGTGATGGCAGCTTCAGGTAAGAATTAGTCTACGCGTTTGACAAGCTGTTTAGTTGTGGGAAACACAGTCTTTGTGTCAATTGTTTGTTATTGAAAACCTCAGCTGTTGGCGTACAGGAGCTGTGTCTTTAATTCAGATACAAGAGGACTTGAAGAAGTTGAGCCAAGGAGAAAACAAAGAAGAAGACTTAATAAAAGCCATGGAAGAGAAAAAAGATGCAATGCTTAATTCCCTTTGGCAGCTCAATGTCATTGATATTGAGACAACTTTATCACGGGTCTGTCATGCGGTAAGTACGCTTATGTTTGCATGCGGTGTGTTTCTATTTGAATTGTTTAACAACAATCACAACAACCCATGCTACTTCTCGCCGAAGTAGGGTCTGGAGAATTCCATATAAGTGTAGGTGAACTGATGATGGGTCTGGTAGAATCAGCTATTACTCCCTTACCAATGTGATCTGATTATCATGGGTTTTGTTATTTGACAAAATTCTGTCTCGTACTGATGACTGGAAATATTGTATGCTATGGTCTGTCCGTGACAAGGATTTTTGCATTATTAATTTGGTTTTTCTTGAGAAGATGTCACTTCATCTAGAATGGTACAATGCACTGTTAATACTTCTGTGGGCCATTCTATGAAGGCGATGATAGAAAAACGTTTGTGTTTAAACCCATTGGCAGTATCAAAAGTTTTATACTAGGGTGTCGATCATTCGAATTCCTGAGGCTCCTTGCTGTTTTTCAGCAAAACTCATATAACAAAAATGACTGAAGTTGATGGTCAAGTGAAGAATAGTTTATAGAAATGCTATCATAACAGTTTTTCCATTTCAGGTTCTTAAGGATCCCACTGTCCCGAAGGACGTTCTCAAGGCGAGAGCAAAGGCATTGAAAAAATTCGGTACCATATTTCAAGTAAGTCCTGTTTTGATTTTTTTTTTGTGGTGCTATCATGTGAACAATGACTATTTTTGTTTTCTTTCTGTTCACCCCCTCCCGGGTTTTTTGTGTGGTGATACCAATTTATTACATGCTCTTGGAGCATGTGCTCCAAATATGGTCATAATTGTGCACTATCAATAACATAATTGTGCACTTACACATACCCGGAGCATATGAGGTGCTTGTAATATGTGTTGACTTTATTTATAGCGTTAAGGGTCTGTTCTTTTCAGGGGGGCAGGAGAAGGTTAGGTAAAAATAAGAATTGGTAAGTTCAAGTAAAAGTTGAAAAATTGAATGTTGGAATATGAAAAGAATATGAGTAATTTTGGTTGAAGGGGGCATTAACCCCTAAGAAGAACAGATCCTAAATAGAGAGTGGCCAAGACGACCTACTTTTGAACAGTTTTAGGTCCGTGGCGTGGTATCTTCTGCTGTTATTCCAGCTGTTGCATATCTTGAAGTAGTAGGATGCTCAATAAACGTATTCATAAATCCAACAAGAGATAAAAGTTCAAACAATTCCTCTGCAGATTTAGAATTCTCATGATATGTTTTGAGGTTCTATCAAGGTTCACTACAAGTTTTGATGAAAAAAAAGAGGAGGGGGTCACTTGATGACTTAATGTAATAAGTGGACCAATTTGCAACTCTAATACCACACCTAAAGTAGGTGTTGCTATATGCTGAAATTTATAATTTATGTTGCTTGGACTTGACTTCCAAGTGTTAAACATGTGTAGCATGTTGGAAATGACAAGAACGACGAGAACAACTTTTAGTGTGGGTCCTGCTTGCCTAGGTTCTGAGTAGTATCCATTGTCCATATATTAGTGACAATTTCATAGATAGTTTGGCTTATATATATGTGTGTGTTGTTTGTTCGGTTTCTCAGGGCGCTAAGGCTCCCTACAAAAGGGAAAACAGTCTCCGAACTGAAGATCCCAACTTGAACAATGCTGCATCCGGATCGACCCAACCCTAAATTCTCTGCTTCCTCCCTGTGTTCCACTTTGTTGTTTGATTTTGTATGAAAATGTTCTTAATTTCGATTTTGTACGTGAAAATGCCGTTGAGACTCTGATTTTACCCTCATTTTTAGCTGTTGTACCCATTATAACTTCCCCCATAGGTCCCCGTGTGGGTCCCGCTAACGTGGGATCTAGGGGGATTCAAACTTCGCATCTTTCTTTGTGGTTGAAATTTCACTTATCCCATGATAGATGATATCCAATGTGTTGAATTTTCGAATGGACAATTAAAATTAAATTGATTTCTTGCCATTTAGTATCATTTGATTGAATAATTAGTTGTTTTTTCCCCTATTTTCTTAACCACGGTTGCAGAAAAAAGTCGCCGTAGCATGCCACACCGACGAGGCAAAAAATGCCCTCCAGAACGGTAGCCATGGTAGTAGCCGTAGTAGTAGCCATGGTAGTAGCCGTGGTGGTGGCGAAGGTTGATACTTTACCGTTCCTCTGTAAATGCAAGAACAAGTTTGTTGACGTACAGTAAATGTGTCAATTCTTTGATTCGATGATTTGAAATTCGATTCATTATTTTCCCTGTGTTTTGACGGCAAATTTTTGTAGGCATTGTGCATAATCTCTTGGAATCGGTCTCTCTATGGGCAGTAATATGTATAGGAAAAAGGCTGCTTACAATAAAGAAAGAAAGTTGGGACTCCTATCATGGTAGGAGTTGTATCGTGCATATACTATACCATAATATAAATGAAACCAGAAATATTTGTCATGAAATGTGGTTGAATTTGTTGCACTTTTGAGTGCCAAATTCAAAAGGTCAAGTCTAAATTGGACTTCTATAATTAAACGATATTATATTGTATCAACCAAGAACTATGTTATCCTAGAGATGGATTTCAACTCCACTTAACCAACCCAATTCCACCAAGGTTGGTCAAAGTTGGCCAAATTGAAAATTTAATTAAAAAAATCTAATTTGTCAAATTTTATGTAGGAGAGTTTTACGATAGAACAAGGAAAATGGAGAAACTTCACCGTTAGCATTAATATGTGCTTTTTTTAATTATTATTAAAAGTTATTAAAAGACTAAAATTTACATCAAAGATACTACAAAGATCAGCAAAACAATACCCACAACAGCTAAAAGTACAAAACAAGTAATTCGCAAAAGAACAACCAATCCTACAAAACCACTCATTGAAGAGATTAAACAATAAATCTTCTTTTCTTTTCAACATCTCTCTTTTCAATAACCTATATACTATAAAATTTTCTCACGATTTCCCCTTCAAATGCAAGTTCTACGTCGATATCCTTGAAATTTTCGAGCTTTCTAGGGATAGACTTTGTCTTTCAAGCCCTATTTTCTTCTTTCTTTTAATAACAACATTCGAGCCCATCAAAATGGAGTTCTCGAGACAGCAAAAAAAAAAATCAAATTTAAATTGAACAAACAAAGTGTCATCACTATCATTCTACTTGCTTACTAAACTTATTATATACAAACCTTACAACTTCGTAATAGCTTACTACAGATAAGACCATTTTACATCAAATTACAACAAAATATAACTTGATAAGATGGAGCCATTAATTAGCCATACGAGTCGTGGTACGGCCATGCTAGCTTTATTGATGATGGCTATTAGTTCACGTAACTACGTAAGCCATGATTTTAAAAAAGCACAAGCAAAGTGTCCAAATTTTGGGCATTTGATTACATTAATTACCCTAAAAAAGCCATGCATAATAATTAATTAATCATTCGAAATTCCAAAGGGAATGCTTTTTTCTTTTTTTGAGTTTTGTGTTCCAATAAGAAGAGGCATTATCCATTTTAATTAATTAAAAAAATATGCACACTCAGAAAACCACCATAATTATATATAATTGATTGCTTAAAGTTAAAAGATGAGAGATGGAGAAACCCTAGGTAGAGTAAAACCCTACAAAATGAAAGAGAGAAAATTAATGGGATGATTAGGATTTGGTCTAGCTAGTGGCTTCATCTTTATGATCCACCAATGTCTTTTCAAATTAATTCAAAGTGTGGGATTTGGTAGGTTTTGTCTTTTCTCCTTAATAATAAAGGATAATTGGATCCACTCATGTTGAACACTTGTTTTTTAGGTACATTTGAGCCTACCTAGGTGCCTAACCAAATATCCTCCCTCAATTTTCTTTTCTTAAAAAAAACACCAACAGAAAAAAAAAACACCAACAGACGAAGGTATATCGAACCAAATTATCTGCACATAATATATATGAAATAAATCAAACTCTAGATAATAATAAGATTTAGAGGACCATTCTATTCAAGCATTTCCTCAAATTGTTTGCACATAATGCAACGAAAAAGTCGAAGAAGGACTATAACTTAGATAATAACATTATTTAAAATGTGATCCTGATTGACCATTCAATCTACTGTGAAGTTTGCTTCGCAATAGATATGACCTAAGAAAAATCATATAGTTACTTGAAAATGTTTTTAATGTCTCGAACAATTATGTTGATTTACCTGGACAATAATCCATCATTTTAAATTAATACTCTTATTAGATTTGGCTTTACATATTAATATATTACTATTTTTTTAGAAATTTTTTCAAATGAATCGATAATATTAATATATATTTCTTTTATTATTTGTTCATTTGAAATACATATTAATATATAATTACTATTTTTTGTATAAAAAGAAATTATTTGAAATATATCTAATTAACGAGCATAGAGTAGAATCTCATTCAATCAATTCATAAAAATCAAATTAACTTTTATTATTAATTAAATTAGGTAAACTTTTTCTATAGTACCATCTAGAGCTAGTATAAAGTGGGATGAAAAATCAAAATGACTAATAAGCAAGTAAAAGGTCCCCCCATTAAAATTCCAAACCGTTGAAAATGGAGGGTTGAATTAATATTATCTTAAATTATTGGAAGTGTCTATCTCATGTTAGGTTAGTTAAAGACTAATAACCCTAAATTAAGGCCATTGAAAAAGGGTAAAGCAAATCTCCGATCTACCAAATGTAGGTCATCTCAAAGTCAAACCTCCCTTTAATTTCAATTACTCTCACAAACCAGTAAATTTAATTACATTTTTTTGCTACACTGTTAATTGCTCAATTATTAACCCCATTATTGGATGTATAATAGCTATTATTTACACTATTTTAGAGATATATTAACATAAAAAATATGTATAATTAATAAAAACCTATTAAGTAGATGTCTTATTTTTATTTTGAACCCCAAAATACTGGGGCAGCTATGAAGCTAGTGAAAACATGTTTATTTCCCCATAAAAATTTCAATCAAATTATAATAGATGGTATTTTTTTAATTATAAACCTCATTATGTGAGAAAATGGTACCTTTTTGCAATTACTTGGAACATATACCCTCAAATTAGAATGATTCAATATGTACTAGTGAACTTCAAAATAAAAAATGTATATAGACACTTTTTAATTTACTATAAAGTATAAAGTCTTATTTCATTTTAAACAGAAAAAGAATGTACAATTGATATACACAATATATGTAATTAGGATATTATATTTATACTCGTTGTCACAATAAGTACTAACTTTACAATTAATACCTTGTTAAAAGAATAAAAATAGTTGATGCATGCTTGTTAGATATAACAACTAATTCTCAGAAGATGCATGTTTTCGATATATATATATATATATATTAGACAATATGCTATATGTAATATGTTACTTTAATTTAGATTATAACAAAACACTTCAATAAATTAAATATCTTACTACAAAATGACCATGCATCAACGAGATTATAATAAAATTCGTCGTCATTTGTTTTTGTTGTAAATATCTTACTACAAGATATCTATCAATCACCTCAAACTTTTTTCATGCATTTGTATTGGTAATGAGTGGTGCATATTTTATATATTATAACTTTTGAAATGTTATAATAATATGTACTTTAATTATGGCTTGAATCTGTTAAATTTTTATGTCATCAATATTTTTCACTTTATCAAAAGATGATGTTAATGAATTAGGTACACAAAATTTATAGAACTTATAAGCTCTTCCAATTCAAATTAATCAATATAAATCATAAGAGATGATATTCTTTAGCATTTCACAAGTATAATAGTAATATAAATAAATTTTTTAAAAAAAAGCCTTCTACCAAAATAAAAATAACATAAATTTGAAGACTTTAATACTTGATATGCCACAACAACAGGAAAGTGGTCTTCTTTCCACTTTACTAGTTCTTATTTTATGCTACAAAGGAAATGCAAGATGATTTATATTTTCTCTTAAATCATTTAAATCAATCATGAAGTTAAATGCTAGATATAGATAGCAAAATGATAAATATCTTGACGTAAGATGGTTAATAAATCATCTTGTATTTCACTTAAATCACTCATAAAGTTAAATGTAAATATATTTAAATTATTATTAATCATTTTGCGTCAAGATATTTATTATTTTGCTATTTATATCTAACATTTCACAATTATAATATAAATCATAAAATCTCCAACCAAAATTTTATAAATAACATAAATATGTAGACTTGATGCCACAACAACAGGAAAGTGGTCTTCTTTCCACTTTACTAATTCTTATTTTATGCAACAAAGGAGCTTAAGAGATGATATTCTTTATGATTAAATACTAATCACTTGGCTTATCTTTATATCTACCCAGTTAATCATATCCCACTTCCCTTTGCTCATACTAAAATAGAACCATCCTCCATTTTTGTGTACTTCCATTGGCACATAGAGAGAGAAAAAAAAATAGAGAGAAAAATAGAGAGAGAGAGAGAGAGAAATAGAGAGAGAGAGAGATGAAGATGGGGTTCATGATACCCAGAAAATATACACTACTTTTTCTGATTATTTCAGCTGCAATTATATCAACTTCTGCAGGTATATATATATATATATATATATATATATACATACATGCATGCATATATATATATAGTTCTCATATTTCTTATAGTTATTTCATATTTCATATATTTTATGAATCTGCATGCTTAAATTTGCTTGTATGTTCAATTTTTTTCGCAGGTCGACGATCGAAGTTCTTGAACAATAACTCAGCTGATGATCAGCAACTGGGTGGAGCTAATGAGGTGATATAGGGATCTTATTATCATGTCATATCTATATTAATTAGTACTGTTAATCATCCAATTATTAACATCATTCTTAACAATGTTACATTTTTTTTTATCAGTTTTTAATGCATGCATATCTACTTTTATTAGCAAAATATATATGGGTTATGTTTATATGTACATATTCTTACATGCATACATACTAATCAGTATATGTAAGACGGCATATATATAAATAAATTTCTTCATACACATGAAAGTGAAATTTACGTATACTAGCTATAGGAGGCTTCTAACTTGTAGAAGATTGAGAATTGGATACTCTAAGAACTCAATAATTTGTATATAAATAGCTTTCCAAACTAGAATAACTTTACCAATGTACTCCCTCCGTCCCAAATTAAATGACACTTTGACAAAATTTTGACCGTTAATTATTCAAAAATTACAATGAGTTACAATATGAAATTATTTACATTATAATTTTTAGTAAAATATCTTTCTAATGACGGTAATTTCACATTGTAACTCATTGTAATTTGTGAGTAACTAACGGTCAAAATTTAGTCAAAATGTTAATTAATTTGGGACGGAGGGAGTCTATAATTAGCTTCAACAATAATAACAATTACTACCTCCGTTCATATTATTTGTCCTCTACGGAAATTCTGTAATCAAACTTAAAATTTATTGACCATAAATTTCTCAATATATATACAATGACTTATGAGATAAAATTATTGTTATTATATTCATAACGAAAAATACTATCCAGAAAGTATAATATTACCATTATTAATAAAATATTGTATACGAAATTCTTAATCAAAGAGTAACATTGAGAGTCATGATAGTCAATTAAGGGACAAATAATATGGAACGATTGTTGCTCACGTATTGTGTAGTAATTACATACAATACAAACAATCATAATACATTAAGGATGCGTTTGGTTGGTCAATAACCCCGGGGAAATGGTCAATTTTCCCGAGTTGACTTATTTTCCCCATGTTTGGATGCGGGTTTACTTCGGAAAAGTTTTCACGATGGACCCACAATTTTCTCCATTTGCCTAAGGAAAATTTCCCTTAGGGGGGGCTAAGGGAAATTTTTCCCGGGAAAAATTTTTCATGGGAAGTTTTTCTTGGGAAAATTTTCCCTTAGCCCCCCTAAGGAAAAATTTCCCTTGGAAAATGGAGAAAGTGGAGGGCCCATCGTGAAATTTTTCCCAAGGTCAACCCACACCCAAACATGAAAAAAATAAGTCAACCCGGAAAAATTGATCATTATTTCCCCGGGGTTATTGACCAACCAAACACACCCTAACATTAGTTTCATTTTCACAACATATCTCTCTTAACTTAGGTGTCATGCATACATGAATCTTAATTAGCAAATTAATAAAGTTCCTCCATCCCCAACTTTATTAGTTGTATTCAGAATAAAGTTGATATCCATCCAGAATTTGTGTTTATTATTTTTAGGGCTACTTAAGATTTCCTATTATTTCCATGCACGTGCAGGACCCATCACTGAAAGCTGATGATCATGATCAGGAGGCTACTAGGGTGCACGAAAGGTTGCTGAGGATGAACACACATGATTATGGAAGATATGACCCTTCTCCAGCTCTTCGTAAACCTCGTTACAAACTCATTCCTAATTAATATAATTAGTAATTAATTACAGGTTTAATTAGTAGGCCATTGATTAATAATATAATTAATTAACTAAGATGATATTAGGCCTGCTTAATCCATCACCTGTGATTTAAGTAGCTTGTACTATATTTTGTTATCACTAAATAAACAAAGTTAGTGAACAATTATATACCTATGTATTATGTATTCCTATGAATGAATGCATATATATGTATGTGGATATTAATTAGTATGTATACTTATACTGTTATGCATGTGTAATGTTTTTGTTTGATGATAATATATATATACTTACAGATATATATGTGGATATGTTCTTTTATAGTTAAGTAGTACTCCCTCCGCCACTGCATATTAATTGTCATAATTTTGACTTTCACGGTCTCCAAGATCATATCACTCTTTGATTGATAATTTCTTACATAATATGTTATTAACAATTACAACATTATAGTACTTTTATGATAGTATTTTTCATTATGAATCTAATGGTGGTAATTTATATATAACAACTCATTGTATATATTGAAAATTTTATGATCAAAATTTTAGAAATTTGATTGCACGATTTCAAAAAATGACAATTAATATGGGACGGAGAGAGTAACTAGCTTACACTAAATTTCGCTATCACTAAATAAACAAAGTTAGTGAATAATTATATATCCATATTTTTCTTTGTATAAATTAATTATATTATATAATTAAAAGAGATTAAGAGACCACTAAATAAAGACAAAAAAAAATCAAAGATGGATTCAAATTGGGCTGGGCCATCAAAAATTAATTGTCAGTTTAGTCATCTAAATTGGGCTCTGTGAACAAAGATGGAAAAAAACTAGCTCAATTGACCTTAATTATAAGGTTGTAGGCTTCTTTTTGGTGCAAAAGTCAGGTTGAAGGCCCAGAAAAATTTAGGAATATTAAATTATAATAATTCATATTTTGAAATATAGGATGATAACAATTTTTAATTTAGAAGAGTACCACAATAGGCTACCAATTATAATAATATATATATATATAATATAATAAGGATTATTTCATTGTCAATTTTCTTAAATGGAGATTGTTGTTGTTGTTGTTGCTGCTGCTGATATCTCATAACCATGAATAATTGAATATTAAGGAGTGGAGAAATTATGACAAAATAATTGGCTTAACTAAAACACATAAACTTAAACTTATCTCAAATTCAAGCTATATTAGCAATATCCATATGAATATTAATGTTATCTTTTTAGAAGCCTCGAAAACAAAAGCAAAATAAAACAAGTAATTTAGCACCACATTCTTCTTGTTGTTTGAATGTGATGGTTGTCATGACAACTATATCACAAACTGCAAAGACAAAATTAAAAGAAAATCAGAAAAATAAGCAAAATTATACCATGAATATGATACCTTGGCTTCATTTGGCTCAAAGGTTGCAATGTTACATGTGGTCTTTCCAAATTAGTCATGAAATCCTAACGTGGTCTTTCCAAATTAGTTGGATACTTGGATGGCTATGTGGGAGAAAAAAGATATAAACAATTAATCATGCATGCATTTAAGTTCAGTTTTAAATCGATAACATCTCAAGTGTGGTTATCTAGTGTTTTGGATTGGAAAAAATCGGACATTGGACAAATACTTAATATTCTATATCTAGTGTTTCACACATTTTCAGACAAATTGGACAAGCATAAGTTCAGGTTTAAATCGATAAGATCTCAAGTGTGGTTATCTGATTTGTTCGATTTGTAACCGCGCATAAAAATTGACAGTCGTGTTTGCTAGCGCCTAGCGCTATTCATATCGGAATGGACAAATAGGACAAACATATATATGATGAAAAAAATTGCCAGTCGATAAGATTAATGTGTGGTTGCAAATACGATATGGACAACGCCAACAAAATTTTGTTCAAGCCGAACATCTGAATTCGTATGACTCATAAAAAGCCGGTTTGATCCAAACTCGATTTTGACATTGATCGAATTGACGAAATCTTCAAGACATAATATTTCTTTTTTTCCTATTGTCGAACCCTGTTTTTATCCAAATTTAGTTCCATCCAAATTGTCCAACCTGGTCAACCAAAATAACAAAAAACTATTAGGAAAACACGTTTTAGGTCGGTCTGGAAAGTCCGGATATAAACAGTCGTATGTCTCCCCCCTCCAATGAACTTTTTTTGAAAACTGATTTAGACACAAAATCCCGAAGGAAAACCTTTGGAAACCAATTTGAAAAACCAAGAACCTTGTTGTAATATAGAAAAACATACGTGTGTGCATACCGTGTCCAACCTTATCCAATCCGAAATAAAATTAGGTACGAACATCAATTTCATATCTGAATTTTAACATTGATTGAATTTGATTACCGAATTTACTCAAACCCAAATTTTTACCTCTACCGGATATGGACAAACTTTATTTTTGTACTACATACGGTTAACCAATGTTTAGGGCATTGATTCCGTACATAAATTGAACATAATTAACCTTGCTCTCCTTTTTGTCTTTCTTTTTGATTTGTGTGCACTTAGACCACCCAAAGGTTAACATCGACCCATCAAAATCATAGCTAATCCGACTCTATTTCCACGAAATTGATGAATGATGAGTACTCTTGAATGTATTTCTAATTTGTATTTTACTTTAGATAAGATAAAAGATAAAGACTAAATTAATATGGCTACATTATATGTGATGTGAGTCAATTTCCAGTTGAAAACTATATTGTGGAAAATAGAGACAAGCATAGTACGTATTTAGACTACTTTTTGAGTTGTTTGTTTCAAAAGATGGGTCATATATTAGCTTTTATATAAATTTAGTTTAATGTCAACTTTAGCAAGTCTGTTTTTAAAACGGGAATCATAGGAGTATATAATGATTTCAGTGACTATAAAGATACGGAAGATAGGATACAAAGCTAAATGCGCATAGAAGAGAAAAATACTGGAAAGACGAGAAAAATATAGTATGATATAAATTTTTAATGACCTCTGTTACTAGAGGGAAACCAACTTTTGTAAAAATAAAATGGTTATAAATTATTTTGAACCACTTATAAGGGTCGTAGTATGAAAAATCTACATAATTTTACCCATTTTAATAATGGGTCACCAGAAAATAACTTATGTTCAAAAAGGAGAGGGGACATGTTGCTCTCTTAAACCAACTAAATGTCCCGCCCTTGCTCTATATCACCCTTTAATATTACATTACTCCATCTGTTTCACAGTAATATGCATAATAAATCTTATAAAAATTTATTTAAAATGAGTTCCCTCTTGCTATCAGTTACGTCTATTATGTAAAAGTGTATAATAGAATAATCAGGTTAGATTATTCAAGGTTTGATAAATTTGAAGCTATGAATTATGCTGGAAAAAAAATCTATGCAGACATTTATGATTAAAAATAACACATATCAATAATGTATAAATATTTTTTTAATGGTTTTTATGGTGGATATTTGGGATTATTTTTTGAATAAAAAATGTTGTTTGTTAAAATAAGATTGTGCATCTACATTTAAATTTTCCCAAGTTCAAGTAAGACAAAATTTTTACACTTAAATTGGTATTTTTGTCATTGTACACATCAATGATCAAACCTAATGAGTGACCAAGAAAGGAGCAAAATGAACACCAGACTCACTTAAGAAGTCATCTAACTTTAGCATAATATATGTGTGTCTCTATCATTCATTCACTCTTTGGTTGTTGGAATATGTTGGACCACAACTTCCAATTCATTTAAATCCACCACAAATTAATAAAGGAGATAATTCATGTTTAATTTATGGTCAAATTGATCAAACTAAAGAAAGGAATAATTTATGATCACCACCCTACTCTATACTCTTCTTGTGCCCATAAATTGAGAGTGGTTGGTGAGACATTTGACAATTAGACAACCCCACATAATCATATTAAAGCTCGTGATAGTTAAGTTGGTTATTATTATATTTTAAAATTGTTAATTAAGATTTAAAGTTTTATGGAATTAAATACTTTTCAATATACGTAGAAATTTTGGTACATATATCTTGTCCCGATCCATTAAACTTTTCATAATTAGATAATTGCTCCTACACTACATGTCTAGTAGATGGTCATGCTGAAAAACAAGGAAAGTAGATAATCCATGCACACTCAATCTATATCAAGCATCTTAAAATTAACTCTTAACAAGTAACATAGATTTCAAATAAGTTAATTATTTGTAAATAAAGTTATTAATTACATTAATACATGTTGGTTCGAGTGGCGCAATAATCTTCTTTAAACAAAGAATTCCATGCCAATGAGGTCTTAGCCTAGTGGTTAAGATTGAGTCTTTGAGTAAATTAGGTCTCAGGTATGTTTTGCTCTTTCTACTTGTTCTCTTGTTATCTCTTTATGTTTGTGTTTTTTCGAGTACATCTAGTTTACTCGCTTAGTAATCATTGATTTACATATATGAAATACATTTCTCCCTTGTTGTCTCATTGAATTGGCTTCCTAGATAGTTTTCCATTTAGTTTTTTGAATGAATTTGTTTTTTGTTTTCAATTTTCAAAAGTATTTCTATTTTCATGCATGGGAGAAAAGTGCCTACATTTAAATTACCCCCGAGCCTATACTGAAATTTGTTGAGTCGTCGTAGAATTTTATAGTGCGACTTAGTTAAGATTTTAGTTATATATAGATCATATATATACACACGTGTTAATATCAGTAATCTTAAAAAAATCCCTCAAATTAACTCTGTTCTTTTCTGCGGTTGGCAAACTGCGATGCCACAGCCTACCGTAGTTTGCCACAACCCACCACATTTTACCGCAAATCATTATTTTTCTCTCTCACAATTCCAATAACCTACCACAATTCCACCACACCCACTACAATTCTACCACACCTCACCACACCATTCCGCAAAATACCGCATAAAAAAACAGGGCCTAAATATAAAGCTTACATTTAAGTTTTATGTCATGAAGTATTTGTATTTTTTTGCTGTATTATACCTTCTAAAAAGTCAAATGTAGAGTTAATGTTCTAATAAATCACTTTAAAAGTAATAAAAAAAATGTTTAAATTAAAGAGGATGGGACTATAGGAGTATTACTTTCTTGAAAGGTGGAAAAGCATGGAATTGAGTTTGATACACTTCGCGTAGTTCACAAGAAAGGGGGCTTCGTTGCCTTTTTCATTGTTCACAAAAATTTGCCTTCAAAATAAAGATTATAACATCAAAGTTAAAATTATTAAATTATATTTTAGTGTATGAGAAATTACTTAAATATATGGCATGTTCATGTAGTTAAACAACTTTTCAAATTATATAAATGTATAATATTATTGATGTAAATTCTAATACGGCATGCTAAGCATGAATCATGTACGGATTCAAAATAATGTGTGTGATGGTATGTTTGGTGGTGCTTGTTGGCTTCCTACAATCTTCCATCCCTCTACTATTTTACCTAATCACTATTCAAAATGTTCAAAATGTTGTTCAATGTGTATTTAAATTTGCAAAATATTATAATACAAAACACAGACACATATATAATTATTCTTAAAATTTTTGTCAACTTGTTATGGTGTTTTTTAAAATTTTTGTCAACAAAATTATTTTCTTACAATGCTCTAATTTGCCTTAGATGACTATGCTCTCCAATTTTTGTCACATCCTAAACACTCACTACGCTCTACAATATATGTTTCTTTAACTTTATTTTCAATTTTCAATGCACTATTTTAATCATATATTGACTATATATATATATATATATATATACTAACAACAATAAATGGTGTTATATAAAAGCCCTATGCTACGAGTCAAAATAGAATTTTGCCATCCTTATAAAAAATTGCTTATAACAAATCATGAAGAATTATGTAATGAAAGTACATCCTTAAGAATAAAATATAAAAACAAACAGAAAATAAAAAAAAGCAAAGAAAAACATGCCAAACATTTGCTTACGTGTCACGCTCTCAATCCGCCAAAAGAAACACACACACTCACACCTAGAAAAAGAAAAAGAAAAGGTGTTCAAACAAAAAAAAGCAAAACAGAAAAAAGGTTTTAAACGGCGTTACTAACACTGCTCACACTCCCTTCCCCACCAGAGAGATAGCAGCCCCTTAACGCCGTCACATCCCGCCGTTAAAACGACCCCTCACACAAAGACGAAGACCAACACACACAAAAAAAAACAAAAAAAAAGAAAAAGAACAAGAAAAAAGAAAAAAGAAAAAAGAAAAAAGAAAACTGGAATCAGAATCTCTCTTCCCCCCACATTTCTCCCTCTTTGTATTATTTTTTCCCCACTTTTTCTCTCTTGTAATTTTCGACCCACAACCGAATTCTGCTCTTATTTCAGGTAATTTTCTTGCAATTTTTTTTGGGTTCTCTAATAATTTTGTTGGGTCGTATGATTTTTCAATTTTCAGATTCTCAAAATGATGGGTATTATGTGAAGAACTGATGAATTTTTTTTGCTGAGATTTTGGATGAATAAATCTTGCATTAATCTAGCTCATTTGGTCATCAGAATCGCGAAGTTTTCTCTGATTAATAGCCATTGATTTCGGATCTTCAGACCTCTGTAATTTTTCTCTTTATTTCTCTTGTATTTTTGCCTACTGATTTTTAGGGTCTTTTTCGATTTTTTTTTGGGTTTTTCTTTTTTTATACATCACTGTCTGTTCGACTCTTGATTGTCTTGTCTACTGGATGGATGCTTGTTTTTGTAAGGTTTGATTTTCATGGTTTTTTTTTTACTAATTTTTGTTTTTATTTGGGATTGTTTGAATTAGTAAACTGTTTTATTGAGTCTGAATTTATGTATTGATAATATATATATGCCTGCGTTTTCCTTTTCTGGGTTTTTTGAGGGGTTTGTGGGTTTATTGGGATTGTTTGAATATGTGAAATCTGGGTTTTAGAGATTTGATTATGAAGAAGTGTTGAAGATTTCATGTTGGTGGCCTAAAATTTTGACCTGGAATAATTAGGTTTCCAGTTTTTGATGCTGAGATTTGTCTTGTATGCGGTGTTTTTCTTCATCTCTAAAGTCTAATTTCGAACTCGTGTTCATATTGTGGATTTGACTTCCCGAATTTCGACAAAAATGTATGGAGAGCTCGGTTGTCCGATTATATTACTGAGGTTTATCTGTTCTATCAGTTTCACCATTCCTGATTTCATGGAGAACCCAAATTTCTCCATGGTTGATTTTTTTAGTCCATTACAATCTAAATCGAGTCGATGAGAATACCTCTAAAATAGCGTGTGTTCTTTCGGAGGTAAATACCAATTTTTACCCGTTTTAACCCAACACAAATTTACCCATTTTTTCCTTTATTTTACCGTAACTTACCTAATATTACCGACTCATATTTACCCAAATTTACCTAACCTTACCTTACCTCACCTCTAAAAGTACACGCTCTAAAATTTTCTCAAGTGTCTCATCATGCAGTCTAGTTCAACTTGTGTCTAAAATTCCACACAAAGAATCTGTGAAGTTTTTGACTTGTCAATTCATACCCTCCTGTCATTTTAGATGCTCATTCGTTTTGTGGACTAGGAATTTGAATGTTCCATATTGTATAGTTACACGGTTTCAACATGCTTTTGATGGTTATTCTCTAAAACGAGGAAAAAAACAACGATGGTGGAATAAATTCATTTCATCGCTTGACTTATTGATACTTTTTTTTTTCCACTTTCAGAAGATATCTATATCGGGTGTGAGTTCATCATAAGAAGACTCAGTCTACCGGCGGGATATAATACTTTGTGATCGAGTTTTTATTTTCTTCGCAAAGTGGATGATCGCTGCTGAGTGGTGTAAATACAAGTATGGGAGCTGCTTGTTGTGTTGCTGCACGGGACAAAACCATACCAGACAGGTTTAATGCTGAAATCTCGCATCATAGGAACAATTTTAGGCACCATTCTCCAACCTGGAGTTTTAGGTGGGATAGTCGAGTCGGGGTGGCCGGTGAAGAGGCTTCGCTGACGTGGCCCGCTGACCTGGCGACCCGGAATGACGCGTTGGATGCGAAGTCCGCCACCGACGTGTCGGTACAGGTGTCGGATGGCGGGAGTTCTCTGGAGAGTTATCCGATAGGTGCGTGGCGAAAGTCTTTTCCAAATCAGGAAAGTTCGAAGAGTTTGACGACTTCTTCCTCAGGTAAATCCCGGATCTTCGTGCTTTTGTGTTTGTATTTCTTCTTCTGTTCTTTTTTGTTCGGTTGGGGGATCCTCTATGGGTGTTAGTTAACATTCAACCATGGATTAAAAATGCGATGTAGGACGCTCGACGAGCAATTCCTACAGAAAAGGGGATTCACACCAGAGAAATGATTCACTTTATTCAATTCTATTCAATTCACGGGCTTAAATAGCTAGAAGTGCTAGGAAATTAGTAAGCCTAAAGATATCCTAAAGTTTATCATATAAACTATAATAGGATAAACTATATAAACCTAATACTAAATCTCTTTAGTTAGGCTATATTAGTTATCTGATAGAACACATACAAAATAAGTATAACATGTAATATAACTATTAAATCTTCCTAATATCTCCTAATAATAAATGATATTTTAGGTGTTTTCCCTTTTTGTATTGCACCAAAATGTGGGCGATTTGTGATGGAATGGCCACAACGGAAAGGTTTTTGAGTTTCCAAGTGTTCATTCCAAATTTCATTTCCCTAGTAAATGCATTTCTTATTGAAGTACATCTCCACCTTATTTCCTAAGCAGTCTATCGGTTGAATTATCCATTCGACGCGTCTTTTCTTACCGTGATCTCAGTTTGATTGCTTAATTGTATGTGAGTGTTGCTTCTTTTAAGTGACATCTTGAGTGTTTTACAATGGCCAGGCTAACAAGTCATATTGGAATGACTTTTTAACATGAATATGACTAATAGGTTACTTTTGTATGCCATTCGCACAAATTATTTGTCACCATTATATTCATAAGAAGTCACAGAATTGTACGTTTCACGATAAATTTGTGGTGCGACGGTCTCACACATGAGAATTACTGCTAAAAATTTGAAGGTTTGGTTTTGTGATTCACAAGTGTCCCATTTATTGTTGTGGCAGGTCAAGCAGTTGGGAGGGATACCTCTGAAGAGGTATATTTCTTTCTTTTTTTCCCTTCTCCTTTTTACAAACAACTGCTCATCTAACTAACACTCCCTCTCACAATCTCGGTCTTTTTCAGGCGAAGCTCGCTACCGAATCTTCACAAGTTTCAAATCCCGCGTCCTTCAAAAGATCACCTTCCAATTCCATCATTTCAACACCTTCCGTGTTGTCACTATCGCCCTTGTCGTCCCAAAGCCACTTGCATATGCACCCGCCCTCGTTGACCCCGCCTAGGTGGGTCCCGGTCTCCCCAGGGAACTCCGACCTAGACGGGCCCACCACTGCTGACTCAGCACGAGGCTCCTACGCCTTCTCGGAACTGACTTCCATGTCGCAGGGTGCACGGTGGTCCTTCGACAGCGAATCCTGCAGCTTCACCCACGATAGTAAACCGGGTTGGAATTCCAGGTCGATTTCGATGGATTTTCAGACGTGCAAGATCTGCTCGAAGATCCTGAGCGAGAGATCGGTTTTGAGCAGCCAAAAGATGATCCCCGGTAATAATAATGAGTTATCTGTAGTTGCTGTTTTGATATGCGGGCATCTGTACCATGCAGAGTGTTTGGAGGCCATAACACCTGAAACCGGAAAATACGATCCGGATTGTCCGGTTTGTACATTCGGGGAGAAGCAGACCTTGAAACTCTGCGAGAAAATGGTCAAGGCGGAGAAGGATTTTAGGGCTAAGTTATACTTCAAGAAGTCAAGGAGCCGGGTGGTGGACACGAACTATGATTCTCTTGATTTTGACAGTTGGAAGAGTGTTGGTAGTCCTGGTCGCGAAGATGGTAGAACCCACAAGCTCGGGGTGAGCTCGAGCCTTAAAATTTCGGGTGCGAAGCCATTTCTGAAGCGGCATTTCTCATTTGGGTCCGGTAGGAGCAAATCCGGATCGGGAAGTTCGGGTGTGAAGAAGAAGGGATTGTTCTGGGCAAAGTCTAGCAAGCAGTGAGCAGGTTGCTAGAGGAGCTGTTTTACCCTACAAGGTGAGTCTCTCTATGTCATGATTCTCAACAACTTATTAACCCCCCCCCCCCCCGGGCCCGCCCGAGAAAAGAAAAAAAGAATTAACTCTCCAGATTCCGTGGAAGTGGGACCCACACCTGTCAATTCACGCGGGCAGGTCAGTTTTGGGTTAAAAACACTAAACTTTAGTGCGGTTTCGGGTCGATTTTTGGTTCGGGTCAATTTCTGCCAACTTGGTTAGGCCCAAAACCGATCCGAAAGTTTAAGGTTAGGCCTGGAATTTCCAAACCTAAAACATAAATAAACCCGAAGTCGACTTGCACTGAGGAGTCTGAACCTGACCCGAAATCGACCTGCCCGCCCAAATTGACAGGTCTGCTGCCAAGTCTACTTGTGCTAGACTCCGGCCTTAAGCGGGATATGATGTGTAATGTTGTGCATAGATCTCTCGATATCCTGCGAGAATGGGGCCCACATTAGGAGTTACCGAGTTATTGCTTGTGCTCGACTCTTGCCTTAATTGGGATATGATATGATGTGTAAGACTGTACATAGATCTCCACAATCCCGCAAAAGTAGGACCCACATTAGGAGTTGTTCTAGTTGTAGAGATAAGCTTGTATGCATATCAGGTGCCTGACTCCTGCTTGAAGTGGGATTTGCTGTGTAAGGGTGCATGTAGACCTCCCCGGATCTTGCAAAAGCGGGACCCACATTGGGGGTGGTTGTTGGGATGAGTTTGCATGCATTTTGTGCTCGACTCCCGCATGAAGTGGGGTATGGTGCAATGTTGCATGTAGATCTTCTCATACCTCACGAAAGCGGGACCCACACTGGGAGATGTTATATGCTGCATATAGATTTTCATCTTCCAAGATCTCACGAAAGCGGGACCCATGTCGGAAACTACTGTTGTAGGGATTAAGGTTGTGTAGATATTGTATTTGTGCCCCGCCCTTGCCTGAAGTGGGATATGTTATTGTATACTGCTACATATAGATCTCCACAGATCCTGCAAAAGTGGGACCCACGTCAGGATTTTGGTGGTTATAAGGATAAGGTTGTATAAATCATCTACCCGACTCTTGATTGAAGTGGGATATGTTGTGTAAGGCTGCCTGCATGTAGATCTCCGAGGTCCTGAAAAGTGGGACTCACATTAGGAGTGGTCGTAGGGACAAGGTTGTATACATCTTACGCTCGACTCATGCTTGATTGAAGAGGTATACGTAGCGTAATTATGCATATAGATCTTTGCAGATCCCGCGAAAGTGGGACCCACACTATGAGTTCGACTCAAAGTGGGTGTATTGTGTAATTTTGCATGTAGATCAAGTTGGACCCACACTATGAGTTCAACTCCTACTTGAAGTGGGTTGTGTAATTTTGTAAGTGATATATATGTAGTGTAATTTTGCATATAGATCTTCCCAGATCCCGCGTAAACAGGATCCACATTATGGGTTATAGTCCTATCTTGGTGAGGATCTCGGGGTGGTCTAGTTTTGAAATATATGATGAAGCTACTCTTGCTTTCGTGTTCTCTCATATCGATTTTACATTTTGAACCCTTGAATGCAGGGTTTCTCTGGGTTCGGTATAGGTATAAAGACAATATCATACGACTGATTTGTTCCTTCCACTTCAACATCGACACAGATGCAAGGGCAGAAGCCGATTTCATCGATAAATACAAGGATTAATCACTCACTCGATCGCTCGAGTTGATGAGTTGAGTTTATTGGTTGGTCCATGTAATTTCGATTGATCGACGACAGTAATCTAGCTTTGCTTTGGTTGGTGTCAGAGACTCAGTCATGGTGGAAAACATATGAATGAAGGGAATACATGTAGGAGTTGGTAGACCAGAAAAATGCTCCATAATGATAATGATAGTAGTGTAGGAGATTCCAGATGAATCATGGAATGGGTTTTGGTATTTTGTTCAGGGTTGATGTACACATTTTGTTTGGATTCATAATTTCCAGCATCAAAGTAGAATTGTTTCTCATCTTCAATCCCCTCCTTATCTCTTGCTTTTTTTAGTGTGCTGTATTAGCCTCTATACATTCTCTGATCCAGAAACTGTTGCAACTTCTATAGTTAGCCAAAATCACATATTGACACATCAGTATCTATTTTTCTACCTGAAGTTTGTATTTCAGAATATCTGTTAGTGAACAATTATGCTATTAAGAGTAAACAACTTAATATATACAAGTGAAGAATGACCTTATTTGAAGCACAAATTTTAAAAGCATGTAATAAATTGCAGGTTGCTATTTGCCTACTAAGGCCGTGTTCTATACTGCGGTTGGCAAACTGCGGTGCCACAACCCACCACATTTCACCACAAATCATTCCTTTTTTCTCTCCTCACTTTTCTCCTCTACTTTTTACATTCCCTCTCCTCTCCTACCCCACATACCAATAACCTACCACAATTTCACCACACCCCACCACAATTCCACCACATCTCACCGCAATATAGAACACGACCTAAAAAGTATCGATCGTGTCCCCGAGGTTACTAAAATCTACATATTATCTTAAAAGACACCTTAGCAAATATTATTTTGATCAAGTTATTTGATTATTATTTCAATTATAAAACTTTGTCTGGTGTACTGCTTTGAAAAACTAAAACATTGTGACCGATTTATGTTAATGTTAATGTTAATGTCTACACCCTACACATGTGATAATAATTAAGAAATAAGAATTGTCATGTTGGGTGCATCAACTTCATTCGATAAGGACCCTCTTGTTTAATAAGTCTTTGGATTGGATTTAAAATAAATTTAAAAAGTAACCTCATTTCCTGCCTTTAAGATTGTTCCATATATAGTTTGAGAAAGAGATTTTCTTGAACTCAAGTCCATCCAGTTGAATACTTATCCCATCAACATGCATATATGTTAAAAAAAGAAAAAGAAAAAAAAGAAACCAATGCAAAAGGTGTCACACAGTTATATTGACACGTAGCAAACCCCTGCTGATGTGGCATAACTTCACATCAATACACAAGCTGACGTGGCCAGCCATTTGTCTTAGACCCAAGATAGCACCGCCATATAATCATATATACTCTCTCAATATAAGAAACTCTATCCGAAGTGTGTTTCTCTGTTCATTTTCGAGCAAGTTTAAATTACACTACAAATCAATCAGGAGCCCAAAAAAAAGGGAAAAGAAAAAGAAATGGCAGCACATTTGAGGGATGAGGAGGGGCACCCGATACAGCTGACCGACGAGATGGGCAACCCGGTCCAGCTGACCGACGAGCACGGGCAGCCCATGCACCTCACTGGAGTTGCCGTCACCACCGAGCACGGGCAGCACCACCATGAACATGCACCGGGATATACGGCGGCGCCGCCCATCTCCGGCGGCGTTGGCGGCGGCGGTGGCCGGACGTTGGGGGCGGCGTTGGCGGGGGAGGAAGGAGGAGGGCAGTATCAGCCATGCCGTGAGACGATGGAGGTTGGTGGTGGTGGTGGGACGGTTGGCGGGGAGGTTCAACGTAGCGGGTCGAGTTCTAGCTCCGGCACCTCGGTGAGCCTCCTAGCTAGCTATATATACTTTTGCATTGAAATAAGTTGATTTTTTATGTGACGAGTTTGTGTAAAGTTGGCAAATTTAAAAATCGATCAAAATTAGAACTCTGAAATCTTACCTATAGCAAGGTATGGAGGGGTTGGATGGGATAGTCCTGCCTCAAAATTATTTTAACTTAAAAGAGACTGATTTCAATTGAGTCAAGATCTAAAAATTGTTGGTTATCTACTATTTTAATGAAAAGAGTAAGAGTAGAAGAGGTTTAAGGAATCATTTTACTTTAGTCTAGTATAATCTATGGTGAATCTTTTTTTTTTTTACCAATTATTCAGATTATGAACAAATAATAAATTTAAAAATATCAGTAAATTTTACAAAAAATTACTCGGAGGTATCCCAATATTTATTTGGGGAAATTATTTTTTGGTACCTAACTTTTCAAAACTCATTTTGAGGTTACTTTTTGTGTTAGTAATTATTTGGTGTTTTTCCGACCATCAATTTTATAAAGTGACCGAAATGTCCTTATTCTTCTTTTTAAGAGTATTTCTTAAAAAATGGAAGAACAAGGGTATTTCGGTCACTTAACCAAATTGATAACCGAAAAAACACCTAATAATTTCTAACCCAAAAAGTAAGGGTACTCCAAAATGAGTTTTGAAAAGTTGGGGTACTTGAAAATATTTCACCAAAAGTTAGGGTACCTACGAGTAATTTTTTGTAAATTTTACAATGATATGAATAAATTTATGATGAAGTTTATAATGAATATTAATGATTTTTTTTTATAATTTAACATCTACACCTTATATCTCATGTCGTGGCATGGGACCATTCAACCAAAAAACCTTGAATTCCTAGACTATATGTATAGTTTTAAAAACAAATGGTACACTGAGTTTTGGTTGAAAGTTGCAAGTTTACTTATTTCTCCTTGGTGTTTTATTGTTGTAGTCGGAAGATGAGGCCCAAGAAGGCCATGAAGGTGAAGCCACAGGCACAGGGACGACAAGGAGGAAGAAGAAAGGGTTGACGCAGAAGATCAAGGAGAAGTTAACCGGCAGCGGAAAACACAAAGAAAAAGACGAAACTACCCCTCAACATACAACCTCGACCACCACGGTGACCTCCACAACCTCGGTGGAACACCACGAGCACGAGAACAAGAAGGGGTTGATGGAGAAGATCAAGGAGAAATTACCCGGCACCGGTCACCACTAAATTTCGATGCCAAATGTTGTATTTAGTTGGGCTAAAGTTGGTTTGATTTTCTGTTGTAGGTTTTATGTTAGATTTGTTTGGTTTCATGATGGGATTGTGTATTTTGTGTAATAATGTTGACTGTTCTAAACTGTTTAGACTATGTTGTGAGGTAGTGTTTGGCAATGTTTTGGTTTACATTTCTGTGTAGGTATGGCTTTAGAGTTTTAACAACTTTGGACTTTGACTTGGTGGTGGTTAGACTTATGCATATAAGATAAATGAGAACTCTTAAATAGCAAAATGTACATTCTAGTATGAGATTGTTTCGCATAAATTAATTGTTAGATGAATCCTTATATTACAACTAGTCAAGAGCTCATAGTCTTGTGAGATGAATCTTGACATTATGACTAGTCAATTGTGAGGTGAATTCCGAACATTACAACTAGTAAAGAGTCATTCCGACTAAGTTGTTAATCATTCCTATAATCATATTATTACAAAGTTATACAAAATTATTAATCATCCCTATAATCATATTCAATACAAAGTTATACAAAATTACACGTTTCACGATAAATTTGTAATGAGACAATCTTAATTCTTGAACACGGTTTATTTTCCAACATATATACATATATATAAGTGAACAATCACACCAATAAAATTGAACGAGTGTTCAATGGTTAATTGCATCAAGAAACTGGAAACTGAAACCAAATCGCAACAGGCGGTTAACTGCTTTTTGTTCCAATTTACTGTTAACCGCGATTAATTTGGTTCTTAGAAATTTAAAAGAGCAGTCATTGAAGAAAATATAACCTCTATATTTCAAATTTTACTTTTTGCCACTGAATTGATCAAATTCATTTAACCACGGTTAACCACTTTACAAAAAAGTACAACCAAAACTTAAACCGGTTAAACTGTTTTGATTAATCGAAATCACAATTTTCAAAAAAATCAAGACGATCAACCATTAATACCAATTCAGTTTTTGCAATTCGATTTTCAATTTTGATTTTTCTTGAATACTGTACCATATTAGCAAAAGTTTGAGAAGCACGTAATAAATTGCAGGTTGTAACTGTAATTTATTATGTGCTCTGGAGCATGTGCTCCAAATTTTATAATTGTTCACTTAAATATATTAGGTTGTTCACTCTAATAAATATGATTGTTCACTCTGATTATTATGATTGTTCATTCACAAATGTTTGGAGCACATATTCCGGATGCATCTAATATATATTGGGCTGTAACACAAGAAAAAGGGCTTGGGTATGGGCTCAAACTCAAGTTCCGGGTCAGCCCACGAGCCCGCGATTCATGACCGAGTCACACGGCTACGTTCACCGGTTGACCACCTTAGAGAGAGAAGCAAACCACCATTATTAATAGACCAATTTGCCCTTTTCCTTTTTAGTTTTTTGCTCTTTGGCGCCCGCCATTAACACCGTTCATCGCCATTTTTAGAGAGAGAAAGAGAGAGATTTGAGGGAAGAAAATTCACGTTTTAGATTCCCCCCCTTTTTCTCACACGCTCAAACCCTCCATTTTTTCTGCTCACTCAATCTCACTGTAACCCTCACTCTAAACCCTAACTCTTCCCTCAAAATTCGCCCATTTCCATGGCTTCCGAGCAGCAGTTGGACGCCATTAAGGTAACTCAACTTCTTCGGTTCGATTTTTGCATGTTCGAATTCGCGAAATTCTAGGGTTTTTGGTCTTGATTGGTGTTTTTTTTACTGATTTTGCTCGAAATTAGGGCGCGAAAGTGCTCATGGTTGGTGCAGGTGGTATCGGCTGCGAACTTCTCAAAACCCTTGCTCTATCCGGCTTCCCAGACATTCATATCGTGAGATTTCTGCATCTTTCGTCGTTTTACTGTTTACTGAAGTGATTTTTGAGAGTGATGTAGCGTGCGAGTTGAGATTTTGTGGGGTTTCTGTGTTTTAGGGTTTCTCATTTGAGCGTGCTCAAGTGCTAGTAGCTTGGAGTATCTGTTAAATTATGTAATACAATGTGATAATTATATGTAAAAATAAGTATATGTATGTGTGTGTTAAGTTATAAACTATCTGGTGTTTTGTTAGAGTCTGCTATTCTGTGAGGATGGGTTTTCTATTGTGGCTAGAGCTGATTGTGATCGGATGCAGACTTTTATATAAGTGAAATTTTGGGTGATTTTTTCGCATGATGGTAATTTTATGAAGTATAATGGTGATGTTTCTATCGTCGCAGTAGTTGGAATTGAGCTAGGACTTGCAGATCCTTGAGCCTCAAAACTTAAGACTTGTTCGTCAGCTTGAGCATCTCACTAGGTCCCAATATTGGCTGGGGTAAAGTTTTTAAATCCCAAACAAAACATCTAGTTCAGCAGTATTGAAAAAGCAATAGTGTGAAATGAGAAAGAATGAGGACTAAGTTACAGTGGTGTTTTTGGGGTTCATAGAATACAGCTAGAAGAATAGCGGTGCTTGTCATGGTTTTAATGTTTGATGTTAGTAGTTAGATTTGGGATGTGTTCAAATGATGGAGGACTGAGTTTTTCTGTTGGAAATCTGAAGATAGCGGTGTCTTCTGTGGAGGAGAGTACTTTTTGCAGGAGGAAGAAATATCTATGCCTGGAAGTTGAATGCATGCAAAGTGAGAGTCGAGGAGTGGATTTGCAGTAAATGAGTTCATCTATAGGCAAGAGACAAATTGACATTTATGCTAAAATTGGTATGGGCATACCTAACAAAAACAAATGTATTGGGCTTATACGAGCTTAGCTGGTTTGGGATTTATTACTATTTACTCGGGCAAAGTGTGAGTTATCTCAGTTTTGGTTGAATGTTCGTGGTTATTTTAAATTAAAAGATAAATGTGACATTGAGTTCACTGATGGTTGATACTTGAGGATGATGTATGTCTGTGATATATAAAACATTGAACTAGTTTAGCTGCTTTAATTGCTCTTGTGATAGAAACCTGAGCTGATTTTGTAACTTATCATGTGGTCAGGCTAAATGTCCGCCTATATAATACGTTAGACTGACATTCTTTTTTGCAAAATGATTGCTTTGGATTACGTATATTGTTTCAAATCAGCTAATAAGTTCATTACTTTATTAGCTCCTAGCTCAGTAGCAAAAAGTAGGGAATACCGGAATAGTTTCATCATGATGCATTTTGCTACTCCATTATAATTCTCGATGAAAAGTTTGCCTAGTCCAACTTTCTAAGCTGATCCAGTATATGCAGTAAATGCCTATTCCAACTTTCACGATGAAAAAGAAGACTTGTAAAAGTAGTTGTTTTTATCTGAATCCGATGTGGGAGCACTATTCATTGATGCATGAGTCCATAGTAACTAGTAAGCTAATAACATGCTCTTCTATTTGCAGATTGACATGGACACAATAGAAGTCAGCAATTTGAACAGGCAGTTTTTGTTCCGACAATCGCATGTGGGACAGTCCAAGGCAAAAGTATGTTATATGTCATGGACTATGGTTATTAGTTCATGGTTGATTGTGTTCAGAGTTTGCGTAATATGATCATGGACTAATGTTTATTGGTTCATGGTTGATTGTGTACTGAGTTTGTTACTCTGAAATCTTTCCCAGGTTGCTCGTGATGCTGTATTGAAGTTTAGGCCTCATATAAACATTACAGCATACCATGCAAATGTGAAGAGTCCTGACTTCAATGTTGACTTCTTTAAAGAGTTTAGTGTTGTTCTGAACGGCCTTGATAATGTGGATGCTAGACGTCACGTAAATCGCCTTTGCTTGGCAGCTGGTGTCCCATTAATTGAGAGTGGTACTACTGGGTTCCTGGGGCAGGTGAGTTTTCTGTTATTCTTGGAAAATTCCAATCTGGACATGAGAACTTTACGGATAGGGTTGCCTTTGCTATTTGTTTTCTTCCTTTTTTTCGCACTCTCACATGATTCTTCAATACTTTGCCTAAAGATTTGTCACTTCCTCCAAACAACCAAGGTGGAAGATATTGATGTAAATGTGTTGTATTGGCTACTAGCAAGCTGAATCATGCAATTGGTAGTCTGTGTCATCTTGGCCTAGAACTTGGTCTTGTTGTTAACCTCAGTGACAAAGATAGATGGATTTTCCCATTTGATCCATCTTAAGTTTACTTTGGTACCTTTGCAAAATAGAGACATGTGCTTTTGAAGGATCATGTTCACAGCTAGCGTTTGCATCCATTCTTTCGTGGGCTTAGTGGAAGTTTCATGTATACCTCGTGTTCTTGGTAAACACTGTCTGGTAAATGTCTATTGTTCATGTTAGATTATGGTTTCTTTCTTGACGTATGCCTCATCTACTGAGCAATGCTGTGAGAACATATATTTTTGTGATTCCTCATGAAGGCTGATGATTTTGTAGCTCATTATTATTGAAGATTTACCTTAGTTGAAGCTTGAAAGTATACCCATACATATGAATTGCTTTGACAGCTCGTCCATCAGCCTGAGCTTTCAAGGTTGCTGTTTTCCACATAATGGACCTTCATTAAGGTGTCTATTTCTGGTTTTCAGTACCGTTGTCTGGACTCGGGGCTCACTAGTTTTTGCTCTAGCATGAAATCATGGGCCTGTATGACCTCATTCCTTGAGGCTTTATTTCTGTTGCTGTCAGGGTTTGACTATTTATCTTTGAGTTTCTCTAAATAGTCTTTTTTGGTGTGCTGGTGTGCAGGTCTCTGTGCATTTGAAGGATAAATCTGAATGCTATGAATGCTATCCTAAGCCTGCTCCAAAAACTTACCCTGTTTGTACTATTACGAGTACCCCTTCAAAGGTATTTAGCTGCCGCTTTCTTCCCGCTCCTTTAAAAAGTTACCCTTTTGTACTATTTCTGATGCCACCCTGTCTTGCTCAGTTTTGTATGTCAGTAGATGCCAGTTGATTTTGTGTTGCAGATTTTGATTTATGCTCTGCATTGCAGTTTGTTCATTGTATAGTTTGGGCCAAGGAGCTGCTTTTCGCCAAGCTGTTTGGTGACAAGAATCAGGATAATGATCTGAATGTGCGCTCGGGTGATGGTGCTAGTTCCTCAGAACATGCAGATGATGTATTTGAGCGTAGAACTGGTGAAGATCTTGAGAATTATGCAAGGAGGATTTATGATCATGTATTTGGCCACAATATTGAAATGGCTCTGTCAAATGAAGAAACATGGAAAAATCGCACCAGACCAAAGCCGATATATGTCAAAGATTTGCTACCTGAAATCCAGCAAAATGGCAATTTGGATAAAAGCTCCTCTGGAGATGATGACTCATCTTCTGTCTCAGCAATGGCAAGTTTAGGGCTCAAAAATCCCCAGGATGTTTGGAGCCTTGAAGACAACTCTCGAGTTTTTCTTGAGGCTTTCAAATTATTTTTCTTGAAGAGAGAGAAGGTTCACCTATTATGTTTCTCCCATATTTTGATAAGTTAGAGATTTTAATTGGCGTTGGGTTATTGAATATATATAATCATACATTTGTGCAGGAGATCGGAAGCCTATGTTTCGATAAGGATGATCAGTTAGCTGTTGAGTTTGTCACAGCTGCAGCTAATATAAGAGCTGCCTCTTTTAGTATTCCTGTGCACAGTCTATTTGAAGCTAAAGGCATTGCTGGAAACATTGTTCATGCTGTTGCTACAACAAATGCTATAGTTGCTGGATTGATTGTTATTGAGGCTATTAAGGTGCTACAGAAGGACCTGCATAACTTGAGGTCGGTCCTAGGATATGTCTTGTATCTTCCCGTATGCATTTTATTTTCAATGCATATGTTCTGTTTGAGTATTATTCTTAACTGAAGAACTGGCTGCTTAATTGTGGATGTTCGTTTGTTGTGGATGATCACATTTAATGACGAGTCACTTCTTATCCCAGTGACATTTCATCTACCATTTTACGCTAGTTTTTTTTAAAATTTTTCTTTTTTCAGATTTGCGTTCCAATGCTTATTTTCTTTCCATCATGTCAATTTTAGGATGACATACTGTAACGAGATTCCTACAAGAAAGATGCTCCTGATGCCGGTTGAGCCATTTGAGCCTAACAAAGCATGTTTTGTTTGTTCTAAGGTAGACTCTTGGCTTTTCCTTGAAACCCCCCCCCCCCCCCCAACCAGCTTTACCTTTTCTGTTGTTCCAAGTCTGACTTCCCCCCTTGGTCTTTGGATGCTGTGGTTATATATTTCAAATAGACGCCATTGACACTTGAGGTCAACACTTCCCGAACAAAGTTGCGTGACTTTGTTGAAAAGATCGTCAGAGCAAAACTGGGCATGAACCTTCCAATGGTCATGCATGGTTCCTCCCTTCTATACGAGGTTGGTGATGACCTTGATGAAGATATGATACGAAACTACGAAGCAAACCTTGAGAAGGTAGGAGTCGGGATTTTCTCTTTCGTTGGATTAGGTTCATGTGTATATTCTGTTCACTAAAATTCTCTTCTGACTTTAATTTCTGCATCAGGTTCTTTCCGAGCTCCCAACTCCAATCACGGGTGGGACGGTGATTACAGTTGAGGATCTTCAGCAGGAGTTCACCTGCAACATCAACATAAAGCAAAGGTTCTCCTTCGATGCCATGCCATCACTTCTTTCTATTTTTTCCCACCTGTTAATTTTAATCTTCAGTTATGACTATATGGGCTAAACGCCTAAACACAATCACCATTGTTGTTAAGATCTAGACAAAGATTATCATGTCTCCTACGTTTGACCACTTGGTGGTTGTTGGGGATGTATACTAGGGGATTTCACTTGGAATAGAAAAGGAGACTTGGAGATTTGAGGGGTGAATTTGCTCACAATCAAAAAACCTAAAGTTGGCTTTCATTAATAGAAGATCAAGGGCATCCCCCCTCCCCCTTCATCTACTATACTTTTGCTGAAGTCAATTGTTTCATAAAATTTGGTCCTGTTCGTTAAAGGGGTAAGGTAAGGTTAGATAAAGTAAGGTTGGATAAGTATGCGTAAAAGTTGAAAAGTCGGGTGTTCAAAATATGGGTAAAAATGGGTAAATTCATTGAAATCATGAAGATTTTCTTCTTGATTTTCCCCCAAGAAATGGTTTGCAAATAGGACACAAAAGAGTGTCTGCTTCTATTAAGTGAAATGATTGGAATCGACATGGTTTCCTATTCTTAGAACATTTAAAACCCAAGAGCTTAAATTCAACTATGTCCTCGTATTTCTGTGTCCGAAGCTATGCATCTATGCGCTGGTATGTGAACAATTCTTTATGGGTTTTTGCAGGGAGGAGTTCGATGAAGAAAAGGAGCCAGATGCCATGGTTCTTATCGGATGGTCTCAGGCTCCTTCAACAGAATCAGATAAGAGCCCTCTTAGGAACGGTGAAAGTGTAGCTGCAACAACTCAAGAAACGCCTTTGGACGCTGAAGAGGTGTCGGTTTCCGATGTCAACCCAGCATCCAAGAAAAGAAAATCATCTGCAATTTCAGATGATTCCACGTCTCAATCCGACCTAAAAATGAAAAAAGAGGTAATTGTAGAGGACGACGGTGATGATCTTGTCATAGTTGAGCAATGGAATCCCGATCTTGCCAAGAAGAAAAGACTGGTATAGACTGTCACGGTTGTTTCTTCTAAATGATTGTTTTGCCCTAATTTTCCTCCATTAGATAGAGGACTGTGAGAACTCCCTTAGGATAGGATTTAGGTTTTCTCTGAGCTTAGTTCTGAATCTATGTATTTGCCATTTTGCCACACTGACAGCATTGTTGTACACGTGCGATTCAGCTTGGGAAACAGCAGTGCAAATTTGCGCGTTTTATTCATAATCTGTGCAACTGAATCTCTGCTTTTGTGCAGATTGCCTATTTCTGGCTGTTAGTTTGCTGGAACAAGGGTTTTTCGGTGTCCAGGGATTTGGCTGCTGTCTGCTGCGTCCGTCTTATTCTGTTTGCCGCTGTTTATCTTTACTTCCGAGTATGTCCATGATATGTCAGGTTTTATCGGTATCCTGATGTAGGCATTTTGTTTTGGTAAATGTAAATGTCTAGGTTAGTTCTGCAATGCCAATGGGTTATAAGTCTTCCCATTGTGTCAGCATTAGTGGTTATTTTCTAGCCTAATTTGGTTGGGTTGATAATAATTTGGTTGGCAGTATCTCATGAAGATTGAAGACAAGAATGCAACATCGTAACTCGTGAGTTCACCAGCTCCAAATCTAGGGGAGCGTATGGTAGAATTTTGGAAAAATTTTACGGGAAAACTTTTTATGGTGCATTTGTTAGTTTCCTGGGAAAAACTTTTTCAGTAAAGACTTTTCCTAGGGTCCATCGGAAAAATGTTTACTGAGCTTGAGAGTGAAATGATGAGTCCTACACTAAAATTTTCTCATCTATTTGTCACAACTAAACTTGGGAAAGTTTATCCACTTGAAACAGTTGACTAACTTTCCTGGGAAAGTTTTGGAACCGAACATTTTGGAGTCGAACGCTGTCTTGTTGAGTTTGGCGTGAAATAATGGATACCAAATAAAACTTTCCCACTCCTAAAACTTGACCAAACATGAAAATTTGGCAACCAAATGCTCACTAGAATTATGCTCGAGAGTTGGAGGGACTTTGCAACTTCTACTCATGAATTGGATTTAAACAAAATTGTGAAGATTTTCTTATAGATTTGTGATAATTTGGTAGGTGACACTAATTCTAATGGTTTAGCTTTCTTCTACGGTTCTACTTAATTTAATGGGTAGTATTAATTTGATTGGCGTGAAGACTTCGGATGGATTTCTAAGTTTTTCGATTCATATGAACTATGCATGTATGAAGTGAACATAACTATTGTACTACCAACTTACATGAAAGTTCCCTAAGATAAAAAAAAATCCTAACTGTCCCTAATTTGACTATATACTCTAAAGAATCTAAAGAAAAGCAGTTTCAACTCTCAAGATGATCAAGCCAGTGAAATAGTTCCTTTCGAAAATCGGACATTCCTTGCTATTTCGATTTTTGTCGGACAAATATGACCCTGAACAGAGGCAAAAATCATCGTCAAAAGCCATCCTTGAAATCGGTTACCTTTCTGTACAACTAACGTTATTATGTTGTTAATGCCTTCCTATCTTCCACTAAGGTTGTTGAATTGGGACAGCAATGCAGCCAAACACTTCTCGGCCGCCTCGACAAACTTTGCAATCGAATCCGGGCTTACTGACCCGACTAAAACTGGGTCTATAATCTTCTCTGGGTTCCCTTTTCTCTTACACTGCATGGCCCAGTCAGCCAGGTTGACCTGTTCCCTCGGAAGTGTTGGGCTGATTGCGGCCCGAGCACAGAGTGCCTCAAGCAGCACAACCCCGAATGAGTACACGTCGGATTTTTCGGTCAGCTGTTGTTTTCGGAAGTACTCTGGATCTAGATATCCAAAACTACCCTTAACTGCAGTACTGACGTGGTCCGCCTGCTGACCCGGCCCATCTTTGGAGAGCCCAAAGTCGGCCATCTTAGCAACAAAATCTTCATCCAGGAGGATATTGGTGGTCTTAACGTCCCGATGGATGATCCCCTGGGTCGACCCGGTGTGCAAGTAGTGGAGCCCACGGGCCGCCCCGATGCATATTTCGAGACGTTGCTTCCACGACAATGGGGGTAGGTTCTTGCCATAAAGGTGGTCCCGAAACGGCCCGTTGGACATGTACTCATAGACCAGGATCATCTCGTTGTTCTCATCACAATACCCTATTAAGGACACCAAGTGCTTGTGACGAAGTTTGGACAACAATTTTATCTCTGTCATGAATTCATTGATTCCTTGCTCTGACTGGGGGTTACCTCGCTTGACCGCCACCTGGACATACCAATATTTATCGTCATTGTTTGACTTTTGGTGAATCGAAAGCAACGATATGAATTTTGGAAGATAATATACTGCACTTTGTGGGTATTGATTAGTACATAAGATGTTTAGAAAAACTTTTGTTGAAGTTCTAGTAAAGAAAAAATAAATTATGTAGAAGGATAATCAATTAGATTCCACTTTGTGGATATTGATTAGTGCATATGATGTTTAGAAGAATTTTTGTTGAAATTCTAGTAAAGAAAAAACAAATTATGTAAAAGAATAATCAATTAGAGTAATTTTCCTGTGCCATGAATAATTGGATTAGTATATTTAAGATTTTCAAGGATGAAAAAGAAGATTTATTATGAGCCAATTGCTTGTGATTCCACATCAAACAAAACTTGAATATATTTTCCTTTCTACTATTACTACTAACCTGAGTTCCATCCAAAACTCCTAGGTAAACATTGCCAAACCCTCCAACACCAATGATGCCACTTGAATCAAAGTTCTTGGTACATTCTTGGATCTCATTAAAAGTGAAACTCCGGCCGAACCCACCATTGTGGGACCCAGACCGACTTTTGCTAGCCATGAAGGTGGACTGGCCGGCGTGGACCGGAAGTAACCATGATGAGAAGCTTTTCCTGCTCTCCCAATCTTGTGGTCTCCTTTTCCACTTGACCACCATGGCCCCTAGCCCAACAAATGCCCCAAACATCATGGTTAGCCCAACAACGGCAACAGTGTGCTTTCCTCCAAAGACACCCTTACTTTTTCGTCCTTGTGGCCCAACATCCCCGTCCAAGCTACTTGCGGAGTTGTTCATTTTGAACACCTCTAGTCCATTGAGGATTGCATTTGTTAGACCAGAGTCCAACTGTGTTGGTCCGATTTGAATTGTGAGCTTATCTTTCATTAGAGGGGGGTTGACGACAACGTCTTGGTAGAAAGGTGTTGCGAGCCGGTTAGTGATTGAGGACAAATCAAGAGCCCCTGGTATTGCCATCTTTCCGTTGATGTAGATATTGAAGTATAACTCGTTGAGGGCTTTGCTAATAATGTCACAAAAATGGAGACGGACCATGTGAAAATAAGACTTATTAACGTTGAATTCCCATGTTATATTGAAGTTTTGCTTTAAAGTATTGGAATCGGCCATCTCAACAGCTGAGGCATAGACTGTTTGTGGGGCTATGTAAGGGGTGACCTCGTCCGGGTATCTAATGGTGGAAGTTTGGACACTAACACTCTTTGCCATTTCTTTGGTCTTAATGAAGTCCATGCCGTCATATTGGGTTGATAAGTCTAGGGATCGGGTTGAGTCACTTATGATATTTGATGGTGCGGTTGCCACCTCTATAGCATTCACGTAGGCTGCAGAATTTTGTTTAGGCAAAAACCTAATATCAAAACTTTTTGCATTCACATGGACAAGGTACTCCTTCATGGTGACACCCTTCGGGGTGAAATCATGAAGTAGGGTGACTTGATCCGTCATGACGCTGAATGTGGCCTTGTCAAGGTTAAAGACATCATTTTTAAAAGGGAAAAAGTGTAGTCGAACCCAATGCCAATCTGAATCTTGAAGGGGGAATGTAAAGGATGCATCACTTTTGAACACACGAGCAGCTCTATAAATGGGGGAAGGAACCTCGTTTAAGTCAGCATCATATATAAGGTGTTTGTCTTCCGCTTGAAGAAATTTTTTTCCTTCATGATCGGCCAGGAAGTTCTTACCTTCCGGGGTGGTGAGTGTGGCCTCACTTCCACATGCAATGTAAAATTTATCCTTTGGATTAAAGGATGTTGGGGTCGCAATGACAATAGGGTGAAACAGAGATAAGATGAATAAAAGAAAAAGGTAAAGAACATGAAAAATGGACATGGAGAAGGAAAACAAGGAGGAATGATAAAGGACAATTGGTAGTTTATTCTTATTGGTCATCATCATCCCACCTAACCCAAAAGGGAAGAGAGGGGGTGTGGGCTAGGAAGCAAACACAAGGAAGCCAAAATTAGGAAAATGGTTTAACATGTTGAATGTAAAGCATCGTTGGATAGATTTTGTGTATTTTTTTCTCTCTTGGAAAATAGAAAATGTGTGATGTTCTAGGCTGGTTTTTCGTATTATCTTGGATACATGGCGATTATGATTGGATTTAGATATCTTCCAAAAATGGTGCCAAATTTATAGGGTTGTCAATACCTTTCTTTTTAGATTTTTGCTATCTTATGCTTTATTTAGCAAGTAGTGATTATTAAAGGTTATCTGTATTATGGACTAATAAGAGTGAGTTGGATAAAAACTATAGTTTAGGAGGTGTCATTTTGTATGATAAGTTGCATACTTTTTAAAAGTTCCAATAGACAAAGACAGTTTAATATAAAGCATAAGAAAATAAAACGTGAAATCTAAATGAAATGTTATGTTAAAAAATCCATTAATATTATATATACTTCTTCTAAATAACTTTATTTTATTTCCATTGATTAGAACTATCCTATTATATATACATGAATATTCAATACAATTGATTCCTAAAAAAATAGAAATTTACTTGAAAGCTTTATGTTTCAACTCTAGAAATTCATTGAACATGTAAACACAAGTAGTAAAACACTAGTCTAAATGAAGGGTTGGACCATACATATAGTCATATTATCCTAGTTAAACAAGTAAAATAAACCTGAATTTATAAAAGACATGATTTTTCCTTTCATTTTTGTTCTAATATATTCCATTGTTATTTATATCACAAAAAGAAAAATGTTTTACATATCTATATACATTGATGGACCCAAAATATTTTACTTTGCTTAAGTACAATCTTAGTTGGAAAATATTTTTTTTTCTTAATTATTCTAATTACATTGATGCCCAAAATACTGTAGATACATTATAACTATTATACCAAAAATTGTATAATATATTATTATTCAATATCTCTTGAAATATTGTATATTAGCATAAAAAATCCAAATATAATTGTACTTGAAAAATACTCTAAGTTGAAAAGAATGGGTCTAAAACAGCATTAACATGTATATATATATTTTTTGGATAGAAAATTACTACCATCTCCGTTTCATGTTAATTGTCGTCTTTGAAAATCGTGTAATCAAATTTTAAAAATTTCGACTATAAATTTCTCAATATATACAATAACTTGCTATATAAAATTATCACTATTAGATTTATAACAAAAAATACTATGTAAGAATATTAATAAAAAATAACATTAAAAACCGTAAAAATCAAAATTACGATAATTAATAGGCAATCCATGAAGTATAAATCAACATGTATTAGTAACATTTAGCAATAGTATCAGCATATTTTATTATTTTCCCTATCTAAAAATTAAATTTGTTTTTCCGGCTTATTTGCTGGAACCCTCCTTGCTTTCTTTCTTCTCAAAGTCTCTCTCTTTCTCTCTCTCTCTAGCGGGATCAGTAGCAGCACATCGAAGAAGCTCAAATCGACGACTGTAATGGCGACCGAAGAAGATGTTCGTCGTCGCACAGCAATTGCTGATTACCGCAAGAAACTGCTTCAGCATCGGGAGCTTGAATCTCGTAATCGCAAAGGTTTCACCGATTAAACCCTAATTTTTCCAATTTTTTCCCAATGTTTTTGGTAGATTCGTCTGATTTTCTCGTGTTTGGATCTTTGGAGGATTGTTGTTTCATTGTGTTGCGTGTTAATTTAGGATTAATGGTGGTTAATTGTGCTCATTCTTGCTGTATATTCTTCAATTATTGAGTAGTGTTAATTGTTAGTTAAGAACGATAGGAATGCTAACATAATTGAAGTTACTTTCTTCAATTATGTTTGTGGTTTATGAAATTGAAGCTTCATTGTTAATTGAGGATTAATGGCGGTTGATTATGCTCATACCTGCTGTATCTTCTTCAATTGTTGTGTAGTGTTAATTGTTGGTTAAGAACGGTAGGAATGCTAACTTAATTGAAGTTACTTTCTTCAATTATCTTTGTTGTTTATGAAATTGAAGCTCAGTTTCAGTGAATTCTATATCAATTTTGTTTCACATTTAGGCTTTTTAGGAAATTGGTTTTACTAAATAGATGTTATTAGGCTTGTCTAAGTATGAAACGTAATAACATCTATTTAGTTTGGATTGGATGCATTAGTATGTGGCAAAGGTTGGAGCTTTTGATACAGACTTCAATTTGTTGAACTTGTTCATCTGTAAAACCTGATCAATTTGTAGGATATTTAGATAAACACAGGAGCTTCAACAAGTTGTTAATTAATTATCTGAATTCTCGCTTGGATCAGTAAAACCTTAGCTTATGAGGTTGGCAAGTGAAAAATTGTGTATTAGTTGAAGGGATATGCGACCGGGGATTAGGCCAAATGGTTTAGTGTTGTTCTTTCTTGGATGGAAAGAATGTGTAGTGATTTATTGATTGCTGTTCCGTCAAGCTAGGATTTCTAGCAAACAGCATCTGTAGACAATACCGCAATACGGCAATAGCCATGTTTATATAGTGAATCGGGGAAGTGCACGGTCATGTAAGTTATGCATTTCTTACATACCCTACCCTATGCTAGCTCACCTGTCTTCCCCTTATTGTTGCGGTCTTTGCAGATTTCCTCCATTTCTTGTTTGCGATGTTAATTTTGCTAGTTATTTTATTTTTTTAAATGATAGTTAACATTGAATGAAACCCAATGTATGCAGTGAAGGAAGAATTGCGAGCGGCAAAGAAGGAGTTTGCTAAGACAGAAGACGACCTAAAATCTCTTCAGAGTGTTGGACAAATCATTGGGGAAGTTCTTAGACCCCTTGACAATGAACGATGTAATTGATCTCTTCTTCTTATTTTTTTTAATCCTCATTTCAATTTTCTTGTGTAGTATTGTAGTAAAAGTTATATTGGCTCCCCTTCTATGTTGCTCTCTTTGATATATTTTGTTGATAGCTAAGACGGAATGAGTTATTAGAGGTTCCTGTGTGACTGTGCCTCTTGTCATTGGTGCATGCGTTAGCTTTTCCTTTGTATGTGCTTGCCCTGTCCGTAGGCATTTTATAATGCATCTTCTTTCTTTGCTCTGTTGTTTGGCGTTTTTCTCCCAGGAAACCTTTTCTGTAAATGGCTTCTTTCATTTGCTTTTCTTGCGTTTTATGAATTAGTTTTAGACAAAGTCACAATCATGCTTTCAACTGAAGCGCATGCTTTTGTTTTATGCCAGTAATTGTTAAAGCTAGCAGTGGGCCAAGATATGTTGTTGGTTGTCGTAACAAAGTGGACAAAGAGAAGCTAACTTCTGGGACACGTGTGGTTCTTGATATGACTACCCTCACAATAATGCGCGCTCTCCCTCGTGAGGTGAGATTTTCACTCTGCTATTGTGCGTTATATACTCCTTACGTCCTTAAAGGTCAGTGTCCTGTGTTTGTTTTTACGGTTCTTTGTGAATTGGTTTAACTTTTGTTGCAAAGTCGGCATTCCTTTTCCAACTTGATGAGGTGATGGGGATGGGAATTGACTCAAAAAAGCTTGGTGGAAATGCCATATTCTGCTAAGCAAAATTTTGAAATATAAAAGATAATGAAATATGCGAGTGAGTCAACTCAGATCTACTATCCTGGGGGAATTGGCGGGGATACGGCTGCTGTTGGGTGATTTTCTTAATCACATCAAAATCTTGCTATAGGTTTCCCTAGTAATAATTGAGTTAGGAATACCTAATTGCTTCATTTTGGGCTGGACATAAGTAAGGAAAAGTGGCTTCGATAAAAAGCGAACCCTAAAGGAGGGGCACGGAGAAGCAAATGTTCTTGTTTGAAAGTTTTTTCATAATCTTGATGAATAGATAGATATTATAGTCTCAAGGAAAGCTGTGGGTGATCCCACATTATTAGCTTTTGTTTTTGTGAAGATTTTCATATAGGATACTATGTTGGAGATGCCTTTGCAGTAGATTTATTTTACCAAAATTATTTTTATTGTATCTGTAGGTTGATCCCGTGGTGTACAACATGCTTCATGAAGATCCAGGGAATGTGAGCTATTCTGCTGTGGGAGGGTTGTCTGATCAGATTCGAGAGCTTAGAGAATCTATAGAATTACCACTAATGAATCCTGAGCTGTTCTTGAGGGTGGGGATTAAACCACCAAAGGTAAAGAGATAATGTCAAACACATTGCTGTCGTAATTGATTGGTGTGAACTTTTGATGAGCTGTTTTACATTCAACATCTTAATTTTGTGCAGGGTGTTCTTCTCTACGGGCCTCCGGGAACAGGGAAGACACTTTTGGCTCGAGCTATAGCAAGTAATATTGATGCCAATTTCCTTAAGGTATGAACTGATGAACTTCATATGTTGATTTTCGTTTCTTTTTCATTTTGGTAAATTTATGCTCATTTTATGTTGCAATATTATTTTTCTGCTTTGATTATGTAGGTTGTTTCAAGTGCTATTATAGACAAATACATTGGTGAAAGTGCAAGATTGATCCGTGAAATGTTTGGTTATGCCCGAGAACACCAGGTCCGATAGCAGGCATTACTCTAATATTTAAACGAGTTACCTCCCTTTTTTCCCTTTATTTTTTTCCGCGGAATAAGATACAATTTCTCTTCTCTATAGTAGTAACAAACAAATGTTCTTGTTGACAGCCGTGCATCATCTTCATGGATGAAATTGATGCTATTGGAGGTCGGCGGTTTAGCGAGGGAACAAGTGCTGATCGTGAAATTCAAAGAACACTCATGGAACTGCTTAACCAACTTGATGGTTTCGATCAACTTGGCAAGGTACCGATATGTTCTTTAGAGGAATAAAATACCTCATTTACCCTACCCAATCCAAATTTACCCATTTTTACCCGTATTTAACTTTTCAACTTTTGTCAAACTTATACCCAATCTTACCTTACCCCTCTAAAGAACTGAGTATTGTTATGTTACTGCCACATTATTTGTCACAAGTACAACATTGCAACACAGATGTGTGAAATGTCCTTATTGGTCATAATATTCTGTTTGGTCATTTCAGGTCAAAATGATCATGGCAACTAATAGACCAGATGTTTTGGACCCTGCACTTCTTCGTCCAGGTCGTCTGGATAGGAAGATTGAGATTCCATTGCCAAATGAACAGTCAAGAATGGAAATCCTAAAAATCCATGCTTCTGGAATTGCCAAACATGGCGAGATAGACTACGAGGCAATTGTCAAGTTAGCCGAGGTGAGTAGACTAACTACTCTCTCCGTTCCATATTATTTGTCGTCTTTGGAAATTGTGCTGTTAAATTTCAAAAATTTTGACTATAAATTTCTCAATATATACAATGAATTGCTATACAAAATTACCATTGTTAGATTCGTAATGAAAAATGCTATCATAAAAATATAATATTGCAATTGTTAATAATATATTTATGTAAAAAATTATCAATCAAAGAGTGACATTGGAGACCGTGAAAGTAAAAAATATGACAATTAATATGGAACGGAGGGAGTAATACATAAGCCATGTACTTTTTTTTTTGTTACCTGGTTTTTGTTGCCTGGTGGGCTTCGAGGCGATTTCAATAGAGCGGCTTGGCTTGGATGGCTAAGCTTGGAAGCTGCTTGGTTCTGTTGAAATTGGGCCTAATACTACCAAGTATATTTGTTTTTCAGAAAAATTAATATAGAATCTTGAACAAAACAGTTCGTATCGGTATTGTTTTGGGTTTCTTGAGGTTTTGTGTCGATTGAATATGAACCATGTTTACTTATCAAAAAAGAAAATCTAGAACAAAACAAATCCAATGTCTGTGGGCTGAGGTGCTGTTGTGGGTTGAGTTGGTCTGTGGATTAAACTGAGCTTGCCATTTTAACCGGAGTTTGAGTTGGCTTATGCTGTTCGCCTGTTCCCCTCATTTGATCTAGGGCTGTAAAAAAACTGTCCGAACCGATGAAAACTGGGCAAATTCTTCATACACATTTTTCGCCTGAATTGTGACAGAATCCGAACACTTCATGTTTGTGTACCGGAACCTTATTCTTACCCGAATTCAGGCTTTTCTGACCCGAAAAATACTTAAAAAACTGGGTATTTCATCAGATGTCCCATTCATCTAGACCTGTAATGACCCGAACATGAATAGTTGGCAGCCGTAATTTGATCATTACTTCATTTGCCAAGGAGTTGAAAATTTTCTGTTCCTGCAGGGTTTCAATGGGGCCGATCTACGCAACATATGTACTGAAGCCGGCATGTGTGCTATCCGTGCAGAACGTGATTATGTTATCCAAGAAGATTTCATGAAGGTAAAATTAGTTATAATTGTGCTAAACTAAGGCACCGTTCTTTTATGTGGTACCGCAAGTTACTGCACCACAATTTACTGCAATCTACCGCAACTCACCGCAATCTACTACAATCTACTATTTACCTTTCTATTAAAATCCCAAAAATTTCCAATTACCGCACCGCACCGCAACTTACCGCACCGCAATTCCACCCTATAAAAGAACGGTGCCTAAGTGCATTTAGTCGAGTTTTAATTTGCTTTTCTCACAACCTTTTTGTTGTGCAATTTCAGGCTGTGAGAAAACTAAGTGAAGCAAAGAAACTAGAATCGAGCGCACACTACAGTGCAGATTTCGGAAAGGACTGAAAAACCAACCCTATGTTTTCTGGTCTTTTGATTGCGTTGTTCTGTATTTTAATTTTTATGGTAGGAGACTGTCTTTAGAAGTAGCACAAAAAGGGGGCCGATACCGCATATCCATGTTGAATTCAGCTGTCACATTCATGTCTATTTTATTGTTTTGCTCAAGTTTTTGCGAATTCCTTGTATGATGCAAGACAGGAAAGATTTACATTGGAGTAGGATTTCTGTTGGCACAATGAACAAAGCTGAATTAATTTACACCTTTGCATGGTAATTCAGGGCATGTTAGAAAATGGATAATATGTAATCTAGTCTTGAGTAAAAACTTTACCAGAGATAACTCTATGTTAAAAGCAAAATACAGTAAGCAACTCGTAAGTGTTCGTGCTGCTGCTAGAATATTGTTGAAAAATATCTAGATATCGTTCTTTTGTGCGTTAACGCAACTAATCGTAACGCAACTTATCGCAAATTACCATTACCTTTTTACTCTTACTGCAACTTACCGCAACTAATCGCAACGCAAACGCAACGCACAAAAGAACGGTGCCCTAGTAAGCTTGAAAGCGTATGTTTTTTTTCTTTTTCCCCGATTATTTATGCAATTTATTAGGTGCTCTTGGAGCACGTGCTCCAGATTCTACAATTGTTCACTCATATGTATTTGGTTGTTCACTCTGATTATTATGATTGTTCACTATGATTCATATAATTGTTCACTCATAAATATCTGGAGTACATGCTCCAGGTGCATCTAATATATATATTGGAGTATTTAAAGCCCGAAAAAGGGCAAGAGTTTACAAAAAAGCCAATGTCAAACAAGACAAAAGAAATTGCCATCTAGACTTGACAATTTTTGACCCGACCCGATAACCCGACATGAACCCGCCCGAAATTTTTGGGCTTTGAACTCAATTTTTTCAACTTAACGCGAAATATACTAAATTCGAAAATTAGCGGGTCAACCTGAAAAATTAACTTTTTAAGTTCAACTTTATTAAAGTTTATGACTTTTCATTGAAGTTTTAACTATTAAACTATAAGCGCAACTTATTTATTTGTTATTTCTCTAATTTAGGTTAAGATAGTTACAATAATTTATCGTTATTAGAAGATAATCATATTTTATTATGTATATTGTACAAAAAATAATATTTAGAGACCATTTTTAAAAAGAAAAAACGGAAAAATATCGTAATCATAACCCACCGCCCATACTTACCCAAACCCGAAATACATCCAACCCATATTTACCCAAACTCGATATACGGTCGACCCGAAATTCGCATACCTGACCGGATTGAGAGGTTTACTAGTTGGCAATGACTTATGACATCACATGTTAGTAACCAATGAACACTCTACAATTGTAGGTGTAAAAAACAAACGACACAAACCTGCGCCAAATAGGAATTATAAACCCCCATTTTGAGATTCGCCCCATTTCACACCTTCCCTCTCTCAATTTCTCTCTCTATTCATCAGGTCTACTCATAGTCTCTCTCTTTCTCTCTCTACTGCGCGAAATAGTTCTATTGCCTGAAGCTCTTCCGCCATTTTCGACGATTCTTCCTGATCGTTCCATACAATGTGAGTCCTCCATTTTCTCTCCCAAATCTTCCTCTGAACACTCGAATTCTCCATTTTAGGGTTTAGGTTTTGTCAATGGCAGTGAATCAGTGATCGTTTGCGTTTACCATTTTAGGAAATGTAGCTTGATTTGTTTGCAAAATTATGCGTGTTATTATGTGTTTAGTAGTGTTTCTGATTTGTGGTGTTTTTGGTTTTGTGATTGTTGATGGATGTAGTTGGTCAAATGAAGCGAGGAGCTACTGAAGTGTTTGGGAATCATGCCTCTTACACCAATGTTGACGGTAATTTATCCTATGATTTCCATGAAATTGTTTGTTTTCATGAATTTTGTACTTTTAATTTTGTTTTAATTGCTAGGAATTGGGTTATCGACTTTCATCAGTGTTTGTAGGGGTAAAAACTGCTAACATAAACGGGTTTCACTTTGGTTGTTGTAATTTTTTGTTGGCTGAATGTGTAAATTTGAGTCCCTAAACCTTGATGTTGCCCTAGTTATTGATATTGTTTGGGTAGAAATCACATTTTGTTACATTTGCTTGCATGCAACTGATCAGTAGCTTGGAAACCTTCACACATTTGTGTATGTGTTTGTTATTCATGTACAATATCTTGATTATGTACTTTTAATTTCGGGTTATCGACTTTCATTAGTGTTTGTAGGGGTGAAAGTAAAAACTGCCAACATTAATGGGTTTCTCACTGGTTTTTGTTATGGAGATTTATCTGGGGTACCCTTGTATAGGGAATTTGATGGCTGAATGTATAATTTTGTTTCCCTAAAGTTGAATGTTTCCCTAGTTATTGATATTGTTTGGGTAGAAATCACATTTTGTTACATTTGCTTGCATGCAACAGATCAGTAGCTTGAAAACCTTCACATTTTTATGTATGTGTTTGTTATTTATTTATGTACGATATCTTGTATTGGGTGCTATGCTTGGTATCTATCTCGTTAGTAAAGTTCATGTGGATCAAGTAAATGATGCAAACGATAGTGAGCTTTTGATGATATTTATTGTGGGTTCTATGCATGGGGTTACACGGGCATTTCTGTGTAGCTATTTGAAGCGTGTTGGCCGATAGTGACGGGTATAGTCAACTTATATCAAATGATTGCGAGTTTTTGGTGAAATTTATAGAGTTCGCAGAAAAATGTGAATTGAGTGGATCCCTTTGGTGGATATCTGTATGACAGCTTGCTATCCGAGTGTACCTGGCTATTGTCATCTGATGTCTGAAATGTGGCAAATTATTTGTAAGTCCTGCTGCGATTCTGATTATTAAAGGGCAAAATGTTTTGTTAGTCGACATTTTCTTTTCTGAATCCTTGAAAATCTGTGGGTGGATGTGGACATCATACCTTTAGATCACAGTCAGATATTGCTTGATGTTATTATCTCTTTTTGAGGAGGGAATGTTTGGTTGATCACTTGATCATTAAATTCCTTGTGCATGTTAGATGTTGCGAGTCATTTTTGCTTTGTTCTCATTTTATGTCTTAGTGTTCATAATATACAGTCCTTGTATCCCAGCATCTGCATTTTTTCGATAAGTCATGTCATCTGCATCTATTAGTTAGTACTATTTTACGGGAGTTACCTTACAAAAGCTTTGAATCCATTTAAACCATTTTCAGCTTTTTTTTGGTTGGTCTATTGGGATTCTCTCTTTGCTTGCAAGGTTTACAGCTTTTACATTTGGTTCCCCCATAATCTTGCTGTATAGGACTCATGCTGGCTAGTGTTGTTTATGACTTTTATTATTGATACATTATCAACCTTTTTGAAACCTAAAGATGTGCCAGGAGCAGGCACTTTTATTTAGCTTGAATGCACTGTGTTGTTCACAATGTTTCACAACGTTCGTTGTGCTCCTATGTTCCGACAATTACTCAAGGATAATAGATTGGTTTTATTACTTTGTTTTAGCAGAATGACAAATTTCAGAGTACTCACTGTTACTTGTCAGTAATCTGATTCCTTGTAATTTAATTTCAGTATTTCACTGTCTTTATTCTTTTTTGTTACCCACTTTTGTATAATTTTCTTTGCTTTTTTGTTTTGTTTAGTTTTGTTTTTTGTTTTTTTTTTTTTTTGGGGGGGGGGGGGGGCATCATCATTCTGTACTTTCTGCTTGCACCTCACATATCTGTTAGAATGTGACCTGGAGATCCCTCTCTGATACATCCATGACTGGATATGATGGAACATCAATATGATAGTCTTAGAATAACTGGACCTTTCTTTGTCAGTATTTCTGACATCTCAAGATTTTCTCTGTAACAGATCATTATTCAATGAGGAATCAAAGGGCAAAATTATCCAATGAAGGGAGAGAAAATAGTAGCAAAGTATTTGATTTCTCTGATATGTCTACTATCCAGAATCTTTTAGATAACATCAGTTCGAGTAAATATGGAAGCTTGAAAAAGGATGTAAAAGATCTACTCAATCGGAGTATGAGGTCGAGGAACACAATGCTACAACTGCACCCAGATCTTGAATTCACATCTACAGTTGAAAGGTACAATCTGAGTCTAGAAGCAGGGCCTCTGAGTAGAGAAGTTGTTGATTTGGGCAGAGCTCAAGCTGTAACTAAGGTCCCAGCTGCTGGCCCTGTGGTCATTATTGATTGTGATGACGAGGATGGTGTGGAGCAGAAACCTCTTCATCCCTTTCAAAGTATTGCTATTCCCAGACCTCCGATTGGACTACTTACAGATAATCTTCCATTGACGGTGAGATCTCCTTCCTCTCTCATACTCAGGGAATTATTTCAAGTGTGTGTTCATTTGCTGTAGCGTTGGCAAAAATTGGGTCCGGATAAATTTGGGTCGGGCAAATTCGGACGAGAAATTCATGTCCAGACCCGGTTTTATTTCGGGTCGGACCATGCGGACGAAGCTAAAATCGGGTTCGGACAATAGAAAAAAAAAGAAATTTTACGTCTGAATATTTGGTTAATATCAAAATTCGGACGGAAAATCTATGTCTAGACCCTGTTTTTTCCGAGTCGGACAAAATTTTGCTGGCTCTAATTTGCTGAAATTTTTTTGGGATCATCAGTTATGTACTATATTATAAAATTTAAGGGTATGACTGCTACATCTGACCCCTCCATAGTCCATACCGCGCCTAGGCGGGATTTCGGAGTTTTGATTTTGGTTTTGGCTTGGCTATCGTTCATGCGTTGATCTTGAATGGCTACTAGCTGAGTGTTTATTGGCGTTGGACGTTGTAGTCTCCCTGATCTCCTTTAGCACTCGACATGATATCACATTGGTCTTTTTTTTTGTTCTCAAGTCAGAGTACTTTTGTATAGCTTTTGTGGTCTTTTTATGGTTTTCTTGTGATATTGTAGGCTAGGGTTGGTTTATCATTGTGAATTCACTTGTAATAGCTGGTGCATACCTGCTTATAACTAGATGGGGTGGGAGAGCTGACATAGGATTCTATGGAGAGGACTATAGGTTGTCATCATGTGCTTGCCAGAGCTATTTGCTTAGAATCAACAGCTTTAGGAAATGGTCGCTATTTGCTTAGAATCAACACTCCATTGAGAATGTAACCTGTAAGATACATCCCACTACAAAGCAAAAAGCCTTTGAGATATGAGCTTACCTTCTGTCTCGATCTCCCTGAAAAGCGGAAAATTGAATCCTGCTGCAGGGTACTCCCTAGTACATTGTGCTATACACCCTTGGTGCCTTGTTCTTTGGTGAGCTAAATAACTGTATTGTTGTCTGAAATAGCTGGGTGAAAAAATGGGAGTTCTGGGATAATTTTGCCATTCAAATTTCCCAGTTAGTCAAAATTGCCACTATATTTTCTAAATCGTAAAAAAAGCCATTGCTATTTCCAAAAAACTCAAAATTGCTACTCCCTCCAAATTTTACCTGCTATTGCAGCTTAATATCCTAAAAATTAAAAAAAAAAAAGATTTTAATCCCACCCCCAATACAAAGCAGAATGTTGCTCATTACAGTACCAAAAATAGATTTTAACCAACAAATTCAACCACAATCTTGCTCATTACAGTGCCATCAGCATAAATTTGATCCGGAAAAATCAGCCATTAAAATCTATTGGCGGCGGAGAGGGAGTTGAGGTAGTTGTGGCAGATGGAGGAGGAGGCGGAGTAGAGGCAGAAAGTGCCGCCGTGGAAGTAGATAGCAAGGGGGCCGGAGCTTCTCCCCGGATTCCGGCGAGGTAGGGAGGTAGATCCGGGCGGAGATGGCGGAGGTGACGCCGCCGCCTTTGGATCGGACGTGGGTTTCCGGGTCAAAGGAGGGGGAAACGGTGTCGTCTTTGAGGAGGCGTTCCACACGGCCGTCTTTGTAGACGCGAATGCGAGGAGCAAAGTCGTGGAGGATCTCTGAGGAAGACAGATCGCAGCACTCCATTTTCGGAAAAACGAAGCGAAAGAAAGAAAGTAAAGAAACAGAGGAAAGAGAGGGCAAAGGGTGGTGAACAGTGATGTTTGTTTGGGTGTCGGTGTAGGAATACAGAAGTGGCAACAAAAGCAAGGAGTACAATCAGGGATGAAGGGGATTGAGAAGAGCAGCAGGGAAGAGGGAGGAGCTGGAAATGGCAACCATGGCAGCAGCCATTAAAACCACCTTCATCCCTCAAATCACATTTTGGTTTGTATTGGGGGTGAGTCTGGGTGAAGGGGTGGAATTTTTTTTTTTAGGGTATTAACCTGCAATAGCAGGTAAAACATGGAGGGAGTGGCAATTTTGAGTTTTTTGGAAATAGCAATGGCATTTTTTACGATTTAGAAAATATAGTGGCAATTTTGACTAACTGGGAAATTTGAATGGCAAAATTATCCCAGCACTCCGAAAAAATGGCTCATCAATGAAACTAGGTGCACAGTTTACCTTAAGTCTAGACCTTCCAATCATTCATCCTATTAATGAAAAGATGACGTAATGCTGAAAAAGAAACGCTTAGAAGTCGCTTCATGTTTCGTTAAGGTTTTCAGTAACACGTAGGACATGATTGGTCCAAATTTGCCTTCCATCTTAAACAATAATACCATTAGGGTTGCCATGGACATGAGATCATGACAATCTCAACTTTAACCCTACTCACATCAGTAGAATGTTTTAAGGTGTCCATCACTTTTTCTAAAAACACATTCCTGTATTTCGTGCTTTTTTGTCATATCATAGTAACAGTTGCTGGTACTGTGCAGTATCTATGCTTATAGGTTAATGATCTCATTATAAAAAGTCATATTCTAAAGGGTTGATCTCTTTGGTTGTTTTGCACTGAAACCACTGTGCTGGTTTCTTCTTTTCTTTGTTGATCTTAACTTGTTACTTGATCAACTATGGTAATTAAGTTGCTTTGAGTTGTGCTTTGTTTTGGGTTCAATTTTAAATGTTTTCTTGTTTACTTTAGACTAAAGGCTTGAATGCACTAGATATGCATATGAGGCCTGATCCCCTTCTTGTACTGTTTTTGCATTTTTGTCGCATGCGAACTCCTAAAGGTCTTTTAGTTATTATGTTTTTAGCTTATCTTACCGTTTTTATTGTTTTTATACCTTTTCCACAAAAAAAAAGGTTGACAATGGGGCTAAGATTGATACTCCCAAAGAGGAGAAGAAACAAGTTCCTAAAGATAAGGGTACCTACTTGGGTGATGAAGATGATGAAGAAGAGGAAGAGGAAGAGCCTATTCCTGAGGACGATGGACTTTCAGATATATGGAAGCAGATGAATATGGCATTGGAACACTCCAAGGTATTATTATGGCTCAGTACTTCTGCAATCTTCTGTTACTGTTTCAAATAATGTTTCATTACTAGAAAGTTTTACTTTCATGTGGATGTATTTTCCCCAAAGTTATCTCGTTGGATGATGTCAGCTTATACCATATAATGGCACCACCGAATTTAATGAGTTATGCTTGTCTACTTAACAATCTATTTATTTTGGATTTCTGAATTGCCATACAGTGCAAGTCGCAAATTTTATTTTTATTTTTTAATTTATTTTTTGGTTGGGGTGGGGGAGGGGGGGGGGGGGGGTATAGTGCTATATATATGTTTTTCTTTGAGATGTTTATGTTTTTCCATCCATGTTATATCCACTTTCTCAAGTTTTATGGTGAGGTTGGATGCCATACCTTGAGTCAGTGCAATCATGAACATTGCATACTGTGTCTATATGTATGGACATATGGTGCTTGCCTGCTAAGCATAGAATTTGAGTTTGAAGGATTCATCATATGTTTGGTGCTATTGATAAACATCTGCAAATTTGCATAACCAAAACCAAGGACTTTCCTACTGAGAATGTCTTGCCTTGTTTCTTCTTTGACATTTTGGATAGTGTGACGCAATTGCTAATCCAGTTGTCTTTAGCTAAAGGTTTAGACAAGAATGCACTGCTTGCATGTGCATGTTCACATACTAAAAACACTCCACATACGGATAGAAATCTCAAATGAGGAAGTTCCTCATTTTTAGAATTTTTATGCATCAAAGGAGACACCAAGCAGTTGACATCAAATCTTGGATGAATTCAATGAAATGTAGAAGTTCACTGGGTTCCATATAATTTTGTTCAATAGTAAAGAAAATGTAGTTGGGTTGCATTTTGTTTGGACATCTTCAAGAACTGCAATAGCTGATTTCTTAATTGTTCTTGTTTTTTGTTTATCAGGATGTTCCAGATGATCAACTATCTGATCATTCAATAGAAGAAGATGACGAGGGCTGTGATCATTCATTCGTGCTCAAAGATGATATTGGTTATGTCTGTCGTGTCTGTGGAGTCGTTCAAAGATCAATTGATACAATATTTGATTTCCAGTACGTAAAGGTATGGCTTTTTCACTACTGGCTGGGGTGCTCATCATTATTGGTGCTTTACATTTCCAATTTGTGGTTCTTTGTTTTGGCTGCTTTTTCTTTTTCTTTCGTTTGAAAATAACCCGCAATGTGGTTGATGACAGACTGCTCGTACAAGGAATTATCGTTCTGATTCACGATCCGGCCGAGAGAATGATGTCAGCGGGGTCAATCTTGACAATCTACTCGGCCATAATTTAGCAGTGACCGAAATTTGCCCTCATCCCAGGCATCAGAAGCAGATGAAACCCCACCAACAAGAAGGATTCAACTTCTTACTAAGCAACTTAATTACCGAAAACCCCGGTGGCTGCATTCTGGCTCACGCTCCCGGCTCTGGAAAAACATTCATGATCATCAGTTTCATGCAGAGTTTTCTGGCCCAATATCCCGATGCTAGACCCCTTGTTATCCTGCCAAAGGGCATTCTCCCTACTTGGAAAAAGGAGTTCCAGAGATGGCAAGTCGAGGACATCCCTTTGCTCGATTTCTACTCTATGAAAGCAGACAGCAGGGTTCAACAAATTGAAGTTTTGAAACAGTGGGTTGATCAGAGGAGCATTCTGTTTTTGGGTTATAAACAGTTCTCTTCTATAGTCACCGGTAACAACACATGCAAGATAACTGCTCATTGCCAGGATATACTGTTGAAATGCCCGACGATTCTCATCTTAGATGAAGGGCACACTCCAAGAAATGAGAACACCGACGTGCTGCACTCACTTGCTAAGATTCAGACCCCGAGGAAGGTTGTGTTGTCTGGTACTTTATACCAAAACCACGTCAAAGAGGTCTTCACTATCCTAAATCTGGTCCGACCTAAGTTTTTGAGGATGGAAGGTCCTAGAATCTTGACAAAGCGTATCATGAGCCGGGTTCAGTTTTCTGGATGCCGGAAGCAGCTGAAAGGGCAGGGGGAGAGCGGTTTCTTTGAGCTTGTCGAGCATACGCTCCAACAAGATGATGATTCCAAGAGAAAAGAGGCCGTCATCAAAGATTTGAGGGAGATGACGAGCAAGGTCCTCCACTACTACAAGGGGGATTTCCTGGATGATCTCCCGGGGCTCGTGGATTTCACTATCCTCCTTCGCCTCACTGCAAAGCAGAAGTCCAACGTACAACACCTGAAAAAGTTGGAGAAGACGAAGTTCAAAAGAAGCTCCGTGGGGTCCGCCGTGTACACGCACCCAATGTTGAAGCAGTTCTCAGATGCTAACTCGGGCGGCGAGAGGAACGCGCTCCCTAGCGATGACAAGATCGATGATCTGATCGACAAGATCGATGTGAGGGAAGGAGTGAAGGCTAAGTTCTTCCTTAATCTATTGGCCTTGTGTGAAAGGGCGGGTGAAAAGATGTTGGTCTTCAGCCAGTACTTGTTGCCCTTAAAGTTTCTCGAGCGATTAGCCGTTAAACTTAACGGGTGGTCCGTGGGCCGCGAGATCTTCATGATATCTGGTGATTCATCGACCGAGCAACGAGAGTTTGCCATGGATAGATTCAACAACTCCCCTGATGCACGGGTCTTTTTTGGGTCTATCAAAGCTTGCGGGGAAGGAATCTCGCTCGTGGGGGCGTCCCGGATCATAATTTTGGATGTCCATTTGAACCCGTCCGTGTCTCGGCAGGCAATTGGCCGTGCGTTCCGGCCGGGCCAGGTGAGAAAAGTCTACACATATCGGCTCGTGGCTGCTGAGTCGTTGGAGGAGGAGGATCACTTGACGTGCTTCAAAAAAGAGCTAATTGCAAAGAGGTGGTTTGAGTGGGATCAATACTCTGGCAATATGAATTTTGAGATGGAAATGATTGAGCCCTCGGACTCGGGTGATGCGTTCATTGAAAGCCGGACTCTCTCTGAGGATGTCAAGGCCTTGTACAGAAGGTTTGTCCTCTTCTTGATGGACTCTACTTATTTAATACTCGCTTCGTGATTTTTTTTTATCTGACTTTTAGAGGTGATTGGGTAAAATCAATATCACAAAGAACTATGAGTAGTTTATAAGAAAATTACTTTTTTGAAATCAACTTAAAAAATGTTTAATTGAAATCAACTTTTGGCATTTCATTCAATTAATATTAGAGTAAAACAATAAATGTAGTAATTAATATGTTATTGGAATTATAAAGTGACAAATCGTATGAAATGGGAAGAGTTAGTTAAAACGACTCATAAAAAAGAAAGGATGGAGTATTTACTACTAGCTAGCCACTTTCCTTTCTGTATGAATCTAATGCAGTTTTTGGAAATTTGATGTGTCATAATACAGGTGATTCCGGTTGCTGTGGAGGCTGCTTGCACATGGTGTGAATAAGTAGGAGCTTTTTGGCTTGATGTTTTTGTGACTGCAACGATGTACAGAGCAACTGAAATTAGGTAAATTGGTTCTAGAACTCAATCTAATGGGAATTGAGATAGGTTCTCTTAGTGATTTTGTAGATGTGAAAAACTTCTGCTGTTAACTTACTAGGTGCTATTGTGATGAAACTGCATAGCAGAATCCTTCGTTTATCTGCATTTTTTTTTGGTATGGCATATGCAATGCCGAAGTGCATAGTTCTATGTGGTTTATGTGCGGTCGTGGCTTCGGGCTTTGCTGTTGCATGATCTTAGAAATCACCATGGGAAAATTCAGAGCATACTAAAGTCAAACCTGGCATGTCATGTACCTGGTTGGCAAATTTGAACAAGCTGTATAATTATTTAAGAACTAAGGTAGTGCTTGGTAGTATTTCGGGAAAATATTTCCCCAAGTTTCCGCCCTACTCCACCCCCAAAACTTTTACTGGGTTTGAGTGTGAAATAATGGGTCCCGCATAAAATTTTCCCACCATTCAACTTGGGGAAATTCGGTAACCAAGCGCTCCCTAAAATTTTGAGTGTACCAATGTCCCCACACACCACGAATATGGGACTCACTAGGAGTTGTCGTAGATCTTGATGCTGACTTGATTTTAGCCGGAGAAAACTGAATCAACACAATTTTTTTGCTTAATCGTTGCCAAAATCATTTGTTGACATGCTACTGAGATGAACACCCTGTTAATCAAAGACCTCTTCTGTTGAAGACTTGAAGTTAGCAAATGCCTCTCTAAACCTTTTTTTTTTCACTTATTTTTCATTGAGTAGTAGGCAAGGTTGTTGAAATCGGGATCCTAACTCGGATCCATGAGGTAGTTACGATCGGAATTAACCAACGTAGAATTGTGGATCGGAATGTAGATAGTAGAATCGCTTCGAGGATTTTGGATCATAAAATCGTAAGATCGTAGGTAGGTCAGGATCGGGACTTTAATAACCAAGGTAGTAGGTAGTGAATAATTTTCAAATCTTGGGTCAGTTGGACTCATTCTCAGAATTTGGCTTTAGCACACTCCTGAAACCTACTAAAAGTTCTACTGCTTTGAAGTTTTCCGTCATAGGTCGAAAATTTTCATGGTGAATTTTGAACAAGGCTACTGTATTTTATCGAGAAAATTCCTGTCAGACTATTCTGCTTAAAAGTTGTAATATTATGGTCATGGCTCATGACTCATGAACAACTTTTGCTATGAACTTTTATGTTTCACTATCATTGTTTCAACATAAATCAAGATAAGAGCTCTTTGATCTCTCATGAACCGATGCTTTTGAGAACATGTAACTTGGGGTTCATTGTTGCATCGAAAGCCTGTCAGTGCTGCTGTGCTTTGTTATCAGAAGAATCCTGTGTCTGTTGTCTACAGATTATAACATTGTTTAGGGTTTTTGGTATTTTTTCTTTTTGTTGTTTTGCTGTTATACTGATGATTTTCAGCCTATTCTAAACTTTGAATAATGATTTTTTTAAATTTTTTTTATAATGATGGTATGTCTGTAGACCCAGACACATACCCCCCCCCCTCTTTTTCTTCCAAAAAAAAGGGAAACAAATCCATGTCAAAGCCCTCATTGAATAAGAATATAAGGTCCCAATGAAGGCATATTGCCATGGTTGCACTTTGTAGTTTGTAGGATGAAATGTGATATTTGCAGGGTTGATCCTTCTTTGTAAATACAAGGGGCTTGGTGAACAATCAGCCTGTTTGATAACTTCAGCTTGCCTTGTAGCCTTCACTTGCTTCGATAAATGACAATATAGTTAATTCTTTCAACTCAGCAGGAGTAGACAAACTCCAGTTTGATGTATATGTAGCCGGTACTGCATGTCGAGCGACGGCTTCAGATATTTGAGTTCTCTTAAACCTTGCATAAGTGGGAACACATTAAGGGTGTGTCAAATTCATAGGTAAAAAACAATTGGTAAAAGTTAGATTTTGGTAACTTTTAGTAATTTTTGGTACACTAAAGTTATCCATGTATATGACAAGCCCTAAGAAAGCATTTGGCTAGTTAAAAACCCTGAAAAATTGGTCTATTTTCTCGGGTTGACCTAACTTTGGTTGATCAATCAATGGTAAAGTTTGAGAAACATCCAAGGAGTAATGTGTTGTGGTGGCATGGTGATTGGTAGCATATGATTACTACAATCAAATATTAACTAGGAATGGAAAAATACTCGTTTCACTCAAAATAATATACGAGCAGGAATAGAATACTGATTAAAAGATGTCAGTTCATTTGAAATGATAAAGTAATTACTGCTTTTTTTTTTTTTGGCCAAATTTTGACGAGTTCCTCGTGATGATCAACGCCAACTACCAGTCTCGTTAAATTAGTACGGAGTAGATTAATGAGTCAACTGATCTATTATCCTCCACATTTAGGTAATTGACTATGGTTGTGTGAGTCTCCAAGCGTGGATAGCTCCATCCAAATACCAAACCGGATGGGAAACATGGAAGGTGGAGTACTTGCTAATTGTCATCTAAGAGCATTAGCAATGCGGAATGAAATCCATGGAATTCTGACATTCTCTCTCCTACTTGACACACCCTCTCTCCTCCTTTTCTTCTATTCCTTTGAGTTCTGAAATGCTATAGAGTTCCAGAACTCAAAGGAATAAAGAAAAAGGAGGAGAGAAGGTGTGCCGACTAGGAGAGAGGGGATCAAAATTCTATGGATGGAATTTTGCAGTGCATATGCTCTAATGACAAGTACTTGTTGGCTATGGGTGCTTAATACTAAATCACATTGAACCATTGTTTTTTTGAGGGTAACCATTTTTATTTGCAAATTTTTTTACAAGGGTAAACAGTGTTCACCATGAACTTCAGTTCAGGAGAAAAATGATGCGTACATTTGAATTTTCCTATCTCATTCAAATGTATTTTTCTTGAAAGTTTGTTATGTGTAATAAGGGTAAATATCCCTTACACTAAATTCCCTTTACATGGATAAATTTCGTGAACTAACAAGTAAAGGAGAGATAACACAAATAAATGAAACCTAGCTCTAAAAACATACCTCATCACAATATTCACAAAGAAAATTAACCTAGCTTAACTCTTACTAACCTAAAATCTTTCAACCTGAAATTAATCACACCCATAGTCGACCTGCATTAACCTAACTATAAGGTCCAGATTAGATTTCGAAATCTTAATTCAATTGAAACTAGTATCTCTATACAAAATTGAGAGGTAATACTTGTACATCGGACTTTTTATGTATCACCTGGACGAAATTGCATAGTACTCGCTATGTTTCATATTAATTTTCATCTTTGAAAACCGTACAGTCAAATTCAAAAAATTTTGACTTTTGTCAATATATATAACGAGTTGCTATATAAAATTATTATCATTAGATTTGTAACGAAAAATACTATCATAAAAATATAATATTTCAATTATTAATAACATATTATTTGAAAAATTATCAAACAAAGAATGTCATTTAAAAAGACTACGCAGGTAAAAAATAGGACAATTAACATAAAACAGAAGGAATATTGATGGTTTTGTAAGGTCTTGGATTAGACCCACCATCAGTTCCTAACTACCGGCAAATCTCACCGCGAAACACATAATATTCAACCCACCAAAAAAAAAAAAAAAAAAAAAACCAGAAAAAACAAAATATAAAATCAAAACCGCCCCACCAAATTTCTGTCACCTTCTCTCAGTCTCTCCGTCTCACCTGAGTCTCTCTCTCTCTCTCTCTCTCTCTCTCTCTCTCTCTCTCCCCTTTCTCTCTCTGAATCTCTGAGATTCCATCCATGGCGAAACCCCGCGCATCCAAACGCGCTCTCAACTCCTACACCATCAAAGGCGTCAACAAGACTATCCGCCGTAAGTCTCCTCTCTCTCTCTCTCTCTCTCTACTTTCTCTCTCTATTCCTCCATTACTTTCTCTCTCTATTCCTCCATTACTTTCTCTCTCTATTCCTCCATTACTTTCTCTCTCTATTCCTCCATTGCATTCTCTCTCATCCGATCGCTTTCTCTCTAACTACCAAGCAGCGGGGGACTGCGTGCTGATGCGGTCGTCGGGGCCGTCGGAGCCGTCGTACGTGGCGAGGATCGAGAGAATCGAGTCCTCCGGCGGCGGCGCACGGGTGTACGTGCGGTGGTATTACCGGCCGGAGGAGTCGATCGGCGGCCGGCGGCAGTTTCACGGATCGAAGGAGGTGTTCCTCTCCGATCACTTCGATGTGCAGAGTGCAGACACGATCGAGGGGAAGTGTACGGTGCATAGTTTCAAGAGCTATACCAAGCTTGATGCCGTCGGAAACGACGATTTCTTCTGTCGTTTTGAGTATAATTCCGCCACCGGAGCATTCACGCCCGATCGTGTTGCCGTGTGAGTTATCTCTCTCTCTCTCTCTCTCTCTCTCTCGATCGAGGTTGCAGTGATGGATGAGTGAATTCGTTAGTTGGAAGATGATACAACATTTGTGATCAACATTCTTACGGACAATTTGTGATTCTGAATTAGGTATTCGTATAGCTTAGTTCTTGTTTGATTTCGTTAGTTGAAAGTTGATACGACATTTGTGATCAACATTCTTACGAACAATTTCTGATTCTGAACTAGGTATTCTTATAGCTTAGTTCTTGTTTGATTTCCTTAGCTGGAAGTTGATACGACATTTGTGATCAACATTCTTAGGGAGGATTTGCGATTCTGAATTAGGTATTCTTATGGATTAGTTCTTGTTTGATTGTTCTGTCTCCCTCTCAATTGCTGTGAGGGATGAGTGAATTCGTTAGTTGGAAGTTAATACGACATTTGTGATCAACATTCTTACGGACAATTTGTGATTATGAATTAGGTATTCTTGTGACTTAGTGCTTGTTTGATTGTTCTCTCTCTGTCGATGTGACGGATGAGTGAATTCGTTAGTTGGAAGTTGATGCGACATTTGTGATAAACATTGCACTTAAACTAATTTAAACTCTTATCGGAGGATTTGTAATTCTGAATTAGGTATTCTTATAGCTTAGTTCTTGTTTGATAAGGTTAATATGACATTTGTGATAATCATTGCGCTTAAATTAAATGATTGAGACTCTTACGGAAGATTTGTGATTCTGAATTAGGTGTTCTGCCGGCTTAGTTCTTGTTTCATTGTTCTTTTTAGTAATTGCGGCTAAGGAGTGATGATGTTGTAGATTGATTTGTGTAATGTCTTTTCATATTGGATTTTTTTTTGGCGTTCTCTTAAATCATATCATGTTTGATAATTTATAACTTGATGGTTTCTTTGTGTTCTTGGTCTCTTGATTGGTGGAATGATGGCTGAAATGTGGAGATTTGGAGTTTGTTTTAGCTTCTTTGGTTGGTTATATTACTGCATGTTAGTTGTCATCCAATATTAAGTTTGTCCTGTACAGTTTAGTATCTTGCCGTTAGGAAGTGTAAATTGGGACTAAAACATTTCCGATTACATTGTGCACTTATCGTTTGATTAGTTTTGTGTGCGTAATTAAGTGACTGCAGTGGGTAAAAGGCATCATAAATTTGTACATTGGCTTGTGAATTGTCATTTCATGCTTGAACTTTTTCGTGCTACCATGCTCGGTTATAACTTGATGGTTTGCATATTTTGCTGTTGTCTCAATTGCTGGAATTATGGCTGAATATCAAAGTATCAAGTTTGTTTGTTTGTTTGATTGGAATGATTTGTCCCTGTGATCCAAATATTTATCCTTGTCCTCTGCATTTCAGTGTCCTGGCATGAGGCAATGTAAATTGGGACTAAAAGGTTTCATATGAATATAAGGATTTTGGATTGGGCTCTTTCAGGTATTGCAAGTGCGAGATGCCTTACAACCCAGACGACTTGATGGTTCAGTGTGAAGGATGCGGCGATTGGTGAGTTACACTTTGTATACCTTCTTATTGATTACGAAATAAAATATTTTACCCCTGATTTTGGTTTTCTTGTTTGATTTATGTCTTTTCTGAAGAGGACAATGTATTTGTTAAACATTGAACTTTTCAGAGAAGTAAGTACTTGTGAGTTGTGAGTGATCATGTTTAAGTGTACAATGTGTTTGTTAAACATTGCGAATCAAGTAACTGCTTAACTAGTAATTGGTTAAACTTTAGCAAGCAATATCAGGATGCCCTAAATGGGAAGCTTTTTGTTCTTATTAGGTTGATCAATGCATTGGTTAACTTTCATTGTGTGGTTATTTTGAACTTCATGTTTGATAAGTAATACGACAGAAACAACTAGGTTTGTGGATTCTTTTGACAAGCTGAAAAGTCAATATTCTACAGAATCTAGGACGTTACATATTACGTTTGACGATAGAAGTTCTTGAAGGGAGTAAGGTTGATTACATGTCTATCATCCTAGACCTAGTCGACGTGAGATGCATATTGATTCTTGCTATTGCTGCTTGATGCTATAGCTTACCTCATTCGCCAGTGCTTGAACAAAAATGCCACTCGACTTTCCAAAAAAGTAACAAATGTCATTCAACTTTCCGAAAAAGTCAAAAATACTATAGAAGGTAACAATGACATTGTTGACTTTTTTTGAAAGTTGAGTGACATTTTGATTTTTTTTGGAAAGTTGAGTGACATTTTTGACTTTTTTGAAAAGTTGAGTGGCATTTTTGACAGTTTTTAAAGATCAGTGATCAGATAAAATTGAGCACATTTGGATTTCCCCATACCTTGCTTCAGTGGGTTCTTCATGGGACAATGGTGGTTAACCGCTGTTGCTAATGATGCTGTCTTTTGATGTTTTTTGTTTAATAGCTATTTGCTTTTATTACGCATCTTTACCATTGATGTCAAAGGTGTTGCATTTGTCTTTGAAATTATTGTAAGTCCTAGGAGTAACATTGAGTAATGAGTACAAAGGGACGGGAAGGATGAAGTAGGGATGCTGGGCATGTGTATACTTGGCAACATAGGTTGATTACGCTGCGCTGTCTTTCTCTTCTATGTGCAGGAAAATTTTAAGGTCTTGGCTACTTCATTTTTGTCGTAACACATGCAGTCATTTCCTATTTATTCAGGTTTCATCCAGCTTGTATAGAGCTGACGCCGGAGGAAGCGAAAAGGATTGACCACTTCTTCTGCGAAAATTGTGCTCCTGAAAATGAGAAGTTGCAGAACACGCATGATGGTGTTAGACCTTCCGATATGAAGGTATGACCTATTTTCTTGATTTATTCCTTTATCATTTGGTACTCCGTTTTTATTTAAGTGTCATCTAAGTAATTGTGTCAAAAATTTTGACCGCTAATATCTTAATTTGTATAATGATTAATCAAACAAAATTGATATCGTTAGATTCGTAATAAGAAATATTATTGAAAAAGTATAATATCAAATTTTTGTATAAAAATATTATGTGAGAAATTGTTGACTAAAAATAGATGTCAAAAAGCGTGAACGACAGATAAAAAAAAATGGAGTAAAAACTTGGCCTTGGTAAATGTACAAGACAACTTAACAACATTCCTAGGAAAATTTTTTCCGGGGAAAAGTTTCCTTGGAAAGTTTTCCATTGGAAATATTTCCTTGGGAAAAATTCCCTTTAACCCCCCTAAAGGAAATTTTACCTAGGAAAACCTTGCAAATGGTGGACCCCTTGTAAAAACTTTCACGAGGTCAATGTACAACCAAACATGGGGAAAATAAGTCAATTCGGGAAAATTGATCATTTCCCCGGGGTTTTTGACTAAACAAACACACTACGCACTCTTAGGGTGCGTTTGTTGGTCAATATCCCCAGTAAAATGGTCAATTTTCCCGGGTTGACTTATTTTTTCCATGTTTGGATGTGGGTTGACCATGGAAAAATTTTTATGGTGGGCGCACCATTTTCTCCATTTTCCTAGGGAAAATTTCCCTTAGGGGGGGCTAAGGGAAATTTTTCCTAGGGGGGCTAAGGGAAATTTTTCCTAGGGAAATCTTTCCAGTGGAAAACTTTCCATGGAAAATTTTTCCCAGGAAAAGTTTCCCTGAGGTTCCTACCAAACGCTCCCTACGATACAGAGTTAGAGGAGTGTATGAAATGCTTGATCAGATTTTTTTTTTTCTTTCCCTGAAACTGAGTTAAAAAAGTAGTTTACAGCCTTTTTGTTAATACTGTTAGTGAGGACAGTACCATACAAATGGTACAATACAGTGGCGATCTGTTGTAATGACCTGGCTATGTGACAGTTAATGATGACTGTATATCTGCTGAAAAGCTGTCAGCAAAAACCTTCCAAAAATTTGAATATAATAATACGAACCTTGAGGGCAGTAATTCGTACCGTACCAAAGTTAGGAAATCCTTTTTACCGTGTCCAACCTTTGTTTTTTCTAGCAGGTAACCACTGTGTTTGACTCACCGGAAACTGATCTGGTGGGTGAGCATGTGCACATGGTAGGAAACATGATGATTGATACTGATCTGGTGGGTGAGCATGTGCACATGGTAGGAAACATGATGATTGATCATGTCCACGTACAAATGCTCAACCATTTAACTTGAGTTTGTTAAAAGTTACTAATTCCAAAGTCCATATAATTGGATTCCAATTTCCCAAAACCTTCACACTAAAGTTTCTTGTCTTTTTGCTTTGGCTTATTGGGTGGTATTCTCTCTTTGCACGGGGACTGTCTAATCAGTTGATTATATGGTTAAGATATCCTGGGGCTTGCAATTTTGTCTGCAGTGTTCGTAACTTAAGCCTCCATCATGGGATTCTTTTTGTTTGAAGAAAAAAGGGGAGGATTTGAATGAGAAGGGTGTAAGGTCTTGTAGAGACAACTCTTTGTAATTGCAGAGGTTGAACCCCCCCTCTCAAAACACACATAAAAGAAAAACCCCATAAAAAACGAGGTCGTGAGATTTATAAAGATCATGACAATTATGAGATAGTAAACTGTAAGGAACCTGATGATGAAGGTAAGGGCTGAGAATAGTTATAGTAGTATATTGCAAAACTCGATTTGGGTGATTGGTCGGTTCAAGTTCCTGTCTCGCTTTGGATTTTGGCCATGTTTTTTAGAGTGGTTGGGTTGATTTGAGTTAAGTTAATTGTAGGGTGAAAATATTTTATTAATAAAATTTGAATGTTTTAGGAAATGAAAAAGTTATAAATGTTTGAAAAAGTGGAATGGTTTAATAATTAAAATGATATTATTTGAATTTCTTTTTGATTAAGGCCCTGTTCTTTAGAGTGATTAGGTTGAATTAAGATTGACAAGGTCAGGAGAGGAAAGAAAAAATTGGGATTTGTTTGAGTTAAATTAGCTGTGGGGTAAAAATATTTTATTAATAAAATTTGAATGTTTTGGGGAAAATAAATGAAAAGGTTGTATGTGTTGAAAAAATTGGAATGATTTAATACTTAAAATAATGTTATTTCAATTTTTTTTTGATTAAAATTTTGAGTTTGGTTTTTTAGGGAGCTGGGTAAAGTAAGGTGGGGTAAGGTTGAGTTAAGTTAAACCTAACTTTTACTAGTTTAAAGAACATGACCTAAAATTTTGAATTTAGGGAGCTCGGTAAAGTAAGGTGTGGTAAGGTTGAATTAAGTTAAACCTAACTTTTACTAGTCTAAAGAACATGATCTAAAATTTTAAATTTGGTTTAAGCGTCTTTTAGGAAGTTGGTTTAGGGTTTAGGCTTAACACTCCCTGAGTCCTGACCATTAGGTTTTCTTTATTATGGTTGATTTTTGTGGCCTTGTGGAGGTCCTGTATGTTATATAAAAAATTGCATAAATATAACTTTTCATGAGTAAATTGCATGTGCAATGGTTGTAACTCGTTCCAATCACTCCACCAACATTCCATTCCATTTCTTCGCAACAATAATTTTTGTAAGTTTCACAATTTTGAAACTCATTTTGGAACTGTAAATCATTTCGGAATGAAATCCACATCTTCCATCATTCCTTACTTTTTATTGATGGAAAATTAGTTTTTTTTTTATTTTACTTCAAAAATATGTATTGTGTGTGGTAAATTAGGATAATGAAAAATATTTATTTAAAGTTCTAAGTTGGAATTCCATCTATTGTAGGGAACAAAAGAATGAGTTTCGAAAATTTTAAAAATAAGATGATGTGTTAGGATGGGCCCCACCGAAGATCCAAAAATAAGATGATGTGTAGGATTAAGTTAGGTAAGATAAAGAAAGGAAAGTTAGGTAAATAAAGTGATGGGTGTAGGTAAATGTTATATCATCTATTTCTTTTTTATTTTTAAATAAATTATGTAAATTGTATAAAAAATTTTAGATATAAATTATTTCAAAGCATAGTCTTTTGGATGGTAAAGTTATGTTAGGTAAGGTAAAAATAAACCTATACTACCAGGCTAAAGAACAAGGCATTAGCTTAGAAATCCACTTATCTGTGTCCACAACCCTACAAAATTACAGATTATTTTCCATTACATTTGTCACAAAACTCTAATTTTTTCTCCCCTTCTCCCCCGCCTCAGTTCTTGTAATATGGGCTAAAATGATTGACTTGTTACATACAGGTGGATACAAAGCAGCGTAGAAGGTGATGTATAGCCTCTTTATCGTAATAAACATTATTCCCCGAGTTGAGTTAGATGTATATTCAGAGTGCTCCACCTTTCTCTTTTCTCATGGACTTTCAGTAGCCTTTCAGAGGACACAGGCTTAACTCGTTAGCTTTTCTCATGGATGGATGTGGGATTGTTTTTGGCAACAAATTGGTATGTGCTTTGCTTGTATCTTTAGGGAAGGTAAGGTCATGGGATGGCGTCTTCATTCTTCAATTGCACGTTCCTGTAATTAACATAAAAAGAGCTCCTTAGGATGGTTCGTTCTTTCTTTTTTTCTAACTCTTTGATTTTAGGTTGCTCGATTTTATTGATCAGATGAGGAACGTTGAGTAGAAAGGTATTTAGGTGTATATTTTTAGACATTGACTACATGGCACATTCATAATATTTCATATTTGATTGATTGGTTTAAAGGGCCGCCGGCTTTAAGAAAAGGTACAGATTGAATCGCATGTTTTATTGGCCATCGTGTAATAAAAAGTTATATTTTAACTGTAAATGTGTCAAGTTTTATAGTGATTGTCATCATAGTTAAAATAAATTTTAACTGTAAATGTGTCAAGTTTTATCTTTAATTTTTTTATTTAATAAAAAGTTATATTTTTAAATATTCATTTAGAAAAGTTTAGAACTTAAATAATTTTTAAGATATATTTGTTTTTTAAGATAAAATGTAGAGTTAAAGTATTTCATTTTTAAAATTTTGTAATCTTTAATTTTTTTCATTTAATAAAAAGTTATAATATATGTTTCTAATTATTTTTTATTGAGAAAAATTTAGAAATTAAATACTTTTTAAGATATATTTGTTTATTATGTTAAAATGTGGAGTTAAACTATCTACTTTTTAAAATTGTCATCTTTAATTTTTTTCATTTAATAAAAAGTTATAATATATATTTCTATTATTTTTTATTGAGAAAAATTTAGAAATTAAATACATTTTAAGATATATTTGTTTATTATGTTAAAATGTGGAGTTAAACTATCTACTTTTTAAAATTGTCATCTTTAATTTTTTCATTTAATAAAAAATTATAATATATATAAATTTTTAAGATATATTTGTTTTTTAAGATAAAATGTAGAGTTAAAGTATTTCATTTTAAATTTTGTAATCTTTAATTTTTTTCATTTAATAAAAAGTTATAATATATGTTTCTAATTATTTTTTATTGAGAAAAATTTAGAAATTAAATAATTTTTAAGATATATTTGTTTATTATGTTAAAATGTGGAGTTAAACTATCTACTTTTTAAAATTGTCATCTTTAATTTTTTTCATTTAATAAAAAGTTATAATATATATTTCTATTATTTTTTATTGAGAAAAATTTAGAAACTAAATACTTTTTAAGATATATTTGTTTATTATGTTAAAATGTGGAGTTAAACTATCTACTTTTTAAAATTGTCATCTTTAATTTTTTCATTTAATAAAAAGTTATAATATATATAATTCTAATTATTATTTATTCAGAAAAGTTTAGAGATTAAATACTTTTTAAGATATATTTGTTTATTAGGTTAAAATGTAGAGTTAAAGTATTTACTTTTTAAAATTTTGCAATCTTTAATTTTTTCATTAAAAAAAATTATGGTATATTTCTAATTATTATTTATTTTGAAAAATTCAAAACTAAATATTTTCTAAAATATATTTGTTTATAAGACTTCGAGATACAATATTTAATTTTTAAAATATATTTTTGTAATTTTAGATATTTCTAATTATTATTTATTTTGAAAAATTCAAAACTAAATATTTTCTAAAATATATTTGTTTATAAAACTTGGAGATACAATATTTAATTATAAAATATATATATTTCTAATTATCATTTATTTAGAAGAATTGTTTAATTAAATATTTTCTTAGATATATTTGTTTATTAGGTTAAAACAAAAGTTAAAGTATCTAATTTTTAAAATTTTGTAATCTAATTTTTTTAAAACAAAAAAAATTATAAAATATATATTTATGATTATTACTTATTTAGAAAAAAATTCAAAAATTAAATATTCTCTAAGATATATTTGTTTAGTAGATTAAAATTTAGAGTCAAAATGTTTAAATTTTACAATTTTGTAAATAAATTTGTAATTAAGAAAATATATTTTGGTTTTGTACTAAATAAAAAAAGAACTATCAAAGTAAATATATATTTCTAATTGTTTATTTATTTAGAAAAGCTCAAAAATTAAGTACTTTTTAAGATACAGTTGTTTATTTTGGTATTTTGTACTAAATAAAATGAACGTCATCTAATTTTTTAAATTAATAAAAAATTATATGTTATATATTTATAATTATTACTTATTTAGAAAAATTTAAAAATTCTAATTATTACTATCAAAGTAAATATATATTTCTAATTATTTATTTATTAAGAAAAACACTCAAAAATTAAATATTTTCTAAGATATATTTGTTTATTTTGTTATTTTGTACTAATAAAATGAACGTCATCTACTTTTTTCATTTAACAAAAAATTAAAAATTAAAAATTTTATATTTATAATTATTACTTATTTATAAAAAATTAAATATTAAATATTCACTAAGATATATTTGTTTATTGGATTAATATTTAGAGTTAAGATGTTTAAATTTTAGAATTTTGTAAATAAATTTGTTATTAAGAAAATATATTTTGGTTTTGTACTAAGTAAAAAATTAACTGTCAAAGTAAATATATACTTCTAATTATTATTTATTTAAAAAAGTTCAAAAATTAAATATTTTCTAAGATACATTTGTTTAGTAGGTTAAAACATAGAGTTAAGATATTTAATTTTTAAAATTTTATACATAATAAACTTGTAATTAAGAAAATATATTTTGGCATTTTGTACTAAATAAAAATGAATGGTCAAAATAGATTTTTGACACAGTACGGATAAAATTCATTTTAGTTGTAACAACTATCAAACAATCACTATAAAAAATTTTCATACTATTATTAATAGTATGGATTAATCCATCAAAAAAAAATTAATAGTATGGATTAAACTCAAAAAGCCAATAGGAAGAGTAAAAGATTACTGAGCGTACAGTTCGCTAAAATAGAAACAATACAACAAAAACTGCAACTAATACAACATTTGCAAGTTAACCAAATATCCCTGCGCCAATCCCTGCATTTCAATCCGTGAACTTTGAAAGAAAACACCACTTGTTGTCATTTGTTTTTTATTGTCCAAAGAAAATACTCTAGCATCGTCAAGCGATTGCAGAAACACTCATGCAAAACCGATTTAGTTATGTAAAATCGATTTGGTATATGGTTTAAGACAACAATACATCACCCAACGAGCGGAAAACCGTCATGTTTGTACAAAATTTCAGGCTGTTTGTCTAAAAAACCAATGGGGTGAGATTGCACATATCAACATGTAAGAATGGAAATAATCAAACATAAACTAACCTTTGCCCTGTGTCGGGTCGGATGCTTCTATAATTGGACCAACTATACACACATACTGAATGGAGGTGGAAAAGAACAGATAATCCTGTTGAACAACAAACTCTCTTACCATATCGATCAACACAGGCCAGCCTTTCCTGGAGAAATATTTTGACAAAGCCAGACAGCGTGTTGCCTTCATGATTAAAATCAAACGAGGCATGACAAAATTTGCGCCTTCACTGCAGATGGTTTGTTATGAACTTATGAACATAATCATCAGGATTATGTTCCACAATCTGTGCATGATTTTGCTCAAATATTAAGTACTACTTTGCCTTTGCCCTTTTCCATACTATAACCATACCAGTTGAATCAGACGAAGCCAACAAATTTTCCCCGTGGTTCCATGAGATGCATATTACAGGTGAACTGTGACCCTATGATGCCAAATTGTCGACTTATCTCAGTAAAATCCATAGCTAAAACTAATAAATGGTTGGTAATAGTGTATTCAGATTAGGGATCCAAAACTCACCTGCAGCTTGTTCACACAAGTATGCCTTGGGCGAGTCAAGTCGTAGAAGTACACATTTGAGTCCTCACTTCCAGCGACTTCATGCAAAAAACAAAAGATTGTTAGAATCCAATTGTAACAAATAATTATTGACTGTATTGAAAAGGGAGATCATCGGGAAAAAAATTCAGTTCATTTCTACAAACAGTTTGCTATTAACATAGAACATCCCTGTGGCTGTGAATCTTTTGCATAACCTAGCATCTAGCCTAGTTCCATTCCCCCCTTTCCCCAAACACACACACATAAAGAACACAAAGTTGCATTGTATTCATTTCATTTTTTAGCATTTTCTTAACAATAATCACAGCATCACTCCTTGTGTGGGTCCTACTGACGTGGGTTGATTACAATGTATTTTTCCTTTTTTTTTTTGTTGGGAGGGGTTGAGAGGGGGGGGGGGTTACGAGGTAGGAAGAGGCAATGAGACAACAATGTATCACAGTCCAGTGGTGGGCTCAGAAATTTTTTAACAAAAGGGTTCCACAGTGTTTGGGATCTATAAGTAATACTACCTCTATCCCATATTACTTGACTCTTTGGACAAAATTTAGAAAACCAATAAAATGTGTTAGCTGAGCATTGTACTAGTATTGTATAAAAAGTTGTGAAGTATTATTATTAAACTGATTTTACTTCTTTCTTTCAAGTCTCGCTTATTTTTTTCTCACATTGTGTAAGAAAAACTAATAAAAGGGTAGCTAGTTGAAAAGGTTGCATTGAAATTACAGTACGACAAATATTATTGGACAAGAAAAGTTGGTTAAAGTGAAAGTATGGGATAATGGGAAGGAGGTAGTACTAATTTTTATGGATGTCTGCAAAAGTTTTGCACAAACTTTTCAATGAATCTGCCAATTAATCAGACGATTTCAAGCACACCAGGCTGCAGGGGAGGAGGGGGAGGTGAGAAATTTATGTTCCTTCTGAAAAACCCTACTGAAAACACTATGGTGAGCCCAGAAGAACATATACATATGGAGGAATATGGCAAGAGTTGTTTCTTTGAACCCAATCTGAGATAAGAATTGTCCCCAGCATGAGAATGAAGACACAAATCAAGCTATTTCAAGAGTAAGGAGGAACAAACCTATAAACTCTCCCTTCTCAAGGGATAATAGAGGACAGAAGGAAGCTTGGATTCTATGCACCCGTGGGGTCAACTTGAGGGAGCAACGAAGTGTCAAATAACCTTGAATCTCCAAGGCAACACTGCACAGAAACACCAGTTATTTTTTAACATATAGAGAACGTTTGGTAGAATCCCAAGGAAATTTTTCCTCATAGAAAAGTGTATTTTACAGTGTTAAGTTGAAGTTGCAATTTTCCTTGGAAAAATGTTCGAAATGTCCAAACTACCCATATTTATTATTGTTTGGTTTTGGTATGTTATGGGTATTGTGGAAATTTCCACGCTTTAGATCTAATTTCCCAATGTGAAAATTTTTCCTAATGATCATTGTAAAATTATGGGCCCCACATAAAATGTTTCCCATTGACAAATGACAACCAAACATGGGGAAAATTAGTCAATTTGGGAAAGTTGACCAATTTCCCTAGGATTTTCAATTGTCATGAACAAAACACACTCTTAATGGCAGGCTCGAATGGAAAATGGTCATGTGATAATCCTAACCTGAAAAACGACAAACTTCCATCTTGGGTGCACGTCAGCAAAACCGGACCCTTTGCTAGCAAAGAGAAAGTTCGATATTGCACCACTGTAACCGGGGACTTGCTTTTGCTTCCATTCTTATTCCGATGCGAACGAGATAATGCTCCTGTGCGAGAGTCCATGCTCACAGTATAAATACATCCCTACATACACCACCAAAATGAACTCTGTTTATGAGCATGACCAAGGTTAATCTCGGGAAATTCTTGGTAAACTTCTTTTAAATAGGATAACCTGAGCATCGCCACAAAAAAGTAGGTGGCCAGTATGGTCATGGTCCATAGCAGTCACCCCGTCATCGAGAAGAAGCTTATGAATCAATCTTCCCGTGCTAAAATTATAGACCTGCACCAGAAATACACGAGAAGCACAATACATATAAGTTTTCTAGCTTAATTAATCACTATGAACAAAGTAAACAAGTCTCATGGATGTTTCTCGTCATTTTATCCAATGCAAAAAGTTATTTTTGCTGGTTAGAATTGGATAATCATATGAGTATATGAAACTCTTACTGAAGAAAGCAGTGAACTTCAAATTCACAGTCCAAGTGAAATCAGAGGGACAGATGTCGATTAAAAGTCTGCTCATCTAGGATGATGCAGCACTGGCCTAGAATGTACTTCCTCCGTCCCTAAATAAGTGTCAATTTGAATAAGCTTTGACTGTTGATTACTCACAAATTATAATGAGTTGTCATATAAAACTAACACCATTGTAATTTTTAGTATAATATCTTTCTAACTGTGATAATTTCATATTGTAACTCATTATATTTTGTGAGTAATCAACGGTTCAAAATATAATCAAATTGACACTCATTTAGGGACAAAGGTAGTATTAAGTCTTTCTGGAAATTTTTTAGGTCTACCACAAGTCAAGTCATTCTGGGAAGTTACAAAAGAAATCACTATCAACAAAGTATACCACATAAACTTACATTAATTTCCTTGTTTGCATTTCCCGCCGAAAGGAAATTGTTGTTTACCTGCACCAAGAAGTTGAAAATTAAGAAAATGTTTTTGAAAGAATATATAAATGCTAGGTTTATACAACTGGTAGACCAAATCCTTTTTCAGCACACATGCTCTTGTAACAAGTGCATAGTGTCATCTACAAAAAGACAACTACAATATTAGGAATAAAGAACTCACCGGGTGAAATCGTATGCACCATAGAGGTGTGACTCCATAGATAACCCGGATACAGACACCTTTGGAGATGTCCCAAACTCTCAAACTTTTATCAAGTGATGTTGATGCAATATACTGGTTGTTGGTTGTGAAGTCAAAATCTGGACAAATTAACAGAAGTATTATTCTCAGTTTGGTGCAATATTGAGGCTCAGATTAAATAGCCACTTGAGACATCAATTTATGACTTCCTTAAAATGCTATTACTAACCGTATCCACATAAATATCCCAAGAAGATATTAAGATCAAGGATTTAATGTGGCTATAGAATCCCCCCCCCCCCCAACAACCATAACTCAACTATATTAGAATTTGTGACCTTTCATTGTAATTTTTGACTATTAAAATATAAACGCGACTTATTTATTTGTTATTTCTCTAATTTAAGTTAAAATAGTTACAATAATCTATTGTTACTAGAAGTTAATCATATTTTATTATGTATATTATACAAAAGTCGTATTTTAGAGACCATTTTTTTAAAAGAAAATGTGGAAAAAGGTCGCAATCATAACATGTTAGGTTGACCAAAAACCGAAACACACCGCCCGTATTTACCCGAATCCGAAATATACTCGACCCGTATTTACCCGAAGCCCGCCCGCCCGCCTGAATTGACAGGTCTATGTGCAGCTCTTGAACTGCTATTGACTTTTGATTTAAGATCCCAAGTTAAAAATCTATTCAAACTGATGTCCCCATTCAAGTCGTACAAACGCTAAAAATATATCACATGATTGATTCTCAGCAAACCCAATTTGTACCAAGTCTTTAGATAAGAGATCCATTTGTAAATGAAAGAAGACCAAAGAACCAGTACCAGTTAACTTAACCTGTGACGTCTTTAGAATGGCCTTTTAAGTGGTTGAGGACTGTAGGTGGCTCCAAGACAGTACACACCGTTATAGACCCATCAGCAGCTCCATAAGCAAGTAAATCAGAACTCATGTTCCCAAACTTCAGTACAGTAACTGCAGGTATAACAAGTAAGTAAAGTTGAAGTAATCTGATGCAAGAGACTTAAATCAACAATAAGCGACAATCACCCGCAACTTTGCACTGATCGAAGATGCAATGCATTCCTACAAAAGAATACACCGGTTCAACTTTCTTCTTAGAGCGTTGTGAGCGCTCATAGTCACTTGAGTTTGAGCTGAAACTATATCTAGCTTGGTTGGCAGCTCGTAGGTCCTGCAATTAGAATCATAGAATGTAACTACCACAAATATGTTACGAAAATGCTCATAAGTAACAGTGTCAGGCAGTTCTGTTCCATTATTCTGAATTTCTTTTCTAAACTTGGCTAACTAAGTATGACTCTAACTATACTTTACAAGTTTACATGAACTGAACTGGGCTTGGAAAGGTTCTACTCAAAATTTTTAAAACATTTATTGGTTCCTATGCAACATCCTCTATAGTGGAAAGGTTCTACTCAAAATTTTTAAAACATTTTAAAAACATTTCTTTTCTAAACTTGGCTATTTCCAGGAGACAAATGAAATGATTTTGATAAAAAATAGTACAGGTAGTAGTTGAAGCAGGGTACATAGTGATAGAATTTAAGTCCACCCGTCCCTAGACACACTTGAGTAGAAGACTTGTTTTGAGCAAGTCATGAATCATGATCATAAGCTTATATACACATCACTGTTAACATATTTCAAAATAAAAACATTGCAGATGACATGATTGACTTTATTTAATTTTAAGTATGAAATTTTGCAACACTACTATGAACACAAGCATGTGAAGTATACTTTCCATGAACAGAAACCAATTATATAACAGAAGAAATGCTGAAACGTACAAAAGTATACTTTCCATGAACAGAAACCAAGTAAAAGAGAAAAAAATGGACTTGAATGGCATACCCGGCTAGAACTCAAGCTGTCCAAATCGTACAAAAGGGAGAGTGGAGCTGGAGTTATAACCCATCGCCCACTGATGCATGAACCAGTAAATGAACCTGACGTCAGAATTGTGTGGAAACATGAATTTGAATTTAAGACGTGCAAATCAGGCATGCCATGCTGTGGTGATTTGTAGTTAAGGTTGCCATGGGAATTTATAATAAGAAAATAGTTCAGCAATAGTTCCATTCAGCTGCAGTAAAGATAAGTGTATGTACTAATCGGTAGTATGCATGTCTGACAACCATCAATTGTAACTTGAAAGAATATTGCAGTAGCATTTTACACCTAAAAGCACTAAGTCATAGCTTACTATGGTCTGAGAGGCTAAGAGTCTCTGACCATTTTGAGTGTACAAACTCCCAAATGCCACAGTGACCAGCACTCAGCAGGGAAGAAGGTTGGGTAAAAGTGGTTGGACACATATAGACCAAAAACAATTGCATAAACCATTTGGTCATGAGCTTTTTAAATACACACTTGTTCCATGAAAGACTAAAGACTTCATTCCATAAGAGCGCAAAATTATAGGCCACCAACAATTCCATAAAGGATTTGGTCCGGAGCTTTTTCAATACACACTTGTTCCTTGAAAGACTAAGGTGAGAGCGCAACATTATAGACCACAAACAATTCCATAAAGCATTTATTTGGTCATGAGCTTTTTCAATACACACTTGTTCCTTCAAAGACTAAGGACTCCATTCCATCAGAGCACAACATTATAGGCCTCAAAAAAGTTCCATAAGCATTTGGTCATGAGCTTTTTCAGCACACACTTGTTCCTTGAAAGACTAAGGACTTCATTCCATGAAAACACACACACACATACAAAAACTGGTTTCCAAAAAATTAGCTGAACTTAAACACTTTGCATAAACAATGGAAGCAAGAATTTAGCAAGTAAAGCTCCAGAGATTTAGCAACCTTTGATTTGGGGTACTTGTGCGGCTTTGTAGAAGAAGATTCTCCCAGTTCCGTGGTCTACTAATGTAATTACGGTATGCCAGATATCCTTTACCATTACATCTCCAATCCTGTAATGCAAACACAAAGAAAATACTCACAGAGGTTAAAACTCAAAATCAACAATGAATGTGTTCACAAAACAATCATGCAACCGAATCTATAATCTCTTCAGCATCTGGCATACAATAATTGTTCTTAGGGCTAAGTGGCCAGATTACTGAAGCATTGTGACTTTTTTTTTGGCGGCATGTACAAATTACAGGCTAAGCTGAACTAGATACAACAATTATCACTGTTGCATTGTGAAAAATAATGAATCCTTTTTGCATATTCTATCACAGATTGAGCTGCTGACCTACACATATATGAATCAGTAATCTAAATTTGATTTTAAAAAATGAAAATACAGCGCAAGTCAATAAACACAGCCAAATCAATTCTATGCGCAATTTAATGAAGATTTTAACCACAAGAACAGAGATCGAACAAAGCAATTTAACGATGAATCCATAATCTCTTCAGCATCTGGCGTACAATAATTGTTCTTAGGGCTAAGCGGCCAGATTACTGAAGCATTGTGACTTTTTTTTTTTTTTTTGCGGCATGTACAAATTACAGGCTAAGTTGAACTAGATACAACAATTATCACTGTAGCATTGTGAAAATAATCAATCATTTTTGCATATTCTATCACAGATTGAGCTGATGATCTATACATATATGAATCAGTAATCTGAAATTGAGTTTAGACAATGAAAATGCCGATGCAAGTCAACAAACACAGCCAAATCAATTCTATGCGCAATTTAAGGAAGATGTTAATCACAAAAACAGAGATCGAACAAAGCAACTAACACTAATCTATATCGAAATTGGAGAAACAAATCGCAACACAAACAAACAAAATGCAGATAGAGAAACTAACTAATCAAGTCAACAAACACAGCCAAATCAATTCTAAGCGCAATCTAACGAAGATGTTAACCACAAAAACAGAGATCGAACAAAGAAACTAACACTAATCTACATCAAAATTGGAGAAACATATCGCAACACAAACAAACAAAATGCAGATAGAGAAACTAGCTAATAAACTCAAATCAAACGAAAAAAAATTCCAGAAAAAAGCGTAAGAAACTTACTATTCTTCCAACAGCACCGGACTGAGCCTTGCGAAGGAGAAGCAATCGACGAATGCCGACATAATCGGAATCGGAATCACCTTGCAATGGCTGAAGCAAACAGCTGAACAACTCTGGATCTGCCTTCACATCATCTTTTCCATTGTTCTTCATCTTCATCTTCTCCTCCTCCTCTTTCTCTCTCCTGTTCCTTCGTTTTTCTTCTGATTCTTCTTCTTCTTCTTCCTTGCTCTCATTCTCTCTCTTCGCCATAGCTTGTTGTTCTTCGGCGTCGTCTCCCATGGCCGCCATTGTTAAGGAATCTCCAGAAGCTTCTTCTTCATCAGAATCGATCGATCGAGAAGAAGAAGAAGAAGATTGTGGTAATCGGAGTGATGAAATCGGCGAGATCGGAGATCAATCGCAGATTTCGAAGAATTGGGAATTGGAAGAAAAATGGCTCGAGATTTTGGCACGTGGTTTGCCGGTGAGGATTATTATGTAAGAAGGCTCCAAATTTTATGTATGCCGGGTCGCTTTTATACGGTCAACTTCTCTTCAATCGTATTCTTTTTCCCCCTTTTTTTATTTTTTTTTATTTTTATGGGATTCAATTGTAGTAGTACATTCTTACTTTTTGGAGGGTTGAATTTGTATTTTTTTTCAATATTTTGACAAAACTTTTTTCTTCTTTAATGCTTTTTTTTTTGTGTTAGCAATCTAAACTTTAGGTACTTGTTGATGATTTTAGTTCATAAGAAATTTAGATAGGTTTGTCTTGGATAAATTCAATGAAAATAAATAAAAGGAATAGAGCTTTAATTATTAAAAGAATGACATATGAATAGATATATATTTGTTCGTTGTTCATTGTATATGATTGAATTATTTTAATTATATTATTTTATGCATATAGTTTTAAATATCTATTAGTATTGGAATTATCCGTCATGCATGTATTAGCTGATTCATCGGAACGATTTTAAATTCTTATATCAATATAAAATTAGATGAATCTGCCACATTGTAATCTCATATTTACTGCAAAAACTTTCCGGCTAATAGATTAGGATTTAGATTTGATATGGCATAAATCAAGATTTAAGATGTTAGAAACTCCGGTTAAAATATTTTAGATTGTAAGATTGTGATGGAGTGTCAAATGACTCAAATGTGCTTTAGTGATGTGAAATTTTTTCACTAGAGTTTAGTGTGCCTTTAATATTGTTCACTTGGAAGAAATACAAGGAGAATGAGTACAAGGAAAATGAGTACCTTAAAGCCCAAAAGGCCACTGCTATTACACTATTTGTTCTTTCATCTCTATGAACATGTACAACCAAATTATTCCTAGCAAAGCTTTTCCAAGGAAAAAAGTAGAAGAAATGGAAGATAAAATGTGGTTACATAAGGTCATCTTTAAAGTCAATTCATGATTAGATTAGATTGACACTACTTCACTATTAAAAAGTGATGCAATCCTTGAAAATTAGAAAAATTCACTTAGTCATTTTTTTAATACAACAGTTGGATTCTAAACCCACTCTACTTCGTATCCCATCATAACAATTCCTTAGTTTTCTAATGAAAAAGTTTAACAATTTCAACGGCTCAATTCCTTAATCTTACTCTTTTCCCTCAAATCTCTCAAAAAGAGGATCTCCTTTAAACCAACGCCAACTTTTGAGACTCATTTCGACAAATTAACGAGTGAGTCTCAAGAATCGCCTTTATTCATAACCTAAACTATGAGGATTGCGCATGCATTATTCAACCGACACGACGAGGAGATTCAGCAACAGGGTGCCAAAACCTATTGAAAATCCACAATGAATCTGCAGTGACAGCATAGCCATCATGGTTCCTATGCCAACTATAGAACGCATGAGTTCTATTCTTGATGTCTAACATTGCATGTCCAAAGCTTGCTTCTCGGAATGCTGAGTATGCTGGTTGTGGCTCTGTCATGCTGCATATGTATGGATAGTTAGATAATTAGCACATCAGAAAAGGTGTTAGACTTACTATTGTGACTAAGCTTTAATCTACTCACTTGGTGGCTAAACCTTCTATGTTCCCTCCATCTCCGATTGTTATGTAGATAGGAGCAGATTGATCTTCTACAGGTTTGCACTTCCCATTGACAATGTTGTATCCAACGTTTGATATGCGTTTCTGCATGAGATTTGTGGGTTAACAACTTAACATGTTAGCCAAGATAACTACACTATTGACAATTAATTAATTAAGAGTTTATTCTTTTTTACTTATTTTGACTGAAATTATTCTAAGCTAAATTTATATTTTACAACATAAGCTTAAGAAACAAATCCTTAATAATTCTTGTTCTCTTCAATGCCACACAAAGTACAAGAATAGTCTCTAATTTGAAAATCTAGATTCACCATTGAGTAATAACCCCTTATTTTATAGTTAATGACTCATATTATACAACCCTATATAAATGAAAGTAAATAAACAAGGGTAATTTGGAAATTTCAAATATTTTCCAGAGAAATTTCAACTTCAAACAACGTGGGAAAACTTTCCTAGGAAGAAAAGTTCTCCCGAAATTCTACCAAGCACACTCTTCATTACTACCCTTCAGAATATAAAACCAGACTCATATCTATATATTCAACCCCCTTTGACAATTGTGCTCATATGCAAGAGCCATATCCCCCTTGTACAATTATGTGTACTATGATCCAAAGATTAAGAATATAAATGAAGAAGGGTTTGTGAATTGAACTTACAGATCTTTCATAAGCATGAACATGACCAGCAAACACAATGTCAACCTTGTATTTGACAATCCAAGGCTCAAACATAACTCTCATGGTTTCACCCTCCATATAATGGTAATTGTAGCTATTGTACCATGGAGAATGCACTAGAACAATCAACCATGGAGTTTCCTTCCTGTTAACTTTTGGTAACTCTTCCTCTAGCCATTGCTGCTGAGGAGTGTATTTGCCTGCAAGTTACTAGTCATGGGTAAATAATGTGAACCATAATGAGGTTAAAAAAGGCTGAGTAGTTTTACATATGTTTTTGATTATTTAGAGTCATAAAAGACTAAAAGTTCGCATATAATGATATGTTAAATAGTAATCAAGCACCAAAAGATAACAGCAACAAACAACACATACAGTCTCATAATGTGGAACAATTAAGGCTAAACACTCAATACAAGAACAAAAACCATATCCTACAGACAGTTGAGTAGTTTTACATAAGTAAAACCTAAGAATCATTCTTCATGATCAACATATGAAGAGGAAATAAATTCAATACATTACAACTCCCTCGCAATTTAGGTCCTACATATATGAGGTATGAGGTCATGCAGATGTAGACAATTTTAACTCAGTGTACACAATTTTGATTTACTCAAATCACCAATATGTTTAAACTATGGCATGCATTTTAAGGCATAGGTTGAGAAAACATATCCTAACTAGTCAAGAGAAACTTTCAACCTCGAAAAGCTAGAAATTTCTACAGTTATTTACATACTCAACATATTTACTAAGAGTTATGATTGTGCACAACTTTCTTTGCGGGACCCACTTAAACAAGTTTTAAGAGATTCATACGTTGACAATCTTACTTTAACATATCCTTTTGAGAAAATGAGTAATACTAGTAATAAATTACAATGAATGAAGTTATGAATGTAAATGTTAAAATAACATTACCATAATAGGATTATTATGTTGGAGATCTTACCATATGCAGAGTAGGATGATAGCACAATTATGTAAGCAGGGCCTCTCTTGATTGAGTACCACAAAGGCTCCGTACTGTTTGATGCTTTGTAGGGTGTCTGATACCTGTGCTTAAATGGCTTGAATGGTTCTGTTTCCCCCTGTAATATACATCCCTAGCTATAAGCAACATTACCAATTAAGCTTTAACACTCTGTTTGGTTCTTGAAAAATAAGATCCAAAGAAAACTTTAGTCTCTCCTCAGTGATCCAATATATGAATTTGCTTCTTCTCTATCAATCCCTTGCTTCATTTTCATTGGCCAACAAACAACCAACAACAAACCTCATTATAGTGCCGCTAACGTGAGGTCTGAGGAAATATAGATATAGGCAGTCTTCCCCCATATATAGGAGTACGAGAAGAGGTTGATTCTAACTTCATTTTCACTAGTACGGGCAAAATTTTGTCCGACCCGAATAACCGAATTTGTTCGACTGGAAAAACTCGGTTTAGCCCGAGCCCGATTTTGACCCGAATTTAGATCTGTCCGAATTGTTCGACCCAAAAAAACCGGTTCTGGACATCAATATCTTGTCCGAATTTTGACATTTACAAAATTTGACAGACTCGAATTTACCCGGTCCTAGATTTTTGCCAGCGCTAAAATTTCACCCTCCTGGTCCCTCCTTTTTATGAGGGGAAATTTGGATCAACAATCATATTGATAACTTGTCCATCAGTACATGTAGTGCGATCTAACTCGGGCAAGCTCCTAACCAAACTTGTTCCTCCCCAATCGGATTAAGTTTTCCTACTACTTTCCTCTCAAATTCGGAAGGAAAATATTTTTTCTTAACAAAATCAATCGAAATTTTTCATGATGTTTTCCAACTCTCATGTTTCCACTCTTTTTTAAGTCAAAACCAAAGTAAGCCGCTTTTTCCCCTCTTTTCATCTTATTTCCAAAAACCAAACAGAGTCTAAAGACATAAAAACCGAAAAAACTAATTTGTATATGCTCACAATTTCAGGTGCAAAATCGATTTCATGATTCCCAGTTGTCCAAATCCAAGGTTGATATGCAGTGCTTCTTTCTACAAACCTTGCCCACGAATCCCATCTCATATTATCATGATTTGGGTAATTATCTGCATAAGAAAGGTCTCCAACAAACAACACAGCTTGCCCTTTGATAGGGTTTTTCTCATAATGGGTTAAAGTTATGTTTGAATCATAAGTTTGTCCTAGATCACCTGCACCAAAATTGGGTTTAAGATAGTGTGATTTAAAGCAGAAAACCAAATGGAGCAATTAGATGTGAAAAAAATGGCTTTTAAGAATGATTTGGGTATAGAAAGTTTACCAATAACACCAAAAGTGTATGGAACATCAGGACCAACTTTAGGAGGAGTCATGAACCAAAATGTCCTTGTGTTATGTCCAATTCCTACTTGGTAGTGATACTTAGTATCATGCTGCAAAAATACTACTACTCTCACACACACACACACACACACAAAATTCTTTCACAAAATTAAAAGAAAATAAACATTCAATCCCTCATTTTAGAACAAATACCTCAAAAAAATGTCATATTATAAATACGAGTTACCAATACAGACCAAAGTGGCTACTTCTCCATCTTCTAAGCTCCATGGTTTAATTCTTAGCCGACATAAAAAAATGTCTCATAGGTGAAAATTGTGGGGTTGATAAGTCATGCTTATTGTAAGTGATTTGGTCTTTAACCACAAATTATACCATTCACCCTTGTGAGATGGGCCTACGTCCACCAACTCTGTATGGACCGATCTAAAATGTTCTATCTCACGTACTTGTTCAACCTACTCATTCTATTACTTTTTATTTTATATTTATTAATGTGCTTAAGTAGATACAAAAAGGTATATGGTATACTTCCCTCTCTGCCTGTAAAATTTACTAGTGGTTACCAATGAATTAACGAATTTTCCCCCGCCTATAGAAAACATTTCGCACAGTAATTAAAATGGAGGTCATAGTTACACTAGGTTTCAGGTTCGATTCCCCTTCCCCCATCCTGCTGTAGTTGTGAATTGTAATATACTCTCATTTGTGGCTTGTTTGGACAATAAAACAGAGGGGGGGGGGGGGGAAGGAAGTGTGAAGAAGCTAACCTCCAAATTGTTGATGGTGCAGTGATGAATAAACCCAGAAGTGTAATGATGATACTTGTACTTGGTGGCACTTCCTTGGACTGTTTTTTTCTCCAAACTCTTGTGTTTCCAATATATGACCTCATTTGAACCAAGATCCTCCATTGTCACCCACGAAACAATCACTGCTCTTCCCTCATGATCCCCTTGTGTTATATGCACCTTTAACCACACAATCAACATTTATTCATTAACCATTTTCATTGTAAATGCCGTTCGACATTTTATTAATAGAGAACAAACTAAAACCATCAAAGCACACCCATCATAGTTCTCAACAAGATGATACAAAGTCTCATCTCTAAAGCTAACATTTGTAAACAATTACTCCCAGTATGGGTCCCAATTTTACTTCTCCAAAATGAAAGCATACCCATCACAGTTCTCGATAAAAAGATACAAACTCTATCTCTATTCTCTAAAACTAACATTTGTAAACCTACAAACTAACCAACATTGTATCAAATATACTAATCCAAAAATAGTTAAAAGAAGAAAGCCATAGAATTCTCCAAAACCAAAGCATACCCATCATAGTTCTCAATAAAAAAAATGCAAACTCTATCTCTAAAACTAACATGAACAAATTAACAAACATTGTATCAAATATACTAATCCAAAAATACTTTGAAAAAGAAAGCCATAGAACTCTCCAAAACCAAAGCATACCCACTCTAGTTCTCAATAAAAACATACAAACATCATCTCTAAAACTAACATTTGTAAACCACTATTTCTGATACGGGTCCCAGTTTTACAGGATTTTGGGAGATTCAGACATAGACAACCTACCTGTTGGGGGGCATTGCGTCCCGGAGGAAGAGCAAAAACATCACTTTCAAGAGGCATATCAATGGAGTTTTCAACCTTCCTAACAAAATTGCTTGTGACGCCTCCATTGGAGAACACCACTAATTGGTTCAAAATCAAACCCAGAAGAAGAACAAAAACATAGACAGTGGTGAAGACAGAGTGATGAGCCATTATATCTATCCCTACACTGTTGAGAAGTTATTGCTCCCAACAAACTAAAAATAGCAAACTTTGTACCCCTTCAAAGCACAAAAAGATCCTGGTATTAAAAGTTGAGTAAGTAAGATTCTTGAGTAAAAAAATAGTAAAATAAAATACAAGGAATGAAAATAAAAACTCTCTACATTTTTAGAAAATTTTGGTTCTTGTGAAAAATGGAGGAATAATCCCCATCACCAATCTGAAAATTCGGATAAAAGCTAAAAAGTTAAGAAAGTATGAAAGGGAAAAATGGGCATGGGATTTTTCTGCATTTTTGGATGATGATTCCAATTTCCAAGGGCAAAAAACCAAGTGAAGCATGGACTCACTTCACCTAATTATCTACAAAATGGGCACACTTCACCACCTTCTTAAATAATTGTTGTGAGAGTCCTTTTTGACTTTATGACAAAAAATAATTATTATTATCTCTTTTCTAAAATGTTTATCACCATAATTAAGTTTATTGTTCAAATTTGTTTGTCGCTTTTATAATTCCAACAATTGTAATTTTATTTTTATCCATAATTATTAAACTGTTTATCAATTTTTACAATTTCAGCAACTATTATTCCCGATTAATATAGGAGTAATTTGGGTAAATTACAAACTTTTCACCTTAATTCTTATGTGTATCAGTTTTCTCAAATTAGTTAAATTGACAAAGATAATGGGACGGAAATAGTATGTCCAAAATTTTTTTTATTTTTATTTCACTTTGGAATTGATTTGAACATTGATAAAAGTTTGAACATATGGTACAATATATAATACAATAATTTTTTGATAAAATATTATAAGAACTATGGTCAATCAAATAACAATAGTAGAGATCGCGAAATACACCTTCCATTCCAAATTAATTGACATTTTGATTAAATTTCGACCATTAATTACTCATAAATTATAATAAGTCACAATATGAAATTACCGTCATTAATAAGATATTTTATTAAAAATTACAATGAAAATAATGTTATATTATAATCCATTATAATTTATGAATAATTAACAGTTAAAATTTAATCAAAGTGTCAATTAATATAGAACGGAGGGAATACTTAATAAATGATAGGTAAAACGGGAGGGATGGAGTGCTTTTTTATTGTGATTTTTTTCTTAATATTTTTGAAAAAGAGACAAGGCAAAAAAAAAAAAAGGATTCTTGAGTAACATGATGGCAAGTATGGGCCGAATAATTTTGATGGTTGTGGTGGAATTCAATAAAAGGGTTTGGTTTGGTCCTCTACTTTTTCTCAAAAAGGTAGATTCGGCCCACATATGATGAAAGTTGTGATCTTTGTTGTTGCATGGTAGATGCTAAAAAGATGGAAGACTTCCCCTTGCATGAGTTGAAGATGTGAAACTTAGGCCATGTTTTTTTTTTTTTTTTTGCGGGAAATGGTATGGTATAACAATGTTGTGGTAAGAATAATTGATGTAGTAGATGAGGAAAGAAAATATGAAAAGTAGAAGAGAAAAGTAAGGAAAGATAAAGTTATGGTTGTTGTGGTAAAGTGTCGAATTGTATGGTATGGTATCGTATCGTATCGTATGGAAGGATTGTGATAATTGTAGAAAAATATGGTAGGTGTGGTGTGAAACCGCACAAAAAGACATGGCCGGTCAAAACTCGAACTATCAAATAAACACTACGAAGTAGAATTTATATCGAAGTAGAGTTGGCAACTATGTACTTTTCCATGGTACCATACTACACTTAACACAATTTATCACATTATCCATAAACTACCATATTTTATCATACTATACTTTACTACAACAACCATAATTTTCTCTCTCGTCATTTTTCTCTCTACTTTTCACTTTTGTCTCTCCTCACACACCACATTTAACACAAATTTTACCACAACCTACCATACCGTACCATAACATACCACCACTTTCCACAATTTAACAAAGCATACATTTCTGCACCTACTCACCACAGAAAATAACATGGCCTAATATAATCTTCCACATTTTACAATACCATACCACACTTTACCACAATCATTACCAATATATCTCTTCAATTTTCTCTCTTTTCACTTTTTTCCTCTACTTTTCGCATTCTCTCCTTACCTAACACATCAACTACACTTTTCACAGATTTTACCGCACTATTTCACACTTTCTACAATTTCACCACTATATCATATTGTGGAAAAGGCCCAACGACATTAGCCCATATCTTCTAAATCATATGCACACACTATACCATATTGTGGCAATTTCAGAACCAAAAATTATACAAGAGATATTATCATCTATTAAATTTTTGTAGTCATCAAATCACAACATGCTAATAACTCGATAGCTATTTTAAGCTTGTATAATATTCGTTTCCAAATTCCCTCCTTACAATTGTATGGACGTAGAATTCATATATTTATATGTTTAGAGTAAATGAGAGATATTTACCAACGTAAATGATTTGAGAATATCATATTACGTACGGAAGGTTAACTTATCTTATTTACAATATCATGCGAGTGAAAAGTAGTTTGTTTTGAAAGTTAAGGAGTATCAATCTAATAACTTCGCTCTTGATATATTTCCTTTCTTTAAAACTATTATATTTGTCTTTTAAAGTTTGTGGAAAAATATATATTAACCGTGTTCTTTTACGCGGTATTTTGGTAGGTTATTAGTATGTGAGGTATGGTGGGGTGGGGTGGAATTGTGGTGGGGTATGGTGGAATTGTGGTAGGTTATTAGTATGTGAGGTAGGTGAGGAGAGAGAATGTAAAAAGTAGAGGAGAAAAGTGAGGAGAGAGAAAGGTGAGGAGAGAGAAAAGTAATGATTTGCGGTAAAATACGGTGGGTTATAAGCGATTGCGATAGTGGCGTCATGATCTGGCCATGAGAAAGAACACAGCCTAAGTATTAACATAACTAACAAAGTAAAATGCTTAGATAACATCATCTTTTTTTTATAATTATATAAATGAATAGATATTATTTGTATAAAAACTAAACTCCAATTAATACTTAACATAAAAGTGGATTATAACGTGACTTACTATTAACCACAAAATGAATGGTGGTCCTCATGGAAGAAGAAATGGGCGCGAGCTAGGATTGAGTCATGATTCACGTGGTTACATAATTTATTTTGGTGATTTTTTGCATTATCCATCTATTAGATCTTGTTATTTTGTGGGGTTGTAAAGCCGTGGAAATTGTGCGTCATTATGAAATTGTGGAAAGTGCGGTGATGTGTGGAATGCTATGGTGAAATTTGTTGGAAAGTATGGTTGATGTGGTAAGTAAAGATAAAAGATTTAAAAAATAAAGGAGAAAAGTGGAGAGATAGAAAAGTAAGGAGATATATTGATAATGATTGTGTTGAAGTGTAGTAAAGTGTGGAAGAATATTGAGTGGATGATGAGTTGAGGTAACGTACCGCACCGTAAAAAAACAGGTTAATAAGATAATATTGAGTGGATGATTAGTATATTTTAATTTGAAAATAATGGTAGGTGGAAATAAAGTGAAAGTTTTGATTTTTTATTTGAAAAATTTTCACTTTTAATAAAAAGAAAAATGAAAAGTTATGGTGAATTGTTGTGTAAATTGGAAATTTGCGGTGCGGTGTGGAATCCTAAACGAACCCGCCATAAAAAAGAACAGGGTCGTACTACATAATTATTAAAAATATATTACTTAAAATTATAAAAAGGATTTTTGGATATTAATAATACCAACTCTGGGGCATAGTTGTTAAAATCTCGATCCTGATCTACGATCCTCCGATTTTATGATCCAAAATCCTTGATGCGATTCTACTATCTACATTGCGATCCACGATCCTACGTGTGCTAATTCCGATCCTAACTATCCCATGGATCCAAGTTAGGATCTCGATTTTAACAACCTTACTCTGGGGTATTGAACACTAATAATATAAACTATTTTCATGGTCATTGGCAGTACCAACCATCGACTTATTTTCCACCAACAGTACACCATCGATTTGGTATGATTTTGACTCATGAAAAGATGACGTGACTCCATAATGCGTGATGTGGAAGACAGAGCTTGTGTAAAAATTTTGACGTGGACACTAATCTATCTTCTATGTCACACATTATGGAGTCACGTCATCTTTCCGATGAGTTAAAACCATATCAATTCGGTGGCATACTGTTGGGAGAAAATAGGTTGATCTGGGTCGGGTCATTAAAAAAAACCTAATATAGGATTTTTTTTAAAAAAAACTGAAGTGTTTAGTTGGGATGTCGAATCGGGACACAAAAAATAAAACCTAATATAGTATTTTTTTTTTAAAAAAAAAGTTAATGTATTTAGTTGGGTCGGGACCTAAAGTGTTATGACCCAGTCCGACCATATCTCGTGGCCCTGACTTTTTCGTGCCGGGCCTGTTCATCATCTAAAATTGTGGCCTTGACCCGCATTTTTTCAGGCCGGGCGGAACCTCGGCCCATTGAACAGGTCTAGTTGGTACTGTCAATATCCAAGAAAATAGTCTGTGTTATTAGTATCTAATAACTCCAAAGTTAGTATTATTGATGTCCAAAATTTTTTATATAAATATAAATTATAGACAATTTAATATAAATATTAATTATTTTATTCAAGCCACGTGTTACTGTGACACAAAAATAAAAGAAAGCCAACAAGCTGACCAATCATCATCCACTGTCAACCTGAAATATCTCACTTCTCCATTCTCACTTCTCACTCGTTACTCCTCCTCGTGTTAATCATGGCGTCGTCGAATTTCTCTCTCCTCCTCTTCCCCCCCTCTCTCCTCCTCCTCTTCACCTCCGCCGTCGCCGGCAAACTTTCCGACGACCTAATCATCCGTCAGGTCACCGGCGACGACGACGTCGTACAGCACATCAACTCGATCAACCTCGACGACGAGTCTCACACTCTCCGCCATTTCTCCCTCTTCAAAGCTCGGTTCGGCAAGTCCTACGCCTCGCCGGAGGAACACGATCGCCGGTTCGAGGTTTTCCGGGCGAATCTCCGGCGAGCGAAGAGGAATCAGGCGCTCGATCCCGCCGCCGTGCACGGCGTCACGCCGTTCTTCGACCTGACTCCGGCGGAGTTCCGGCGACAGTTCTTGGGAGTCAGGGGAACGATGAAGTATCCGGCGCATGCGAACAAGGCGTCGGTGTTGCCGACGGATGATCTTCCGGCGGACTTTGATTGGAGGAAGCTCGGAGCTGTTACTCCGGTCAAGAATCAGGTCGATTCTTCATTTTATTCGTAATTTCTAAGTGCATAGTTTTGTTTGCTTATATATATATATATATATATATATATATATATATAATCATAGCTTTATTATGAGCATGTTGTTAACTTGATGAATTTGTTGTTTTATGTGGAACTTTCTAGTAAAGTGTGTGTGTGTGTTTTTTTTTTTTCTAAAATCAATTGACCATATATTTTTGGTGAAATTTTGATGAAAGTGTGTATTCTGATGAAATTTTGATGATGGTGGGATTTTTGCGAGAGTGTAATTTTTATTTTCTTTTTATTCTTTTTATCTTTTATGGAAAGAGTGTATCTTTTATAATGGTGTATGAAATTGTGTAGTCTATCTTTAGTGAACTACTTGTAAGTTGTCAATAGTATCCCAAATATCCAAATGCAATCTTTCTTGGAATGCAATACCCAAATTGGTTCATTACTTCTTTGCAAGTCAGGTTTGATTTGCTTGTGACATGTTCATTCTTGTGTTTGAATTCTGAGTCTGAGTATTGTAGACAAATAAGATGATGATGATGATGATGATGATGATGATGGTGGTGGTGATGATGTTGACAAAATATATTCTTGGTGACTGATATTTTCAGGGATCTTGTGGATCTTGCTGGTCATTTAGTGCCACTGGAACCATGGAAGGTGCACACTTTCTTGCTACTGGGGAACTAGTCAGCCTGAGTGAGCAACAACTCCTGGACTGTGATCATGAGGTTTGTATGATTTTGGCTAATTAATCAATCTTTTGTTGTTGAATTATTGATGAAATAGACAATTAGAAGGCCAGACAAGATTAGAAGATACTTGTAGGATGCCCCTTTGTTGGGGATGTCAACAAACATGTGGATCCACCCAGAAAAGATCGGGTCCAGATTTTGATATATATCGATTTGATTGAAGATCCGAACACGATGTTTTTCATATTTCCGTTTGCCCGATTCTGATTTTAACCCGATTTTAAGCTTGTCCAAACAATCCTACCTAAAATACCCGACAAAATTGGGCATTAGATATCAAGTTTTTGTCTAATATCTGACTCGCATGGTAGGATCGTAGACCAGGGTCGAGATTTTAATAATATGACGTGATTCAGTCTCCCACGACACAAACATGATTTTTCATTTTTTTGAGATAAGACTGTCTACAGCTAAATTTCTCGATTCCCAGAAAAGTGGGGACCCATACAGGGATGTGCTGTTGATTCCAGAGAAATCCCTCCACAAATAAAAATACCATTTTGAATCCCGATGCTTATGATTTAGCAAAAAAATCCGCAAAGATGAGAATTCCGATGCTGATTCTGAATGTAGTAAAATATGCAATCTGATGTGAGAACTATCTTTTGTCAGTGTGATCCAGAGGGAGACGACGACGATTGTGATGCCGGTTGTGATGGTGGGCTTATGAACAATGCCTTCGAATACCTTCTGAAATCCGGTGGACTTATGCGCGAGAAGGACTACCCTTACATGCCTTACTACAGTAGAGGCTGCAGATTTGACAGCAACAAGGTTGCTGCTAAGTTGGCTAATTTCAGCATCATCCCTGCTGATGATGAGCAGATTGCTGCTAACCTCGTCAAATATGGGCCTCTTGCTAGTACGTTTTCCAACCTGTTATCGTCGTTTTTGTTGCTTGATAACAATTAACTTTCTGTCAGTCTTTTCATATACTCTCGTGCATAAGGAAAGACTGTCTGCATTTGGATCTCTGGATTCTGTGTTAGCGGGAATACACTGGGTCTGTAGTATAGTAGTTGCGGTTGATCCAATATTTCTTGCATGTTTGGTCGGTTTTGGTAAATTTGGACAAGTTTAAGTGGTTTTTGGGGAACTTTTACCTACCCTTCATTCACTAGCGGATCCTAGGCTTGGTTAAGGGTGGCCATGACTACCAGTGACACACAAAAAAATTAATAATTCAGTATAACTTGCGATAAAAAAAATTATGGGTTTTATATATATTGAATGAATATAATAGTGTATTGGTCAACTTTAATCAGATGATTTAGATCCGCCACTGCCTTCATTTACCCGAGAGTTTCATGAACTATATAGGTACAGGGTCTGTGAGTGAAACTCATGGCTAAAAGAATGATAGGTAAAAGTTACCCAAAATCACTAAAACATGTCCAAATTTACCAAAATTTACACAGTATAATAAAATTACTTGAAGTACGGTATTTACTTGCCCCCTAGATACTAGAGCCTAAAGTAATTTATCAAAATTACCCAAAATATAACAAAAAAGGAAGATAAAACAGGGTCGTTTTTACTTCCAACCACACAAATTCAAGCATCACTAATTGTTTAGTAAAGAATATCAAAATTTATCAAAACTTAACTTTATTTTACGTTACCTTATTTAAGAACTTTACGGGTTCTCTCTTACACATTCTCGTTCAACACATTTCGAATGCAGTTGGCATAAATGCAGCCTATATGATGACTTACATTGGGGGAGTATCTTGCCCATTAGTATGTCAAAACGACTTGGATCACGGAGTGTTGCTGGTTGGTTACGGTTCTCACGGGTATTCCCCCATGCGAAAGACGGATAAACCGTATTGGATCATCAAGAACTCGTGGGGCCCGTACTGGGGCGAAAACGGGTATTACAGGATCTGCAGGGGCTACAACGCTTGCGGTGTTAACGAGTTGGTCTCCAGTGTCACTGCTGTTAATGTTAATGCTCAGTAGAACTGAATGTTGTGTTGCTGTGTTATGAATGTGTTGTCTGTCCCTTGTATTGTATGTGACACTGGTAGATAAACATGAACATTGTATCATTTTATGATGTATGTATCCTATTCTAGGCTATGTCCTTGTTAATATTAAGCATGTTTAATTTGGTCAGTTACATGCGACTATGTCACTCGGACTCGGGTACGTGTGTCCATATCGAACATGAATATGGGTGTCGGACTCGTCTATTAAAGAAATTTCATACATTTTCATTGTAATTTGAAGTGTCGAGTGTCGTACCATTGTCCGGGCCGGGTATCAAGGATCCGACACGGGTACGGCAGGAAAAATGAAGAGTCGGAGTAACATAGACATGCAAAACGTGATTATATGGTTTTATGAATGAACCCAAGGATTCAAAATATGGTTTCAGTTGTGGGAATCGAATTGTGATTAAGCATGTTTGATACTGTAAACTGTGCACAATCTAACTTTACTAAGCCTATGCTCTTTTATATGTTGCGGTGCGGTGCGGTGTAGTAATGGTGCGGTGCGCTGGAATTTGATAAAGTGTTGTAAAGCGTGGTGGGTTGTGGTGAGTTGTAGCCGGAGTTGTGGTAGGTGGGGTAGGTGATAAGAGATAATGTAAAAAGTAGAGAGAAAAATGATTAGAAAGAAAAGTTAAAATATATTTTGATAATTAATGATTGCGTTAAAGTGTGGTGAGGTGTGGTAGAATATTGAGTACTGCAGTGTAGTGTAGTGTCGCACCGCAAGTTACGCATAAAAGAAGGGGGCCTAACTCTGATTCGATTCTACTTTTTCAACTATTGTTAAAGTAAATGCTTAGTACGTAGGGTGTCACACAATTGAATGTTGTATTGGATCATCAAGAACTCGTATTGTGGAGAAAACAGGGTATTATAGTGTCATATTAAAAAGAGATGATTATGGTTTAAAGATACTTAAAACTGGCAGATACATATTGTTTGAGTGATTTTTATGTGTTTTTCAACTGAAGGAAGCAAATGTTAACATCGTACACAATTATTGTTTTACAGATCAACTTTCCTTCGATTATTTTGTATCGCAACTTTGTCAATTGACAGTAATAGATTGGTAGGACAAGATGATTGCCAGTGCAATGAAGATCAGCTTCATCTGCAGCATTAGATACCAAACAGGTCAGGAAAATGCAATCAATTTTAGTTTTTTATCTTTTTCCTACATTGACTTTTTAGGGTTTATTTGACATCTACTGTTCTCTTCCCTTTTACCTTTTTTTCCTTCAATAAGTTCACAAAATAAATTCAGTATAAGTTATGCACAAAATTCATACAAAAGGTTCAAAAGAAGTTCAGTTAAATAAACCAAAGAGGTGGTTGCCAATGGTAAGTTCAATTAAAACAAACAAAAGAGGTGATAGCTAAGTTGGCAAATCTTTCAAGCTTCATCAGGGTTCTATCTTGGTGAAAGCAAAAAAATTTCCTTAGGTTCAACTCCAAAATAGCAATTGTTTTATGGTCCATCGTGGTTACCTACTTAGCTACACCACTTGTACGAAATTTTTTTATAAAATTCATCAATATTAATTGTAAAATCCATTATAAATTTATCAATATTATTATAAAATTATCAATATTTAACAGAATTTTTCAAAAATTTATCACATAAAAAATTGATATATTTCAATTGACCAAGTGGACAGCCAAATATTCAGAAAAAAAATAGTTCACTCAAAATAAGCAAAAAAGAACATATATAGCCAAAACTAAGGAAAGGACAAGTACTTACCATGGTGGGATTGTATACTGGACTACTCCTCAGTACATACAATTTTCTGGAAATATAAAACTTGTCATTATGTTGGAAATTGCAAAACCTTATAGTAGTACTCCCTCCGTTCCATATTAATTGTCACATTTGGAAATTGTGCAGTCAAACTTAAAAAATTTTGACTATAAATTTCTCAATATATACAATGAGTTGCTATATAAAATTACCACCACTAGATTCATAACGAAAAATACTATCATAAAAATACAATATTGTCATTGTTAATAACATATTATGTAAGAAATTATCAATCAAAGAATGATATTAGAGACCGTAAAAGTCAAAATTATGACAATTAATATGGAACGGAGGGAGTACACTGGAAGAGTGGAATGTCCATGCCAATTTACCTTTGGTTCAGAGTTCCAGAGTCCCTGCAGATTTTCTGAATTGCCTCGATCCTATTTAGTGTTTTTGTGGCATTAGGATCATTTTTCTCAACCTGTGTAGGTGAATGCAAGAAATTTTAACCATGTAAATGACATGAAATGGCACATAACCAAGACAGCCTGAGCTTGCTTCCATCTAGCGGTGGCGAAAATTCGGGTTTTGGGTAAATTCGAGTTGGACTAGTTCGGTCAATGTCAAAATTCGGACGACAAATTTATGTTCGGATTTGGTTTTAGCCAGGCCGGATAATTCGGTCGAAACTGAATCCGGGTCGAAAACGGGTTAGTGCCGAACAACAAAATATAAACTTTATGTCCGAATATTCAGTCAATATCAAAATTCGGACAAGAAATATATCTACGTCGAGACTCAGTTTTTTCCAGGTCGGACAAAATTTTGCCGACTCTAATTCCATGTGGGAGTTGTTACCTTTGATTTTATCATGCATGCAAAGTCAAAGCAGGCCCCGTAAACATCAGACATTGTGTTGGTCCGGTCAACTATTACTGCAATGAGACCTGAAAATGAAATCATCCACATATGTGAAATGACAACAATAGTCACTGTTATAACTTTTAGTGTGGGTCCTACTTATGTAAAATATAGCAGATAATTTATACAAAACTTACCTAACTAAAATGATCCACCCAACCTAGACTTGAAATTGTCAAATTTAACTAACCCTAAAATGCACATGCACCCTAAATGACATCTACCTTATGTAACATGTTGGGATTATTTAGCCACTATGTTCACCAAACCAATAACGATACCTGATATTATTTTACTCAAGTTTATCTTCACCAAAGCTTTTTATTTATCAAGAACTAGAAATAAAGCAGCTTAAAATCAACAAACCGAACCTTGTTAACTCAAATCAACAAGAAATAAAGCGGTCTAAAATCAATCAAACCTAAAAATGGCACAAATCAAACCTTGTTGACACAATTGCAAATATGACCCAACCAAACAAACCCAAACCTTACCAACTTGAATATTGCGCAACCCAACCCAAATTGACACAACACGAGCCCAACCCAACAAAAGTCTTGTTGAGCCACATATGACCCAACTCAACCTAGCTAACCCACATTGGCACAACCAAACCATACCTAAATAACCCAATTGCCAAATCATATTAAGTGTTAACTTACCACGTCTCATTTTGACCTCGGTTCTGAAAACTTGGACGTTATTGTAGCACAGAGCCAACATTCCAAAGTATATGACCTAGGAATAGATAAAACGAATGACAAGTAAAATGAGATCGATAGCATCATAAAGGAACTAAAACCGGAATAAAACCGAATTTCGTACATTTGGAATGGCATGTAGCTAAGAAGTAAGCATTACAAGTCAAATTTTGGCAGGTCTAGATGATATTTCACACGGTATCATTTTAGTAAATCTTTAGAATTTCGGAGGATTTCATACATTTGGAATGGCACAAAACCGGAACACAGCTTGATCGCGCAAAGCTGACATGTATTTTAGGCAATCTTCCACGTGCGATAACACATTCGTCACCATCTCATTTAGACAGTACACTGCTCTTTGAGAGTTCTCCTCGTACTTTAAGTCCTGAATAACATTTTCAAAAGAAACAAGACGACAATTTATCCTTCAATTTTCTATCTATACATAGTATCATAGATATCAAGAACGCTCCATATGCCTGCGAACTGCGTTTTGAAATAAAAAATAAACGACCTGCGTTTCGACACTAACAACCTAGGAAGCGTTCCTTATAACAATGCACATATACTATATCGAGAGCATGTATATATCAAAGAGGTAAAATCAAAAGCAAAGGATGAACCTCAAGTTTGTTGGCATATTTACTCCATATCTCCCGTGGCCAGAACATGCGAGATTTAGGCATCTCGTTTATGTCTTCCAGATAATCACGAATAATGTCAGTTTTCTGCATATAGTAGGATGACTCGTAAGATTTTGTCAACCGGTAAAACTGTAAAACCCACTTACTTTTTTCGAGGATAATTAAATTGGATTAAAAGTTACTCCCACAGTCTCGGTTTTGTTCTTTCTTTTGTCAATTTACTGAATCTCTAAGCCATATCTTAATATAACCAACCATACCATGTCCATACATTTTAGTGTGTAGGGGAAAATTATTTATATTTGAATTCTCTCAGATCTTGCATTAGTGAGAGACTATACTAAATTTATGTTTTTGAGGCTAAAGTTGGATTAAAAGTTACTCCCTCCATTTCAGGTTTGTTCTTTCCTTTGTTAATTTACTGAATCTATGAACCATATCTTAATTTAAACAACCATACCCTGTTCATACACTCTAGTGTGTGGAGAAAGATTGCTTACATCTGGACTTTCTCAGATCTCGCATTAACAATACGTCATCGTTGAATTCTATTTGACCAAAGGTTACCCAAAGTATTTTCATATTTGATATTCCCATCACAGTTACAACTTTTTACATAATATTATATATATTTATAACTTTTTGAAGAACCTTATTTTTATTCGATCATACCTTAAAAAGAATGACAATTTACCTGAAGAAAAAAGGCCATAGAAATGGAAAGATAATGGGGAGGAAGATCCTCCAAACCAGAGTCATAGAAAAGCCTTGATAACCCCAACCCAGCAAGGCCTGCTGCATACTCGCAATATTCTTCATAATCTTCAATTGTTTCCACCTGAGATTAAAGCAATAAAATGGTCAGGGCCCTGTTTTTTTTATTGGATACAATGAGGTTTGGATGAATTGAATTAGATAAGTTATGTTTTTTTGGGAAATTGTGTTTTTAGAGATTATGTTTTTTGGGGAATTGTGTAAAGTTTAGATTGAACTAGATTGGATTAGATTGGATTTCACTGGAAAGAGTTACTAATTCAAAGAACATGACCTTTTATCCTAAACACCAACAGAAAATTGGATTCTAACAATCCCTATTTTTTAATGATTTTTTCACTTTTATTCCTTAAAAAAAGTCATAATAATTGTTTAGATTCTAAAAAAAGACTAAAAGTTCTTTAGTTACAATTCATGATCTTTCTGGTGATAGAAATGAAAAACATTGTTGGGCAAAAAATTCACATTAAAAACTTCGGAAATTTAAAAAACCTTAAAGCGAAAATATGGAGATCGATTTGTAAAAAAAAAATACAAGTTTATTTTTTTGGGACCACTAACGTATTAAAAGACGTAAGGGTCATTATTATCTAATTATTAAAAATAGATATTATTAGAATCTAATTTTCCAACAGTTCCTGGTTTCAGAACAAACCTCCTTGCAAATGAATTTTGCCATTCCAACACCCGTCCTTTTGGTCATCTCCTCAATGAGTACTTGATAACTGCAAACAGTTAAAAGATTAAATATATTTTTCAACTATCATAATTTAAAAAACTTTCAACTATAATAAAATCTACCATTGTCATTTCCCTGAAGGCTTAAAATTTTGGGTAAAAACTAGACTCATCCGATAAGAAGGTTACCTTCTTCCAAGCTCCAAGAAAGCAGTGGAAACATGGCGAAATCTATCCATTAGATCTTTATGTACCTTTTTACTCCCACCTTAATTAATTAGTTCAAAAAACAAACATGTGATTAGTACAGAGTTTTTTTGTTTTTTTGTTTTTTTTTGCAGTTTAGACTTCGAATTTTGCATACATTAATTAATTGGGCCCCTATATATTGTTTCAACATTGATTTTTGGGCCTTGAAATAGTGTGATGAATAATTATGGCCCACATTTAGGCTCATCACCAACCTTTTTAGTCATAAATTCCAAACCTTATGCTGACAATAATAACTAAGACTAAATGAACGAGGGAATTCATCAGTTTGCAAAGATCACTATTGATGGTCTTGGGCCAAAAAAGACTAGAGCTAAACCTAAATTTGGGTCATCATTATTTATCACATTAATTTCAGGGTACAAAAAATCAATGTTGAAATAGTAGGGTTCAATTAATTAATATATGCAAAACTCATCGTATGTATGTAAAATGGACGAGCAAATGAAAGTAGGCTAGCTAGGTAGGGTTGAGGAAATGTGGGATGGGTTGTATGATGCTTATAGCATGTTTTGATCGGTTGAATAAATTGACTAAATGACTGCTATATATATATATATATATATATATATATATATATATATATATATATATATATGAGGCTCAAAGAAAAACAACTCACATGAAAAATGCCAATCAGGATTATATATGTGCCGATGAAAGGCCTTCAGAATGGGCAATTTGACATCTACAGCTATGCTTGTGTCGTCCTCTGTGAAACATATAACAAGATACAAGCATTAATTATGAAAACGTATAACAAAATTATTTCAGTGTAGATTGGAGATACAAACCTACAGTGTCAAGCGCTCGGAGGACCAAGTAAAACACACATACCTGCACCATATATGCACAAGGACAATGATATGTAACTTAAATAAGATGATTAATATTCTTCTTGAATTGTACGTCCATAGTTTACATTTCAAAACTTTCAATAATATTTTCTCTAATATAACACTTATTAGCTAGGTCAACAAATATATATACAACAATAACAACAACAAACCTCGGTATAATTCCGCTAATGCGGGATCTGAAGGGATCCCAATGTAGGCAATCTTCTCTTTATGCATGGTAGTGCATAAAAAGACTGATTCCGGCAGACCCAAAAAAATCTTTTGAAAAACTAAAAAAACCACGAATTTGAAAAACAGAGAGAAAATTGTTTGGGAACCAATAAAGGAAGAGAAGCATGAACAATGAAATTCCATGCCTGTATAGGTCAACAAATACAAAAGAGAATCAACATTTTATACATAGTCTTTATAATAGTTTAAATATCCTTATATTTAATTTTTTGAGTGATCCAAGTGAAATTCAAGATGGTTAAACGTTTATTATTTTGCACAAAACTCCCTCTGTTCTATATGTCCTTAATGTCTTCTTTGACTAAGAATTTCTTACAACATATTTTATCAAAAAATACATCATTGTAACTTTTGTGATAGTATTTTTCATTATGAATCTAACAATAGTACTTTTGTATGCTAAAACATTATGTATGTTGAGAAATTAACGACATCAAAGAACAGTTAATATGAAGCGAATGGAGTAACAAAATGTAGAGAAGATGAATAGAAAGAGTCTAACAGCATTGCGGAGATGGACGTGGGTGAGCTGGGGAATAACAAGTGAAAATCCACGAGAAAGCTTTGGAAGCATGGAGTAGCAAAATTGCCAGTGTGGCCTCATTTTGTCTCTGTGTATCTGCTTCTCTGCCTTCTTAATCACCATTTTAAGCTTAATTACTGGGATTATCTCCTCTGGGTGCCTCATTATCTCTCCCACTATTCTCACCATTTTTGGCTACTTCTATTATCATCCCATCTTTTTGGGATTTTATAGTGTAAGCAAATCTCAATAGTCAAGGGCTCAAGGCTATTGCATCTTAATTTGTCGGTAGATATGGTAATTGGATCATTTGGGTCGGAGTTAGGCTAATGGCTCGGAAAAAGAATTTATTAAAGTACTACCTCCATTCCTAAATAATTGTCTATTTGACTAAATTTTTACCGTCGATTACTTATAAATTACAATAAATTACAATATAAAATTAATATTATTGTAATTTTTAGTACTATATCTTTCTAATGGTGATAATTTCATATTGTAATTAATTGCAATTTGTGAGTAACCAACGGTCAAAGTTTAGTCAAATGGACAATAATTTAGGAACGGAGGTAGTATGCATTACATTTAAGGAGGTTATTACAAAAAATTACTCGGAGGTACCCAATATTTGGGGAAATTATTTTTTGGTACCCCAACTTTTGAGGTACCCTTGATTTTTGGGTTAGTAATTATTTGGTGTTTTCCGGCCATCAATTTGGTTAAGTGATCGAAATATCCTTATTCTTCTTCTTCGAAGGTATTTCTTTAAAAATGGAAGAATTAGGGTATTTCGGTCACTTAACCAAATTGATGACCGGAAAAACACCTAATAATTGCTAACTCAAAAATTAAGAGTACGTCAAAATGAGTTTTGAAAAGTTGGGATACCGAAAAATACTTTCCCCAAGTATTGGGGTACCGCTGAGTAATTTTTTGAGATTATAATATATGAGTGATGATATGTGTCTTGGGGCAAAACACTGTTTAAGTGTCTTGCTTCTTATTAAATTAATATTTATTATCATTTTCAATCCTAATCTTTTTGACAAATATTATTAATTATCAATTATAAGAAGCTTGAAATATGTTGGCTACGCCAACAAATAAAATTGACATTCTAACGAATGAACCTCATCTGTTGGACATATTTTAGACGTTTTTTGTACATTTAAAAAAAATATAGATAAAAGTGTGACTTTATATCATTTATATATATTATTATAGTTATAGAAGTCTATCATGTAATTTTTTTTCAATTTAATTTACAAATATATAGATTTTATACAATGACAAGACACGTAATATGTGTCTTGCCCCATACATTTATCATTTTCAATTATATTTATGTTAGTTAAACATCCTAAAAAAAATCCAAAATATTAGTAACGCTGTCCAATTAATACCATGGTCGAACTATCCAAAATTATTATTAGGTGGGTGCTTCATTATCTCTCCCACTATTCTCGCCATTTTTGGCTACTTAATTAATCCCCCAACTACCTACTTCTATTATCATCTCATCTTTTTGGGATTTTATAGTGTAAGCAAATCCCAAGACTATTGCATCTTAATTTGTAGGTAGATATGGTAATTGGATCATTTGGGTCGGGGTTGGGGGTCGGGTCGGGTTCATGGGTGGATCTCCATTATAATCAAGGGTGTCCATCGACAAGCTCGAGAAAAAAAATTTAAATGATGTTACGTTTAAGGAGGTTATTATATATTTATATTAGTTGAACATCCTATAAAAGATCCAAAATATTAGTAATGGCGTCCAATTAATATAACGGTTGAACTATCCAAAATTATTATTAGGTGGGTGCTTCATTATCTCTCCCACTATTCTCGCCATTTTTGGCTACTTAATTAATCCCCCAACTACCTACTTCTATTATCATCTCATCTTTTTGGGATTTTATAGTGTAAGCAAATCCCAAGACTATTGCATCTTAATTTGTAGGTAGATCTGGTAATTGGATCATTTGGGTCGGGGTTGGGGGTCGGGTCGGGTTCATGGGTGGATCTCCATTATAATCAAGGGTGTTCATTGACAAGCTCGAGAAAAAAAATTTAAATGATGTTACGTTTAAGGAGGTTATTATATATTTATATTAGTTGAACATCCTATAAAAGATCCAAAATATTAGTAATGGCGTCCAATTAATATAACGGTTGAACTATCCAAAATTATTATTAGGTGGGTGCTTCATTATCTCTCCCACTATTCTCACCATTTTTGGCTACTTAATTAAGAAATCCCCAGCTACCTACTTCTATTATCATCTCATCTTTTTGGGATTTTATATCGAGTTGAGTCAGTTTTACCAGGTTTATTTGAAACATGTTGAAATAGATGATGTGATGTGACTGGTGCCTATGGTTTTGCATTGTACTAGTAATAGTATACGCTGAAATGATTTTAGTCAATAGTAGCTTTGGAAGTTGGACCATTTGGGTCAGGTTTGTCTTGGACCCATTTGATTTGGGTCAATTTGGGTGAATGATGTGTAGGTTGTGTTGGGTTAGGGCTGCATCGGATTAATTTTAGGTCACTTTATTTATTGTCAAATAAGATTATATTTAAAAAGTGAACAACTTTGGTCAAAATTAAACTCGGGTCAAATCGGATCCAGATTGAATCATGTCGGATTCGGGTCCATTTCAAGTTAGTTATTTTTGCCATTTATGGGTGAGCCTGGGTCGGATGGATCATTCAAGTTGGATCAGTTTTGCCAAATTTTAAATCTATTGAAAAACAGGCTGGAGATTTGTTTTTTTTTTATTATTGATTGTTGGAATGGATGATGTGACCGATGCATATGGTCTTGTATGGTAGACACACACCGAAATAATTTAATCAATTAATACTCCGTTGCATGTCACGTTTTGGAAAAAATGATCAAAAGTCAATAAAGTTAATTGGATATTATTGATATTTTTTTGGAGTGTTGTCGGTATAATTAAAGCCATGTTCTTTTATGCGATTGATGATGCGGTATAGTGAAATTATGGAAAGTACGGTAAAGTGTGGAATGGTATGTTAAAATTTGTAGAATCTGTAGTTGATGTGGTAGGTGAGAAGAAAATATGTGAAAAAATAGAGGAGAAAAGTGATGAGAGAGAAATATGAGGAATTATATTGGTAATGATTGTGATAAAGTGTGATGAAATACGGAAGAATATTGATTAGTATAATAAGTTATGATAACGTACCGCACCGTATAAAAAAACATGGCTAAAGAAAGAATAGTAGTGTAATAATGAGGAAAAAGTAAAATTGGATAAATAATAAAATAAAATTTATGAGTAACATGCAGTAGAGAGAGTTGAATAGATTGAAAGATACATGAAAATATTGTCAGCTTAAGTTTAGTATTAATGTTATTATAAGTTTTGGTGAATTTCAATCATTTTCATTTCAGTAACTTTCAGTTTGTACGCTAAATATTCTTTTTAGTAGGTAGGGTAAGTTCCCATAATTTTCGATAACTTTCGGTAAGTTTTATGGATTCCACAAATGTGGATACGAGGAAAATTGGATATAGGTATATTTATCTCCACATACATTCTTACGATACACATCTAATCGAAAATAATACCTTCACTTTTATTATCAACTTCATATCAAAGGAGTTAACCTGCCTCAATTATGACATGAACCAAGAAAGAAGAATTATACATAAAGAGAATAACTTGAGCATCTTCATATGTTATAATACATGGCCTTCTATTGCTCCATTATTTCCTCAATCACAATACAAATAAACAATTGGAGAGGGAGGTTGTTTAGGTTCTCTTCACTGTGCAAAATAATCCTTCAAATCTCCCCCATAATTAAGGGATGTTCCACACATCCTTCCACAGGGAACTGGCCAAAAAACAATTGAATCAAAGACTGCAGACGACGTCTAAATGATGATCGATTAATCTCCTGAAATTAGCTTCTTCAATGGTCATCCTCATCGCCAATCGATGAGAATGCAAATGGAGAGAACTTGTAACCGTCTCCTAGGTAGAACTTGTTTTGGAATTCCACCCAGTGAAGACGCAACGCGTGAAGAAAAGCACTTAGGGTTTCCATAACCAGCAACACTCCGACTGTTGCAAAGACGAACACGATGATGCCCACAATGAGGATAACTACATTGTTGAACCTGCACGCGGCAAGCAATGATCAAGAGTTTAGCCAATCGATGAGTTATTTTGAGACATTTGAGGTTGCAACGAATTGGCGTTATTTGGAGAAATAGAGGTTCCCAAAATCGCATGCAATTTCCATCATGTTCACTTTGTTTTTGTCCAAGAGAAAACAAAATGATCATGAATGTGGCATGAGTAATGTCCATAATCCGGATAGTTGGATAAAGATTTCTTTTTCGCCTTAGTTGTAATGTACTAAAGCAAAATGTCTCTAACCCTTTCCACTTCTATTCCATCGCCTAGTAGGTAGTGTGATTTAAAATCTTGGGTCAATATGAACCAATCTGTAATTATTTTTAATCAGGGGTAAGACTGCTACGTCTGAACCCACCCTCCCTTTTTTCTCTCCCATCCTACTTTGTAGTAGGAATTTTGCGTATTGGATAAGATTTGGATCAATGTGGCAAAGAGTAGATGACAAAGCAGCATAAAGAAAAAAATATAAGAAAAAAGGTTCTTGAACATACCCCCATGCTAGAAGTAGAACCTTGTCATAGAATACAGCTGACAACTCTGAATGGGCCAAACTGCAGGCAAAACAAAAATGCCACAGACATTAGGCTTCTTTCATAAACGACGTTGTCAGCCTCCAGAATCCAACAGCATAGATACTAATGGTACCATAGGTTACGGGTATACATATCTTTCAAGTTTTCTGTTAGCTAAAACAACAATCTACATTTGTGGTACAGGGATCAAATTTAGTACGCATACCTTAGCGCCCATAAACGAAGGTACGAAGCAGTATTCGAAACTGCTCCGAGCACGAATTCTATTGTGTGTATCAGCTGATGGACCAACACTTCACTAAATTCAAACTCCTCGTACTCACCATGAGCATCATGATTTGCCTCTGCCTGAAGGCTTTCATCACCTTGAAGTGGCACATATGATTCGCCCTGGTGTCTCTGCAAGAGTATTAGATTTAGCACCATTGAATAAAAAGCTGTGTTTGATCAATTAGTTGATTTAAATAAACAAATCAGGAAAACTTACGCTTTCGTGTTGGGCTTTCAGAATAAAAGGCTTGGGAAGTAGCATCCATGGCACAGAGACAAGGGCTAACAGAAGCAGTACAAGCTGATAGATGAAAAGAATGATTAATATCTCATAAATAATCCAAGTGCAAACAGTATATCAAACAGTTCCAAGAGGGGGGAAAACCTGAGTTATTTTCTGGCCAGGGAAAAGCTGGTTTTCACCCAAATCATCAGTAGGACTCAAGAACATGTAGATCATAATGTGATACAAATCAGCTTTAGAGCCAGTGCACCACTTCACAATAATAAGAAGGGAGAGGTAGCCGAACAAACTGTTTAGAAAAATCATCTGAGGAACAAATTGGAACCTGCAACATAAATTGCACGGTTCAATAATAAATCAGAACTTCAGAAGGAAAAAACATTGACCATAATAATCAAATTATAATTCAAGACCAATATCTTAAGACATACCATACATCCACGGAGCTTTTGAAAAACTTTGCATTAAAATAACTCATTAAGATCCCAAGGTTCATTTGAGCAACCCCGATTAGGATGGACATCTTCATCTTTAGCGAGTTAAGGAAAGGCAACTCGCTTCGAGAGCCATGCCATACGGGATCTAAACCAAATGGGTATGTGTCCCTCACTTTAATTAAACCATCTGTGGTTGCATCCCTGCAATAAAAGCAGCAGACATCAATAAAGGTACACCAGGACATCTCAGTAACAAAAGAACCATGGCATGGGAAAGTTGTCCATACTCGCACGAAAGATCCCGACATGAATAGGCTGACTTGCCAAACAAGGGAAACGGGACAGAGAAAAATTCATTATAAATCAAACCGGTGTAGATTGAGAACACGGCCATCATCATAATGACATATCTGCCACCAAACATCATCTCCATGATGTCTCCCAGTTTCTGCAGCAAAAACCATTTAAGCAAATCCAATCAGATTACCGTTAATAGAAACCAACAGAAATATGAACAATCATCGAACGAACTGCAATTACAAAGTACAAACATCTGCACAAACTGATCTTAGTAAAGAGCTTCATTTTATTGATATATATTTCTCAGCTAAATAACCCTTGTATTAATCAAGAGATCAGGGTGGGAGGAATCAAGCATCAGCCTTCCACTTATGCAATTATAATTGCCATGTAATCTACTCATCTTTGGATTATAGCTCACTATTCATAGGTGCATTTGAATACAGCCTGACATGAATGCCAACTATAATTTGACGGAGCTCCAACATCTGCACTTCAGCAGAAGCATCACGAATTGAATTTATTTCAAGTACACACTTATGTCATACCTTTTTCCTGAGCTCACCAGAGTCACAAAAACTTAAGACTGATTGATGTCTTTTTCTTAAAAAGAAAAATATTAGTTACTAGTTCAATTTGCTAGTCTTTCAGGAACTTGACAATTACGGTACATAGCTTCAGAATCAGATATCCCTTAGTAGTCATATGCAGAAGTCGCCTTACATACTAGGAGCATGAATATGAGTAAATGACAATAAAAAGCTACTCGAGCAAGACTGAGGACTGTTTACACGGCCACAAGTTGATAGTGTGTGACAATTCATACGGGAAGTTTACCTGACTGCCAAGCTTCTTCTCTCTCAAAATCAAGAACAATGTTGCCAGCAAAATGCATATGCCATGCCCCCAATCACCAAACATGACCGCAAACAGGAAAGGGAAAGTAACAATGGTGTATACAGTTGGGTTGGCTTCTTGATACCGAGCAATCCTGCATATGGAAAGATTCATCATTTGGCATTCATAAAGATATTTGATAGAATATTATGAACCGCATGCACAGAACAGAATTAACCTTGAACAATATGCAACTCACCCATAAGCATCAACAATTTCTTGAAAAGCAGAAGTAAACTTGTTTGTCCGGAAATATGTTGGAGGTGACTCGCTTGTGTGTAGAACCTGAAAGATAGCCTCAACCTCTGAATTTGAGTTCACAGTTGCCCGATGCAACGAATCTTGGATCTGCATTTAATAAGTAACAATCAGTTTGAGATTCCCACCATTTAACATCAAAATAGACACGTGATTTCAAACAGCGACCAAAGCAGTTTACCTCTTTTGTTGCAAAAACAGGGCACCATCCTTCTGCCACTAGACATTTCTTGGTCACATCCATGCTGAGCATGTTCAAGGTGTGGTAAATGGATTTCTCCTTCCTCACCTTAAAAATAAAAATAACAGCTTAATTTCAAACGTAAGATGATCCCAGAATTAACAAAAATGCAACTGAAAACACCAATGGAAAGAGGAATGAATATATTGATCTCATTAAAAAATATATAGAAAAAGGAAGAACAAAGAAACATAAGTATTGTCAAGTCAAAAAGAGGGTGGACTAGAAGCATTCAACTGACCAGAAGGTTCCACTGCTCAAACTGATCAGCAATCGCCTGTAGCAGGTTGCCACGATGGTGAAGTCCAGCATCAATTGTAGTCTTCAGTTCTGAAAGTCTTCCAGAAACCTTGAACAAACAATCATTCCATCAGAGCATTCGTATCAACAAAAAAGTAAGTAGAAAGAAAGAAATTTTATTTGTGAAGATGCAGGGTTATCACATTGTAAAAATAAATAAATAAATAAATAAATAAATAAATAAATAAAAGATAGATATTTTTTTGGGGGGGGGGGGGGGGTAATCAAAAGGGAACAGAACTTGAGGTAAGAATATGCCACATCAGGTACATGGTTAATATTAGCTTACCTCTTTTAACATCTGAGCTTGTTTGCCAAATTCCTCACTGAAAGGGTAACGATTGGCCCCAAATGCTTCACATATCTTAAGAATTTTATTCTTTGCCCTTTCTCCAGAATAGAATATGACAAAGACATTCTTCTCAACCTGAAAAAAGATAGTCAAAATTAAGAATACTCAATAAGCCTCAGCGAACCAAATTAGCAATTCGAAATCGTACTAGCCACATCAAAGACAGTAACAAAGGAAATATATGCCTCTTGCTCTGTGTTCTAAATAAACTGTACTATATAGCCTAAAGCTTCCATCTTGCTATGCTTCCATTCATATTCTAGGATATCGTACGTATAGGTGAGCTGATAGACAGTTAAAAGTAGTTTTATTCTTCCATTTCTCTTCCCAATACCTTTCTGAAATATAAGACAGAGACTAGTCCACAACAAAGTAACAATAATGCAATCAAACCACTCCAACATAGATAGGTTTTGAGTACCAACTTTCTAGCCACAATGCTATAGACTACAGAGCACTGAGAGAATATAAAGCTCAACCTTCTCTCCAGAAGCAGGATCAGTCACAGTACTCTCTACTCCTGCCTGCCTTAAAAATACATTACCCCTGGTAGCACGAAACAAGATCCTTTCAAATGCCATAGACTTGTCCCGGGGTACGAGGCCAGTTAAAAACCCCAACTGCACTGGCTTTGATGGATCGGTAGACTTGTCCTGAACATCATAGTCACAAAGGTTATCCAAAAGGGAACCAAGAGAAATGGTAACATGAGTATAACAAGGCAAGTGCAACTTACTTGGTCCAACAGTAATGGTGTGTCTAGTGACTCTTCAGCATGTTGTGAATCAGATTCCATCTGCTGAGCTGCTGCACTTCTTTGAGCTGAATGAAAGAATTCTCCAGCCTAGAAAGGAGATGCATAGCATTGCCAAACAAAATCACATGACCAATATAATATAACCAGTGCAATCATGCATGCAAAGCCAAATGGAAATTCTCCTAATCTAATGCATACATTTTCCATCCGTTCATAGGTATTGCAAATCTATTCAAGAAAAGTAAAGGCAAGTAAGAAATCACCTTCTGCAGGACAAGTTTATATTCAACCAGCTCATTGTAAGCTCTCTGTAACTTTTCATGGTTTGAATTCATCTCAGTCAGCTCAGATTCTAGCTCCCCCAGTTTCACCTACATAAATCACATGTAAGTCTATCAATGAGTCATGTTTTGCAAACAAACACACGTCTACTGTTTAAGAGTGGAGAGATAAACAAGTATAGAGCGGAACTCAAATTATACCTCCAGGTCATCCATGTTGATCTCACTTCGAGTGAAAGACGTTGTTGGAGGAGAAATTCCAGCATTCACCATTTGTTCCCTGAAGTAGCGTAACCTACGAGCCATTTCTCCGCATTTTTTAATCTTTAGAACAAAAATGAAACATAAGTTAACCAATATGCCGTGTAAAAACAACATAATTAACATTTAACACAGAAAAGGGAGCATTGAAGTATCATCCCACTCAAAGAGAATTGCAAGAGAAAAACAAAGTTTGCACTAAAATTTTTAATCCATAGCTCACTCATAAAAAAAGCAGCAAACAATTGAGCGCACATGCTAAAGGCGTGTGTGTATGCTATACAGTATACACACTACGAACAAAACTAAAGCTTGTTACACTTTGTCAGACGGATCAGTTCAAGATCCAACCACACTGAAACACACGAGAAGCTGGTCATACAGAGAGGCAGAAATGGGATAAATCGAAAATTCATCTGCTTAAGGATTCCGGAAAATGCACATAACCATAACAGACCTTCTAATGCATTAAGTAAGAGTTGCAATTGAAATAAAAACCTAAGTTCCAAATGATGCAGAGAGTCCATTCCATCAAAAACTATTCTGATTCAGTCACATAACACATACACTTACAATTACTTGGTTGCAGATTCAAAAATCAAACTGAGAGCGTATAACGAATGGTATAAGGGACCCTAAACATACCTGATTTGCATAGGTTCGCTGAAAAGGGCTCTTCTCTGGATTCAGCTGGAAAGCACGGGCATACAATAAGTAATTAGAGACAAAGGCATACAAATATACGTAATACTCAAACTCCAAGAATATTACCAAATGAATAGTATATCATAAGAGGTTAAAGCACTCCAAAAACACCTATGTTCAAGGTCTTTCAATGAACAACAATGCTAACAAAAAAGTACTCTTGCACTGAAAGTAAAAATCAAGAGTAAAAGTAACCAACACAACAAAACCCTCAATTCCCCAAGTATTCATCCATGGTTATCAACTTATCATATAGAAAGTCCTCCAATATTCCACCATCAACAATAAACATTCTAATGAACCTCCAAACCTTTTCCTGCACGTCAATTCTCTATGAATCAAACTGCACAGTAGTCGATTCCAGGTTAATCAAATCACTGCATAAATTCAACCACACTTTCAAATTCGGCCAAACGATGATCCAGATTAATCACAATTCAACTAAAATTCAAACAATAAAAAATCATCCAGCAATCAGTCAAACCACATACATTGCAACTACACGGCATTGACTCGATCGAAATCCAACGCAAAACAAGATCATCACACAATGCCGTATCAACAACCACCAATTCCGGATTGAAAAAATCAAAATTGCGGAATCAAGAACATACATCTTCGAACTGAATGAGTTGACTCAATCGAAATCCAACGCAAAACAAGATCACCACACAATGCCGCATCAACACAATCAACAACGAACAATTCCAGATTGAAAAACTCAAAATTGCGGAATCAAGAACATACATCTTTGAACTGAATGAGGCCGAGATCGCCGAGGTAAGAGACGGTGAGATGAGAAGACTCAATCGGAATGATCAACTGAACCAATTGCATAGGCTCGGACCGCATCAGATCCATGGGCGGACAGCAACCTCCTCCTCGATTGTCCCCCATTGTTGTTCTTCGTGCTCTCTCTCTCTAGTTTCTCTCTCTAGGGCTGTGTATGTGAATGTCAATCTGGGGGAGTGAGATGGAGAAGAGTAGATGATGATGATGGATGACAGTTTCAAAGGGTCACAATATACAAAATTACAATCCCCCACCACGTTGTGTTTCTGACAATTTAAACCTGGATTACTGGATTATTTAGCTCTGATTGATCGTCAATTTCTGCATTGCTTTGTTTTTTGGGGGGTGGAACCATTGTTTTTAAATTACTCTTTCATATTAATTATCATTTAGATAACTATCACGGCTTTGAATGTTCTGTCTTGATTGATAATTTTTTATATAATATTAAAATTTAACTATAAAATTTTAAAAAACAACAATTAATATAAAACGGAGAGAGCAGGATTTTGTAAATACTAATGGACTAAAGCAAAATATCACGTTAAATCTCTATCCTTATTTATCATAATAACTTAGAAACCAATGATTTTTAAATCCTGATTCAATTGGAACACATTTCTCTCTATTGTAAATTATAGAGTACAACTGTTACATAAAGCGCTAGCAAAAATTTAGGTCTTGATAAATTCAGGTCGGTCAAATTCGGTTAATATCAAAATCTGCACGAAAATTAATGTTTAGACCCAATTTTTCTTAGAGTTGATCAGGTCGAAGTCGAACAAATCAGATGGAGCTAAATTGAATCAAAATCGAGTCAAACACAAGAAAAATGTCTAAATATTCTATCAATATAAAAACCAGGTTCGAATCAAACTGTTTCTTTTTCAAATTGGACAAAATTAAATATTCAGATCGGATAAAATTTTACCTAACACTAGCTACATCCGATCCTCCATACCTTGTTTGGATGAGATTTTGGCCCATGTGGGTTTTGTTTTTTAACGGGTGATTTCCTTCCCTTGTTTTCTTCCTGGATTATTGTCACTTAATCACTTCATATTGGATTGTCTCATACATGTCTACTTCATCATGGACTTGGGCTTTGGCCCAATATAAACTTTTTGCAATCTTTTATTCCGCTTTGAGCCTTTGACCCATGGTCTATAGGGTTTAATGACAATATCTTTAGTTGATATATATTACATGAACTCAAACCATATGTTCTCGATATTTGTTAGTGAACAATTACAATAATAGGAGTAGGTACATAATATCATCAGAGTTTGTTGGTTGAGGTGACTTTGACATAACTCACTCAATCATATCCTATAGATTGAGAGGTGGCAAAATCTAACCCGATCCAGAAACCAACCTGAACTCGTCCGAAAGTTTAAGGTTAGACCCGAAATTTCCAAACCTAAAACATAAACAAACCTGAAGCCAACCCATACCAAACTCGATCCGAAACCGACCCGCTCGCCCGAATTGACAGGTTAACACTGTCAAAAATGTACACTGACATATTCCCCCTCTGAAAATGGTAATCCCTACCCAAAAGCTGTACATGAATATAGTGTGTTAATGTCATAAACACATCAAAATATTGACAATCATATCACAAAACATCAGCAACATCAATACACATCTTCTTCATGGTTTGGTGGTTGGTAGTGTGTTTCCTTGGACTCCTCATTGGAGTTGGTTGCCGTGCGGTGTGGTGCAAGTAAATGATTGAGGTCTCCTTACAGACAGCTTGTTCCTTTCATGTCCTCTCGATATATTTAGCCACCTCACAACAGCAACATACCTAAGAAAAGTGAACGACGACTCCAATCTACATTATTCTGTTATTCGGAAAAGACCAAATTCCATTTGTTACTCTAGTATTGATAATGTTTTTACCTGCAATCAAGGAGCCACCAAGGTTGTTAAAATCGGGATCCTAATTCGAATCCATGGGGCAGTTAGGATTGGAACTAACCCACGTGGAATCGTGGATCAGTATGTACATAGTAGAATCGCATCGAGAATTTTGGATCCTAAAATCATAGGATCGAGATTAACTGGGGCCCACCAAACTTTGGGTTGTAAAATGACCAAATTCCCCCCTTTTTGCTGTGGACAGAAGGGGAAGTGTCATCTTGGGTTTGTCTTGGAGTTTCTGCCTGAGGGGAACCACCCACTATCATGAAGCAGCTTAGACAGAAAACCTTGATTGCTGGTACCGGCTTTTTGGTCAGTCAAACTCTTTAAACGACTAACGAGAGACCATTGAGTCGTGAAATCCGGTTCATAACCATGTTGCTGCATTTTCTGCAACAATTCCGATGCCTTGGATATGTTGTTCTCCAATCGATACCTCTCAATAACAGACGAGTACATCTGCTTAGTAGGAGTTTCACCTATTTGGACCATAGAGACCAAAAGTGTCTCTGCTTCTGAAACTCGTCCATTCGTGCAGAATTTGTCAATTAGTACACCCCAAGTGCCTATGCTGGGTTTCAGATTCCTCGCCAACATCTCGTCGTAAAAACCCAAAGCTCTGTCTAACCTATTACAGGTACAAAAACTTTGGACAATGCAGTCATAGGTAGTAGAATCTGGAATATTTCTCTTTTTCAGCATCTGGTCGAGCAGGTTAACGGCTGTCTCGAGCCTTTCATAATGGCAAAATTTTCGTATCAAATTCTCGTAATTAATGGTGTCAGGTATCAAACCTTCATCCTCGATTCTCAGAAGAAATCTCTCTGCTTGATGAATTTTGCCGTGAGCAAGAAGCCCTTCTACAAAAGCATATTGTAGAGTTGAACTGTGAGCCCAACCTCTCGACTCCATCTGTCTACTCAGTTGTAGAGCATCTTGAAGCTGCCCATTTTGACATAAGTACCGCATTACTGTTCTAAGGCTGCGGTTGCTTGGTAGAAGGTCTTTTGAGATCATAGCGTTCAGGTATTTCACTGATCCGAGCATGTCTTTACTCGTTGAAAACCCTGTTATCAGAAAATTGTAACCAACTTGATCAAGTTGTACCCCAGTGTCTTCCATTTCATTCAAAATAGCATCGACAAGAGAAGGTTTTCCCATTTGAAAGAGATAGAATATGAGAATGTTATACGTGATCGAGGACGAAAACTTTCTCTGCACGAGCATGAGAGTCCGCAAACCTAATGCAGACTGAAACATTCCCTTCCTACACAACAGCTTTACCAGACTACGATAGGTAGAGGCCGAGAAAATGAGCCTCCGCCTTATCATGACACAAAGTAATTCCTTGACTTTCTGCACGTCAATAGTTTCACAATGTCCCTTGAGCAAACTATTGTAAATGTCATCATTTGGAACGATATTTGCCGAGAGAAGTTCCATGAACAAAGTATCTGCTTCTGCCATCTTTCGACCACTGCAGAAACCACAAATAAGAGCAGTGTAAAGTGAAAGCAAGCTGGATGAATGATCTTTCAAAAATTTGTCTTTCAACGCTGCTGCATCTTCAACTCTGTTATTCCGGCAGAGAACAAGCACTAATTGCATAAGGGTATCTGACGATATGTCCAATTCATCATTCTGAATTGCATGAAATACCATTAAGGCTTCTGAGAATCTGTTCTCTTGACAGTAACCCTTGATAAGATGATTGTAAAGAGTGTTACTAAACCCAAAATGCCATCTTTGAAGTTCTTTAACTAAAATATGGCCCATATCTGTCATACCACTCCGGCAGAGCTTTTCAACAAAAATATCACACACTTGCATTCCTGCATCTCGTCTTGATGCCAGCATGACCTTAAAGAGCTCGTATAGTTTTCCGAACATTCTTCTCTGACATAAACAATCCAAAATGGTAACAAAATCCTTCCATTCAAGAATCGAATTACCTTTATACGCAAGATCCCAACAATAAATAACATCATTCATTCGTCCGCTCTTGCAGAAGCCAGCTATTAAAGCAGTATATGTGGCAGTGGTGATTGGTAGATTCCTTCTGTCCATTTCATCAACAAGTAATCTGCACTTGTCCACAAACCCCGTTTTACTCAAAGCCTGAACAAGCAAATTCAGAGTTTCATGATCTAACTGTCCAAGCATGTGAGACGTTCTATCTAGAAGTCCTGGAATTGCTTTTACGTGACAACTTGATTCACAAAGCAACTTTAATAATGCAGAGAGAACAGGAATCGACAATACTTGACCCCGATGAACCATTTCATCCTCCAGTAATAATGCCTCATTCACATTTTTCAGATTGCATTGCCTCATCATGAGCAAGTTGAAGTCTGGAATCAAAGACTCTTCCAAAATAGCATCCAGTCTCTTCTCGAACTCGGGTAAGTTGGTATCCAGGTAAAGACCATTTCCCAACTCATCAATAAATTCTGTTCTATAATTCTTCGCATCATTGTCCCTTTTGACCTTTACATCCGAAGAACTGAACCCCAAGACTGAAAATGCTTTTGAGATTGGATCTTCGAGTGGAGACATACTAACAAAACCACAACTTACCATTTCATTCATCACAAGTTTCACCACACCGAATCGTCTAGCTTTACAATACCCTGCTAAAAGAGCTCTAAATGTTGCCAAATTGGGTTTAATCCCACTATCAGTCATTTCATTCAGAATAGCCCCGACATGATCTTCCATGCCCACCTTACATAAACCACTTATAAGAGAATTATACGAGTGCCTATCAGGCTTTAGGCCTCTCAACAATATCTCAGACAGATATACGAATGAATCTCTTAATTTCCCATTGTAGCAACTCCAACCAATCAGGAGTCCAAAGGTTATCTCATTAGGCCTAAACCCTAAATCCTCCAACTCACACAAGAATGAAAGAGCTCTTTCTATACCAAAATGACTGCACAAGGAAAAGATAATCTTATTACCAACCAATATATTTGGCACACATTTCATTTCAACAAAGAAACCTAAAAGATCATCAAAGTCCTTCTTCTCACAATATACATTAGCGACCTCCTTCAAAACCACTTCATTTAGCTGCCATCCAGTGGCCACAATCTTTTTAAGGAGTTTCCTTGCTTCCTTAATGTTTCCACTCCGGAGTAAGAATGAGACCAGAATCTCCAAATGGATGGCTTCTACGTCACTAAATCTAAGACCCATATCAACCAAGTCTTCATAAATACTAAGCACATAATCAACTTTATGTTCCTTCGCTAAAGTATCAATAAGAGCACGATAACACGACAGTGACGGGACTTGACCTTTCCCCCTCATTCGATCATACAACAAAGTTGCTCGTTCCAATTCACCGCCATTCACATAGCCCTCGATCAAGCTACTGAAAATCTCAGCAGTACGGAGTAAGACTCCTTGATTTTGGATTGTGGATAGCAATGATTCTACCTCCTCAAGCATCCTGGCACCCACGAGCATAGATGCCATAATCTCACAAGACCGAGGCAAATGCTTAAAACCCCGATTCCCATTGACTGTTCTCTTAAAAATTTCCCACAAAGAACCAACGATTCTAACATCAAACCGCAAATCCTTAACACCCGACTCAAAACCCAACAATATTTCAAGCACTTGATCTGGGTTCAGAGTTGAACGCCACAAAAACTTACGGCAAGTTTGAGGGGATATATGTGATATGCTCAAAAGTAATTCATCCAAAGAAGTAATAGCAGCAGAATAGGTATCAACTTTATGATCAAAACGAGAAGAACACTTAGAAAAGACCGATTCAGCTACAAAGGACAATTCAAAGTGGGTATTGCTTCGTTCATGCGAATAAGTTGATGGTAATGGGGTTTTGGCTACGGAAGCTGAGGCAGTATGAAGATCACACTGACCAAGTGAAAGGGAAAATACCGAACAACACACCTGCTTAACAATGACGACACGACAACGAGTCGATCTGACCCGGCTGAGCATTACGGTTGTGGCGATCCACCGCGAACTACGAACCTGCACAAGGTCAATTGTTATATGGACTATGGTACACAAATTCATATAATCAACTCGTGAATTATCCACTATTGCACTAAGAAATCAGCAACTAATCTGACAGCAAATTTCACTGATGATTCAACTTAATCAAACAGGTTTCTCTTCTAATTCCGCAACCAACACAAGAATTAGCAAATTTTACTGATGATTACACAAAGTCTGATTCAGTTATCAGACCATCCTAGACAATTAATTTAGCACTCATCAACAAGAACCCTAATTCATGAAAAGACAAATCTAGCTAGCTTTAACGCGCGAAAACAGCGTAAAACTTCAACCTAGTTTGCAATTTTTCAACAACCAGTAATGCAATCGAATACAACAACCGAGATAACGAAATTGAGGCTAAGCGTGACGCCATAACAATCGAATACAACAACCCTAAATGAAAGAAGAACTCTAAATGGCATGGCAGTAGATTGAATAAGTTGAGGGTTTAAGGAGTAGGAAATGAGAGAGGAAGAGATGAGTATGCATTACCGTACCAGTGTTGAGTTGTTGGCAGTGAGCCAGTTTGAGGAGAGAATTCAGAGTATAGGAGAGTTAGACTAGAGCGTAGCGTTGGCACAAGCTTGGGTCCGGGTAAATTCGATGAGTCAAAATTCGGACCGAAAATTCATGTTCGAACCTGGTCTAATTTCAGGTCATCCCAGATTTGACAATTTGGACGAAGGTAAAATTGAGTTTGGATAATAGAAAAAAGATAAATTTATGTCTGAATATTCGGTCCATTCGGTCAATATCAAAATTTGCACGAAAAAACTATGTTCAGTCCCGATTTTTTCATATCGGGCAATTCGGGTTTGACAAAATTTTGTCAGCTCTAGGCTAGAGTGTAGCATTGGCACAAGCTCAAGTCTGGGTAATTTCGGGTCAGACAAGTTCGAGATGAATTCATGCCCCGTTTCGATTTTATTTAGGGTCGGACGAAGCTATGTTTGAGGCGAGAGGTTGAGTTCAGACAATAGTAAGAGATTGGTTAATATCAAAACTTGGACGAAAAATTTATGCTCATCCCCAAATTCTTCCATGTCATACAATTTGGATATTAGTGGTCGAACAAAATTTTGATGAGGATCTCTACAAAATCACGCACCTTAAAAGTTTGATTCTCTTCATAAAGAGTGTTTGAAATTTAGGGCCCACTTAGGATGAGAATTAAAAATGAGGGTAAAAGTTCATAAGAGTTAAAGAAGCGTGAGGGTGCGAGAGTGTTTGTAAGGGTAAATTATTTACCCCTACTTGGAGATCAATTGGAAGAGTTCATAAGATTAAGTTTTTAATTGACACACTGGTCTTTTCATATTATATACAATACAATGACACTCATACATTAGTTATATGCCTATTCTCTTTCTATCATTTCCCCCTCTCTCCCTATTCTCCATCTACCTCCCTCCCCCCATCTCTGTCTAATTCTCTCCACCCGTTCCATCTCCCTCCCTCCCTCCCTTCCCCTCTCTCTCTCACACACACACTTACACACGTCCCTCTCTTACATCTCTATACCTCTCTCTCTCAGACACACATTTATCTCTCATGAGAGAGAGATCAGGAGATAGATAGATGTGTGTGTGCATGTGAGAAAGAGAGAGAGAGATGTGTGTGCGTGTGCGATACATAGATAGATATAGAGGGAGAGCGAGCGAAAGAGAGAGAGATGTGTGTGTGCGCGCGCGCATGAGAGAGAGAGAAGAGAGAGATAGAGAGAGAGAGAGAGAGAGAGAGATGTGTATGTGCGTGTGTACGAGAGAGAGTGTGAGAGAGATGTGTGTGTCTGTGCACGCGTGCGTGAGAGAGAGATGTGTGTGTGCGCACATGAGAGAGATGTGCGTGAGAGAGAGAGAGAGATATGTGTATGTATGTGTGAGTGAGTGAGCGAGAAAGAGAGAGAGATGTGCGTGTGTGCGTGCGTGCGTATGAGAGAGAGAGGGAGAAAGGGAAATGTGCGTGAGAGAGATGTGTGTGTGAGAGAGAAAAAAGATCTCGCAACATGATATGGAGAAATGAAAGGAAAATTGTCAATTTATGTATTATGTATGTTATACAGTCATTAAACTCTTGCTTACACCCCAAATTGGAATGTAAGAAAAATAAGGGTACGTTTGGTAAGATTCTTAGAAATTTTTTTTTTTTCCGGATTTCCATTGGAAATATCTTCCTGGAAAAAATTTCCCTTAACACCCTCTAAGGGAAATTTTCCCTAGGAAAACCTTGCAAATGGTGGACTCCTTGTAAAAACTTTCACGAGGTTAATGTACAACCAAACATGGGGAAAATAAGTTAACTCGAGAAAATTGACTATTTCCCGGGGTTTTTGACTAAACAAACGCATTCTAATAGTTAAAAGGAGTAAAGAATTGTAACTCATACCCCTTTTACTTCCCCTTACCTCCTCTCACTCAATTCCCAAGCAAGGTAAGGAGAAGTAAACATCCTCCTTAATCCTCCGCAACCCTTTTCCCAAGCAGTGCATTATAGAGCTGGCAAAGTTTTATCCGATCTGAAATATTTGAATCGTCCAACCCAGAAAAAACCGGGTTAGAGCATACCCGAATTTTGATATTGACCGAATATTCAGACATAAAAATTCTCTTTTCCTATTGTTTGTACACGATTATAGCTTCGTCCAAATTGTTCGACCGAGAATGAAATCGGGTCCCGACATAAATTCTTCGTCCGAATTTTGACATTGACCAAAATTTGTCCGATCCGAATTTACCTGAACCCAATTTTTTGCATAACGCTAGAGATTTATATGACTATGGCCCAATTAGTCAAACCGCAATGAATTAATTGGATGGGCCGTGGAGGGCCCAATACATCTGAAATAGTATTGGCGCAAGGCTAGGGTTTATAACTGGTTCTTAAATTCGTGCGAATTTCTTCCTCATACTAACATTTTCCGCTACCGCGCCTCCATTAACGACTCTGCAAGCTCTCCAAGGTATCCTCTTCATTTCCTGATTCCTTTTTGCTCTGATTAGGGTTTCATTTCGCTGTAAGACTGCTTATATGTTATGGCGTCACCTTTAGTCTCAGTTTCAATATTTCGGTTGTTGTATTCGATTGCTTAACTAGGTTGAAGTTTTACGCTGTTTTCGTGCGTTAAAGCTAGCTATATTTGTCTTTTCATGAATTAGGGTTCTTGTTGATGAGTGCTAAATTAATTGTCGAGGATGGTCTGATAACTGAATCAGACTTTGTGTAATCATCACTGAAATTTGCTAATTCTTGTGTTGGTTGCGGAATTAGAAGAGAACTCTGTTTGATCAAGTTGAATCATTGGTGAAATTTGCTGTCAGATTAATTGCTGATTTCTCAGTGTAATAGTGGATAATTCACGTGTTGATTATGGTTATGTTGTATTGTTTGAAATTAAGATTGATTTGTGTTGTGTTTTCTGTCTTTTTCTCGCAGGATAAAAAGAAGATTTCCATCCGTTGACACAATGTCTGGGTATGTACATGCTAGATACTTGAATGATGTCTCCTGTTAATGGAATGGAATGCAATCCGTAACTTTGAATATTGTTTATCAAAATATCCTGAACTCGCTTTTGAAATGAATATCCCAAACTTTAAAGGTTGTATTCACTGAATTAGAGTTATTTAAACCCGATTTTTTCTATATATGTAGAGGTTGTTTTTTGGTTTAGACACATTCTCATTTCATTGATGCTAATTCCATGTTGGATTGCTGACAAATACAACCCCTAAACTTTAGTATATTCATTTCAAAAGTAAAATTTGGTATATTATGATAAACAGTCATCAAAGTTGAGGATTTTTAAACCTAATAATCCTTACTATTATCTGTTGAGAACTTACATTGCACGCATGAAACTGCTTTACGCCTTAAGTATTGACGACCCCTCTTTCAACATCCTTCACTCAACTGTAGTTGTCGAACTTTTATTGAATCAACCTTGTCGTGTTGAAAATACACTTGCTCGAATACATTATTCTCGTAAGCTTATGCTTCGTCCTCATATCTACACATTGAAATTCAGTGAGGAGGTTGCTGCTGCTGCTGCTGCTGAGACCCCGGCTCCATTGGGGGAGGCAATGGACCTGATGACTGCACTTCAGCTGGTGCTGAAGAAATCCCTTGCTCATGGTGGCCTTGCACGCGGCCTTCATGAAAGTGCCAAGGTGATTGAGAAGCATGCTGCTCAGCTTTGCTTGTTGGCGGAGGACTGTGATCAGCCCGACTTTGTCAAGCTGGTGAAGGCTCTTTGTGCTGAACACAATGTCAACCTGTTGACTGTCCCCAGTGCCAAAACCCTCGGCGAGTGGGCTGGTGTAAGTGCCGATAACTCTCTATGCTTGCTTGTACTTTGTCCTTAACTCACTGTGGGAACATTTTGATCATATCTTTAGGTTCCTCGTCATAACCTTTGAAGATTCTAGCAATGATTTCTGGCGTTGTCTCGAGATTTAGGGCCTTAGGGGCATGTTCTGTTGACCTTATTTTTAAAAGAACAAGTTCAGAATAAGTTCATTCAATAAGTTTTGTAAAAGAACATTCACAAAAAGTTTAGAATAAGTTCAATTTAGAATAACTTGAGTCAAAATAAGCTGAAAAGATTAAGCCCTTATGCTAGAGCGGTTGATGACTCTTGCCTTTATGTACGTAGTACCTTTCTTCGTTCAGCTGTTGTGTTGGTCATTGTGGGGTACGGATGTTAAATTGGTGATAAAGGGTATGGATGGAATTTTTACAAATATCTTATTCCGGAACTGCTAATTTACCTAACCTTTTTTTTTCCAAACAACCCACCCTAATAGCTGATGCAAACATCCAATTTCCAACAAAACCAATAGTTTTATGACATGACAGTACATTTGTATATGCTTGTTGCAGTTGTATGGGTAGTTGCTCCCCCTTGCTGTAAATATATGTTGTATAACATTGTGTATACATTGCAGTTGTGTAAGATTGATTCAGAGGGGAAAGCAAGGAAAGTTGTGGGCTGTTCATGTGTAGTCGTAAAGGTTTGTTCACTTGCCGTCTTTATTTGTCTTGAGGGCTAATTTCTCTCTATGCTTTGACTGATTTTTTTCGGGTTGCCTGTGTTATCGATGGTTAGGACTATGGAGAAGAGACGGAGGGGCTACACGTTGTTCAGCAGCACATTAAGTCTCACTGAAGTAGTCTTTTGATGTAGGCGATAATTTTAGAGATTTTCGAACTTTATGTGGCCTGGAGTTTGTCTTTGCCTTGGAAAAGAAAATTTTGAGTTGTCTACAGCATTTCTCATGTACTTTGAAGTTTAAGGGATATGACAATCAGTTGGTTTTACTTGTTTGGTTAAATTGTCAAAGTTTGTAGCCTCTTTTACTCTTGATTTGCTATGTTATTCTGTTTCTGAGTGCCATTAATGTATGTATTTGGAAAGTCTTGTGGTTCCAAAATTGTGTTCTGAATGGAATTAGCAAAAAACATTTACATAGGCAAAGCAGATTATTGGCACAGCAGAATATTCAGACATAAAAGTTTTCTTTTATTATTGTCGAAATTTAATTGTGACATAAATTTAGTTTTGCCTGAATTGTCTGACCTGGTATGACAAGAAATAAAATTGGGTTCAGACATGAATTTCTCATCTGAATTTGACATTGATTGAATTTATTTGACCTGAATTTGCCCAGCCCTGAATTTTTGCCAACGGCTGTAGTCAACTCAAAGTAGTTAAGTACCTCAAAAGATTTCTTCTATGTTACTTGAACATGAAAGACACCATATAATCTTTCTATGAACTAAGCCATGCTCATTTAGTCATTTTGGTTTCAGAATGCGCGTTTTCATTTCATTTTCAGTCAGCCATATATAAGTGATCAATGTCGGGGAAAACTAACAGAATAGCTTACCTTTTTTTGCGATTCCAAAAAGAGGGCATATACTTGCAATTCTCGTCTAGCTGCTCGGCCTAAAATGGGCACGAAAGATAGGCTCGATCGTTTCATCTTCCCATTCCAAAAGATCCCACCAAGATGGCCAACCGACGATTTCCTCCAACCTATACCGAGCGCTGCTTGAATTGAAGGGAAGCTTCCTCAAACTAGGACACAATGTCACACTCATCTTCTCCAGACACGGGAAGGCCAATGCTCGAGGACACAGAGCCTTAAGTTGCGGAAGATCAAATAATGTGACGGTGGTGAGTTTAGACAACACCTTCTGATCTTTTTCATAATCTGAGAGTGTACGATTATCGCTCAGAACTACTTGCAGCAGCTTGCAACCCTGCAAGTGAAGGGACTCGAGAGCCGGAACGTGTACAAGCCAGTTCATTTCTAGAATCTGACAGTCGGTTATGGTGACAGTATGAAGGCATTGAAACCCGGATGCATTTTGTGATGGGAGGCGTTGAATGGTAATGATGTTCAAGCTTCGACAGTTTCGTACTTCAAATCTTTCCAAATTCACCATTTGCTCTATAAATGTAAAGGATACGTCGGTCATACCTTTGCATCGCTTGAGACGCAGTTGCCTTATGCTTCTCCTCAACTTTTCGGAAGTCAGTAATTTTGTGACAGAATTCGAAGTTGTCAACGTCACGCAGAGATGCTGTAAATTCTGTGACTGGTCCAACTCCTGCAGTAAAGGCTCCCGGCCACCTGACAGGACATTTTCTTCGACCGTCTCATCTAACAAGTCGTCTGAACACGCATAGTTCATGCTCAGAACTCTAAGGTGTGCGAATCTAGCTATCACTTCTCGGGGAATCAATGCCAGGTCTTTTGTGAAATCCAGCAAAAGATGCCTCATCTGGGTCAAGTTTCTGAGCTCTGCTGGAAGTTTCTCGATGTTTGTGTCTGACAGATTCAGGTATTGCAAGGTAACCAGCAGTGTTATTTCCACAGGAAACTCAGACAACCCTTTGTTGTTCGATAGGTCGAGAACTCTTATCGAGGGCATATATTGGAAGAACAGAGAAGGGAACCTCGCGATTCTACAATCTCGAATGAGCAATGTCAAAAGATTGGGGCAATTTGGCGATCCATCAATCGTGCTGGTTCCAAACGCTGCAATCCGCTCTGCTTCAGACCACTTTGCAACCCGGGTTGCATCTATTCGGTCAGTATGCTGTTCAACAACCATCTTGTTTTTCCATTGATTCCCTTCTCCACAAGCTATCCATAGAGCCATATCCCGAATAACGTCGTGCATTTTGACACAGTTTCCAGATTTATTCGTCTCCAACAGACATGCACTTTTCAGAACTTCTATAATGTCCAACCCTTGGTTACGCGCTTCATTGATGTCATCGCATTCTTTTATAAGACCCTCGCCAATCCAATGTTCAACAAGGTTCTCCTTCGGAATATCATAGTCGTCAGGGAAGAGAGAACAGTACAAAAAACATTGCTTGCTCGTCTGATCACTCAAACTGTCGTAACTGAATCTCAGCACAGGGAAGACATAATCTCTCATACCTGAAAACTTCGATGGAGAATCCCTCAAGATCTGAATCGCCCTCCTCCATTCCCGAGGATCTTTCTTACCCGACATGGCTCGGCCAATGGTAATAAGAGCAAGAGGCAACCCGCCACACTCTTGAGCGACGCTTTGGGCAAGCTTCCGTATCTCTGGTTGGGAATTCAATGTTTCTTCTCCAACCTTGACATTGAACAAAGTTTGGGCTTCAGATTGAGCCAAACAGGTCACTTTGATCCTCTTGTGAGCTTCCATTTGACCACAGACTTCTTGGAACCGAGTTGTAAACACAACTTTGCTGCCTCTGTTTGGAAGAGGAATCCCCACCTGCGAAAGATCAAGCCTCTCCCGTACGTCATCTAGGAGCAGCACAAACTTCTTTCCTTTCAAGTACTTGTATATCGTCGCAGCTTTCTCATCCTGCCCTTTTCGATGCCAGTTCAAATCTTTCAAATTGACCCGGTTGAAGATAACTTCCTGCACATCCTCCACCTTAGCTCGTTTCACCACCGCTACCCAAATGACAAGCTTAAAATCATGCCTCTGACTGACAAACTCGTTATTGATCTTCGTCAAGAGGGTCGTCTTGCCAACTCCTCCAAGCCCATACAGCCCGACAATCCCGACTTTTTCATCATTCAAGCACCTCCAAGCATCCAAGAACATCAAGTCTAATCCCACAGTGTTTTCCAGAGGCCTCTCTTCGACCACGAGATGGGGCAATTCATCTGCTACAACCTCGAACAACCCCTTGGACCGTTCTTCCTTAACCTGAAGCAGTAATTTCTCCACTTTTCCCCCGACTTTGAATCTCGAACACCAACCCCAGAGACATTTGCTGTGGATTTCTCGCTCGCCTCTTTGTAGGATCTCACTGGCTCGTTGCTCGACCACTTGGGCTCTCTGAAGCCATCCTTCGACTTGCTTTCTCGGACGTACAACTTGCTGCTGCTCTGCAATCTCGATCCTCTTCTTTATGTCTTCGCCTAAATCCCGAAGCTCTTCGGTTGCACATCGTAACAAATTCAGATTGTTTTCGAGCCCGCGAACGTGAGCTACCTGTGGAGATAAGCACTGCCACAAACAAGTAGTTGCTTCCACAAGTGGAGTCACAAAATCCATAGCTTGCAAAAGAATCAATATGATGTGTTTAGATACTGACCAATTTTGGTTACATTTTACATCAGGATAATACCATGTCAGACCACAGCTTGGGGAAATTGACCAAGTCTTTACAAGGAAAACCATACCATCTGATCAGGGGTGGGACCTACCTATAAGATTTTCTTATTAGTAATCAACAAATAAGAATTCTTGTATTCCCCAAAGGGCCTACTTAGATGACTTCAACCCCCCCCCCCCCCCAATACTAGGAAATTACCTGCTTTTGAAATTTCTTAATCCAATAATATGACCAATTTCAGTCCAATTTCTTTGATCGGAACAGTAAGAAACTGGAATTTCTCATCCCACCACAATTCTCAAGGGCAGGAAGACACAAAAGCTTTCCGTGCAAGGTCAGAGAAGTCCCACCACGTATGCAAACCTTGCATTTCTACAAAGAGGCTAACAACTTCTTAAGGATGAGCGGAAAACCGTTAGTTGCAGTTCACTCATACTGTTGGAAAATGCCTCCATTTGAAAATCACATCTTTCAGTTATTAAGACGAAACAACATTTTATTTATTATTCAGAACCGAAAAAAGGTTATTAAGAACACAAACATATTCAAGAACAAAATCAGCGCAAAGAAACAACATAACAGCAAAATGAAAGACAACTCGAGATCAAAACATCTATCTTCAGAGAAGCCCGTCAGCCCATAGAGCTCCCCTAAACACTGTCCATAGCATTAAAATTATACAGATGCATCCAGACCATAGTTACCACGAACACTTCCCGATAACTATGATCCAGATCTTAGAAAGCTACAAAGTATGCATATTAATCAGATACCCAATAACTTGAAAGCATACATAATGAGACACATACATTAAGGCAAACGAGGAAACTAATGTATATTGCCAAAACACAATAAGCTATCAAATTTAATTAGTATATTCGCTGGAGTGCGAAGTTGTTTGTTTCGGTTCATCCCTATCCCTATCCTTCTCATAAAACCATAAAAAAGAGAAGGGTCCTAAAATCAACACTCAAAATTTGCCTAAGATTAAGCACCAGTGTTAAGAGAGCATTTGAATACATCTACAAGGTTAACTGGGTGAAGGAAAACTAAGACGACTCGGCCTTTCCGTCGCTAGATGGAAGGTAGACACCCTCTGCTGCCAGCCAGACATTGTCTTTTCCTTTCACCTTAACACCACAAACCTGCAAGCAACGACTATGGTCATATATCTTGTAAAGCTAAAAGAGTGAAGTTTTTATGATAGAGAAAAAAAAGGATTCCAAATCCTATGCCCCAAAAATCTTGCTACAATAGAGGGTGTGCGGGTCCGATGTAGTCTTTCTTTTTATCGCGGAAGTTTATATGGTAGAAATTGATTTGCAATATCTATCAGTGATACCCGGACAATATTTGACCAACACTTATTTATCAATGATAGCCGGACAATCCCAATCCTGTGTGGTAGAAATTGATTTACAGTTATATCCTCTATCAAAAATAATAACGGAAAAACCTTATAATGTGAAGACCATTGTTGAACCCAAGAATTCCTGTTATCATGTATCAATTCGATACTTCACCTATATATCCAAAAGACTACATCGGATTTGAATAGCATCTGAGATACAGATATTTTGTTGTTTGCAGCTGATATTTAGGAAGGATATATGTTCATATTCTATGGAGGATCAAGAAACAAAGCCAAGGAACAGCTGCAGATTGGCAGACCTAGAAGAACTCATGACGAACGGAGAAAAGAAAGTTCGGTTAAATCTCAGAAAGTCTTTTGTCTCCCGTAACTGAAAGATTTTGAAGTCCAACCGATTGTTGGACAGTCCACACAAATTAGAAGAAAGTTGGTAATTCTTTTTCACAGATGTTAATACAAGTATGTAAAGCTTAGCAAACATTCATCTTGTCTGGTTAGCATAGTAGGTACCTATTAGCTCTATTTATTTGCAATGGATAATCTTAAAATGTTTTTCCTCCACCTCATTATGAAAACAATACTTATTATTATCCAGTGCTACCATTTTCGGACACACTGTTACAAAAGATTTTGTGCTTCAATACTGACCTTGCTTTGCAAACAACAATCAAACGTAATATCAGTTTTTCCCAAGCTTAAAAAAAGAGTAACACGGGCTAAGAACTTTTACCTCTTGCTGACCCCCAGCAATGCGTTGGTATTTCTTGTCATGGCTGTGCAGATACCCTCCGGTGTCCACATGGTGAAGCCTGACCCTCTGATCTTGCCTCCATGTGTTTCCTTTCCCCTCAATCTCAACTCTATCAAAAACAATCAAACCGAAGATTATCAACAAACTCAACACAATGTGTTAAATCAGCTGAGGTCTGTGGATGAAAAATTATTGGGACTTACATCCAATGATCCCCAGTGTCAGATTCAGTTTCTCCTCCGAAGCAGCTCACCTAAATATGGAAGATTGGATTAGAATCAAACTAAGGAATCAGAAGTCTAGTACCGGGGATGAAACAGGAAAGCATCAAATTGCACCCAAAATGCAATAATCATATAAATGGATAGTGGTTCATGATGATCGGTGACTTCCTTGATCAAAATTGCCATACAACCAGAAAAGTTGTGGAGAACATTGTTCATTGTGTGTAATGCTTTCTCTAAAATGGAATGATGAATACCGTGGATTTGACTGACAACTCCAGCAGAAGATGCAGCTTGGACATATTCACCAAAAATAAAACTTAAAAAAGATCACATTTCAAGATTTCGGGATCCATCCAATCAGCAAGGAACTTAGATAAACTAAGTGCAAAAAAGTAACGTAAAGTTACATCTTTTAAAACAATTTAGGCCATAAGCAAATCTAAATGAATTGCGATATCCCAATGAATGTGGCATATCATTACGTTTTGTCTTATACAATAGAATCCAAGTCATAGTTACCAGGGACGCTTCCCGGGTCATAGTTTCGGAACGTGGATCGCTAATTTTTGTTACACAAATTTAGTCTAGTTTTGACTTCGGAACTCTTGTTCCGGAACGCGGGTTGCAGGCCTATGTAGCATTCCCGGTAACCATGATGATCCAAGTGTAGTCTGCAATTTTCTTGTTTAGAACCACTATGTTGCTCATACAATGGTGGCTCTTAAAGTAAACAGTGGTTCAGATTTAAGAATTGCATCAGAATTGTTAGGAATATACTCTTCATAACAGAAGTTTAGGGTGCACAAAGATATGAGAGAGGGAGAAAGAGAGAAAGTAAAGTCACCTCTAAGTTCCCTGAGATGGGAGATGCATGCAAGTGACTATGCAGCCACTTACGGGTCTTCATATGTTGTAAGCGGATCGTGGTTCCACTTTTAATGGTGTCCCCTTGCTTTGCAGTTGACCCCGGCACAGGCTTCACAATCTGGCAAAATATGGTCTCTTAGTATTGGTGCCATGTAGAATACTACAAATTTACGCATTAAGGTACCAAATATTACTATAAGTACAGGGAGGACAGGGTGCAATTTACCCAGTAGCTATTAGCATCATCGCCAGTCGGAAACCCAGTTACGGATTGCTGACCACTGCCAGAACCATACGGCACCTCATGCGAATGCAGCCGGTATTTTGTCTTTTCATGCATCAACTTGATTGCCGATCCATAGGTAACCTATCAAAAGATATGGTGCCCCGTGTAAGAGACAGCACTCAAGAGAGATTTTGGGTTAATGGGAAGATTTCCTCTTCTTTGGATATGGTAGATTTTGTGGATAGTCAACATTTGATTGTACGTAACTTTGTAGAGCATCTAATCTTTTGACCTTATGATTAATATAATTTTATACTTTTCCTATATAAAAGAGAAGGCGCTGAAGCGTCTGTAAGCAGGCAAAAAAATTGATGAAATCCAACCAAAGGGCAGCAATATCAGTCAAACGGCGAAATTTTCATAGGTTATTAGTTGAAAAGAAGATTGTCATTAGCCCCATGAAAAGACTGTGATCACTCAGTGGATGGTTATTAGTTGTAGAACACAATAAAAACTGATTCACATAAATCCTCTTTGTTTTTTCACAGCTCACCTTCTGGTCATCTGTAAACTGAGATCCTGTGTCGATTTTCATACAGATTTAGACAATATCCTAATACAGAGATCCAAGAACTTAACCAATGAAAAATCTAAAAGCAGTTACAAACTCTATGATCTACATGTTCTCTAAAGAGACCAACAAAGTAATCCCTTTTGATTGATACCTAAATCATATCTAGAATCTTTCTCATTTGCATTCAAAGGTTCCACTTTCAAATTCTGTGTTCAAATACCAAGCAATCATCCTTCAAATATGATATTCGCAAAGGCAAGCCATTGAAAAGCTTTCATTGAAACAATACCTCCGAAAATTAGATCACAAAAGTTCCATTTGTAGATTAACACTGACATCCATTGATTCAGTTAAACCACACACACTGTAAATCAGACGAATACTCACTCAACTAATGGATGAAACAATTAACAAACATTCATAACATAAAGATCCAACAAACATTCATAACACAAAATTCTCAAACACTATCTTCACGATCATCAACAATCTAAAGCATATCCAGAAAGAAGATCAACATACCTCAACACAAAATTCTCCAACATTCATAACACAGAGATCTCACAAACATTCAATAACATTCATAACACAAAATTCTCAAACACTATCTTCATGATCATCAACCAATCTAAAGCCTATCATATCCAGAAAGAAGATCAACATACCTCAACACCCTCGGTGGCGGCGGATACAGGTGAGGCATAGAACTCAGAATCGAGTGAAAGGAAGAGGAAGATCGCAATACCAAAGAATGACAACGCCATGATCAACAAGAGAGCAATGAACCAAGTCCTCTGCCAAAATGGAAGTTCAGATTGGGAGGATAATTTCTCCCTGTATATGATTCTAGTAGGTTTCTGGGCAGATGAAGATGAGGAAGAAGATGAAGGAGGGTTGTTAATGGCGGTTTTCCTCTTGGATAGAGACTGGGGTTGCTGCCCTGACGGAGCCACGGTTGTCGAATTTTCCGGCGCCGGCGAGTTTTCCGGCGATATGTGTTTCAGAAGCTTGCCCTTTTGGAATCAGGATTTGTTAATGCCGCCGAATGGAGGAGGGAAGTTGTAGATCGAGAACGAAAAAAATGGTTTGCAGTGTTTGACGTGTTTTAGGGCCACGTAAGATGGGCGTGTACAGCCAATAGATGGTTGACATGTGTTAAGGGTTAGCTGATGTGGACCAATGAAATTTTTTTGACTTGTCCGTAATTTGATTGGATTTCTAATTTGACTCAATAAAATTAGACTTCGTATTTAATTTTCATCTTAAATATTGAGGCTATTTTCAACTGCAATTTATTATGTGCATCTGGAGCATTCACTCTAAATATTACAATTGTTTACTTTTGTTATTATGATTATTTACTGCAAATATAATGGAACATGTGCTCTAAATACATATAATATATATTGATTTTCAATTATCCTGTCTCATGGTCAAATATTGAGTATTGTGTTTTGACTGCTAGTATTTTAGTAGCTACCATTGTATATTTGTGCAACGTATAGAAAAATTTTAAGTATTTATATGTGAATTTTTTGGGAATAATTTTAGAGCAATTATTATTCAAATAATAATTCAAAATTAATAAAAAAATTATATGGCCATAACAATCATCATTTATGTATTTTTTGTATAATTTGTCTTCCAAATTAATTTAGATAACACAGTAATGATATGATAATAAAATCCATATTTATTCAATTGTCTTAATTACATATGTTATTAAAATTGTAGCAAGTATGAGTGTACATTACTACAGGTTCAAAATGGCAAACATGTAACACATGTTACACATTGATACATTTGTCATCCAACTGTTTCTTTTATGAATTATTACTACACTTATATAAACTGCTAATTATTTCCACCATGCAGTTTTTTTATAGCTCATATTTAACTTCTATTTTATTTTTCAAAAACTTAAATTTCAAGTAAGGATTTCTTCTTTTATTTTTTGAGAATGTATATGTGTAACTCTATTACTTACTAATGTTGTATGATTCTTAAGAGAACAACTACTTTGCTAACAATTAGAAATATGCATTAATGATCACTTATTTAAATAGGCTTCTTTTCTACTATGTATTAACGACTCAATATGACGTCATATGTGACTGTAAACTTATCATTCATATATTCATGTAACCCAAATTTTGATGGATACCTAAATTCATCCCAAAATGATGCTTATTTAGCTATTTTACAACAAATATTAAACAACTTTTCTTTTTAATGGTAATTATTATAATTATCGGCTTTTGCTACAAAGCAAGAGATAACAAATAAAGGAATGAGCCACATAAATATTGGAACATGTTAGGTGGGACTTGAATCTTAAAAACAAACATCAAATGAGTAAGGAGCTCCAAAAAAACATCGCTAAGATTCAACCAAACTGTGATGGGATTATAAATCTTCAACTATCACTACAACATTATTATGCAATCGGTAAATTATTCTTAATTTTTAAAGTCTAAAAACAGTGGTAAACATGAGAAAAGTTTTGGAATTTAAAAGCTAAAAGTATTTATGATATTTTGTTGCTAATAGAAATTAACCAATCAATTTTTCTTGAAGTATGTGTATAATTATTAAGGATAAATATTTTGAACTTTTTTTTATTTTATCATTAAAGATAATACACATAAAATAACAATAGTTATATTCATTAGTTATACTAAAATAGCTACTGTGGCCACCCAAAAAAAAAAAATGAAAAGTAGCATTATGGAACCAAGTAAACTCATGGTCATCTTAAAATTGATTCTTGTTGTTACATTACGAATTCAAAATGACATGTATAACATCGATACATTTGTCACCCGACGGTTTATTTCACGAATTATTACTCCCTCTGTCCCAAATTAATTGACATTTTGACTAAATTTTAACCGTTAATTATTCATAAATTATAATGAGTTACAATATGAAATTACCTCTATTATAATCTTTAGTAAAGTATCTTTCTAATGAAGGTAATTTCATTAGTAAAGTATCTTTCTAATGAAGGTAATTTCATATAGTAACCCATTGTGATTTGTGAGTAATTAACAGTCAAAATTTTATCAAAGTGTCAATTAATTTGGGACGGAGGGAGTACTACGCTTTTACAATCTGCCAATTCCACAGTGTAGTTTTTTTTGCCGCTTTGAAAGATTTCGACGACAACTGACGAGAAAAATCCAACTCCGAATTTCCCAAATAGGAAAATTGGGAGATCTTTGTCATTCCAAATGGTGTAAAAGACAAGTATTTATTAACCAATTCCATTCCCAGAAATAAAATTCCACCTATTGCAAAATATTTTAGAAATGATTTTTCCAAATATTTGTTCTTCAAAAAGCAGCAGTATTTATCATCAATCTTGTTCTTGTTACCTCGATCATCTTTTACGTTTGGAGGTTGGCAGCAAGAGAGGGCCCTCCGTCCTCTCTGTCTCTCTCTTTCTGTCCCTATCTCTGTCCCTCCTATGTGGGTCTGCAAATTTCTGGAAATTTTCAATTACCCAGAACATAAAATTCGTCTTTTTCTTGTTTCGCCGCCTTATAAAAAAGACCCACAAACCGAAACCCTAGATTCTTCACCTCATCATCTCCTTGGCCCTGGCTACCTCTCGATCTCCTCGACGTCCAACCATCGGTAAGTCATCGGATTTTTTCTCAATTGAATCGATTTCTTGATTCGGGTATTGGTTAATTGCAATGGGTATTGATTGTTTTCCCCTAATTCTCGCAGATCTGATCGAGGCTTGGATAGGGTTTCGAGTTATTCCGGATTAGGGTTAGTTTTTTGTGTTTTTCCCCAATTAGGGTTTGTACTTGTTTCGTTTTCCCCGTTTCGTAATTGCTACCCAGATGTCTCTTTTGCCCAAGAGCGATTCGATTCATATTAGAGAGGTTTGGGATGATAATCTTGAGGAAGAATTCGCTTTGATTCGTAATATAGTGGATGATTACCCTTACGTAGCTATGGATACTGAGTTCCCTGGAATCGTTGTTCGACCCGTTGGAAATTTCAAAAATAGCTATGACTACCATTACAGAACTCTCAAGGAGAATGTGGACATGTTGAAATTGATTCAGCTGGGTTTAACTTTCTCCGACGAGCACGGAAACTTGCCTACTTGTGGTACTGACAAACACTGCATTTGGCAATTCAATTTCCGCGAGTTCAACCTCAACGAGGACGTGTTTGCGAATGACTCCATCGAGCTCTTGCGCCAAAGTGGGATCGATTTCAAGATGAACAACGAAAAGGGTATCGATGCCAAGAGGTTTGGCGAACTTTTGATGTCGTCTGGTGTGGTTTTGAACTACAATGTGCATTGGGTTACTTTCCACAGTGGGTATGATTTCGGGTACTTGCTCAAACTCCTCACGTGCCGGAACCTTCCCGAGACGCAGCAGGAGTTCTTTGAGTTGATCAACACGTATTTCCCGACTGTGTATGATATTAAGCACTTGATGAAGTTCTGCAATAGCCTGCACGGGGGGTTGAATAAGCTCGCCGAGTTGTTGGAAGTGGAGAGAATCGGGGTTTGTCATCAGGCGGGTTCGGATAGTTTGCTTACATCTTGTACATTCAGGAAGTTGAAGGAGAATTTCTTCAGCGGGTCGTTGGAGAAATATGCTGGTGTTTTGTATGGCTTAGGTGTTGATAATGGACAGAGTGTTCATTGAGATCTTAGGAACCAAAAATGAAAAGGAAAAAAAAAAAAAAATTAGAGAGGGAAACCTTTTATCCCCTTACGAACATCGGTGTGCACTCACGATACTGTATACTCCTTTGGTGAGAATCAGCTACATTATCTATCTTAATGGATAACAAAATTTATCATGCTTCTGTTGTCTTCCATTCTACTGCTGTATCTATCCCTTTCTCTTTCGTGCTGGAAAATGTGTATGATAACTGATGCTTTGGTAATAATTCTTACATGAAAGCTGCGATTCCATATTAACCATAAACGATAATAACTTCATCTGTGTATAAGCATGCTTTTCTTTGATCTGTCTTTCCTGACAAATTACTGCAATTGCAGCTTGGTGTGGTTTCGCATTCGGGTTCAACGAAAACGGGGCATCCATCTCTTGATGTCCATGTGGCTCTTCTTGCATAGGGAAAGTATGCGAGACATGACTTATAAGATTGAATGCTTGACTGTTCTGACATTGTTAGATATTGTTACATTCTGCTAGTTCTTGCTGCATTATATTATGGTTGTCGCTGCTATTTATCTTGGTTGGATAGCAGATTTACTGCATGGTACAATTTCAAGGGCCTTGCAACGAACGTGTCGGTTTCTGGTAACTTTTTATCAGAGGGGTGAGAAAAAGAAAGAAAAAGGGGGGTGTATATGATGAATGTATGTTTGTGTCTTGCTTCTTGAACTTCTTGTACTTGTGATGTTCCTGCTGTGTGTTTGTTCATACTTGCATATGGATCTGAACAAAACACAAGGAGGTGACAATATTAGAGCACTGAAGTTTTCAGGTCTAAACTGATGAGATCCTGTAAGAAACACAGGAACCTAATGCTGAAACATGACAGCAACACACGGCATATCGTCAGTACTTCCTCTTTGTAGTGCCTCCTTAAATCGATGCATCTGAAACGAAATGAAGCCACTGAGATCATTTCTTGTACCTTCCAGATGCCATCACTAGCCAAGATGATGAATTTTGCACCTTCTCAGTTCGGACATCAGGCTCTCAAGTTATATGTTCCTTGAGCTTCCCGTCTCCAAATGCCCTTGTCATGCCCAGCTGCCCGTCAATTCTAGGCACATTGCCTGCCATCGTTGATACACAAAGCTCGTTAGAGTGAAAAAAGTGCAGTTTACAGTTAGCGTAGGTCAATGCAGGTAAGTGCAGGTTAATGCATTTGGCTACTCAACTGCCTGCCAGTTATCGCGTCCCAACTCTTCATCATCTTTTGATGTTTCCTGTTCATTTCTTCTCTTCCTGCATCCAAATGACAGCAGTCGGAAAGCAACTTCGAAACTCATCATATAATGCCCATTGTTTTTTTTTTTCTGATTATTTTTTGGGTAAAAAGGCCCACGAAAACCGTGTGACAAGATACAATACATATATACGTGAGTATGGATGCATGTGTGTGTATGTATGTACGTGTGTCTGTGTGTACATACAGACAAACACACACACATCTCTCTCTCTCTCTCTATATATATGGGATTTTAGACCTTACCTCACTTGCAAGGCATATTTGTAGCCTCCACCATTCTTTGCTTGACATGATCATCAAATTGAAAGAATGCCTTTGCATTATGATTTGGAATAAAAAACCCTCACTCATTCTTCCAAATTCATTATAATCCCTTGGAATCAAACCTTCCTTGTTAGTTGCTTCTACAACTTGTTCATCCCAATATCAAATAAATCATTCCTCTCATCCAAGCATATCAAATCCCAACAAACTCCTCTCTTAACTCCAAAGACAACTAATTTCCCAACCACATTAGTTAATTCATATCAGGCATCAAACCCATAATTCCTGATGGTACTTAAAAAGCTCACTAGAAAGGTAACCTCATTAGTCACAAAACCCTTCAAGAAACCTCGCCGGAAATCGTACGAACCACCACCACAACCACCACCGCTGCCGCCACCGGTACTCAAAGAACCACTCATGGAACCACCGCGAAAAAAAAGGGAATTCCCATTTGTTTTCCCTGAAACAGACTCTCATATACTTCCTGACCCTTCTAAATTTTTCTCACCCGAACTTGTTTCCTCACCACTTCCTACCAATTCATTCTTCCAGAATTTCGTCCTCAAAAATGGCGATCAGCCCGAGTACATTCATCCCTACCTCATCCGTCTTTCGACGTCATCCCTATCTCTTTCCTACCCAATGCGGTTCGCAAACTCGGCCTTCATTTACCAGGTTTTCAACCCTGATTTCACCATCTCTACTACAAATAGCGATGGCCCGGGTTTGAGAAAGTCCCATATAATCCCTTCATTCAGTGATCTTAGTGTCACAGTTGATTTTCCGTCTTCGAGTCTTCGGTTTTTCCTCGTTAGAGGGAGCCCTTTTCTTACATGCTCTGTCTCCAGAGGAACTTGCCTTTCGATCTCAACTATCCATGCCATTCTTTCTTGCACTTCAAACTCGACGAATACCAAGTATGTAATCAAGCTTAACAATAACCAAACATGGGTTGTTTATTCATCTACGCCGATCACTCTGACCCATGACATCTCAACGATCACTTCGGGTTGGTTTCTGGGTCTTATTCGGATCGCAATCTTACCCGATTCAGACCCGAAATACGAGTGCATTCTTGACAGGTTTAGCTGTTGTTTTCCTGTTTCTGGGAATGCTGTTTTTACGAACCCGTTTTGCTTGGAGTACAGATGGGAAAATAGAGGATGGGGAGATTTGCTGATGCTTGCTCATCCTTTACATGTCAAACTGTTGGAAACTGATGATGAAGATTGTAGGGTTACTATTTTCGACGAAATTAAGTACAAGAGCATAGATGGTGATCTTGTGGGTGTTGTGGGAAGTAGATGGGTATTGAAGACTCATCCAATTTCGATAACTTGGCATTCGATTAAGGGCATTACAGAAGAATCATACCCTGAGATTGTCTCAGCTCTTTGCAAGGATGTTCAGGCTTTGGATTCGACTTCAATCTCAACCAATTCATCATACTTTTACGGGAAATTGATTGCTCGAGCTGCGAGGTTGGCATTGATTGCAGAAGAAGTAGGTTACCTCGACGCGATCCCTATGGTCAGGAAGTTCTTAAAGGAGGCAATCGAACCGTGGTTAGATGGGAGCTTCCATGGAAACGGGTTCTTATACGACAGGAAATGGGGCGGAATTGTGACGAAACAAGGATCACTTGACCCAGGAGCTGATTTTGGATTCGGAGTTTACAATGATCACCATTACCATCTGGGTTACTTCCTTTATGCAATCGCGGTTCTTGCTAAGATTGACCCTGTTTGGGGGAGGAAGTACAGACCTCAGGGGTACTCTCTGATGGCAGATTTCATGAACTTGGGAAAGCGCGAAAACTCAAACTATACCCAGTTGAGGTGCTTTGACATGTACAAACTGCATTCGTGGGCAGGCGGGTTGACAGAATTTGCTGATGGGAGGAACCAAGAGAGTACAAGTGAGGCAGTAAACGCGGACTACTCAGCAGCACTCTTGGGGTTAGTTTATGGTGACACCCACCTTGTTTCTACTGCTTCAACTCTTGCTGCAATGGAGATGCTATCAGCACAAACATGGTGGCATGTCAGAGAGGATGATGGCATGTATGAGGATGTTTTTAGCAGGGAAAATCGCGTCGTGGGTGTTCTTTGGGCTAACAAGAGAGACAGTGGACTTTGGTTTGCCCCACCCGATTGGAGAGAGTGTAGGCTCGGAATTCAGGTCCTTCCGTTGTCACCCGTTACAGAAGTTCTGTTTTCTGACACAGGTTTTGTCAGAGATGTTGTCAAATGGACAATGCCGGCTTTGGGAAGGGCTGGAGTTGGGGAAGGTTGGAAGGGTTTTGTGTATGCACTTCTAGGAATGTATGACAGAGATGATGCACTCGAGAAGATCAGAAGTTTGAAGGGGTTCGACGATGGGAACTCTTTGTCTAATCTTCTGTGGTGGATTCACAGCAGGAATCAAGATGATGAAGAACGCGCAGGACCCCTGAATCATCATTGCTGGTTTCCCCATTATTGTCATTGATGTTCGAAGGTTCGGTTTGTGTGTCAATTATGTATTTTATCTGGCTTTGTGATAAGATGAAATGGGTATGTAAATATGTTTGGTTTGATGAATAAAATGGCTACATTTCAGGCTTTGTCACCATCAAAACTACCCGAGGATCATGCATATGTTTAAGTGTCATAACAAAATTACTACCTTTAACAGTTGCATATACTTGACTGTGCAGAAAACTACAGACAATTTTATACTTCTAGAATCATATAAAGTTCTAAATCTTGTTCATGTAATAACTGTGTAGGTTCATTTGCACATACCATAGGTGTTTCCATTCCACTATTGTGGTCAAAGCATAGTTATTAAAATCCCGGTAAGATTTTATGATCCAAGAGCCACAAAAATGATCTTTATTAGTCTTTGATTCTTCTTGTATTTATGATCTTGCTGTGTGTTTGTTCATACTTGCATATAGATCTGATGATCAATTTCTAAATCTTTAGCTTCTACCAATGAAGACCAATTTCTGTTTCTGACATACAAAGCAACAGATGCTACAACTAGGCTGCCAGGCTGAAATATTTGCCTGCACCTTCTCATGTCCATTACATTTCTTATTCTGAAAAACAAGCTAGGAAAGAAGTGAACTTTTGAACAAAGAAAATGAACCAAAACAAGCAGGTGACACTATCAGCAGCACCCAAATGTTTCAACAGAATCCTGAAGTTTTCAGGCAACTGATGAGATCATATAAGAAACCCCGAAACCTAATGCTGAAACATGACAGCAACACATGAGATATCGTCGGTACTTCCTCTTTGTAGTGCCTCCTTTACCAGCACCTCTGCTGCTTCCTGGGGACGGTCCATATCCGTGATGCGTTCGAAAACTTCCTCATTCGACATCACCTAAACACAAACAAACATCAGAATTGTGACACATTTGAAAGCAAGTGATGCGTTCGAAAACTTCCTCATTCGACATCACCCAAACACAAACAGACATCAGAATTGTGACACATTTGACAGCAAGTGATGCGTTCGAAAAATTCCTCATTCAACATCACCTAAACACAAACAGACATCAGAATTGTGACACATTTGAAAGCAAGTGACACATTTGAACACTTCCTCATTCGACATCACCTAAACACAAACAGACATCAGAATTGTGACACATTTGGAAGCAAGAAATGTGTTCGAAAACTTCCTCATTCGACATCACCTAAACACAAACAGACGTCAGAATTGACACATTTGAAAGCAAGCGACGCTATTGAGATCATTTGTTCTACCTTCCAGATACCGTCACTCGCTAGGATGATGAATTTCGCGTCTGTTCCCACCTTCTCAATCCGGACATCTGGCTCTGAAGTAATGTGTTCCTTAAGTTTCCCATCGCCAAACGCCCTTGTCATTGCCAACTGCCCGTCAACTCTAGGCACATTGCCTGCCATTGTTCACATAAAAGCTCGTTTGAGCGCAAAAAAAGTACAGTTTACAGGTCAGTACAGGTTAATGCATGCAGGGAAGTGTACTAATGTACCCAGCATCTGGAACACAACACCACCTCTGCTCTCAACAAGCTCTTTCTCCTTCTCCGGTTCATGATCCACTGTAATCTGCTCAATGTCCCGCCTTTTGCACAATACGCCTCGCGAATCACCAACATTCGCCACTATGAGCTTCTCCTTGTCGATCAGAATGGCAGTTACAGCTGTTGAACCGCCTGTGGACCCCGCCACTTCGTTCAAGATCTTCTCATCTGTAGCTTCATATGCCCTCTTGATTGCTGCTTCTGGGTCGGTCCAGAAATCCGGCTGCCATAATATTGCATACATTTCTCAGATTGTTCATTCTCAAATGACAGCAAAAAGTGAAAGTTTGGAAGTGTATATATATGATTGTTCATATATATACACTTCTCAGATTGTTCATACATTTCTCAGATTGCATACATTGCATACATTTCTAAGATTGTTCATTCTCAGATGACAGTAAAAATGAAAATGTTGGAAGTGTATTCATATGATGCAGATTTACCTGATTCAAAATGTTGTCAAAGAGATTATGCTGCAGATACCTTGCAACATCTCGACCAGCATGACCATCGAAAATTGCGTACAGTCCCAACTCTTTCCCATTCACCATACGCTTCTTAGCAACGACATAGTCTTCCATGCCATGCTCCATCTTCCCCCTAACCATGTGGCATCCATGGCTGACATGCCACTTTTCGCGTCCTCCCTCTTCATCACCTTCTGACGGTTCCTGTTCGTCTCCATCCTCTTCCTCCTACATGACAGCGGTTGGAAATGAACTTGGAAACACATCAGAAAATGCGCAATTTTTTTCTGATCATTATTTGGGTAAAAAACCCATGAAAATCATGCAACAAGTTACAACAGTTCAGCTGATAAGATGCAACAATTCAATGTCTAACCTCTTCTTTGCCTTGTTCCTCGGCAACAGAATCGTCCTCTTGAGGTTCCACAATCTGTAGTTTGAACAAGAAGCATTTCCATGCGTTTATATATATCAATAAATATTACATGCACCTAGACCATTTGCTCCAGATATTTGATAGTGAACAATCATAATAATCAGAGTGAACAACCTAATATATGTGGATCAATAACCTAATATATGCGCATTGAACAATCATAGTATAATTGCATATATGTACACTGAGAAATTCAGGACAGAATGTAGTGATTTGGCAGTTCAGTGGCACAAGTTGTCTTACCTTAAGTCCAGCAGAAGCTACATCATCTTCTTTGAACGATTTCTTTTTCTTGTGATTGAAAATGCGCAGTTACAAACAGGGTTAGTCGATCTAAATGGTGCAATGAAATAAAAAAAAAAAAAGACTTTTTAAGCATTCTTGGGCATCAATTATATAGTACCTTAATCTCTGCAAGAACTTCTTCAACTGGCTGTAAACAAGGTTACATAAACAAAAGATAAGCTGCTAACACTATTTTATCTGTAGTTTCAATCTCTATATAATGAATATATACCTTTGTTTTTAAGGAATCACCTTGTTCATTGGAAGCCGGACGCCTTTTCTGAACCTATATGAAAAATATGAACTTTGTATTACCATATTGAATAAGAATCCATCGTTCAAACTACTGTCGGTCCAATATGAACTTTGTATCATTTTTTGAAAAAAGAAGAATGAAGTATAAGATTTGGTAGTTTGGAGCTTTTTGTTGACAACCCAAGATCAAAATACAACACTAAACAGAATACAACACTAAACAGGAGAGGTTAGAGCACAATCAGACATGAATTAGCCTAATCACTTGAGGGAGTGTTTGGTGATCAAGAGAAAATTTTTCCTGGAGAGATTTCCCGGCTTGGAAAATATTTGTTAGACTATAAAACCATTCCTAAGGCTACAACCAATAGTTTAAGCTTTTGATTGAGATAGTTTTTTTTTTCGATCAATTGATTGAGATAGTTCCAAATGATATTAAAGCCAGACCTAAGCAAAAAGTCTCATATTCGAATCTCAGCAGCCTTCATATTTAAGAGGATTTTTACACATCCACGCTTCAAACTTAAAAAACACAATTTTTAATATTTCCCAAAGAACCCCCAAGGGTTTTCCCTAGAAAACTTGAAAATAGTGTGACCCTATAAACTTTAACTACGTCAACTTGACTATTTTCCTATGATACCCATTTTTTTACCAATCAAACGCACCTTGAATGGTACAATGCACAAATTGGTCCTTCCTTTTCAAGTAACCAATACTTTAAGCAAAACTACTGTGACAAACAAGGGCAAAATTTACAAAGGCCGAGCTTAGAACATGCACTAATTAAACTTTGATTCAACCAAGTTCCACATGCATGCATGCATGCATACATACGTACCTGCATTTTCCTTGTTACCTATATTCCAGCAAGAGGAGTCGTTATCTTGTTTCAAAACCTGCTTTTCTTGGGTTTTGGATTGAATGGTTGAGCACCAAAATTAACCAAGATATAGGATATGTACATGAATAGAAAAATAATAATAAGTCGATCATGGGAAAATTGAAAAGAAAAAAAAAGGTATTGAATTAAAGTAAAAGGACGGTCCAATGAGTGAGTGCCTCGTAGTTGGTAATAAGACGTACAAGTGTTATGCTAAGAATGCACCATGCATCCAATTGTGTGGCACATTTTTAGACTCCTCTTATTGCACCTAGCAGTTAGTTAAAAGCTTAACCCACCGTTTAGAATCGCAACACCTTCCATCAATTCCTGTATAGAATAAGAACCAAAAGTTGTCTTCAATCGCATATGGTAAAGAATTACTTCGTCTGATTTATATTCATTGTCATAAATTTTTTTTCGATAATTAGCAAGCTAAAAAAGCTAAGGAGCATCAAAGATGCAACAAGACCACAAAAACAGCAAAATACAAGAAGCAAAAAAAAAAAAAGATATATAATAAGATTCTTTTTTTTTTCCAGCATATATCTCTGAAGGCTTTAGTCACAGTCTCCTGATCATCACGTGACAACTTTAACCGACACATAAGTTTCGCCGCTCTACAATCTTCCTCATCCAGTGTCTCTCCAAGGAGATATTCACTACATTCAAAGATCTCCCAGCAGTACTATCAACCACATCATTGCTGATAGAACAACTTCGAGAAGGCTTCTTAACACCTTTAACACGACAAGAATTGTTTGAACGGGCCCTACCCGAAGCCCTGCTAACCAAACTCCACTTCGGGTTCCACAACAAATTAACCTTCTTTTTTGGTGGCTTTTGACTTTGAAGGCCTTAAGAGAAGAAACCTCAACATCAAGAGGAAAAGAGCAAACCACCCCACCAACAGATTTGTCAGGCAGGTCATTAGCAGTGCGCTCACTATCAGAAAGATCCACCATATTAGCACCATCTTCCCCACCGTCATTAAGGCCCCTCAAAAGAGCATCTTTATAAGGAGACTTAACAGTCTTAGGGACACCCGATGGGAAAGAAGCAGAGATATATAGTAGCAGAACCATCGGAAGCATTAGAAGACACACACCCACTATCACCAGCCTTCACACCAACCTGCTTATCCTTAGGAACCTAAATCCAATTCTCAGAGCCCCTCTTAGAAGGAGGAGAAGACTCTTGCTTCTTGCAGAATTTAGCCCAGGCAACATTTAAAAAGAAGCCGCTACACTTCCAACCATTCATCTAAAGAATAGCACAAGAACCCGCCTTTTCATCTTTGAAACGAACAAAACCAAACCTTTTACCATTGTCATAATTTTAACTTTCACAATCCCCAATATTATTTTTTAATTAATAAATATTTATATAATATGTTATGAGTAATTACAGTATTATATTTTTATAATATTATTTTTCATTAGAAATTTAATTGTGGTAATTTTATATAGCAACTCCATTGTATATATTGAGAAATTTATGGTCAAAAATTTTGAAATTTAACTGCACAATTTTCAAAGACAATAATTAATATGGAATAGAGCATGATTCGATATCTGGCGACATCAAGTATTGTTTTCACGATATCAAATATGAAAGGTGGACATCAACATTCGATGTTCCCCAAGCAAATTCTTTATATGTCTTTGCTTACTTGATATCTACGAAAACAGTACTTTGGTGTGCGCCAAGCAAAATCTTTATAGTCTTTTGCGTATTTGATGTCCGCTAAAACAATACTTAATGTCCACCAATCATTCTCTTTACCAACTTTTTAACACAACTCCTTAGTAGGCCACTCACTGGACTCCTATCTCAGGGAAGTCCAATGGGTCTACCAGCCCATGAAGGATAGGGGAAACCAAACATGCATGTCTATTACTACTATTAAAAATCAATTTAAAACTTATAGAATATATCACGGTGCTACGAATATCAACTAAACTAAGGGCTCATTGATACAAGCCCCATATCTTACCACTTCTAAAATAAAGGTGAAAACAAAAAGGAACAAGCCCTAGATCCTACCACTCTTTACCAACTTATTTACACAACTCCTTACAACTTGGTTGCAACATATTTTTTCGATCCTTTTCATATACATTATAACCATTCCTTAATGCTCTTTACAAGTCCTCACCATTTATCACCAAATCCTAACTTCTTTTTCCTGCTAATCTAAATGTTTTTGAAAACATATTGTTAATACAAACATGCTCTTAGAGAAGGTGAAATGGTATAAAATCCCAAAGGTGAAAATACTAACGAATTTTGAGTAAAGTACAAAAGGCTCAAAAAAGTCAGAATAAGAAAATAAAATTAACAATCAAGCCAGTGCCAGGATACCACCTCCCCTACACACATACAGTTAGTGCCTTCTTGGCAGCTTCATTATCAGTTCAATATTTAATCATTCTGTAATTTTATATTATCTCAATGATTTCCCAAATTACCATATAGTAATATTGCTGAGTTTTCCAGTACATTTTCTAATATATCAGAAAGAATAACAGTAAAATTATGTTGTCAATCAATTTACCAAGTATGAACTAGGAGATTTTTGGTTATAAATGATACATAGGATGAATTCCAAGACCACCCTTATTTAGAACAGCATGGTTATAGATGTAAGTGTAATTTTTGTACTGATTATATATTGATCCCTGTTTAATTGGTTTACATCATTATCATAAAAGAAAATTGCTAAATGACGAGGTATTACCATCATAGAGGTCTAGGTTTAAATTTTGCCAATAATATTAATCTTCTTTTTACTCAAACAAGAAAAAGCACGAAAATTGCATAGTTGCAACTAGAGGAGTTATATATTTGTTGGTACATAGTTATCGGGAACGTTACTTACGCATGTGACCCATGTTCGGGAAACAAGCGTTCAATTCAAAATCAAAACTAGATTAAATTTATGTAAAAATTAACAGCCCATATTTCAGACTGACGACCCATAAGCTTCCCTAATAACTATATGAAGGTACATCATTGGCAAAAAACTTTATAGAAGTATAGAAAATTCAAACTTTTCTCCAATTGACAACATTCCTTTGGTGCTTAATTTGTGAGCTGATATGAGATCAGCCCAAAAAGTAAGATTCTGATTTTCTCTAAACTATCATTATTTTGGGCTGGGGTTTTTACCTTAAACACCACTAATTAAAAACCAGCTCTACCAACCACTTCCTCTTCCTCTTCCTCTTCTCCCTTCTTCTTCAATCTTTTTTCTCCATTTTTGTGATACTTTGTTATCAATGTTAAATGGCACAAAAAAATTCAATGTTAAATTGCACAAAAAAAAAAACCTAGAGATAGATGGCAAGTTCCCCAACTAAAATTTGAAGCAGTACATCCTAATTAGGCTATAAAAAGGCTTACTAAACCCTATGTTTCTCAGACACAGATGTCAGACTCGGCTATTTTTAAGAAAATTTGCAGATTTCCAATGTGATCTGAAGTGTCAAGAAAAATGAAGAGTCAAAGTAACATAAATCAAACCTAACATTATAATACAAAATCTCCTTTAAAATAAATGGGGGAGAAAAGAAGAAGAAGATGATTCATGAGAACAATGATTATCAACATTAGAAAATTCCTAATTAATTTCTTTTCCTAACATTAAACAAGAACCACAAATCCTCCTTCCCCTACCACCTTTGTGACAAAAATTTCCAAACCCAAAGGCTCCTAACAATGATGCCAAACCAAATAATTCAGCTAGCTAGCTGAGATAGTGGTCTTGTTCATAATTGCAGGAGGGGAGACTTTGCACATTAATAAAAATAAAAAAACACTTGTTATGACAGTAAGGATTAGTATGATTAATTGACCCATGTCTTAAAGCTCCTTTAAAAAGGCAGCCCCTAACAGTCTTCTATTGTCCCACTAACAGTTTTGTCTATTACTGCTAAAGCAACACCCCCTCTTTTGGCTTCCTCCTTCAAACCAAAAAAAAAATGGATCGGAAGGTACCCTTTATTTTATATAAACTATTTTCAGGATCATTTATTTCTATAATATTCCTATATTTTAAGGTATATTACAATTTAAGTTAACAATTGTTAGATGACAAATTTGGTGATTTAAGCACGTTTCTTATAAGGTTACGTGGACTGCTTAAATGTCCGTGATATTTTGAGTATAAAGTTCGTCAACGATAAACATTATCATGCAATTTGTCACCAAAACTTCCTTAAAAACATGTTTAAATCACCGAATTCGTCACCTAACACCAGTTAACTTAAATTATAAGGTAACTTCCACAAAATGAGGGTACCTTCCGATCGTTTTTTTTTTTTTTTTTACTCCTTCCCAGTTTTCTTGAGTTCCATCACCCACTAAACCCCTCTAATTCTCTGTCCTTAGTCTAGGAATATCCCACCCACACTACCCCACATTTTCCCACCTAACATATTAGTCAACCAACCCAAAAACACCCACTATAAGAATACCATACTAGGTAGTACTCCTCCCTCAGCATCTAAACTTAGCCTATCTCACTTGGATTTCTCCTTCCTCCTTCTGTGTCCAACATCTTTCAGTAGTGCAAAACATGGATAATGAGGATCCCGGATCGATGCCCTCGACCCCGATGACCCCGGGAACGCCCGGGGCTCCTCTTTTCGGAGGGTTTCGGGGCGACAAACCGACCCCAACCCCGAAAAAATCCCTCCTTGGCAATTGCTTCACCGTCGAAACTTGGCCTAATGAGGAAGGGAGCTTGCCTGCTGTCACCTGCAGCATGACAATGCCCCCTCCCCCTGTCCCTCTTTTTAAGAAGGTAACTTTCTTTGTCCCCTAGACGGGTTTCTGTTGGTTGAGATGGTTCCACGTGATATCAGAATCATACCTTAACAAGAGGTCTATAAAATCACTGTTGGGCTTACAGCCATCAGCTTAAGCTTCTGGTTGAGATGGTTCCACATGACATAAGAACCAGACCTGAACAAGAAGTCTATAAAATCATCGTTGGGCATACAGTCATCAGCTTAAACTTTTGGTTGAGATGGTTCCACGTGCTATTAAAGCCAGACTATAGCAATAGGTCTATAAAATCACCGTTTGGCCTACAACCATCAGCGCGCTTAAGCTTTTGGTTGTGATGGTTCCACAGTTTCGAAACAATTTATGTAAAGTAAAACACGAGTAATATATAAGACTAACCAACTATTGTTCTTCGTTTCGTTAGTTGTACGTCCTTGAATGTTTTTGCTGGTGTAAACCTCAGGTACTGGCGGAGTACATGGGGACCCTGATACTCATATTTGCAGGGACCGCAACAGCGATTGTGAACCAAAAGACACAGGGATCGGAGACACTCATCGGATGTGCAGCCTCGAGTGGCCTAGGAGTCATGATAGTCATCCTCGCGACAGGACACATCTCCGGTGCACATCTCAATCCGGCTCTCACCATTGCCTTTGCCGCACTGAAACATTTCCCGTGGACCCAAGTAAGAAAACTAAACACGAAATCATATCAAAAAATTACTCTAAAGTACTCTAATTTTTAGTGAAATGTTTTTCTGGTACCCAACTTTTCAAAATTAATTTTGAGGTAGCATTACTTTTTGGGTTAGTAATTATTTGGTGTTTTTCCAGCCATTATTTTTATTAAGTGGTCGAAATACTCTCATTCTTCTTCTTCTTCAAGGGTATTTCTTCAAGAAGGGAAGAACATGGACATTTTGATCACTTAATAAAATTAATGGTCGGAAAAACATCAAATAATTACTAACCCAAAAAGTAATGCTACCTCAAAATTAGTTTTGAAAAGCTGGGTACCAGAAAAACATTTCACTAAAAATTAGAGTACTTTAGAGTAATTTTTTGTCGTAAATTTGAAGATCATGTGTTTGAATTGTACGTTTTACTTCATCTCGTTAGGTGCCCGTGTACATTGGAGCACAAATCCTTGCATCCTTGTCCGCAGCATTCCTGCTTAAGGTGGTTTTCCATCCGATCATGGGAGGAGGAGTTACTGTCCCTTCTGTAAATTACGGTCAAGCTTTCGCGCTTGAGTTTATTATCACTTTCAACCTCATGTTCGTTGTCACTGCTGTCGCCACTGACACCAGAGCCGTAAGAATCATTCTTTTCGCATTCTTTATGTACTCAAAATCGAAAAGAAAAGAGGGTATACATGAACATGAGAAAAAGAAGAAGAAAGTATGCTCCCACTATCTAAAACACAGCTAAGCCATGAACTGAAATGATAATACTTTGCACATACAATGTCAGAACTCAAATCTGAAAAACAGTAAATTACATGTTGGATCATACTTCTTCCGTTCCATATTAACTGTCGTCTTTGAAAATTGTGCAGTCAAACTCCAAAAATTTTGACCTTAAATTTCTCAATATATATAATGAATTGCTATATAAAATTACTATTATTAGATTCGTAACGAAAAATACTATCATAAAAGTATAATATTGCAATTGTTAATAACATATTATGCAAGAAATTATCAATCAAATAGTGATATTGGAAACTGTGAAAGTCAAAATTATGACAATTCACATAGAATGGAGGGAGTAACTGCTTTCTCAGATCAGATTACTAATCCCTAGTGACAAAAGTAAATGCATACATCTCAGAGCAGAGAAATCCAAGTTCCAAGAAATATAGTAATGTCTAAGTTTGATTACTATATTAGTCTCTTTACATCTTAGCAGGATAAGTCCAACACAGAACGTTATTATAATGAAATGAGCTAGGCTGTTTCCTGATTTTCGGGTTTTTTTTTCGTTTTTAATACCAAGATGGGTTTATATAGTAGTATTCGGGTTGATTTAGGTCAAGTTATGAGGACAAGCGGAACTTGTACGGTGATCCTTGTGATTTAATGAAGGAAAAGACGGGGAAGATACAATAAAAATATGAGTACACATGGAAGAAGCTTCGAAGTTTGGAAGGGTAGAGACCCTTAATTATTAAAAACTAGCCAAAATCAATAGGGTTTTTGGCTCAAAATAATTCGAAGTTAGAGTTGAGTGACTGAAAATAATTCAAACTAACTTTTTAGCTGAGAATGTGTCAGACTTTTAACTTATTTACTCTGACTAAACCAGAATTGAATTCCTACATCATAAAGCTGACTTGACACTGTGCGTCAAGTCAGTTTTAAGATGTCGGAATTCAATTCTGCTTTAGTTAGAGTAAATAGGTGAAAAATTTGGCACATTCTCAACCAAAATGTCAATTTAGATTATTTTCAGCCACTCACCTCTAACTTTGAATTATTTTGAGCCGAAAACTCAAATCAATATTAGTATATTATTGTGAATTGAATCAAGAGTATCTTGACTCTTGAGAGGTTTGAAATCATGCACATATGATCTGGTGATGACGAAGCTGATATTAAAATGAATAGCAAGTAGCAGCAAATGAAGTCATATGCTTTGCATATGCATATGACAGATTATATAATTTCGATTGATGTCGGTGACACCATAGTATGTGATCATGTCTTAAAGAAGCTGATATTAAAATGAATAGCAAGTAGCAGCAAATGTAGTCATATGCTTTTGCATATGACAGACTACATAATTTTCGATTGATGTCGGTGACACCATATATATTATGTGATCATATCTTAAAGATACTTTTTTTATATTATTATTTGTTAGCCAAAAAAGTCTAAGAAAGCATCACAAATGCTACAAGACCGCAGAAACACCAAAAATCAACAGCCAAAAAAAAGCACAAAGCGCAAAGGGAAGATGCACGGAATCTATGAACATGGGAAAGCTGTGAAATGCTGAAATGTCTGTCTTTGTCCTGCAGGTGGGAGAACTGGCAGGAATTGCGGTGGGCGCAACTGTCATGCTCAACATACTCATAGCCGGGTACGCGTTCAACTCTGTATTTTAACTATTTTTCGTATGTCCAACAAAATTCGATATTCATCTCCTACTAATCAGCCTATGATCTGGGTCTAAATCATAAAACAGTGAGATAGGACACACTTTTCTGCACAATTTTCATCTTAAGAACGCGAGTTGAGTAGGTAGGAGAAACTTTTTGCGTAACTTGAAGCGTGGTTTAGTGAAAAAGTGCAAAAACTTTGAATATATGTAGGATGATTTCATCTTAAGAATGCGAGTGAGCTAGGACACACTTTTCTGCACAATTTTCATCGTAAGAACGCGAGTAGAGAAGGAAGGAGAAACTTTTTGCGTAATTTGAAGCGTGGTTTAGTTAAAAATTGCAAAAACTTCATATGTAGGATGATTTCATCTTAAGAATGCGAGTGAGCTAGGACATTTTTCTGCACAATTTTCATCTTAAGAACGCGAGTAGAGTAAGAAGGAGAAACTTTTTGCGTAACTTGAAGCGCGGTTTAGTGAACAAATGAAAAAACTTTGAATATATGTAGGATGATTTCATAAGAAAATCGTATGAATATCGGGTTCTTTTAGGTATGTCTAGCAATTACAAACAGAAACACATCATACCAAGTTTTTCGACATTGCAAAGGCACAGAAGAAAAAACTGCAGGAAAATCAGTCATTTCAGGATATGTACAAACCAAACAAGTTCCTGTCATTTTCGACGTTGCGTTCTTGAATGAAATTCTAACTCCTTAGATCACACTAAATCCGATAGATTGGCCAACACAATCATATCCCACAAACTCAAACGTCCTGCACTACTGTTAACCTGCAATAACATCAAAACCCACATCATTATGGATATCGAACACACGATTCACTGAGAGTGTGTTTGTTTAGTCAAAAACCCCGGGGAAATGGTCAATTTTCCCGAGTTGACTTATTTTCCCCATGTTTAGTTATACATTGACTTCGGAAAAGTTTTTACAAGGGACCCACCATTTGCAAGTTTTCCTAGGGAAAATTTCCCTTAGGGGGGTTAAGGGAAGTTTTTCCCGAGGAAATATTTACAATGAAAAACTTTCCAGGAAAGTTTATCCCCGGGAAAAATTTTCCTAAGAATCTTACCAAACGCACCCTGAAATAACACATTTTCCGCTTTCTGGCACAGGCCTGCAACAGGGGCGTCGATGAACCCAGTTAGGACACTGGGACCCGCCATAGTGGCAAACAACTTCAAAGGCATATGGATATACTTTATAGCCCCGGTCCTTGGCGCGCTTTGTGGTGCAGGTGTCTATACTGCTGTCAAGCTGCCTGAAGAAGAAGAAGAAGTCCTCAAACAGCCTTCTGCAGTTCCAAGCTTCCGAAGATGATCTTTTTTTACTAAAATCGAGCTATTTCTGTGCATCGAAATCACAGCTTTACTATGTGTTTTAGCCGGTGTTCGATTGTTGTGTTAGATAGTACATATTTCAACCATGTTTGCCCATAGAAATGACTAAGGGAAATGAAGTTCTCGTGTGTGCGATTCGAGTGGATTAAGAGTTCAGTATCATTGTACAAAGTTGAGTGTAAGGTTATGCCTTTGTCTGTGTAAGATTGAGTGTGTTTCAAGTTGTTCAGAATCAAAATCAAAATGTTCTCTCGCAATTGAGCTGTTGGATACAATAGTGTGATAAACCATATATACTACTATGCCTATATATAGCCCATATTTGTGGGTAAATCACAGGAGAATATGTTGTTAGAAATCCGGGGATTGACACTGGTTATGTAACACCCCAACCTTAATCACAGGGTTAAACTCTACTTAGAGAAGCTAAGCCCGCGATTAGCGCAGCGGAACACTTTTTAGGTTGAAGTGTCACCGCCGTCCCCCAAAAGAGACAAGGCAACAACACCACAGAAACTTCCAAAACCACAAGATAACTTACTAACTTAAGAACCTTCACATATAAACCTTATACAACCCTTGGATAAAGTATATAAACTTAAACATAGCTTAAATCCTAAAACAACTTCCAAAATTATGCTCGCCCTTGCTAACCGATGATTTCCTTAGAGAACTACCTCAAGAGTCTTGAATTACTTTGGAACCGACTTGTCCTTGCCTTGGGAGCTCGAACCTCCTAAAACAAAACATTAAAACATTGCAAAGGGTGAGGGGAAACACTCAGTACGTAAACCTCCAACACGTAAAACCGTTCGAAAACGGTTTTAGTGCCGACATTTAAATTCATTTTGAAAACGGGAAAGGGGATAAACATAAATAAACTGAATTGTTGCATATATATATATAAATAACTGGTATATGCATAAGACATGAATATAAATAACTGAAATGAACTTGTGATAATTAGAAATGAGCGGTATCCCTTACGATCGATGCCGAAGCACCTCACACACGCGCATGCCCAAACCGATCTAGATTTGGATTGGGTGATCATCTAGGCGATGACATCGCCAGGTCATTAGGATACTCTGATCAGGAGCATCTAAAAGTATAGGCTAGCACTTCACGTAACTAGCTAGAATATGATGGGGCGGGACCGCTTGAAAATAATTCAATATAATATATTAGTTCATGACGTAGACATAATATCACAATGATAGTTGTGTTGAAGGATAAATAAAGAGTTAAAAGTTGGACAATTTGCGTACCTTGGGACGCTAAAGACCTTGGCGGCGCGGCTCGGCTTGGAGATGGCTTACAAAACTTGTCAACTAAGATAAGAATAAATAAAAATGAAGAACCGAATAAGGTTCTAAATTAGCTTCATAAGTTTAGAAACTTAGTAATATAAATGAAATACTTTAAGAATAAAATTTCAGGTTTATATAAAAATAGAGTTTGAAGTATAACTTGAGTTGGAAAAATCGGAATGACATAAAAGAGTACATTTCGGAATAGGGAAAATCATGATCTTTAATTTTGTCAAACAGGGCCGAAGGCCAAAAATAAGTGGAAGGGCTTCAAAATGGGCCCGGACAGAAATTGTGTATATAAAACCTTAGAATTTTCGGGTTGGAAAAGCATGCGAATAATGACGTAGAAGATGATTCAAATAAAAGGGCTTGAATCTAAGAAAATTAGCTTGAATCGATTATGAATGGGGTGATTATAACTTGAAAGCTATGATGAGAATGATGGATTCAAATATGGTTTGATGATGTGATAGCAAATGAATGATGAAACGGAGTAAGATGTACATGACCGAATGTGATGAGAACAAGCTTGGATCGATGATTTAAGTAACAAAGATTGAATTGATTTAGAACTTGGAGGCTACCAAGCTAGAAGAAATTTTTAGCTAGATCAAAGACATTGAACATTATGCTAGAGAATGATGGGGGAAAAGAATACTTGGCTAAACTCACTAGCTTTTGGAAAATATCCTTAAAACTTACTTAAATCTCTAAAATGATACTTTTAGCCTTAAACACATAACTCTAAGATGCTAACCTATGACCATAACATATTTATGCCTAGAAATCTTTATTGGGTTGATTTGAGGCCCAAAAGATATTAATTTACATAAGTTAATTTGGGCAGAAACTTCACTCTGGACAGCCCTTATTCCCGAGCTCGTAACTCATACTCCCGGTATCGGATAAATACAAACCATACCATTCCGGAAAGCTTGCACTAAGACCTAAAACTTTCATGTTTACCACAAAAACTAAAGAGGTCTCTAAAGGCACGAAAAACAGTCCTCAACCTACTGACTCAGAATTCGTATATAAAAACGCATCGTCACGGTTTTGGCCATAACTCGGTCTATACATGTCGGAAATTCGAAATTCCAAAGCCTATAGTTAGCTAACACCTTGAGCTATCATATGGAGTAAAAATATGGGCTAAAATCTCACTTTCATACCTCTGTAAATTTCCAGAAACTAAACAGAAACTTCAATCACCCATAATTCAGTTTTTAATTGGATTTTTCTCCCTTAATCATACTAAACATAACCAAATCTCACTTAAACTTTAATCCACTATATTTCCAGAATATAAACCTTGAAAATCAACTCATCAAAGGCCTTAAAAACCACATGCATCCATGGATTAAACATAAACTCAACATATGAGACACACTCTTGAACTCTTGCATAAAAACCTCACTAATTCACCCAAACTAAACATAATAACACTTAACCCATAATCTTAAAACATAAATTCAGCCCTTAAATACTCAGAATCTTTCAAGAAATTTACATGCATTGACATATAATCATCATCCACCATGAATTCAACCATAAAACCTCATAAACACTTAGAAACATACATGCATACACTCAAAACTTAACCAATACAATTATATACTTGAATTCAAGATAAAAGAGAGTAAAAGAGATAGAAATTACAAAAGAAACATATGTAAAACATAGATTTTCAGATTAGGGTTTAGAGAAATTGAAATTGGGGGTTTTGAGAGGTTACCCTTGAAGATAAAATTGGAGAAAAACACAAGAGGGAGGAGAGGGTGGCCGGAGGCCACCACGGCTGGCGGCAGTTTCCGGCGCCGGCGGCCGGAAAACACCAGGGACAGGGGGGAAAGCTGGTGGCAGAAGCAAGGGAGAGAAAGAAGTGGGAGAATGACTTGGTGTTGGGGAAACTAGAATGATATAAAATGACCCCCCTTCCCCCTTACTAATATATATACTTAAACTAATTAAATTAAGACAACAATTAGTAAAGTACACTTAACTAAATCAGAAACTTTAACTTAATTTAAGTAATTGTAAATATATTGGGTTAAAATAATTAGTTTGTACTAAATAAAATTAGTTGCTAACAATTTGATTAAAATAAAATAGGACTTGAATTAGAAAAATTAAATAAGTAGGACATAAATATTACTTGTGATTAAATAAAATAAATATAACCCAAACAAATTAAGGTTTGGGTAATAAAATATAAACGTTAAGAAGTATAATAATTAAACCCTTTCCGGTTAAAGAAATAACGTAACGGTAAAACCCGAAATAGTTTAACTTAACAAGTGAAATGAATAAATCCAAGATTTTTAAACCGGTAACTTGATACCCTTTTGCCATCTCCTGCACGAGACTTAGCACCGAAGAAATAAATAATTAAAAGTAAAAACGAAAAATTTATACATAATTTAGGTAATTACGGTAATTAGTACTTAATTAATCGCGATTTTGGGGCAGGTTGTTACAGGTTATGAGGCATAATTGAGATAACTTTCTTTAAGACAAGATTCGCCACTCATGCAAATCGTGTCTTTAAGAGACAACACAGCTTCTTGGATCCCTTGCTCATCTTCTGACTGGATAAAGATAACAGCATTATGCAGTTAGATAGGATTGACAGTTGTAAATAACTAATTCTGTCCAACTGTAAATAAATGTTACGTGTGCTCCTAGACTCTGAGCTCACGTGCCAAGCGTGTCTAATAAGCACCCTACAGCCCATGCTGCATGCGCAATTCAATTTCAAGCATAGGTTAACCCAGTTCATAGTTTATTTATTTATAAATTCATATAACTCTAACTTATAAAGAGTTATAAGTTACCGTATTTTATCCATGTGTGACATTAATTAGAAAAATCTATTTATATTTTTTAGAAGCTAGAAACAACGTTATTCTATCCATGTGTGATATTTGATAAAACTAATATATTTATTTCTTTATTAGCTCTGACTAAACTATTCAACATATGCACATACATAAAAGAAAGAAACAAATACATGGACTAATGAGAAAAGAGAAACATGAAAAGGGAATAAAGGAGGAGACAAATGAAGGAGTAAAGAAAAGGAAACAGTAAGGTGCAAATTGGAAGATCCAAGTCATTATGAAGAAAAAAAGACAGGGAAATGACAAACCAAAAGCAACATTCAATGGTTCATATGGAAAGGAGTGAAATTATAGGGCAAACATATATGATGAGGAAGGGATCTATCAAAAAGGAGGTAGATAGGATGATGGAAAATTAGTCAACTTTCTTACCTGCCATTAAAATCATGCATCAAATAGAGACCTCTGGAAACCAGACCCCATACTTTTGCAACAGAAGCCACAATATTAGCTGTCCCACCTATTGTCTCTGTGCATGCATGTAGGCCCATTTAGGATTAGGGTTGACAGTGGGTCCTAGACTTGACCCAGACCCAGTCGGACCTGACCTATTAAGGCCCCCTTCTTTTATGCGGCCGACAGGCTGCGGTGTTATACCGCACTGCAACTTTCCATATTCCACCACAATCTAACACAACCCACCTTAACGTACTTTTTTTAATTTAATTTATCTTTTTATTAAAAGTTAAACTTTCTATATTGCACCACAACCCACCACAACTTTCCCCAACCCACCACAATCCACTACAACTTTTCCCAAACCACCACAATTTACCGCATTTCCTCCACACCGCACAGCAGTCAGCCGTATAAAAGAACGGGGCCTAAGACGAGTCTGGGTCCAAAAATTTTGGACTTATTGGGTCTCGGTTGAGTCTAGATCCAAAAAGAATTTGGCAGGTTGGGGTCTGCAGACCCTAGGTCTGGGTCTGGGCATGGATCTATGGACCCGGCCTGTGGACCCATCGAAATTTAAACATATATATTTTTAAAAAAAAATGAGGATAAGCTATTGTGTTTTGTGATTGAATAATCATGACTTTGGGTGCGCGTGTGTTTTTTTTTTTTTTTTTTACAATTTAAGTTGTGTAGTTGTATTCGTAGATACTTTTGTAATGTTTTTATGTCGATGTCTTGATGACTTTTGAAATGTTTTTATGTTAGACTTTGCTCGTGACTTGGTATTTTCATTAAGTTTTTTATTGGGTTAAAAACAGGTGTATTTAAACAGAATACTTGTTATTATATAGGTGTGCAAGTATAAAATTAACCCAAAAATTGAGAAATCCAGTAAAAAGATATATAAGAGAGTTGAACCCATTAAGGACTCGTGGACCCGCAAACCCACTGGGTCTGAGGTTTAGGGACCCATCAGGTCGGGTTTAGGTCCAATTTTTGTCGGGTTCGGGCTCGGGTCCAGCTGGACTCGACCCATTGTCATCCCTATTCAGGACCCAACACCAAGTTGCTAAAATTAGTATGATATGAAATCTGTAACTTATTACGTGCACTCGGAGTATGTGCTCCAAAAACTACGATTGTTCACTTTCATTATTATGATTATTCACATTTGTCATTATATAATTGTTCACTGCAAACATTTTGGAACACATGTTTCAAGTACATGTAATACAATATATATTACATGCACTAGGAGCATGTGCTCCAGATACTTATGAGTGAACAATCATATGAATCAGAGTAAACAATTATAATAATCAGAGTAAACAACCTAATACATATCGGTGAACAATTGTAGAATCTGGAGCACGTGCACCGGGAGCATCTAATAAATTGCACATGTAATATATATGGTCTGAAATCACAGTGCCACATGAAAACAATACTAACTTATAATCCTAATTGTTAGAACAACTTAATCTTAATGGGAGTCAACAGGCAACCACATATTAATGGACAACAACCATGCATATGATACTAACTCAAAATAGCCCACAATACACCTTCATATCATTTTAACTTGACTAACTTCAAAAACTTTACATATGTTACCATGTTAGGCTAACATTAGAGCAGATAAAATTGCATATGACACCTTTTAACCTTTCATTGGTATTTCCTTCATCCCTCACAATGTCACTTAAAAGGGCCCAGGGTTGGAGGAAGTAGTTTAGGTGTATCTTTTAGTTGGTGTAGGTTTGTTTTCTTTTCTTTTTTTCTGTTTTCCGATCTTTGTAGCATTTGTAATGCAAATTTTAATTTTTAATGACTACTAATTATTAAAAAAGTTTTTAAAAAATAGTACATTTGGAAAGAATTATCATTTCCAACTAAAGAAGGCAAAAGGGAATCCTTGCTAAGGCATAAACATGACAAAGAAGCAACCTTTTCCTTTCCAACTCCAACTTTAATTAAACATCCTACATGACTGAGAATCCAAGAACAATTTTCCTGTTCTGATTACAATAAACCCAACAATGTTAAACCAAGTATATTTTCCTCTCATATCAAAAAAAATAAAAACCAAAAAAACCTTCCATTAAAAAACCGGGGGTCTTCCTTCTCCTCGTCCAACCCTAACCTTAGATTTCTTCCCAAAGACACACTCTTTAGGCAACCCATCATGAAACCTCAACGTATCCTTACAATAATCATACGTCATGTAATTCTCCCTCACCCACCTCATCTTCTCCAACCCCTTCTCATCCACCTTCTCCATCAACCACCCATTTTCCGACACCGTGGGCCCCGGATCCGACCCGCACGAGGACGACCCGCCCGCCCACACGCATGCCTTGGCGATAAAATTCCTATACTCAGCCACAAACGGGCCTTTGGACCAGTCCGTATGGACCCGCCCGCCCTGGGTGGCCCAATCATCGGCATTCCACAAACTCGAGAAGATCCTCATGGGCTGCCTCTTGGGAAAACACACCCCGGCGGACTCTTCCAAGTTGACAAACTCCCTTATCGGGATTTCATCAACTGCAAACATGACCCGTGTTGGTGTCCAGAGAATAGAATACTTATGAAACTCCACCGTAGGATCAAACCATAGATAGAATTGTTGTTCTCGGTTGCCTTTTCCCTGACAGTACACGTTGGTATGGATAGTGTACGGCATCCCGGACAAGTTTCCTAGGAACTCGAAGTCAATCTCGTCGTGTTCAGACGTGTTTGACGACAGGTAGAATGTCGTGACAGTTCCAGCAGAGTTGTCGGGGATGAGTTTGAGCTCCATCTCAATTTTCCCGAATAAATACTCGTTTTTCGACTGAAAACCCGACCCGGAAAACTTGTCTAAGGATAGTGTTAACAACGAGCCATTGTCGTGGAACTTTCCACGTCCGTCTCCCCATGTGATCTCAAAATCCTCTGCTAAACCCCCGACAACCTCGAAATCCTGTTCCTGGGGAGCATTTTCAGGGGCGGGTTCGTTTTTGTCGGGGGCTTTGTAGTTTTCTTGTTCTTTTTTCGAGATGATGGACGGAGATGTTTCAGGGAGCAATTGCGGCTCGTTGAATTCGAGTGTCGCGACTTTCTTGATCTGTTGCGAAGGGAGTGATTTTTCGTGGAGGGAGATGGAGCTCTGGAGGGTGAAATACACGCATAAGATCACCGCAAGACCGATGAATGTGTGGAGAGAACATAGCGAGGGTAGGAACGAGGAAGATCGATTGTAATGCATGTAAAAATCTTACTATTTTCACAAATACGACAACAACAACAACAGCAGTGTTAATCAAGCGCCAAGAACCGAATCTTGGGCTTCTTGGGAGAATTACGGGTCACTTACGACTGTGACAAGATTGGATTTTCGACAAATTGTGAAGAAATTAGGGAGAAAGAGGGACAGAGAATTTGATTGATTTCCAATGGAGACGGGAATGCTTGTGGGTAAGAGAGAGATTAGCACCCCATTAAACTCGTACTTTCAACTATTTATAGCCTACCAACGTACATAATTATATGGAAATTATGTTCTAATATAAGAAGTTTAATATTGAACGGAAGAACAATCTTCGATTTTTTACATTACAATGACATTGCACATCTGAAGTCTAAACCATACATACATAGACGTGCAGTGAACTAAGATTGATTAATACTCTGAAGCATTCATTATTTCATTTCAACGTGTGATCTATGACTCCCATGTATAGACCTACACTGCATTGTTTATCATAATACAAGTCAATTGTAACTAGCAGGCCATATATTATTAAGGGGGTGTTTGCTGACAGCTTTTTGGATACTGTTGGTGAAAAAGTTACCTGAGGTGTTTGATAACAAGTTTTTCATATTAGCTTTTTGAACTTAATAAGTTAGTTTCCAAAAAATCATTTGAGTAAGCTTTTTAATGTGGCTTTTCACAAAACAACTAGTTTATCAAATTATCTTTCCTACAATCAACTAAACCAAACAGCTAAAATCAAACAATTTATCGGTGTTTCTGCTAACAAATTTATCGGTGATTACAAACATGGCCTAAAAGTTTTCAGGTAAAATAATAGGGCTCACGTTGCTTTGTTCAGAAGTTAGGCCCTTGATTCCTACAAGTTGTTGAGAATAAAGTTGTTGGCATAGACCAAAATATTGTATTCAGTCCAGTCTTGAGTTTTGTCCCAATTGACAAGAAATTCTATTGCATGTTAGGCTGGCTGGCAAACTTATGGCCACCCTTAATTCTCAACTAAAATGTAGTTAACATCACATGCCATATAACCAATACAGATTGTACTAATGATTGGAGTTTGATTAGTACACTAATCACTAGCAAACAAGTTTAATGCATGGAGCACAATTATTGGATACCATGTTACGATTGCCAAATCGAGACCTTGTTTTTTTCTACGGTGGGTAAAATGCGAAAATGATATGATATGACAAACTGTAAAAAGTGTAATATGTTACAGTGGCTTGGAAAAAGCTGACCCGCCCCGGTTTTTCAAACTTAAAATAAAACAAACCCGAAATACGGGGCATATCAAACCCGACCCGAATTGACAGGTCTAGTTACCGTACAGTGTATTAGATTGTGGTAAAATCTATGGTCAAAATGATTGGTGAGATATGTAACGAGAGATAATAGTGAATAATAGAGAGAAAAGTGGGGACAATGAAAATTATGACTTGATGTCGTAAAATGTGGCATGGTAAGGTAAGATGCACTATTTTGTGGATAGTATGGTAAATTGCATTACGATATTATGGAAAAGAATAGGGCCCTAGTGCCTTCGCAGGGGTTTTGGGAATGGATATCATATCTCAAATATAGTATTCCATAGCTTAAAGTGCTAGAGAGAAAGGTTTTGTTCTGTTTAACAAAATTGTAAGCATCACATACCCTAAAATAATCTCGTCTCGATTGACACAACACGTCTACACTTGAATTCAGTAACCTAACTCCTCCCCCCGGGATTAGCCCAGATCTACACCATCTTGTCAACGAGCTCATTTATGTGCTCCTCGCGATTCCCTGCGTCTCCTCCCTTCTTGTACGGGTTTTTCCTGCCCTGTAACTCTTCTTCCGGCTTAGCAAGTTGAAAGGGCCATAGAAACCGGGTTACTTCCTTGAAATGTGGACCAACGGTCGAAATTTCGTGGATTATGTCCTGGAGGCATAGAATGTTGTACTTCCCCAAGGCCTGAAGAGAGAAAAGAACCCAGATTCACATTTAAGTAGGATTCATTGGATATAAAAGACGACGAAACAAAACCTAGTAAAATGGTAGCTGCGAGTCTGATACCTGCTCGATGATGTTGTTATCAGTTAATGGGACCTTTTCTTTCTCTAACCTTGCACGTCCCTTCTTCGTGATGAGGTCCCTCACGGTTTTAAGATTGGGATACCTACACAGAAGAAATCATAGTTTCATCGATTTGTCGATTAAAGAAGCTTCTAATGTGAAAAGCCGAAAACCTTGCTTAACTATTATTATTAGTAGCCTAATACATCTATGTCTCAGTTTTTGGCAAATATTAGACTGCATATCAAGCTATGTTACTCTGACTCTTCATTTTCCCTGCCGTACCCGTATTAGACCCATGATACTCGGACAAGGGTACGACACTCGACACTTCAAATTACAATGAAAATGTATAAAATTTCTTTAATGTAGCCGAGTCTGACACCCGTATCCATGTCGACACGCGTACCAGAGTCCAAGTAACATAGATATCAAGCATAATTCACAAAAGAGTCACTCCTTCCCTCCGGAAGAAATCAAAGGCGGACATAAGGGAGAAACTGGAAATATGAGCCCGTGGACCACCAAGAAATACTAAATCAAGCAAAAAAACAGATTTTTTCAGCGAATGTAAAGGATAAAAGGAATGAACTACGATGTATTTCCATAAGATGCACTAGGTAAATTTCCGCATGTCTGGAAAACAGGACAAGTTATGCCAGGCTAGGAAAGTTAGCATAGTAATCTTCATGAGAGAATATCTACATGGTAGTAATATATATAAGTTCATATACATACCCATAAGTTACATACGGCTCCACCTTTTCCAGCATCGCCAAAGTCCCTTCTGTTGCTTTGAGGAAGACACCACTGAATGCTCTCATCAACCCCAAAGTCTTCAGAATCTTCTGTAATTTTGGATGAATGGCTTTCTTGCTGGTAAACAAATAAACACAATTCCCGATTGATCACCAAATGAGGAAAAAATAATAAATAACAGGGGGATAGACCACCAAAAAACCACAAATATACAACTTAAATCACCTCTGCATCCGAATGACAAAAAGCAGCTTCGATGATGGATTCACTGAATTCAGTTTCTGCCTCTTTGTCCGGCGTTTCAAATTGACACGATCTTTTTCCTAGTTCCAAAATCCACAACATCGAGGACATATAATTAGAAAAAAGAGGGAGCAAACACATGAGAACAGCAGCAATTTTGTCGTAACCTAAGCAACTAAAAGGACCATGTTGGGGTGTTTTTTTCAATTTCTTGTTTTATATGCGAGATGTACGGTTGGAAAGAGGGTTACTGAACAGAACCATTGGAAAGAAAGAGTAGGAGGATCCATCTTTTAAGCCCTCAATCAATATGCTGCAACCTAGCTGAAAATTCCTATAAGCTACATCACAACCAGAGGACTAACAGCCTAGAATCACTACTTGTAAATTCCACATCATGATCACATAAGAAAGAGTAATCCTGTCCACCTAAAGTCCCCTGTAGGTAAAATATCATTAGTCTAGATCTGTCCAAAGCTAGGGCAGCCCACAAAGTGTCACTAAAACTGGGTTTGCACAGGAACAAGAAAACGAATGAAGACCAAAAAAAGTCATCAAAATAAGAATATCAACCAATCATATCACATTAACCCCCGACAATTTTTTCACAAGGATATTAACTCCTGATATGTATACAAGCACAATGCATTATCCAAACACACTTAACAGTAACACCTTCAAACTGACCAGACACAGGAAGTATACTCATAACTAACAAGAGAGTTCCCTAATGATGCCGGCTTCATTCCACCAAGATGTCCCAAATACTTCCTTTTCTTTGCTTGTGGGTTGCACAATGAGAAGTACAGGCCATCAAACTACTAGCTTTGTCTTGAACTATGAGTATATGATAAAAGAAAACCACCACTGCTCGCAACTTCAATGAACCTGTCCTCACCTTGGGCATGCCAAGACGTCCTAATTACAACCACATATTCCAACGGTCAAAACAACGAAAAATGGCATCAGTCCATTCATCCCAGATCCCATGAAACAATCACTCACAAAGCCAATTTTGAGCACCAAGTTTCACTTTACCCTCCTATTCACATAAACAATCATATGGTTCAAAGTTTGACAACCTAATGTTGCTAAAAGTTACTACACATGCCGGAAACCCCAGCACTAGAAAACTTATCCCATTGTATAAGGAGCAGCATGTCCAGTTCTACCAGTGCATCTTCCCAGAGTGACTAGAACCACTCACTTGCAATCTACTTCCTAAATAGACATCCCTACTTGGACAACATACCTCATACAGGCATCTAGAAATCCAAAAAGAATGCTGCTGGATGAGATGATTATGAAAATATCAAACAACTTCAGCTAGTATCACCACCAAGCAGAATCATGTTTTGCTACTCCGAGCGAAGGCTGGGTTCCCACCTTGCAATCCAATCATCAACACTCAAATAACCGAGCTCAATGTGCAAAGACTCACAACATATCCTAGTTACCAGGAACGCTACATACGCCTGAGACCCGTGTTTTAAAGTCAAAACTAGGCTAAATTTGCGTAAAAATTAGCGCCCCGCATTCCGGGATAACAACCCAGGAAGCGCTCCTGGTAACTGTGCAACAGATACCATCTACTTTGACATGATTTTTAAGAAAACCCACTAAAATTTCAGCACCCCTAAACACTTAGGACCTCATATTCAACGTACCAAAAACACGAAACTATAATAAAAGCAGAAAACTAACTGAAAGATCATTACTATGCTTCGATGCTCAGCAATGAAATGTTCAGGCCTTTTAAAAGCAAGCTTCTTATTCGCTCTGATTAACCGTTGCCTCTCCAGAAATTGCTCCCTCTTTCTAATTGCCCATTCTTCACTGTGCTTCCTCTTCTTCAACACCGTCTCTTCTATGTAATCTAGGCGAGGCTGCTCCTCGATTTCAGCCATGGCTACGAACTATTCAATTCTGCAGCATCAAACAAACAATAATGGCAATGTTAGCATCAAACAGAAAATAGGAACGAATGCAAATTTGTTGAAGAGATTGAGAAGAACTATGTAAACATGAGAGAGAAATCCGGCAATTACTTATGGTGGTTCGAGGGGAGGAGAGTTGACGGGGAAGGAGAAGGTGGAGGAGAAGAGTAGGGTTTGCGGAAACAGAGAAAGAATTGCAGAGATTTGGGGTTAGGGTTTTATCAGATATTCATATATCAAGGTCTACAATGGTCATTTCACTCAGGTATTATTTTATTTGTTGCTTTTTTCGGGGGTTTTTCTTCTTTTTTTTTAAAGATTTTCGGGGGGTTTCTATGCTTCCCAAATTGCAATTTATTAGTGGTGTGTTTGGTTTCATGACTTTCATAGGAAACTTAGTCAACTTTCCTAAAGTTGACTAACTTTCTCATGTTGGGGAGTAAAAATAGATTGGAAAAGTTTTTAACTAGGGCCCACAATTTTCCCATGTATCATGGTGAAAACTTTCCCGGGGGGTGTGGGAAAGTTTCTTTCCCATGGGAAAGGAAAACTTTTTGTAACTCAACTTCCCAAAATGCCCCTAAAAATATATTTTATAAATTAATATATAGGGATAGTTTGGACATTTCAAATAAACTTTCCTACAAACTTTACCATGTTAACCAAACAATGTGAAATATTTTTCCCAGCCAAAACTTTCCCAGGAAAAAGTTTCCTAGGAAATATTTTCTGGGAAACAACCAAACGCACCATAGGTATATTAGGAATATTTGTTATTCACTCACATTTATTAGGTGGTTCACTTTGATTTGTTACGATTGTTCACTCGCAAATATCCACATATAATATACATTGTTTCCGAATCATTTTCTTAATTTTCATAATAAAAAGAACAACCCAAATTCCATTTGCTTTTCTTTTTCTTAATAATTTTGGACTAGAGTAGCGTTGGCAAAAATTTGGGTCCGGGTAAACTCGGGTCGGACAAGTTCGAACAATATCGAAATTAGGTTCGGGCCTGGTTTTATTTCGGGTCGAATCGGGTCGGACAATTTGGATGAAGCTAAAATCGGGTTCGGACAATAAAAAAGAGAAATTTCATGTCCGAATATTCGGTCAGTGTCAAAATTCGGACAAAAAATCTATATCCAAACCCAATTTTTTCCAGGTTGGACAATTCGGATAATCCGGATCGGACAATTTTTTGTTAGCTCTAGGCTAGAGTCAAGATAAAATACTTTAACGGGTTTGCTAAATGTCGCCCTGAGGGCGATGGATAAGGAATATCAAAATTTGTTTTATATCTTATTTTTGATGTGAATCTAAATTGATTTTATATAATAATATCTATTATATACTACTTTCCTATTAGAAAAATAAAATCATGTCTAGTTAGATTTAAGCAATGATAAGATCTATTATTAAACAAATAAGATATATGGAGAAAACAAAAGGAAGTTTTTCATGATATGCAAATATCTTAAACGAAATTTCAAATATAATGTTGTTTAATATTGTTGAATAACCAAAATCACTTCTTAATGTTCTCATCATTTCATTAGTGCTTGTCGGAAAATTGATCATATTGATTCTGAGGTATGAATCTGAAATTCACTGGGTAGTTGAATAAAATCCTAATTAATTACCCCATCTGTTTCATATTAATTGTCATAATTTTAACTTTTACGGTCTCTAATATCACTCCTTGATTGATAATTTCTCATATAATATACCATTAACAATTGCAATATTAAATTTTATGATAATATTTTTCGTTACGAATCTAATGGTAATAATTTTATGTAGCAACTCATTTTATATATTAAGAAATTTATGGTCAAAAATTTTAAAATTTTACTACACAATTTCCAAAGACGACAATTAATGTGGAACACAGGGAGCAGATATATTGATTCTGATTTATTGGCTACTTGTCATTCAGCCCCCAATTTCCATTTACTTAAGGAAGATTTTGAACAAATCTTTTGCATTGACGCTCAACCATGGAGCATAATTATTGACCCAAAATGTATTTTGAGAAGTCGGGTTAATAGAAAATAAGATTACAAGAATGTGTGAGGTGTAGTTTATAGATTTCGAGTATTCTCAATCCAATATATTAATTATTAATAGAACGATTCAACCAAGATATTAGGGAATTAAGGTTTCCATGAGGGGATCTTTGAAAAATAAAATCCTGTCCCTATCAAATTTAAGTAATAACAAGAAGTACAATTAAAAATAATTAATTAGACATGATTTTATTTTCTAATAGGAAAGTATTATATAATAGATATTATGTTATAAAATCAATTTAGATTCACGCCAAAAATAAGATATAAAACAAATTCGGATACTCCTTATCCATCGTCCATAGGGCGACATTTAGCAAAACCGATACTTTAACGTAATCTAAAAATTATTAAAGCAATAATCTATAATTGTATCGAAAGACCTAGCAAAACTAATCAGAGACCAGAAACCAGAACCGAAAAAGCTAAACCCGAATCTGAATCGACGCTAATCTTATGAGTGATCCGAACCCGAAGAAAAAACTCTACCCAAAATCAAACCAAATCGCAACCCGAAAAGTGACTCGATTCAGATTTATATCCAAATGACGCCAAATTAAATCAGAATCCATTATGAAGAACATCACCCAAACGAACTTACCAACCCAAAGTCAACCTGAACCCTCACCTGACCTAAAACGAAGTTGGTTGACCTGATGCCAACCTTAATCGAACTTCACCTAAACTGATTTATCCGTTTATCAAGTCTAATCATCTTGCAATTTTAACGCATGAACCGTCTTATTGGATTGGTACACATATCATCATACCATGTCCAATATGCTCATGTCAATATTGTTATTTGTTCATATTTTATCTAATCATTTCATAGACTTGCTACGTATTTAAAATTACTATCACTATTTTTATATATATTTTTGTTGCTGAGAGATTACGCAAATAATATGACGACACTTTTTCAAAAGAGGCATTAATATGTTTCTATATAATAAATAAATAAATAAATAAATAAATAAATAAAAGAAAAAAAGATAATAAAAGATGTAATGTAACCAATTCCGCTTTGTGTTAAAATTCTTGCTAAACTCTAGGGTACTCAGACAACTAATCTTACCAATTCATCACTCAGACAAGATATCGAGAAAACATATCTTCATATGTCAAGAAATCACAATAACCTTCATGAATGTAGCGACAGATATCCATAGACCAAGGCGTAGAATTTGACGATCATTTCAAAGATGGTGTTAGGCGGAGGTTCAAGACAATCGGGGATTTGTCTGAGGTGTTGCTTATCGATGTTTGTGATTACATTGACAGTGTGTTTGTTTGGACCTATTTTGTATTGGAAACTTAAAAAGGGTACAATGTTGGGACATGGTCATACATCAATCACTTGCCCTCCTTGTATTTGTGATTGTCCTCCTCCTCTCTCCATTCTTAAGATTGTTCCTGGTAATTTTTTTTTTTCATCTTTTCCACCCATTTCTTTGCTTTATTTAATGTCCACATTTACCGTGATGTATATCATTGTATCGATGTAATTTATAACAAAAGAACTCTTATAATTCTAATGCGGGACAAAATTATATATAAATCGAACTGAGTTCTTAATAAGATATATCCTTTTTAAAGTCGTGTAAGTTATAGATTACCAATCTTACAGACCACTTACAACTCGTCACTTATTCACTCTTTTTATCGACTTGATTAACTTTTCATCTCTTCACATTTTTAGAAAATCAATATTCATCATTTCATTGAAATATTGGTTATATATATTAACATTCTCTCTCTTTTTTTTATTATACAGGTTTAGCCAACCTATCAACCGAAGGTTGGAAACAAACTATCTCAAAACCACACAATTTTATTTCTTTTTGCGATTATATATTGAGTAACATATTCACTTATTTATCTCAAATTAATGACATTAGATTGTGGCAGAGGTGATCCAGAGCTACAAGAAGAGATGCAAAAACAGTATGCAGAGCTACTAATAGAGGAGTTGAAGCTGCAAGAGATAGTCGTCAATGAGCAATTGCGACACATGAACGCAACGTATCGAGAGGCACGAAGGGTGGCGTCGCAATACCAGCGCGAGGCCGAGAAATGCACGGTTGCGACTGAGACATGCGAGGAAGCAAGAGAGCACGCCGAGGCATTGCTAAGGAAAGAGATGAAGCAAGCATTCCTTTGGGAACAAAGAGCTCGTACCATGGGTTGGCAGGAAAACGAATGATCAATAGGAAGAAATTTTCTATCTCTAAGAAGTTCAAGACAGATATATTGTTGATTGACCTTAAATGTGTAGTATTTTTATGGCTACTAATCGCGTTCCGCACAGCTTCTCAGACCAAAAGTTGTCGTACTCTTTTAGAGAGTCAAAATGCCTCTTAAATAAAGAAAATAGTTGGCTTTGCATTGAAAATTTGTAAATTATAATAATTCTAAACATTGAGGCAACGCTTTAAGTTCCAAACATCCTGATCCATACCCTTGCTTGTTATGAAAAGTTTCTAAATTTTAGTAATGTTACCCTAATTCCTTTGACAGGTTCAGGTTCTAAAACCTCGTCCTTTTATTTGGTTTTGATTACATACAAATGTACAGACACACACACACACCCTCTCTCTAGACCTAGTGTGTGTGTGTCATGTAGGCGTGTTTGATCGAGGGTGTGTAGGGTCTACACCCTCTCTCTAGAAACCAGTAGCCATCGAAATCTAGAAACTAAAAAGTGAGAGTTCGCTCTCCCCTTTATCTTTCTGAATCTCACTCTTCATCCTCACTTTATTTGACCATTTGATTAGCTTGTCCATCTTAGACTAACTCCATATTTTGAGAAGCAGACTATCAATCGGGACAAATCGGGTGAAGATCGTAGTTTGCAATTGTTTCGGGGCGAAGATTGCTTCTTTCTTAGCCCGTTATGGAAGTTAGGATTTATATTAAGTGTTTTGCTCTTTCGTTTTGTCAAATCGTCGTCGATCGAGCTTATTTCTTTCAATTTATACTCTTCATGTGGTAGATCGAACTTTCTGATCGTTGGCCTCTGATATGTGTCATTATGGTTTGGATCGTGCTTGTGGTTCGGTTGTTTCTCTCCCCTTTCCTGGCGCTGTCCGACAAAAGCGACAACAGTGATAACGCCAACAAGATGGCATCAGTGAGCCATTGCAGAGCTTTGAAGACTCGGGCCCTAATATTTTCTTTCTTATGTAGTTCCATGGGGATCAGGCTTTATGGATTTGTTGATGTTTGTGAGGCTTTATTGTAAAGAGAGAGGCTACCACACAAGTACAGTTTTAATCGTGTGCAAAAAGCTTGTGATGCAGGGTGAGCCCTGGCCCACCTCCTACGTCATCATCAAGTGGAGTTTTTGTCTCATTGACTCAATGGTGTATTTCTAATATAAAATACCCCAAAATTTCATACTGTGTACATCCAAAAAAAATTATTCATATTATTATCATTTAATACCTCAAATTTATAGTATTTTATAAACATGTGACTACTATGGTCCATTAATAAATCAATCTTTTTACAAATTTTCATCAAAAAAACTTCTAAAGATATATCAATTTAGAAATAACCCGATACGAGTTTATCTAGTCCAATCCCTTATCCCGTTCGTTTGAGTTGGAAATTTTGGGTTCTAATTCGGTCCGATCCAATCTTAAGTCTAGTTTGAGTATGATCCAATCAACACTCCTATTATTATTTTTTTTCTTTTACCGAACCCAGAAAAACTATTGTACTAATTGTGTTTAGGTTGTTGGTCAATTCTTTTCCCCACCTGTAAAATTTTGACAATCCCAGAACAAGTCAATAAAAATAGAACGCGAAAATCAGAAACTCGATCGTCGGTTAATTCATCGTTACGTCAAAAGGATCCGATCTCTCTCCTCACATTCAGGAGGAGGAGAAAATCCGGCCGGAGCTTCAACAATCTCCGCCGCCATGGATGTTCCCACCTCCTGGGATGCTCTTCGTAGACAGGTTTGTCTCCCCTTTTTTTGTCGGTCGTTTGTTTAGGGTTTGTCAAATGGGTTTAATTTATGTGATTGAGATGCAATCTGGGTCGATGCAATAATTGGAATTTTGTGTGTAATTGAATGCGTAATTTAGACCATTTTTAGGTGTTTGTGGTACATAGTTATTCAGGTTATAGATTGATTGATCTCTTGATTGATTGATGATCCATGCTGAAAGGTTGTATAACATGCTTGGATCAGTGGCTGAATTTGAGGAAATGGGTGAATTTTTATGTGCGGAATCAGTCCCTTCTTGAACTTTTCTGTTCATAGGGATAAAGCTGCCTACATTTTACCGTGGGAGGTTGTTGTTGTTGGGTGAATTTTTACGCACAGAATCAGTCTCTTCATGAACTTTTCTGTTCGTAGGGTTAATACTGCCTACATTTGGATGCCCAAACCGGGTTCGAACGTGTTTACCGTGGGAGGTTGTTGTTGTTGCTGGGTGAATTTTTACATATTGGTCCTTATTGGTGACTGAATTTGTGGTTATTCAAGCTGGTGGATTGACTGTGGAGAATGTAGAGAGGTTGATTAAGAGTGGTATGAATGAGTTGTTCAGGTGTTTCTGGGTATCTTTGAATGGGATTGGTTGTATTATTCTGGGATGAAGTACATAGGGAGGACTTTTTGTATTGTCACGGAAGCGTTGCAAGGGAAAAATACTCGATGTAGTGTTGCGTTCCGTATTTGTGTTTTCTTTTGAGTGAGAAGGTGAGGTGAAAGTACTTGGGAGGATGAACTATAAGCAAAATACTGAAGTGTTGATGGTTAACTTTCATGAATGAGCGGGTTCTCTTGAATGATTGTGAATGGAACTTAACTTGGATTAGAGGAGACAGGCAGCTAGAAAGTTTTCAGAGGTGAATGCCGGGGAATTACTATAAAAAAGTAGAGTGCATTACTTTTTTATTAGCAAATGGATTCTTCCTCTCGGTATGGCTTAAGAGAAAGTTAGTACTTGATTTCATGTTATGCGGTCAAATGATAAGAGTTTCTTCTTTTGTTTTTTTCAACTTAGATTGTAATGGACTAGTGTTTAGAAAGTAGCACTTGACTGATTAGTGTTTAGAAAGTAGGACTTGACTGAAGTTTCTGTCAAATTCAAATTCGATGCAATCATTTCTGTAGATTGGTTGAGAGAGAACTAATTAGCTTGCTCATGCAACTGTCACCTAAGATGTCAATATGTCATGCACAATAGACCAAAAAAAAAAGAGGGAAACTGGACGCTAAAACTTAGATTTGAAATATTGAATTTGTTTGTGCATTAGCATATGCAATGTCCGTTCACCATTCATTTGTTTAAACTTAGATGAAACTTCCATTCATTTCAATCACTGCTTTCTAACAGTTGCTTTTATGTTCTAAAGAAAGTTTGCATGTACAAGGGGTCGGGGCAAGGGGGCATCAGGGATGTTAAGGAGTATTGATAAGTCGTGGGAATTGAATTTGTCCAACTTATTAGTTGTGTTTCTTTGGTAAATTCAGGCTATGAAACTTGAAGCACAGCTCGATGAACACATGAATTCATTCCGCAACCTTATTGCAAGTAAAGCTGACACTACAGATAATGATACCGAGTCTAGAATAGAGCATTTGTTAAAACAGCTTGACCAAGTGAACAATCAGATGAGAGCATGGGTGTCATCAGGGGGTGCAGAGATGGTCTCTCATACCTTGACGCGGCACCAAGAGATACTCCAAGACTTAACTAAGGTATTTTGGCCCGCTTATCAACTTTTGAGCAAATGTTATATCTGAAACCGACATTTCATAATCGATTTGCTTTTATAACTAACTGTGTTGGAAATATTATCACCTTGATCGCTATTCCTTGTTTTCTTTCGTCTCTTTGATTCCTTGTTGTATTGTTTTCTTTACTGCCATGTTGACCGAGTAAAGGAGTAAAAAAGGGGGTCGGGGGTAACCAATCGTGTTTTGTAGTTTTTGCTTGCAGTTAACCCCACGGTTTTGATTAACCCGGCTCATGGCATAGTTTGAGTATGAACTAGAATTCTACCATTACCTATTCTAGACTCACAAACATGGCTTCCCCCACAAAAATGAGGATGATTTCCATGAAAGCTTATTTCATTCAGTTTTTTGTATGGACCCAATGCAACTGAATGTTAACTTTACATTGCATGTTTGACACGATTGAAGTGCAGGAGTTCTATCGACTCCGGTCTAGCCTTAGAGCTAAGCGAGAACATGCATCACTGCTTGAGGATTTCAGAGAATTTGATAAGAGCAGCTTAGACTTGGAAGAAGGTGGAAATTCAGTTGAACATGCTTTACTAAAGGAGCAAGCTTCTATAAGCCGGAGCAATGGGCAGGTATGGCGACAAATTGCTGTCTTTTAGATTTTAGATTGTTGCATCAGAGATACAATAGGACTTTTCTCGTGTATCTGGCTTTGATTCTCTTTGCCTTATGCACATATAGAATTACAACTTGCTTCATTTCCCTCTTGACAATGGATGTAACGGCTGAAATGAATGCTATTGATGTGATTATTCTCTTTGCCTTAGGGTTAAGAAACCATGGACCTTAAAACTTTGCAAGTTCAACCATGTGCTCCATACTTTCATGTTGAATGATATGTTTTATCCCATCCGTTGAAATGTACCATTTTTGATAAAGTAAAATCACGCGTTAGCTATTGATAATCTTTTGGTAATCTCTGTCCTATTGATAATTAGTTTTGTTGCCTAATCTCGATGTCATTGTTGGTAATCACTTAGCCAAGTTCTCAGCACTTATTCTTGTATTAGTTGTGAAATGGCACGGTTCATGCTTTCATGCATGTTACCATGAAGGGTATTGTGGAACGACCGAACTTGGTTCCCACTCAGTTCAACTTTTAGGAAGGAAAAGTTGATCTCACAAACCGAGAATCCCTTTTGTTATAGCAAATGTTATACATGATTATGACAGGAAAAATTAGATAAAGTTGAGCACCATTATGGAATAGTAGATTGAAATTTTCAATAATCCCTTTTCAATTTTCAGCAACTTGTTGAGAGATTACTATATACTTTTGCCTTTCTTTTAGTCTGTCACAACTTTGGAAACAATCATAGACATATTTGCTTTTGGATTGCAGATGGATTCTGTTATTTCTCAAGCGCAATCCACCCTCGGCTCACTAGTTTATCAGCGTTCAACATTTGGGGGCATTAACTCGAAGCTTACCAATGTCAGCAGCCGCCTTCCAACGGTATGTAAAAGACCAATTTGTGGTTTTTTGACCTTCAAATCACTGCTCTGTTTGCTTGCCTTTCTAGTTTTTACCATCACATGCAAATTGGAGGAAATTTCGTATGGATGCACAACATGTGTATGTAGGGCTGTCAAATAAAATTGTCCGACCTGGAATCCGGGTATGGTCTTATGATTTTTTGTCCGAATTTTGACATTGACCGAAAATTCGGACAATTTTTTTCAATATTTTTACTGTTTGAACCCTTGTTCGAATTGTTCAACCAGAAATATACTCGAAAAAGACTTAGTATCAAACATTAGACTTTTGCCCGATATCTAAAATGACCCGAGTCTGAATTTTTGACAAACCTTTGTGTATATGTTCAGTCGACTATGAAAAGTAGTAATTTTCATAGTAACACACAGCTGTAGTAGGTTGACAATAAGTTCTTTCAAAATGATGTAGTTGGAGAAAACTGCAAAGCCATAGTACTACTATAGTAGGCATACTTTTCGAGAGCATGCATGTGCAGGTGCTTTCATTCAAACACTAGAAACACGAAAAGAGCGGCCACGAGGAAAGCAAAATAAAGAAACTTTGGGGGTCCAATCGCGACCCTTATATTCCCAAACTGACGAGATTTGTGTTTGACATTTAGCTGTCTATCTGTATGGGACAATCGTGCAGGTGAATCAAGTCATTGCTTCCATAAAGAAGAAAAAGTCGATGGACACCATCATACTTTCACTTGTCGCGTCTGTTTGCACATTCCTCATTTTCATTTACTGGCTCAACAAGTAGGGCGCGCAACCTCAACTCATCATTCCTTGTTGAGACCCGGAAAAGGATTGCTTTTATCGGCGTGTTTCTTTCTCAGTCTGTTGATTTCTTTGTCAAGTATATGAAGAAAGGAAGGGTTTATAAAGCTCGTGGCGGGGTTTGCTGCCATTGTCAAGGTGGAAGCTTTTCTGTGAACTTGTTTCCGTGTAGATTTCACCTTATCGCGGTATCTAGATTTGGCAAAAGTGTGTTGATATATGGGACAGTTTATATGTTTTCTGGAAAACCTGAAGTTCGGTTTGACATTTGTAATATTTGGACATGAATTAGATGTATGTAATCATATCCTTCTAGAGCATAATGGAGAGTTCAATTCCACAAGAACAATGATTTGCATTCATACAAAAACAGGAAAAAAAAAAAACTTCATGCATACATTAGAATGAAAAATGAATGAGCTCTTGCAAGTTCAGACTCACTTTCACAGAATCTACAGATCTCGGGATCGATTCCTGAAGAACGTGTGTGAGCCCAGTTTCCCTTCCCTGGTGGGCCATTGAGAACTTTCACTGAGATATGAAATTTCGATGGGTGGCCCAACTTACCAATGTAAAAAAAAATAAAAAAAAAAATGAAAAGTGAGTGGATTCTCAAAGATAAAAAGGCAACAAAAAAAGCCTGGTACTTGATTTCTTTCCATGTGTGTAGTAAAATAAACCAAAAACCTCATAATGTTCCACTAAGTATATAACTTGTAACCAAAGATTATAATTATTCAGGATAGACAAACAAATCTAGGAAAGTGATGCTTTGGGGTCTTCTGTATCATTGCACAAAACTAGCGACCACAACCACATATACAATTTCATGAGGATTTTTTTTCTCAACTTTCAAATTTTTATATATTTGTTTTTGGGAAAAGAAAGAGACATGTAGGGTAGTTCTTAGTTTCAAGAAGTTGCACAAACTAAAGGCTATGAGAAGGGTACATAATATCCCTACCACCAAAACTCATGAATGATGTAGCTAGCTATTTACTAAAGGTGGTACTGGCAGCCAATCCCCACCAAGGTTCAAATGTTGATGAGAACTAAAAAAGTAAAAACATTATGTGCAGAAATTGTGAGATTATTGGGTCGTGTTCTTTAAGGGTAGTTTGACAGTTACCCGTTCTCGCGACCAGTAAATTTCACGGGTGCTCGATCCCACAACATTAATGGTGAGCATGCTTAACGGGTACCCTAGAATTCGATCGGAAACGGTCAAAGGGGTAAGGTCCTATAAAGTGAATCAGTTAAACATGTAACGACAAGGTTTTTGAAGTTTAGTAACATATCCTAACGGGTTAAGATAAGGCTTCTAAATCACTGCTCTTGAATAAGAACCTTGAACCTGTCAAATATGTTCAAGATCAGTATACCTGGAACCCGAAAACTCACTTTAATATTAAAAAATTATTTGCAAATAGGTGTCCACGGAAGGATCTCATTACAAAGGTGTAATATATGCAAATCTTACCTTGCATTTCTGCAAAAGGTTGCTTCAAGAACTTGAACTCTTGACTTTAAAATCACAAGACAATAATTCAACAATTGCACCAGGGCTCCTCTTTTAAATTTCTAAAATTTAAGAACCTATCTTAATAGAAAATTAGGGTTCCTAAAATTTAGGAACATTAATGTCTAACAAATATGAATAAGGTTCCTAACTTTTGGGAGTGATATTTTAACCCGTTTGGGATTGAGTTAGGTAAACCCTGGTACGGAAAGGAAATGTGAGGAAATAATTTTGGTTTGAGTATTTTTTTGGAAATTCAAGTAATGTAAGGTAAAGTAAGATAAGGTAAGAAAAGGAAATGATAGAATAAACTTAACTTACCATTCTAAAGAACATATTTACCCTTCATGAAACATGCAGGTAACTATTTCCACAAGAAGCCAAACAGTAGTTTAGTTGTTTTACTATGTTTCTATGTCAAAAGAAGCATATATTGTTGTAGAAGGTGATGATGTTGAATGTTAATAATAATCTCATGCACTCATAATAATTTCACCATGTAAATTGTCGGCCATTTGAGACCATCCTCATGGTTTTCATGTACCCAAAAGTGAGCCACAACCATTATTTGTCTACTTGGGAATTCTTATTGGCTTTGAGTTGAGTTCTAACTTGTGTTGTGATATGTTTGGTGAACTTTGGGTTTTGTCAAGGACATGTAGATATTATGTCAAGCCATCTTTCTTCTTGTTGATGGGATTTGTTAGATATTGCTAGATCTATTTCATAATTATGTCTTTATGATATTATTATTTATTTTTGGGATGATTATAGAATTTACTATAAAGCTACATATGGTTTATTAGTCTTTTCGTAAGCATTTATCTATCTTATACAGTTTTGCTTATTTCGACATAACCTATCCAAACATAACTATTTCTAAAAAAAATGCACTACCTATTGCTACTTGTTTTAGCTATACTTACCTGACCTTACTTTATTCAACTTTACCCTACTAATAGAAAGAACATAAATATTTTGTAGTTAGTTTACCGTGGAGTACTCAATCTCTCAGCAAATAATTGTGTGTTGAAGTAAGACAATTTGCATCAAAATTTTCACACACACGCGCATATGAAAGTTGCTATTGTTGCTTTCACAAGTCATATTTACAAGATATTGTTGCCATGTTAAATACTCCTGGCATATGTTGTTTTTAAAAATGCTTTTGGAAGTGATGAGGAAAAACCAATATCAAAAATATATACATTAATTAATGAGAAAATCAAAATTTTAGTGTTTTATTTGATGAATATTTTGGGTAAAATAAGAAAGTAGCAATTAAGATACTTTTGGTATTGTAAAATGTTAAATAATATAAAATGAGAAAATTTAGCTACAAAATAATAGGCTTTTGGTGTTTTGTTCTTTTCGAAGTTATCAAAATGTATTTTTCTATGCATTTTTTCAAAAGCAAAATCTAATATGAAGAATTTAGGATGTAAATAAACTTTTACTCCCTCCCTCCCATATTAATTGACACTTTAACTAATTTTTTTGTCCCAAAATAATTGTCACTTTCCTATTCCCAACACCTAATTTAATTATTTTATATTATTTATTAGAGAGAGAAAAGTCAAATACAATTGAGGTTTGGTAGTTACTATAATTATTTATTGGTATGTGTGAAAATTCCAATTCCGTCAATTAATTTGGGACGGAGGGAGTAATACAAAACTAACAAATTAGAGTAAAGATGGAAATTGAACCTTACACACCCAAACATGATCTTAATTAATATCAGTTTAAATTCAAATTTAAATTATAAATTAAATTATCCCATTAGCATATAACATTAATGTGTAGCTAAATAGTACTCCCTCCGTTCCATATTAATTGTCGTCTTTGAAAATTGTGCGGTCATAATTCAAAAATTATGACCATAAATTTCTCAATATATATACAATGAGTTGCTAAATAAATTACCACCATTAGATTCATAACGAAAAGCACTATTATAAAAGTATAATATTGCAATTATTAATAACATATTATGTAAAAAATTATCGATCAAAAAGTAATATTGGAGACTGTAAAAGTCAAAATTATGACAACTAATATGGAATGGAAGGAGTAATTTCTATCACCATGTACTTATGATACAAATCCCTAAAATTTCTTGAGAGAAAAGTAGCAAAAAAGTCGAACTTTTTCGAACATTCACCTTCAAGATCAAGGAAAGAATAATAATAATAATACAACTAGTGTGGACAAGGGCAATGAGTTACAACGTTATCCATCCATTTTCAAAAGCAAGAATTTGCTTTATCAAGAAAAGAAATCCACGTCCAAATTTAAATACAAAATCAAAAGTAAGAAATGGGGGGCTAATCAAAGTAGAATGTGACATCTTATTTTATCATATCAAATAATGGTATATGCTTTTTAAATCATATACTATAATCATAATAATCCAAATTGATATGGAGTAATAATCATAATAATGCAAATTGATAACGGTGTACGTAGTAGATTATTGATTGCAAATTACATGTGTGGTGTTTCATCTTGGTCCATGTTCTTTCTAAGTAGAACTTACCTAACCCTATATTATTTGATTCTGCGTTATTGAAAAACTATCCGATTTAAATATTTAAATTTGTCTAATTCGAATTAAAATAGGTTTGGTCATTAATTGTTTGATCAAATTTTAAACTCGGTCGATTTGGAGATTTCATTTGTATGTGCGCGAATTGTTCAAACCCAAATTAACTATGACCCAAATTTTTGTCACCACTGCTAAATATCAATTTATTATTTTTTATAGTGATGGAAATTTAATGTTGATCAAAATATTTGTATATATAAACTTCACAATAGGTGTACATGTAAATGATCAAAAGCATTATGATGGAGCGTAAACCCGTATTAAACCACAAAAGTAGCATGTTAAACAACTTTTTTTTATAATTAACGGCAACTAAGCCATATTAAACAACTTAAGAATTATTCTTTCAACTTATCATAAGTGATTTAGTATTGATGGGTGCAAATGAGTTCTAATGGGGTGGTGATAAGTGTATTGATCATTGTTGATGAGTACTTATTGAAGTAAAAACTATAACTTAATACACTAATATGATCAGGTGTTGATCAGTACGTGATCATTACCGATAAGATATAACCAGTACTAAATGTCATTCATAGGTATTCATAATAAGTCAATAAAAAAAACTTATACTTTATTTTTTGATTTGTATATTAAAGTATTACAAATTATACTATGTTGCATGCTTGGAAGTGATATTTTCATACTAGTGTTGTTCCTTACCTTACAATGAATAAAGAAAAGGAATTTTGTAGAATTGGGCCCTCACTATACTTTTGGTTACCTTAAACCATTTAAAACCATCCAAAAATACTACTATGAAGGGTACCCTTCCATAGCTTGGGGACACCCTTTAAAGGTAAATGCCCAAAGTCAACCCTCATTGCTCATTCATTTATCTATACATCTACATACACTCTTTTTTTTCTTTTGGTATATAAAATATCATAAATAGATTACCTAGTGGTTCATTATCCCACTTCAAGTGATAAGAAAAATGACATCTAATTCCACTAATGTCAAGGATATTTTTACTTTACATATCTTGATTTAATATGGTTAATCATCTTAAATTATCCATACTTCACTTTTTTTTATAATTTTTAATAATATTTTCTCTAATAATTATATATATTTATCAATAATAATCAACTATAAAAGTATAATACTTATTAGCTAGGTCAAAAAATATTAATAATATATAGCATAATTCTATCAATCATAGTAGAAAATACGCGCATATATTATGTATAATTTTATATTTATGAAAAAATATAAATAAATAAATATATTTATATTGTTTATAAGTTGTAATAATGTTCAAAGTAATGAAACATATCTTTATAATGATGTAAATATACTTACATTTAAATTTATGAGTAATTTAGATGAAATGATTAGTCATCTTGCGTCAAAATATTTATCATTTTGCAAAAAAATACTTGTAATATATCATTTAAGAAATTTGAAAATGAATATGAATATTAGCTACAAATTAACTCATAAATTAAAATTGTCCAAGGCCTACGAATGTAGATTGTAATAAACAATTAGTCAAAAAAGAAGGAAAAAACTTAAGTTGCCTAATTACGTAAACTTATAATATTTCACTGCCATAATTAAATTAAAAATAAGTCCCTTCTTAGTTCTTTGCATTATGTTTGCCCTTTAATTACTACAAGTTTGTAAAGTAGCCCTCAAATTGCGTCATTAGGCATAATTACAGGAGTTGTCATTGTTCCAGATGTGAGATCGGGTTGGATATTAGTAGCATTAATATTAAATAAATAGCATAAAATTAAGGGCCATGAGGGTTTATGAAAATGATGTGCTTATCCACCATCATGCATCATCTAGATTGATTTAAACCCCTTGAAAACCACCCCATTTAATCATACCTAAAATAGTGGTAGCTTTTGGAGAAACAAAAAATACTCCCTCTATTTCATATTAATTGTCATATATTTAGCTGTTACGGTCTCCAACGTCATTTTTTGATTGATAATTTCTTATATAATATTATATTAATAATTGCAATATTATAATTTTATGACAGTATTTTTCATTACAAACTTAATGGTAGTAATCTTATACGACAAGTCATTGTATATATTGAGAATTTTAGGTTCAAAATATTTAATGTTTAACTGCACAATTTTCAAAAACGACAATTAAGAAACAAAGGGAGTTGTAAATAATTTAAATCAATAACATCTTTTTCTATGCCTAATCTCCAACTATAAACACCACTAGTTAGAAATTAGATAATAATTAAGAAAATATTATGTTCAATGGAACCGTACGTCTCTTGTTAAAACTTATTTTGAAACGTATTTAACTAAGTTATAAGTTTGTTTTTCAAAACTATATAATTACAAAGAAAATTATATCTAAATTAAAGTGGTAACTTTGAAAGATTAGTTTAATTTGAATTGTTTGATATAACATAAATTAATTATTATGACTTTAATTTCCTTTATTTTAGGTGATCCCACATCACTACCATGAGTACTTTATACACATGTGGACATCAATCTATCCTAGAATATGTATATATAATGCTACCTAGATTATAACTTATAAGGCTCATTTTTTCCAATCAAAGCCCCTTGAAGCACTCTTTTTCCATATAATCCAATTCAACCTTATTATTTAAGATTTGTTTAATAAGGTTTTGTAACTTACACACACCTTATCATATCCAATTCTTCACATATATAGCTCAATCACATTTATTGCCCAATGAATGAAATCAACTCTATATCAACCTTCAAATCAACACAAACTTTCAAACACCTCCTTAACCCTCACACTTCACCTCCTTTCAAAACCATCATGGAGCCACCAAATGACCTAAAACTCCCCTCTACACCTTCAAAAACCTTGTCACCATTTTCTCAAAAGACAACAAGCAAAGAAGAAGACGAAAGCGGGCAGAAAACGTCGAAGTTGTTCTTGGATCTTAGCCTGCAGAGAAGCGATAGGGATCAGGGATTTGATTTTACAGAAGAATTTATCATGGAAAACAGCCCAGATTCCAACAAAATTCCCCAAGGCAACGAGGTCGAGCCTAGGATTTTCTCATGCAACTATTGCCAAAGGAAGTTTTACTCCTCACAAGCCCTTGGAGGACACCAAAATGCCCATAAGAGAGAAAGAACCCTAGCAAAACGCGGTCACCGGATAAATTCTACACCGTTTGGTAATTATTCCCTTGGAAATTTTTCTACCGTACCTATTTATGGCTCATATAACAATCTTACCCATAAACCATTGGGAATCCAAACACACTCTTTGATACATAAACCATCATCTTCATCCTACTTGGCATTTTCTGGGGGTGGTTCTAATCAATGGTCAAAAATGACCCTGATTGATCAACAGCCATGCATCGGACGGCTAGGAATGGGCTCAGTCTCATCATCATCAACATCATCCAACGGTGGAGCTGCTAGGTTTGATAGTTTTCAGAAGCATTCTCAGCCCTTGGATAGAAATTTGGGAGGGCTTTGTTGGAAGGGCAATGCTAATGTTTTGAAGATTAGTAGTAATAAACAAGAGTATGATCACCTACATAAGCTTGATTTGTCTCTCAAGCTTTAGTTTAATTTGGCCTTTTTGTTTGTGAATTTTTTGTAGTTCCTATATTTTGAGAGAGTATTCTTGCTAGCTTAATTATTAATCCAAGTTTGAATTGATCATTAATTGGCCTTGAAATTTATTTTTCCTTTTCTTTTCTTCACTTTCCTTGGTGATCATTATTTTAGAAAGGACAGTGATACGTATCTTGCATCAAGATGGTTGATAAACATCTTGAATTGCCCATAATTCATATTTTGTAGTTTTTGTTAATATTTTCTCTAATAATTATATATATTTATCAATTATAACAGTATAACACTTATTAGCTAAGACAACAAATATGAATAATAACTTTATTTTATCAACCATGCTAGATAATGCACATTTTATGTATAGTTTTATATTTATGAAAAAATACGAATAAATAAATATTTTAATATAACTTATAATATAACCCTCAAAATAATGAAATATATCTTTATAATAAATTAAATATCCTTATATTTATTTTTTTGAGTCATTTAGGTGAAATTTAAAACGGTTATTAACCACCTTGATTAGAAAAGAAAATGATATAAAATGTAAAATTAGCTAGCGTTCAATTTTGAAATTTGAACTGATAACACCTGGCTAAATAAAATTAAATGTTTTATTTAATGTTTTCCTACTAATTTAGCTGTGGTCTATGAATGTTGTTTGTGCACGAGTTATATTAATACTCCATTCACATATAAATGTCATTATCATCAGATTTTGAGATTGATGGACTTTGATTCTGTCGGTAAATTGTACAAGTATTTCAAATATTAGTCCCCCAAACATTTCTTTTCACGCAAGCGCACATGCGTATATGGGTGAGCAAAAATTTTAGGAATTTCGGTCATAATATTCCAATTTCAGTGGGTGGAACTAGAATTGGAACTAAACACGGGGTCCTGAGGTTGATCAGGATTGAGGCTTAACCTAATTTTCAAGCCACGGTCTCTATGTATAATACACACACATATATATATATCATGTTTATCATTATACTATTGATTACATGACACAACAGTTTGATGAGCATATGAACATAGTTTAATATCCGATAGACATCAATTACTGATTTCAGGGACATCAAGGATGTGTCCACCAAGAAAAGTCAACATGTTCCCCTTGCATACTAAATGTCTTCCAAAATAATATTTGATGTCCCTCTTATATCGTCCAACATTACTCACATGCTTACTAAAGTATCAGTCCATGTGATCAATTCCATATATATATATATATATATATATATATATATATATATATATATATATATATATATATATATATATATATATATATTCTAATAATAAATTTTAAAAATCTAAATTTTATTGATGAGAATGATCTGTAAGTCACTTTCTTTAATGCATGTATTGATCCATTTTTTATAGCTTTTCTAGAAAATATAGATTGATTTAAAAAGTAGGGATACATGTTTTGTGTTCTATTATAGGCCATGCAACATGGATACATATGCCTACATTCATCTACTAGATGAAGTAATCAATGGGCCACTACAAAGGATTAATCAAACAATAAGTTATTTAAAAGTTGTGTGAATGTGAGCTTAATTGGTGTTCATCATATGTGCTTGACATCATGCCTTCCATATTACATCAACTAAAAATCTAACTAATTTGATTTCTTACCTAAGAAATAGATCTTACAAAATTTTGGGGGGGGACCTATAATCACTCACCATTAGACATTAGTGGGTCCATTTATTTACTTAATTATTTTCCACTACACCTAATCTCATTTATATCAAACTCAAAATATTATTTTTCTTGCATGATGTGATGTAATCTAACCCATATTCATTGTGATCATATAAAATGAATATGGGTTAGATTATGACTTTTTTTTTTACTCACCTTATACAAAATTTTATTGAAATCCTTTTCTTTTATCTGTTTCCATTTTTCAGCTGCTGATAAATTATGACCTTTTTTTAAAAGTCAGTCAGCTGCTCGATTCCCTTCTTTGTAAACATGGGAAATATTATACCAGGTGAACTTTGAAAGGAGGTAACGGATATCATCTACCAGGTTTCGTATCTGCCATGTAATTGCAAAGTTTCCGACGATGACTTGTATTACCCCCAGGTTGTCGCCTTCTATAAAGATATTGGAGTAACCTGAAATTGTCGCTTCCTTTAATCCATCTCGTAACACTCTTGCTTCTGCTATAATAATTGGAGAATCTCCATAATTCCCCGTTCCTGCCTTGATCAGGACTCCCCTCCAATCTCTAAGAAGAAAACCTCCTACTATCGAGTTTTAATTGCGCGAACCATAACCGGAACGATAATGTGTAGGAATGCCACATAGAAATATTTATAGCAAGTCGTTCAACAGTCTACGAAAATTATTTATTTTTTCTTGAATTCTTATTGATTTATAATGATTTGAAAATGAATTTTTAGATTACTATTGGTTAGTTAACAGTAAAAAAATAAATATGGATGGATGGAATATATTTTTAAGAACAAGGACAAGAAAAATAAATAAAAATCCACCGAATGAATGACTGTTTACCAACTGGTAAGAATAGTAGTCTTTTCTGTGATAAGGAACCCTAGTCATTGTCAATGGTCACAACTAAAAACTTTATGATTAATGCCTTAATTAAATACTACTAAAAATGTTGCATTATTCTTCTTCAAACAATCATGTTTCTGAGATTAGATTAGGTTAAAAACAAAAGGAAATAAATAAATATAAAATTAATGAGATGAAAGTAGCTGTCATTTTAACCCAAGATGTCATTTACAAGTAAAAGATTTTATGCAATAATTTGGTCCCTAATTGAAGTAATTGTCCCCTAATTTTGATTATGTTGATGATGATGGTACCATTTGCAACTCTTTTATACTATATATGATAAAGAAGATTAAAGAGGATTTCCATGTCATCAACTTGCTTTATTTCCAAGGATTTGTCCATAAATGTATACATTCTAAAGGCAAAATTGACTTGGCTATAGTATATATACTAATATTAAACATCAAAATTAACCACTTGCATACTGCTAAGAGCTAATCAGTTTTTTCTTACAATCTTTTATGTAGTTGGCAATGTGGCTACATCACTTGTTATAATGGTTTTCTACTAGTGTTTTCCACTTGTAATTTTATTTTAATAAGAGGTGATAATATTTCCTTGGACCTGCTTTAGGCCCCTCAAATTTAACTTTTTCTAAAATAGGTAAGTAGTCCAACCCATTGGCAACCCATTGGTTCTATCTTAAGGTTACAATCCAACCGACCTATAGTGGACAGAGCCAAGGTATGGGGAGAGCCAATGGCCCAAAGATGGCCCCACTCCAACCCGCAACACTTTCCGAATTGGTAAGAGAGAGATGTCACCATCAGGATTCGAACTCTAAACGCCCGTGATAGGAGGTGGGCCTCTTACCTAAATTTAACTTCATTATAAGAGCTCGTATCCTTTTCATTTTCTAAATTCGAAAAGTCCAGTCATGTGTGTCCGAATGTCTTGAGGCGAGCTTAGGTTTGGATCCAGATCATATGCGTTAGTCTTGACGTACACACACATTGACATTCTCATTCCCAGTACGAGTTTTCATTCATATTTCCATTGTTAATTCGCATCCCACATACCAAATGCTGGTTAACAATTAGCAATAAATAACTCTTGGATTCAAATTATGTCTACATGTAAATATGCAATCATTGACAATTATTCACAATGAATACCTATGATTCTACAAGATGTGTTCAGATAAGGTTCAAAGTAAGATAAAAAGTGTGAAATCTGTTTACCAACTTTCTACAGTTCCTATAGTTTCCCCTCTATACCCTGTATAACAGAGTAACATCAAAAAGGTGGGTAACTAACCAAAATCATCAAGCTTGCATATGATGTACATAGTACACATAGTATTAATCAAGAGAAACACAATGCCACCCCCATTTACCATCAAGAGGTTAAAAAAAATTTACAGGCAATGATCAAGCTGATCCCTCCTGTACTGCGGACTTCAACAATTTCATCCACCGAATATATTCAGCATTGTCCTTATAATTCATGTATTTATGCAAGGAACTACAAAGGGAATCGTCTACGCCCCTCTCTTCCAAGAACTCGTAAAGTGAATCCTGCAGCTGATCATCCAACTCTCTGCAAAACCCGAATTGCTACATCAGGTATTCAGATGATGTAAAACAGGTGAATTGAATTCATTGTATGTCAGAAGAAAATGACCATAGTTAGAATCAGCGCTGGCAAAAATTCGAATCCCGGTCAAATTCGGGTCGGTCAAATCGATCAATGCTAAGATTTGGAGGAGAGATTGATGTTTGTTCCAGTTTTTTCAGGTCGAACAATTCGGACAGACGTAATTTGGGTCAAAATCGGGTCCAAGCAATAGAATATGAGAAATATTGTGTTCAAATGTTCGGTCAATGATAAATTCGGGCGAAAACCCATGATCATAGCTGGTTCTTTTCCCGGGCAAATTCGGTATTTGGGTCAGACAATATTTTGCCAGCTCTAGTTAGAATAAACCAAGGCTAGCTAGGGCACATTCTGCTCCGGTTAATATATCCATGCTCGGGACTTCGAAATGCTTGTTCCCGGAACACGGGTCGCGGGCGTATGTAGCGTTCCCGGTAACTATGACCTAAACCATGATAGAAAACTCTCAATCATGCTCTATCTAGCACTAACGGAGACCAAACAAGAAACGATTACCTGAAAGGAGGGCCGGTGTAAGGCTCGCGAGGCATGATACCCCGCCGACGCAAATAGACCTTCTGAATGCCTAATGAATCCGGCCATGCATCGCAGATGAACTCCAAGACTTGGTTACACTCATGTTTGAATATGCTAACTATCAGTGTAATATGCAGCTGAAGCTCCTCCCCTAGTTGGCTGTTTTTCTCCCCGGATTTACCAACCGGGGCTGACCCGTCAAACATTGTCACTTCGACTTTGATCTCTTCCTTTTCCCCGAATTTCTTCTCCAAACTGATCCATTGCTCCCCGGGCCGTTCATCCACCTTGAATCCATTGAGCTCAGCAGGTGGCTGTAAAGGGGATGATCGTCCGTGTCACGTCAATATTATGGCAACAAAGGGATTATTTGTTCCAAGCATCGAAAAAGAACCCTCTATTTCAGAAACAAAAACATCCCTTTCCATCACTACAGCTAAACATTCTTCACATTCAGAATATAATTTTGAGCCTTTGACATTGAAATTTTAGTACCAAAAGCTTTCAACTATGAGATTATAGGAGGGACTATGAAATTTTAGTACCAATAGCTACCTCATGATAGAGCTGGAAAAGTTTATCCAACCCGGAATACCCGGATTGCCGACCCGGAAAAACTGGGTCTGACATAGACTTTTTGTCCGAATTTTGATGTTAACCGAATATTCGGACATAAAATTTCTCTTTTCCTAGCTCATGTGAACCCCAACTATGCTCTCACAGACATTTTGTCTCATCAGAAGCAGATGATAGAATGATAAAATTAGCTAGATGTTTATGTTAATATAGCTAAGCTTGTCTAACATCTACATTAATCCTATAACAATTGCAAGACAATATCAAATTTCTGCTTCATAACTCAAAAGATCATACCTAAAGTGATTCATCATCATCAAATGCACATTCCAAAATTCAATTCCACAGAAAGTTCATATCATACCTGGAATGGAGGCGAACGTTCAAGCTCGTACCGAATCTCATTGCGAATACGACGCAACAAGTTTTCCTCTAACGCAGATTTTCTAAGTTCGCCAGTTTCAACCATATAACTTCTGCTTCTGGATTGAGCTGGGGATGCTACTGATTGTGGCTGAGTCGAAAGAAAGTGGGATGAGCTAGAAATAGGGTTTAGGGTTTTCGGTTGAAGTCGAAGATGATGAAGCGAAGATAGGGTTTGAAAGAGAGACGATCTTCGCAACAATGGTTGAAATGCACGAGCCATGGATGCAGGATCGCAGTTGCAGAGCTCTGCGTGTGATGTTTTGGTTAGGGTTTAGGGTTTAAGCATCGAAAGGAAGAAGAAGAAAGTAGATATGGGAGATTTTGGGCTCCGAGTTTACAGTTGTGAGTTGTGACAATATTTCGTTGTGGGCCTTCTACATATGGGCTTTTTCGGCCCAATTACAGTTTTTAGTAGGAAATGAATAATGGGTTTGGCCCATATTTTGGGCTCTTTCTATTTCATATTCATTGTCAATTTTATGAGTCTCATTGAACAAAAAATTGATGTTCGATACCCAGTTTTTCATGTATTTTTCGGATTAAACAAATCGGACAAGCATATATTGGGATGTAAATCGGATACGGACAATAAAAATTTGAAAATAGTGTGTTTAGATTTTCGGTCAACATCAAAATTCGAATAAAAATCTGGTCAACATCAAAATTCGAATAAAAATCTGGGCAAAATGTTAATATTCATTCGTATTTTTACTTTACATTGTACAACTTTTTTATATTTTCAGTAGCATCGGCAAAAATTGGGGACCGGGTAAATTCGGACAAGAAATTCATGTTCGAACCCGATTTTAGTCGAACCTGGTCAGAAAATTCGGACAAAGCTAAATCGTGTCCCTGTTCGGCAAAATTAGTGTTTTAGATCGCGGATAGAGGTTTATGCAGCGAATAGAGGTTTAAGTAGCGGATAGCGGTTTGACTGTCCAAAAGATAATTGTGTTCGGTAAATTTAGCGGTTAAATTAACAGATTGATGTGAGTTGACTTAAAAGGATATCAATAATTTCCAAAGATAAAATTTTCAAACAATATTTTTTTTATCGACAAATATATGAAACACTACTTCAAACGCTAAACATTAACTTTATAATCTTTATTAATGTTTCACAAAACGCTCCTTAAAAGAACACTAAACGCTCTTCAAAACGCTAGCTTACCGTACACTAATATTTATGCAATTAGAGTTTTGACTTGATCAAGACATTAAACGCTACCTCAAACGCTACTATTAAACACAACCTAAATTGAGTTCAGACAATAGAAACGAGAAATTTTATATCCAGAACTGATTTTTTCCAAATCCGACAATTCAAATATTCTGGGTCGGATAACATTCTAGCGGGCAGCGGCGCTACTTCCCAGATATTCTTCTTCACTTGCCCTCCAAAGCAAGGAAGAAAGAAAAAGAGAGACCCCTTGCACACACCCATAGGTCAAGTTCATGTGAAATGAACAATGCCATTTTGTGCAATTTTTAAAGATCACAACTCACAAGCAAAGGAATAGTTGCAATAAAAGTGAAAGAGTGTGACATAAATAAAGAGGAAGAAGAAGCACAGTCCAAGGGGAAAAGGCAAGGCAAAGTTTGATGCAAGTGAAATCAACTTCAATCTATTACATTATGAATGTGGACCCTCAACCCCCACATAAACTACTCATGTAATCATATTCTCCCTTCTCTTTTTAACCACCATGTCTACCACTTTTAGGATAGGTAAAGTTGCGCGGTAACTGGTAGGTATAGTAAATGTTACTATCTTTATTATAATTGTTAGGAAAATATCTTTCTAATGATAATAATTTTATATTGTAACTTATTGTAATTTGTGAATAATTAACGGTCAAAATTACAATTAATTTGGAACGGAGGGAGTATTTTTGGGGTAATGCTATTTACCGCCCCCCTTTTTACTAATGTCGCCCCCCCAAAAGACGATTTTGCCCTTTATATAATTCAACTCACCTTCTCTCTAAAACTCTCTCTCTCTCTCCTCTCTTTCTCTCTCTAAAATTTTGATTTATTTTAGAAATTAAACCTAAAATGTCAATAGAAGGTGGTAATTCAAGTGAAGAACAAGAGGTTAGTTTGTAAAATTTAAATTCAAAAAAAAAAATAAAACGAAAATTTTTTCCGGAAATGCACGGTTCTGCGCCTTGAGATCCATTTGGAGCCATCGTATGAATCGTCTTGTGCCGCTTTTTTTTTTTAGTTTTTATAAAATGTTTATATTATTGTTTATGTAAAAAATATTATTTATTTATTTATGTTAATATTATTAAGGTAATAAATGTCGTTAATTATAATTGTTATGTAAATTTTGTTAAAACATATTATCATAAATAAGATGTTTAGAAGTGTTGTTGTTATTATTATATTATGTTAATTATGCTAATTTTTATTGTTAATATTGTTATTTAAATAAAATTTTTATTAATATTTAATGTTATTAATTATAATTATTATGTTTAAATTATGTTAATTAATATTATTAAAACAAGTTGTTTATAAGTGTTGTTGATATTATTAACAATATTAGTAAATGTTGTTAAAAGTATTATTTATTTATTTAAAATAATATCATTATGGTAAATAATGTTGTTAATTGTTATTATTATGTTAATTATGTTACAATGTTTTTTTTAATAATATTATTATTATGATAATTAATATTAGAATTATCATTATTTATTAATGTTGAAGCTACTAACATTATTATTACGAATTAGTATACCAGTTATTATTAGTATATTAATAATAATTGTTTTTATTGTTTGTAGGTTTTTGGAGGACTTTGGCGGACGGGCGTTGATTACTCCTCATTTTGTAACGCAAAATGTGTTCGAAATATTGAAGCGTTGCAAGGTTGGGCCAATGGAGTAGCTGCGACAATCGGTTTTAGGTTTGTATGCTTCGCCGTGCAAGAGAAAAGATGCCGATAGTCCGTTAAGGTGTTATTTGAAGTCTTTGGAGGTACGGAAAGTATCGTGGCAAATTGAACGATCTAGATGATGCGGCTCGTCGGAGTACGTCAACGAAGGCGTGCCAATGTAAATTCGCCATTGTTGCGTGGACTCGCAACGAAACGGAATGGCGAGTTAGAGTGTGCGACGGTGACTGGGGGAAGCACAATCATGCCTTCATCGTGTACGAGGAAGGGCATCGTCACGGACATCCATTAACCTCTGAAATGAAAGAACATGTCCGGGATATGACCAACACGGGGTGCACACCGGCGACGATACAAACGTCGTTGAAGATTAGGTTCCCCGCATCTGCGATAAACGTGAAGCAAGTTTACAACGAGCGGGCAAAGATGCGCACTGAGGAATTGGATGGTAGGACGGCTGCGGGACAATGCTTGCGCATGGCGAAACTCGGCGGGTACGTCTCTTTTGTCGATTATGATGACGACGGCGAGCTTCGTCAGGTGTTTTTATGCCATCCTTACTCGTTGAAGTTGCTACGTACGTACCCAAATGTCATTCTCATTGACACAACGTACAAGACAAACAAGGCAAAGTGGCCTTTATGTGAGCTCGTAGGCATGACACCGACGAACCGCAACTTCCAGATAGCTTACTCGTTCATGCGGGACGAGAAGATGGAATCTTATGAGTGGCTATTGTGGAGAGTGTATGAATTGTTGGGTACCGATTTAATTCCATCCGTGTTTGTGACGGACAAGCAGGATGCTTTGTTGGGGGCTGTCGCCAGGGTTTACCCAAATGTGCATCATCTTTTGTGCGTGTGGCATATTGCGAATGATGTGGAGAACAAAGTGAACGTCCTTACTGGGGGCAAGAAGCTCGGACTCGGGCTTCATTTCAGACATCATTTCTGGAACGGCCTTGTACATGCGAAGACTGTTGGAGATTTCAATGTCAAGTGGAAAGAGGTTGTTAACGCGTGGATCGGGCAAAACAAACCGATAATTGATTATCTTACGGGAACGTGGCTGAGTCATAAGGAAAAATTTGTTTGTGCTTGGACCGACAACGTACCTCATATGGGGAACACAGCCACTTCAAGAGTTGAGAGCCAGCATTCATCACTAAAGTATTATATCGGCGATTCGAGGCACCTTCGATCGTGTGTTTGCGAAGATTCACTTTCACTTGGAGAATCAACATACGGAGATTAAGAGGAGCTTGAGCGATCAAGGAGCACGCACAGGAAATTAGGTCGATCGCATTTCTTTAAGAATTTGCACGGAAGAGTATCTCATCATGCGTTGGACCTTATGTCGTATGAGCTCAATAAGATGCTGGCGATGAGGTATGAAAATGAATGCTACTTATGCGATCACCTGGTGTCGAGGACCCACCTTCTCCCGTGCGCGTGTTCTATGATGGAAGTTTACGAATCTGGAGAGCCAATTCCGCTGACACGGATAAATGTGTTTTGGAGACAACTGTCAGTGATTGGCGATGGTGAAGCTGCATGCTCAAATGATATTCCACCAGGTACAGACTTAGAACATTTTGAGGAACTGGCTAACCAGGTTCGGGAGAGTGACCCAGCAGTTGTACGACACGTGAACAGTGTCCTCAATGGAAAGTTGAATCCCGACAGTGAGTATATTCCTGATCCGCAGACAAGCCCCCCACGGCCCGGCAGACCGAAGACATCAAAATCAACGCGACGCAATCCCAGTGCGTTTGAGTACGGCCAAGGTCACCGTCCCCCAAGCAATGCGATCAACGATAACATCAGTGCTAGGCCACGGATGCGGCCTAATTCTATCCCTCGATTTGTCCACAAGGATAGTGTTACCGAGCATGCTCAACAACCACGCCCGTATCCTATGGGGAATGGGAAAACTGGTCGTTAAACTGATCGTCCTCAAATGGGAGTCAGCTATGCCACCCTTGTCATAAGTGCTATCACCTTCACTCGCCATTGCTTTTTCAAAAATCACGCACGCATCGTTAACGAATTCCCGAGGAAGTCCTTCAGGCATCAAGCCATCAACTGCAAGACCCAATATATGTTGCACATCATGCAACATGATCGTCATTTCACCAAAGGGAAGGTGAAATATGTTTGTGTCGGGTTGCCACCTCTCAACGAACGCCGAGATCAACGTCGAGTCGATGTGATCGTACATCAGCTCCGGCAAGTTGGTTATTTGGATTCTTCCCAGTGCAGCCTGGCATTCAGGTTCCAACTGTGCGTGTACTGACCACAACTCCCTCAACGCATTCTTCTTCGTCAGGCAATCAAGGACAACACGAGGCGAACGCTCGCGACCCTCCCATATTACCCGAGCAATGTGACCTCCAAAGCTCGGTATCAATGAGGGAATTGCAGGTCCCTCGAACGCGTTACCACCAATCTTCCAAGAATTGTCGGCGCCACGCTTCTCTTACGATATACGCATCGACCCGGCGTCACCAATGGCGTAACCGCCTTCCCTGCCCACCCTTTCGAATTGGGGCAAACTTGCCGGATGCATCCCTCATCGGCATGAAACCTGATGGCCTGTAACCTGGCCCAGTAGTCGAAAAATTGGCGATGGAGGTCGGGATCATCTGCATCTCGGGCTCCCCTGTCTCATCGTCCCCCGACTCCGATGTTGTAGAGCCGCTAGACTCACCCATGGCCTGGTTGAGATGGTCAACGAAATCCATGGCCTGACTACCCGTGTCCTCGGGCTGGTCCCCCACTGCATCACCTGCATCCGTACCACGACCAGCACGGCGAGTTGACGCAGTCACATTGCGTCTGTGGGGGTCCCCAGACTCACCCCCCCTCCAACCACTCACAAGTCGATTCGCCCGGTCCAGAAACCCGCGGCCCTTGCCCTTCCCTACCATTTTAGATCACCTGCAAAATGAAGACATACATAACAACCAAAATCATTTAAGTCGCAAGAATATGCGCAAATGGGTTAGCGTGTGTTGGTTACCTAAGTCGTGTCACGAGGCAAGAGGATCATGTTATTGTCCAAGGAGAGTGTGTTGTTTAACTGTTAATATATGGTTGAAAAAGACTTGCGTCAGCCGTACCGACTTCTCGTTTAATTGTTTGGTTCCCAAAAATAGCATGTCGGCCAGATGAATACGAGGTCTACTGGGAGTTAGAGCATATCATTCGATACAATGTAATGTTTCTTGTTGACCCACCAGTCGCACAATAGAAACATTGCATTGTGCAGAATCGATACGCTCTAACTCCTGCACTGACCGCACTCGCCAATTTCATCACGACAATACTGGGGACCAAACAGATAAACAAGAGTTGATGCGGCATTGATTAACCTTCTCAACCATACATTATCGAGTTACAACACACACTCTCCTTGGACACTAATATGACCCAAAACTCAACCTCTTTCTTTCACGTATACAACTAACATACAATAACTATACATTAACATAATTATTATCCTAACGTACCATCACAAAATAACCTATATATCCACTTACATATCAACTGGTTGTTGAGTACCTAAGTTATTAAATGGATGTGACATAACTATTATGTCATCATTTGGAGTTATTAGTACATAAATTGACAATTAAGTTGGATTATGAATAAATTACCCATACCAACTATATACGCCAACTTACTTACAAATAACAACCAAAATCATCCAAACTCAATATCCTTCTAACACAACTACATATAAACTATTCGGAATATACACTAACCCGTAAACTTAGCCCTACATCACAATTACCATTTTTTTCTAAGCCAATTAATCACTAACATTAACACATGCTTAATCACTAAATAATATTAACGCATCAAATATTAACAACGAATCAATATCACTGATATTAATCACTACTAATTGTCATATTAACACATGCATAACATTAATATTGATATTAACAATATTAATTTTCATAACACAATATTAATAAAAATAATACAATTAATCACTAATAATTATCAAATTAACACATAATTAACTATAATATTCATAATAACAATAGTAATAATTTTCATATTTAATAATAACAATATTAACTTTAATAAATATAATTTTTAATTTTTATTTATTATTTAACAATAATCTAATAACAATTATTAACAATAATAATATTAATAGCAATTATTATCAATAACAATATTAATAAAAATAACAATAACAATATTAATAAACATAAAAATAACAATATTAATAAATATAACAATAAATAAAACAAAAAAACAAAAAAAAATAAAGCCGCACGGCCGCACAGACGACGCAAAAACCGCCCCTTTTTATTTTTTTGTTTTTTCGTTCGAAATTAAAATTTACAAATCATAAAACGAAAAATTCAAATTACAAATTCGAAACATACCTCAAACTCGTCGATTGAATCCCGATATGAGGGTGGTTTGTGGTGGTTGATGGTTGAGAGCGTTTTTTAGAGAGATAAACTGGAGAGATAGTGGAGAGTGAAGTTATGAGGTTCAAGGGCGTGGGTTGGAAATATTATGCGAAAGGTGGGCGATAATAGTAAAAAGGTGGGCGATGAAAAGCAAGCGGGTATTTTTGATGAATTTCAGTAGCTTCGATAAATGTCAGTAAATTTCAGTAACTTTCTTTTTGCATGCTAAATGTTATTTTTTGGAGGTAAGATAAGATTCAGTAAGTTTCAGTAATTTTCGATAAGTTTTTACCTTCATCCACTTACCATCCAATTTTACACGTCCTTAATCATAATTCTTATTAACCCATTTCCAACTTATGGAGAAAAAAAGTGATATTATGTTAAATATTACTCCTGCCTTATTTTACCTGTCAGTCTTTGGCTCATTTTGCTTTGTTAGATTCTAAGAAAACATATTATTATATACCTTGTTTATATTGATTTCTTTTTCATCTTAATTATTATTAATCAGACCCATATACTTCAATCATTGAAAGATTTTTATGAAAAAGAACATTGAAAATGACGTGGACTTAATAGTTTATAATGCAAGAACAATGGCCAAGACCTTTTTATTGATTTGAATATTCATAAAAAAGAAGAGTGGTATAATACAATATAAGAGGAAATATGAGAGTATGAGACCCTAAACACAAATTATTTATCTTATTTATATAATACATTCGGGTTTGGGTCTTTCTCATTTTTTCTGTGATCTAGATTTATATGTCAAATGAACTTTGAAAATTTTGACAATAAATTTTTAATAAATGTCAATGTGCTCTCAAACTAAATTTTGACGAAGGTCAAGTCAAAACTTTTGGACGATGATGGGCTTTGTAGAGGGGGATTTCAAAGGAGACATTTTATGGCCGATACTCGTTAGGGTGAAGATTTCATTAAAGTTAATTAATGTCGAATAAGCGAGAACCCGCCTTTTTAAACTCTAAAGCTTGCAAGTTACTAATCTCCACAATGTCATCATTGAAGGAGACTATCAATCTCATCATTACATTGAAGGATAATTTAATTGATAATAACTCTTGGAATTTTTTTGTTTTAATCGAAGATATTCTTGATTTAATCGCTTTATTTGATTTTTATTTTTATCTTTGGTAAAAGAGATGGTAATTATGTCGCTCATGAGCTTGCACACTAGCAACGACATAGCCATACAAGCCGGTTGTGAAATGTGGACATCGTAGATAGCATTATTAATATGGCCTCCACTTAGTCCCTGTTCTTTTCTGCGGTTTGCAAACTGCGGTACCACAACATACCGCAGTTTGCCACAACTCATCACACTTTACCACAAATCATTACTTTTCTCTCTCCTCACTTTTCTCTCTCCTCACTTTTCTCCTCTATTTTTTACATTCTCTCTCCTCACCTACCCCACATACCAATAACCTACCACAATTTCACCACACCCACCACAATTCCACTACATCACACCACACCATACCGCAGAAAAGAACAGGGCCTTATTTGTACAATACTATTGCTAGAAATATAACATAAACCCTTTTTCAATCCCACAAATTTGAGATAATATATGTTATAAATATGATCTTTTTTATTGTTATGATAATCCCTCCAGTCTTTTTTAATTTGTTGCTATGAGATTCGTGTCAAAAAATTTTACTGTTAATCTCCTAATATTACAATGATTCGTCATATTAAACTTATATCACTATATTCATAATGAAATATATTATTAGAAAATATAAATTATATTTTTCAATAAATTATTGTGTGAAATTTACTTTATAAAGATAAATCTTGAAAAACGTAAAAGACAATTATTTGTAGACAGAGGAAGCAGAAGTTAGGCCTTGTTCTTTGATTATGTTGGATATAACTCTCCGAGTTTATGCAAATTTATCTAAATCTAACACAGTTCCCAAAAAAACACTCATTCTACAAACACAATTCCCAAAAAAAAAAAACATCATAATTTATCATAACTTATCCCAACTTATTCTAATTTATTCATCGAAATCTAAAAATAACCTAACCAAAGAACGGGGTCCTATGAAGATGATGATCTGATCCATCATTAGCCTTGAAAAGCAATAAAATAAAATCTCTTAATCACATACCCCACTTAGCACCATTATGATTTATGAGTATACGTTACTTTCCCCCACAATTTTACCTTTTTTTCCCTTAAAGATACCCACTTCAAAATTTTTTAATCCAACACCAACACACACAACTAAAAAAAATACTACTATCACCAACCACCACCTCTCCTTCTTAGCTCTCATCACCCTTTTCCCCAATTCAATTTCTCCAAAATAATTCACCTAAAAAATCCACAGATCCATCCATCCTACAATAACACTCCCCAGAAAAAGAAACCCAGATTTCCATAAGCAAGAAAAGAAGAGTTATCTCAACATCTATCTCTTTCTTTGCGTTTACCGTAGCTCTCAGATCATACATCAATGGCGACACTATCCTCCATTTTAGTGTCGCCATGAAAAGAAGAAATCATGTTGTGCTTCAAAAACTCTTGCGTTGATGTTGCAGGTTCAGTCCCGGTTTTCCTCAATGTCTACGACATAAGTCCCGTCAATGGCTATGCTTACTGGCTAGGCCTCGGCGTCTACCACTCCGGCGTCCAAGGTACGTTTATACGTGCACTTCGACTGTTTGATCGTTTCGGAGTTCATTCATTTGACCGTTTAATTGAATTTACGTCGCAGTTCCACCCGGGGTTAATTCATTTGACCGTTTAATTGAATTTACGGTGCAGTTCACGGGGTGGAGTACGCGTACGGTGCGCACGAGTACCCATCCAGTGGGATTTTCGAGGGAGTCCCGAAGAAATGCGAGGGTTTCACGTTCCGAAAAGGGATCCTGATCGGATGGACCGAGTTGGGGCCCGAAGATGTGAAGAAGGTCATGGAATCAGAGCTTTCGGACAAATATAGAGGCAATGCGTACAATCTTATTACCAAGAATTGTAACCATTTCTGCAATGATGTCTGTGTTAGGCTCACTGGGAATCAGATTCCGAGTTGGGTTAATCGGCTCGCTCGAATTGGTAAGTTTTGATGATTTTGGGAAGATGGGTGTCTGTTTTTGGGGGATTTGGTATGTGGGTTTTGATTGTTTTTTTATTATTGGAAGTGGTAAGAGGTTAAAAGACAGCAACAGCGATGTGAAAACTGCAGAAAGAATGATAGCGTAGCAAAACTAGAATAATAAAATTAACATTCCTAGTTGGGTCAATCGCCTAGGTCGAATTGGTAAGTTTTGATTTTGGGGAGATGGGTTTCTGTTTTTGGGTGGTTGAGTATATGGGTTTTGATTGTTTTTATCATCAGAAGTCATAAGAGACTAAAGAGACAGCAACAACGTTGCGAAAATTAAATAAAGAATTATAGCGTACTTATAGCTAACAACAAAGAAGCTATACAGTTGAATAGCTAAAGGAAACATAGCAGCACTAGAACAATAAAATTAATATTTGCTTTCTCTTCGTCATTTTTCCATGAATGGGTTTTGATTGTTGTTGGTAAGAGGTTAAAGAGACAGTAACAACGATTCGAAAACTGCAGAAAGAATGATAGCGTACTTATAGCTATAACAAAGAAGCAATACGGTTAAACAGCTAAAAGAAACATAGCAGAACTAGAACGATAAAATTAACATTTTCTTTCTCTACGTCATTTTTCCACAAATGAGTTTTGATTGTTGTTGGTATTTTTGCAATCCAGGGTTCCTTTGCAATTGTGTCATCCCGGAGAAGGTGACAATGGCGAAAGTCGGGTGCCAGAAGAAGGAAGCAGTGGAGGATAAGAAACTTCCGAAGAGCGGATCGATTAGAGTGACGAATAATTCGAAGAATTCTTCGAATTCGAGTTCATCTTCCTCGTCGCCGCCGTCTGATTCTGCAACCATTGGAAGCAAGAGTACTAGAAGCACTAGTTGAAATCTGATGTTATATATGCAAAATGCAAATACTAGAGTGTGTTTGTAGAAATTGCCTCCCATCGTGCTTTGTTTTTAAGGAATTTCAAGACTTTGGTTGGTTTTGTGAAATGAAATTCTAGTGCCTGTCTCAAATTTTGGTTGAGTTTGGGTTGAACCAAATGAATTTGGTGCTCCGTGTGAATCAATGTCAAGTGGGTCGGGTTGGAGTTTGATTCATGAAATCACAACATATGCAGAATGGAATCATTCATTCGAGCCTATGTTATTTCGACTCTTCATTTTTCTTGTTGAACCTGTGTCAAACTCTTGATAATCGAATAAGGGTATGACACTCGACACTCAAATTACAATGAAAATTAGAGCAAACAAAAATTTTGTCCGACCGAAATACCAAAATTGGCCGACTCAGAGAAAATCAGGTCTAGATATAGATTTTTGTCCGAATTTGATGCTGATCTAATTGACCGAATATTTGGACATAAAATTTCTCTTTTTCTATTGTCCAAACCCGATTTCAACCCGAATTTAGCTTTGTCCGAATTGTCCGACCTAAACTAACCTGAAATAAATCCGGGTTCAAACATGAATTTCTCGTTTAAACTTTAACAATATCCAAATTTGTCCGATCCGAATTTATCACGACCCAAATTTTTTTCGGCGCTATTGAAAACATATAAAAATTTTTAAAAATTAGTTCAGTTCGATACTCGTATTCGTGTCCGATGTGAACACGCACGCCCGAGTCCGAGTACACAGACAAGAATAAGGAAAATAGTGTTCATGGACGGTGTAGCATAAGTACTAAAATTAGTGGTGAAATTAATAGAGAATAATAAGGAAAAGATGAGGTGGCGGTGGAGAAAGAGCCAAATTGGTGACCTAATAAGGTCAAAAAATGCTGTCGAGCTCACAAAAATAGTAAAAATGGAGACCCAAAGACATGGCTTTTCGAATCATTAACGATAATTCATTAGTTTGTCCGTCCTAAATTATTAAAGCGATTTATAATGCGAAGGTACTTGCAATTTACAAAAATTCATCCAAAATATTGTTGGTAAAAGATAACTTTGTAATGTTGAAAGTTAGTTAAATAATACATATTTTTAGGCTTTGTTATTTTGTGCAGTTATATGTCGTGGAAATGGTGCGGTATGGTTATATTATGTAAAGCCCGGTAAGGTGTGAATTGGTATGGTAAAATTTATAAAAAAATATAACTGATGTGGTAGGTGAAGAAAGATAATGTGAAAAGTAAAGAAGAAGAGTGGAAAAAAAAGTGATGATATATATTGATAATAATGGTAGTAAAGTGTATTATGTAGTAAAGTGTGAAAGAATATTGAGGAGTATGGTGACTCGTGATATTGCACGCACAGCGTCGTACAATACAAAAGAACATGACCTTATAGTAATATCTGATTTTTATGACAAAGGTCAAGAGCATTTGAATGATGTAACTAAAAATTTATTTATTTATTTGGTCATATAAAATTTTTCATATGGTCTTTTATTAAATAGAAAATAAATTTGCTACATGTGATTATATTATCTAAGTGATTTTTTTGGGGATAGATTATCTAAGTGACATTGATATAATAAAGTAGAGGAATGATTCATGTGATTTTTTTGTTGAGTTACCATGAATACAAAACAAGAGGTGCAATGCAATAAAAGTTGCATACCCAAACACAAACAAACAAACAAGCCAAACATAGACAACCATACATCGTACAATAACATGCCACAACACAACAATTGCATCAAGTTCCTCCTGGTTGAACAACATTTCATTTCCCTCTTCATCTCATAGACCTTCTATGCTCAAACCAAAACATAACCAAAACCAAATTTCGTCAATGATAAAATTTGAACGAGAAATTGATGTATGGACCAGTTTTTTTCAGGTCGGACAGTTCGGACGAAGCTGAATTATGATCAAAATCAGGTTCGAACAAAAAAAGAGAGAAATATCGTGTCTAAATATCTGATCCATTATATCAATATGAAAATCGAATTTGAACCAAACCATGTTTTTTTTCTTCTTAATTACTTTGGGACTCCTTTACTAGTTGGACCATGCTATCTATTAGTGGTGCCCATGCTAGCCTCCCTCTTATTTTGGCTTCTCATCACCCTTCTAATCAAATCTCTCGAAAACACTTTAGTTTCCTTCTTTGGATGCGAACTCCTTAAAATGAACACCTTTTTAAACGTGCTTACACTGTGGAAGACCCACATAGGTGCCTCACATAAAATTTGAACAAGTTCAAGTTATCAACCGATGAAATTCTGTAACAAATCGATAAATTTGGATATATCAATGAATGTTGTAATAATATCCATAAATTTTTAACAAATGATAGTGATAAATTTTATAATAAATACTGAGAGATTTTTCTTTTTAAAATCTAATTTCTTAGAGGACCTATGTAACATTAAGGAGTGCCATACAAGAGGTAAGAGGATGACTCATATGTTGTCCAAACTTTTTAGGAGTGCCTTTCTGTTTTTTCTTTTTCCTTTTCTTTTTGGACTATAGTACGTAAGTAGGCCCCTCTTTGGTGGGCTACAGTGACCAGGATGGGAATAAAATAAAGATATCTTCTTTTTGCAGCTAATGCTCCCGGCTTATTTAGACCATGTTCTTTTGTGCGGTTGGAAAAGTGTGGAAATGACACGGTATGGTGAAATTGTGAAAAATGTGATAAGATGTGGAATAGTATGGTAAAATTTGTGAAAAGAGTGGTTGATATGATAGATGAGGACAAAGAATGTGAAAAAGTAGAGGAGAAAAGTGAAGATATATATTGGTAATGATTGTGGTAAAGTGTGACGACTTCGAATCAAGCCCGGTTCTTTTGGCAGGAAGGTAAAATTTTACTTAGCCTTACCTTACCTTACCCTGCTATCCAAAATAACAGCACTATACTTTTATATAATTATATTTAAAATTCTTTATTCAACTAATGAAACTCATTTAAAATTTTAAAAAAATAAATGATGTGGCATTTACCCACCTCCATAGCAAAAGAAAATTTTATTAACTCGTGACCTATTCATGCCGGTTTTGACCGGTTCAACGTCACCCAGATCAAACGGTCTAATCCGACCAAACCGGTCAGACCAGTTGAACCATTGACCCATTGGATCAAATCAGTTCGGTGACCAGTCCGGTTCTAATAACATAGATAGGCAGTATAGTGTTTGTATCAATTGAGCTAGAAGCTCTGAATGACAGTGTGTTGCGTGGAACTAAATTAGCCTTCCAATATACTACCTTCCTCCCAAAATGCTTGTCATTTGACTAAATTTTGATCATTGATTATTCTCAAATTACAATGAGTTATGATATGAAATTACCATCATTGTAATTTTTACTAATGTATCTTTCTAATGACGGTAATTTCATATCGTAACTCATTGTAATTTGTGAGTAATCAATGGTTAAAATTTAGTCAAAGGACAAATATTTTGAGACGGAAGTAATACCAGTTAATTTTTGACAGTAGAAAAAAGAACTAGTGAACATTTGTAAGACATGAAGAGGTGTGATACTGTAATGTATTGGGGTTAGAAAGTGGTCACATTTTGAGAAAGATGGGACAAAGAAAAGAAAACATAAAATTTGAGGGTAGGGGACCCAAATATTTACTGGCATAGCATGGGCAAATTTATATCAGTCAGTCCTCAAGAAAATGACATTTCAATAATTTTGCCAAATCAACATTGATTGTCAAAGGCTATTCATTCTAACAGGGATAGAAAAAAAAGAAACAAGAATGAGACCCACATCCTACTCAGATTATGCTCCCATCAAAGAACTTACCAAATATCTGCCTAAGACAGAAAATCCAGACATTTTATTTTTTAAGAGTAAGCATGTTTAACTAGTATTTTACAACTTAATCAACCGTTATATTTGGTAAACAGTTTATTCAACAAAATATTGCAAAAGCTGGCTTATTTGGACGTCAAATAGGTTATTTGAGTGTTTGGTAAATATCCCACTTTGTTGGTTGTTTAGTCTCAATCGGTCAATTTTCAATAGGCTGAGAAGAATATATTGAAAATGATTTATTGTGGAAAAGGCCCTTTAGTCCAAAAGTTGTCTAAATTTATACATGTCATCCTAAAAATATTATTTATAAAGGGGTATAAATGAAATCTCAACAGATAAACTTTTTCAGAAACAACTAACTTTATCAAACATAATTTTTTCAAACAGACAATCCAATCAGCCAATAGAAACAGCCAATGCAAACAGCTAACAGTATAGTACCAAACAGGGCCAAAATCTGACAATTGGATCCGGGCCTGGTTCCTAACACTTAGCACAGAATCCACAAGTTTTATTATTGATATGAGCATGACTTCATGTTTCAACAAGTTTAACATAAATGTGAGATACTGAGATCCAAACAAAGTCATAACAATCTCACAAGTCACAAGTTTCCAGCAAATCACTAAATATTGAATAATAACATGATTCATACCAACTACACCAATAATGGGTTCACAAAAAACAGTACAAATACAAACAAAAAAAAAAAAACTCACTCATAAAGTACATTTTCCCATCAACTTGGAGTCATATTCAAAGAAAAATTGCAAAATAACAAGAATAAATTAAAAGTATCTGAGGCCTGTGGTCTAAAAATATTGTGTACACTTTCAGAACCCTGCATTTTCAGATCCAATATGAATACATATATCAGACAGAAGCAGCAAATACAGATTTCAATTCAACCTTGTTTGATTTATTATCGAACGAACCATTTGCGGTTTGTACCTCCCAAATCGGTCCTGATCCCGGCAGCAGAAGATATCTGCTGATATATATTATACACGGGACTTGATTCAGCTTTGCTTTGCTTTCATCCAATCGACAAAGTTGTCTAGGATCAACGGCCATGCGAGATCCGGGTCATAGTTGCTGAAGTCTGGGAAACTTATCTGGTAAAAACGAATCGTCATGTGTCAGAAATTATTACCGGAGCTTCGAACTACCCTTTTCTTGGGCAACTTATCGGGTAAAAATGATTTGTCGTGTGTCGGAAATCATGGTCATACCTCGTTGCAGAAGCGGTAAAATCCCATCCACTGGTCCATGTTTATCACTTTGTAATCGGTCTGAGTCTGAAACACATGTGATCAAGTTAGTACACGTATCTTTTACTAATTCAGTACTCAACCACCAATTTCAGATAGGGTCACTCGTTCCGAATAAGCTTAGGGTGTGTTTGGTTGGTCAATAACCCCGGGGAAATGGTCAATTTTCCCGGATTGACTTATTTTCCCCATGTTTGGATTAGGTTGACCTTGGGAAAAATTTCACCGTGAGCCCACCATTTTCTCCATTTTCCTAAGAAAAATTTCCCTTAGGGCGGGCTAAGGGAAATTTTTCCCGGTGAAATTTTTCCCATGGAAATTTCCCTAAGATTCCTACCAAACGCTCCCTTAGGGTGCGTTTGGTGGGTCAATAACCCTAGGGGAAAATGGTCAATTTTCCTGGGTTGACTTATTTTCCCCAAGTTTGGATGCGAGTTGACTTCGGGAAAGTTTTCACGATGGGCCCACCATTTTCTCCACTTTCCTAGGGAAAATTGCCCTTAGGGGGGCTAAGGGAAATTTTTCCCATAGAAAAATTCCCGTGGGAAATTTTTCCCTGGGGTTCCTACCAAACACTCCCTTAGTGAATTAAACAATTTAACGGTTAACTTCACAAAAGTAGCCTTCGTTTTCACAACAACAATGGAAAACGATCATTCGGCAGCTTACTTTCAAGTACTCGATGAAGTAATCCACTTGAGCGCGAAACTGAGAGCCCAATACAAGATCCAGTAATTGGCAAATGCTTTCAATATCAATGCTTTTCTGCTTCTCCTCTGCAAAAAGAGAATGATGCGGTACATATAAATGAGAAAATGATCGAACTCGAATTCTCGTGCCTTGTATGAACACAAACAACCTAAAGTTTAAAGTACCTGTCAAACAATAGCGGAATGCGTATTGGTAGAAGTCTACGAAATTAGACGTCCTTCTAACCTTTTAAAGCAAAAGAAAACAATCAGTACGTCCTTTCAAGCAACCACATCATCCTAAGTTCCCGACGAAATGCATACCTCTTTCTCGAGTTCAGGGAGTGCCTTCTTCAATTTTTCAATTGTATCCACTCGTAACGCTTTCAGACCTCTTCGCCACTCTTCCTGTTGGACACAAATATTTCACTCTTAGGGTGCATTTGGTTGGTCAATAACCCCGGGGAAATGGTCAATTTTCCCGGGTTGATTTATTTTCCCCATGTTTGGATGCGGGTTGACTTCGGGAAAGTTTTCACGATAGGTCCACCATTTTTTCCATTTTCCTAGGGAAAATATCCCTTAGGGGGGCTAAGAGAAATCTTTCCCATGGAAAACTTCCCATGGGAAATTTTCCCCGGGCCTGGGATTCCAACCAAACACTCCCTTAAGTTTTAAGCTCCGCATAAAAATCGCAGATCCAGAAAATTTGTGCAAGAGAAACAAACTTTTGAACTTTGTCGAGTTACGTAAGCGAATATGAAACAAATTTGCGGGTTTTTACACAGAATTTTAAGTGGCAACCTCCTCTATCTTCCATGCTTGTCACCAAGGTTCAAGTCTTGGTGGAAGTAAAATATTTCCAATAGGTGGAAATCGTGGGATTGATACAAAATACTGCGCATAAGAAACAATATTTTTTACCTGAGTGAAGTAGCCTTGCTTTTCTGCTTGCATTTTCCTGTCGTACGCGACATTGAATAAAATGAGAGAATATCCAAATAGTAATGAATTCATAAGGTAAGCAAAGAGCTGCAGAATGAGTAAAAAATTAGTGACAATAAACAATGCTTACCATGCAAGCATTAATATTCTCACATCTGTATGATCTACTTCCATGTCGGAGCATAGTGTCTCTATGCCTTCAGGACTGTTACATAAAATGAAGATTCGTGTTAATTTCATATGTAGGTAAACGTAAAAAGGAGATTGTCGAAGAACTAAACACAGACTTTGGTACAAAGAGAAGCTACTTTCATAACAGCAAAAGCTCAATCAGAATGTTTATTAGTCAACAGTAACAAAATTTAAAGCAACGCTATGAAGTATCAACAATGAAGTTTGGACTGTATCAAAGGATTTCTGTTTGGCATTGTCCAATATTTTCATTCTACTTCCGTATTTGATCGAGTCACCAGTTACAAAAATAAGTGGATTGGGCAATAAATATCCGAAAGAGGACAGTGACACATTTCCAAAGCTAATTCCCACGAGAAACCTCCAAATTAAGCTCACACACATATAGGTAGGTAATAAACTAAGGTTGTTAGAATAGGGATCCCATGGAGTAGTTAGGATCAAGGTTATTATAATCGGGATCCTAACTCAGATCCACGGGGTAGTTGGGATCGGAATTAACCCACGTATGATTGTGGATCGGAATGTAGATAGTAGAATCGCATCGAGGATTTTGGATCATGAAATCGTAGGATCATAGATCAGGATCGAGATTTTAATAACTATGTAATAAACCTGCTTACTAGACTCCAGTGAAATGGATAACTATGTCCCAAAACCATCTATGAATGATGAAATGATTGAATGGTTAACTTAGAACAATCTACATGATCATTCTTAGCAAGCATTATATTAAAGAAAAGTTTTCAATTTTGCGAGCCAAGGATAAGATGAATTTCTTCATCTTCCTAAAGTTGCCAAGTCGATGACCGAATAAAAACAGTTGCATGCAAACTGAAGAACAGTCCTCCTTTGCTCCAAAGAAAAGGCAGAGAGACCTAGCAGCACCACTTTGTACTTGAAACCAAAAAGAACCCCAAAACAAGGGCTACGTGTATCAACCCGCCCATGCAATATCTGAAAGAAAAGCAAGAAATAAGTGTATCGGGATAATTATCTAAGCTAGGAAACGCCTATGCTCTCTTCACTACACCAGTTGAACTCGATAACGAGGGGAAAAAGAGGAAAAGAAAACTACAACAGATAAGTGCGAAATATCCAAGTCGAACGCAAGAAATCATAATCCCTTTATGTCATAATTTGCACATGCAATCGGAAAACTTAAGTCTCAATGCCAATATACATGATTAGAAATAGATTTCATTTGAAAATAAATCTATCATGAGATGCAGGCTGAACACATACCAAAAAAGCAATTTATGTTACGAAGATAACTGTACGCATCACCCTAAAACATACAGCGCATACTTACTCAATCAAGCCTGATGATCTATTGGCATAGGTGTAGAACAACTGATCGATTCTCTCCAGCTCCTTGGAACTTGCTTTAGTAGAAGCTGAGATAATGACATATATAAAAGGTAGAACAATCAGCAAAATGAAACAACATTTAATGTAGCATTGTTTTCCTTCATGTTGATGTCCAAAATCTGGATGGTCGAAAAGGTTCTCATTTTCAACTTATACTGTAATAGACTAAAGTTAAATGTCTCGTTAAACCCCTTCTGCTTCTTTTCCATGAATTAGAAAGCGAACAATTTTTAAACCTTGGTTCAATTTGAACCAGTCCCTCTAAATTGCAAACTTTAGGGGTAAGACCGCTACATCTGACGCCCCCATACCTTGTCATGTGGTGGGATTTTGGAGTATTTGGTTTCGGTTTTACTGTTTCCCTTTATGCTTAAAAGAAAAAGTACATGCTACAAGATAATTAACACCTGATGAACCGACACGATCCTAATTCCTGAAAGCATTGTATGCTCATCAACCAATCTATCCATGAATAGCACAATTATGGTTATAATTCCCCATCAACAATGAACCGACACGAATGCCGTTCAAATTACAAGTTTAATGTACAACTTCTCTTCCTAGATGAGGATATGTGCAAACATATTGTATCTCTTGATTCACCATCAACTCAAACCAATCAAAATCAGGAAAAAGAAGAAAAGTGTTCTCTCTTGCCCCTCTTCTTAATTGCATTCTTCATGCATCTCCCCCGGGGTTTAGACACAATGTTTTCCAAATTTCTATTATCCGAACCCAGTTTAGACACGAATTTATGTGAGTCCGACCTGGAAAATGTTCCAAAAAGATGGGTATCAGACATCAAATTTTCGTCCAATATCTGATTCGCCCGAACCCGGATTGACCCGAACGCGAATTTTTGACAGCCCTACTGGTGAAGCTAAGTATGACTAACAAAACTGCAAAAATAAGGCGCAAAATACGGCAATCATGGTAAAAAGGCAGCAACTTTATGCATCCTACAAAATCCCAATTTCCCAATTCTCCAGAAAATCCCTAGATCCAAACCAAACTTGCAGACCCAAAAGCACAACACGAATTGAACCCAAGTAATTCACCCATCAACAATCGTCGCTAAAATTGACGATTTCCCTGATGAATCAGACTAACGAAAACATAGAAATCTGGGCACGAAGAACAAGAACGTCGAAATTGAAATCGAAACAAGAAGAATTGAAAAAGGTGAGAAATTTATGATAGTTACCGGAGCGGAAGAGATCGCCAGAGGCGGTGAGACCGGTAGAATTTGATTGCCCCGTTTTCTTAGATGAAGCGCGTGGCATCCTTCGACGGAAAATGGAAAAAGGAATCGATGCGACCCGACCCGACCCGATAACCCCTTTGTTAGTGATGGTGTTCTTCGTTGAGAGCTGGGAAGAGGTAAGAAAAGGGGGGAGAAGGTTTTGTTTATGGGGCAAGGAAAGAAGGAGAAGGAAGAAGGTTTGATTATTAGATGGGGAAGATTGGGAGCAAGCAAGTGGAGTAGTTTTTCTGTGTGGGAAAAATTGAGGGTGGAAATCAGAGAGAAGGGTGATTGTTTCTGATTGGATGAAAGAGGTCACACTCACACACGCATGGGGAACAACAAGCAAGTGGAATTCACAAAAATTTGGGGTTTGGGTAAATTTGAGGCTTTGTTTTTCGTCTAGGTATAGATATACTCTCAACTTATTTAAATTTATCCAAACTTATCTAAATCTAATACAATTTCCCAAAAAAAAATCATAACTTATACTACCTCCGTTTTGTTTCATTTGTCGCCTAGGGAATTGTGGCAAAAACTTTGACCGTTAATATCTTAATTTGTATAATGATTCACCAGACAAAATTGATATCATTATATTCGTAATAAAAAATACTATTAAAAAAGTATAATATTATATTTTTCTATAAAAGTTTTATATTAGAAATTATTGATTAAAAATTGACACTAAAAACCGTAAATGACAGATAAAAAAGAACGGAGGGAGTACTAACTTTTCTCAACTTATCCTAACTTATCAATCCAAACTTGAAAATAACTTAACCAAATAACAGGGTTTGAGTTCGGATAAATTTGATATCGGATGAATATTTGATGTCTAATACTCGGATTTTTCTATTGGCAGATCCCATACTTAGTCAATGGTGCCACAACCACCGGTAGCACAGAAAACAATAATAATTCAATATAATTTGTGATTAAAAATATGGGTTTTATGTGTATTTGATAAATGTAATAGTGTGTTGGTCACCTCTAATTAGAAGATCGAGATCTGTCACTGATTTTTTCGCTCTTTTTCGTGTCGAACTTGGGTTGAACAAATCGTATAAGCATAAATTCAGGTTTAAAGCAGGTTCGGACAATAGGAATTTGAAAAAAAAAGTTGTGTTTGAATTTTCGGTTTAATTGGCAAAATTCAGACGAAATTAAATTTTATGACCTTAGTCGACCTTTTTCGAGTATGACCAATTTGAATTATCAGGTTGGACAAATTTTTGTTGGCCCTACCCAGAACATTCTATGAATTACCAACCCTTGCCCATAAATTCTGGGAGGTGTCGGTGCCTCACATTTTTTTTTAAACTTATTGGCAGGGCACCCCTTTTTTTAATGCACTTCTGGGTAACATTATATTTAACTAATTGGCTGTTAGGCGATATTTAGGCGTAACTTCGCCTGAAAATTTAAAAAATCCATTTTACCCTTAAAATATTGAGTGAACTATCCATTATACCCTTAATTTGTCTGCTCTAAATATTGTGTATACTTCTATCTTCACTTCATTCCTCGACTACTCGACTATTCCTAAATTCTTCATTCGAAAACCTCAAAAAGTGACAATGGTAGTTGAATTTGTTATGGTAGAAGGTGGTCGGTTATTGTTATGACAAGTGGACGTCGTCGGAGCCTCGAATTGCGTGTGGAAACGGTTGCCGCATTTATTTTTTTCAAAAAAATTGTGAAATAAGTGTTATTTGTGGATGTAATTTGTGTTTCATCATATGAAAGATGTATGCATTGTGTGTATACTTTGCCCATGGTTGTTCTATATGCAAGTGATGATGGAATTTTGATTGTGTTTCCGAATATTGTAAAGGAGTTTATTGTAGACTATGAAGGTAGACAATGGTATATATTTGAGAAAGATTTGGATGGATACAACCATAATGAGTTGTACCCTGACATTAGACAAGCTTTTATCCAATATTTTTCAAAGTTTCTCAAGTATGCAGGATTGAATTGATATTTGTCCGGGAAGGAGAACGAAAAGTTTTATGTAATAAACTAATAGAATCTGAAATACATTTGTGGAGACATGGATGGAAATGAAGAAAATGAATAACTTTTCGATGGAGCTGGTTGAACTAACAGGGCGAGGGAAACTTCAACAAACAGTCGAGGACTTTAATAAAGAACAATAAGATGAAATAGTTGTTGAAGCTCGCGAGCTGACACTCAAGCCACCGAATGGGCTTTGATAAAACAATATATCTTACATGCAGTCGGAGCATGTGCTCCAGATGTTCGCGAGTAGTTAGCGTTGGCAATGTTTTGTCTGAACTGAATTACCCGAATTGTCCGACCTGGAAAAAACCGGGTCTGAACATAGATTTTTGGTATGAATTTTGATATTGACCGAATACTCGGGCATAAATTTTTTGTTTTCTATTGTCCGAACCCGATTTTAGCTTTGTCCAAATTGTTCAATCCGAAATAAAACCGGGTCCAGAATTGTATTTATCGTTCGAATTTCGACAATGACCAAATTTGTCCGACCCGAATCCGAATTTTTGCCAGCGCTACGAGTAGTCAATCATAATAATCTAAGTGAACAACTTAATAAATGTTGGTGAACAATCTAATATACGCCGGTGAACATTCGTAGTATATGAGATAAATACTGGGGGTGCACTTGATGAATTACATTAATAAACTTTTTTTTTTTTTTTTTTTTGGAGGGAAGACGTTAAGTTGACGCGAGTGAGGAAAAGCGTTAAATTGACGCGAGTAGAGTCGTAGACTTCCTCCTCCTATATAAATACATAAACAGTAAATTAAAATGAAATAATTGCAGTATTAGTCATCGGTATTACGCAACCCAGCCCCCTCCAAAACCCCATTTTTGAACTCCACAGCTCTCTCTCTCCCTCTCTCTCAGCTCTAATCCCTCTGCAACTTCGAATTCATTCCAAGCACAATTCGAAATCTTACAGTGATTAAGCTCAGGAATTGCTGCTACAATGTCTGCATTCGGATCAACGGCTGCTTCTAATGCCGGCCACAACCCTAACAAATCAGTCGAGGTACTACCTTTATCCAATCCATTTCGTTTCTTTGATCGTATTTTCTGCAATTTTTTTCCATATTTTTTTGTTTGCCGATGTGTTAGGGTTTGCATTGTGGTGAAAAACCTAGTTTGGATGTTCAACTGTTCGTCTTGTTGTTTCAATTTGGGTTGGTTTCTCTGCGGATACTTGTTCATCGCATTTGACGGAGAAATGAAGTGTTTTCCCCTTGTCTTGTTGGGGTGAATGCGAATCGTCTGTTATTTGCAAGTAGAGAAGCATTGCTATGTTGGAGATTCTTGATTGGTTTCGTCTGAGGTGAAGTTGTAATCTTTGATTTCGTTTTGAAGTTATGAACAAGAGAGATTGTTTGACATATAGCGAATGCAGCAAATCGATAGACCTAACTTTTGTAAGAACGTACTAGTATTTTTTTAAAGGAAACTTTTGCTAAAGGAATATGAAACACCATGTCAAATTATGAAATGAGTTATGAAACAAAATAGCGGAGAAAGGCTGGAGAACCTTTGGCAATGTAATTTAAGAACAATGTTTTTGAACTCCTTGCAAGAACTTGTTAAATAGCTCATAAGTTGTGTGATTTTGCATATACCTATCATGTTCTTCTGAATGTACTGATGTTGAGAATTGGTTAATTTTAGCAATTGCCGGTTGGCTTAGATGGGGTTTATGAAATACTCTTCTCTTTTGTGTTAATTATATTTTCTTTCATGTCTCACCCTTCTCTCTTCCGTTTGTGTGGTGTGGTGGTGTTGGTGGTAGTGTTGTAAGCGTCCATCATTGATGAGCATCAACATAGCCCCAAGAGCCACCCCCCCCACCCCCAAAAAAAATAAATAAATCGGTATTAGGGATATGCATAATTGTCAGTCTATGTTTGTGCAATGCTGACTTCTTTGTGAAATTGTTTAAATGTTCTCGTGCAGGTGGTTAGTCCTCCGGGGGACTCTGTTTCCAGCCTTTGTTTTAGTCCTAAGGCGAATATCCTTGTTGCCACATCTTGGGATAACCAGGTACGCTCTACTGGGTGCCAATGTTGAACATGCGGTGATTCTTATTTCTAACCTGGACACACAATAGTTCTTTTGACATTGAGTGCGTCACCAAAACAATGTGGATAAAAACCTTTCTAGTTTCAAGGGGGAATTAGTGAAATCAGAGATTTGTGTTCTTCTGTATCGAAGGCAGCGTTAGTTTTAGAAATCGCAACATATTGAGGTGCAAAGTATCCAGCAGCGAAGCCATGAATCTTCGTGTTTGTTATATAAGTGGAAGTTTCTGTCCTCCTGAGTTCTGAGTATTATATACTATAATTATGCCCCTTTAGGCGGTGTAGTCTAAAGCTTCACATTTGCAATAAATTGCTAACGAAGCCATCATGTTCTTTGAAATCACTTCATTTTTGTTTTATTTGTATGTTTTTTTTCCCGAACAAATACTTTCTTTACTTTTAAATCAGAAGCTCTTAGAATGTTTTGGTGTTAGAATAATGGAGCCTCTTTGGACCGGTAAAAATGTGAAATGAAGGCTGTACTACACATAGGTTTCAATAATTTTGGGGAGAGATGTCCATAGAGTTGTTTGGTGTTGACTATATATTCATTTTATCCTCTCAACTTTTTCTATAAATGGTCCTTATTGTCTAGATTGTAATATATGGATGCCACAAAGGTGTTGCTAATGGAGCCATAAACATTCTTATTTTCTTTAAAAAGATACTCAGGAGTCAAGACATCTTAAGAGAGATTGATAAGTGAATGCTAATAGACTCAGTTTCTAGGTTGTTTGAAAAACCCCCTACCTATTGATGAATAGTGTTACTATATGCTCCTAGTGAAAAAGAAATGTGAAAAGTTATTTTCTTGTGTTTCCTTCTAATTCGTTCTCCTCAACCTTAAAACATAAACAGTCACAACTTCTACTTTTGTCTCTAATACATTCACGTGGGAATGATTTTCATGCTAAGAAAATATGACCATATGAAGTGTGCCTTGCGTCCAAAAGGCTTGCCCCTTCGGATTGGAGCCTGTACCTAGGCTCCGGGATGCCTCTGCCCCTTTTTGTGCCTTGGAATTTTTTAATCTAATGTCCGTGTTGTATTGATTGAATCTTACGATTATATTGCAGGTTAGATGTTGGGAAATAACAAGGAATGGAATGACTATGGGTAGTGTTCCAAAAGCATCAATCTCACATGATCAACCGGTAACTGCCATCAAAGTCTTTAGTGGACAAATCCTCTTGGTGATATTAATCTAACTAATACGAGTTTTGTTTTTCTTTGGTTATTATTGTATATTATATGAAGGTCTTATGTTCAGCTTGGAAAGATGATGGGACCACAGTCTTTTCTGGAGGATGTGACAAGCAAGTCAAGATGTGGCCGTTGTTGTCTGGTGGCCAACCAGTGACTGTAGCTATGCATGATGCGCCTATAAAAGAGGTTGCATGGATCCCCGAGATGAATCTCTTAGCCACAGGAAGCTGGGACAAGACTCTAAAGTAATCTTTCATGTTTTTTTGTGCTGATTTCTTGAAGGACCATTTATATTCGTGTAGTATAGTTTTTATTATGGAGAGTTACTGGTTTTTGCTGCTTATATGCCTCATTTTATACGATGCCAGTGATTGTTGGTTAACAAAACAGTTGCAGTCCTGCTGGTGAAGTTGGACTGTTGACCATTTAAAGGGGAATGTTGTCTGTAAGGCTAGGTGGGATTATTTGCAATTCATCTGCTCCCATGAAATACGCTAGAACACCCCCCTTCTTGCGGGAAGGAATGGTGCCTGTTTTTTTTATCTCGAATAATCCATAATTTTGTGCTTGTTGGTTGCCTTTCTCTCTTTAACACACTGGCCATCTTCTTTAGTACCCTGTTCAGTGAATTCTATTTTCTTCTTATCTTCAGGACTTGATTTCTTTGTTCAGTGATTTACTAATATGCCTTGGTTGTATAAGGTACTGGGACACAAGACAGTCAACTCCGGTGCACACGCAACAGCTGCCTGACCGTTGCTATTCTATGACCGTGCTACATCCACTTATGGTTGTAGGCACAGCAGATCGAAACCTTGTTGTTTTTAATTTGCAGAATCCTCAGGTAAAGTCCGCATGTTTGATTTTTGTTTTCCTTTTATTGTCTTGCTGTTGCAAAATGGGCTAGAGGAAGTTTCTTCCCTATCTCAAACTTTGAACTTTAAAAAAAAAAATTAAGAGCAGGGAATCTTCTCTCATTAGACTTCTACTCCTGTCTTAATCATTTTGTACCTGCAGACTGAATTCAAAAGGATCACGTCACCCTTGAAATATCAAACAAGATGTGTTGCTGCCTTTCCCGATAAGCAGGGATTCTTGGTATGGATCACATTTCATTAAACAATCTCCAATCTCCTTTTTTCTTTTTCATGTATAAATCCCGCTTGGTTTAAGTGAAAGAGGCCCTGGTCTTCTTTGGGCATCAAGTTCAGCCACCTTGCCTTCGACAAAATTTTCAGTTTTAGATAATAGGATACTGAAGCAATCTGTGCCACAAGATTGTCATCTGTCATTCTCTAGCATGAGAATTTTGTTGAACAATCATAAGCTTTTACTTACCCTGTTTAAGGCTAATCTATTAATGCCTGACTGAAGTTTGGTTGGTAGTGGATAGTATCTGAACTGATTTTATTGTGTGGATGCATTGTTTTCTTCCTTCCAGGTCGGCTCAATTGAGGGAAGGGTAGGTGTACATCATCTGGATGATGCCCAACAAAGCAAGAACTTTACCTTCAAATGTCATAGAGATGGCAATGATATATACTCGGTCAATTCTATAAACTTCCACCCTGTAAGTATTACATACTATTCTTTCTTGTATGGATAGCAATGACATACTCTTATCCTGTGGGTATTGATATTCTTCTGCATGTTAAATGCATTTGCTTATTTTGATGTCCGATGCTTGTTACGCGCCTTTGGCATTGGTTGGTTAGAGAGCTACTGTTGTTGCTGTTTGCTCTCTATCTGATGACTCTGATTCATGTAACAACCTTCAGTTTTCTACTAGAAATTATTCCATCTAAACCTTATCATTGTGCAACTTTTGTGGCATTGTAGGTGCACCATACGTTTGCTACAGCAGGGTCTGATGGTGCTTTTAACTTTTGGGACAAGGATAGCAAGCAGCGTCTCAAGGTGAGTTTACATATGATTTCACCTTACTTGTCACCGTGATGCATGAAATTCACCTTAAATGTGGTACACCGTTCTCTTATGGGCTTTGTAGATAAATCAGTTTGGAGAGTGAAAAGGCATAGTTTCACTTTTTCACACTTCTTTTGGGGACACCCCTTGGTGTCTTAATTAATGTACTCTTTGATTACTTATCAAAATAAAAAAGTTGTAGGCTGCTTTTATGGAAGATTAACACAGAAGCTAAAGTTGTAAATGTTTTTCTTTGTGAAAGTAAAGTGTAATGTGTCTTGGAGGCACTGTCCTGGTTTAGCTTGCAAAGTTAAACTCCTCTTCTGTTCTTTTTGGAGTATAAAAGGTGTTAACAGAGCTAGGTTTCTGTTGAAATGTGTTAAATGCAAAGAGTGGTTCTGGCATTTATGATACCCTTCTTGAAATGGACCAAAAGAAAAGTCAGGTTGATAAATGCCAAGATTGTGCATTTCATCGCCACATGTTACATTAGCATGAATCTCTAAATTAGAATACACAAGTTGTGTGCAATTATAGTCTAGTGTATTCAGGGTGTATTATTTGATGGAAATGGACTGTTTCCCTCTAGCTATTTTTCTATATCTAATGTTCCGTTTAGTTTGGTGTTATTTTTCTGTGATTTCATGTTATTGTTTCTACGATTGTCGGCAAAGGGGCAACTGAATCAATTTTATAAGTCATGGTACAAAAGGGAGAGCATATCAAGGGAGAGCCGGAGAGGCCCTTGGACTTTGTTAATCTACCCTCCGAAGACACAAGTGTGCTGTGTGTTTATACCTTCATATGAGTCTTGCTTTTAGTTTTGCCATTTAACAAAACTATGTACATTTTTATTCACTCAGCAGCTTCTGTTTTTGTGTTCGAATTGTTCCAATTATATTTCAATTCCCATCAGCCTCTTCAAAATTTTATTTTGTGATGCTCATAAGTATAATAACTGCATATGCTTTTATGTTTTGGATCACTGATCTTTATATGATGTCAGTTATTGCCACGCTTATGGTTGATTGGCATATTTTTTCTTTCAGGCAATGTCAAGGTGCAACCAGCCGGTTTCTAGCAGTGCTTTCAACAATGACGGTTCTATCTTTGCATATTCGGTCAGCCTTTCGACTCTTTTATCTGGATTTTAATGTCTGTTTCTCACTTTCTTACTGAATTGCTTCGTTATCTTTTTTCCAATATCACGCATATCATCTGGCAGTCTGGCATATCACATGATGTAGTTTGAAATTTTGAATCATATGTATTTCTTTTCGGATCCTCTCTCTGAGAAATGCATTACAATATTGGGCTTCACACTTCAAATCCTTTTCTGCTGTCCTGCTCTTCAGAAATTACATCACTGCTTTGATGGCAAGTCTTGTTCTTACAACCAAAAAAAGCCAATTCTTACTATAATATTGGAAGATTGAAATGACTATTTTTACTTGTGTCCCTTTCCAATGTTGTGTTGCTCTGGGTGGCCCGTTTACCTTCCGTCGCATTAAGTAGGTCCATTATCATAACCAAACGAAACCATCAGTCTTGGTCTAAGCTTTCAATCAAAGTTCAAGACTCATCCTCTGATCATGACTAGAATTTAGAGTGTTCTCTGAACGGTGGAGATAATTTCCGGTGCATAGGACCTGTACTGACCTGAGTAATGTGCTGAATTTTCTGGGCTAAAAGTTGGGTAAGGTTGGATAACTTCAGGTAAAGCTAGAAAAGTTGGGTGTTGATAATACGGGTAAAAATGGGTGAATTTGGGTTATAGTACAGTAACTAAAATAACTTGTAATTTTGTGAAGTCAGTATTTTCATGATAATTGTGCTCAGCTATCAATGTCATGCTGAGAATTTAGTGATGAGCCTCTAAACTAACTTTGCCTGCATTTCAACAGGTGTGCTATGACTGGAGCAAAGGTGCAGAAAATCACAATCCTGCCACAGCAAAGAACTACATTCTATTGCACTTAACACAGGTAACATTTGGATAAACAGATTGGTTTTTAACTCGTTTTCTGTACCGTACCATTCTTAAGAATCTAGATAAATCGAAGATTCACCATTGGTCCGTGATTCTCTTTCCAGGAATCTGAGGTGAAAGCTAAGCCACGAGCAAACAGTGGAAGGAAATAGAGGCTACTATTGCTCGTAGATATTCTTTTCTTCCTTTGAGGACTGATCATAGATCGTAGTAAACGTAGAATACACAACATTGACAGACAAGCATTCGTTCTTGGAGGTCCTGCTTGGCTTGAGTTGCATTTCGTGGCCATATCTGATGGTTCTTGAATCGGCATGAAAGATTGCTTTCGTCAACATTCGTTTGTTGTCGGGAAACTGGCGAAATTTGGACTCAGTTTGACAATGAATGGTACCGCAAATAGTGTGTTTTTCTTGACAAGCAGGTTCCTATGCTTTTGTCTTTCTACCTTTGATTTCCTTTGTTTGGATTCACCTATGATGTGTTCCTTTATGTCGATGTTAGATGGCTTTATCACATGGAATTAATTTTGGTCTCTTGTTCAACTTTAGCAAGGGTAAATGCAGTCCCTTTTTTGCATTCGAAATCATGGGCATTTGTTATTAGAATCGAGTTAATATTCGCTCGTAGAAGTTTGAAGTTTGATGTATTCTGTTGTAGTTGTGCTTTGATTATTATTGATGTATTTTGTTGTAGCTGTTGATCTGTTGTACTTTGTTGTTTATGCAATTTTGTTCCGAAATCTTTAGTACAATTTAGACTTTGAACAATTGGAAAAAAGAAGTTTGAAATTGTTTCTTCAGTCTCATATTTTTTTCAAGTCATTAAATGTAAAGACCTTGTTATAGGAAAACAAATGAACCTTACTATTCGAAAGCAAATAAACTACATTGGGAGCATTTGGTAGGAAAATTTGTCTTAGCCCCCTCTTCAGTCTTCCCTAAGGAAAATTTTGCCGACGAAAAATGTAGGAAATGGTAACCCCTCCTAAAGTTTTTCTTACATTCAAATATAGGGAAAATAACTCAACTTGAGAAAATTGACCATTTCCTATGGTTTTTGATCAATCAAACTCACCCTTAAATTGGTCTTTTGTTGATTTACAAGGATATTTCTTATATTATACATGTTATTATATGTTTAATTTAAGAATGATTGGGGTTGTGAAAAGGCATGTTAGTGACCACTTGGCACCAAAGAGAAAAAGTAAGCTAGGTGGTATATATTGATGTGAATTATATGATGACGAATTGAGTACTCAATCAAGAAAATATATTAGCAATGAAAGCTTTGTCAATTCAAAATGAAAAAAGCTTTGTCTATAATGATACCCCACAAGGCATGCGCAATCCTTAAACGTACCATTTTAATCAATAATTTACGCAAACACTCATGGAAAACATAAAACAAAAAACAAGAGACAAACTTAGCAACAAGGTCAAATATAGGCTAAGTAGTGAGTAGCAACTATCATACACAAATTAAAGTATGTGTGCGCTCTAATGATGGGGTTCAAAATTACTCCGTTTAATATTATTTGTTATCTTTGAAAATTATTTAGTTAAATTTAGAATATTTTGATCATAAATTTCTCAGACCCCATTCTTTTATACAGTTGGTTGCAGTGTGGTAATGGTTCGGTGCGGTGAAATTTGAAAAAAAGTGGTGAGTTGTGATAGGTCGGGTAAGTTAAGAGAGAGAATGTGAAAAGTGGAGGAGAAAAGTGAGAAGAGAGAAAAATTAAAAAATATATTGGTTACAGCATAAAAGAACGGAACCTCAATAGTCATAATGATTTACGGAGTATTAAATAAAATTATTGTCATTAGACTAGTAACGAAAAATACTATCATAAAAGTATAATTATTAATAACATATTATATAAGAAAGTATCAATCAAAGAGTGACATTAAAGACTGTGACAGTCAACAAATAGACAAATAATATAGAACGGAGGGAGTACGTTCTTAAAAAACATAAATCAAATTGACTGGTCCGCAAAAGACTTGGTTGCCTTTTGGACGTTTGCATGGGACATCATCATCATAAGATCTTTGTTTTTCCTCCATGGGGATATAAATTCCATGTTCATAATGTTTATACCTTGTGTCTTGTCATTGTTGTTTTTAGAGATATAAGTATAAATGAAATGAAGCCCGTTTACATGTATAAGTAAAGGCCATATTGATTTTTGAATTTATTTGAAACAAAACATAACAATTTCACCAGAAAATTATGACACTTGCAATAATTATAGATACAAAATGTAAATATGAAATTCAATTTTCGAATAATCAATACTAATCTTATTGATGTTCGACTCCGATTTCTTCGATGACTCATTAACTCTATATTTTTCTTCGATGATCTGTATCTTTACCATTAATGGAGAGCCGCACTATCCCAAGGAATTACAAAAAATGGTATATGAGACAAAGGGAGTAGTCCTATAAAAAGTTGAGGTTAGAGTATGATTGAGTAAATCCCAAGGAAGGAACAATTCCCCTTGAAAAAGCATAGGAGCTTAGCTAGCTACCACCACAAGACTACAAGAGTGAGTGATGTGTTTCAGAAATATCCCAGCTTCTACATTTGACTTCACATTTTCTCACTCAAAAACACACTTTGTCCCTGAAAATGTTGCACTACCACATCACTCCCCTTCCTCAAAAGAATTGAATTTTTCTTTTGTGGGGAAGAACTTAATTAATCTCCCAACTTTAATACTAAAATGATAATAAATAACGTTTTGAGTCAGTGTCCCAATTTTATTTAGATTTAAGTTTTGAAAATAAATTTTAGTAATAAAATACCTTACACGATTCCAAAAAAAACAATCAAATCAAAGTTAAAATTTTAGTAATAAATTACTTTTATCCCACCACTAATTAAACTATCATAGATTTCATCCTTACCTTTCCTTTCCTTACATTACCAAACTTAATTTAATCCTACCACTCTAAAGAACAAAACCTTAAATATGATGATATTTGGCTATAAAAAAGAAACTTAGCACAAGCAATAATTCTTAACTTCTAATTTTGTTTTTGTTTTGTTTTCCTTGAGTTGGCGTTGGCAATTAATATTTAATACTCCAAATTACATTTGACACCTTTAATTAGAATTTAGAAATAATTAAAGACAAGTAAACTAAAATGTTATATATATGGTGTTTGTCAACATATAGGATGCTGGAAATGGAGCAGCCAGGTCCATGTGCTGTGATGCAGCATATCATGTCATCCCAAGCAGAATGAACATGCACTTTTGTCAACTTATACATTTTGTTGTTTGCTAATTGCTTGCATAATACTCCTATCAAACAATCATCCATAAAATCGCACAAAAAAATAAGATGCATGTGAGAGTGACCTAATTTCCCATGTGTCCACATTTATGAGTAGATTAAATGAATATCAGAAAATGTTTACAGTTTGTTTTCTTTTTGGGTGATACACAAGCTTTGTCTTAATAATATGTGATAAAGTAATATGGATATATTTATATGTAACGCTCTGACCCCTTTCGGATCATGAACGTTACTCCCACATATCACAATGTGTCCTTTAAGCGTGTTTCTGGCCTCCCTCACACGTAACCTATGAAAACTTTCAACACCCACTTCTAAAGGAAAGTACACCTTAGCTAATTATATAAGTAGTTATTTCAATCTTTTTAAAACACACGACTTTCAATCATGTATTTGGAATATTACAACAATATGTGTTTGAGAACACATTATATTACCAACGAATGACAAGTGTTTTTCCTTGTGTGGATCCTATTTCAAGGGGAACTTGATGAGTCGATCCGCCTACACGTCTTGCTTTTACTGCTATATCGGGACACATGCGGTTATGTTTTTTGTTATTTAAAAAAATTGATTTAGTTCATGTGTGCACCTAGCTAAAACATAAAATTATAAGAATTTCTATTTAAGTATATAAGAAATAGGAGACTACAAGTGGAATTTTTTACATCATTTAATTCACCACCAGTTTAACTCTTCAATTTAGGTCATGTTCTTTGGTTAGATTGGATATAACTCTCCCAATTTATTCTAACTTATCCAAACTTATCTAAATCTAACACAATACCCCAAAAATACATCCACTATAAAAACACAGTTTCCCAAAAAAACATTATTACTTATCCTAACTTATCCCAACTTATCATACAAATTTGAAAATAACTCAACCAAAGAATATGGCTAACATACTAATATTCACACATAAACTAAACACTTTTAACTAACAAAATATCTAGCTTCAAAATATATAAAATTAAACATATTGCTGATACATAAGTTCACAATGTAATAGGGCACATTATCATGCCACAATGACTGCAAAATGCATGCAAGATTTGGGAAGTTAGGTCAAAAATAGCTGCTAAAAATAGAAAATTCATGGGAAGAACATGACAGAATGTATGTATGTGTGGGAGAGAGGGGAGGCATATGGGGTCATGTATGAATTGAGGGCTAACACAGGTGATAATAGATAATAAATGCATGGGTTAATTATCACTTATCACCATACATATGTATATGTATGATGTATCACTATCAGTGTCACTATCATTGTCCTCATTTAAGAAGAATGCATGTGGTGGGTATTTCCTTAAGTCAGTAATATAATTAACACCAATCTTGCCTCATGTTATGTCATCCATTTCCTCTTGTCCACAATTCATCCTCTTGTGGCTATTCACAAACCTTGCATGCACACTACCATGTTTTTTCATCTTTTATATCCTTACTATTTCCTTCTAGAAAGTAGAAACAACATTTTCTACAACAACAATGTTTAATTAACTAGCGTTTGAATATGTTCAATTAACTAGTGTGGATTTTGGTTAGGGAGAGTTTGGTATGAATTTCAGAGAAAAATTTCTATGAAAAGTTTTTCATAGAAAGATTTCCCTGGAAAAATTCCCTTATCCCTCCTCCCTAAGAAAAATTTTTTCAAGGAAAACTTTGAAAATTGTGACCCCTTGTAAATTTTTTCCCAAGGTCAATATACTATCAAACATGAGGAAAATAAGTGAACTTAGGAAAATTAACTATTTCTCCAAAGTTTTTGACCAACCAAATGTACCTTAAAGGAAATTTTTCCTAAGAAAACTTTAAAAATGGTGACCCCCTTGTAAAATGTTCATTATTTTTCCCTAAGGAAATTTTAAAGTTTACTAGACGGTGCTGAAATCAAAGAAAAAAGTTCATTATTTTTCCTTAGGTGGCAATATATTAATAACTTATAACTAAATGAATATATCGATATAAAACAATTTAATTAATGGAAATAAAACATCACCAATTAATTTAGTTGATTAGAGGAAAATCTGTTCAAATCAAAGATACACTCACTATAAAAGAAAAAACATATCATTTCTTCATGACCTTGTCATTTATTGAATTTATGTTACATAAAGTTAATCACACCTACAAAATCTTGGACAACAAATTGTGTACATATGGCATCTTGCATATAGGATCTTGGATACAATGTTCCCAAACATATATTTGCTTGTTCTAGATGAATTATTAAATGAACTTAATTATTGTTTTGTTTAGGTTTTATATACACATTCAAATAATTGCATGTTCTTCCTTGACTAAATAATTGTCCTTTCCTGTGGAGGGGGCAATACATGTTCCTATGTTAGCCCTAGATCCAACAATTCACTGATTTTGGTCATAAAAGATTTAGCTAAAAACAAACAAAGATTAACAAAATTAAAGCAGCATATAATCCCATTTACAAAAGTTGGTACTGATTATGATTGCCTGCATAATAAAGTTTGATCATCAACTATTATCATGCATGAAAGTAGAGAGAGAAAGTTAGTGAGAGAAAGGTGAAACCTTTAATGGCCCCACTTTGTATTTTTTTTTCTGATTATTGAAAATCAAAAGACTTGAAAGATCACAGAGTACTGCAAATCACATAGCAAAACAACAAACAACTAGTTCCAAAAGAAAAAAGTTACATCCAAATACTGCTAAACATAAATAGCACAACAAGGACGATCGCACATGCGACAACCAAAAACCATCACAACTCAATCATGCTGATAAAAGATCAATACTTCAGTTTGATGGATCATCGAGGACTCGCACGTCTAAATTATTGCCAATAATCACAATCATTCGATCTATTTTAGCATTAATATCATCAAGGTTGTCTACTTCCAAACTGTTCGCATGTTTAACCTTCTGACCATCCTTTTAGTCACGAAGAGCTCTACAAGTTGCTTCTCTGACGAGTTCCCACTTATATGGCCCCACTTTGTATTGATTAGAAGGTTGCAAACAGCAAAGGGTTGGCTACAAAATCCCCCCTCCCCCACAACCCTCCCTCCATCCCACTCCAAAACACACTTTCAATTCTCTTGCTCTAATTCTTCACTGAGGCATTTAGTCGAACATTTTGTGTGCACTCTTGGGTACACTCCTTCTTCACCGGGGCATTTCGTCGAACAGTTAGCGGGCATTCTCGAGTAACTTTTCCCAGTTTTTCTTCACTGGGGCATTTCGTCGAACACTTGGTGCTCTTCCATGGCGAGGCCACAGCAGCGTTACAGAGGTGTTCGACAGAGACATTGGGGCTCTTGGGTCTCCGAAATTCGACACCCTTTGCTGTAATTCTTCAACCCTTTTTCAGTTTTCACAAATTCATCATGATCATCATCATCATCCTGACTGAATCGAAACGTTTCTTTTGCAGGAAAACGAGGATATGGCTGGGGACGTTCGAAACAGCAGAGGATGCAGCGAGAGCCTACGATGAAGCAGCCAGGCTAATGTGTGGGCCCCGAGCCAAGACGAACTTTCCGTACAGTGGGTCCCACTCTCCTTCTTCTTCTTCCAAATTTCTGTCGTCAACCCTAGCAGCGAAATTACAGAAATGCCAGCTTCAGGCAGCTCTTCAACTGAGAAACAAGAACAACGAAATTATGGCCAAGAATGCCCTCAAACAACAGCCCACAATGGACTACAGTCCCCGGGGCAAAATGGTCAATGACAGAGAACCGAGGGGGCCCAGTACGCCGGAAAACTCGTCGGAAAGTATGGCGGGGTGGCGGAGGAGGGAGGAGGAGGAAAGCCCGCCATTGTTGCTTGAGGACGATCATGTACATATTCAGCAAATGATAGAGGAGTTACTTGATTATGGATACTTTGAGCTTTGCTATAAAGAAAATAATAATAATTAGCTATATTAATTACCTTCTAATATGGTCATCATTAACACTACCTTATACAGTAATAATAATTAAGTTTATCTATTTGCATCATCATAGTGAAAAATCTCTCCTTGGCTTTTTTCATATAGCAAACATCATTGCAGTTATAAAAAAATAATAAGATAAACAGTTTTGCTAATCGTCACCTTAGGGGCGATGGTTAAGGAAGAATCTTATTTACTTTTTTTATTTTTTATATCATTTATGTTTAATTTTAGATACATATTAAATATTAAAAAGGGAAACAATCCCCTTAATTTTAGATGTATATTACTCTCATATCATATATATTGAATTTTAGATTGGAAACGTCTCATTGTTTGAAAAAAAAAATCAAACAATCTTTCATGGCTAACCAAAACTATTGAGAAATACAGTTTACCCCTTCAACTTCTCCAACTCATCTATTGTCCTCAATCCAACTACGACATGTTGTTGTTGGATTATTGAGTTAATTTAAAAACAGAAAAACGTTTATGGGTCAATTTCTTACCAATTGAAACGATTTGTTAGTCAAGTAATGAAATTAAAGAAATTTTTTTCTGAGTTTGATCCTCTGAATCCTTGATTATTATTGCTTCATTCATGGTATCACAACCCATTTCATATTTCCTCAATCTTTTTGTTGCTGCAAATTTTGTATTGACTTTTATTGAAACAAGATTAAACAACGTTGCATATTCAACGTTCTAATCTCAAAGCATAATGCAAAGCATCACAATTCACAAACCTGTACATATCCATACTGGGATAAATTGCTATAGGATTTCTGAAACAAAAGATGTTGATGATTAACTTCATGTAAAATACGTATTTTCAGAAACAAAATATTCTGAATTAGAAAAGATAATTAGAAAAAGTGTATAGGTAATAGCAAGATTTTGACAGATTTGATTGCATAGTATAGTATATTTTTATTGCCAATCTAATCTATTATTATATATCTTTAATTATATGTGATACATATAAAAAATAAAAATAGATAAGATTCTTCTTTAACCATCGCCCCCAGGGCGACGATTAGCAAAACCGTAAAATAAAATGAGTCTATTTGGTTAGTAATTATGGCGATAATTTGCTGGGAGGTGCCATACATTCTTAAAAACTGACTCGCGGGGGACCACATTTTTTTAATGCACTCAAAGGGGACCAAGTCCTAAAAAAAATGGCTGCAAGGTGCCTTTCCGGCCATTTCTTACTGGAATCCGGTGACAGTTGGGTTTTGTGATAAAATTTTTGAATTGGCTATGTGGAGTTCCGAAACTACCCTCTATTGCCTCCAAATTTTTTCTTATATAACTGAACTCCCTGCTCCCTCTATTCCAAATGCTTCGTCGCTTCTTCAGATTTCTTCTTCTTCGTTCTTCTTCGTCCTTCTTCTTCTTCACTTCTTCTGTGTTCTTCGGTTTTCTTCTTCGTCTTCTTGGTTCTCATTGTTACGGTTGAAGGCAATTCGGCAGCAATGGCGAGGAGAATTCCTGGTAAGCTCCTTCATCTTCCTTCTTATTTGGTTGTTCGTCGTTGTTGTTCTGTGTTTGGGTTTGGATTGTGGGAAATTAGGGTTTTTTTTTCAGAAAATTTCATTCTTTCTCATTTTTGTTTGTCGGATTTTAGAAAAGTGTATAATTTGTTGTTGTAAAGCTGAGATTTTTGAGAATAACGGATTATACACTGTTTAATTAGGGTTTTGGTTGATGGAAAATTACTGGTTAATTAGGGTTTAGTATTGATTGTCGTGGATGGTTTGTTTGTAGAGGACACAAGGCGAATGGAGGGATTCAACAAAACCTTCAATTGGGTCAATGGCAAATTTGTTTGCGGACTTTGTGGTGCCGATGGTGTGCTGAAGGTGTCCAGGAGTGAGCAGAATCCTGGTCGTATCTATGGAAAATGCCCAACCATTGGATGTGCAAAATTTCTGGGGTGGCTCGACGAATGTGAGGATCCTCCAAGTGGGAAGGACAAGGGCATGAAGGCGAAGGCTGGGCCTAGTGTTGAACCTTCAATGCCTGGAGATGACAGTGCAGAGTTGCTGGAGCTGAAGGACAAGGTGGCAACTGCAATGATGATGGTCTATATGTGTAAGAAAGATGTTGGTGAGCTGATTATGTGCAACAACAACGCCACTGAAGAGCTAGCAACATTGAGGATGCAAATAGCTGCCTTGGTGATTGAAACAGGGGAGTCCAGGAAGGATATTGGTGAGTTGATGGAGAAGGTGTCTGTGCTGGTGGAGAAGGCCACTGAATTGAAGGAGGTTTGGGACAAGGTGCTTTGGACAATGATGATGTGTGGGATGGGAATTGGGACATTGGTTGCCATTGTGATGTTCTTGGTTGTCATTGTAATCTTTGTTTTCAAGTGATGGTTTGCACTTTGCTTGCTTTATTTTAGTGTTTAGGGTGTAGGTTGGATGGATGGCTGATGTAATGTAGTGGTTTGATGTATTTTGGTGGAAGGTAGCATTTGGCAGGAGGAGGAAGTAATATTTTGTACCCCTGCCATGTATTGTAGATGGATGGATGATGAAGTAGTGTACACCACTACTATGTATTTTGGAATCAAACCATTGAATGAATGAATGAAATGAAGTGTTTGAAGTCAAATTTAAAATATGTTCGAATCAATGGCTTGTTGGATAACAATGCAGATGTATGCATCACTTTGCACAAATGCATCACTTTGCACAAACAGTTGGGATGGGAATTGGGACATTGGTTGCCATTGTCATCCACCTAGCATACATCCATGTCTTCACATTTGAACATGGTTGGACTTTGTTTGTTCATGATCCTTAATGCAAATGACAGCAAGTGTATGTAATATAGGCGCACTGCACAGCAAGTGGATGCAAATGATGTCAAACCTGGTTACACATTTCCAAAATGATCAAAATCATACCATAAACAGGATCCATATATCCATACATATTTCAACAGCTTAATATGCATCCTTACAGCCACATATTTGTCTGCAAACATCCATAAAGTCATACAAAACCCTAAACCAAAATAAATAAAAGGTGAAACATCAACTAATGTTCAAACCCTAATCACTGACATGTTTATGCCCTAAACACTGAGATGTGCCAAACATGAACACTAACAACCAAGTATGACAAACACCAAAATAGTCTTCTTATACCAAAACACTGACAACTAAGCATACACTGCACCATATCAGCTTGATGGACCACTGGTGGTTGTTGCCTTCTTTCTCGCTGCATAATCCCTTTCTCTTGTTGCCTTTCCTTGGTTCAGTAGGAGCCCTATGACCTTCATCAGCAGTTGGAGTTGTCACCCTTCTCTTCTTTCTTTGATTGTTTCCCACATTTGCGTTGGATCCCCTGCTCCTCTTAGCCCCTGAAGCTTCTTTCTCCTTCACAGTGGGTAACGACCTTCCATTCTCATCCCTAACTTGGCCACAAGTTTTGTAGTTGTGTCCTGTCTCATCACATGTGGAGCATCTCTTGGTGCCATGCTTCTTCCCAATGTCCTTAGCTTTTTCAAGAACATCTCTGGCCTCTCTTCTTTTGTGCTTTTCAGGCCTGCCTTTCTTCTTCAATTCAAAAGGTGGATCAAGCAGCTTATGATCAGAGTCAGGCCACATGGTGTGATCATGTATTGGACAGATGAATGTGTCATACAACTTTCTATATTTCTCCACCATGAAACAAGGTGCAATGTAGTCCTCAACATTCAAGTTCTCATAGTGTATACACCTAGTTGCATGCTTACATGGAATGTCAGTTATCTGCCATTTGCAACAGGTGCAAGTGTGCTCGTTGAGGTCAACGTTGTGGTTCACACTCCCCTCCCATATGTCAAACAAACCCCTCCCAGCACTGGTGACTACACCACAACCCCTGGAGTCAATTATTGTTTTCCTCACTTTCTTGTCCACAAATGGTGTTATCCTACTTTCCCAACTACATCCCAATTTGTATCTCTTATCAAACCGATGGCCGATTACTTTCCTAATTTCTTCCAACATAGTAAGTAATGGCCTACCTCTATGTTTGATGATGGCATGGTTGAATGACTCTACGAAGTTGTTGGTGTTGTCATCACTCTTGAGGTTTTGGTCATATTTGAATCTGGCCCAGTTCTCAACTGGCTCCGCATCCTTCAACCAGTTGTATGCAGCTGCACTTTTCTCCTTGATCTTCTCCATTGCAGTCTTGAAAACATGCTCTGAGTATGCATTTGCAGCTATATAGAAGTGGAAGTGGAACCAAGCACCTGAGCAAGCATAGTTAGTCAACTTAATCTATACAATAGAACTGATTATTCCCGGGTGAAATGAATTCATTTTTCTACCTGGAAACTTGTTTGCAAAGTTTTTGTATAAGTGTAGGACACAAACCCTTCTCCTTGACTGAGAAAGAACTTGGCTAGAGCATTCTTGATTGACTGAGGAAAAAAAAAATTTTAAAAATTTGTAATAAATCCCCAAACAAATCACAACACAAACCATAAACATCATAAACAATTGATCAATAATTGAAAGTTTACAAAGTGTCAGCATTAGAACCTGGTGTCTGTCTGCCATGAATGTGTACTTGTGTGTTTCTTGGTGTGACTCTAATGCAACAGCCACTCCATTGACAAAGAATGACCATTCTTCATCATCTTCTATTGGGAATACTCCATAGGCCAGTGGGTATTGTCCATTATTACCACCTAAGCCAATGGCAGTCATCAAAACACCTTTGTAAGGCCCCTTCAAGAAACAAGCATCCAATCCAATCAATCCCCTACAGTTCTCCTTGAATGTTTTGATTGCAGAACCAATGCATATCATTATCCTCTTGAAAGTGGGATTCAGGGTAGGACCTCTATCAGTGAACTTAATGAAACATTTTGACCCTGGGTTTGCCTTAGTGAATTCCTCACAATATTGAGGTAGTTTCCTATACCCCTCATCATGATTACCAAAAAACTCCCCCTTCATCAACCTAACAGCTCTATAGCAAGTGTAATCAGACACAGCAACCCCAAATCTTTGAAAAATTAGTGCATGAACACCCTTGGCATCCATGTTTGGGTTTGCCATGAAGTCCTTCTTCAACTGCTTAGCAACCCAATGTTTACCAGCTCGATGATGGGTTGTTTTTTCATAGCATACATGCCCCCCTTTCACATACATAACCCTCCAAGTTACATTGTCTTGCATCACAGTTGTATGAATTCTGAAACTACACTTCTCATTTGCACATGTGTGAGTAAACCTTTCTTGTTGTTCTTCACCTTCTTCAAAACTATACCTCTCTGAATTGTGTAAGTCTTCATAACATCTAAGAATTGTTCCTTGGAAGTGAACAAATCCCCAGCTTTTATGTCCACTTTACCATCTTCACTTTCACCCAAATCAGTACATCGACTGCATAATTTGGCCATCTTACTCGCAATAACACCATTGTGTTGCAAGTCCATCCTCATCAACCACCACCTCACTCATCGCCTTCTCTCAACCTCCAATTCTCCATCACCTTCTAAACTGATTCCTCCACATCTTCATCAACCACATCATCATTGTCACTCACTCATCGCCTTCTTCATCTTCTGATGGAAAGAAATCTTCATCATCACTGTCATCATCATCCTCTAGCTGGCCTACCTCATTAGACCCCCCTTTGGCATTCTCATCATCCTCAAAGAAGACATCAATTTCAGGTATGTCTGGCCTTCCAATATCTTGCACTTCCTTTGGAACTAGACCACCAAACTGTTTTGATATGTTTTCAAGCATATTAGGATCAATCTCCATTGATTTCTTACCTTTTACAGTCTTCTTTTTGCAAGGAGTTGATTGGGGTGTAGGTAAGTCTGTCTCAGCTTCCTGTGTAGGTGATCCAGCTGAAACAGATCTTGTCACTGGCCTCCTTGGGGTTCCAGCTCCTGTGGATTTAGTTGGTGTTGTTGATCGAGCTGGTGGAGAAACATCTCTAGCTTTAGAGATTGGAATGGATGGGGTGACTGCTCTACCAGTGATTCCCTTTCTTGATCTAGCTGGTGAGCTAACAGTGGAGTGTGCATCTTTGGTTGGACCAGGACCACATTTATTGACCTCCCCCAAGTTATTGTTGATGTTGCTTCCATCATTAATGCTCACAGTTGGGCCAGTAGATGCAGACACTTGAGGCCCACCTGCTGCTTCTCCAGGCCCAACAACATGTTCTCCAGGCCCAACAACATCTTCTCCAGGCCCACATTTAGAAGCCATATACCCATTTTTTGTTGACCCAACTTCCTTTGCTTTGGCTGCCTTTGCTTCTCTGTGCAAAGTCCTTCTGAAAGGTAGCTTAGGTGGCCTACTACCAAACCTCTGGCCTTTGCTTGCAGATGGTGGCTTGTAGTTCACATTCTGGCTACCAATTTGGCTATGCTGAGTATCAACAGGGGTACATATCAATTCATCTGCCCATGCATTTGCTTGACTCAGGGACATTTCCACCAATATTTCTTCAGGTGGTGAAACCTCAATGCTTTCCACAGTTTGTTGCAGCTTCCCCTTACCAGCCAACTCAACCAATTCAACAGGAAATGTCTTCACTTGCTCCAACTTTGACCAAGCTCCCACAAATTTGTTCCAGTCAGTGTCAGTAATCAGAGGCATCTTCTTGTTCTCTAACCCAGGTAGGTACCAATTAATCCCAGCAAACTTAGGAAATTTCTCCATTTCTTGAATGAACCTCAGCTTAATGTCAACAAACAGTTCCTTCTGATTGTACTTGTCTAGGTCCTGCTCAGGTATGAAAAATCTTTTTGTATGGAATCTAACAATGAATGACTTCATTGAATCACCCTACACAACAGATTAAGCAACTAAAAATGAATAAACAGCAATTGATTACCATAAATTGCAAAAATTTATCCCTATAAAAATCAAATCTTTCGACACTTGAAATACCCAACACTGAACAAAGGTTTTTTGACAAATTTACTTTCAAACTTCAGTCAAATTACGAACTTCCATTAACAATAGTCGTCCCCATGAACAACAACTAATACCCAGTAAACCCTAAACAAATTTCGAACCCTAAACCAAATTTAAACCCTAACTACACTGTCAGTACACACAATTTCACTCACCATTGTTCTGCTCTGTTTCGACGATCAACGCAAGCCCTGGAGATCAGCACCACCTTTCCGACATCCAAGCAACCGTCGTCGAAGTTCGATCACCGTCCCAGCCAACTCCTTCCCTTGATGAAGAATTTCCAGATAGACTCGATCGAATAGGTTTGCTTGCAGTGGTAGTTGGCATGCATTGAAGAAGGTAAGTCGACAGGCCTTCACTTTTTTTGAGCGGGCAAATATAAGGGCTTCTTCGTCTTTTAACATACATCCCCAAGGCCATTTTAGTCTTTTAATGATTTCCTAAGAAATGGCGGAAAGGCACCTTGACCATTTTTTGAGGACTTGGTCCTGAGTGCATTAAAAAATGTGGTCCATGATCGATTTTTAAGAATGTATAGCGTATAAAAATTTTTGGTAATTATGGTAGTTGAAAGTTTCTCATTAATTTGAGTAGGATGAATTCCATCTGGCAAAAAGACATTTTAACATTGGTTAGTATCTATTAGCATCATCACGTCCAAACATGTTTTCCCTTAAAATTGATTGTTGTTGTTATGTGAGGACATTGTTAAGCAAAATTTATAAAATGTCAAAGACATTTTTGCACGGGTTCAATTGTTTGTAAAGTCTATTTAAAATAACCTTTAGAATTTATTAAATTGATAAATTATTTTTTTTTGAGTGACACTTTTAAATCTTAATTGATACTAGTTAAGTTCTATGGTATTTAACATTGAAGTAGAGTTGTATATAATTTTTGGATCCGTGGATTTATAAAGCTCTCTAATTTTTCCTAAATAGATGATTAATAATAGGTGGGCGGTGGGCCTTCTATAAAAAAAAATGTGGGGATTGTTTTCTTCAAGTATTTCTACAATGGTTGTGACTTTTATTAGTGAGAAGTGGCTAAAAAGAACAAAAAAATGTGTGAAAGAATATTTGATGAGAGACAAAGATTTAGCTACTTTTGACAAGTGGAGTTTTCTTCCAATATTGTGGATCCAAAAGTGAGTGAAAGGTTTAGGGGATAATGTTAGAAGGTTCAAATCCTACCTTTCTTTTCAAAAGAGTATCATCTCTTTTTTGCTTTGGTACCTTGGCTAGGCAAAAATATATACTTAATCCCTTCCATTTTAAATTATAGTTATAAAAATACATTATTTAAATTTTAAATACGTTCACCATTTATTTCTGTTTACACCGACTAACATTGACCTGATCTAACCTAGTTATCCCCAAACCAATTCGGAGCTGACTCATCATTTAATCGACCCACAATTCAATCAACTACAATTAATCTAAAATCAATTGAGCCCATTCATAATCGAACTAGTTCAGACCTAATACAATGTCGACTCGAAAATTAAACTAAGGTCCTGTTCTTTTATGCGGTATTTTGTGGAATGGTGTGGTGAGGTGTGGTGGAATTGTGGTGGGGTGTGGTGGAATTGTGGTAGGTTATTGGTATGTGGGATAGGTGATGAGAGAGAATGTAAAAAGGAGAGGAGAAAAGTGAGGAGAGAGAAAAGTAATGATTTGCGGTAAAATGTGGTGGGTTATGACAAATTGCGGTAGGCTGTGGCACCGCAGTTTGCCAACCGCAGAAAAGAACAGGGCCTAAATCATACAACTTGAACCATATTAAATTGACTTAGACCAACCTAGACTCGAGTCGTTATAACAGATTCGTGATATACCTAACTCAATCTTCAATCTAGTTAAACCCGTACCCAACGGGGCATGTCTCAACTGAAATGACATGGATATTAAACCCCTCTTACAAGCATTTTAAAAGGTAATTTTTAGTATATTTTATATGGCTTTCTTTTTTTTATATTAAACATATAATAATTTAAAATTATCAATTTATAAAAATAATTAAATATTACAAATAATCCAATTATATAATAAAATATTACACATTTACTTTGCACTTCTCCTTATACTTCAACTTATTATCAACATGTGTACCTCATTACTCATTAGATTAGACTATTAAAACTTACACTTATGTGAACCTCATGCTTAATAAATCAAATACATTTATTATTGATTGCCGGTAAATTTATTAAAATATTTTAATTTACAAGTTTAATTAAGTCAATGGGCCCAAAGGGAAGCCCAATAAGGCTTTGGTTGGCATAAGTCCATCATCACAATATTGGCAACAAGTGGAGACTTAGATAGGCCCATCATTTTGTTTATTTTCTTTAAAGGTTTCCTGCTGCCTTACCAAAAATCCAACAAATATTAATAGTTACAAAATCCCTTAAAAGGCAGTTATGTACAGTATATTTGATTCATTATCTAGTTTTAAATATAAACAATATTACTGACATACCAAAATATATATATATATATGTATATATATATATAAGTGATAGTACGCGTCTTTTCGTACATTAATATAGGGACAAATCCCTTAAATAACCTTAATTTATGTTACAATACACACTACATACACCACATTACTATTTTCGGAGGGCTTGGAGTACGTCTATGAATGAGTAGATGGTTTTAGAGAGATCATCCACTAGTCTTTGTTGCAATGTGATGCCCATTGCCTTTTCTATTGTAATTTTTTGTTTAGGATTTGATGTGATACTAATTACTTAAATTTGGGTTTGGTGTAACTGTTGAATCATCTTTAATAAGTTGATAGCAACTTTTTACGTATTTTTAAGTATAAAATGCAAAAAAAGAATAATTTGTGCACATTATACAATATATTATATATCATACAGACTTTTTTATATTTATGAGTTGTTTATATTTAATTTTTAATATTTTTAAAAATTTTCTAATTAGACGTAAAGTTTTCAACTACTCATAGTTTTAAATTTTGACCTTTCCAAAAATAGTTTTTGGATTCGCTCCCGACAATTACTATGAAACGGATAGAGTATTATATTTGACTGACTACGATTATGATTTTTAGTTGTTTTGATCTTTATCTTTGAAAAAGAAAATTCAAATCACTATTTGCACAAACAAAATAAAACATTACCATTATTGTTAGTTTTATACAACTATTTGAAATATCCTACAAATATTTATTAGTGACAAATGTGAGGACAGTAAGAATGAGAATAAGTTTCTATTTTTATATGGTAGGAATTCATTTTGGTCCTGTTTTTCACTGGTTTTTCTCTCAGTTTGTTAAGAATTTGAGGTTGTTAGTGACAAATGTGAGGACAGTAAGAATGAGAATAACTCTTAACTCCTTCCAAAAAACTTTCTATTTTTTATGGCAGGAATTCATCTTGGTCCTTTTTTCACTGGCTTTTCTCTCAGTTTGTTAAGAATTTGAGGTCACCCTTCAACTTCTGCTCTTACATTGCCCAACTAACTTTCCTACACCCTCCTCACTTCTCCCCATAAAATCACCTCCTTAAACTCAAATTTTTACTTAACACAATCTACTCACTTCTTGTTTTAATTTGTATCACTGCCAAAATATATATCCATGTCTTCAAATAACTCCTTCTTCCTCTAGTTGTTGGTCTTTATTCGTGGGTTTTTGTTGAATAGTTTTGTGAGCATTCGTGAGTAAAGGCTTTAATAAGCCATGACTAGTTTAGAAGATATAAAGAAGGAGAATGTTGATCTTGTAAGTCATTTCTCTCTTTAGTCGCCCTCGTTTTGAGGTATCCAATATAACATTTGGGGTTGTCATTGAGTTGTGTCGTATGCAAGCACTGCATGGAAATAGAGGGTTGTAAAATGTTATGTTCTTGAGGTTATATTTTCACTTCATGTTGTAACTATATATGCCGCCTATGCGCAGGAGAATATTCCAATCCACGAAGTATTCGAACAACTTAAATGTTCGAGACAAGGATTAACGTCAGAAGAAGGGCAGAAGAGGCTTCAAATATTTGGCCCTAATAAGCTAGAGGAGAAGAAGGCAAGACTTATCACTTCCCATACCATTTTAACTTTTTTCCAGTTGATTTCCATATCAAACTTCTGACAATTTATCCAAAAAAAATGTTGATGTTTTTGTCGTGATGATACATGCAACAGGAAAACAAGTTCTTAAAATTCTTGGGGTTTATGTGGAATCCTCTATCATGGGTCATGGAGCTTGCTGCAATCATGGCCATTGCTCTGGCCAATGGAGGAGTAATACATCATCTCATCTTCCGTCTTAGGCCCTCTTCTTTTTTGCGGTTGGCAAACTGCGGTGCCACAATCTACCGCAATTTGTCACAATCCACCACATTTTAACGCAAATCATTACTTTTCTCTCTCCTCACTTTTCTCATCTACTTTTTACATTTCCTCTTCTCACCTATCCCACATACCAATAACCTACCACAATTCCACCACACCCCACCACAATTCCACCACGCCTCACCACACCATTCCGCAAAATACCGCATAAAAGAACAGGGAAGGCCTTAATCAATTTCAGCTGTAGTTTAAATCACCAGACACATTGTCTAAATTGTTATTATGATCATATTATTTACAGGGAAGGCCCCCGGACTGGCCAGACTTTGTCGGAATCATCACATTGTTGATCATCAACTCTACCATCAGTTTCATCGAAGAAAACAATGCGGGCAATGCTGCTGCTGCATTGATGGCAGGGCTCGCTCCCAAGACTAAGGTATATATCTATGCATTCCACAAATACTACATTTATCCACGCCCACCACATATATTAAAACCAGGCAAATTTTTAATGTGATGAATTTGCATAAAAAAATTTAAAAATATTGATAAATTTTCAACTTTACAATAATATTGATTAAATTTACGATAAATTTTATAATAAATATCAATGAAATTCTTTTTCAATAATATTGACTAGTCTTTCAAGCCGTCTTTCTTTTATGTGTTTGCCTTTGAACCATAGTTATTAAAATCCCGATGTTGATTTACGATCCTATGATTTTATGGTCCAAAATCATTGAAACGATTCTACAATTTACACACGATCCACGATCTTAGGGCTAAATTCCGATCCTAACTTCGCCATAGGTTTGAGTTAGGATGCCGATTTTAACAACCTTGCTTTGAACCAAAAAAAAAATGTTCTTCCTCGACCTTTTTAACTCCTCAAAATCCTTGTTTAGTGGAGGAATTCAAGCTGGTTTTTAAACTTTTTATCATGACGATAATTAAGCTCCTTGGTTAACACTAATCATCTCAATCACCTGTAAACAATGGTAGGTATTGCGAGACGGAAAATACGGCGAACAAGAGGCCGAAATCCTCGTCCCCGGCGACATCATCAGCATCAAGCTCGGCGACATCATCCCGGCCGACGCTCGTCTCCTCGACGGCGATCCTCTGAAGATCGACCAAGCAGCACTCACCGGAGAATCCCTTCCGGTGAACAAAGGTCCCGGCGACGAGGTCTTCTCCGGCTCGACCTGCAAGCAAGGAGAGATCGAAGCCGTCGTGATCGCCACCGGCGTCCACACCTTCTTCGGCAAGGCGGCTCACCTCGTCGACAGCACCAACCAGGTCGGACACTTCCAGAAGGTTCTAACCGCCATCGGAAACTTCTGCATCATCACCATCGCCGCCGGGATTCTGATCGAGTTGATCGTCATGTACCCCATACAGCACAGGAAGTACAGGGATGGGATTGATAATCTGCTGGTGTTGCTGATCGGAGGGATTCCGATCGCGATGCCGACGGTGCTGTCGGTGACGATGGCGATCGGATCGCATAGGTTGTCGCAGCAGGGAGCGATTACGAAGAGGATGACCGCCATTGAAGAGATGGCGGGGATGGATGTGTTGTGTAGTGATAAGACGGGGACTGTTACGCTTAACAAGTTGACTGTTGACAAGACCATGATCGAGGTTGGGACTTTTTCTTCATTTTAGTGTGGAAAGTTCGGGTCTATCAAGTTCGGTTAATCTCTAAAATCTGAATAGGTAAAAGTTTTTGGCCATTTTTTATGAATTGATGGGTAAAAAGTGTTTAGATAAAAGTTAAAATTTGATAACTTTTAGTAAATTTTGGTAACTTTTTGATAAATTTACGCTAATATATATATTAAAATTTAAAATTTTTTGTTTAACTTTGGTAATTTTTGATAAATTTAGGCAAAAACTGGTAAATTTTGGTAAAGTGAATTTAACTACCAATTTGAGAGGCCCTAGTGTTTAGAATGTGTCAAATTCATGGGTAAGTAACAATCGGGTAAAAGTTAAATTTAATCATTTTTATGACTTTAGGTAACGTTAGTAAGATTTATCCTAAAATATCAAAATTTATTTTTTTTTGTTTTTTTAACATTGGTAATTTTTGGTAAATATTGGTAAATTTAGGTAAAAAAAACTATCTAGCCGAGTTTCCCTTGAACTTGGCGGGCTGGTTTTTTCCGGGTCGGGCCATTCAGATAGAACTAAATCCGTGTCAAAGGTATCATCAGACAATAGCAAAAGAGAAATATTGTGTCAGGGTATTTGGTCAATTTGGCAAATGTCCAAAATTCGGACGCTAAATAAATGACCAAACCCTTTTTTTTCCTGGGTCGGACAGAATTTTGCTAGAGCTGGTACAAAACAACTCACTTGCTGCTGCTTGGTTGAGTTATTGATTCTAGTTTTGTGGTGAAAATTTTGGTTGTTGCAGATATTTGTCCCTGGTTTAGACAAGGATACTGCAGTTCTGATGGCTGCTAGGGCGTCTCGTGTGGAAAACCAGGACGCTATCGATGCTTGCATTGTCGAAATGTTGGCTGATCCTAAGGAGGTCGGTTCAAAATCAGAACAAACACATTTTTTTCAAAATAAAATGTCGTCTTAGATGAATAATGTCTCATAACAATTGAGTTGGTATATGTACAGGCACGAGCAGGGATCACCGAGGTACATTTCCTTCCTTTCAACCCAGTTGAAAAGCGTACAGCTATAACGTACTACGATGCTGAAGGTAACTGGCATCGAATCAGTAAGGGCGCCCCTGAACAGGTAAGATATATATATACTTGAACCGCAATGTAAAAAAAACTAATCCCTTCTTATGCTTATAACTCGAAGTTTTAACTCGAACCTAATTGACCCGTGACAGATAATTGATCTCTGTGGCCTCACCGGTGAAAAGAAAAGGAGATCTCATGCTATCATTGACAAGTTTGCTGACCGTGGTCTTCGATCTCTTGCTATTGCTCAACAGGTCCAATATTAGAACAATATATATGCTATCTTATCCATAGAGGCCCTGTTCTTTTATGCGGTATTCTGCAGTATGATGCGGTATAGTGTGGTGAAATTGTGGCGGGTTATTGGTATGTTGTGGTGGGTTTTTTGTATATACATATAAATATTGTATTGGTAATTGTGAAAAAGTAATTTGTGGTGGGTTGTGGTGAATTATGGTAGAATGGTATTTTGTGGTGGGTTGTGCCAAACTGCCGTGCCAACCGCAGAAAAGAACAGGGCCAGAATTGAACGTTTTAGACGATTCTGACAGTTTTTTTTATGTTGTCTTTTTGGATAACAGAAAATACCCGAAAAGACCAAGGAGAGTCCGGGAGGACCGTGGGAATTTGTGGCTCTGTTGCCTCTCTTTGACCCTCCAAGACACGACAGTGCAGAGACGATTAGGCGTGCTTTGAGCCTTGGTGTGAATGTTAAGATGATCACTGGTGATCAGTTAGCCATTGGGAAAGAGACGGCTCGTAGGCTTGGCATGGGGACAAACATGTATCCTTCATCTTCGCTTCTTGGTCAGCATAAGGATGAGAGTCTCGCTTCCATCCCGGTTGAGGAGCTCATTGAGAAGGCTGATGGATTTGCCGGAGTCTTTCCCGGTATTCAATCTACTAAACTTGAGGATAACATTTGATTTGTTTCGATTTAGTGCTGATAAATCTTGTTGATAGACCTGGTAGTTTTTGACCCGACCCGAAATTTTTGGGTTTTGAACATGATTTTTCCAACTAAACCCGAAGTATACCGAACCAGAAAAACCCAACCCGTCCGTTTGACCCGGAAAATTAATTTTTTAAGTTCATCTTTATAAGAACTTGTGATTTTTCTTTGTAATTTTTAAGGTTAAACAATAAGCGCAACTTATTTATTTGTTATTTCTCTAATTTAAGTTAAAATAGTTACAATAATCTATCGTTAGTAGAAGATAATCATATTTTATTATGTATATTGTACAAAAAGTAGTATTTAGAGACCATTTTTTTAAAAGGAAAAGCGGAAAAAGGTTACAATCATAACCCGTTGGGTTGACCAGAACCCGAAATACACCCGACCCGTATTTACCCGAATCCGGTATACGACCGACCCGAAACCGCCCGCCCAACCGAATTGACGGGTCTACTTGTTGATGTACACAGAACACAAGTACGAAATCGTGAAGAAACTGCAAGAAAGGAAGCACATTTGTGGGATGACAGGAGACGGTGTGAACGATGCACCGGCATTAAAAAGAGCAGACATTGGTATTGCAGTCGATGATGCAACTGACGCGGCCCGAAGCGCGTCTGACATTGTCCTGACCGAGCCGGGTCTGAGTGTGATCATCAGTGCAGTGTTGACCAGCAGAGCTATTTTCCAAAGGATGAAGAACTACACCATTTACGCGGTTTCCATCACCATCCGAATTGTGCTGGGGTTCATGCTGATCGCCCTCATTTGGAAGTTTGACTTTGCACCCTTCATGGTTCTCATCATTGCCATACTGAATGACGGGACAATCATGACCATTTCCAAGGACAGAGTCAAGCCGTCTCCTACCCCTGACTCGTGGAAGCTCAAGGAGATCTTTGCCACTGGCGTTGTCCTTGGGACTTACTTGGCTGTCATGACTGTCATCTTCTTTTGGGCTATCCATGACTCTGATTTCTTCACTGTAAGGAACTTAACTTTCTGATTGCGTTTCCGAATCACAGTAAAAATTCAGAGTAACATATTATACCCTTACAACAGGACAAATTCGGTGTGAGATCAATCAGGGGAAATACCGGTGAACTAATGGCTGCTCTGTATCTGCAAGTGAGTATTGTAAGCCAAGCATTGATCTTCGTCACTCGCTCAAGGAGCTTCTCATTCATTGAACGACCCGGGTTTATGCTTGTGATTGCCTTTTTCATAGCACAATTGGTATGTTTGTCTAAACTTTATGCCTTTTTTTTTATATAGAATGCGACCCTTTTTTTGGTTTGTTCACCTCATTGGGTTTCGCAGATTGCCACATTGATCGCTGTATATGCGAACTGGAGCTTCGCGCACATGAAAGGCATTGGATGGGGATGGGCCGGCGTCATCTGGCTTTACAGCATTGTGTTCTACATTCCCTTGGACCTTCTTAAGTTCGTCATTCGGTACACTTTGAGTGGCAAGGCTTGGGACAACCTCCTTGAGAACAAGGTATATACCCTTTTCTGATTTCAACAAAACCGGAACTATCTAGAGAGTGTTTGGTAGGAACTCCAGCGGGGAAAATTTCCTATGGGAAGTTTTCCATAGGAAAGATTTTCCCTGGGAAAATGGAGAAACTGGTGGGCCCATCGTGAAAACTTTCCCGAAGTCAACCCGCGTCCAAACATGGGGAAAATGAGTCAACCCGAGAAAATTGATCATTTCCCCGGGGTTATTGACCAACCAAACGCACCCCTAGCTAATTAACCGAACATTCAGCAGACTTTGAACTGCTGCCAGTTTCTGACATTCTGTTGAACTGTAATGTTCGTTGTTCAGACCGCATTCACGACAAAGAAGGATTACGGAAAGGGAGAAAGAGAGGCACAATGGGCAGCCGCACAAAGAACGCTCCACGGACTTCAACCCCCGGCAGCCCAAGACTTGTTTGCCGACAAAAACAGCTACCGCGAACTGTCAGAGATCGCTGAGCAAGCCAAGAGACGAGCTGAGATTGCAAGGTAAGAAACTCTGAAAACATAAGTGTATCTATGTATGTATGTATAAAACCTCTTATTTGGTTGGGTGGTAAATTGATTAAGGGTTTTTGGATGCTAATATACTGAATTTTTGGGGTATTGGACAATAATACACTGAACTTTGACATTGGACAATAATACACTGTACTTTGGGGGGTGTTGAACAATAATGCATTCAGTATGATTTTGGCAATGGCTAACTTGGTGGCAATCTTATGTAGCGGGTGGAGGAGATGAATTGGTCCAAAAATATTTGTCTTCTCGGTCGGTCACGTAAGATTGTCACCAAGTTCGCCACCGTCGAAATTGTCTCGAGTGCATTATTGTCCAATACCCCCAAAGTTCGGTGCATTACTGTCGAAGGTCAAAGTTCAGTGTATTATTGTCCAATACCCCAAAAATTCAGTATATTAGCGTCCAAAATTTCATTAATTAATTACCCTAGAAAAAATAGTTATTTCGTTTTTTGTAAGAGGAAGAAAAATGATCCTCCTTTGCCTTTCTGTCATCAGGTCACTCATGCAAAAACCAGTGGAGGGTCATTTAGCTTCCTCTTGAAAAACCAGGTCTTTTTTTTTACTGGGAAAATCATCAAATCAACATTAGGGCTCAATATTACCCAAAAAATCTATAATTATATATGTTAATGATGATTTTCTTAATCATAATTAACAGGTTGAGGGAGCTTCATACATTGAAAGGGCATGTGGAATCAGTGGTGAAGCTTAAGGGGCTCGATATCGATACCATCCAACAGCATTACACAGTTTGATGCATGGGAATTAAGAGCCAAAGATCGAAGGGAATTAAATTCTCAGGCTAAAATTTCTACTCAAGGTAGCCATAAGCCATGTATTAGGGAACTTGGACAAAAGAGAGAAAAAAAATAAGGGAAAAAAATATAAAAGCTAGGGTTTTTATATGTATGTTGAGGTCCTTGTTTCTTATTTTGGGTTTTGCAAAATGATGTAATGCAAAACTAGAGGCAATAAACCAGCCACAGGGAAGGTCCAAAAATTGTGACTTAACCCCTTGTTTGGTTGGCCGAGAATAGGGCATCTAATGAGATTATGAGAGGAATAGTCGCTCTGCTTGTATGAGCTTTTTGAGAAAAAAAAAAAACAAGAAAAAATGCCCCTGCTATAGCAATGAAATTTATATGCCATTTCTTTTTCTGCCTAAATTTTGCTATATCTTTTATGTTATTCGTTCCAGATTAGTTGTCGTCTTTGGAAATTGTATAGTCAAATTTTAAAAATTTTGACTATAAATTTCCCAATATATACAATGAGTTGCTAAATAAAATCGTCACCATTAAATTCGTAATGAAAATACTTTCATCAAAGTATAATATTGTAGTTGTTAATAACATACTCCATCCGTCCCAAATTAATTGACAGTTTGATTAAATTTTGACCGTTAATTATTCACAAATTACAATTAGCTACTATATTAAACTACCCCTATTGTGATTTTGAGTAAACTATCTTTCTAAAGGCGATAATTTCATATTATAACTCATTGTAATTTGTGAGCAATTAAAGTCAAAATTTAGTCAAAGTGTCAATTAATTTGGGCGGAGGGAATATTATTTAAGAAATTATCAATCAAAGAGTAACATTGAAAACTATGAAAATTAAAATTATGACAATTAATATGGAACGGAGGGAGTATGATTTATCATTCCCCTTGTTTCTCGTTGTCAGCAGTTGTCTCTCTACTCTCTACTCTCTACATTAGTCTAGTCCTTCTCTTAGATATGGTTACTGTAAACTTTGAGTTTTAATTATTGATTATGCATAATCATTTTAAAAAATAGGAAAATTGGAAAAGAATAATTCATACATTGGGGTATTGGAGAAAAATAATTCGAATTTATAATTTTATTACAAATGAGTTGAACTTTAACCTTTATTACTTTTAGCATCCACATTTCAGATTAGCTAGTTGTTTTGATTCACATGTTAGATTTGGTCAATTTACTATGTACACCTAAATACAAAAAAAAATCTAACATACTTATGTGAATATGTCATGTCATGTCATGCAACCACAAGAAACATGTCATTTTGGACATTGGAGATACAAATGAAAACACATGCAAAAGTAAATAATGCTCCAATTGGAGAACGATAAATTACATAGAGATCATACACATGAACAAAATGATAACAAAACAAATAAGATCCTCTGGAGTTTCAAGTGTAGCGAGACACAACACTGAAAAACCACCATAATCAACTCCCAGCTACACCAAAGCCAACTTGAAATATCAAATATACTGAAATCTGAAAACTAATCTTGTTATTTGAATTTGGCTTGGCTTGGGAACAACATAACATGCTTGCATTAAATTATCTTCAAACTAGCCCCACCTGCAATTGAAAAATAAAAGTTCATTGTTAGTTTGAGTTTATCAAAGAATCATTGCCATAACTTAATTCCCATAAAGATAGGTAATGGATATACCTACAAGACTTGCTTTGGAGCACTTGGCTTGAGTTATGAAGCCTAGTAAACGGATGGTGATGGTGGAGACATGTACATGTAAGCCGGAGATGAAGGTGGCTTCACTGGTGGTGGTGGGGGAGGTGATATGTAGTAGTAGGGTGGATGAGGTGCTGGTGAAAGGGGAGGCGGAGGTGATGGAGAATGGTGGTGATATGGTGGTGGGTTATAGTGGTAGACTGGGGAAGGTGGAGGAGATTTGTAATGGTATGATGGTGCAGGAGATACTGGTGGGGGTGGGGACTGGTGGTGGTAGGTCCCAGTTGGTGGTGGCGGCGACTTGTAGTAATACGAAGGTGAGGGTGGGCTATAAATCGGAGTTGGAGGCGGTGGAGGGGATTTATAATGGTAGGTGGGGGTGGGTTGTGCTGGTGGTGGAGACTTGTGGTAATAAGTTGGTGATGGAGGTGGCGGGGACTTGTAATAGTATGTTGGAGAAGGAGGTGGTGGAGACTTGTAGTGATACTTTGGTGCTGATGAAGATGGTGTTGGTGGAGGAGGAGATTTATGGTGGTAGGTTACTGTTGGCGGTGGAGGGGACTTGTAATAGTAGGGTGGTGGAGGATATGAGGAAGGTGGAGGAGGAGATTTGTGGTGATAAGGAGGCAAGGGAGGACTGTAGTGGTAGACTGGAGTTTGAATCCCTGGTGGTGGTGGGGATTTGTAGTGGTACTTTGGTGCTGAGGAATATGGTGACGGTGGGGGAGGAGATTTGTAATAATAAGTTGGTGATGGTGGAGGCGGAGACTTGAAATGGTAAGTTGGAGTAGAAGGTGGAGGAGACTTGTGGTGGTATGTTGGCGCTGGAGAATATGGTGTTGGTGAGGGTGGAGACTTGTGGTAATAAGTTGGCGATGGAGGTGGTGGGGACTTGTAATGGTATGTTGGAGAAGGAGGAGGTGGTGGGGACTTGTAGTGATACTTTGGTGCTTATGAAGATGGTGTTGGTGGAGGAGGAGATTTATGGTGGTAGGTTATTGTTGGCGGTGGTGGGGACTTGTAATAGTAGGGTGGTGGAGGATATGAGGAAGGTGGAGGAGGAGATTTATGGCGGTATGTTAGCGTTGGCGGTGGTGAGGACTTGTAATAGTAGGGTGGTGGAAGATACGGGGAAGGTGGAGGAGGGGATTTATGGTGGTAGGTTACTGTTGGTGGTGGTGGGGACTTGTAATAGTAGGGTGGTGGAGAATACGAGGAAGGTGGAGGAGGAGATTGATGGTGGTAGGTTACTGCTGGCGGTGGTGGGGACTTGTAATAGTAGGGTGGTGGAGGATATGAGGAAGGTGGAGGAGGAGATTTGCGGTGATAAGGAGGCGAGGGAGGACAATGGTGGTAGACAGGAGTTTGAATCGCTGGTGGTGGTGGTGGGGACTTGTAGTGGTACTTTGGAGCAGAGGAATATGGCGATGGTGGGGGAGGAGACTTGTAATAATAAGTTGGAGTGGGAGGTGGTGGAGACTTATCGTGGTATTTAGGTGTTGATGAATATGGAGATGGTGGAGGAGGAGACTTATAGTAATAAGTTGGTGATGGAGGTGGCGGGGACTTGTAATAGTATGTTGGAGAAGGAGGTGGAGGAGACTTGTAGTGATACTTAGGTATTGATGAAGGTGGTAGTTGTGGAGGTGGAGATTTATGGTGATAGGTTACTGTTTGCGGTGGTGGAGACTTGTAATAATATGGTGGTGGAGGTGGGGACTTATAATGATAAGGAGGTGAGGGTGGACTGTAGTGGTAGATTGGAGTTGGAACTGGTGATGGTGGTGGCGGTGACTTATAATAGTAGGATGGAGTAGGTGGTGGTGGAGACTTGTAGTGGTACTTTGGTGCTGAGGAATATGGTGATGGTGGAGGAGGAGACTTGTAATAATAAGTTGGTGATGGTGGAGGAGACTTCGTGTGTTGGGTCGCTGATGGAGGAGGTGGCGGGGACCTATAATAGTACGGCGATGAAGATGGAGGAGACTTGTAATGGGAAGACGGTGAGGGTGGACTGTAATGATAGATTGGAATTGGAGGTGGTGGAGGGGACTTGTAATAGTATGTTGGCGCTGGTGGCGGTGGAGATTTATAATGGTACTTTGGAGCTGAAGAATATGGTGATGGCGGAGGAGGAGACTTGTAGTGGTATGTTGGGGTTGGAGGTGGTGGAGACTTGTAATGATATTTAGGTGCTGACGAATATGGTGATGGTGGGGGAGGTGACTTGTAATAATAGGACGGGCTTGGGGGTGGTGGTGGTGGAGGAGACTTGGAGTAAGATACAGGCGAAGGTGGCGGAGGAGACTTGTAATAGTAGGTAGGAACATGTGGTGGCGACGATGGAGGTGGTGGGGATTTGTAGTATTAAGTGGGAGTTGGTGGCGGAGGAGATTTGTAGTGATAAAGAGGAGACTTAGCGGCATGCCTATGGCAATCCTCAAAAGGAGTCTTAGGAGCAAAGGCAAAAGGCTTAGCATAGAGGACAACTTCATGCTTGTCCTCGGATCTTAGCTCGAGAATAAACCCGGTTTTGCCTTGATGATACTCGGTAGGAATATTACATGGAGAGTCTTTAGGAGCACTCTCGAGTTTAGCTTTGCATGCCTCGGCTCCATACTTGCCATACTCAAATCCTTCAAGCTCGATGCTGAATTTGCCATTGTTTTTGGTGGTTCCATATGCCACAATCTTCTTCTCTCCCACCTTACATGTTACTTTCACAACAGCCCCTACATTACCACAAATTCTAGTGTCAGATCGTATTATTTTAGTGATATGAACTTCTTTGAGAGTGACATTTAAACTTGTGCTAATTAAGTTTTCAAATGGAAGAACTAATCCATTTTGGAGCTTTTGTGAAATCATTATTGATCCTTCCATAGTTATATGTATCAACCGACTTTCTAGATGACTATCTTTTGCATGCCATTTGCTATGAACCCAACATATTATTTTAAATGTGAAAATAATATTGATGTAGGGGTAAGACACTTCTGAAATATCTTAATTTATAAAGTGATATGATTTTTTTTATCTATAATATTAATTTATAAAAAGATTCTAAGATATGTCTAACGAATGAGTTCATTCTATTAGAGTGTCATTTATAATTGTTGGTATAACTTATAACATATTCTAAAATTTCTAATCAATACACCGTAGAAAAGAAATTATACAATTAACCAAGTGAACTATTAAAACACAAGCTATAAAATCCTTGTTTGGATCAAAATTCAAAAAAGGATTTTACATTTACAAGGAAAATTGTTGAAAATTATGTAATTAATCAGGAGTTTAAAAATCTTGATACATGACACATATTATTACGAAGATCCTCTCAAGAAAGTGACATGAGTATATTGCCATCCAGTGGTAGTCTCATGCATGTTATGAACTCATTAAAGAAAAGAGAAAGTAAAAGGAACATCATAATTAAAAAAAAAAAAGGAAAAAAAGAGTCGAGTACCTATAGGCTATAGCTAGCATGCATTTAGCACAATCTTTATTTCTGACAAAGATTCAAGATGACAACACAGTAAAAGGCATGCATTTGCGACATGCAGTGCGCATTTTAATAATTACTCATATTAACTAAAATTTACCTTGAACATGTAGTAAAAAAAGGGAGAGAGACCGTAAAAAGATTAAAGTACTACCTCCGTTTTATATTATTGTGGTTTTTATAAATTGTGTAGTTAAAAATTAAAAAATTTAACTGTAAGTTTCTCAATATATACATATAATATACAATGACTTGTTATATGAAATATTATCTTAAAAATCTAATACTGTAATTATTAACAATATATTATATAAAAAAATTATCAATAAAAAAGTGACATTGAAGATAGTATGTCACAATAAGGAATAGTTACCTTGAAGGTGTTTCTTGTCGTGGGATTTGTGTGGGTTGTCAAAGTCGTAGCACCGGTAGCAGTAGACTTTCCCAACCACCTTGACCACCCGATCATCACGACGGGGTTGACGGAGAGAGGGAGGTGATTCATGAGTGCATGGCGGTGATGATGGCGGTGGTGGTGATTTATGGTGGTAAACCGGCGGCGGTGGTAGAGATTTGTGGTGGTAGGAGGGTGCTGGAGAATGTTTAGGTGGTGGTGGTGGTGGTGGAGATTTATAGTAGTAAGGCGGCGGAGATGGTGGTGGTGGTGGAGATGAATAAACGTAACTATCAGCCAATGTTGAACCTATATTGTTAGAAATAGTTAGAACCACCGCAAACGCCACCATTAGTAGGTGGAGTGGTAGGCGGCCCTTAGATGGGCCGCCACCACGTTTGGCTCTCATTACTCGCCGGAAAAATGCAATTTCACCGATGTATTTGGTGGTTAATAGTTTTTAATGTATGTATGTATATTATCTAAACTAATGTACCCTCTCAAAGTGTTTAGAGGGGGATTTAGAGAATGTTTTGAAAGATGGGAGATGTGAGAGTGGATGGTGTTTATTGGCTTATGCAAGGAGTGTCATTTATAGAGTAGGAATTATAGTGTGGGTTCAGCAAGACCTGTCATATGTAGACCAACTCCAATTTATACTTTCTACTTTCATTTGATTTTAAACCAAAGGGATTTTTGAATGATAATAATATGAATTTTGGGAATACAGGTTGATAATAATATAAATAATTTATTGGGCATTGATGGTATTAACTATGACCCTATTTTTCAGCCATAATACGTCACTAAGTTGGTAGGTATTTGGCTAGGTGAAAAGATTATATGTCACCTAATTATCTGGGCTATGAGCCAGAACATGTGGAAGAAACATTAATTGTCACATGTTTTGCCAACTAGGCAGTATTATTGATCAACCTAGCTTAAAATAATAATTAAAGTTTCATTTTGACGTTATTATTTAGCTAAGTCGGTCAATGCTACTTATCGACAAAAAAGGTTGCAATCAACGTTTGTTTCCACTTACTCCAACCTCTGACTTGCATAATTAGACAATGTGTTATTTTTTTGTTGAGTTAAACATCTGCTAACTCGATGGAGTGATCCATAGTTGATACTTTCAGTATCAAACAAAATTATTTATATTATTATTATTGGTCATACCTCTAAAGTTCATATTATTTTCGTCCAAAATGTCAAGCAAATAAAGGCAAATGCCATTTTTTTTTTGGAAAGCATGCAATGTCATGTAACTAATGTGTATAATGTATTTTTGAAGTATTGGAAGATGCCTTTCGTTTGTAATAACATAATTTTTATATTAAGGTAAACCTTTATAAAAGATCGTTATAACTAATAGTTTATTCATTTTTACAATTTTTATTAAGACGCATATGAAACTTTAAAATTTTATCTTTATTAATAGCAACAGTTTAAAAAGATTAGTAATGAATTAATAGTGTGTATGATTTACCCATAAATGTGATGTCTATTTCTCAAAACATAAATGTTATACCTTCTCGAAGAAGAAAATTTTGGTTTACATTAGTTGAATTTTGGTACTTCGTTGCAAGGAATGAGTGAAAATGGGGAAGCAAAATATTAATTGATTCTCTAGTTAAAATGTGTCTTTCATTTACTAATTACTACTCTTATTTATTTGGTTTACATTACGATTTATATATATACAAAACATAACACTTGGTAAATTTAAAAAGGATTTCAGGATTACAAATAGATCATTTTTATTTGGTTAAATATGTCAACTTAAAATAACTCTAACCTCCATTTTTTGGGAAGGACTGTCATCGATCCTTCTTGTCGGTAAGCCCCAATTTGATTGAGTTCTATTCCAATTGTTAGTTTAGTTTTACGTTTACACAAATAAAGTTAATCTATTTTTTTGTAAGAGTTTTAGTTTGCCCTTATTTAGGGTTTTTTTTGTCTCTTTCTAGAGTTTTATTCGGTTGGTGTGATCTAGCTAATACGTTGGATGAAGATTGATTTTCAAATTGCTATAACACGGATCGTGTAATTCTCCATCAATGGTAAAGATGCAGAGACATCGACGAAGTCAATGTCGGGCGTCAATAAGACTAGTATTGGTTATTTGAAAGACGCAGAGACATGGGTCGTGAGTTTTAATGTTGATTAGGATTTATGTATAGACTAATACTAAGTGCTTATGATAAATAATGTTTATATTTGATGAATTAGAAAATAAATAAATAATAATTAATAATATATCTTTTAAAATCTAATTAACTTTGCATGAAATATAGTAGCAAAATCCAAGAACAAAAACCAACATCATGAACCAAATAAACTAAAGCAACCAAAAAGGAGAAAAGGCCAAGACTAATGTCGACAAACAAACCCAAAAAAGCCATTTCCTTGAACAGTGGAATTTGCATGGGAACCACAATAACCTCCCATTGCCATAATTTAAAACTAAGCAATTATATCACTCCAAATCCATAATTAGCAAACCCATTGAATTTCAACAACTTTTAGGCATTCAAATCAATAAACCATGCATATTTGTACACCCCATTCCAATTATGATGTCGGATAAATATTGTTTGGGGGAAATAATGTCCACTTATGAAAATAATTATGGTGTGAGGTGGAAATTATAATAAATTTCCGTTCGCCACGTTAATTTTTTGGTGTCATAAATTGATTCTAGACTGTTATGAGAAAATAGTGAAAAAGTACAGGCTGTCAGTGGCCGAAAAGTCACTTTGAATTATTCCCAGTCACAAGCCCCTTAGTACGAATTATTTATGGCCAAAAACCCTAATAATAATATCTAGCGGACTCTTGTTTCACTATTTCAAATGTCAAATTAATAAACTACAAGGATAAAAATTAGTCATCTTTATTCTAATTCGTTTTGGAACCGTGAATAGCTTTGCATTCAGCATTTGATGAGACCCACGAACTTAACTATTGTAATTATTATATCAATTATAACAAGTTGCACTATTGAAACCTTGGATTTTTATATACTAACACCAAATTTCCTATATGGCACCAGAAGAGACTTGTTTTCCTAAATGACACATGTATAGCAATAATCTCAAATTTTAATGTCTTTGACTGTAGTAATTCAAACAATCATATATTGGCTTATAGTATTTCAACTATATGCAATACATTGGAGTATAATATTCCAAACTATCATATATTATATTGTAGTTGTTCAAAAATATCATTCAACTTGGACCAACTCAGTGGTGGTGCACTTAAATTCAAAGGTATGATAGTTTAGCTTACTATGATACATTTCTAAAGTTTGATTTACCATTGTCTCAGCCTTTATAATTCAACTTATTATAGTTCACCTTTTTAATTTGATCGAGTTATGATTCGATTTTGATGATGCAATCGGCCTAAAACACAAAAAAAGGAAAAACATTATTCAAACATCGCATCATCGGGATTATAAATAGAGTTTGATGCTGCTTTTGAAAAGTTACACATGTCTGTATGTGGTGATTGTTAGAGATTACAATGGTTCGAACTCGAGGGAGGTAGTGTTGTACCTTATCCATACTCTGTTCTGAAATCACCATCTCATCCTTATACCTATTTAGCATATATTAAATATGAGCACCCATTTCCATATTCACCGAGTCTTGCGGATATAATGAGTATATTTAGGTGTATATAATTGCAGAGTATGTTATAGAACCAATTTTACTCTTATATGTATGCATTAATGGTTTTCTTTTCAAGTGTTGTTGTGTGTGGAGACCAAATGATTGAGGAGAAGGATGAAGCAAAATGGGAAGACGAGGAAGAAGGCGAGACAAAGAAGTGAGACGCAAGCAGTGTTTTCGGGGCACCACCAACACCTTTAGGCGCCACCAATGCACCACCAGCGCCGAGTGCCGACACCACCGGCCTCTCTCTGTTCTTCTCCTCGCGCCTCTCAAGCAAGGCGCTGCCAGTGCATGTGCCACCACCCGCACCTATGCTGGGCCTGTTCGCGCCCGAGGCCCAAGTTCTTTGTGCAACGTTTTTTGTCTAGGTTATTGTCAATGTAACCTAGTTCCCTTTGAGTCGTCAGATGTATATTCGGCTCTTGTTTCTCCTTATTATCAATCCCTTGTATCAAGTGAGATAGAGAAAAACACAACCTGTGTAATTATAATCCTCATATTACTAGTGCATCGATTCCGTGATTTTTGTCCCGTTTTGGGTTTTTTCCACATTAAACGTCTGGTGTCAATTTTTGATTTCTTTTCCGCTGTTATTTCTCATTGTTTGTGGTTGCTTGAGTGCTCTTTGATTTTACAGTTGTGGTCCTTGTAGATGTTTTTTGGTCATCGTCTTAATTACAGACCCAACTTGACAAGTGAATACAAAATTGGATAGATTGATAGTTATGGTTCAAAATGACTCAGTCTTCCTCTTTATGTATCAATAACAATAAATCATAATCATAATCCATAATAATAGGGTTTATTTATCCATTTGAGTCAAGGGCATGGGTCGACTCATTTCAATATCATCTTATCCAAATTCACTTCTTATAAAATCTTATCATCTAAGGCTCTCTTCTTCTGAGTGATATCATATCGAACTTATTATAATTTACCACATTAATCACAAATCATCATATATTACTATACCATATTTTATCACAACAGTTATATTTTTCTCTCTCTTTACATTTCTCACTACTTTCTACTTTTCTCTATTCTCACCTATCAAATCAATTAATTTTACCACAACTTACCACAATATACCACATCATATTATATTATCCCCATTTTTTTCATATTATACCATACTTTACCAACCGTTGAAATAAACATTGTCTAGAAAATTTTTGGTGGGATTTAGGCGGGCAAAGTCGGGTTCGGGTATGGTTGCCACCTGTGGTGATCGCTGACCCATTTGGTCTGCTACAGCGTCTCAACTCTCATAGTGTCACCCTCCATCTCCGATCAATCACTATGCTCCTCTCCCTCTTTTTCTAACCCTACCCTATCAATCCCAGATCAAGTTTTCTCTCCCTCTAAAACCCTTCAATTCCCCCATAATTGCTTCCCAAAATTCATCCAATTATGTCAGGAAGATGCATGCCTGACATCCCCGACGAAATCTGGGAGCGGATCATAGCATTACTCGACCATGATCGCTACTTAGAACCCTTATCAATCGTCTCAAAAACCTTTCTCTCTATCACAAATCGCCTCAAACAATCGCTCACTATCTCCGAACCAACCCTCCATTTTCTCCCCAAATTGTTCTTCCGATTTCCCAATCTAAAGCACATATCCTTCCGCAATTTCCCCGAGTCACCCGATTCGATTCTGGGTCTAATCTCGCATGCCCAGTTTCCCCTCGAATCCCTAGACCTCTCTAATCAAAAGTATTTCCCTTCTGATGCGATTAGAGAACTACCCTCTTTGTCTTTGAGTTCGATTAAGTCGCTCAAGTTGTCTAAACTTACTGTTCTTAATGATCTTGATTTGGGTACAATTGCTGAGTTGATGGGGAATTTGGAGGAGTTGGATCTCAGTGAACCTGTTGATGATTACAATGTTGGTGGGGATTTGGATATTACTGGGGGTTGTTTGGGGATTACTGATGATGGGGTTGATTTGCTTGCTTCTAAACTTTGTAACTTGAGAAGGGTTGATTTGTCTGGGAATTACTTGGTTTCTGACAAGTCTGTCATGTCTTTGGCTGAGAAATGTCTGAATTTAGAGAAGATTGTGGTGAAAAGCTGCACTTTTGTGTCACAAATTGGGTTGGGTTTTGCTCTTAGGACTTGTGAGAAACTGAGATCAGTAGGCTTGTTGGGTATGGAATTAACTCCTTCAGAAATGAGTGATCCATTTGCATGTGCTAGGAACTTGTCTGTGCTTGATTTTTCCTACATGGATGTCTCAGATGAACTGTTGTTTGCCATTGCAAGAGCTTCAATACCATTGAGGAAGCTCACCTTGTTCCATTGCAAGGAGTTTAGCTTTGTTGGTGTCTTATCGCTTCTTCGTAGCTACCCTTCCCTCGAATACTTTGCTTTGGAAGGGGTTTACTGGCTTACGGATCGAAGCATCATTGATTTGTCTAAGTTTCTTCGTCAGGCGACAATGGTTAAGATCAACTTCTGCTCGAGGCTCACGAGTTCTGCTTTCTTCACCCTGCTGAAGAATTGCCCGTCGTTGAGGAGCTTGGAAATGGAGAAAGCGGGCATGGGTGAGGAAGCATTTGCTGTCAGTAATGTGCACCACCCTGGAATCAGAGCTTTGATTTTGGGTGCAAACAAGATCCTCAGCAATGAATGTCTTGAAAGAATCGCGATTTCTTGCCCCAACTTAGAATTGCTCGATATAAGCGACTGCCCTGGAATCGCGAGGAAGGGAATTGGGGAAATAGTCCGGCGTTGCACCAACTTAAGGCATTTGCAGATGAATGGGTGTCTAGCAATCAAGAGTTTAGGCATAGACACGAAACTACAGAAATTGGAGGAGTTGGAAGCTTCTGCATCGGGCATTGACGATGAGGGTCTGATAGTTATTGCCAAGAAGTGTCCTGCCCTCGTTAAAGTGGACTTGAAGAATTGCACTCGGATCACATCCAAGGGGGTGAAAGAGATAGTCTACCGTTGCACGAGATTGAGGGAAATAAATCTGCATTATTGTCGTGATATGGGTCGTGACATTGTAGCTTGGATGGTGTTTTCGAGACCTTCTTTGAGGAAGATAATTCCCCCGCTTGGATTCGTTCCCACAGAGAACGAGAGGAGCTTGTTCCTGCTCCATGGATGCCATGTCTGCCAACCCTAAGTCTGTAAAGTACTCTAAGCTCTAGCTATGTTTGTTTCCTTTTAGTATGCTGTCTATATGATTTCGAGTTAGCTTATGTCGAAAATCTCAATGACTGAGCAAATATGCATGTAAGAATTGGAAAGGCAACTTCTTTGCAAGTTGCAGTTTTTGGCCTCTATAAAGATCATTGCCCTTTGTTCTACTGTTTATTTGCTTATACATGTTTTCGATGTCATTACAAGCAGTTTAGAAAGAAATTTACTGTGTTTTGGCATAGATGGTACATAACTAATGTGTTGAACAACTTCATAGAAAAGAATTACTCAATTTATACGAGCTCATCATAATCGACACCCCTAAACACAAGACACCCACCAAGCAAGAAGCATTTCGGGTGTTCTTCGTCTGGATACAAATGAGCTGGTGTGATCAGCCGCCTCAAGGATGATCTGGTAGAAACTATCCATGTTGTGATCTCAGACTTAACATTTGAGCACGCGCTTAGGTTTAAGTACCGGAGTCTTGGGCACAATCTGACCACTTCCCTTACCCCATCCTCTGTGATGTTTTCGCAATCGTGTAAGTCCAAGTGAACTAATCCGGGACATGTTTTGGCAATCATCCCTAGAACTTCATCATCCAGACATGAATATTGTGCAACCAATTTCTCTAACTTTGAAACTCCTGCATTTGTACTGGAAAATTTCAGTTGCCTGCATTCAATTACGTCCAAGCTTGTAACTTCACTGCTGAATTGTAGGATATCCCCGATATCCAATTGTTCGTCTCCTTGAAAGCACCTGCTCAGGTGAAGCTTCTGTATGTTAGGGCGTAGGTTGAGGATCCCGATGAGGACATCGGTGTTCAAGTAGTGGTTGGATTGTAAACTCAATGATGTCACAGCAGAATTTCTTTTGAGACCGTCGTAGTTGTATTCTTCCCTTCCTATGTTTGTTCCTCCCATTTCGAGATGGCTTAGAAGCGGGCATCTTTGCGTCAGCATAACAAAAGCTGAATCTGATAGCTTAGGACAACCGTGAAGCTTGATCGATGTCAAATTAGGAAGAGATCTGGACAAGATTTCTACCTGTTCGTTTGTTAGGAACTCAGCCCCCAGAAGAACCAAACTTTGCAAAGATTGATAAGATTGTAGAAGGGATGAAATCCCATCAAATGTGTACCCTTTACAGAAAATAAGACGGAACTCTTTAAGGGGGATACTTGCTTCTGTAATAGACCGGAGAAAGTCGTCAGAGATGTGAGCCGATCCAAAGCACAGATATTGCAAGTTTTTGGGAAAACTAGCAGAACCCCGCGTACCAAAAGATTCAAACTTTGAATGAGTCCACACAGCCAAAGAATTCAAGAGACGGGTATTCTGTAAAACAAAGGAAATGCCCTCCTCCGTCACCCCTTGACAGTAACGTACCTTGATCTGTTCCAGAAAGGCGCAGTTTGATGACAGGGAAAACAGAGATTTCTCAGTAACACACTGATTCCCAGAGATATCTATCTTCCGCAACCTTTTGAGCTTCTTCGACACGAATTGGATTCCTTCATCAGTCACAGCGATTGTCTTTCCGTCAACTTCATGAGGGAAACAAGAATCTTGGACATCCAGCTCTTCGAGCCCCGGGAAAAAGTTTGCAATTCTGACAAGATCAGCGTCAGTGAATGACGCCTTTGAACAGCTGAGCACCTTCAGATTCTTCATATTCAAACCCAGCTCTTCTAAGCAAGTTTTCGGTAAGCTCTCATTGCAGGAAAGATCCAACTCTTCGAGCTCCAACCCGGATTGCGCAATCAGATGAATAGCTTCATTGAGATCCCCCGGAAAGCCAACGAGCCCAATCTTCTTAAGATGCCTGAATCTTTGGAGCAGCCTAGCAAGGACTCGTGTTGACGGGTTGAAAACATGTAGGTGAACCTGAGACAAGTCGGTGATGGAAAGAAATCGCTTGCAGACTAAAGATAGGGATTCCCTGTCGCGCTCTGGATGAACCCGGTTGAAGATCATCGCCCAACATTCATCCGGTAAGTCTCTGTTTGGCTCTTCCATTTCTTACTGTAGAAAAGGTTTTGAGTGGTTCTTCCTTGTCTTGCAACCCTAAGTATTAAATAGGGGTAGGTTTCCTTTTGACAAGGTCCCCCTCTTCCTAACTCTCTTGACCAGTGAAAAAGCTATCAGTTCTGACCATTTCAACATTTCTGCAGGCACATTTTCATGAAAGAATCAAGTCTTTGCTTGATCTCTAGTAGAAAAGGATACCAAACTGAACTTGGGGGGAAAGTTTCTCCTGTGGTTAATACTGATTTTATTCTGATTGTCACAAACTTAATTTTGATCATTAAAACCTCTATTCCAATATTGACTGGTTTTCAAATCAAAATACACTTGAAACTATAATATCACAAAAGAAATTTCAAAGCATCTCTATACATAAACAAAACGTTCGGCCCGTCAACAGCCTACAGTTGCTCTAAGACAGACACTTATACATGGCTGTCGATCAAGGACTTCCTCATCTCATTGGCAATGGTGGTGGGTTGCGCTTCCCTCAACATGAACGCCCTCTCGATCACTGCTAGTTCCGTGGCGGTTGTGTCTGACCCACAGAATGCCGTCCAGTCGTTCACCGTCAATCCGGCACCGATCACCTCGCTACCTCGATTCACGGTTCCCGCCACCAGCGGCACCTGAAGAAGGGTCGCCAGCTCGTTCAGGTCCTCTACAGACGTGTGCGGATGCACCTGTCCATTTTTTTCAATAAGTCATTCAATAAGTTGTTTGCCAAACAGAGTCTGTGTAACTGTATAAGAAAGCAAGCATTTTAGGTAGGGCATGACATACCAGGCCACCTTTGTTGGAGAAAGCACAGTAACTTCCTACAAGGATATTACCAGCAATTGTCTGCCTAAACACCTCAACACCGAGAACGTCTGCAATAATCTCCTCAGTTTCCTGACATGACAAACATAACATGCAAACTTCAGATATACACTAAGAGAAGACAAGTATTTATACCCGAAACATAACATGCGAAACTTCAGACATACACAAAGTTATCACCTAAATGTAAGGTGAGTGCAGCTCCAGATGAAGGATATGTACCTTATCAAGATCAGTGTGCGCGAGAGCGACATGATCATTGCATGCTATGCAGTTTCCTAGAGCAGATAACTTCTCTTCAACCCGCCGGACGACTACTGAATCAGGAAGACTGTTCCTCAAGTGTTGAAGTTCTGTAAGAGAGAGACAGCAGGAAGAAAAAGTGAGCATCAGCACACATTTGATCAGAAGACAAAATCCCGGGACGAAAAAAGATAAATATGCAAGTGTGCATTAAACAAAAGGAGCCCTTCATTTCCAACAACACAACACACAATGGGTTAAACCAAACCAGCATCCTATGTATAAACATGCCAGCACCATCACATTGCAAACACACATTTATCAAGTCTCTGTTGAAATAACTACAGTTGCATAAACCAATAAAGGCAGAGAGGCTAGCAACTTTAGAACATGGATGATCCTCTGCCAAATCTCAAAATCAAAAGACACTGACACAGAGTATAACCCATGGGGTTGGCTCCCACAAGATTGAAACAAGAGGTTTTAACAAAATCCATAAAAGATGAAACTTACCTTGGTAAATCATATATATAGCCTACTCTAGCACACATTCATGGCAAGAAATGACAATTAATCATTCACTAAATCAAGAAACCTACCTTGGTCAGTGGTAGTGTGAGGCACTAGTAGTCCATTTTTGTTTCCTGCCACACAAAAAAGGGTACACAATTCACCTCTGTATTCCCATTGGATGTTAAATCCAAACAAATGCAATTTATCATATGCGTCCCGGAGCATGTGTTCCAGGTAGTATGATTGTTCACCCATGGATATTAAGTTGTTCACTTTTATATTAATAATGTTCGTTCTTATTATTATGATATGATTGTTCACTGGCTAATATGTTTTATATGCGGAGGTTGCATATAATATATTATCACAATAGCTCAACAAAAATTCGGTCCAGATAAATTCTAATTTGTCAATTTCGTCAATGTCAAAATTCGGACTAACGATCTAGACGGAACTAAATTTGAGTCAGAATCAGGTTCGGACAGTTAAAAATAGAGAAATATCATATCAAAATTCCGACAAAAAATCTATGCCCCAGGTTTTTCGGGTGGACAAAAGAGAATTGATAATACTGACCAGCACATAACCTGCCAATGATTCGCGTCCCCCCAAGGGAAGTCTTTACAACAGGAATATGCTCTGCTAATTCAGCCTCGAAAGTGCTGCAAAAATGCATTCAAAGAGCATTACAATCCCCAACACATTGCACACGAAATCGAACGAAGAAGCATTAAACCCTAAAGAATCTCCCAAGAAAACAAACAAACAAACCTGTAGAAGTTCTCTGACCCACCCATGGCGACCAAACAATACGCATTCGTCAATTTGGAGAACACTCCGATTTCACTATTGTTCTCGAACTGAAGCCCTACAAGAACACCACCAACAGACATTAATCAAAGAAATTTGACACGAACACGATGATAAAATCAAGTGTAATTACTCAAATTCAAATTGCAAGAATCAACTGCAAGGAGAATCTTACTGGTTGCCATGATTGAATGAGGGGGTTGAATCAAACGACGAAGCAGAAAGATTGCGCAAATGCTGTGCAAAATCAAAGAACAAGAATGTGAGCAGCGATTATATGAACCCTAGTTCGAGAGAGCGGCTGAAAATGGCGGAAAAACGACCGACGTACGAAACAGAGAGAGAGAGACAGAGAGAGGTGAGAGAAGTCAAATGGAGGATGGGAGATATTTATATGTCGAAAAAAAATTTTCCTCATGAGAAAAAGAAAAAGAAAAGAAAAGGGAAATGAGTTGTGGGCTGATAGGCACGTGCCGTGAATCTGAAGTCTAAACTTGGGGACCAAGGAGTGTGCCCACATATCAATTTTCTTGGGCACCAAGCCTTTCATACCTTTCTTTTCTTTTTTAATTATGTTTTTCCTGTGTTTAGGGCATGTGAAGTTCTATAGAAAATGATATGTATAGTAAATTGTAAATTTTGATAAGTTTCGACGATTTTTGATAGCTTTCGGTTTGTATGTTAAATGTTATTTTTAATAAGCACTGTATGTTTTGGTAATCTTCAATAAATTACGACAACATTTAGTAAGTTTTTACCATCACTAATTCACTAATTACCATCCAACTTTACATGTCCTTAGGCACCGTTCTTTTATGGTTAACGCACCCAAACGCAACGCAACTTAATGCAACATAACGTAAATTATCATTACTTTTTAACTATTTCCAACGCAACTAAACGTAACGTAACGCAACGCACAAAAGAACGGTGCCTTAGTGTGAGATTTTTGTGCAACAATACTCCCTCTGTTTCATATTAATTGTGATATATTTGACTGTTACGACCTCTAATATTACTCTTTAATTCACACTTTTTTATATAATATTTTATTAATAATTGCAACATTATACTCTTATAATAGCATTTTCCATTACGAATCTAAAGATAGTAATCTTATGTGACAAGTGATTATATATATTGAGAAATTTATGGTCAAAATCTTTAATGTTTGACGGCACAATTTCTAATGACGACAATTTCCAAAGACAATAATTAGTATAGAGGTTAAGAGTCCTACTATATATATTTTGGAATTGCGGTGAAAAGTTGTGCGACTTACCATTAGTATCCGGTATTATGCATGTATAGAAGTGACATTGTCTGAATTTGTTCGATCCAAATTTATCTGGACCTGAATTTTTGCCAGATTGAAGACTACAAAATTTGTTGGGCTATCCACTTCTCTACTCGCACGAAAGAACTAATTTTAAAAAAACACTCACAATCATATTCATAAATCTACCAAGAAAATTTTTACAGTCGATCAAGGCCTGCAATATTCCAAGTTAGTATTTGTGTCGTACAAACTTAAATTCATGCCATAACTGGAGAGTACCATGGCCATTGTCACTGAATGCACACCTGCGTCGTTCGTAACCCAGGTTGAAGACATAGCAACATAGCATCTGTTTCAACTTTCAAGCATATAAACAGCAACTAACAAAGCTAATTCGATTTCAATCCATGACCACATACAATCACAGGTTTTCCAACATGACTTCAACAGCCATCTTCAATAGCTTTGTATTTCTTCAGCAAATGCTCTAATAGTTGGCTCGGTCAAAGACACGCCACCAATCCCGGTAGTAGTCTAGTAAAATGCTAAGAACATTTTAACTCGGCCTGAATATTCCACACTTTTCTGTTCATAGAAACGAAAGTCAAGATAGTAGCGAAACTTACTTCTATATTGGATTTTGATATGAATCAGAGATCTTTCTTCTTCTTGGCAGGGACCCAGTGTATGTCTCAACTCTCAAGTGATTATCAACACGACATTTTACGTGTGGAACTTGAAACAAACTGCACTAACCTCTCTCCGGAGCACTTGATGTCGCCTCAAGGTATCTATGTTGGACATCTGAGCGATACCGTGATATGGCATACTCTTATGCCACTGTAAGATGAGCTCTTGCTTGATGTAAACCTGCTGAATGAGAGTGTGGTTTAGCAGACAGGATCAATCACTTCTTGATAATGCAGTGAGGAACATGAATTTTTCTGACATCTGAAAACCGAGCAAGAACATTCTTGTATCTTGTATAATCTTTCTTGATAATGCATTAATGCCACACATTTGTGCACTTTCAAGTATCGAGCCAATAGCATTTATGCAGTCACAAGATTTGCAAATGTTTTTCATGCAAAGTAGGTGCTAACAAAGATCACTATGGGCAGGATTCAGACTCAGATCCCTAATTAGATTAACTCGTGCACACAGGAGTATCCAAGAACCCTAATGCTATTTAAAGTGAATCTACCGAGTTTCTGAAACAAAGGATCCCAGTCTGAGTGGTAATTTAAGAAAACGTAAATATTTAAATGATTCTTACGCAGAATTCACTTGACAGTTAACAACCTTCCCGTTCCATCCCCCATACGCAACCAAATCAAATAAAACAAATAAAGCGTTGAACATACATTAGTCCTAAGTTAAAGGGCTATTTCCTTTGCCGATGGTATCAGAACTACGCTCACCTATTATCCCCTTGTTCTCTAGGGAACTGAACCTTTCCCTCATTCAATCTTATTCGTCTCCCATTCCCGTTCCCAACCAAACCATATACGGTAAAACAAATGAAGTATTGAACATACAATAGTCCCAAGTAGTAGGGCTATTGTACTTGTCAAAGGTACAAGAGCCAGGCTTGCCTATTAACCCCTTGTTCTCTAGGGGACTGAAGCTCGCCCTCATTCGATTTTATTTAACAACCTCCCAAGAGAAACACGTTTGAATTGGACCCTATTTACTTTTACTGAAAACGAAATAAAGCACACAATAAAGAAAAATCTGGCCGTTACAATCTTGATTTTCTTCCTTTTCAAGTAGAGGGGGAGATTTTGTTATGGTTATGAGACCGGTGCAGACAATGTGTATTATCCCTGCGGCAATCCCGGACCTTTATAATTTTCTTTTTCTCCTCACTCAGATTCTTTTCCCTTTTGGTCAGATATGACACTTGTGTGGCTGCATTCAGAACATAATCAACCCAACGACAATCCTAGCAATTGAAAACCTGGGGCGGGCGTTACCCTGATTTTTCTTCATCTTTCCTATCGGACAGCAAATGTATCGAGGATTTTCCTATAAATTCAAGGCAATAGTCGCTGTTTTCTCGCAACTCCTAACCCTAAAGTTTCTCTTCCCCTTCCAAAACTAAAAATGGAGTCCACTCACAGTCTGGGTGAAGATTGCTGGGAGACGATAATCAATCACCTCAACCTTGAAACAGATCAGCGTCACCTCGATTGGCTCTCCTTGGTAAGTAAACAATTTCTCTCTATAACAAATCGGCTCCTAGAGACCCTTAAAGTATTTGACCGCACTAAGAAAGCCCTCCCTGCAAATCTTAAAAGGTTCCCTAATCTTAAAATGATAGATCTGAGTGCTTGCTCGGAAGATATCACATCTCTCCTAAACCAACTGGCTTATTCAGATCTGGAACTACAAGGTTTAGATCTGTCAAACCAGAGGACCCTCCCTCTTGAAAGCCTAAAGGAGATAGCCTTGAGAAAAGAGAATTTCCGAGTTCTTAGATGTTCATGGCTCTCTGTCTTGCGCGACCCTGAATTGACTGCTATAGGTGATATTTTTCCCCTTCTAGAAGAACTAGACATCAGTTATCCATCATATAATTCTGCTGTCACTGACGAGAGCGTCAAAGCTTTAGCAACTAAACTCTCCAACTTGGCCAAGATCAATCTGGCAGGCAATGTTTCCCTCTCCGATGAAAGCCTTAAGTCACTCTCATCAAACTGTAAAAAATTAAGAGAGGTTTTTTTACAGCATTGTCGTGGAATGACCAAAGATGGGATAGCATTTCTAGTGGAGAACAGTCCTAACTTGGTTGCTCTTTCATTAGCTTTTCCAGGGGGGCTCTCTTCCAACTGTAATATCCGCTTTGCCAATCTGAGAGTGTTACACACCCTCGAGTTTTCTCATATGAGTATTTCAGATCATGTCTTTTTTCAAATTGCTGATGCCAGAATCCCATTGAAGAGGTTCTCTCTTTGCCATTGTCATGGGTATAGCTTCGCTGGAGTCATATACTTCCTTCACACATACAACTCTCTAGAGTCCATAGCTTTCGTAGATGTCAGTTTTCTAAACGACCAGTACCTAATACTTTTTTCCAAGTTCTTCAAAAAGGCGGTCAGCATCAAGTTGAACTGTTGTCCTAGGATAACAGATCTAGCCTTGGGCACCCTGTGGAGCGAATGCACCAGGCTAGAAAAGATTGAAATGGCCAAGACAGGGGTAGGGCATCACGATGCCCAAACCCTTTTCGGGGTGCACCCGAAACTGGAATATCTAAATCTATCAGGTAACTGGCTGTGGCGGGAAGAAACGACCAGAAGGTTTGCATCGCTTTGCCCAAACATTACATATCTTGATGTTAGTTGTACCAACTCTTGGAGCAACAGCATCGTTGACATCTTGGAGAACTGCAAGAAGATTAGGCATTTGAAGATAAACTGGTGTCGAGACATCTTGGGTGCAGAAGGTACCTCAAAGTTTGAAAGGCTGGAGGTGCTGGACGCGGTGGCATCTCTGAGTAACCAATCACTGGCTATGTTTGCAAGGAGAAGTCCTTTGCTTCGATCTCTGAACTTGATGTACTGCCAGAATGTTACTGAAGATGGAATAAAGGAAGTACTTGCACACTGTAACAACCTAATTGATATTAATATCAAGGGATGCAATATCACACCTGGGTTTGTCTGCTGGATGGCAAATCACAGACCCGAATTAAGGAGCATATCCCCTCCGAATTGTCATCTCCATCATGATCAGTACAACCAGCTCCAGACATTCACTTGCCCCTTATGCAAAGACTGACTGGAGAAAGCATCAGCTTCATCGGTAGAGAATGACACAGCACCATAGGGAACCATGATACATGGAGTTGTTATCAATCATTTTCATTTCATACATGTCTTTTAGCACAGTTGTACTAATCCTGCTCATACATTTCCGGAGCCTGAATAAAAGCACAAACTTTATTTAGTTCATTTTTCCATAACCATCAATGAGATATCATCTGAAACCAATGCCCACAGTGCAAATTAGCTTAAAGTTAGCTCTCACAACAATGTCATTTCATGCTTGGAAGAAATCAAATTGGATGTTTCTTGTGTGTGTGTGTGTGCGTGGATTTTTTTTTTTTTTTTTTTTTGGGGGGGGGGGGAGGTGTTTAAGAATATCATTTAGATATGTGGAAGAAACATACAAGATAGTAAACTGGAATTGAACCACTTGAGGACCACAAAGTCGTCAGAAAACAGGCAATCAACCCAACATGGTACGAAACCGAAACCAAAACGAAAAGTCCAAAACCAATGCTCCAAAATCCCGCCAGGGGCGAGGTATGGAGGGGTCGGATGTAGCAGTCTTACACCTAAATTTTGCAATTTAGAGAGACTAGTTCCAATCACTCTAAATTGTAGGGTAAGACCAGTTCCAACATGATTTGGAGTATATACAAATGAAAATGATAAATTCACACTTCACTACTGCTTTCCTGAGATCAACTACCCTCTCTGGCGAACAGCACCTAGAAGAAAACTTGCTAAAAAATAACAGACCAATCACAAATCAATGCCGGAAAAGTCCACCAGAAACGCTCAAAATCTCTTGAATCACCATGTAACACATAGGTCTGATTTAAAAAAAAAGGGGGGGGGGAGGGGGGGGTAATGCAGTACTGCTTAATGCATGATAATGATTGCCACAGAAGTCTACAAAGAACAAGCCAGTAGGGATCAAGACGGCTCTTATAGCAACATACTTCCAACAGTTTCTTCCTCTGCTAGCAGCTCACATCTTGACCAAGAATCACATCTTAGGCGGTATTACATAACATGATCACAGCAGTCACGTCACTCACCAAAATCATTATCATTAATTCATTATTAACCCAGAATCCGCTGTTGCCTACCCTGAAAGGAACCAACTAATATAACCAGCTGATCTAGCTTTCAGTTAGGGTTTGTCACTACTCGCCAAAGAGGTGCTTGAGGAAGAAAACTATAGTTTGCCTTCAACAGCCGACTTCCCTTCAAGTTATTCAACTCTCGCAACTTGGCATTAGAGGAATACAAGTACACTGATTATATGGACTGAACCTAATGCAGACACAGGGCACAAGCCAATCCCCATAGAATAAACATTAGTATTTCAAAGACAAAGCCTTTCTTCAGGGTTCTGAAATTAGAAGATTGTATCCATAGGATAGGATCAATGGTTAATGATAACTAGTCTTCATAAACTCTTCTATTTCCTCGCCTTACCCAAAACATTGACCACAAGAATACCCAATTTTCTATCAAAGCAAAGACAACTTCTGTGAAAGCATGATTGAGGTGAGAGCCAAGATGAATAACAACACCCTCTGGTCCCTAGTTCAGTAAAAGGGTTCTCAACCAACACAATATCAAGCATCTTTTCAAAGTCACCATTCTTCCATCAAAGTTGTTAGAATCAGGATCCTACCTCGGATCCATGGGGTAGTTAGAATCGGAATTAACCCATGTAGGATCGTGGATCGGAATGTAGATCGTAGAATCGCATCGAGGATTTTGGTTCATAAAATCGTAGGATCGTAGATCATGATCGAGATTTTAACAACTATGTCTTCCATTCAAAAGAGCGGCTAGTTCGAGTTATTAACTGTATGATTCACAACTAAATTTGCAATTCATACACATACATGTTTAACCCTGCGATCGTGAATGCCACAGATTGGTTGCACCAAACTAATCCAGTTATAATTGATTAAATTCTGAGGCAGTACAATGAAGCAACCAACAATGTCCCAAATCACAAGAAAACACCCATAATACATTCTTTAGAAAGCGTTAAATCCTCACTTCCTACAAAATCTACAATACATGAAGCGAAAAATGTCAAGCATAAACAACACTTGATATTTTCATGAAGCATTATGCAGACATTCACAAACCTTCACTACATCGTCCGAGAAGTAGCAATGAACCAGATGAACAACAATTCTCATACAAATTTCAACACATGAATTGTCCATTGAAACAATTGGCAAAGCATAGCTTTTAGCAAACATACAATTCATAGCTAAACGATGAATTATAATAAAAATAACATGCACAAAGAATACGAAACTCACTAGCTGTCGCCTTCAGCAAGGGCAAGCTCTTTGTGATCGCGCTGCAAATGCCCGCCGCAAGGGTTAGGGTTAGGGTTTGGCGCCATTTTTCATTACATGACCTTGGAACAAGACGGTCTGCTAATTGAGGACTGGAATTGCTTGATTCTTGATGCCGTCGATCCTTTTCTCGTGATTTCAAGGTCGATTTTGAGATCGTTGGGATAGTAGGATTAGATTGGATGAATTGGGGGACTTTCGGTGGCAACGTTAGAAATGGGAGGCCATTGATGAACATCTTCGGATCTTTCCGAGGTACACCCATCAAAAATAAGAATTAAAAAGTCAAATACTAATCAAAGATTTTACCGCAATTTTTTTTCAGCTATGGGCCGCGGACCCACCCAGCACGAAAAAATGTGGGTCAAGGCCATAATTTTGGATGGTGATCCGGCCCAGCTCGAAAAAGGTCGGCGCTTTGGAGTATGGTCGGGCCGAGCTCAGACCAGGGTCTGTGACTTGGCACGGCCCACCGATTCGATTGAATACATTAACCTTTCTTAAAAAATCTTATATTAGGTTTATTTTTTATGATTTAACTCGGCCCAACCCGACGACCCAACTAAAAATATTAGTTTTTTTTAAAAAAAATCTTAGATTAGATTTTATTTTTTATGACCCGATCCGACGAAATACATAAATTAAGTACGTGAATTTTTAGGTTTTTTATATAAAAAAAATTCATCTTATATAATTGTCTACCCATTGACCCGGCCCGTGGCCCATAGGGTTAGGGCTCACGGCACCTGACCCGAAGGTCGGGTCCGGTTGGGCTCGGGCCGACGGGTCAGAAACTTCCGGCCGAGCCATTGAGCAGGATTTTTGGACGTTAATATGATTGCACGATCGTTGGTATTTCTGATTGATTGGTTGAGAAGAGGCTGATTATAGGCAGAGAATATGCTCTTAGCTCGCCATTCTGTGAAGCATCTATTAACATGAAGGATGACTCTGCCAACTTTGAACACAGAGTTGTTGAAGACGAGGTTGTTATGCTCTTCCCAAATATTTCATATTAAATAGGAATTTCTTAGAAACTCAAGTAGAAGATAAGGAGTTTTTAAGCTTCGTTCTTTCATGCGACTAATTGGTCGCGATTCCACACCGCACCATAACTTTTCAATTTTCACCATAATTCACCATAATCTGTCATTTTAATTTCTATTTATGTTTTTATTAAAAGTTATAACAACTTATTTAAATTATTTCCATTACAACTTTTCACAACCCATGATATTTTTTGAATTTCTACCGCACAACACTACACTACAAACAACTACAACCAAATCTAAACAGATGAGATTTTACTCTGGTTTAAATTAAAAGAGAATAAGAAAGAGAAAAAGGTGAAAATTAGGTTGAAGATGGGGAAAGGGAGATGGCGTAGTGATTACATAATTCTCTGCCAAAAATCGCATCTCATCTTTCAATCACAACCCACTTTTCAGACATGCAGTGCAGGAGCTTCAAAAAGAGATACTGACATCTATAAATACTTTACTACTCCAGGTTTTCATGCCTATTTTCCAGTACAAATTTCTCACTTTTTTCACATACTATTATTAAGTTAGGTAATTATTGAAAAATTTATAGTGGTTGTCAATTATGATAATTATGACAACCATCATAATGAGAATAATTTATTTTCATACATGTGTCAACTTTTTTCATTATCATTATTATTTTTATTTAGTGTAATATTATAAAATATATTTTCTTAATTAAAAAAATTTTACTAAATTTTTTAAAATTTAAATATTTTAATTCTAAATTTTTGCCTAGTAAATAAGCATATTTTGACAAATATTTATTTTTAATTTTTTTTTAAAAATAAACTAAAATTTTAAAAATATATTTTACAATTTATATTAAATAAAAAAATCAACTGTCAAGATAAAACTCGACACATGTACGAGTAAAATTTATTTTATTTACAGTGATTGTCATGGTTGACAACCATTATAAATATATAATGCATCCATATATATATTTTGTACTATGGTACATGCTATGACTAGGCATATATATAAAGTGTGCAGTAAAAAAGAGTGACGTAATAAAGAAAATAAAATGAGAACAGTGAAAAAGAACAAGTACAAGGCAGAAAGATCTAGTGGCAGAGATCAGGGGATCTATTATTGCTCGCCCAGAAATGTCAGAGACTACTTCTGTTTTAAGAGATCTGAGTCACATAAGTACAGAAATAATGCCCATATATCCCTACACTACTCTCTTCAATTGTCTTCATGTTTCAAGGAGCATTCCTTCATAAAAGTTACATGTACTTGATCCAGTGATACATTCAGAAAATTTTGACCTTTCAACTAGATTATAGTACTTTTGTATGTACCTCATAAATGAGAAAATTTGAAAGTAGATTTCTAGAAACCAACGGTCAATTATAAATCGAAAATAAAAGTGGTTAACCAAATTTCAATGTAGTTAATCAACAGTATTTCGGTTTTCAAATTTAACTTGGCGCCCGATTAACCACATAATGCAACTTACGATTAAGTTTAAAAAATATGTAAACAAACCAGTAATTACAAATATATGAAAATACAATTAACCGATTACACCTCCCACCCATCTTCTTCACTCTTTCAAGGAGCATTACCACAAATTTTATTCTTACCTTTCATTCTTTCCATTGATTCGTTTGTTTTTAAACTCTCTCATCATTCTTAACAGCTAAGAACCTAATTTTGGTTACAATGTTTTCGTTTTCATATTTATGTTGGATTGGCGCAATAGTTAAGTTGTTGGCTTGTGATCACCAAGTCACGGGTTTGAGTCGTGTAATTTGCAGTCTCTTAATATATCAACCACAATGATAAAGGATGGTAATGTTCATAGGAGGGAGTTTTACAATGTGGGAAAAGAAAAAAGAAGGGTGGAAAAAAAAAAGGTTTTTTTTTTGTGGTGGGGGGTTTAAGATTCGGGGTTTGGAATCACAAGGTGATTATACAACATTGATACTCGAAATTTTGTCATCCCAAACGTGTTAATCCACCCTCTCCATCTTTTTACACGTTCAATTATGTTCCCTTTTGTCCTCTTATTATTTCTTATCCTTTTTGTTCTTTTGCGTCCTACATTTATACTACTACTTTCTCAAGCTAAACGTAAATAAATGCATGCAGAAGCTCTTTTTTTAAAAACAAAAACACCTTTTCATCTCACCCATTTTGATAATATACATAATCGGTGATTAAAAAAGGTTAACCTTCATTATATGGATAGTTAAAAATATATGTTTTTAACTTGGATTGTAATGGACTAAAATGAAATGAAATAATTTATTAAATTTTCTCTATTCTTTCATAGAGGTATAAGTGGGGAATATAATTTTTAAATTACAAAATTTAGAGGCAAGTCTTGTTCTCTAGAGTAATAGGATTGAGTTAAATAAAGTAAAATTATGGAAAGTTAAAAAAATAAAATAAAATAACATTAATTTACATGATTTTTAGAAATTTGGATAAAGTAAGAAAAAGATAAGATAAATCTAACTTCTCATTCTAAAGAACAAGACCAAAATTATTACATTTAACTATTTCATACTTCACTTTGATTAGATTCCAAAATATTGGTTTTGGTTTAATTTGATTTTATCTCAGCCATTCTAATGCTAGCTAACTATTCTTTACTTCAACGTTTGTGACAAGTCATTGCATGATTATTCCTTACTTCAACTAACCGCAACGCAAATTACCGCAACTTAACACAATTTACCGCAACTCACCACAAATTACCATTATCTTTTTACTATTTCTACCGCAAGTTAACATAATCTACCGCAAATTACCGCAACGTGAATTAACGCATAAAAGAACGGCGTAGGGTCTCTAATTAGTAATTAGTACAAACCAAACTAATCCTTCTCTTCCTGCAGCATGCAATCAGAGATTACAAACTCAACTTTCAATACCCCATACTTTCCCCACATAATTAACAAAATACCACTAATACTACCTACTGATTAACTATGCAATTACTACGTACTACGTACTAGTCTAATAAATTCTAATTAACCCCTTTCAACATACCTACATAGACTTAGTACTAGTTAATTACACTTTCCATGCATCTAATCACGATAATTAGTAATTTAGTAATCACCTAATTATTAATCAGTAGTAGTAGTAGTAACAAGCTGTGACATGGTGGTTACGACTTTCACTTCACATCTCTTCTTCTTATTCATCTTCTTCTTCTTCATCATCACTGATGACGTGGATGATGACGACGATGATGATGACGACGACGACGACGGTGACGTGGCAGGAGGGATCATGGGAGGAATATCGAAGTTGGTCCTAGCCTTGGCTCCTCGTAGCCGCCTCGCCGCCGCGTCGTATGCACGCGCCGCCTCTTCGGGGGTGTCGAAGGTGCCCAGCCAGTGCCTGCACTGCCCCACTCTGTCCCTTATCTCCGCCGACCACCGCCCCCACGGCCGCCGCCTCACTCCCCTGTACCTCTTCTCCCCCGACGCGCCGTCGGCTGCGTTCCCGAAGAGCACGCGCCGCCCGACCACGGCGGCGATGCCTTCGAGCTCCGGCGGAGGGATTTCTCGCTCCGATGAAACGTTTCTGGAGGGAAGTGCATGGAGGGTTGTGGTCGGTGGGAGTGGTGGTGGAGGAAGAGTGTCTGCGTAGAAATGGGTGGTGGGATGTGGAACGTTGTGGAGGAGTACAGGGGAGAAAAGAAACGTTTCTAGGGGGAAGGGGTTTTGAGGTATGAAGATGGAAGGCGAAACGTATTGTAAGCTCCAGTTGTTCATTTTGTGTTTAGAGAGAGAGAGAGAGAGAGAGAGAGAGAGAGAGAGAGAGGAAGTGGTGATGAGGAAGAAGGATGAAACTTAGCAAATAGCAATGGGTCTAGTACTTATTTATAGAGCAGATAATTCCATGATTAATAATTAAATGAAAATAATTACTACCTCCGTTCCAAAATGTTTGTCCATTGACTAAATTTTGACGGTTAATTACTCACAAATTATAATGAATTAAAATGTGAAATCACTACCATTAGAAAGATAATTTGCTAAAGATTACGATGATGGTAATTTTATATTGTAACTCATTATAATTTGTGAATAATCAACGGTCAAAATTTAGTCAACGGACAAATATTTTGAGACGGAGGTAGTATATGTGGTGTGGTGTGTAACTGATGATGATGATAAATTAATGATAATTTAATGCATACATAAATAGCATAACCGATGGATGAGTTATTACAGAACTTTATGTACGTAGAACAAAAATAATTGTGAACATACTCACGGTAGACATTTAGGCTCATTTTTATGAGGTTGATATGGTTTGAAAATGATCTGATACAATGAAATTGTGTAACATACGATTTTATAGGATGATATAATAAAACTTGTGAAAAACTGAAAAACATGATTGATATGATAGGGGATGTCAGAGAATGCAAAATATAAAATAAAAAAGTGAGAAGATATATTGATAATAATTATAATAAGAATTATAGTATGATATAATAAATTAGTAATGTGTAATTTGTGAAAGAATATATATTGAGAAGTACGGTGAGTTGTGATATCACATCGCATGGTACCGTACCAAAGAATAAGGCCTTAATTATCTATAATCTTTTGTGTTTGAAATCTTGTGTAGTGTACGTAAGAGCAATACCAATAGTGGCTCTCAAATTCTGTCAAAATTCCTTCAATTTTGCTGCATCCAGGAACTGTGATGGAATTATCTCTAAGAACTATGTAGAGTTTCATTCAAAGAGATCCACTATCATTTTTTTATTTAATTTTAAACCTTTAAAAAGAAAAAGGTTCCAAATATTACTTTTCATATATAAATCTATTAATTATATTATAAAGAGGGCTCCACATTTAATTGAATATTATAAAGTAAAAGGATTGAATGAATTTTTACAGTTGCAGGTATGATGGAATGAACTTCCAAAAATAGAAATTTTATATGATGTGAAAATGTGATCCCCAACCAAAATTCCAAAAATTTTTGGAACGAGCATTACAAATGCTTCTAACAGATGGGTAGCCAACACATTCCAAACTTCTTATAATTGATAATTAATACTATCTGTCAAAAAAATTAAAGTTAAAAATGATAATAAACATTAATTTTATAAGAAGCAAGACACTTAAAAGATGTCTTAGGGCAAGACACATATCATCACCCAATAGTCTAATAGAGAAGAGGTTATAGTGTGAATCAAGCATGATGGAAAAGACTGACAGATTTAGGCCGTGTTCTATACTCCGGTTGGCAAACTGCGGTGCCACACGGTACCGCAGTTTGCCACAACCCACCACATTTCACCGCAAATCATTACTTTTTTCTCTCCTCACTTTTCTCTTTCCTCTCCTCACCTACCCTACATACCAATAACCTACTACAATTCCACCACACTCCACCACAATTCCACCATACCTCACCGCAAAATACCGCAGTATAGAACACGGCCTTAAAGGGGCTCGATCTAGCTAGGTGTGTATGTGTATGCATGCAATTAATCCTAGGTCTTAAGTCATGAGTCGACATGTATGACAAACTGACAATGCAATAGTCATCATCACCTCATCCAATCCCACTAGTGCTCATCTACCCTACATTACTATATAATAATATACTTATAAAATGATCAAGTATGATCATACATGCCTTGAATCAAAGCGATGATAAATATTCTGAGTTGTATATATAATCTATATTTTTATCATTTCAAATAATATAAATTTTAGTACTCATGCAAGTGCAACGCTTAAAAGAAAGGTCCCGAAGGGTGAGTAACTACTGAGTATGTAGTATGTACACTGTGAACCAGGTTTCACCCGTGTTCACACCAAAAATGTGAGAAGTCAAGTGCAAATATTCAATTCTAAATTTGGAGATATTAATTTTTTTTAACCATTTTAGAAAATTATTCATAGACTTACTGGGCCCTGTTCTTTTCTGCGGTATGGTGTGGCGGAATTGTAGTAGGTTATTGATATGTGGGGTAGGTGAGGAGAGAGAATGTAAAAAATAGAGGAGAAAAGTGAGGAGATAGAAAAGTGAAGAGAGAGAAAAGTAATGATTTGTGGTAAAGTGTGGTGAGTTGTGGCTGCGGTATCTTTGTGATCATGCAGATTCTGGCCATCTGCATAAAAGAACAGGGCCAGTAGTATCAAATAAAATAAGAAAAAGGTAAAATACAATCTGCAATTGAGAACCTGTGATTACTTACTTGATGGAGTTGGGATTTATGGCGTCATTGTGCCGTAAGCAGAAAAGATTGTTACTGTTGCTTATATAACATGATTGATACATTGATGGGTTTTGCATGCCTTTCTAATAAAGCTAATTAAGTAAAAGATTTTGTTTTTATTTTTGAAAGATTATGTGTTTGTACTATTATTCTGCAGATGTTGTTTAGTTCCACTTCTACCCAAATAACCTTCATGTAGAAGGGTCATTTTTGGCTTGATTACAGTTTATCTATGAGCATTGATGACAATTTCATGATGCAAGTGTTCAGAATCTTCCCGGCTCCAGCTGTTCCCATTGAGTTGAGATTTTTCATTTTGAAAAAGGTAGTTTCAGCAAAAATTTGGATTGAGTTAAGTTTACATCGGTCAAATAATGTCAAATTTTGAATGAAAAATCTATGTTTACCCCTGATTTTTAAACTAAATTTGAATTAGGACAATAGAAAAAAAAAAAGAAAAATTGTGTCCGTATATTCGATCAACAAAATCGGATTCAGACCAAACTATATTTTTTCCCAAGTCGGACGAATTCAGATATTCAAGTCAGACAGAATTTACTAACGCTAAAAAGGGGTATCAAATTTCAAGGGGCTTTACTTCTACTCTGATTTCTTGTGAGAAGAAGCCGCTAATTCAATCTTCTTTTATTACTTACCATCTTATTGAGAAATTAGCATGCATATACATGCTCAGTTTGAGTTTGGATGTGATATAACCAATAGTGGCTCTCAAATTTTGTAGCTTCAAAACAATCAACGAAAATTGCATGAAAATACAGTCCCACAGCTTAATGCTAAAGATACTTGCATTACAACCCTCTCATTCATTTATATGATTGCCAACCATGATACCAAATTCAACAGGAATCATCAAATTTCTTTTCCAAAGCCACATTCAATTCTTTCATAAACTTATCAAAATTCCTTTCTGAAGATCCTTCAGCTATCCTTGCATTCTCTACTATTTTCTTCACTTCCTTAACCTTCTCCTTGAGCTCTTTCCCCCTTTTTCCATGCATAAATTCCTTGATCTTCTCCGAAACTTCGTCACTCGTCACCAAATCTTCCTTATCACCCCGAAGGCAGTACCCGATCTCCCAGTCCTCGACGAGGAGCTTCCGATTGGTAAACTGATCGGTCAACAGAGGAAAACACAACAACGGAACTTCACACCAGATACTCTCTAATATCGAGTTCCATCCACAATGTGTCAGAAACCCTCCTACGGCTTTACTACACAACACCTCAGTCTGACTTGTCCATGACACAATCAACCCTCGATCTCGGACCTCGTCCCGGAACCCTTCAGGAAACGGGTCCGACCCGTCAGACCCGACTGTGTCCGGGCGAAGGACCCATAGGAAATTCGCCCCGCTAAGCTTGATCCCGTTCGCAATGGCGACGAGGTCATCCTTGCTAAGGTGGGCATAGCTACCAAATGAAATGTACAACACCGAGCCGTTGGGTTTGGAGTCTAGCCATTGGGTGCAGTCCGATTCGGCCCATAGGCTAGTAGCCACCGGGCTTCTGGGGAAGCCCGGTGAGAATAAAGGCCCAATTGCGTAGAAGGGTATTTGGGCCTGAATGGCTGAAATGGGCCCAACTTCGAGCTCTTGGACCGTATTAGCGAGAATAAAATGGGCCTTCTTGGCATCTTCAATGCCCCCAAAGATGGACTGATGGCAAATGGTTGTCAGGTCTTCTTCTTGGAGATAAGACATCATGTCCGATGGTTTTATTGATTTTACTCCAGGTATATAGTTTATTGTGTCCTTGCGAGCACCTGATAATATTTTTATGAAAAACAATGAAGATTTATAGAGACAAGATCAGTGATCTATGCTGCATAGTGCACACCATCATTACAAATTATTAGCACATCTTAAGACTCAAGGATTCAATTATTTAATCTTTTGTATTACTAACTCGCATATATATATATATATATATATATATATATATATATATATAGATAATATTTTTTGGATATATATATATATATATATATATATATATATCCAAAAAATATTATCTATAAATCTACTCTATCATATATAGACTAGATTTACTACTAACAAGGGGCTCTTTGACAACCACTTGGTAGCTTGTATACATTCCAAAAAATTACTTAGAGTTATCGTAACTTTTGAAGAAACAATTTTTTGGTACCCTAACTTTTCAAAACTAATTTTGGGGTACCCTTACTTTTAGGATTAGAAATTATTAGGTGAATTTCTAGTGAAACTCCGATTGATTCAAATCATTTTCGTCCACAAAAACAAACGGCATTTTCGTCCATAAATACACTTAATCAATTTCACGCCTAAAATTCACCGGTGAATTTAAATCATTAGCCGGAAATTCACCTAATTATTTCTAATTCTAAAATTTATGGTACCCCAAAATTAGTTTTTAAAAGTTGGGGTACCGGAAAAACATTTCACCAAAAGTTAGGGTACCACTAAATAATTTTTTGTATACATTTGGATTAGAGTGTTGTTTGGCTTTAACCGTTTAGTTTAGCTGATTGTAAGAAAACTGTTTGAAAAAGTAGTTTGTGAAAAACTTACTCCATTAGTTTTTTGAAAACTAATTTATTCTGTCAAAAATAATAATATGAAAAGTTATAGACTAATCACATCTAAAATTTTAAAGGCTAATCATTAATTACCAAAGTTGTTCAACAATCGTCTTTCCAAATCTTAAGATGCGTTTGGTTAGTCAAAAATATTGAGAAAATAATAAATTTTTTCAAGTTGAATTATTTTACCCATATTTGATTGTAGTTTGAGCATGGAACAAATTTTATAGATCCATGACACACTATTTCCCACCTTTCCCCAGGAAAAACTTCCCTTAGGAAGGGTAAAAAAGGTTATTTCTCGAGAAAATTTTTTTCATTTGAAAACTTCTAAAGGAAAATTTTCCCAAAATTCTTACCGAACGCTGTCTAAAAAAGGGTGAGAAAGAGAGGTTACCACTTACCAGGGCCAACATGTCCATTTTTTTGGAGCAAATGAAAATGGATGTATATATCAAACACCAATGCAGCCTCTGTCCAAAACGCCACGTGTACCAACCCAAACTTCTCCGCCACCCCCGACGCCCACACTGAGTACACGTCAGCAATCAGCCAGCACCTCTCCGACGGCCGGGATCTCACGATCTTCCCGACGGCCACCTCAATGTGCGCCGGCAAGCAGTGGATGGTGGCGGCGACCCACCGGTCATGGTTCAGTGATCGGTCGTACTCCACCGGCAGCCCGTCGGAGACGGTCAGGTACTCTATCGCGTTCCCATCCTGCCCGCCGCCGAGCACGGCGGCCCCCGCGGCGGCGGAGGTGGTGATGCGGTGGTGGATGTTCTCGGCGTTGATGAAGGTGACGGAGAACCCCTTGGATGCCAGCTTCAGGGCTAGTTGGACGGTTGGGATTACGTGGCCTTGCAAAGGGAGGGCTACGATTATTGCATGAGATTTCTGTACGTGTTTCTGCTTACTATTACTACTACTGTTTGAGTTATTCTCCATATTTTGCCTTTTTTTTTCTTCTTCTGGTTAGGGGAGGGAGAAGAAGAAGAAGAGGAAGCTATGATGAAGGAAGAAGACGAGGGAGGACTTGTGAGTTGTGACTATATAATATAGTCCCTTCATATTTTATGTGACATAAAATGTATAGTCAATAATAATATCATCCTTTCTTTTGAATAAATGTTATGAATTGTGGGGATATTGGACTAAAATAATACACTGGAACTTTCAAACTTTCAAACTGTGGTTTGCTGATGTGCGTGGTGGAAATCCAATGTAGACGGTCGTTTGCTGATGTGTATGGCGTAAGCATCAAGTCTACGCTCGATTTCCACCACATATGTCAGTAAACCACTATTTGAAAGTGGTCAATGCACTATTTTTATCCAACAACCCACAATACATGACATTTATATCCAAAAAATTGAAATATTATTGACCAATAAAATATAACTTCATATTATTTAAGTTTAAAAATCTTTATATATATATAATGTTTTATGTTATAAAAATATAGTCATCAAATTTGTATTATTATAATTTTAAATAAAAAAATTATGTAAAAAGCTATCAATTGTAGATAAATATTAAAGATGGTAAAGTAGATAAAAATAAGACAAAGGGAGTAGCAAATTGCATGCATGATGCACCGCTTTTAAATTGAGTGGTACTTTCTTTTCTGAAAGCTAATTTGTCTCTACGTAAATTCTAAGTGGTTGCAGAGTTATCAATTTGCAAGTGGTAATATATATACATGTGTAGGATAAGTACAGCCTCATAATTTTTGAAAAAATTAAAGTATTAACAAGGATCTTTTATCTGTAATTTATGCTTTTTAAGATTTATTTTTTAATCAACAATTTCATAAATATTCATAAATAATATTTTTATTAAAAATATAATATTATACTTTTTTCAATAGTACTTTTTATTACGAATATAATGATATTAATTTTATTTAATGAATCATTTTACAAATTAAAATATTAACGATCAAAATTTTTGACAGAGTACTTATATGACACATAAATAAAAAGTGAGGTAGTACAAAATGCAGGAGGTCAGGTGGACTCCATTATATCATTATATTAGGGGGAAAGGGTTTTATAAACCAAAATCCCAACATCAAAACCAATATTTTAAAAATAATATTTGAGAGATCCAAGATTGAGATTAAATTAATATTTGCAATGCATAAACTGATATATTGTATAATCCTTGTATAATTTAATACTACCTCCGTCCCTTATTAATTGTCCTTGAAACTACTTTTATGAAACCAAGAAATATAGGGAATTGGGCAAAAATTTTATACATTGTCCAAAATGTCTTTGAAAATATCATTGGAAAGGTGCAAAAAATATATTTATAAAGGATGGAATGAGAATTATAGTTATTGAAAATGTAAAAGTTAGGCAATTGGACAAATAAAAAGGGACAAAGAAATTAGTTAATTGGACAATTAAAAAGGGACATATGTAGTAGCTGATAAATGCTCAGAGTAATGAAGATGTGCATAGGACAAGGTCTTTAATTGAGATTCTTAATGACAATGCAGAAGTAAAGAACAAGTATTACAACCCGTTTTCTACGAAGGTGGTGAAAAAAAGAATGACAAAACGTTGAATTTATACCATAATTCTTGTTTTTTTTTTTCAGTTATTCAAAGCTCGATACAAGTTATACAATTTTGCCCTGTAAAAATATCAAGGATCATCAAAGTACATGAACAGCAAAATAAAATAGCTTTTGAGAATTTGTTTCATTTGTCCTTGTCTTCTTTTAATTTCTTTTGTCTATTGGTCATAAAGGCTGAAATGTAGCCAAACTTTACCATTCTGCATACCTCTCCATCCAAGCTATCATGAAGACTTTCCTAATAAGATTCTTGCAAATTGTCCCCATTGTTATAAGCGAAACTTGTCGAAAGAGCAACATTGCAAGTCGCTTGTCTAACTTGTAGTACATTGCATTTTGCTTCCTTTTTAATCTCTCTTTGGCGCTTTCATAGCCTCGGGAGATGAGCATTCAACCCCAAGAGGCAAATCAAGAGCTATTTCATCACAAAAGGAAACATTTGAATTGTTACGAGTGCAATCATTATCGAAATTGGCCACATTTTCGCTAACTTCCTCACAACTCGATTTAGCCCCTCTACTAACACAAACCCAATGGGATATCTTACTTACATACTTTGGGAAACCCTTATTAATGTCAATTGAAGTAGGGATAGTTTTACTAGAATCCAGTGGTAATCCTCTGATTTCTGAACAGAACTTAATGGGTTACAAGTTACAACCACACCATATGCAAACTCAGAGAATTCTATGAACTTTTAATAGCAGCACATAGTTAACATGAAACTTCGACAGGAAAACGAAAAGAAAACGATATGTATGGAACCAAATTGCTAACCTGGGAGGACATGTAAGTGCAGCTCGCGACACCATATATTCTTTGTCATACGCCGAATAAGTTAAATAGCCGAGAAAGTCGTTTATTAGTACATCCAAGTCAAGTCCTGCCTAAACGAAACCGATCTTGCAGCCCCCTGAACACCTCTGGCAGAGATCTGCGGGCAATCTTCTACTAACAGGACATCCAATTTCTGACCCGTCAGGGGTTTCAAGCCGTCATCAGTAACTCCTAAGCACTTAACGAGCCGTAAAACTCGCAACTGCGGAAACCGAGCCACGAGTTGCAGGCCTTCATCGGTTATCTCCTGGCATTTCACAAGCTCCAGAGTTTCAAGACTCGGGGCTGAACGTAACGCCTCCAAACCCGAGTCGTTGAACGAATACACATGATCCAAGCAAAGTTCACGAAGCGGGCAACTTCTTATCAGGCTCAGAATTCCCTCTAAAGTAAATGAGGAAAGCGAAGGAAACTCTCCGTCAGAGAACGATATCTTGACCGACTCTAGCAGGGCACAGTTCTTTGCCAGGGCATTCAGACTCTCATCGGTTAATCTTAGAGGATTGCTCATCAGGAGAGGCAGCGAGAAATCTGACGGCACCCTTAAGGAGATCGATCGAAGGCGGCTTGACTTCTGGGATAGACCGATGATGTCATTGTCTCTGAGTCCGACACACATGTCTAAGTGAATCTTATCCAGATTCTCGCACTTGTCTAGAACACAAGCAAGCCCTCTTCCCGGGCTGATGATGCAGTTTACTAAGTTTAGTTCCAGCATGTTCTCACATGGAATACAGTGCTTTTGCCATCTATCCACGGCCAACCTATCGTACAACTTCATGTACCGATAGTTAGCATCTACCTCGAATTGGAGGCGCTTTAGTTTCCGCCAACTAGGACCGAGCTTTATCAAGTCACCCTCTCCAATTGCCCTACAATTCTTAATCGAAAGATGTTGGATGGTTTCAAGCTTCCCTAGATACTCGATCCATTCGGCACCGCTTATGTTTAAGCATCGAATGAGGTGGAGCACACTCAGGCTCTTGCACCCTACAACAACGGATAAAATCCCGCAACCCGTGATTCTTGGAGCGAAATTCAGTTTCAAGGATGACAGCTTCGAACAGGATGCCAAGTAACCTACGCCTGCGTCTGTAATGAAAGTGCAGTAACTTAAGGTGAGATCGGATAGAGACGGGCAGCTGTTGGAAAGATTGAGAAGACCCTGATCGTCCAATTGTTTGCCCAATTTCGACATCCATCCAGAATAAACGATTTCCACCTTCTTCAAGTTGGGAAACCTGTTGCAAAGGGTATTCAGAGCTTCATTTGCTGGGTTCAGACCACAACCGACACGCAAAGATAGTCGTTGTTCGTTCTCAAGTTCGTAAAGACGCTTGCAAGACAAAGATGCAGAGTTCCTATCAGAAGTATTCGTGATTCTACCCAGAATTTCCCATAGTAACTGATCCGGCAAAGCGTCCATGGAAAAGTAATTTCTTGAACACTGTGAGAAAGAGTTGGCACGATCTGCAGTGAAGGATAAAGGCATTCATTAATGGAAGCACTTATACTTCACCGGCCTTCATGTATCTATGTTGGACACGGACACTCTCGAACACTCTAGGGACACTTTCAAACACATGTCCAACATAGAGATATAACAACTAACAAGGATACAATCACATACCATAGTAGTTATATCCATGAAATTGCAAAAGTAATTTGGTGGGTTTACACAATTTGTGAGTAATTACAGGCTACAACCTTACACTATCAAATCCAAAGAGTTTTTCATCCAATTTAGTTGAATTCATCAGTTTTTGTTGTATTCAAGGCAAAATATATGATATAGAGTCAATCCCTTTGTCACTTTGCCATCTATTTTGGTTTATTCCAGATTAGTTGACAGCTTTTTTCCCAATTTACAGAAAAAGGGGGGCATTTCCAACAATAACTCCATTCAAATCAGTCACAAACAAACAACAATTCCAGATTCAAAACCATAGAAACAACCAAAAATCATCAATATTGGCATATAATTGACAGATATCAACATCAAATACGAAAACGAACCCTAGAAATTACATCCTTTTCCAATTAAACATTCGTAAAGGATCGAAATCATGATGAGAGATTAGGGTTCTACCTGCACGTTATCCGCGGGTGGAATTGAAGAAGCGGGTTTTTTCGTGGGAGAAATTTATGAATATGAATTTGTGAAGAAACATTCAGGGATAGCTTAAGATTTAACAGTATGAAAATCTGAAATGGTGATGAAGAATGAAGAAGCGTGGCAGAATTTGCAGAAAAATATCCTGCAGCAACACGCGCCGAGAAGAAATCAGCTGATAAATATCTCTTTCCCTTCCTAAAAAATTTGGATTTGCATAAATTTGGTCGTTCAAATTTGGTAAATCTCAACATCGGAACGAGAAATTCATATCCAGACCTAATTTTATTTGAGTCAGACCATGTTGTACAATTTAAATAAAGTTAAATTTAAGTTCGGACAATAGAAAAAAGATAAATCTTATGTCCGAATATTCGGTCCATACCAAAATTTGAACAAAAAATCTATATCCATACCTGATTTTCCAAGTTGGATAATTCAGGCATTTTGGGTCAAATAAATTTTGCTAGCTCTAGGGGTCATTATTTTGTAGGGAATGACTACAATTTATTACATATCCCTTGACCATATGCTTCAAATAATGTTATTGTTCTCTTGCATAAATTAGATTATTTACTTTTAATGGTGTAATTATTCATTTATATATAATTCGAAGCACAAACTCCGGATATATGTAATATATATTACGTAAGTAACTAGAAATTTAGATATTACAGAGTTATTCATACAAGTTTCGTTCCAAAGGGTTCATACAAGCTTCGTTCCAGATGCCTCTATTTTTAGGACATTACATAAGATTGCTATTGATTAATTAAAATTTTCACCGTAATTCTAAACTGTATTGGACTCCTCATGTTAATAAGGGTGACAATCCAGCGGGACGAGTAAATGAAGGGGGAGAGGTGTCGAGTGAGGTAATGGTAAGAGACGGGAATCAACTCGAGTTCTTATGTGTTAATGGCGAAAGTCAAACATGTGAAGGACAATTTCAGTGTGACAGAACATGTAGTGCAAAAAAAATTGGATGATATAGGGTGGGCTCTTTACATAATTGCAAAGGAAGAAATAAAATTTAGACAATTGCAATTGAGCCTCTCAACAATGCAAGTGGAACCGCAAGCAGTGGAAAGTGTGCTCGAGTGGGCTAAGGAGCACAACATGTCTAATATCATCATCAACAAAGACTCGAAAGAGGTAATCATGACCTTTAAAAGAGCATATCTGACACCTCCAAAATACAGGAATGTAATCAACTGTTTTAAACTTCTTTTACTTAACTTTTCTCTCTACCGGATTAGGAAAGTCCCAAAAAATGAAGTTAAAGAAGCGCGTACCCTAGCTACTACTAGCTACTAAGCTTATATTTGTTTATGTAGTCTAATTTCGCCACAAAAAAAAATGTACTTGTTCATATTTATGACTGCCGGGCAACACTCTGGAGTAAAATAGCGCTTATCAGAATCATATTCAGCAGACTAAATTTTAGACTACCCACCAGTTTATCCATCTCAAACAATTTTCTCTCTTCCCTTCACATCAAATCTTTCCTCTGTTTCAATCGAGTCACTATTCAAGGCGTAGGAAGTGTTCAAAGATTCGTAATTTACACCAAAACACCCACCAAATTACCCAAACAAGTTGATTTCCAATTCTGTGAGCTCCCAAATAGCAAGCTTCAGGACTGAATTTCAGAATACCCTGTTGAAGATTGACAAGAATCCAAGCTGATTTGGGTGAATTACTGAATTTAGGGCTGCCCTTTTGTTGTTTTTGGCAGATGGTATCCGAGCATTTCTGAACCCTAACCCTAATCTCTCAATTCAGCTGTTTCTCTCCTGAGGTACTACCTTCCTTCTCTAAATTGCATATTCTAATGCTAATAGTAGTCTTTTTCCAGTTAAATGCTTGCTTTTTGTTGACAATGCATGGAATTATACAAACTTTACACATACTATAACTGTTGTTGGTGTTGAGTTAATTTTGGTTCGGATTGCGAAAGAGTAAATGCTGAAACATTTGGGTGTCTTGAAATGAAAATGAGGGCGAGAAAAATTCTTATGGGATTCTATTTTGTTGAGTTTTTCATTTGGGTGTACTCATCTTTCATCCTGCTTGAGCCCCTCCATGAAAAAGTTGAAAGATTTGTGTGGATATGAAGGGTTTAATGTAAAATTTGATTGATATATGAGAATCTATTGTCCTTAGTGAGAGTTACATTTGATCAAATTTATCATTTGATTTGGGCAATCAACTTATAATGTGATATCCTCCAACTTTTCTACTGTCAGGCTGTTGTTTGGTGATGCTGTTCATGATTCTCCAGCCAGTTTCCGTGACTCCGACAATAGGAGGTAACCCCTTTTTTCTTTACCTTTCCAAATCACTGAATGAGTAAAGGTTTCATGTATTGGTTTCATGGATAGAGTGTTGAAATTGAATGAACAAAGGCAATGTGCTGTACCTAGTACTGATACCGTCTCCAATTGGCCATTTTGCTAAACCTTTTATGTAGCAATGTCGGTAAATTTGGTCGTGGTCAAATTTGGGTTGGTCTATTCAGTCAATTTCAAAATTCAGGCGGGAAATTGATGATTGTTACCCCTTTTTTTGGGGTCGAACAATTCGAACAAACGAATATTCGGGTCAAAATTGGATTCGGACAAATAAGAAATATTGTGTCCGAACTCTTGGTCACCGTTAAAATTTGGATGAAAATCTATGACCATACCCAGGTTTTCGGGGTGGGACAAATTTGGGCATTTGGGTAGGATGAGAGCGCTACTTTTCATATTCATCTTTCATCACAGTGCAGAGCTGCCTAATAGTGTGCCATCAGTCGCATTACTTCATTCTCTTATGTGATCTTGTGCTGTATATTTATGCTTTGTTTGTCTAGTTCAGCTTCCATATGTGTTAAATTCACGAAAGATGCCAGTGGTTGAGTGACCTCGTGTTGGGGAACTTGAATGGATCTTTGATGGCTGACACTGTTGTTTTGTTTTCTTAGGGGCCGGTTCTAATGTGATAATTGACGCTCTGCATTCACGTTATTGTAATAGTTATGTGTTACAGTGTCAGAATACTTTCTCAAGTGTTCCTTACAAGAGAACATCAGGGGCTCCGAAGCTCAATGTGAACTCGAATCTTGGTTTTCTTGATTCCTTGAAGGTATGAAGTGTAAGCTCTCTGTCTCCTCCAGATAAACATGTTGTGACTCCTACCGGCTAAAAAAACCAAAAAAACTTTCATTTTGTTGAATTCTCTGTGTATAAGTTTGTCGTGAAATCACTCGTCAATTTATCTTGTGCATATGAACGCAGACTTATTGTCGTTATTCTAAGTTGTGCTGGTTGTGTTGAAGCTTCCTTGAGGTAGCTTCATTTTATCAGAAGAATGCTCTGTGCAAGGTTCACCAGATTTTCATTTTACACGTTACGTGGTATTAGATTTTTAGAATGAACCAAATAAGATACTATGGTACTTAGACTTGATCTTGCATTCTTGCATTGGTCTTTCTTTCAATCTGTGACTTATCAACGCATGCGTATGAGTTAATCACAATTTGATATCTTCCCAACAGGCGGGTGGCAATAAATTCAGCCTGTCGGTGAAGTCTGAAGTATCACCGCAAATCTCAAGACATACTCCCTCTTTCGTCATCAAGAACGATCATCCTCAAAATGCTGATTTACCCAAGTATTATTCAAGGAAGGAGAAGAAGCCTTTTCCGGTCCCCATCGTAGAACTGAGGCGTGCAGCCAGAGAAAGATTAAAGAAAAGCAGAGGGCAGCCTAGGAAGCCTGTACCACCACCAAAGAACGGATTGCTGGTCAAACGCCTTATACCAGTTGCATACGAGGTTCTGAATGCAAGGATTTTACTGATAAACAATCTGAAGAAGCTCTTGAAAGTTGTGAAGGTCCATGCATGCACGTAAGATTCCTTACCCTATTATTCTTCATTGACTTAGTTATACCCATCCCGTATGTACCGGCATGCATACATGATGACCAAGAAATGAAGTAAGATCTGAGTGAGAGTGCGTTTGTTTAGTCAAAAACCCCGAGGAAATGGTCAATTTTCCCGAATTGACTTATTTTCCCCATGTTTGGTCGTACATTGACCTCGGGAAAGTTTTTACAAGGGGCCCACCATTTGCAAGGTTTTCCTAGGGAAAAGTTCCCTTGGGGGAGTTAAGGGAAATTTTTAACGGGGAAATTTTTCCAATGAAAAACTTTCCAGGGAAACTTTTCCCCGAGAAAAATTTTCCTAGGAATCTTACCAAACGCGCCTTTATAATGGGTTTTACGTCAAAATTTCCCATCCTACAATCAAACACGGGAAAATTTGTCAACTTGAAAAGGTTGACGAACTTCCCCGGGAAAGTTGTTCCAACCAAATGTAGATATGAAGACATTCTATTTGTTATACTGACCTTAATCCGCTTTTCGATTTTCCAGCTGTTGCAATTAAATCCATGTTGGTCCCGTTGGCCATCCTTTCCGGTCTTGTAAAGGCCCAGATTCATCAAGTCGGCGAGGCCTTCATGATTGGGGTGGTGCTGTAGTAGAAGACATTTTACTCCCTGTGGATGCTTACCATTTGTATGACCGCCTTGGGAGGCGTATTTCTCATGAGGAAAGATTTTCCATTCCTCGTATCCCTGCTGTGGTTGAACTTTGCATTCAAGCTGGAGTTCATATTCCTGAGTACCCGACCAAACGGCGAAGGAAGGCCGTCATTCGAGTGGGTAAAAATGAGTTTATCGATGCAGACGAAAGTGATCTACCAGACCCGGAACCGGAAATCCCGAATGTCCCCATATTGACTGAGATACACGAGTCGGAAATAGTACCTCCATCGAGTGCCGAAGAAATAGCCCTACTTGCTGAAGAAACTCTCGAGGCATGGGAAACGATGAGACAAGGTGCCAATAAACTGATGCGAATGTATCCGGTTAGGGTTTGCGGGTATTGTCCGGAAGTGCACGTGGGGGCCTCGGGACACAAGGCTCAGAACTGTGGGGCCCACAAGCACCAGCAACGGAACGGACAACACGGGTGGCAGAGGGCGGTTCTTAACGACCTAATACCACCGCGATATGTGTGGCATGTACCGGATGTGGTTGGCTCCCCATTGAAAGCCGAGCTAAGGAGCTTCTATGGTCAGGCTCCTGCAGTGGTGGAGATATGCGCGCAAGCTGGGGCAGAAGTTCCCGAGCAATACAAGCCTACTATGAGGTTGGATATCGGAATTCCGGCTAGTATCGAGGAAGCTGAAATGGTTGTATGAATCGATATCCTTGTTTGTTGCTCCTAACATAATTCTGAAGATAGTTGTGCAGGAGACGGAACCATCTAAATTCAGACACATGTTGAACCGACAGTCCTTGCACCTTCGTCGGTTATATATCATGGGGGTATTCGGTCATCTTTGTAGAGACATAACAGAGACATTGTCCCCATGCTTAGACATGTCAGAACCATCTTTGTAGAGACTGGTTTCTATGTAAAGTGAATGCTATAATATAATGTCTCTGCATGCTAGAGTGCTAAACTGTGACATGATTTCTGAGGTGTAAAAAAAGCCCCCTAAGTTATAAATTGCAATTTGCATTGTTACATTTTCAGCAACAGTTTTGATCAGTATTGCTCCCTTTCAGTGTATTAGATATCCATCAGTCATATGACTCGCACATTTTGTTGAGAATGGTTGTTGTGACAAGTCAGAAGAGAGAAAAGTAAAAACCAAAGAGAAAATTATACTGATTATGATAGTGTGATATGATGTAATAAAATACGGTAATTTATGAATATAATTATATTATATATAGCCTTTAAATTGAACTAGGATGAGTACAACTTCCACGATTTTCAATCCCATTTGCAAAAGGACTATATAGTATAAACCAAACCAAACCAAGAACATACTAATTAGCTGAGACCATTCAGCCATATATACAGACTACAGCAAAAACCGACACTCCCGAGAGATACAGTTATTTGTTTTTACTAGTTGCTCAAGTAGAAAACATAACATGCACCATACTTCAAACAAAGAGTAAACCACCCAACCAAACACGCCAAAGAACACTCCGAAAGGCAACTAACTTCCACAAGCTAGGCAATCATCGCGATTTGTCAAAGAACACACCATCTGTGCCATTTTCGTGTTGTCGTCAACCTCTGCCGTCTTGTTCGACTCCTCCGATTTCAGTAGGGATGTATCGACTGTGAACTTAATGGCATCGGCAGCTGCTTGTGTTCTTAAGTAGTACATACCCGTCTTCAGACCCTACAAATGGCACAAAAAACCAGTCAGTACAACAAGAATCGAACCAAATACATATGTTCTAACTACATATAGCAAAGCATCATACCTTAGACCATGCATGGAAGTGCAGAGACGTCAACTTCCCGGTGTTTGGTTGGTCCATGTGAATGTTCAAGCTTTGGCTTTGATCGATGTAGCAACCACGATCAACAGCCATATCGACTAGTGTCCTCTGCTTTATTTCCCACACAGTCCTGAGCATAATCAAAGCACATTTTTACTGTTACTGTTAGCCCTTGTGATGGATTATAAAAGGAGAGGTTTAATGGGTGGTGAAAGATGCATACTTGTAAATTGCCTTGAGATCTGCAGGAATTTCAGGGATATTCTGGACAGAACCATTCTGATATATAATCTTGTTCTTCAGAGCAGGGGACCAAAGACCCAGATCAGTCAAGTCATGAAGAAGGTGTTTGTTCACCACAACAAATTCACCACTGCATCAAACAAATACAAATAAGGATTCATACGACACTCAACACTTCAAATTATAATGAAAATGTACAAAATTTGTACAAAATAGCCAAGTCCAACACCCATATTTGTGTCCGATATGGACACATGTACCCAGGTCCAAGTAACATAGCCCAGAACAAACAATCATAACAAAGAAAACACACCTCAAAACCCTTCGATTGTAGATGTTAGACGTGTACGGTTCGAAGCATTCATTGTTTCCAAGAATCTGGCTAGTTGAAGCAGTTGGCATGGGAGCAATAAGAAGAGAATTTCTGATGCCATTCTTGGCTATCATTTCCCTAAGAGCACCCCAATCCCACCTATCAGAGGGAGTGACACCCCACATATCAGGTTGAAGAATGCCCTGCAAATTGCATAGTGGGTCATTTGGCATTGAGTTTGCTTGTAATTTTCCAACTTTAAACAAACAAAAACAAAGGAAAAGAAACAAATGAAGCATTCAAACAGAATTATCATACCTTGCTTACAGGACAACCTGGGTAGGTCTCATAGGTGCCTTCTTTCACAGCCAATTCACAAGAAGTTTTCAGGGCATGATAGTATATTGTCTCAAATATGTCTTTGTTCAGCTGCTGGGCCTGAAATATTTGTACCCAACAGTTCAGAATCATCAGTTTATACTAATCCCATCATAAAACAAGAACAGAAGTAGAGTTTTAATCTTTTTTTTTTTTTACCTCAGGAGAATCAAAAGGCATGCCTAGTAAAATGAAAGTATCTGCCAATCCTTGAACTCCAATACCGATTGGTCGATGCCTCATGTTTGATCTTCTCGCAGTTTCAACCGGGTAATAGTTTACGTCAATTATCTTGTTGAGATTTGTAGTAACCACTGCAGTAATCTGTTGCAACATCACAAACAATGTTACTATTGATCCTCAAAAATGGTAAGATCCAAACACAATTACTATTAGGAAAGTACAATAACCACAAGGTACAAACCTCAGCCAATTTGTCAAAGTCAAAGTAACGATTCTTCGAACCAGAACTTCCAACAAGCTTAACAGCCCCACTAGCAGATTGTGATTCAGAAGGAACACCCTAAGTTTCATTTGAAAAGAAACCAATGTCAGGAATCATTGGATAGGATCGATATCATTCACGATACTAAATTATACAATGCAGAAACTACCTTATCCTTAACATAGCGCGGAAGAGCTATCGAAGCCAAGTTACAGACAGCAGTTTCATCTGGACTGGTATACTCAATAATCTCAGTACACAAGTTTGAAGATTTAATGGTTCCCAAATTCTGCTGATTGCTCTTCCTGTTGCATGTATCCTGAAATTGCCAGAAGATGTTACATACTAATTCATGATATCAGAAGACTTTACGACATCATTCAAGACAGTATATTACCTTGAACAGCATGTAAGGATTTCCTGTTTCCATCTGGGATTTCAAAATTTCAAACCACAGTTTTTGGGCCTTGACAACTTCCTTAGCTTTGCCCTGAACATATGAAAAAATGCACAGTTCAACATTACCAAACAATATCTTTAAACTTGCATGTAAAAACACACAACAATTATTACCTCTCTTTCATATTTAGTGTATAGCTGCTCAAACTCTTCACCCCAACAATCAGCCAAACCAGGAGCCTCATTAGGGCAAAATAGAGACCATGTTTCATCCTTGGTAACCCTTTTCATAAAGAGATCGGGCACCCAGAGAGCGTAAAACAGATCCCGAGCTCGTTGCTCTTCCTGAAATAAGTTTATCATGCATCAATTTCTATGGTACAAGTTATAGTTCCTCAAATTAACATAATCAAATTCATAGAACCACACCTTCCCATGATTTTTCCTCAACTCCAAGAACTCAAATATATCAGCATGCCAAGGTTCCAAGTACACAGCAAAAGCACCTGCATCAAACCCAATCACATCACAACCTAAGGTATAAACAAAATGACATCCATAATATGATACCACAGTATTATTAGAGTTGAGACAACATCACACCTTTTCTCTTGCCACCTCCTTGATCGACATATCGAGCTGTGTCGTTAAACACCCGCAACATCGGAACGATCCCATTTGACGTCCCGTTCGTGCCACGTATATAACTTCCGGTGGCACGAATATTATGCACAGAAATCCCAATACCTCCAGCAGACTTGCTGATAACAGCACATTCCTTAAGAGTGTCATATATTCCTTCAATGCTGTCCTCTTTCATGCATATAAGGAAGCAGCTGCTCAACTGTCATTCAAAATAGCATGATCAACACCCAAATACAAGCAAAATCAACCCAGATAAGTACAGTTTCAATGAAAGAAATTAGCATATGAAGAGAACATACTTGAGGCCTTGGTGTCCCAGCATTGAATAGGGTTGGAGATGCATGGGTGAACCATCTTTGGGACATCAAATGGTAAGTCTTGATAGCAGATTCAATGTCATCTTTGTGTATGCCAACAGCAACCCTCATCAACATGTGTTGGGGTCTCTCCACAACTTTACCCCCAACTTTCAAGAGATATGATCTCTCTAGGGTTTTGAAACCGAAGTAATCATAGTCAAAGTCCCTATCATATATTATCTCACTGTCCAACCGATTCGCATTCTGAAACAAGAAATAGTCTTTTCAATACATAGAAAGAAGATTATATGATTGCTATGATTTCCAAACAGGGTTAGATTAGTGTAGATACATCATTCATCCCAGCACTAAAAGGTGGAAAAGCTTCTTAATTACTAATACAAGGAAGATTTTCATAGCAGAAGATTTTAATACCCAACTTATTAGATAATATGTAAGATTAACAATTCACCATCCATACTAAAACCCAATTAACACTTAAACTCCTAATGAAATAGGAACAAATAACAAAATCACAAACCCAAATTGTGATTAGGAAATACCTTCATGATGATTTCATAAACATCATCAGCAATCAGAGGTGCTTTTAGCCCAGACCTTTCACTAAAATGATTGTACATAACCTTAATCCTGCATTAAAACCCAAATCCGTTTCAAAATTCCCAACAATTAACTTCAAAAATTGCAGATCCAACTATTTTAATGTTTACAAAAACCGCTTACGTCTCTGAAAACGATTTCCTGGTATTCTTGTGCAGATTTGACACAACAATCCGAGCAGCCAACTGCAATCAAACACAAACACATATTTCCGATTCATAACACAACAAAAATCGAACCTAATTAAGGAACCCAGAAAACATAACTAAAAGAAACGCATCAACAACAGAAGAATCGACGGGTTTTAACCCATTACCGATGCGTAATCAACCTAATTAAAGAACCCAGAAAACATAATTAAAACAAACGCATCAACAACAGAAGAATCAAAGGGTTTTAACCCATTACCGATGCATAATCAACCTAATTAAGGAACCCAGAAAACATAATTAAAATAAAAGCATCAACAACATCAGAATCAAAGGGTTTTAGCCCATTACCGATGCATAATCAGGGTGGTTGGCAGTCATAGCAGCAGCAGTTTCAGCAGCCAATTCATCAAGCTGACTAGTAGTAACACCCTTGTAAACCCCAGCACATACTTTCTGGGAAACAAGAACAGGGTCACAGTGATCAGTACTCAACCCATAACTCAACTTCTTCAACCTCGCAGTAATCTTATCGAAATGAACCGCTTCTTGGCGCCCATCCCTCTTCACCACATACATTTTCCCTCTGTTTATCGCTACTTTCTGTGGGGAATTTCGTCGAACAGATGGTGTGCGATGAGAAATCAAAACAGGCAAACCCTGGACGAGTTATATATAAGGGAAAGGTTGAGAGGATGAAAGGGAGGCGGGTTGGGTTTGAAACTTTTGGGGAATTAGGGTTTTTCCCTCGCTAATTTGTTGGTTTGCGCGTCATTTGTTCGAAATTTTTGAAATTTTCCCGCCAAGGGTGTTGTTTTTGGCTTGTTGTGCACACTTTCGTGAATTTTAGTTTGGGAATACTTTTTGGATTTCAATTTTCAAAACGGAATTTATGAGGAATTTAGGGTCCATACAGGTAGTAGCTGGCATCTTATTTTATTGGGATTCGCGGGTGGGTTGAATAATAACCCACGTCCTTATTTTATTTATCACTTTAATTTATATTTTAGTCAAACTTTGACATAAAATTACTATTATTGTATTCATAGTGTGAACAAATATTATAATGAAAGTGTAACGTTATAATTTTTTAATAAAATATTCCCTCTGTTCCGTATTAATTGTAATAATTTTGATTTTTACGGTCTCTAATATTATTTTTTTATTAGTAATTTTTTATATACTAATATATTATTAAAAATTGCAATATTATGTTTTTTTGATAGTATTTTTCGTTACGAATTTAAGCCCTGTTCTTTTATACGGTTAGCTGCGGTGCAATGTGGATGAAATGTGGTGGATTGTGTTGTGTTGGGAAAAATTGTGGTGGATTGTGTTGGGTTGGGGAATGTTGCCAAAGACGACAATTAATATGGAACAAAAGGAGTATTAATTATTTTTATAAAAAAAAGGAGTATTAATTATCATCTTCAGAAATTCTCTCGCCAAATTTAAATATTTTAGACCATAAATTTATTAATACAATATAATGACTTGTTATATAATTTTTTTTCTATTTTTACATGTGTTCGTATGACTCAAACTTTGGTCAAACCAAGCTCAAGCCAAGCTTTGACTGAGGTGAACATGAGCGCTTGGTAAGCCGACTTACCCCGGCTTGATTCAGTTATAGCCTTATATACAATGACATCATTAGATTTATGGTAAAAAAATACATTCATAAAATTATAGCTTTGTAATTATTTTCAGAAGTATATTGTTAGAAATTGTCGGTTAATGTCCAGTATTGGAGATTGTAAAAATGGTACAAAGTGATAGATATCAAGGGATGGAGTCATGCATGTAATATTGTCTATTGCAGTGATGGAAATATATAGCTCAATGAATCAATGTAGGAGGCAACACATTTTCAACAGTTCTACTCATTTTACTGATTTTTGCTGTGTGTGCATGCATATGTACCTTCACTGCAGAGTTACATAAATTGTAATGCATCACTATAATACATGTAATTCTATGCAAATTGTTCTCCCTTCTCTGATCATGTAAACACTACTAAAACTTGCTGTATTGGGACCGAAATTGCGACAGAAATTAACAAAGCTGCAACAAAATTTACATATATCTCAACAGTTGCATATAAATCTACTGCAGAATTAGCTAAAATCACAGACATCTTAAAGTCCTGCCCTGCATATCAAATAGTTAGATCACTTCCACCATCTATCATCATCCTCAATTCATCACCCTGTTATTCAGATTCCTAATTTCCTAAGAGTATAAACTCTATGCAAATTGTTCTTCCTTCCTCATTTTCCGATCATGTAAACGCTACTAAAAACTTGCTGTATTGCGACGAAATGCAAGAATCACGAGCTACAAGCATCACTGCTCGGTCAAGGTTCCGAGCCATGTTGGAGGCAGCATCCCGGTCTGCTCGTTAACAGTCTTGACAATCGGAGGGATCATACTGTAAACTTGAGCCATGTCCTCGAGGGCCCCACCACCACCATTGCCGGAGTTATTAGCACCGGACCATATGCTGAGCTTCGGCTGCAGCCCTTTGAGCGCGTTGGCGTTGATCCTAGCCATTTCTTGGTAGACACCGCTGTTGATCATCAAGTAGTCCCTCAGAGCCGAGTAGCTTCCGTCTAGGGCCTTGAGGAGCGTGCTTACGTGCACCCCCTGTGCTTGAGCCATGACTGCTATTGCCTCGGCTTCTTTCTGCTTGGCATAGAGCTCTGCGTCGGCTGCTTGTTTTCGTGAGTAGAAGTTGGCGTCTGCAAGGGCCTTCTTCGCCTCTGCATCGTTTTTGCTGGTGTAGAGTGTTGCGTCGGCGCCTGTTTTGTCGTTGTATAGCTTCATGTTGGCCTCTTGCACCTACAAAGAATTCTGTAAGGAAAAGGGTGTCTTCTAAACTAGGGCTGTCAAAAAAATGTCCGACCCGAAAACCCGGTTCAGCCTGACCCGAAAAAAAAGGCGGGTATGATCATAGAATTTCCGTCCGAATTTTTACATTGACCGAAAATTCGAACACGATATTTTCCAATTTTCTATTGTCCAAACCCAGTTTAGACCTGAATTCATGCTTGTCCGATTTGTTCGACCCGGAAAATGTTCAAAAAACTCGGTATCAGTCATCAAATTTTCGTCCGATATCCGAGTTGTCCGAACCCGGGTTGACCCGAACTCAAATTTTTGACAGCCCCATTCTAAACGTACTATGCATAGTAAGAAAAAGGGTGTCTTCTATTATCTGTTCCAACTCAAACAGAAAACTTAGAGTGCATTTGTGTGCATGAAAATCCTGGGAAAATTAATCAACTTTCTTTCCCGAGTTGACTAATTTCCCCATGTTTGGTCCCCATTTATCGCCAGAAAACATTTTACATGGGGCCCACCATCTTACATTCAGAAAAAATTTACTACAATAATATATGGAAAAATTGGTGTAGGTAGAGTGTGTCCTAATATAATAGTTGATTACCTTAATGTCATAGTTAACAGTTGCCTGACTCAGTTTCTCAGCCCTAAGCTGCTCAATCCTAGTCAAAGCATTCTTCTTCTCCACCTCGGTCTGGAGCTCGGCCTCCCGAATTGCGACGGCTTTTTGGGCCTCGACTTTTGCCAGCTCAGCGGACTGGGCCCAGCCCGCCTTTTTGGCAGCCAGCTCAGCATTGGCCTTGGCAACCTCGGCTTCCTTTTCGTTCTCGAATATCTTGACAGAGGTCTTCACCTTGATCTCCTCCTTCTGGCTTTCGCCTTGTCTTTGGATCGTTACAACCTTTGTTTCGGCATCAATCTTTGCAGCATTTTGGGAAGTTTGGCCTTCCCTTTCCTTTGCTCCGATTGAACCCTTCATCTTCGCCTCTGCAACGTCCACCTATGTATGCACACCCGAAATATATAGAATCTCAAAGAGAAGCAAACGAAAGAATGCATTATAATTCAAACTCTCCTACAATTGCAATGGAACAGCAAACTCATGTAAGAATTGACCCCTTTTCTTCTGCATAGTAACCTACTGATCAAGATCCTCATGCAATGGAACAGTAACCTACTGATCAAGATCCTCATGCAAGAATACAAACCCATCATTATCCCCCCTTCATTCACAGCAAACTCACAAATTTACCCTTCTTCTTCTACATCCCAAACACACTAAACCTTGTACTTTTGCATTGTAAAGTACCCATAATTCAATTTACTTTCCCCTAATTCTACTTTTTCTACTGACCCTATATAAACCTAACCATCTGACAGTCAAAAGAACACCTAACAGAGTCCTTAAAATGCTAAATCAGAGAATTTCAGATCAAACTACAAACTCACATAATTTGATGCACCATAGTTACTAGGAACGCTACATACATCTACGACCAGTGTTCTGAAGTTAAAATTAGATGAAATTTGTGTAAAAATTAGCCACCCACGTTCCGAGACTCACAGACCCGTGTTCCCAAGTAAAAACTAGGCTAAATTGTGTAAAAATTAGCAACCCGCATTCCAAGACTCACAAGTTAAAACTAGGCTAAATTACATACACATACACATACGCATACGCATACGCATACACATACAAAACATGCCAAACAAGGAAATCCCACTAAAGAATGAATCATTCTACCCTAAAAAAACGAAGGACTCTTTAATCACGATCTAGGGTTCATAAAAAACTCACCGACCTTAGCTTGATTGGCAGCCTCCATCTGTGTCTTCTGCCCTAAATACGAGAAATACTCATGCCCCCTAACATCAACCAACTGCTTAACATTGGCATTATAAATCAACAGCCCAAACTGATTCAATTCCAACTGGACCTTATCAAACACCTCCCTCTTAAACTGCTTGGTACCCTTGAAGATCTCCTCCATGGTCATGGAAGCAGCAAGAACACGAGTCTCTCCCTCGATTACACCCTCGACGAGGTCATTGACATGGTTGGAGTTCTTGTCGTGGGGGGAGAGAAGTTTGGCGTACTTGACGAGGCTTTCGAGGTCGTCAACCCTAGGTCCGATGGTGAAGACTGCAGGGAGAACGAAGGGGAGTTTCTCGGCGCTCATGGCTTGGACTTCGAAGGTGTAGTTTACGGGAGAGACGTCGACACGGGCGAATTTCTGACCGGGGAGAATGAAGGCTTTCTTTGCGAGCTTGATGTCGTCGATTTTCCAGCCGGTTATGGCGAGGTATTCTGAGGGACGAGCGACTTTGTAACCCACCATTGTTGTTGGTTTGGAAGAAAAACCAGAGAGAGGGAGAGGGAGAGGGAGAGGGGTTTATACTATTGGGTGGTGATGTGTTTCGTTCCAATACACTTTTTATACGGCATATTAATATATTTTATATGGTAAGATATTTAAAAGATAATTTGTTTTAAGATTCTTACTCCCTCCTTTTCATATTACCTGTCACTTTAATTAACATTCCTTTTTTTTTATAATATCTGTCACTTTATAATTTCAATAACATATTAATTACTAATTTATCAAATTAAGCTTATTAATTATATCTTTTTCTTCAATTTTTCTTTTTTATTCACCTTTTTCCTTTTTTATTCACCATTTTATTCAAGTTTTCTACGTACATTTCCAATAAGCTAAATTAATGTAGATGAAAATTTTCTTGGTTTTTGAAATTACGTCTAGAGTGACAATTAAAATGGGAAGGAGGGAGTATTATTTTTATAATCCATCCGTTTTATATTAATTGACATATTCCATAATTTTACATATATCAATGTATAACTAAGGCCCTGGGTTGGTTGGCTGCGGTGCCTCAATACACCGCACTTTGTCAAAATCCACCGCAACATACCAATTCACCACAATTTACCACAACCCACCACAATCATCTTTTTTACATTTACCAATACAATTTGCATTTATAAAAAACAAAACTCACCACAAGTTACACCAATAACCCACCATAATTCACAACAATTCCACAACACCCGCCACAGTTCCACCACACCGCATCGCGCCAACTGTATAAAAGAACAGGGTCTAAAATAACTATCCACGTAATTAAATAACACTATTTTTCAAGAGGTTTTTTCGCATATCAAGGTATGAGTAGTGAGAGAATGTGAGTAAGAGTAGTTTATTTGTTGAAAAGGTAAAAAGTTAACATAATTATTAAAATAAAAATAATTAAGTTAGGTATTGGGAAATGGTAAGTGACAATTATTTTGGAATAAAAAAAAGTTAGTTTTGTCAATTAATATGAAACGGAGGGAGTATAATTTATAGGGGATTAAGCCCCGTTCTTTTATACGGCTGACTGCGGTGTGGCGCGGTCCGCTATTATGGAATTGTGGTGGATTGTGGAAAGTTGTGGTGGTTTTGGTTTTAATAATTGTAAATGCGTTGTGAAATGTGAAATTGTGGTGGGTTGTGATAGATTGTGGTGGATTATGTGGGTTGTGGTTAAACCGTACCGCAGCTTGCCACAACTCACCACGCTTTACCATAAATCATTACTTTTCTCTCTACTCACCTACCCCACATACCAATAACCTATCACAATTTCACCACACCCACCACAATTTCACCACACCACACCACACCACACTATACCGCAAAATACTACAGAAAAGAACAGGGCCTTATTTGTACAATAATCCCTTTATCTGCAGAAAACACTAAAGTTTATGTCTAACAATAAATAAAAAATCAATTGCTACTATAAAAATCAGAAAAAAAAAACTTCAACCCAACAAGATTTGTCACTGTAATAAAAAAAAACCTTATTTTTATGAAAAGCGGGGATAGCTCAGTTGGGAGAGCGTTAAACTAAAGATCTGAAGGTCGTGTGTTTAATCCATGCTCACCGCATGCACACCTCGTGAACAAAATACATCTAGTTTTGAACCTATTCCTTTCAATTTCATCATGCACTTTTACCTGGTAAACAAAAAAACCTTATAAAAATGTTGTACAATAAAGAGCCTTATTTTTGTAAAAAAAATAAATTGTCGCAATTTTGGTGAATCCACATAATGCAAAACTGGAGATATAAAAAAATGATTTTAAGTGAAAATAACACTTATTTTTTGTTATTATCAGTATTTAGTATTAGAATTTTTGTTCCTCTTATGTAAAGAGAGAAAAATAGAACTGTACAGTCTGTACCTTCGAGGAAATGGGCTGGACATCCATGCTTGGAAAGAACTAATGAAGATGCCAATGTCTGGTTTAGGTATTTACGCATATTTTTGATGTGTTTTAACACTTGAAAAAGCCCTTACCTAAAATATTGTATTGCATTAGTTTTTCAACTTTCCCGAGACAAATAAAATGGGACGAAGAGAAGTACAAATTTACAACCTAGCATTCTCTAAACAGTGGTGTAAATTTGCAGGACTTAGGCATCGTTCTTTTATGCGTTAACGCAGCCAAACGCAACGCAACATAACGCAAATTATCATCACTTTTTAACCATTTCCAAAGTAACTAAACGTAACACAACGTAAACGCAACGCACAAAAGAACGATGCCTTAGGCATGAGGATTTGCTAAGTTAGTGCATACAGAAACTTCGCAGAAGATATATGGCAACTTAGGAAGTTGCATCTCCATGTTTTTTCTAAGTAAAAGTTTTTTGTTTGATAGGTCTATCTCACACTCAAGGTAAGACTGACTAAGTTAGTACATGCAGAAACTTCGCAGAAGATATATGGCAACTTAGGAAGTTGCGTCTCCATTTTATTTCCCTGGTTTGATAGGTCTATCTCACGGTCAAGGTAAGACTGACTACATTTGAATCTCCATGTATTCCTACATAAACAATACCTCACAATTACGACTGCTACTATACTAGCGCACCATACAAAACGTTAGAACTCTAATAATCACCGGACCTTTTCCATGTTCATCCAACAACATTAATGATGCCATAACTATCGATGAAACTACTATTCACAGAATCTCTAGTATGATATATGAATAAGTGCATTTACAAAATTTTACCCAGAACAACTCCTACCCAATTACCCTGTATTGTCCATTGCTAATATTTGACTGTTGGAGAAGTGCCCAAAGTTCTACAAGAATGATGTGGCCTTATCCTGAATTTCGTTCACTTCTTCCTCCGATTATTCGATTTAGTAGGTTTTGTACCATTGCTAATGGAGGATTCTCCGCCTATCTTCAACACAGTTCCGTCTTTGATCTCATCCGATGTGGATAGCTGTTCCATTGCCTGTCCTGCTTCGAGGTGCAACATCAAGTCTTTGAGCTGCAAATTGACAAAGATTTCAAGAGCAACTTTAGTTAGCGGAAGTAAACTTGGAAACTGGAATGTGTCGATTTTTACAAGTTTGCGGACCTGTTCTTCAAGTTCTTGTATTTTATCATCCTTCAGTCTGAGGGCTCTCTCCTCCCTGCAGTAGTACCATTTATATAAATTATTCAAGCCGACTCCTTTAAATTTGTACTACGAACAAGCACATTGTATGGAACACCACGCGGTAAAAATGACACTTGAAAAGAAGGGTACATCAGAAAGAAAAGCCTCAAACAAGCACACTGTATGGATCATACCTATCCTCAAATTCCTTTATCTTCGATTTCCATATCTCTTGGTTTTTCACGAGATTTTCATTGATCTACAGGATAAACGTTGAAAAATGTCAGCTAACTGCGTGCAAAAAGGGTATTAGGAAGGTAAGTGAAGACAGGAAAATCAATGGACCGATGCAATGACTTCTACGGCAAGATAACTAGTGGTCCGCTTGACAAATGGAATACCCAACAAAAACATTTGGAGTAATGATCAGACTCAGAGACATACATCATCAAGAAATTTCTTTTCTTTGATAGAATTATCCAGTTTTGCTTGCAACTTCTGCAATTTAAGGCTCACAGCTTTGTCCACAGCTTCAGCTATCTCCCTATCGGTCTCCTCTTTTGCTTCTTGTAACAACGATTCAAAATACTACAGCACACCATGTTTTTCTTTTTGTCAGACATAAAAGTTGAATTCTTGCTTAGAGATAGCTATATTATCAGAGCTATGGCGAGTATGAAACTCACCATTTTTTGATTCTCAAGTTGCGTAGAAAGAAGTTCATTGTACTCGTTCACAATCTGAAATGTTGCAGGGAAATATTCACCATCTAAAATGAAACTAGATAAATTGATAGATATCTGACTACTAAAGAAACATACCGCTTCAACTTTGCTATTTAAGATAGCCTCACTAATCCCAGGATCCCCACTACATTCACAACTCCCACAGCCATGTACAGCATGCTCACAAGGAACATTTAGCTCAACTAGCTTTCCATCAGTTTTTGACTGTATTAAACGGTGGACATAATTGTCACCAACATAATCCCACACTCGCTGAGTTTCTAACTCCAGTGAATAACAGTGCTGTGTTTCCTTCCAATGCATTATGGCATGACCCTGTTTATACCTGGATCAAACACAATTTGGTCAAGAAATTTAAGCAATCAGAGTGCTGACTTTAACATCTGCATGTACAGTTTTTAATGTTCCCTGTTTTTTTAGAGAAGGGGGGGGGGGGGGGGGAGTTCTCAACGGAAAAGGAACAAAGAACTGTCATTGGACGATGGTAGATATGTCATTGGTGGTTTGATAGATGGAACAGATTTTCGTTTAGGAGAATACATGAAACTTTGTGATCAAAGTCATCAAACTATAGTTGCAACTATAGAATGAAGGTCCAGTACCTTCCACAACCCACAAAACCACAGATTACACACATCCACAAATTCTCTGATGTTTGACAGATGAAACATATTGATTTCTCGGGCTGTTGCTGGCAATAACGACAAACCTGAAAAAAAAGAAGCAACAAGTAGAAGATATACATGAAAAGGAAAGCTTAGAAACACATAACATAAAAGAAGATAGTAATCTGAGAACCATACAATGGAAAGTAGTATAATCTGAGATAATGTATGGGCCTTTGCAGGGGAAAGGCAGGGCCACAGGGCAGAAATAAGCCAGTCAAACTCACCAATAGCAAATCATGAACATTTTATGGAAAATGTACGAGGAAAAATCTAAGGAATGAGAGCATGTAGAAACGGGGAGAATGACAATAGAGGCAAAGACATCTGGTAACTGCTTACCGGACATGAGGAATCTGTCCATTTTGAAATGCAGGAGCAATGGAAAGAGTGATTGCAGATAGTCGTGAGAATTCCACCAGTTTCCTGATCTAATCTCTCTGCAGTGTAAGTTAAATCTAGTAAGCCCACTGAACTTCATGATATGGATGCAGAATAACACATACCGGCCTCGCATTTCAGCTCATAACATACGAACACACCCCTGTTTAGCCGAAACACAACCCAACAAATCATAACACCATTCCTTCCGTGAGGAGTTTCTGAAAGGGCAATGCACTTATATGACCCATAAATGTCATTAGTGATCATTTAGAGAGTTTCACCAAAGCCATCCATATAAAAAGCCTTACAGGGAGATAAATGTATAGTTAGTCAATTCTTTTTCTTCTTTTTCTAATTTTTGTTGCATTTGGGGGATTTCCTTACTCCTTAGCAGTAACAATTATGGATTCAGTACATTTTTGGAACCAAAAAGGAACTTTGGGATATTAATATACAGTTGTCAATTTGCTAGAATCTTACACAAATGCAATACATTAATCATGATAGACCCAACCACAGCAATCATTAAGAAAATGCAGAAGGAAAACACTATGAGTCATAGATCACATACCTAAGCAAACTGGACATGTTGGCTGCTCAGTCGAGTTTACAGGAGAAGGTTGTGCATGCTCAATAGAACCCGTGTATTGGACATCAGTGATGAAAAACACATCACAAGTCTCTGGCTATATAAACATACAATCAATAATTCGCTAGCCAAGACAGGGAGAACAGGGGGAAAATTTGAAATTTGTCTACAATTTGATGATTAACTTAACAGAAAATCCACAGGAAACAACCTCAAGAGATGAATATCTTTGACCATTGAAATGCTTGTAGAATCCATCTGTTGAATCCTGATCATCAAACCTAATCAGAACAATATATCGATCCTCCATTTCATCATTCCTGGATGCAATGCGGTAGTCAGCACACCATTCAAGAGGTGCAAACGAAAGGGGGAGAAAAATATACGAGTCACACATGAAAGTATAACCTGACAATTCGCATTTCCCGCATATGTTGGATAAAAGAACCACAAAACCGGCAGAAATCTGCATAAGTCATGTGATTTGGCACCCCAAGAACACACACTAGAGCTTTTCTTCCCACCTAAGCATTGTGAATAGAAGTCAACAACGATACCCACAATTATAATGTTATGTGCAGTTTATTACATGAAATTGCGCTATCTTCCTTCAGTCTTTATTATGTTTTCTAATGAAGAACAAATTCAAGGGTAGACGATTAGCATTCACCTTACAATACAAATAAGAGTATAGACACACAAGGACTAACAAACTAGAACTACCAATCACATGAAAAATCACTCATGGAAACTCCTTAGTCCCATGATTGTAAATTATCCAGCAACTACAGTGATTTCTTCTCAATACAACAATCATATGAAGGCCAATATTTTATGTCTAACCTCTGAAGCTCTATGCACTTTATCCAATTAAACAAAGGATCTAACCAATATTAACCCATTTCTTTGACAATTATTGACAATTGGCATCAATCAATAGCACTGTAACTCCAATTTTACGAGTGTTCAAAGCCATTGCTCACACACTAGACCAGTCAAAATCCAAAAACACTCTTTTTCAAAAGGAAAGTCTCAATCAATATAGGAAGCAACCCCTTCAGCTCAAATTTACACTTTCGCCTTCACAAAATGAAACCTTCGTCATTTGGCAGAGCTCATTCATACCAATCAAATTTCATCATATCAACTTTCCGCAATTGATCTAGAACAAGAAGATAGAAGAATTTAGATAGAAAATTAGGGTTTACCGGGAGGTGGGAGGAGGAAGAATCAAGATCATTGGAGTATAGATGCATGACACCCCGAGTTTCTTCAATTCTAGGGTTTCCGGATGAGAAAGGTAGAGCTTGAGTCGCCATGCTGCTGCCGGAGACAATCGAAGATGAGTCGCCGGAGTCGACGGAATCCATCTCCGGCGCAGATGATTTCCGATGGTATTGCTCCAATTTCGGTGATCGGGCCTGCTGGAGCTCAAAGGGAGCTTCTGACATGGCGTCGGATTTATATATGAGAGAAAAGCTTTAGGAGAGAGAGTACGTCACCGCAATTTTTAAATATAGGTTAGCCAATCAAAATTTACCACGTAGAAGTGTTGTTTATATTTTGGTGCGAATTCTTTTTTTTTTCCAAAAGTAAATTTTGGCCCGTAAATTATAAATGTGTATAGACAAATTACACTGTAGGCCGTGGACCCGTGGTATGTATTAAAATAGTCAATTTTTTAAAGTAATCAATTTGTGTAAAAAGTTTATAAATTTTGAAGTATCAATGAATTTTGTAATAATATTATATTATATGATAAAATTCATAATAAATATTGATGAATTGGTTTTTAATTGGTTCACACAACTTAATCGATGTTTCTGTTAAACTCGTTAATGTTTGGTTAAAGACCTTGTTCATCCCAAATCACAAATAGGCATCTAAATTAATATAAAATTTATCTATATCGATGAAATATAACTTAACTTCTTCGAAAATCTTTAAACTTTGCACTATTCATTGAGCCCTTTTGTGAAGATATCCACTACTTGTTCTTCTGTCTTTATATACTATGAATTGATCCCTCCTCTAATATCTTAGAATGAAATGGTAATGTACCTTCCCATGTTTAATTCTTGCATAAAACATTACATGTTCTACTAGTCATACGACTGAGAGGTTGTCACACTCTAATGTCACAAAATTTTGGGAGAAGCCCACCTGCCAGTGGACCATAACATATAACCGTAAGCAATTTTGTACTAGTTTTTACACCATATCATGGTCCTTTCTTTTAAGTGACCATAAATAAGTCCTTATCAAGACCTTGGAAAACATATAAAATTGAAATCCTAGTATCCAATGTGTTATAAGCTCCAAACTCATAAACAATGAAAAATGGTATACTTGTAAACTTCAAACTCAAAAATACAACTACTAATCTTTCAATCTTTCCTACAAGACCGTAACTACAAAATGCTAGCAAAAATGATACAACCCAAACACGAATCTAATAACGAAAAAAGCAATAACCGATACATCATACATTAGACATGTCGATGGACTCAACGACCCGGGTCAGATTCATCGAGGTTAGAGACCGACCCAAGTGACCTCGATTTGGTCCATGAGGTCTTACATTGGCGAGGTACCCTCCATTTAGCAACTCCTTTCAACACGAACCTCTTCCAATCATTAAGAGTTGTATTCAAATCAGTGATTTTCCTCCCCAGCCCTACACAACAATTAGCATGCATTGTACACACTTTGTTGAAGTCTTTGCTCGGTCTACAAAACCCTCCAAAATAATCGGTGTCCAAAAACTGTATCTTCAACCCGATCTGGTTAAGGAACGGCTCGTGTTTTATTTTGTTGAACGCGTCCTGGTCATGGAGCGCGGGAAATCTCAGCCTTGCGGCGACCCAGTACTTGTAGAACTCGACAGTCCGACTGCTTGATCTCACGAAACTGAATCCGTTGTTCGGGTGGTTGTTCAAGTCAAAGGGTCTGCCATTGAACCGATCACACGAAGTTTGGATGTCCATCCCGGGGGAAAAATGTGGGAATGGGTCTCGTAACCACATAACATCAGTGTCCTGAAAGAACGAAAGATAATCACAGATCAAATAATCAGATATGGAACAATTTTGCCCGGTCTGAAAGCAGTTAACTTGACTACGCATTGGGCTGTCAAAAATTCGGGTTCTGGTCAATCCGGGTTCAGACGAATCGGACATCGGACGAAAACTTGATGTCCAGTACCCAGTTTTTTGGAACATTTTCCGGGTGGGACAAATCGGACAAGCATGAATTCAGTTTTAAACCGGGTTCGGACAATAGAAAATTGGAAATTATTGTGTTCCAATTTTCAGTCAAATCGGTCAATGTAAAAATTCGGACAGAAATTCTATGACCATACCCACTTTTTTCCGGGTCGGACTGAACCGGGTTTTCGGGTTGGACAGTTTTTTGACAGCCATACTCGTCTACGCATTCACAAATGAAGAGAACTTACCGTGAAAACGAAGTTGTAGCCTATGCTTAAAATAGATTGGAGGAAAGCAAGCCTTTCCCACATCATCCTCACATAGATAGGTGACATGAACACGGCCTCCTGAGCCATCTCAACCGAGAGCATCCTTCTGAAAAAGTAGCAGTGTGTGACGTCCTCCTGACATCGAACATACGCCTTCTGGTCATAGCATATGACAAGGACATGTTTCAGAAGTCGAGCAGTATTATTCCCAATCCTGAAGCTCTCGAGAAAGTAATCGAAAATGGAATTTGGCTCCGCCCAAGCCTCGTTCAGTGTTGTTAGTATAACTGTCCTGTCAGCCATCGAGGCTGACTCCAGAAGCCTTCTTAGCTCATAATCATCGTGAACCTTCAAAGTACAAATTGTACCACAATATTAGTGACATTTTTTTTCAGTAAGTCTTTCGAAGTCCTCTCATCATAGAACTGAGACGTATAACTTTTTGACGACTTTTATGAATATAAGGGTACATTTACGTGGGGTGACTCTAATAAAAGGCATCCCTTGATAGGTTATTGGTCAAATTTGTATTAGAAAATCATTCTAGTTTAACTCATTACTCATAGTAAAACATTCACAAGGTCGTACCAGGTCTAATCATGCTGGCTTCAAGTAGAGCACCAGAGACCAATTAGGTTAGAAGATTCACTTATCAGTATGAACCAAGACACAAGCCAATGACCCCTCAAACTATTTTTTTGTCGGTTAATGTTGTTCTTGGTTGGTACCGATGCTTGAACCCTTGACCTCAAACATGAAGTTATGAACTCCAACCACCAGGTCTCAGGAGCAATGGTAAGTGGACTAACCTACTTTGTGCAGACTAACACTTGACCTCAAACATGAAGTTATGAACTCCAACCACCAGCCCCTTCACATTTCCAATGATCCTACAATGCAGACTAACATAGTTTGTGCATATAAAAAAAAAAGATCAAATTCTATATCCAAAAAATGCAATTCAAGAGAATACCCATGTCCTGAAAATCAACAGAAAATCTCACCAACTGAACCCCGGTTGTCAGCGGAGGAGGGCCGCCAATTATGCTATGGAGAGATGAGAAACGCAATCGAGGAGGGCCAAAGTCATTGAACGAAGCAAAATACATGACAAGACATGCAACGGCAATGATCGTCAGCAAAGCGACAACCTTCTGGATTCTCGCAAAATCCGAAGCCCTTGTTGATGAACTTGCCGTTCTTAATAACCTATGAATCAATTTCTTATCGTCCTCCATATTTTCAAGTCTACGTCAACAGAACCTCTTAATTTTTACCCCAAATTTGGCCCATGAATGGCAGTGTCTAAAGGGAATTATCCTTGATCAATCTATAAGCATTGAAGATTATGCATCTGTTTAGAAGCACCAGAAAAAGGAGGACATATGCATGAATCCAACACCAACAAATAGTTTTTAGTTCTCCAGTTTGGAAAAATGCTACAAATGAGTTGCCTTATCTGAATTTTTTTTGGTTTGATGTTTCCTTCTTTTTTTATTTTCTTTTTTTTTTCTTATTAATTACTTTTTTTTCAATGTAACCCTGGTTTTCAACCGCACTCCTCTAATCTCTCCTCACTTCCCCACTTTTTCTCTTCTTCCTCAGAAAACCCATTATTCTCTTTATATTCCCTCTCAGTTTCCTGTTTTTTCTCTCCTAGCACAATCTCCTCCTCCCAATGCCACTGTCTTTTTCTCTCCCTTCCCAATTCATCAATTTCTATCTCAGTTTCCTGTTTTTTCTCTCCTAGTGATTGAGAACCAAGCCACCTGTTCTTATACAAGAAACCATCACAATCCCTTCTCATAGAAAAACTCATTTCATCAGGAGGCGATGTCACACAACGTGCCCCATGGAGAAATCTTACACTAGTATAGCTCGTCATTATTTTTTATGATAACGCTCTAACGTCATATAAGTGGTAAAAAAGAATCATAAATTTGTTTCCGCACATCCCTTATTCCCCACAACACTCTCCCCGGTAATAGGCTTCAGATTGCGTTTCTCGTGGCACGAAAAGTCCACCAGGTTTCTGAGCCTTCTTGTCATAAGTCATAACATTACAAGCTTAGAACAATGGAGACTTCAGACTTGCAAGTACATTCAGTAACAAGTTAGCAACAGAAATCATGTTTCAAAGTCGGGCAATAAAGGAAGCCAGCACGCATGGCTGTAGGGAAGCTCGCCTTACAGGTGAATGGTGTGCAAGTTAGGATTCTACAAATAGACAACCCGTTGTACATCATATGACTCCTCCGTTTCCATTATACAAAACTACGAAATTCATGTGAATAGTATAGGAACAACAAGAACCACCTATAAGGATCCTTTTGAAGCAAGGTTTGAGCCTAAATTTATGCCCTACAACACCAGACGGAAGACACTCATGCCAACACATGTGGGTGGAATTGCTTCAAGGCTCTAAGTATGTGGCTTTTTAGCCTAATTTGAAGTGTCCAACTGTTATGTGTCTGAGACAAATCATGTGATTGGGATAAAATTAAGTATCTGGGTTGTGAAACAAAAAAAAGCGGCCCTCCCACAGCAAGCAGGTTGGTTCCTCTCTCATCACAGTACAACCTGAACTGCTGGTAACGGTCATGTTCCAAGGCTATACAACATGTGCATTTCAAGCTGACCACATATCACTAGTCCCAAATGCTCCACATAGGATTTCAATTGCGGAATTCTTAACCCTTTCCACAACCTCACTTTCTACCATCCCTACACCGAAAGCATTGCAGAACCTTTTTTTTTTTAAGGAATAAGATATGTATTAATAATAGGATCACAAGAACTGATGCTTAACTAACACCATACAAAGTTATGTACAACCAAAAAACAAACTGTTCACAACATCTAAAAGAGGAAGAGCGAAAGCATTGCAGAACTTTAGATGGGTCACCTATATGTTTTGTGTTATCTTTCTCTTGTCAGTTGTAAATACAATAACATTCTTCTGCGTCATTTCATTCGACATAGAGGGTGGACTTCAAAATTCTTATGGATCTCATCTGTCAGCAATAGCTGTCAGACTAAGTAAACTCTAAATTTTTCAATAGATTTCGTTTTATAAAAGAAATAAATCAATGGTCATCACTTGCAAGAAATACTTTATACTAAAAGTCAACAAATATATAATAATTTCACACAGATTCTCCTCTAATAATTGAGCCACATCAGAAAGTACATACACAAATATGTTGGCCAAAATAGTGAGGAATAACAGCAGTAGATTGTCAAATGTCCATATATCTCCACATCTCAAAATCATTTCCAGAAGGCTCTCAAGAAACAAAAATGACGGGAAAAAACTCGTACAGTTGAGATGACAAGAAAAACCTGATTCTGATGGCAGACCAGCTGCATTGTAGCATGAGGCCATCATCCACGTAATCATGTGAGAGATCAACATCAGGGTAACCAGTTGAAAGTGCTCCATCCTGTACATATTTAGTGTGTTCAACATCAGGGCAAAAGCTCCAAGCATTGATGCCAGACAAAATTGTTCACACAATGGGAGTTTGAAAAGGATACATCTTGGCAGACCATATGATCATGTCATGTATTATGTACGACAAGTTTACCACATGACCATACAATTTGTCTGCTAAAATGTGCGACAATCAAATATATGAATTATGAAGTTCATATTCGTTCTCGAAAGGGACAAAGCTGTTAACAATATCCCCATTATGCATCATAATCACCCTCTGCACAATCAACCTATCCTCTAATATCCCCCCAAAAAAGAACCCAATTCACCCCATATTAAAAACCTAAGTAGTAAATATATTTAATGTTTCCATCATTGAGACCATTTCACGTATATTTTCACGGTAATTTTCAAACCAAAACGAAAACCAATACTACGAAATCCCGCCCATCGATGCATCGGATGTAGCAATGTTACCCTAAATGTTGCAATATAGAAATATCGATTCCAATTGACCAAAGATTTAGAAAGCATTCATTACCTACAACTCCAGGGAAAAGAAGCATAGTAGATTTAACGATATATCTTCAACTATCCAGATTAGTCATATCCAAAATCCAAAATCCAACAAATTACTAGGCATATTCTTATTAAAAGTGATTCTAATAAAACTCAGCACTCATTCAAAAATTTCAAATGTCACCCCAAAGAAATCAATCAAACCACAACTCACAAGATCTAACCCTAGAAATTGTGCTCTAGAACACAACCGCTAACATCATAACACATCTCATAAACTTTTGATCTTCCACATAGGCATGGACCAAATTATGAAGTCACCAAGAGGGTTTCTGGACAATCCAACAGTATTAAACCCTAATTCTACAAGGGGAAAAAACGAAGGATGCCGAACTTGAGATTAGGGTTGAACCTCGAAGAGATTGAGGAAGCTGAAATTGAAAGTGATCTTCAACTTCAATTTCAGATTTGAATGTCGCCGCTTCGCCATCTAAGGTGGCGAGTTGAGCCACCGCCGACCGCCATGGTTGTGGCAAAGATAGTAACTAATCATACTGCATGACTACACCAGTGTAGAGTAGCGAGGGAATGAACAAACTTTGATTTAAATTTGACTGATTTCCATACATTTTGGTAGCGCGGGCATTTAGGTAGCGCGGGCAAGAGTTACGTAGAATTGGGGTCGATCTATGTTAAAATTTGGATAAAAAATGATCTTGGAACGCGATTTTTTTTGGTAGATGATTCAGGCAAAATTTAATCTTGGTCAAAATCGGACTCGAACAATAAAAAAAATGATAAAGACTGTATCTGAATATTCGAATCATATCAAAATTCAGATGAAAAATAATGCTTAAACTGGATTTTTCTGGGTCCCATAAATTTGGATATTCAGATTAGACAAAATTTTTCAACGCTACATTTGGATATAAGTTTTTTAAGTTTATCATAGTAGGAGGGGTGTGTTCTTATTTCAACCTACACTTAAGCGGTCGAAGATATTTATTCATTTTGATTTGATACGTATTTTGGAAAAATTAATAAATTAATCTCAAATCTCAATCCATAACAAAATATCAATAATACAAGGGTCTACGAAAAATCTTAGGCACCGTTTTTTGTGCGTTAACGCAACTAACCGCAACGCAAATTACCATTATTTTTTTACTATTTCTACCGTAACTTACCACAATCTACCGCAACGCAAACAAACCGCACAAAAAAAAGGTGCCTTAGTAATATTACTCGCACACCATATTAATCACAATTCATACCATCTTTCCCTAAATTTTTAGACATGAGACATGAAGAAGTGTTATAGTTTCTTCTTAAGTTTGTAATAGGCATGGATGACAAAAGCCAAAGTTCAAATAAAATTTTCCAATCAAAATCCAAATTCAATGGTGTTTAATTTGAAAATTGGTACCTTAATAGTCTGAATCTAACACATTATCATCTCTATCATTAATTTATTTTCAAAATGCGAGATTTTATCTTTACAAAGCTCAATATCGAAATTAAATTCGCTATCTAATAATAGCAAACCGAACATCCTTGTTTGACATATCCATGTCCACTCCCCAATTCCTATATGATGTTGTTGGATTAGTTTTGGTACCTAGTTACCAAAAAGAAAAAGGTTACTTGACCTTTACAACAAGTAAATAAGCTATGAACAATATTATTGTTCATTATATATATATATATATATATGTATGTGTGTGTTGTTGATCCATGATCACTAATACGTGGATATATTTATTAAGTACAGTAATAACTAATAAACATATTTCTTGAAAAAGACATCTAACAAATCTCCAAAGTATCCTAAATAAATCTAGATCAAAAAGTGAGAAAGATAGAAGGAAAATGAAAAAAATAAACAAGTGATAATTAAATTAACTAAAGTACCAATGGGTGGATGCCATGTCATGCACTTTTAGTAATTAACTATAGTATTTGTTTTCATGGTGTCATGTACTCCTTCGTTATTATAATTAATTAAGAATGATGGAATAAAAGATATGATGGAGATAATGATGATCATTGATAATAATGATATTTAGTTTCTTAATTGTGTTATCCCTTTTTCAACACGAAATTATCCCTTAGGATGTGGAACCCATGATATTGATGGCACCATCCATAGAATATTTTTTTATTGTGTTTCATATCCTATTGTTGCTCGAGGTGCATACTTAGCACCTCCTGCTATCTTAATTATTTAAGCCCCGTCCTTTTTATACAGTTGGTTGCGGTGTGGTAATGGTGCAATGTCGTTAAATTTGAAAAAGTGTGGTGAGTTGTTGTGAAAGTTGTGGTAAGTGTTAGGTGGGATAAGTTAAGAGAGAAAATGTGAAAAGTATAGGAGAAAAGTGAGAAGAGAGAAAAATAAAAAGATATATTGACAATGATCGTGGTGTGATGCGATGAACTGTGGTGGAAAATTAAAGAGTGTGGAGTGATATATACTGCGCATAAAAGAACGGGGCCTTACTTCTATTAAGGGTTTTTCGTAATTAATTATAGTATTTGTTTTATGTTTGTTCATTTTACTTTACCGGTTTAGAAATTGAAAATCTCACTGTGATTCTTAACAATACCAACTAGTTTTGTAAGTGTTCTAGTCATGGGAAGAGACTTACGCTATGAATACAATGTAATGTTTGCTTACCTTGCACCTTTATGATAATATGATTGGACTATTCTTTAAACATCTACTTACAAGGACGTTTTGTGAATCAGACTATCCTCTGTATCTTATATAATAATATTTTGACCTTGTTGGTTCTAAGGTTTTGAACTAAGTAGTGTTAGAAATAATTCTCATCTCTCACACTTTGTACGAGCTTTTCACAGGTTTTGAATAAAATTGTGATTGATGTAAAAGCGGAGAGAATTTCAAAACAAAGTAAAATAAATCTACCCGCAATCTTCAAATATAAAATTCAGAAGTTTAATGTTTTGAATCAAAATTCTAAATTACGTGATGTTTATGTAAGTAGTCAAATAAATTTATGTAAAGTTCTTTAACCTTTCAATACGATGATCTCACTAATTAATTATTCTTGATGCTAGTTGCTTCCTTGTTTTTAGCTAACAAAATTCAACAAATTGTATAATTAACCCCCCTAAGTCTATTGATGTCCGAACTCAGTCTTTTTCCGGTTTGAAAAATTCAGATAAAATCTAAATTTGAGTCAAAATCAAGTTTGAAAAAAGAAAAAAAAATATTGTGTCTGAATATACAGTAAGTCTAGTCAATGTCAAAATTAGGCTCGGATCAAATCGGGTTTTTCTCAAATAGGACAAACTCGATGATTCGAGTCGGAAAAAATTTTGTCCGCATTAGATATGATTTACCTTACTGAAAGTATCTTATTTGAAAATTCATATATTTAATAATTAAGGTGACGTACCTTACTGATTTGCATCACCTTGTAGCTTCCCCAATTTGCTTTATTTTCCTTACTTTTATTTGCTTACCTACTTACATATACTCCAAAAAACATAGGTTTATCATAGAATAGAGGGATTATTAATTATAAATCAAAATGTCAAGTGATATAGCCTTACCCATAATTTGGATAGTTGAAAAAAATTATTATTATTTTACTTAGATTACAATGGAATAAGGCTTTGTTATTTTCCATGGTTCATATCACATATTACTACAATTTGGTAATTTACCACACTAACTAAATCATACCATACCATATCATATCATATCATATCACATCATATCACATTGTACCACAACAATCATTACTTTCTCTTCTCATTTTTCTCATTTACTTTTCACATAGTTTATCTTCACCTATCATATCAATTACACTTTCCACAAATTTGACCCTACGACATTATACAATTGCGACATTATACCATACCACACTTTCACAAACTTTCTATATCATACCATTATTGGCACTACAAATAGGGATGTCTCATTAATTTTTCTCTATTTTCTTTCATGAAGTAGTAGCAAGATTTATGAATCTTGGGTCATTTGAAACCATACCTCCTAAAATACAAAATTTAGAGGTGATAATGTTATATGGAGATCATGCTCATTTATACAGTACAGTGCGGTGCGATGTGGTATTACAACTCACCATACTACTCATTCTTCTACACTTCACCACACTTTAGCACAATTATTACCAATATATCTTCTTGCTTTTATCTCTCAACACTTTTCACATTCTCTCTCATCACCTACCTTACAAACCACAATTTCTCACCATATTTCACCACACTTTTTCCAATTTCCATTGCACCGTACTATTACCGCACTCCTCCCACTACATAAAAGAACAGGGTCAAACTCTTCCGTATCCGTATCTTATTAGGGCATGATTTTCAATTATTCGTTTTAAACTAAATTCAACCTAGTGTTGACAAAATTTTGTCAAATCCAAATACCTGTATTTGTTCGACCTGAAAAAATTGAATTAAATCATAGATTTTCACATCCGACCCAATATTTCTTATTTTCCTATCGTCTAAATCCTAAATTTGATCTGAATTCAGTTTCTCCAAATTATCGATCCAAAAAAGGAATCCAAAACACCCATTTATTCTATCTTCGGAATTAAATTTGACTGACCCAAACTTTTGTCATTCCTAAGCACCAACCAAAACGACACAAATACCAATTTTAAAAGCACTAATTACACAACGATCCAAAGTCCAAAGACTGCCCTCTCTGCATCCCCACCACTTCCGAATATTGCAGACCGGGCTGCCCGGGTAGGCAGCCAACCCCGCAGGCCGGTGCCCGCTGTCTGCCCGGAACTCATGGACCATTTTCTTTTTTTCTGTAAAACAAAAAGGACCAATTTTGCTGACATAAAAATTGGCTCCAAAAATTAATTGAATGTTTTTAAAATTAGGGTGTGTTTGGATAAAATTTGAAAGGATTTGGATTGGCTTTTATGGGGGATGGAAGGTCACTCTTTGGGGCCTATTTTTGCAGGCAATTCTGAAAGATAAGGTGAGGTGACATCGTCTGGTGTTATCCTCAATTTTCATTTATGTCGATGCCTATTTTTTAATATTTTTAAAAAAATAAAATAGGTGGAAGTAAATAAAGTGTCGTGTTTGAATTTAGTTTTATATGTGATTTGATTTGGAGTTTATTTCTGATGGAAAAAAAAAAGAAGTTTTTTTATTTTATGGTATTGAGTGATAATGAAATTACGCCAATGAAAATTAATTTAGCTACAGTCTAGAATATTAGATTCGATCGGACTGAACCGAATTGAAACGAAAAACTTCCATTCAATCCTCGATTCAAAGATATTTTATTTTCGGTCATTGGTCTAATCGCGAACTAGACCAAATGAACCTAGGACTGATCGAAAGATTGAACTTTTTTTATCATGTATCAGTTTTTTGGGGTTTATACTAGTGAACTCCCTCGGCCCCTCCAGTCCCGATCTCCGTGGGACTCATCTTTTCCCACCTAACTCCCCGTACATTCTTCCACGTCGCCAACCATCATGCATCACCGGCTGCCCTCTCACTCTCTCAGTCGTCCGCCCCTCGCCAAATGCCATATACACCGTCACTAGTGTCTTGACAGCAACCAATGAAGCCAACCACCCTAAATCGCCCAGAATCTGCCTAAAACTCCAATCAACTGGCATTGCTTGACCATGTTGTTGTAAATAATAACAAATAGTCACAGCAGGAAATATCTTACTTGAAAATGAAGAATGAAAGAAAGGACATCGTGGCGTGGATAACCCACTGTCTTGAAAGTGATTTCGCCTGAGCACCGATGCAAACTTTCCTATGGCGGCCACTCCCCAGGATTACACGGTCTGGTTAATTTAGTGCATTATCCATTAACTAGTTGGAGTGAACGAGTAATTGCCCAAAAAATTTGAAGAGAAGCAGAGAAAGAGATGAATAAAAATCAGAGAAGATTTTTCTGTGTTGAACAAGAAAGAGGAGAAGAGTTTAAATAGAAGAGGGGAGGAAAACAAGAGAGCAAGTCTTGTAAATTGCAGTGTTGATGACCCCAACAATCAGTCTCAAACTCCAATGCCCTCGTAAACACGCGCAATAAATAAGCATGTAAAAAACCGAGTCAGAAAATAAAAACTATTTAAAAAGTGACGAAACCAACCCGACCGAACGGACGGCGGCGGCAGCGGCGCGGACCACCAAGTCCACCCTTGTCTCAATTAGTTCAAATAGCTTTGGAGAACTCTACTATTTAAAGTAGAACAAGTCTCACTTTTCTACTAACGTGGGACACCAACTTGTTCCCAAGAAAACAAAACTTTAAACTTTGAGACTTAAAATCCAACACATATATCGTTAAAGTTCAGTCTATTTGGTCAATCTACCCTTAACTCGAAAGTACGGTCAGTCCAATCCAGGATCAAACTTTTTCAATCCAATCTTCAATCCGTGCCTATCTTCTAATTTGATCCTCCGTCTATTCAGTCCAATCCCACTCAGTCCAAATTTGTCAATTTCTTGTCACTATTGTACATGATAATTTCAAGATCACACTCTTTAGTGATACTCAATCCAACAGCTCATATTGATATTGAAATTGACTACCAAAATAAGCTCCTTCATTTGAAAGTGGAGTAGAAATTGAATTATTTTATTGAAATAATTTTAAGATTTTATTTATTTATTATTTATTTCTGACAGATTTTTTTTTTATAACAGGAATTTGCATGGTGTCTCATGCTTTCATGGTTATAGGAAGAGCATCAATTTTCATGTTCTTTTGCTTTCATGAATCTAGGAATATGTAACTTGGATAAGTATCAATAATTGTGGTGATATTGTCCTTGCAAGATCCACAAAGATAAAATTATTGACATTGAGAATCATTTTTTAAAAAGAAACAACATTACAGAATAACAAATACCAGCATATCTCATAAATAACCCATCATAAAATATCTCAAACTCATAATTTTATTCCAATGAAAATAAATTGGAAAAAAATAGTACTAGCTAGTATTCAAAAGTTTAGCTTAATTATGATGCAAAATTTCATAATAAATATATTGTAGGCTAATTATATAGTTGTGTTTTTAACATTACAATTCTTTGTTTTAATATGTTTGTGCATAGCACGAGTTTAACATTAGTATTAATTAATTACGATTCAAATTACAACAACAACAAACTCTCAAGAATAACATGCTTACACACAATATGACTATATAAGATATTCAAATGTAAGCAATTTTTCCCATAAACTTAAGTAGAAGTTGACTTATGTAAATCAATGATTTAAATTACGTTAAAAACACGATACATTTAGAATGAAGTTAGAGTCTAAATAGTGAGTAGGGCCAAAAAAAATTGAATACTGCCCTTATCAGACTATCGCGTATTATTGGTCTACTTAATAAAATTTTTAACACAAATAAAAATAGTTAATTAGATATTATGTTACATTAAAAATTATGCAATACTAATATTTAAGTTTTCATATACATCTTTCTTATATATATATATATATATATATATATATATATATATATATATATATATAAGAAAGATATATATATGTAACAAAGGTAGTAACAATTTTTGTAAATACTCAGTATAAAAGAGAGTACTCTCTCCTTCCCATATTATCTGTCACTTTAACTAACTTTCTTTTTTCTCATAATATCTGTCACTTTATAATTCCAATAACACATTAATTACTAATTTATCAAATTAACCATATTACTTACATCTTTTTCTTCAATTTTTCTTTTTTATTAACATTTTTCCTTTTTATTTACCATTTTATTCAACACTTTCACATTTCCAATAATGTAAATTAATGTGAAATGGAAGTATTTTTGGTTTTTTAAATTATATCCCAAGTGACAAATAAAATGGGAAGGAGGGAGTAATAACAAAATTAAATAACTATCCTTAAATAAAAATATAGGAAAAAGAAAAATCCCAGAAACCTGGGTAATGAAAAGTCAGTTGGATTTCAATTAACGGCGGATTTTACTGCTGAGAAGTCAGTACCGACACAAATTACAAAAATATCCCCCACAATTTGCCCTAGGCGGCATCCCGCTACCCCTGCTCACTCCTATTAATACCCTTCTGGAGTTGCCCCTAGGTTTGGAGAACTGGAATCCCAAACCTCCATTTTTCTAAATTTTTTAATACTTTCCTCTCTTTCTCTCTCTAGTCTCTACCTCCCTCACTTTCTCTCTCTACCTCAAAGCTCCACAACAATGGCGGCAGCCACATCTCGCCATCAACGCTCTCTCTCACCTTCCGGAAGGTTCTGCTCCTCCTCAATTTCGTCTTCTTCCTCCTTCGCTGCCTCTTCTTCCACCTCCTCCTCTGGATCTACGTCGCTGTTCCACCGCTCGTCGTCGCCGACGAGAGTCAACATGTACGGATCGCCTCAGACGGCGTCTTCCTCCGTCAGGTTCTCCATCGACAGCCGCGCGACGTCGCCGAAGAAGTCGTTCTCCGTCGGCCGGATTCCGTTCGCCGGCGGAGGGAAGAAGAGGACGTGCTTGTGTTCTCCGACGACGCATCCTGGATCGTTCCGGTGCAACTACCACAAGAATCTGGAGGCGAAGAGGCAGAGCCAGAGCGGAACGGTGTCGTCTTACTCGCCGAATCGCTTGAATATGAGGAGATCGGCGATGACGAACTCGCTGGTGAGGATCGGCACCGTGGAAGGCGGCGAGTGGGTGAAACGCGCCCTAGCGACGCTCATACGGCCGTCGTCGCACCAGCAGCGCCGCCGTGACGACTTCCGGCCACGGCCGAGCCGCCTCTCTGTGATGTCAAAAGCCGACGACAATTGAGCTGAGCTGCGTTTCGTTTGTGACACTCTGTACAGGAGCGGCGAGTTGAATCACTGAGTCAGCTGGCCGAGTTTTTGTATATTCAGGACTCTAGACAGGAAAAATAGGGTCCCCTTGCATATTGCCTTTGTTGATCTTCATTTTCACTTTCTACCTATAATTAGATTAATGAATTCATGATTATATACTACAAATCTAATCAGATATCATCCATCCACCTTTCTAAAACAAATTAATTCCAAAGACCAAATTCTACTCAATTAAATTTCACTTCCAGATTTAAGTTTTGTGTGTGTTCAGTTAATTTCAACCGAGCCTAAATTTGCATTTTTCTTTCGTATCTTTTTTTCGTGTGATTTGGTGTTCATGATCTTAGTTTTCTCATATTTGTGTCTTGTTTTGTACATATACATCTTTTGTTGTTGTCATGTATTTGTGTTTCCCCCTGTTATGTGTGTTCTATTTTTATCAAGATCTGATTATGTGTTTGTTATTTTATTTATTCACTCTCATGATATTTATTAGGAATTTTGTCACTAATTTTAATTTAATATTACTATTTTTTTAATTGTGCAGGTTTATGCTTAAGGTCAATAGGTGAATGGAAGATTATGGAGGTCATTGAGGAGCGGAAAACCTTGACCAATGGACTTTTTCTTGAGACCAGTGACTGACTTGAAGACCTTTGATTATATTAAACTGAAAATTTGAGTCTTAATTCCCATGGAGTAAACAAAACCCTGTGATTATTAGTGCACTCTACTCTTTACATACTCCATTCGTCCCTTTTTTAATGTCAATAAAACTAACTTTACAAAACCGATGTGTTTTAGAAATGGAGCAAAAAAATTATGTATGGACAAGTATATCCTTCATTAAGAGAAAGAGAAATAAAGTAGAAGTTTAAAAGATGATAAAAATCTCATTAATTAATTAAGGGTAATATGGACATTTTAATTATTGGAAATGTAAAATTGATAAATAAAAAGAGACAAGGTAGTTAAAAAAATTGACACTTATTAAGGGACGGAGGGAGTATTAATTACAGTATATTAATTCTTTGAAAATGCCACTGAAACTAAAAGTGATAAATAATAAGAGCATTGTTACTGTTTATAAGACCAAGGGTTTATAAAGTAAGCTGTTTTGAATTTATTTTTGTTAACTTTATTGTTTGTGTTTATTCCAATAAATTAATTTTGGGGAGTTTTTTTCTAATATTTTTTTTACACAATTTACTCAAAGTTCATTGATGGACTAGACTTTTTGAATGAAAATCCTTTAAAAGGGTCCTTTTCTCTTTTATAGTAAGATAAGTTTATCCTTATTATTCATAATTTACCAGACTTTACAAAATCACTTTTCTCATCATATTTACCCTACATGTTTTAAAATTTATATGTTTCTTACATTGTTATAGTAGCAGAAAAATCATTAGCCTTAAATATAAGACTACCCCTGTCCTTAAAGTTTTGCGCATCCAAACAGCCACTCTTGGATGATTCATATGTTCCAGACGTTCCAATACTCACTAGGGTAACTCATCTTTCAATTGTGTGAAAATCAACTCCTCAACGACTTCCTCAAACACAAGATCCATGACTAGTAAAAGTTGAATCTGAAGTCACCGCCGGACCAAGAACACAACCAAAACAAAACTCGAACTCCACAACACTAACACCCACAGAACGTGCTATGACAACAAACAACACCCTATAAACAGCGAATGAAACCCGGAACCAGCAATACGTACTACTCGCAGTTAAGCTCCTAAGAGCACAACCACAAAACGTGCCTCGTGTCTTTCAATGGAGCCATCAGAGTTGTACTTTGTTCAAAATGCAGGCAAAAGATTCAGACATACATCTAACATTCCCTTTTCTATGCTAAGCATTCAGAAAGATCACCACATTTTGAACCATTGGATTGGTTAAAATCAGCTTTGGATGGATTGGATTGGATTGAATTGGATAAGCTATGGTACTTTTTTGGGAAATTGTGTTTTTAGAGAGAATATTTTTTTTGGGGAATTGTGTAAGGTTTGGATAAGTTTGAATAAATTTGGATTGGATTGGATTGGATAGCTGAACCAATTCAAAGAAAAGGACTAAACATGATTCCTTTGGTACATTTTCCTAGAAAGATAATAACATTGGCTTCCACATGCAGAGCTCTCCCAATTCAGAGGAAGTGTATGAATGCATCCCCTCATCTGCACCCCTGCATAAATAGGAAAAGGAACATTTTTCATTATGAATTTAACCCTTTATAGATAACTAAAAGAAAAGGCAGGGGATTGAAACCATGGATGATATGGACTTGCATACCTATCAGACAACCAAGCAAGGCCCGACTGATACAGAAAACCCATAGTCGCCCCGGTCTGCCTGGCTATCCGCTAAAATGTAACAGTTATATGTTGCTCAAGCAACTATCTGCTACTGAACTGCTATTTTTGCCGAACAGGGCCTCAGACATATAACATCTTAAAAACACTACAGATGACAAAACCATGATAACTTCAATTAGATTTGCAACGGTTTGACCTGCCTCCGAGGAACAGGAACACAAACAACTGGTGGTCCAGATTTCACATCTCCGGAATGAGACTCAAGAAAGCTTGAGCAACGGGACCTTCATTACCTAAAAAAAGGGGAAAAAAATAAACCCGAAATGAGATTTTTAGGAAATCTTTTACAACTTCAACTCAACCAGAAAACCAAAAAACACTACAATAAAAGATTACCATCAAGTTCAACGCCGCCAGCGAAGTTCACACGTTGTACAACCACATGAAGAATCGACCCTTACCATCAAGTTAAGAAATGAACTTCCGAAGCAATTCCTTAGATGGGTCACGGACGAAAAGGCTAGCAAACAATTCCATCGTACCAACATCAGCTTCAAATCCCTTCCTAACCATTACGTCTCGATAGTGCAAGGCACTTGCTATGTCATTATTATAAATGAACCCTCTAATAATAGTATTGTAAGTGCGATCATTGGGTAAACAATGATTTTCCTCCATTTTCTTGAGTAATTCGGTAGCTTCACTCATTGACCCAAGCTTGCAGAATCCCTTGATCATAGTCGTGTACGTTACATAATCTGGTAGTAATCCCTTGGATTCGAGACTGGAGAATACATTTGCTGCTTCTTTAAGTTGCCCAACCTCACACATACCATCCATTAGTACAGTGTATATGGAAACATTAGGGACAACTCCGTTTCTCTCCATCTCCTTCAATAAATCTATTGCCTCATTCAACTTACCGATACTACCCCAGCCGTGCATCAGTGCAGAATAGGTGACAACATTGGGTGCAATCCCGTGGCCTTGCATTTCCTTAAAGAGTTGATGGGCGACATTGAGTTGCTTGCTCTTGCACAACCCGTCTATGAGAGAGTTATATGTAACCACATCAGGGACGAGTCCCTTAAAGGGCAATTCTCGAAACAACCTAAGCGCTTTATCAACATTTCTTGCCTTACAATATCCATTGATTAAGGAGTTGAAACTCACAATATCAGGCAGACAACCTTTTTCTAGCATCAAATCTATCAGCTTTGATGCTTCTTCCATTCTACCACACAGACAATATCCATCCAAGAGAGCATTGTACGTAATGATATTTGGAATCCCGCCTCTCTCGATCATCAAATTGATCGTAACCCTTGCTTCATCAACCAACCCTTCTTTGCACAACATGTCTACTAACGTGCTATACGTGATAGTATCAGGAGCTATGTCATTCTCTAGCATCTCAGACAATAAATCCTTGGCTTTCTTCCATTGACCTAAGTTACACATTCCTCGAATTAAGGCAGTATAAGTAACAACATTAGGCGAGAGGCCCTTTCTTTTCATGTTGCATAATAACTCCAAAGCGTGAGATAATAGCTTGTCTTTACAAAGGCTATCAATGACGGTATTATAAGCAACGAGATTAGGTTTGCAAGAGCCCTGCTCCATTTTCCGGAGTAATTTTAGAGCACCGACATTATCCCCCCTTCTGCAAAGACCCTTGATCATAGAACCAAGGGTGATAATGTTCGGTTCGTATCCCAACTTTACAACTTTATCCAACAAATTTACAGCTCGGTCCAATTTATCAACATGAATAAAACCATTGATCAAGGTGGTGAAGATGACAACATTGAAGGGATAACCAAGCTTTAGAGCTTTGCCCAGCAGAGAGAAGCCAAAATCAACACGACCCGAGTTGCAGTAGCAATTGACGAGGATGCAAATTGAATGCATATCGAGATGAAGACCAGAAAACTCTAATTGCCTATACAGAGAAATGATGGTGGGCAAATCTTGCCGGGGTTTGATCTTAGTCATGGCAGTAAGTAGCTGATTGAAGACAACAATGGAAGGAAGAGGGCGAAAGGAGATCAACCGATGAAAGAGAGAAAGGGGACGATTGATGTTGGAAAACCCTAGATTGCATTGTTGTCGAACCTTCTTGAGGAACAATTGGGGTTCATCAATACCAAAATCCCTAACCCTAGCATTTTTGCGGGAGTAATTTCGGGGATGAAACAAAGAAACAAATTGGAAGGCAATGAAATTAGAAGTGGAATTCAGAAGATTACCGCGAAATCGAAGAGAAGCTTTGCCAACCATGGAAGTTCCAGCAACACCATTTGTGTTCGTCTTCATCTTCTCTGAAGTTTGAAAATATGGAATTAATTTAGTTGATGCATTTTTAGGGCAGCTTACTCTTAGTTGAAAATGACTGTCTCTGTTCCAAATTAATTGTCATTTTATCTAATTTTAACTATTAATTATTCACAAATTTCAATGAATTATAATATAAAATTATCTTTATTATAATAATTAATGATCAAAATTTAATCAATGTGAGAATTAATTTAGAACAGAGGTAGTACGCTGTTAAATTTTAAAAATTTAGATAATAAATTTCTAAAATATGAAATAACGTGTCATATAAAGTTGCTATAGTTAAATTCATAATAGAAAATGTAATCCTAAATGTATAATATTAGAATTGTTAATAAAATATTATATAAAAAACTATCAAATATGAATATTGAAGATCGTGTCAATTGGTTAAGTGACAATTAATATGGTATGAGAGACTCGCAAGTCATCACACATTAACACTACTTGATAAAACTCTGGAAGGCAACACAGGGTGCACAACATTAAAAAAAAAAAACAGTAAGACGGTCTTACACTAGAATTTGCACAAAAAAAAGGGTAAAACAAGCAAACTACACCCAGACGGCTCAAAAATATAACACCACAATTCATAAACATAACATATTACTTCGACTGGTGTCGACCCCTTCCACCCCTAAAACCACCACCACCACCTCTTTGGTGAAACGGTCTCCTTCCTCTGCCTGCATTAGCCGACGAACCCTGATCGAACTGAGGACGAGCTCCCACGTTCCCGGGAAAACTATTCGCCGGCCGGGGCCCACAGTTTTGCGCGGCATTCCCGGGGAAACTAGTACCCGGTTGGGGCCCATAGTTTTGCCCCACGGACGGTCCACTGGGCTGCATTCCTTGGAAGATGGGAAACGGGGCACTCGGGCCTGGGAAATTCAATGGAGCTTGATTATTCGGTCTCAACATCCAAGGTGAAGTTCCGGGTCCAGGAGCGAAATTCATAGGGTTCAAACCCGTCTGATTAAGCTCAAATGGCTGTTGTTGCTGCCATGGTGTAGGGGTCATTGTCGGCATTTGTAAAGGGTTGGCGGGATTTTGTGGTTGAGGCCATTGCATGCCGTTTGGTGGAAACCCGGTTGAGAAACCGATGTTCTGCTGTTGAATTGGCATGCCATTTGCCAACATACCGTTCAAAAGCAGAAACTGTGCTTGTGCTTGTGCTTGTGCTTGTGCTTGAGCTTGTGTGTGAGCTTGAGCTTGAAATGAAGCACCGGAAGGTAAAATTGGTGCGTTTAAAGATGGTGCGTTCAAAGATGAGCCTGACTGATGCTGCATTTGATTATTCGGGGCAGAATGTTGACCCTTTGTCCATGTCTTTTGGGTTTGCGGGTTTCTTCTGTTCTTTCTCTTGTTTCCAGGTCCCTGGTTGTTGTTGTTATTACTATTTCCTCTCTTGGACATTTTCTTCATTCTCCTGTATTCAGCCTCCTTTTCGTCGTCTGAGAATTCAAGTTCTTCTGACAACTCTTCATCGTTCTCGCCCGATGCATCGTACCCTTTCTGGTAAAGATTCTTGTCGTTTAGCACGTGATCCACAAACTCTGCAACGAAGCCTACCGCGGTTCCAGTTTGGATCCCGGCAGGTACTTCGCTTTCTGAGTTGTGTCTGACAATGTAATACGGGTTTTTCACAGGCCCGAATATTTCGTCCACTAACCCTAACGGGGATCTTTTCTCGGATATCCATAGGATTGAACCTTCACTGAGAGGATTGTGCTTCTCCGACCCTTCAACAATGACCCGGGGACCTAAGACCTGAAAGTTAATAAACATAGTCAGCAAATGAAGTTACAAGTCGTTTGTATGATGTTCATCCATCACATATGACTGTAGAGGAAGAAACTCGTTCCAATTGGGTTACAAGAAAACTTACCGAGGAAACAACTCCCACCGGCAATATTTGATGACTCGGTTGTAGAGTGACATTGACAGGAGGCACCGGAGGGAGATCCTGTAGATTATGGAAGACACCGATTTTAACCAAAGATGTGAGCTCAGTAGCCAAGACGGCTATTGGCATAATTCAAAATGTACCGGACAGGGCAAGTGGAAACAAAATAGCATCAATGACGATATTCAAAAGATACTGGCATTAGAAAGATTTACGGCAGTTAAAAGTGAGCGAACTGTAACATCAAGTGTGCAAGAAAGACAATGTCAATAAAGATAGCGGACATAACCACAATTTTCCCCTGTCAATGCTATTTAGAAATTATCTTCTGACAAAAGATTTTCAGCAATGATGGCTGAACTCCGCTGAGGTTAATCCAGACATAATTACGATGGATTCTAGTAACAACAAACAAGTTTTTTCCTCAATTCTACCCTACCGTCATGGAGAAGAATAAGAAACAAACATGAGAAAGAGGCAAACAAAACATAAAAGTAGACGACTTCACAGAGGCTTTGCAACACTTACTCTATGCTAGGAAGATATTGAAAGGTGATATCGATACTGAACAAGATAAAGGACTTTAGACAATAACATGCAGTAATTTGATTAGCCAAACACGGTAAAGGCAATCACAGTTAGAAAATGCAACTTTACCATTAACTCGTTTTTTGACTTGATGGGTCCCATTGGAACATCTTCATCATCGTCCAGACCTCCAAGAATAACATCTTCACTATCACCATCTTCGTCGTCATTGTCATTCCAAGAAACCATCTTTTCTACATCGGACCCCATTATTTCACCTTCTTCAACTTCAACCCTCTGTTCAGTGCTATCTGTGACGAGCTTACATGATTTTTCCTTCTCATTCTCCCCCTTTTCCCCCTCATCATCACCGTCACTTTCACTGCTAGAGGATGTTGCTGAAGAAGATGACGACGTCCCAGATTCGGACTCAGACTCAGACCCAGACTCAGACTCGGACTCCGAAGAGCTATCACTACCATCTTCATCAGTGACACGTGCAACTTTTGTATCGTTCATGTCACATTTTTTGAGAACTGAGCTTGCTGCAACGCCACCCAAACTAACCCTCTCCAATTCTTCCTCAATCGAACCCCCCAAACTGTCAACATTCAGACAGGTTCGATCCAATACTCCCGTACAAGGCTCACCTCCATCGACTGTTTTCAATTCACCAACGTCATTATCACAGCAAATGTCAACATCGCTCAATGTGGGTTTCACGGAATCAGGCTTATCCGAGTCTTTCGTATCTTGACCAAAATCAACCGAGCACTTATCAAGCGAGTTCTCCAAACCGTGCTCCATTGGAACCCCACTTCCGGTACCAACTTTGCCAGCGTCTTCTCTCAATGGGTCTTGCATCTCTTCGATCCAATCCTTGAACGCGTCAAATTCTAGAAATGGTTCACCAGATGCAAAACATAATTCATCAAGCTCACTTGAGTAGTGATCGAAATCGAGCTTATAGCCTTCAGAGTCGTTCGTGGGGGGTTTGAGCTTTGACTGATTGGCAACACTGCCCTCTTCAGAAGGTTCACGGATACAACCTACCATCTCTCAGTGGACATACAAAGTTAGAGTACAGAACAAAAGATCATCCACAATGGAACCTTTACCTTAGATTTAAAAAAGCGCGAGGCGCAAGAAAGCTCCATTTTGGTTCAAAATCACATAGAGGTTGTATTTTCACATAATAAGCTCAAAAGGGCATCAAATAATGAATTAGATACAAGAAATACGACGAAAAATCACGCAAATAGTCTTAACATTCCATATATCACTAAAATAGTCTTCTCAAGAGATAAAACAAGCATAGTCATTTAAAGCAAACATAGAAAACACAACACACTAAGCAAATTAGCCAAGAAGCAACATAATCTTTGATTGAAAAAGAAAAGAGGAAGCAACCCAGAAATGGAGCAAACAGAGAGCATTCAAGAACAGCATCAACCCAGAAAACAGCAGTGCACAATTCAAGCCCAGAAAATTCGAATGGTTGAAGAAGAAAAGAGCAGCAACCCAGAAACAAAAAAAGGAAGAAGAGGAAGAAGAACAGTAGAAGAAATGAGAAGAACGAAGAAGAAAAGAGCAGCAACCCAGAAAGAAAAAAAGGAAGAAGAAGAAGAAGAAGAAGAGGAGGAGTACCTGGTTCACGCAGAGGATGAAGCAGCACCCCAAAACCAACAGCAAGAGAAACAGAGAGCAGCACCAAAGAAGAAGAAGAACAAGAAAACCCAGCGAGTAAAATAGAGAATAGAGGGCTAGGGTTTTGTTTAACCCAGACTTGTAATTAACACTTATTTAGGGATGAAGATAGATAGTATTGGTTAGTTAGGCAAAAAAGAATTGGGGTGAGAGAGGCTCGAACTCTCGACCTCAGGATCACTCAGTAGCTATGAGACCTACGCGCTAGCCAACTGCGCCACCACCCCATTCGTGTCACTGTTTCTTAATATTCAGATACTATATCAAACATTCATGGGTAAAAAATAGTTGAATAAAAATTAAATTTTGGTAAATTTTTGTAACTTTTGACAAATTTACATTAATATATCAAAATTCATTTTTTTTTAATTTTTTAACTTTGTTAAATTAAAGCAAAAACTGGTAAATTTTAGTAAACTGAAATTACCTATGAATTTGACATGGCCTAAACAATTTGTTCACTCTATATGGACAACAATAGCTACATGCCTGGATAACCATAGAGTTGAGCTCATACACTCAAGATGTTTGGTAAACAATTTATTGTATGATTTATTAAAAAAATTAATATATTGAAAGATTTGATCAAGTCAAATAGGTCGAACAATTATTTGATAAACAACCTATTCAGTTGTTTATTGCGTCCAATAGGTTGAAAAGATGAACCTATTGAGATTGATTGTTTGTAGAAATTATCGTTTAACCTAAATTTTGCCATTTGTATTAGAATATCATATTTTTGTATGTGATGGCAAGTTTTTAAAAAACTGATTTTGCTTCTTTAAAACAATTTTTCTAAAAGCTTACATCTGAAGAAAACTATGGGATATTTGGCAACCGGCCGGTTATCATTATTGTTGTTATCACTATTAGGATGGTCTCTAATACTCCCTCCGTTCCTCAACATTAGTTGCCTTAGGGAACTATGTTGTCAAAATTTTGACTATAAATTTCTCAATATATGTTATGATTTATTACATGAAACAAGTACCATTATATTCATAATAAAAAATACTTTCATAAAATATAGCTTTACAATTTTCCGAAAACATACTGTTAGAAAATGATGGTCGAAAGTCGCAGCATATAAGCACCTTCTTGATAACATTTGGTTACATTAGGGCACTTATCAACACTAAATAAACTGCTCCATAAAGTCAATTGTGAAGGTACATTCCACATCCACAACTATTTCATAGTTTGCTATCAGCACATTCAAAGACACTGCATGCTTACCTCTCATCTGCAGGACAAAACCCGATATCGTCATATCTGCAACTTTTCTGACTCCTCTTCGAAAAACAAAAGGAACTGCAACCTATAATAACTGACTTTCATCATCAGGGTCGACTAATCTGTCCTTCGTCAGAGACGGACCGCTTTCTTGGACAGCCGAGGGCTCAAATCTGGCCTTAGATATGCTGTGAGGCTTGACACCTTTTTCTTCACGGCTTTGCTCTGGGATCCATCGACGTACTGTTCGCTCTTCAATTTCAAAGCTGTTCAAACATGCTGGAAAATCGGCATCACTGCCATTGCTAAAAACATGTAAAACCAGCAAAGTCTTGGCAACGCCACCTGCAAGTCGGACAGTACAGTACATGTCAGACCACGCTCTTAACCGTGCATCTGAGTTAGAATTCCTGTCTGACAGTACGAGAATGGCGTACTCTGAATGTACCAATGCAGGGTGATGGCGATATGCTACGTAGTCCACACCGTACTGGGATCCCGATCTGACAACCCAATTCTTCGCACGAAGATGAGAATACGCCTTGTAAAGTTCCGGGAACATTTCTACCCTTGAGCTCATGTAATCCCACAGTTGTGCGTCAGTTTTTGCAATACCATCATTTCCCACAATGTTCAAGCACTGTAGGGTGTGGCACAAGTAAAAGGCTTCTTCTAGACCCAGTTCGTACCATTGCTTGTCTCGCTCTCTTGTGATGACTAGACGGCCAAAACATGCGCGGTTTAGAAGCTCAGATTGGTTTGGGTCGGCTTCAAGAAGAACGCTGCCTCCTGATATCAGTGCCTTTGGACCAGACATGGTTAGAGATGATTGAAGTGTTGACACTATTTTGGACATGGGTTCTGCTAGGGCTTTCGCTTCTGAGCCCTTACCTTTCCATCTCGGACCCATGAAGCTCTCTCTTTCGGAAGAAGGAATCACCTCAGAAAGTTGTGGCTTTATGCTGTACTATCATTCAAACGGAACCGCAAAGCTTTCTGAGAACATTAACCTGGTCCTCGGAGAAAACTCAACACTTCAACACCAAGCTGTCTGTGTCATTACTTGACACTAAGGATAAATCGATGTCTATTTCTGTCTCTTATTCTCTGCTCTCTACATCCAGATAAAAGATGAAAAACTTCATCATTACAACTCATACAATGTGTCAAACTTCTATAGCACAACATTAGGCTCTGAGGACATAATCATTTTCAAGCCAATATGCATAATCAAGTATAGTCAAAACTTTGGACTATTTTGCTTGTTCAATCTGTAGTACATGAAGAGGTTAGACAAAACAATTGTTTACTAATTGAAATGTTATTGAGCCAATAAGTACATTAACATCACAAAGGAAAAAACAATCTCAAAAAATATCACCCAGATGAGCGTCATTCCTTCTCTCTAAAGTTTTGCTTACTGTAAATGGGGAGAAGAGGATACAAATTATCTAGCACAAAGAGCCTATGCTCTAACCAAACAATCATATACTTCTCATACGAACAGCTGAACTTGTTGATTCTAGACAAAACTGATTGTGAACCTAGAGCCACAGACAGACAAAGCAAAACCACCCGGAAACTGTTTTTCTTCCAATCTTCTTGCAGTCACAGTTTAACCTCCAATTGAATTTATCTTGAAGCTGTCCGGTAATAACTCCAGCACAGACAACAGAGGATCTCAAATTTTGGGTCTGACAACATACTAAGAGCCTCGAATATGAGGTACCACAATAGGCGTTCCTCGAACCTTCTCAAGAGCAAAACTTATCCTCAGTGGACGCCCTAGTAGTGCCTTACCATCCATGGCATCTTTAGCCGTTTTTGCCTCATCACCCTTCGAAAAATAAACAAACCCAAACCCTCTAGATCTACCCGTAGCTTTATCATACATTATCCTCACTTCTGTCACCTCGCCAAAACTACAGAAAGCATCCAGCAAAGACCTCTCGTCAACAGACCATGACAAACCGGCAACAAACAGCTTATTATTAGTAGGTGCTGGGACAGAAGATGAAGGTGAGCAGTAGAACCGAAACATTGGCGTAGGGTTATTTGAAGCAGCCAGGGCTCTTCTTGCAAGCATTGTTAGCTTGTTCATTCTCTTGCTGATGAATGCCAAATGCCTAGCCTGTTCAATTAGTATTTATAAGCTTTAAATTGCTCGCTTCAACTTAAAGTCAAGAAACATTAGTTTTGGATGCTTAAAAGAAAATTTTTAGAGTTGAAGGCCCGATTTTCCTGACAAGCTTTAGAAGTATACTCTGAGTCCTCTCTTCCTGACCCTCCACCCTAGACATATTATTCTCATGGTATACTCCTTCTAATGGAAACTTCATAGTAGACAAATTTGCATTCGACTAAATGCCCGGCAGCACTTCGACATGCACTGATTTAACTGCTGATAAGATGACCAAGTTATACTCATGACCCCAGCATCAAGCTCCTCTACTTTTAACTAAGCTAGGATACAAAGAATTTACAATTAACTCTAAAGAACTAGGTAAAACATCTGTTGTATGTTGTCCCAATACTAGCTTTAAAGCACAAACTACTCACTGGTACAGGTTGCATCAACAGGAAGTTGGAAACTTGTATGACAACAACAGAAAAGACCAAAACAAATAAACACATTTTCATACAAGCATTTCATCGAACACATTGTGGGCATGATAACATCAACAACTGTCCACAACAACAGACATCTCAGAATCATTACACCAATTCGCTAAACCAAATTCAACATCAAAAGATGATCTTTGATCCATTGACAACATACCCACCTTCATACAGATATCAGGGAGATGGGCAGTGAAGCAAGATCCATGCTTCAAACAAGTAAAAATACTCGGATTGTCGATCATCCCAAATAAGTACTAAAAACAAGGTATAATATTTACAATTGCAGAGAAAAGAAGATATAATTAAGAACTAAGAAGTAAGAAGAGTACAAAGAAAGAAGAGATAAACTCACAGTGTGATGGATTCCGGTCGGTTCGGCGCGGCGGCGGGTGGTGGCGAACGCGGTGCTGCTGCGTCGGGGTGGGCTGGTTTTGTGGTCGTGGTTGTCAAATTAGAAACAAAGTGTTCGGAGTATGTGGTAATGGGCCGGCCTGATTAATTATTTTATGAGAAAGTAGGGGTCCAATCCATAAATATACATATGACGTATGTGTTTTAGATATTTGCGAGTGAACAATCATAATAATCAAAGTGAACAACTTAAAAAATGTGGGTGAACAACCTAATATATATGAACAATTGTAATATTTGAAGCACATGCTTCAGATGCACCTAATAAATTGTAGGGCCCAGTAGGTACTGATCGGGTATGTCATATGGGCATTAATTTTTCTTTTTTTTTTTTATAATTGTCTGCCTCTGCCTCTCTCGGCCCACCATCATCGATGCCACCGCCAAGCAATACCACCGCCTGCACCCATTATCTTTGCGTCGTAAATCACCTTCGATCACCCCTAGCACCGGTGAACGACGCGTACCACTCTTTTCTCTCTTCTCGAGCCCCCCTCCAAAAACCCTTTCTCACTCCAACACGTCTTTTTTAAATGTCTGCAAAGGGAACCACGGTGATTTTGAGGGATGTGGCAGGGAATGATGGGGTGGTGGTTGCAGACCTTGAAGCCATTGATACCGTATTTGAAACTGCCTCAGCTTCAACTTCAAAATCCTCTACTTTTACTCCTTCCTCTTATTTTAAAGCTCCCAACAATGAGGGTGATGGTTGCAAACCTCAAAGTCATTTATTTTTTAAGTAGATCATATTGCCTTCTAAATTTCAGAATGTCAATTTAGTGTCCATAAAATTTTACAAAAGATGACAAGTCTCTTTTTTTTTATTTTTTAATTTAATTATTTATCATTTTACATTTTCAATTTATCTTTTACTAATTTTACATCTATATTTTTCACCCCTTAATCTTATAATTAATGTTTACCGATTTGAGTAATTTATATAGGCTTTCTCTCTAATATTATTGGTTATATTGGTTTTTTTCTATGTCCAAAATGACTAATAAAAAGCGACAAAAGGAGTAATAAATTCTAAGTCCAAACAACAATGTGGAAATGTCTTATTCAATATAATCTCCAACTTGTTTGTACTTCTTAAATCAGTCAACATGGATTGTTACAAATTTGTGGTGAAAAGGCATCCCCTTTCAAAAATATCATTTTTCAAGCATAGTTGGTTAGCATAGTGTAATGTTGGTGCCCACAAACAAATGCACACCAATGGAAAATGAATGATAGATGGAATATACTACATCAACCACTTCTAGGACTCCCTTTTGGCTTTTATGTCGCAAATTATGTTGCATGTTATGGCGAATTTATTTAGGTCTATTATATATATTAAAATATATCAATTTTTATATATTATATATTTATAATATTGATAAATTTTACAATAATATTAACAAATCTATAATAAATTTCATGATAAATATTGACGATTTTTTTGAAAGATTTAAAATTTTGGTGGAGCTAAGTGCTCAAAAGTATTGTATGACGAATTACTTTCATATCCTATGATAAATATTGACGATTTTTTTGAAAGATTTAAAATTTTGGTGGAGCTAAGTGCTCCAAAGTATTGTATGACGAATTACTTTCATATCCTATGAATCTTGTGTACTTGGCTGATTATTAGAGGAACTCAAGGAAGAATAGTCTTCGATCGAATTGCTCAATTTTTTTTCTTTGTGTTAGGGGTTGCATCTTTTTTTTTTGGGGGGGGGGGGGGACTGGGATCGAAGCAAGAAGGGAAGACTATTATCAATTGAGCATATAAGATTCCAGACAAGGAAAATTCCTAGTTGGTTCAAAATAACAAGTTGTCATAATAAATTTGATCAGTTTAAAAGGTTGAATGATAAATTTGAGTAACAAAGATTGAGATGGTAGATGATATAATTAATCATACACACAAATATATACGCATGTAGTTACGTGTTTAATTTTTTTTTCTTTGTGCCACTAAAGTAAGAAGGAGAAAAAAAAAATCATTTTTTAGGCATGGGGCAAAGATATAATACTATCATTCACGATGATTATATGACGTTGTTTAAGATTTGACAAAATCCAAACAACAAATTTAGGTACTCGTGCTCACTTTAAGGTTGTTAGTTCGTACTTTGTCGTACCGTTTACAAAGCTTAATGATGTAATTAGCGATAATACCCACCATTTTTTTTTATTGCTACACTACCACTATATATTTTCAGGCGCCACACCAAACCATGATATATCCACACTTCTATCAACAAAAATTCTACTCATTCCAACTTCAAAAGTCCTCAAATTTCTTCTGAAGATCGTCAAAAAGAATGCCAGAAATAGTGGTGAAAGCAGGGACAAGGCCGCCATGGGTAGGGTTAGCAGCTGCTGTTTGGGTTCAATTTGCAGCAGGAAACTCATACAACTTCCCCTTATTCTCCCCTGCGTTGAAGTCTGTTCTGGGTTTCTCTCAGCAGCAGATTACTATGCTTGGGGTTGCCAATGATATTGGTGAAAGTGTGGGAATTTTGCCTGGTTTAGCTTGTAACAAGTTCCCACCTTGGATGGTTCTTTCTATTGGGACTTTGATTTGCTTCTTGGGTTATGGTGTCCTTTGGCTTGCTGTCACTCAGACTGTGCAAAACTTGCCCTATTGGCTGGTAAACATTCTACTTTTTTCATTTGTTTGTTTGGTTAATGGTTTTTTTTAGGTTAAGTTGTTTGATTTTTGATCACCCAGATGGTTGTTTGTAAGTTTTGATGGATTTTGGGGATGCCCATTTGCTGAATTGATCAATTTGGGTTGTTTCAGATGGAAATCTCAAAGGGGGTTTTGTGTGTGCTGGTTAAATTTTGGTGTTTGTTTGGTTAATGGGTTTTTTGTATGTTAATTGTTTGATTTTTGATCACCCAGATGGTTGTTTGTAGTTTTTGATGGATTTTGGGGATGCCCATTTGCTGAATTGATCAATTTGGGGGTGTTTCAGTGGGGAATCTCAAAGGGGGTTTTGTGTGTGCTGATTAAATTTTGGTGCCCTAGTTGGATAATTTTGATGTTGTGCTGATTCAATTTTGGAATTTGATAAAAAGATTGGATTTTTTATTTCACTTTTGGATATTCTTCATGTGTCCTTCCTGTGATGCAATAGAGGCAGATTCCATAAGACCCACTAGAAAAAAAGAAGATTTTTTGTTGTCTGTGGGAAGCATAAGTTATTTTATTCTCTCAAGGATGTTGCTTTTGAATACTTTATTCAATGGCGTGTGTTCTAGTTTAATTATTTACTTATTATGATTCTACATTCATTGGACCCTTTGTTCTATGGTTCATATATTATGTTATACTTATATTGTCTTCCTAGTTGCTAAAACTGATAGCATTTCTTCTGTTGAACATTCAAATGCACTGATTGTTCATTACTTTTCATGATAACATTCTTATGCCTTCTTGATCACTGTCATCTCCAACTTGTTCGTTAATCATAACCGACTTCTTCTGGTTAATTTCTGTTGGTGGCAGTTGTGGTTCGCGCTGCTTCTTGGCGCGCATAGCAGTTCGTGGTTCGGGACAGCAGTCCTGGTGACCAACATGAGGAACTTTCCCCTGAGTCGGGGCACTGTTGCCGGTCTTCTAAAGGGCTACATTGGCATCAGTGCAGCAATTTACACCGAGATATTCAACATGGTGCTTGATAGTTCCGCTTCAGCGCTCCTACTTTTCCTCACCCTCGGCCTCCCTATCCTATGTTTTGCCTTGATGTACTTCATAAGACCTTGTACGCCGGCATCTGAAGAGGATCCTTCCGAGCATTCGCACTTCTTATTCACCCAAGGAGCAAGTGTTTTCCTTGGAGTGTATCTCCTCACAACCACCATCCTTGCTGATGCGCTTTCTCTTGGAAAACCCGTGTTGTACACATTTGTTGGTATAATGGCTGTACTTATGATGGCCCCCCTCGCGATCCCCATCAAAATGACTCTTTTCCCGTCAAAGAAAAAACCCACCGGGGTTTTAGATTCTCCCGAGAAACTGGCTTCTGATGCAGCAGATGAATCAGCTCAGACAGAAGTCACAGAACCCTTGCTAGAGCAAACGTCTTCGTCTTTTCTCGGGAGTTTTCGTGAGGACGAGGATGTTTCTGAAGTGGACATGCTGCTGGCTGTGGGGGAGGGTGCCGTGAAGCGGAAGAGGAGACCACGAAGAGGGGACGATTTCAAGTTTCGCGAAGTGTTAGTCAAAGCGGATTTCTGGCTTTTGTGGCTCGTATACTTTCTTGGGGTCGGTTCTGGGATGACTGTTCTTAACAATCTGGCTCAGATTGGTTACGCTTTGGGAACGAGTAACACAACTATGCTGTTGTCCCTGTTTTCCTTTTGCAATTTTGTTGGCCGTCTTGGTGGTGGTGTTGTTTCTGAATATTTCATCAGGTCACTTTCTATACTTCTTTTGAAATTTTGGTCTCTAATATACTGACCTTTGGGGCATTGGCGTGTAATATACCGACCTTTAACACTGAACACTAGTGTACTTACCTTTTGAACCTATTTAACGTACTAACCTTTGGTGATATGGTAAAATTGGACATTAGTATATTAACGATAAATAGGTCCAAAAGGTTGGTACACTACTGGTCAATGTTAAAGGTTGGTATATTACATGCGAATTCCCATTTTCGGGGCAATTTTGGTGACATGTACTCTATATTGTTGCAGGCTAAACAAAACACCTCGAACGATTTGGATGACATGTACCCAGGTACTTATGGTGGTAGCTTTCCTCCTCTATGCATCAGCTTTCAGAGGAACCCTTTACGCATCAACTGCACTGCTTGGGATCTGCTTCGGGGTTCAGTTTTCTATAATGATTCCCACGGCTTCCGAGCTGTTTGGTCTAAGACATTTCGGTGTGATTTTCAACTTCATCCAGATAGGAAATCCTGCTGGGGCGTTTCTTTTCTCGGGACTGCTTGCCGGTTATGTGTATGATGCTGAATCCTCCAAACAAGGAGTATCGACCTGTATAGGAGCTTCTTGCTACAGGCTTACATTTTTGATTCTGGCCGGGCTTTGTGGGCTAGGGTCCGTACTAGGGTTGATACTAACAATCCGAATAAGACCCGTTTATCAGATGCTATATGCGGGAGGGTCCTTTCGTTTGCCTCAAAGATCAAGTCATTGATGATGTTTGTAGCTGTGTAGATAACTGGCACCTTTCATTGGTTTTTGCAAGGTATTTGTGGTCGAATATAGAAGATTTAGTTCCCTGCATATGTTTTGTACTCTTTACTCCAGTTCTCTAGATTAATGTCAAGTTTTGGTTTGAAAGTTTTCTGGAATACGAAGTCGGGTATCACGTGTTATACCTATCTCCAAAGTCAAAGACAAGATCCTGTGATCTTGAATTGAATTAGACTATGTAATTTACTCCAATAAATTGAAATGATCGATGATTGTTCTCTATTACAATCAGCAATATATTAACATTTGCATGTTTCTGTGACTAAACTGTTGCATTCTGCAGCTTTCTATCAGTGTCGAGGTCGGTCCAACGCACTCTCATACGCACTGGGCTTTTATTTCATTTCTGAACATAAACTCATGTTATACTGCACATCAGTTCCATCCTTTTTTCTGACCCTGTTGCCTTTTGCTGAGTCAACTTCGAAACATCATTCACTAAATACGCATTTTCGAGGCCGAGCTGTAAGAAGATTAAATATAAGGATGCTGGAGATTTTCATGCTTCCGGAAAGAATAACTGGGTATAATTCTTCCGTAAGAATAGGGCATCCAAACTCATATTATATACATCCGTAGTCCGTACTGGTAAGCGCATCAGTTTCATTTCTTTGCTGTCTTTGTTTTACGAAGTCTATATAGTATTTCTTGCTCCATACAGCTTTAAAAATGTCGTTTGCCCGAAAATTATTCCGTACAGAAAGATTAAGACATGTCAGGGCAGGAGGTAAAGTCGGGGAGAAGACCCCCGTGGGTGGGTCTAGCGGCTGCTGTTTGGGTTTTATTTGCTGCCGGGAATAACTACAGTTTTGCTCTCTTTTCTCCTGCCTTGAAATCAGTTTTGGGTTACACTCAACGGCAGATTGCGATCCTCGGAGTTGCGAATGACCTTGGTACAAATACCGGTATATTCGCCGGCATTGCCTTGAACTACTTCTCCCCATGTCAAGTCATCTCGTTTGGTTCGGTTGTTTGCTTTTTGGGTTATGGGCTTATATGGCTTGCTGTTACTCAAACTGCTCAGAACTTGCCGTATGCTTTGGTAAGATTCGAATTCTAGCGTCTGTTACTTATATTGTTGATTGCTTTTCAAATGTTTTGACTCTATATGCATATTTTTACCATCGTTATCACAATATGATCAAACACAATATATATTGCATCCATTCGTGGTTGTTTCATGATTTTGGGTTTGCCCACGTTAAATCTTGCAACGATCCTACTTTCTGTTTGACCCGATAAAGTTTGTTCCTGTGGCAGTTGTGGGTGGCACTTCTGGTTGGCTCCAACAGTGTTTCATGGTACCAGACAGCTGTTGTCGTGACCAACATGAGGAACTTCCCGCGAAACAGGGGGACAGTCTCGGGGATTCTGAAGGCCTATGTCGGCCTCAGTGCTGCAATGTATGCAGTATTATACAGTGCGGTGCTCGACAAATCTGATTCCGCGTTTCTGCTTTTCCATGCTGTCGGGCTTCCTATCATATGCTTTTTTGTCATGTTCTTTATACGGTGTACCCCGGGATCTATAGAAGATTCATCTGAGGAACACCTGCTCTTCTGTTTCATTCAACTGGCTAGCGTTCTCCTGGCAATGTATCTCCTCACAATTAGCATCTTTAATGATAAGTACTCTGTAGGAAAGCCTATATCCTACGCGCTTTTCGGTATCATGCTGTTGCTAATGTTGGCACCTCTTTTAATCCCCGTCAAATTGACCCTTTTCCCTCCTGCCAAAAACCCGTCAAGCGATCCGTTTCAGGGGAACAATGGGGCGGCTGAAGAAGGGTTTTATTCAGCGTTGTCTCCTGGAGACGTTTCAGACAGTGCAGAAGCTTCTGGAGGTTCAGATGGAGGAAAATCAGAAAATGATGAAGCGGAACCTCTGTTGAAAGAAGATCCATCGGAATGTTCACGTGTGAGCATACTGGAGAGCGGATTGGCTACTTCGAACGTCGATCTACTTCTGGCTATCGGGTTGGGTGGAAAACCGCGTAGGAAGGAGAATTACAGACTTGATGAGGCAATGATGAAGGGTAACTTCTGGCTTCTGTGGTTGGTGTACTTTCTGGGGGTCGGCTCTGGGGTCACGGTTCTCAATAATTTGTCACAGATAGGTTATGCTGTGGGAGAACGCGATACAACCATCCTGATGTCGCTGTTTGCGTTCTTCAACTTTCTTGGACGCCTAGGTGGCGGTGATCTTTCCGAACGCATGGTCAGGTGATTTGCTCGGCACTCATCCATGCCCATGTCTTTTTTTCTTGTGGGTCTGTTGGAATCAGTCTATTCGTGTAGACCGTAATGGAAAAGAAGTAGGGGGTTAATGAGACATTTTACTTTTGGTCAGATAAGCTTGTATTGCAAAAATGAACAACTTTGATCAAAAGATGAATTCAGGTCAAGTTGAGTCACTTCTGGTCGATTATTGTTGGCATTTTTCGGGGTCCAGGTCGAGTCATGGTCGGGTGGGTCATTTGAGTCGGGTCAGTTTTGTTTGGTTTGAGTGGGACCCACACTAAGAGTCATAGTGTTATATCCATTCCCATATCACAGTACCACCAAGTACCCGGGCCCGACAACAGGGTCATGTCTTCGACTTTGACAATGGTCCTGTTTGGCAACCAACTGGTAACTGTTAGCTGATAACTGTTTGGATTAGCTGTTTGACTTTAGCTGTTTGGGTTAGCTGATTGTAGGAAAAATGTTTGGTAAAGTAATTTTTTGTGAAAAGCTAACTCAAAAAGCTTCATCAAGTAACTTTTTGGAAACTAGCTTATTGGGTCCAAAAAGCTAAAATAAAAAGCTAGTTACCAAACACTTCAAGTAGCTTTTTAACCTTGGTCAAAAAGCTAAAAGCTAAAAGCTATCCAAAAAGCTAAAAGCTACCAAAAAACCGGGGTTACCAAATACCCCCAATATCTGTTATCCTGACTCCAGATCCGACAGCGCTTTTTCATTTTTCCTTTTTTCGGTACAGGTCTAAGAACATTCCTCGGACAACGTTGCTGACAATCATCCAAGCCACAATGATACTATCTTTCATCCTGTACACACTTTCCGACACTCGCAGAGCAACCCTTTACTCTGCAACTGTACTCCTCGGCATCTGCTACGGAGTTCACTCGGCTGTGATGACTCCAACCGCCTCCGAACTATTCGGCCTGAAACACGTCGGCGTGATCTACAACTTCATCCAGCTCGGGAATCCTATCGGCGCATCCCTCTTCTCGGTTCTGCTTGCAGGAAATTTGTACGACGCTGAGGCAAAGAGACAAGGGGTCGTAACATGCTTAGGACCGTCCTGTTTCAGGCTCACTTTTGTCGTCTTAGCCGGAGTTTCTGCTGTGGGGTTCGTACTGAGTCTCATTCTCACCGTTAGGATTAAATCCGTCTATGAGAGGCTTTATCCCTGCGACGATTCCCAAACGTCGAGTTCGAGTTAGGCACCGTTATTTTGTACGTTAACGTAACTAACCGTAATGCAAATTACCGCAACCTACCACAACATACCGCAAATTACCATTACCTTTTTACTATTTCCACCACAATTTACCGCAATTTACTGCAACTAACCGCAACACAAATGCAACGCACAAAAGAACGGTGCCTTAGCGAGTGCATAACGACTTCGATCATACCTGAATTCCTGCAGTGTTTGTCACTGTTGGGAAGCAAAATATGTACTGTCGTTTTCCGGCGGATTTTGTTCAGATTATCTCCCTCTGTAAGTTATCAAAATATGATCATATCTCATGTTCATGAGTTCATGATTTACATGTAGTTTTAGCCAGCTATTTTGGATCAAAGTCAGATGAGCTGTTTTCTTTGTTTTTTATGTTCTTGTTTTTTGTTGTTCATACTATGTCCTCTGTATTTTGTTCTGACCCCAATATTTCAGATTCTTTGAATAAAAAAGGAGTATTCGAGATTTTGGACAACAACATATGTTGAATTAGGAATAGTTGTATTTAAATGTAATTTTTAGTTGTAACTTATTTATGTAAATTTATACGAAACAATGGTTTACTTTTTTGTATAATTTTTTTTTATATATGTATATCTATTAGGTTTAACGTATTTACAAAATCATCCATGCCTGTTTGAAAGTTAACATTAATATCATCACATTGAAGTTAACTTTAATGCCATCACATTTGCTACGTACTAAATACACTTATACTAATTTTCGAGCAAGACTGTTTTTTTAGGTATGAATGGATCGAATTGTCTGTAGTCAATGATTTTTGAAGTCGACTTATGTTACCATATTTTTTTATTTTTCAGTGTTTATCTCTTATCTCTGCCCCCATGCCTTCCCCCTTCCCTCAATTTCGACCTTTTTTTTGTTTCTATTATATGTATTCTAAGAAAAAACTCTTCGATCTTCTTCTTCCTTTGTTTTTAGCCCAAAACCAAAACAAAAATAGAGTGGGCGGGAAGGAGTCGAAGAGAGGGGGTCCAACCCTTAAAAAGGCGACAAAAAAAATGAAAATAATTAGGTGATATAAGTTCACTAAAAATCATCTGAATATGTACACGTGAACAATCATAATAATTAGAGTGAACAACCTAATATATATGGTATTTGGAGTATATGCTTCATATGCATATTATAAATTGTGGTGGGTCCAGACATTTAGTAAGATTGGACAAACTTAATGTGAGATTTTTTTTGTCCTCGAAAACTTGTGGATATGTGGAGGCCAAATAATGAACAATTCTTGATCATGACATTCATTTTCCACGAGAAAATTTTGATAATTTGCTGGATCTAAAATTAAGAGAGTGTTTTTACCCATAAAATGTGAGAATACTTTAATATTACTTAAAATACCAATTTAAATGTTAGCTTACTAAAACACTACCATTTAATAATTATTCCCTCAATCTCATATTAATTGTCATAATTTTGACTTTTACAGTCTTTAATGACACTCTTTGACTGATAATTTCTCACATAATATGTTATTAATAATTGTAATATTATACTTTTACGATAATACTTTTCATTACGAATCTAATTGTGGTAATTTTAATCCATGTTCTTTGGATTGGATAAAATAAAGTTTGGATGGATTGGAATGATTGGATTGGATAAATTATGATGTTTTTTTGGGAAATTGTGTTTTTCAGAGAGGATTTTTTTTGGGAATTTTATAAGGTTTGTATTGGATTGGAAAGAGTTACCAATCTAAAAAACAGAGTCTGAGCAATTTATGATCAAACTTTTTGAAATTTAACTGCATAATTTTCAAAAATGAGACAAGTAGCTAATGCTTTGACTTGTTCAAATATGCCAAATATTGCTCTAAACACCATTAGAGATTGTTCACTACTACATAATGATGAAAGTGTCATATTGTTAATTGTTGGGTTGTAAACCTTGTGTGGATTTAAATATAAGTACTCAACTAGGATGGACAATTGGAAAGAGTGGACCCTACCATGTTGATAATTGCAAGGTATGCAAATAATTCCAAAAATATATACAATAATGTATTTATTTAGAAAATGACAAGAATTATTTATAATTTCAAAAATATATGCTGCAATCATATATCTATAGATAGTGATATTTTTCTTAATTAGGTATGCAAAGTAAGACAAGTTGTCCAAGTAAATAATGAATTAACTTTTGTTTTCCATAATCTACTCTTGATTATCCCCTATTTGAGGCCCTAATACAAGTCTTAATCACTGAGATATTTTCATATATGAATGTATTTTATTATTGCATGCACATGGGATGTAATACCATCTAATTATTATTTTAAATCGAACACGATATTAGACGGATTAGAATTTTTGGATGAAGATTTTTACTCTAAGTAAAGGAGTTAATATATTTTTATGTCCGTCAAAATTAATCTGTTCAGACACTTTCATGTTTTTGGGGTATGTTGTTAATTTTCCTTCATGCATTAACACAATTATACTGAGATTTGTTATTATTATAATTAAATGAGTTAGGTTTATGTCGAAATTCTCCATACGAAAAAAACATATATTTAACTTGTTTAATCAATTCCCAATACGATAAAACATATATTTAACTAGGATGTGTTATAATTACAGCTCAAAATTTTGTTTATTTGGCTTGTGTTGAATCATAACATGTGATTTTACATAAGGAGCTATTTTGTGTATGGAAATAAGTAAATATAATAAATTATTTAAAATTCAAAGAATTTTAACGATTTAAAACTTTCATCCTGTTGTCAATCCATTCATGTTAATGTTTGACTGGTCACCTAACCTGAGTCATGACTCATGACTCATAAGCCAGGTGTTCGAATTCCCATGAACACAAATCTTCCATCAGTAGATTGAACATATAAATCATTTTCATGAATACTCCAAATCTTTCATATCCTTTATCAGATTATACCACAATTTACTACACTATCCACAAACTACCGCACTTTATCATACTATGTCACACTTTACTATAACAATCGACCATGATTTTCTCTGTTTTAACTTTTCATTCTACTGTTCACTTATCTTTATCCTCACCTACCACACTAACAATTCTTACCACAAATTGTACCAGAACCTACCATACTGTCCCGCAACATAATACACTTTCCACAATTTACCATACCATCCCATTCCGCACTTTACCCACTGCAAAAAAGAAACATGGCCTAAATCCAGACCCAATAAAAATTCAGACCCAATAAATGGCACTTTACCCACGGCAGAAAAGAAACATGGCCTAAATCCAGACCCAATAATCGGTGAATCGGTTCGATTTGGGTTCAGGTTCGGGTTGATTTCAAGTGGGTTTTATTTGGGTGAGGTCCTTTACCATTTGGTTCTAGATTGATTTGGGGTTATTTGAACATCGATCTTAATCGGGTCACTTTTGGGCTGCAGTTCTGATCGGTTTCAGGTTCGTTTTTCTTTGGGATCAAATCCATTCGGGCGTCGGTTCGGGTTGAGGTTCCATTTTCGGTTCGGGTATTGGCAGGTCTACCTAAATCTGTCTTTTGATGATCCCAAGAGGCAGGAAAAGTGTGTTACCTAGGCACATCAATCACTGTCAGGCAGTAGCATGACACAATTACTCTTCTCCTCCTTTCTGTCAACCAAAGCATATGCTGTTCTGAGTCTTCTGCCTATATGTGCACATACTGCTACTGCACAACATAACAGTCACCCAAAAAAAATGTCAGAATTAGCACAGAAAGCAGGAAGCAGACCACCATGGGTAGGTCTAGGTGCAGCAATCTTGGTGCAGTTTGCTTCAGGGAATCCATACACATTCCCACTCTTCTCCCCGGCGTTGAAATCCGTCCTCGGTTTCAACCAACAGCAGATCACCCTTCTAGGGGTGGCTGCCGACATCGGGGAGAATGCAGGAATTCTACCAGGGATTGTATGCAACAGGTTCCACCCTTGGGTCGTGCTCTCTATTGGCGCCTTCGCTTGCTTCTCTGGATTCGGCCTCATCTGGCTCACCCTCACCAACATTCTTCATAACTTGCCTTTTTGGCTGGTAATCCGGTTTTTTCCCTGTATATATATTACATGCACCTGGAACACGTGTTACAGGATGTTTGCGTTGAACAATCATAATGATAAGACTGCACGTAATGAATTGCAGTTGTTTAAATCGGGTAAAATTGGTATGTCAAGGTAACCATTGGTAATCTTTACATGTCGAGGGCAAAGGAAAAGTATCAAATTTTCCACAATTTACACTTGTGGGTAATTTTGGATTGTCCTATTTCTATGTACTTTCGAATCCAACTCTATCGAGTGTACACCGTAAATATTGGGTTTCTTTACTTGTATTTACTGTTTGCTCCCAAACTTTTACACCCCTCCCCCATGATTACCAGTGAATTTACAAACTTAATTTGTCCCAATTTTTCTGATCTTTTTCCTAATTTTTATGATTTTTTCCATTTTATTTCTTAAACAGATCATAACTATAGTTGGGTCATCCCAAAAAAAATCTTAGAGATTGATTTTAACAACTGCAGTACTTCATAATCTAGGAGCGGACTCGAACAGTTTTTGAAAAATCTGAACTTCAAAAAACCATAGTGTGAAATTTATTGTTGGATATGGTAATAGAGTGAAAGTACATACTATTAGTAGAGTTCAATTCTTAAGTACTTACTGTTTAAATCCAAACCCGCGAAAAATTTTGCTTATACCAAGAATTGAATGTTGATGGGGTAGCTTGGTAGCTTTTTTTTTCACCTGTATGTATGACTGACAGTAAAAGTATGATTGACATTGCCCTTGTGTTGATGGGGTAGCTTGGTAGATTTTTTTCACCTGACAGTAAAAGTATGATTGACATTGCCCTTGTGTTTCTTGCTGTGGTGCTCGATCAGTTGTGGGTGGCATTGCTTGTGGGAACAAACAGCAGCGCGTGGTTCAGCACGACTGTGATCGTAACCAACATGAGGAACTTCCCTCATCATCGCGGCACCATAGCCGGTCTCCTCAAAGGATACTCAGGCCTCAGCACTGCAATGTACGCCGAGATATTCAGTCTGATTCTCGACAAATCTGCCTCAGCACTTCTACTTTTCCTGACACTCGGGCTTCCAATCCTGTGCTGTGCAATGATGTACCTCATCAGACTCTGCACGCCCGCTTCAGAGCCCACGACGCAGGAATCAAACTCCAACAAGTTCCTCTTCGTGCAGGCGTCCAGCGTTCTCCTGGGGGTTTACCTGATCGCGACAAAGGTCATTGACAGCGCGATTTCACTTGAAAAACCTGTCTGTTATGTTCTCGTGTTGGTCATGATTGTGCTCATGATGGCACCACTCGGGATCCCAGCCAAAATGACTGTTTTCCCAAGTGGTGGTAAGAAACCCAAGGGGACGACGATTACTGATCCATTGTTGTCTCGAACTTCATCAGTGTCAGGGGAGGATGAAGATACGGGGACCGAAGAAGAGGATGCTGACACCCTTTTGGCTATTGGGGAGGGCGCGGTTGTGAAGAAGAAGAGGAGGCCGCGTAGAGGGGAGGATTTTAAGTTTATGGAAGCGATTGTCAAAGCGGATTTTTGGTTGCTTTGGTTGGTGTATTTTCTGGGTGCTGGTTCTGGGGTTACTGCTCTGAATAACTTAGCACAGATTGGGTCTGCTCAGGGAGATGACATTGACACTACCTTGCTGGTTTCCCTCTTTTCGTTCTGTAATTTCGTTGGGCGACTTGGTGGTGGTGCTGTTTCGGAGTATTTTGTCAGGTAATCTTAGAACTTTTGAAAACAAACGACTTTGGTGAAAGATAAGTTGGGATCAAGTTTGGTCAGTTTGGGTTCTGGTCCGTTTTGGGTCAGTTAATTTTGACATTTCTGAATTTGGGTCGGACTCTGACACATATTCATTGCAATGTTTCAGGTCAAAGTCGATTCCAAGGTCCATATGGATGTCCCTGACACAAGCACTGATGTGCATATCCTTCCTTCTATACACCTTAAACCTCAGCAGCACTCTCTACATCTCAACCGCGTTCATAGGGATAGGCTTTGGAGTTCAGTTCACCACCATGATTCCCAGTGCGTCAGAGCTTTTCGGGCTTCAGAACTTCGGTGTCATATACAATTCCATCCTGCTCGGAAACCCCATCGGAGCGCTGCTCTTCTCGGGGCTCCTTGCAGGGAACATCTATGACGCCGAAGCTAGCAGACAAGGTGCATCTACCTGTTTCGGTCCATCTTGTTTTCGGCTTACTTTCCTAATCTTGGCTGGACTCTGTGGGGTAGGAACAGTTTTAGGGTTATATCTTACATTCAGGATCAGACCTGTTTATCAGATGCTATATGCTGCTGGGTCTTCCCATGGTAAATCATTTCGTCGTTAATTATATCAGATGCTCTATTCTATTCTGTTGTGTCATTGCATCATAATTCAACAGCAAGTCTTAGGGAAACAACTCACAACTATCTTATTTTCTGTAAACTACAATGTCTAATAAATCAAAGATGATACGTACGAACATAGCTTCAGAAAGGCATGTAATTTGTGCATGATAACAGATTCAATGTCATGCAGTAGCACGTACGACATTGCCATGGGCATCTAAATCCATGGCAATCGAGTCACCCGTGTTAACCTCCCCTTCAGAAACCCACAGAGCCACGGCATCCTCTACGACCCTTAGGCCGGATCATAACCCTCATCCATCATTTTCTTCTTCACCTTTTCCCTGATCTCGAGCTTCAAATCCAACGCGCTTTTCACCCTTTGCTTTACTTTGTTCAGCATCTTCTCCAGTATCCTCCCCATGTCATCTTAGTTCAGTTGTCGAAACACTACGATATCATCCAACCTGTTCAGAAGCTCAGGCCGACTTGCTAAGTGTAGGCAGTCTTTGAGAAGATCTTGTCTACTCATTAAACCAAAAACAATACTCCATATATAATATTTCCATCATTCAAATATGATTATCCAAGACTAGACAATATACATGAATGCCTTTTTAATCATGAAATTATCATATCATCAAAGTGAAAACAGGCAATAATGTCATAATAGATACATGTATTGCATTTCAATGATAAGTCTATCACTACATATACAAAGAACTTGATACACCACTAAACCTAAGCTATACACTACTTAATTACAAATCTTTGTTTCCCTCCCTCTTTCTGTTAGCCCTCTGAATCCTTTTGAACATATACAGCAATCAATCTTCTAATCCTAACCAAGCTATACATTAGTCTGGGTTTTAAGCCCGTAAACGTTACCGATAACCCCAACAATGCCAACACACACAGCAGACACCAGCATAACCCAACAGAAGAGCTTCTCCCCTGGTGTCAAACCCTGATCACCTCGCCCGTCCATCCTCAGCGCGATCAGGGTTGGAAATATGAACCCTAACGACACAGCTGTCGTCGCCCCTGTGAATTTAAAGGCGGTCCAAATGTTGGGAATCACAGTCGAACCAACATAAATCAACGCCAGAAGCACCAATGTCAGGCACAGAAGCCTCGCCCTGCTCTCTGTCAGAGGTGCAGCATCCGAAAACACGAGCCCGTTTACTGTCTCCCTCAGGGAGAAATGTATCACAGGAAAAACCAGCACTAAGTGCAGAATGTAACCTATTCTGACAGTGTAATCCAATGCAGAACTGTAGGGGATGCCAAGATTCGTGTCGAAGTTAACCAGGACATCGGATTCTGTGTTCTTCCCAAACAATAAGTACCCTGAAAATGCAGTGAATGAATACACAATCACGCAGACAAACGTCGTGATTCGTCCTACACGGTTCATCTTCTGAGGCGAACGTCCATCGAGCTCGTTGTATATAGGCTGGACATTGAAATGACAGACATACACATTCGCCATGATCGGGATTACTACGAGCAAATCCATGACAGCCCTTTTGGAGCTGAGATCGGGGAACAATCTGGGAGGGTCGATTCGACCCTCACCAATCTTGATGAATGCGACAGTACAAGTTATGACCACAAAAACTACAGCTAGAATGACTGATGCAGCCGAGGTTAAACTTAGAGATTCTATTCTATCAATTGCACATAAAGGGGCTAAAAAGATGACCAAAACTGCTAATATGACTAACTTCCTATGATCCCACAAACCAGTACCTAAGATTTGATCAAAAACTCCTGCATGATGGGGTGAACCAGACATTACATCGCCGATTATGATCAGATAAACAACCAGAATCCCTGCATTGTTGAGGATGATGAAGATCTCCGAGATTATCCTCGCAGGACGACCTAGGGCATACTGAACAACCTCCCCATACGACATCGCATTACATTGGACAGAAAATTTGATCAACAATTCGACGCTAACTTCCGACAAAACCCCAATTAGGGCAACCAAAAATACCCCGATGATCAACCCTAGAACCTTCATGGTAGCAGGCAACGCCATGATTCCCGCCCCGATGATCGAAGTTGCCAAATTAAACACCGCCCCAGGAACGCCGGAGCCAATCCCTCCGCCGGCGGCTCCGCCCATGATGAGGGGGTGTTGGTCTAGCTCGGGATGATCTGGGTCGATCCCATTGGGTGATTTCGGATCGCCATTGATGATGGGGGAGAGAATTAGGGCAGAGGGATCGGAAGAAATGGGGATTTTAGGGGAATGTTGATCGACGTCGAAGTTTGCATGCTGGGATTGTAATTCGAGGAAGCGTTCTTGGGGCAATGCTGAGTAGTTTCTTTTCATGGCGAGATTGAGGGAATAAAAGAGGGGGATGAGAAAGGGAGGAAGACATGGCAGACATACACAAGGTTTTCTGGGAAAGAGAGAGACAGAGAGAAAACAGGGGATGGGGGGAATAATAACCTCAGAGTTTGACTTTTGGTTGATAAGATTTTGTGGGAGAAAATTTTGGCAAATCTTGAAATTTGTGTGTGATGGGCTGCTAAAAGCTAAATTTATCAATGATTTGATTTACCATGTAGTCCCCTTGACATAAAGCGCCCACAACGATGAGTTTGAGTTTGATTTATTGGATGATGTGTTCTCGAGTAAGAGAATTAAAATTTATTTATTTATTTAACCAACTTTTCAATCATGAGCATGAGTTTGTTGGTATGTTGATTCTGTTATTTTCTGCGGATATTTGATGCATCTTTGATTCCTTTTTAACCTTTTTTTTGGCTAGTAAATTATCGGGAAAAAAAAAAAATCATAAACAAACTCATCTTCTTTTCCACACGTCCACCACCCGACTACCACCACTGTCACCAATCCAATCGTCACCAACATCACCGCCATTTTAGCACTCACCCACCACTGAGAGCCACCATTACCATTTTTGTAACCCTTGACCTCTCTTGGAGTCCCGGGCTGCAAACATTACCGACAAGTGTTTCAAGGATCGTTGACTGACCTCACAAATCACCAGTGATGGATCTTGATCTTTTAATTAAGGATGGTTAATACGCTTTTATTTTATATGATAAACATAAAATTCATAATTTTAATTCTAAATTATACTAATTTATTGAAATTTTTTGGAGTTAACGGTGGCCGTGCCCACCGTATTAGCGTACCCCGAGATCCGCCAGTGCAAATCACCACGAGTCTTTCCAGCGGTTTCGTCATTGCTCACACGCTGTTTGTGAAAACTTCCTAAGAGGTCACACATCCTGAGAACACTCCCAGCCAAACACGCTTATTGAGAAGTTCTCAACGAACGAACTTCAAAGGAAGATGTAGCTTGGTAATATAAGTAGTCATTTCAATCCAAAGTCATATTTAATTTCTATTTGCTATCTAAAAACGCTATCTAAATTGAATCCCAAAAATCTCTCTGTGTACATACCAGGAAGTTTTTGACCCAAGGCACCGACTCATCTGGTTGTATCTTGTATGTTTGTGTTAAAGTATTCGTTGTCGTCACTTTTTTTTTGTATAAGAGCACCTGTAAAGTAAGTTTGAGTTTGACTCTCGCGAGACTGACGGCAAGAGTCTGCGAAATAAGTTTTACTCTCACCACTGAAATGTACTATACGACCTAATTCCGTTTTTATCCCATATCATGTCAGCAGTAAGTCGAATTTAACCTCACCATTGAAGATGGTGTAAACGCAAAAGGGGCTCGAGGGACATTAGAGACACATTAGGATGATCAAGCAGTAAATCCAAAGAAGAAACAATGTATAATGGTGGATGGATGATAATTAACTAACCTGCAAATCAAAGTCCCCCTTTGAGTAAGAAACCAATGTCATAGAATTTGGATTTCAAAGCTTCAGCATTCTCGCTGCTCAACTTCAATATCATTGTCACCTGTCAGACACAGTTCATATAAATATACCTTGTCAGAATTCAAGATTGCAAACTAATGACAGTTTGGCCGAGTGGTCTAAGGCGCCAGATTTAGGCTCTGGTCCGAAAGGGCGTGGGTTCAAATCCCACAGCTGTCAAAATTTTCTTTTCACGTGTGCGCATGCAGTTTAATGTTGAACTTCGTACCACCACTAGCCCGGAATGGAGGGAGTAGTTGCTAGCCCATGCGGCCATGACCCGTAGGGTCAGGACTCGGTCCGATGGGTCAGAAACTTTCAGCCCGACTGCTGAACATGTTTTGTTGTGATCATTTTTATACATTGGGCTTGTACGTTTCGTGCTTTCTGACACTCTGGACTGTGCCCTTTACTTATAAATATAATATTGTCATTTTTCAAAAAATAATTTCCTTCTTATCAAAGTAGAAAACAATTTTCCTTACCACCAAACACATCCTAATTTCTATTAGATTACCTAACCTAAAAAATAATTTCCTTCTTAATTCGATCACACTTTTTCGATTATCCCATCGAATATTGGATTTTCATTTATGATTTGCTGGATCGATCCAAACAGCATCAAACTTTTGAGACCTACCAAACAGCATCAAACTTTTCCAGGCCCAAAAAAAATGCCCCAAAAAACAGTGTGTTGAAACTTTGAAGAAGGGATTTCTCTTTTCTTCTCGTAGCATCCCCGTTTGTAATTAAAACAGGGCCCCATAATTAAAATAAACGAAAGAACCAAATCATGTAATTAAAGTAGTAATTAAGACCTTAATTAGGAGTATTTCCCGTCAATAGTGGAGCAGCTTTCTGATTTGAGTATTGGGTACTATTTACTATTCCCTTCGGTGGTTGGTGCGGTGGGCATCTGATACTCTTCATCTTTCTTCTGCTTTCTCAACTGGGCATTTCCCAAATCAAGGTTAGTAATTTCTTTCTCAGTTTGATTTCTGGGTTGCTATTCTTTCGTAATTTGTTCAATTTAATTATGGGTGTTTGTTTACTTCATGTGGGTCGCTTTCGATTTTGGTTATGTGTTTGAATTTGGATGAATGACGTGGGTACTTTGTTTATGTGCTTGAAATTCGTGTGTTTCTGCATGTATAAATTCTGGTATCAGAGAAATTCCTCATTCTAATCCATGGCATTGGTGAATTTTGGGGTGTTTTTGGAATTGGAGTAGTATAGTAGAGCATGTATTTGCAAATGTGTAAATATAGCATGTCAAATTGTCAATTTATGATTCCCAAGAAAGTTTTTTTCTTGAAGATGTGTTGTGGTTATGAATTTATGATCCCAGATTCCTTGCTATAGAATGGGTGAGTGTAGAGGAATCATGGTTTATTAATAAAGAGGGTGGAAGGATTATCAAGTATGATAAAATGCTAAATTGTGTTTTCAGAACTCTAGTAGTTTTTGCCTATGTTATTTGGTATCGGACACGGATACAAGTGTTGGACATGGCTATTTTAAAGAAATTTTATACATTTTCATTGTAATTTGAAGTGTCGAGCGTTGTACCCTTGTCCGGGTATCAAGGGTCCTACACGGGTAAGGCAAGGACAATGATGAGCCAGAGTTTTGCATGTTTAATGAAGGGTGTTTTTGGAATTGAAGCACATTTGTGTAATCTAGATATAACCCATGTCTTGGTTAGTTGCTGCCTGATTCCATATTGTTCATCTTTGTTGCTTGAAGTCAAAATTGGTTCTGTAAGAAAGAAGTCAAAGTTGGAGAATTTGCAGATATCTCTTCTTTCTACTGTAGTGTGGATTTTGAAGTAGTGAGTGATTTTGATTTGCTCGTTTGTCTGCTGTGACATTAGATTATGTTAGGCATCGATAATGTAGAGTCGAGAATACTTCATTGTACGAATGGCTACAGAAATTTTCTTTCTTACTTGCTGGTATTTGTTTACTTTCCTTTGTGATTACTTTTTGGCTAACCACTGCCTTTGTGATTACTTTTTTCCCCTTAAAATTATGTTTCTTCTTGATACAGCCATCTGAAATTTCCAACTTATGAATAGGATGTTGGATAAAACTTGATGCACTCAAGTATCAAACACGAGCCTCAACTGGATTACTCCTAGTTAATCCGGTTGGTGGTTTTTGATAATTTTCACAGTCAGTTCATATTGTTTTGATGCTCAGTTTTGTTTAACAATATCTTGGAGGTTGGTTTTATCCTATTGACATGGTATGATGAAGGATGTATTGGCTTACTATTGGCTTAATAGCAAAGATTCACCTACCTCAGTCGTTGAAGTTAAGTGTAGTTCATGTTCTACCATGTTAACATATTTCATATCATCTTGTGAAGGTTGAATTTTTTGACATATTTAGATAAGTATTTTGCAAGTCAGAGACATTGAAAATTCTAAACAAACTGCTGTGCATTTTCTCGCTCTCTTGTTCCATAAAATATGTACCGTGTTCGTTGAATTGTTTGCATGCCCTACTCTAGGTTCGAAACATGTCCCAGGAAGCCATCATCTCTGGTATGAAGAAATGACAGTTCAACTCCACAAACTAACAGAGTCATCAAAGCTAGATGGACAAACAAACAATATCTTTGTAGTATTCCTTTTCTAACACAAGTATCACTGTCTTCACAATGGGAAAGGAGAATGATAAAGATACATTGAATGATTCAGCTAGTAGTGAAAGCTCTTCACCCATCAAGACAGACAGTTCTGGGGCCTCAAGTGCAACCCGGCTAAGCGATGGAGATCTAGGTTTGCCCGCTTGTCGTGTGTGCCAATGTGTGGAATCTGACAAAGGAGGGGAAGCTGTGTTAGGGATTTTGGGAATCGTTCCTCCGGCGCCCGAATCTCATAGTACAGAGGATGAGAACAAGATATCTCTCAAAGACGTTCGCCCTAATTTACTGCAGTTTTTTAGCCCTGGTGGCGAGGTTTTTGTATGTCATATGGACTTAGAAATGGGTGCATGCCACAATAAGAACACATTGATTGAACTCGGGTGCTCCTGTAAGAACGAATTGGCCATTATTCACTATGCTTGTGCCCTGAAATGGTTTGTTAACCATGGATCAACTACCTGTGAGATATGTGGGCATGTTGCCACTAACATAAGAAGCGAAGACGTCAGAAAGGTCTTTGCATCATTGAACGAGTATCTGGCGTTAAGAAGTATGACTGTCAGAGGGGTCCCGAATCCTGTTCAAGCGTGCGATAATTCCGGTGTAGATCCTGATGCTGTTCGGAGGCAGAGGCTAAATGAGATTTTTTTGTGGTTTAATCCACAGGGTCATACCCGTCACTGTGATAACTATGACACCGGCAATGTAGCCACTGCTTCACTCGTTGTTGGGGAGCAACCTTCTGACGTTGTTGTTGCTGGTGACGTGACTCGGTTTGAAAATCCTGCTGCCAGATGGGCAGTGGAAGGTACCGGGATATTGTTAGCCACAGGCTTGCTTACAGTTACTCTTGCATGGCTCATTGCCCCGCGTGTTGGCAAGGTATATATGTTCTGTACGTGTTTGATACTTTAATTCTTGTTCTCTCTAATCTGCATCTGAATGTTGCGTTTCTCGTTTTCGTCTCTGAAACGTGGAAAGGATCGCTGCTAAATTGCATAGCATCAAAACAAGTGCCTTGCAATGATTGCTAGCTAAATTCCTTGATCTGTTCTTTAGAGGGGTAAGACAAGGTTGGTGTAAAGTTGGATAAGTTTAGGTAAAATTTGAAGGGTAAATTTGGATTGGGTTAGATAAATGGGGAATTTACCCCTAAACAGCCCTTTTACAACTCGATAAGATTGTATATGTATGACCCTATTTATCCAATCCAACCCTAGCTAGAAGCCATCTAAGAGGTGCTATGTGATTCTATGACATTGTGCATGTGTTTGAACAATATCTTTTTCTTTATAACACATGTAATGCGGATAAAAACAAGTACCAGAAATTAGTATCCCAACTGGGTGCGATAGCAGTTGGGATTCTGGTAGTTTACCCTGGTTGGAAACTTGTCTTGACATGTTGAAAAGTGACTCGCATTTTGCTGAGTTATGCTTTGTGGAGTGATACATTATCGTATTTGTTTGCAGAAAACAGCAAAAAACGGTCTTCACATTCTTCTTGGGGGAGTCTGTGCTTTAGCTGTGGTCGTCTTCTTCCGCGTTGTAAGTGCCTTTCCTCTTTTCGTTTCTTAAAGGTTACAGCCGATATATATATAACTTCTAGGCTGGGATCTGTTATAGTTTCTCGATTGTTGTCCTTTTTTTTTTTTGGTTGTTAAGGGAGAGGGGGTATCGATGATGGATTATATGCATGAACTGATGCAGAATTTTCGAAAATTTATTGCAGATAGTGTTGACAAGAATCAGATACGGACCAGCTAGATATTGGGCGACTTTGTTTGTTTTCTGGTTTCTTTTGTTTGGAATATGGGCATCTCGGACTCATGCTGTTCATGCAACATAGTTTGTGTTGTCATTAAGATTGTGCACGAATTTAGCAGAGAGCAATTTTTGAACTCTGCCATTCCTGTAAATTCTCCTGACCTTGGATGTAGAGTGTATGCTGCTCATTCCAAATTTACCCGCTTTTTTTGCGCGGTTAATGTGAATAATTGCTGATTATACTGTAAATAATACTCCATTTGGTGACAATTTAAACGAATATAGGTTAGAATGTTTGCTAAGATTGATTTGTTCAAGTATAAAATGTTCTAGACCTTGGTTAAACTGTCAGATGATAGTAGCTTAGAATGTCAGATGATAAGCAGCTAAAATAAGCAAAAAACTACTTCCTCCATTCTTTTTTGTCTGTCATTCACACTTTTTAAGGTCTATTTTTAATCGACAATTTCGCACATAATATCCTAACAAAAAATACGATATTATACTTTTTCCCCGACAAAAAATACGATATTATACTTTTTTCCCGTACACAGAGGGTGTTCAGCAAAATGTAACATCGGATTCAAACTACTCGAATTGCCACATTGAGAAGCAAACATGTTCTACTCGCTTTCTTATATCATGAGTACAAAATCAATGTTATTTCCATACTATTTTACAAGGAATTAAAGAACTGGAAATACACTCGATAGACCCCCTTTGAAGTGAGCTGCAACATTCCCTCTTTGGCAAAACATCTTTCTTTGCCTTACATCAGTCAGATCACAGACGTACATGAGACAGTCTCGCCCTAGAAAAGTTTACTCAATCTACTGTTTAACTTAGTAATACTGCAATTTTATGACCAATAATTGAGTTAATCATCCTCATAATTTCCGTCATTGTCCTGTGAAACCACAGAAGTGAGAGCCGATACCCACTCTTGCAGACCGCCTACAGCGTCTCTTTTTATTTTCACCTCTAGCTTTGAAACCGCCTGCTTTGGGACCCCTGACTTTACGAGAACCACTCCTAATGACTTGAGAGTAGAATCATCGGGTTGTATTTTGAGTCTGACCATCACTCTGAAAATACTGACGGCCTCCTTCAATCTTCCAATGGCAGCGTACAAACCCAGCACACTGTTATAGCTCAGAAGCTCTGTCAGAAGACCGAGCTCCTGCATTTTCTCTGCAATTTTCATGGCTTCATCCAGCCTCCCTGTTCGCTTGTACATACACAGCATCATTGCGTATGAGAACTCGTTTGCCACTCCTCTTTTCTGCACGTCTTCGAAAACCTCTTCTGCTTCTTTCACCATGGACCGTTCACTGTAGAGATCGATCATACAGTTTGAAGAGTACCCATCTGCACCCTTCTCAAATGTCTGAAGCAACCGGTATATTTCCTCTGCGTCTTGTAGGTATCCGACCTTTGTGTAAAGCTTGATCAAGGAGTTGCATATCACTTCATTCAAGGAAAGCCCTGCATTTCTCAAAGCGTCGATGCATTCGTTTGCTTCTGCAACATTCCCGCTTTCTGCAAACACATTTATCAGTGCCCCGTAGAGAATGATGTCGGGTTTCACATTGTATCCTAGCATCTCTTTGTACAGACTTTTGGCTAGTTCCAATTGACCCAGTTTGGCAAAACTCGAGATTAGGGCACAGTATGGGACACAGTCATTCACCAGGCCCACTTCCTGCATCTTCAGCAAATAGGGTTTTGCAATGCCGGGCAAATCAGCAGCAGCCAGCAGCTGTATCAGAGAAATGTAGCTACATCTGTCCGGGACAACACCGAGCGCCTCCATGCTATCAAACAACTTACAAGCCTTTTCGTACTTCTTACCAATGCCGTACGCTTTGATCATGACATTGAACTCAACAACACCCAACTTTTTTCTCTTTCGGCAACACACAAATACTTTCTCAGCCTCATCCACATACCCGCGTTCTCCATACGCATCAACGTTGGCAGAGTAGCACTCTGAACTCATATCACCCTCAACATGGAACCGCTCAAACCATGACCATGACTTGTCAAGCATGCCAGAGTCAATGTACATTCTCGTAAGGGCGGACTGCGTAAATTCATCAATTTCAAGACCCCTTTTGTCCATTTCAAAGATAAGCATCTCCGCTTCAGAAACCATATGCCTGATGGAGAACGCATACAGGAGTGTCCGGTAGCTCACAACATCCGGCTCAAGGCAGGCTTTCTTCATCTTAGTGAAGTAGCCGAAAGCTAGGTCAATGTCATCACGCTTCGCATAGAGGGATATGAGGATGTTATAGGTCCGCGTATCAGGAGTGCGCTTGAGCTGCTCCATCTTTCGGACCAACTCATTGACCTCAACCAGCATGCCGCTGTTGCCATAGATGTGAATCATCGTGTTGAACGTTATCGTGTCCGGGGTAACCCCATCATCTAGCATCTTCCTGAAAGTTTGAGACATTTCTTGAAGCTGTCCCGACTTCCCGTACGTATCAATCATGGTGTTATATGTATACAGGCTCAAACTAAGGTGATCTTCAGAACCGGCTTTATGTCTCTCCACCTCCTTCCTCACAGTAGTCTTGACTTTCGTTTTCTTGCCTAAAGACCACGTCTTGAAGAACTCCTCCGCTTTTCCAAATTCCCCAGCTTTCTTGTACATTTGAATGATGATTCCCAGAGTAACTTCATCAGGCTCCATCCCATGCTCATGCATCCTTTGTAGCCAAACAAGAGCCTCCTCTTTCATACCACCTTTGCTATACACATCGATGAGAGTACCATAGGTCGAATTGATCGGTGCAATCCTTTTAGCCCTCATCTCATCCAACAAATCCTCTACTTTACTCCATTTATGTGCTTTCCCAAGAATCCTAAGCATGATATTGTAGTGAATCACATTCAACTCATAGCAACCTTTCCTCTTAAACCACTCAAAAATCTCCACTGCTCTCTCCCAACTCAACTGCTCCTTGAGTACAATACTCCTCTCCTTGTTACTCAGCCGCTCCTCCCACGGTCTGAACGCCTCATCCAAGTCATGGGTTGTCTCCAAAGCCCTCAATATTGAAGGAATACACCCTCCATAAGAGGCCCATTTCGTCGAACACTTGGTGTGCACCTTCTTTGCTCGAATTTTCCCACCATTAACACCTACTTCAACCCCACAATTTGCTCTTTCCTTTGCTTCTGATCGACCCCAAGATCTCCGAGGGTGTTCTTGGGACAATTCAGGGACGAACCCATCTGATTTCAACCTCTGCTTCTCAAGAATGGTGCTTGGGGTAACGTTATGAGTGCGAATTCTGCCGAATTTCTTGTGCCCTACTTCAGTGGGTATTTCGAGCAAGTTTGTGTCTCTGATTTTCTGGGTGGAATCGTGAGTTTCAATGGGAGATATTGAGACTCGGATGCTGATGGAGGGGTTTAAGTGAGTGGGTGGTCTGAAACAACAGCTCATGTCAAAGCATTGGGCTTTACTACATAACATGTTTCTTCTTGATTCAGCGAGTTTTCGTTCTAATAATTCAAGGATGTAACTATCGAAATTTGGGGATTTTCATGTAGGATGATTCAGGAGTTCATTGGAGGGAGGGAAAGAGAGAGGTGGCAGAAGAAAGGATTGAAGGTGGCGAGGGCTTGGATTAAAATTGCCGCCCAACTTGTCAACTTTGTCAAAATTGGCACCCAAAATTTCCAAATTTCTTTTTTCCCATGTAAAACTTTTATGCCTTTTTGCTACCAATAATAATAATAAAAAAAGAGGTTCAATTAAAATCCACATCCAAATGATGTAAAATTGAACAAGAACTCAATTTGAAAGAGCCTCATGTGAACCAACCCGAATAACATTTACCCGAAATCAGCTCGAACCTGAACCTCACGTAAACTCAAATCAGCCCAAATCAAAACTAGTTAACTTGATGTCAATTCCAACCGATCTTCACCCTGAACTGATTCACCCATTTATCTAGTGTTATTTAGGATTTGTTCTTTATAAAAGTATGGTAATTGGTGAATAAAGGAATTGTCTAGTGCTTGTTTGTTTATCATCACTCAAAAGACATTGAGGCTACGTTCTTTAAAGTGATAAGTTAGGTTTATTCTTGTCTAACCTTATCTTACTTTACCCGATTCTCTAAAAAACACTCAAACAAAAGTCAAAATTTTATCACCTTTCATTTCCTTACCTTACCAAACCTAACATAATCCAACCATTCTAAAGAACATGACCTAAATTTTTAGTTAAATGTAATAAATAAATGCATGAATGAGCTTCCTTGATGGTAGATGACTATATATATTCATTACAGCAGCAGTAATGTTGAAGATAATAGACCCAGCAACTATCATTGACCTAAATTGAAACACAGTGTAGTTTGTCATCTAAAACCCTAAATTTCAGGACCAAAAGGTCATGCTAGGGTTTAGGAATCTACTGACACTCTTTAATCAATGTGGCTTAAATGCTCCAAACCTACAATTAGGTCATCAAAGTAACATGAAACCTATGTATATTTTCATATCATATAAATGCAATTACACAGGTCAATAGGAAATCTGCTTGATACAGCTGAGTACATGGATTTTTATCTTACAATCTTATTTTTCCAGCTAGCTAACCATATTAACAGGCTATCCAACTCGATTCATTCGACTTACATCTTCCATAACCAACTATATTGGATGAATAAAACAAAGAAAAAAAAACTAATCCATTCTATGTTACTCCATTCTACAGGAGAATAGGATTATGTTTCGATCATCGCAATCTAATGGGGTTTATACGAATCTCTGGGGGATTGTTTTCCTTCTGGGTTTCTTAACTGTGTGGCGAATTCTCTTGTCTCTTGCTGCAATCCCCAATTCAGTACTCTGCAATCCCTGAAACAATTCGATCAGTCTCAGAAACAACGATAAAATGCATGCTGTAAGTACATACAATGTCGCAAAACACAATATCATTACTCATCCATACGCCACAGTTGCAGAAAGTGTGTCGTTATCAGATCATTTCAACATACCAACTGAAACCCGGCATCTGTTTTTATAACAGTCTCGCATTAGGCTACATTATCAGTAAAATCCATTCGTATATCTTCCAATGACCCATGTTTGACAATGGTGGCTGATAGGTATACGATCGGTCCCTTGCAAGTTGACACAACATACCATATTTAGGTCAATAATGTGCATATAATTACATGCTTTCTTCAAGACCTATCTTAATCAAGATTGGGAATGTATGTTTAGGCATTGTTGCACATAACTACAGGTTTACAAGTATTCAATCAGGACCTAGAAAAAGAGTATGTCAATGTCAAAACAGGTAGAAAATTGAAAGAGGTGCCAAGAATCAATCAAATCACTAAACATGCCTCCAAAGAGTAGGCCCAGAATCTGGCTTCTTATGGCAGAATTGACAAATCATTGAGAAGCAACACACACCTAACTTCTGCAACTAATTTGAAACAAGTAAATGCTACTGATACAAAATTTCTATGCCAAAATGAATCAATTTCCAGTAACTTGATTCCTCAACTCTGTTTGGATCTAACCCTCTTTTTTTTCTGACATGCTTCAATCAAGAACATCTCTCAAACCCACAATACTCCATCAAAAACTACAACTTTCCCACTAAAATTCTCAAACAAACCAAGACATACTGAAAAACAAACACAACGAGAAAGTAAAATGAACAAAAATTCAGACAAACTCACTCACCATTGATTCATCATTCATGCAAGATAGAAGACATCATCTGTCATGAGCAATATATACAGCAAAATCCTCAATGGCACTGCACTCTTGAAATCCAGTGCGGGCAACCTCAGCTCCCTGACCCTGCACTCGTCCACATTGACCCGAACCCGGACCCGATTCAGCTCCTTTTTCCTGAACAAATACACCAAATCCTCCGACGAAGACGAAGATGGCGAAGATTTGCATCTAGGGTTTTGCCGGGTCCGGAAAAGGGTCCACCCATACCCTGCCAATTCCCTCGAGAAATCATCCATCGACCCGACCCGCCTGGCCGAAACCCTAGAATGCAGAAATAGGGTTGGCGAACCCTCGGAATCGTGGCGATAGCTTCGGAAATTGAAATCGAGGCCCCAATTCAGATGGGGTAGGGCTTGAATTTCCGAATCCGGGTCGAAATTGAAGAACACGAGCCTGAAGAGGCCCTTAGAGAGAGAAACGAAGTATCGGAGGAGCGAGAGGGAGGTTGTGGGTGAGGATAACGCCGGAAAAGGGAGCGGAACGGCGTCGTTTGGGAGGAGGCTCGTCCACAGCGACGCCATTGATGACGACGTCGAGGACACTGAAGGTCGATGGGTGTCGAATGGGGAGGATGTTGATGGGGTTGATGATGATGCCCATGATGATGGATACGATGATGATGATGATGATGTTGATGGGGTTGATGATGATGAAGAAGAAGAAGTTGGCCAAGCAAAGATTAAGTGTGAGAGAGAAGGTGTTGGGTGGAAATCCATGCCAATGTCTCTAGCAATGGCTGCCAATCTGAAGGTATCACTGATGAGTTCACCTGTGGGTGTGAAAAGCAACAGTGGCAGCCTTCTTCTATCCTTCTTCTTCTTCAGTTTCTCCTCTTTAATGGCTCTTCTCTGGACATGATGATGGTTTTTGGCACCATCATCATCATCATCTTCATCATCTGCATCATGGGCATGGGGATCATCATCATCATCATCATTGTTGAGAAATGGGTTGTTCATGGCTTCTCCTAAAACCAAGGATCTCAGGAGCTTCACTGGTAACGTTCCTCTTTCTTTTGTTCTCTCTCTTTCACTTTTGTGGGGTGGATGAAAAGGTGAGTAAACAGTGAAAAAGATGACAACTTTGAAATTGGAATTGAAGTTGATTGCCTCTTTATCTTCAATTTATGCATCTATCTATCTATCTTTTGTTTGGTCATTGTTTTTCTTTGCTGTGGATCTTGTTTGTAGCAGAGGAGGGAGAGAAAAAGAAGAAAAGGCTGAAACAAAGAAGGGGACATCAGATGAGGTGGGGCCCTCTATGACTTGTTGTTATGTTCTTCTTTTGGGTTCATACACCCATGGCTTGTCCATCAAATTCTTTTCCCCTCATGTTTGGAAAATTCTATCTTTCATTATAAAAATAAATTTTTGGATGTTAATAATATCAATTTTGGAGGTATTGAACAATTTTCTTGAACATTAACAGTATCAACTGTCGATCTTTTTCCAATAACAATACATTACTGATAGTGGTGGCAAAAAATCGAATTCTATTCAAACTGGGTTTGGACAATTTGGACAATCGGACAAAATCTCCAAACCCGAACCCTGTCCGAATTTCAAATTCGAACATATTGTGGTGTCCGAACTCGGACTCAAATTGTCCAACTTTTTTCGAATCCGGATTTGTCCGAATATAACCAAACCCGAATTCACACTAAATTTATGCATAATTTCAATATTTTGTCCGAATTCAGTGTTCGGAAACTGTCTGAATTTGCCCGAACCCAAATTTGACACAAAATTCGGACGTCCAAATTTCTTACCCCAAACTCGAACCTGGCCCAGTTTTAGAATCGGGTATGACCAAATTGTCCGAATTTAAAATTCGGACAAAAAATTTATGACCAAACCCGGTTTAATTCGGGTCGGATGAATTTTTGCCAGTGCTAACCATCGATTTGGTATGGTTTTGACTTATGGAAAGATGATGTAGTTACATAATACGTGACGTGGAAGGCAGAGCTTGTGTAGAAAATATGGGCGTGGACGTTAATATGCCTTCCATGTCCCAAATTATGGAGCAACGTCATCTTTCCGATGAGTTAAAACCATAACAACTCGGCGATGTACTGCTGGGGGAAAATAGATCGATAATTTTGGTACTGTCAGTATCCAATAAAATAATTTGTATTATTAATATCCATACCCGCACGGTTAGTATTATCCTATTATTGACTTCCCAAAAATCCTGTTAAAATAAGGAAAAGAAAATAAATTGTGTTAGGTCTAAATCATCCTTCTTATTTAAGTATAGTCAATAGAAGTTGATCTAAAACAATCAAATAGAAATAACCTAATACCCCCTCCATCCCAAAAAAATTGTCCACATTTCACTATTGGAGTCAAACTTTATAAATTTTGACCGTTAATTTATCAAAGTATATGTTGAATTATCATGTAAAAATCCACCGTTATTAAATTAATGATGAAAATTACTTTTACTTAAATATAATATTACAAGTGTTGTTAAGGTAAAATGTAAAATATTAACAATCAAAGTATGATCTCAAAAACTGTGAAAAAGCAAAGTGAACAATTTATTTGAGAGGTGAAAGTAGTTAAATTTGTCAATTTATCAAATAACTCATGCTGAATTGTTAGATAATCGGGAGTTTATTTAAATAAGGCTCCGTTCTTTTGTGCGATACCGCGTGATGCTGTACCGCACCATACCGCACTACTCAATATTCTATCACACTTCACCGCACTCTACCATACTTTACCAAAAATGATTACGAAAATTTCTTCTTACTTTTCTTTCTCCTCTACTTTTTACATTATCTCTCCTCACATATTCCACTTACCACAATTCCTACCAGAACTCACCACAACCCACCACACTTCACCACATTTTTTAAAATTCCACCACACCGCAACCAACCGCACCGCATAAAAGAACGGACCTAAGTAGATCTAATATACGACGTATGTGAATAATCTTTTTCTTTCTTTTATAGATTTGTGTTTTAAGAAAATATGTGCTCTATGTGTTCCATTTTATTAGTCAATTTTTTTTGAAAGAATGTTATTAGTCACGCTGACCTTATGAAGAAGGTTGAATATATTACACAAAAAATCATAGTAGTAGTTATTAGGCGAGGATAAAATGATAAAATTGTCCAATAATTACAAAGTATACAAATTGGTGAGAGGGATGAAAAGTTCCAATAAGTTAAAGGGGTAAACTTGGTGAGTAAGTAATTAATACGTTATTGTTTAAGGAGTGATAAATATTACTACCTCCATCCCTGATTAATCGTCTTTGAAACTACTTTTATGAGATCAAGAAATATAGAGAATTGGACAAAATTTTGTACATTGTCCAAAATGTCCTTAAAAATATCATTGAAAAGTTGCAAAAAGTATATTTATATAAGGAATAGAATGAGAATTATAGTTATTGGAAATGTAAATGTTAGGTAATTGGACAAATAAAAAGGACAAAAGAATTAGTTAATTGGACAATTAAAAAGGGACAGAGGTAGTATTGAATAAAAAAAATTAGTTAAAATGGTTGGGTAGTAGAATAGAGAGAGTATATGTCTACCCAATCAAATCTAAAATCGCCTAACTAGTGTGGGCAAAATTTTGTCCAACTCAAATACCCTTATTTATCTTATCGGGAAAGACCGGTTTGGTTCAAATACGATTTAAACATTGAGTGAATATTTGAACACATATATTTTTCTTTTCACTTTATTGTATAAACCCGATTTTGATCCAAATTCGACTCTGTTTATGTTTATTTGACCCGAAAAATTTGAGTTTAGACATCAATTTCTTATTCGAATATCGACATTAACCAAATTTGATCAATCCATATTTACTCCTACCCAAATTTTTGTAACACTATGCCTAATAAACATGTTTTACTCGTGACTTTCTTCAAAATAAATATCTTCAACCCACATGTTACAGGACCCATCATATTGACCTCAAATCCAAAATGAAACCAGACCCAATTATTCCAATCGAATTTGGGTCGGATGAGTTCTGTCGATATCCACATTTTAATTGTTAACCATAGTCTTAGATAAATACCCGTTGCTAGTTGCTATACCATAATTTAGTTTTAGACCCTAAGCTTAACAAGGGTAAAGTAAAATTACCTAATTGTCAGGAGTATTTATCCAGGACTTTCATAGTATTAAATTTTACATAAAAATTTATCAAATATTTATTATAAATTTGGTAATAATATTATTGTAAAACTCATTACTTCCTTCGTTCATTGACACTTAAATTAACTTTTTTAATTTCAAAATAATTATCACTTTTCATTTCTCAATATCTAATTTAATTATTTTAACTTTAATACAATTGGATTAACTTTTTAACTTTTTCAATTAATAAAAACTACTCCTACCCCTATTCTCTCACCTTGAAAAACAGTGTTATTTAATTGTGTGGGTAGTCTTTTTAGTTAAAACTTAGTATGTGCAAAATTGTGAAATATGTCAATTATTTCAAAATAGAGGGAATAATATTTTTAAAATCTTTCAATTCTTTTATATAAATTTATCCCATGAAAATGAACCTATTTTAATATGTATGTTAGAATCTAATTTTTTGCCTACATCTAAACTTAAACATTAGTAGAAAACATAGTTATTAGAATCGGGGTCCTAACTCGGATTCATAGGTTAGTTAGGATCGAAATTAACCATCATAAAATTATAAATAAGAATATAGATAATAGAATCGTGTTAAGATTTTTTTTTATTATAAAATCATTGGATCGTTAGGATCAGGATTTTAATAACGCTGGTAGATAGATTAGACTCATGACAAATACTATATTATTGTCTTTTGGTATGCTGTTAAAAAGTCTTATCGTCCATATTTGTTGGGAGTGAGGTACGTTCGTGCTTCTCCATTGGCTGAAATTCCTCGTTTTCCTGCCAAAGTTTGGCACTACTACTACTACTGCTGGCATGTTTTCGTCCACAACACTCTCAATCATCACCCCACAAAGTTTTCTTCGTCACGGCAACCACTTTTTGAATCAATCGAACAATATCTCAGCAAAATCCAAAAACTACCTCACCAAAATCCAAAAAATCTACTAAATTATTGTTCATCGGGGTTGACCTACTCACCCAAAACCACTACTTATTCTAATTGCAAGATGAGCATCACATTCACATTCGTCTCTATCCGTCTTCAATCTTTCAGGTTTGTTCTTCGTTTTCTCTTCATTCTTCATCGATTTCTATCGTGGGTTTTTGTTTGTTTTAATGGGTTTTTGTGCTTGTATCGATTGATGGTTTCTTACTGGGTGTGTCAGAATTGAAGCAGGTCCTATTCGCAGCTTCAATGGTTGTTTGAGGAAGAAGAGTTTAAGGACTGTTCATCTGGGTTCATCTCCACGTATCTGCTGGTATTTCTCTGTGATTCTGTATGTGTGTTTTCTGGGTACTTAGAGTATATACAATGTCAAACTTCATCAATGGAATTTGCAGTGTTTCAGAACTCAAATGAATGAAAAAAAATTAGGCGAGAGAGGGTGACAATGGGGAGGAAGAAGATAAAAGTTTCATTGATAAAGTTCTGCATTGCATATGATCTTCTCAGGGGTGGATTTAGTGGCAAATTCAGAAATTTCATGGAACAGTGTAGTTTTGAGGCTATTATGATTGAGCAATATGAATTTATTATGTGGGGGTGCACTTGAAAATGGTGTTTTTGACTTTAGATTATAGACTTGTAGTATAAAAGACTTTAGACTATAAAATTTTAGGTGAAATTATGAGGTTCTTGATTATATTTATGTGGATAGGTAGTTGCATGTACCATCAATTCATAATTGTAGGTTAGATATAAGTACAATTAAAAACTTCATAATCCCTGCTGGAATCTCATAATTCAGAGCATTTATGCTAAAAATTGCAAAGTAAAAAAACCCAAAAGAATTCTCTTGGAGATTCTTATAGATTTTACTACAGGTCTTTTCTTTAGATGGACAAGATAAGGTTGTGTAAGGTAATGTGACTAACGTGGGGTAAATTAGGGTAAAGTAAAAAGGTTGAGTGTCAAAAAATTATGAAAAAGAACGAGTAAATTTGGGTTGAGTTGGATAAAGTGGGTAATACCCCACCTAAAGAACTAAGCAGAAGTTTCGTTGAAGACTAACTGTGTATATCATCCATATATGGATAACAACATATACCGTCGATTGGTAAGTATAGATTAGATATGAATACAATTAAGTACTTCATAATATCTCCTAAAACCTCATAATCCAAAGCCTTTATTCATGCTAAAACTCCAAAGTAAAAAACCCCCCAAAAAGAATTCTCTCGGAAATTCTTATATATTTTACTATTAGTCTGTTCTTTAGATGGGCAAGGTAAGGTTAGTTAAAGTAACGTTGGGTAAACTAGGGTGACGTAAGAAGGTTGAGTGTCAAAAGATTACGAAAAAATGAGTAAATTTGGATTGAGTTGGATAAAGTGGGTACAACCACATCATCTGTTGCACATTTTTCTCAATGCCATATTGATGCACATACATTTCTAGTGTGACACATTTACTGATCCATTCACAGTGTGACTAAGCTTGAATTTTTCTGTGTAGCAGTTCAGTTGCCATAATGGGTGAGGAGAAAAAGGATTGTGCAATCTTTGATGGTGAAAAGGCTGAAATGCTAGTGAAGGAGCTTAGGGGGCAGTTCAATTCTGGCAAGACTAGAAGTTATGACTGGAGAATAGCTCAGTTGAAAGGCATCTCTAAGATGGTTGATGACCGAGAAAAAGACATCATCCAAGCTCTTCACAGTGACCTTTCTAAGCCTGAATATGAAGCTTTTGTTGCTGAGGTACGTCTACTTGCTCGTTTAGTTAAGCCTTGGTTTTCTACTGCCGGATTCATACTGGGAGTTGTTGTTTGTTTGTTCTCGCATTGGGAAGTATTGTCCTGCATAACGGGTATCAGGGTATTTGGTTAAGATCAATGTTTGTTTTTCTTTTTGTTTGTGTAGATTGCCATGATTAAATCTTCATGCAAGGTGGCTATTCAAGAGTTGAAGAATTGGATGAAGCCAGAGAAGGTGATTGTCTAATGATCCTAATTCCTTACTTGACATAAATAAACAAGAAAAATCTAAACAGTTACTTCAAATAACTTTTTGAAATTAGCTGTTCTTGGTTCCAAAAGCTAACTTATCCTCAAAAAGAGCTTTTTGACACCAAAAAACTAGCTATTTTATGTAAATGTTATTTTGACACAAATCTTGTGTACAGGTGAAAACGCCGATGACAACGTTCCCCTCTTCAGCAGAGATAGTCTCCGAACCATTAGGAGTCGTGCTTGTAATCTCAGCATGGAACTACCCTTTCTGTGAGTTAGAAAAATGCACCATCTTTTACCACAAATCACCAGTATTTAACTCATTCAATAACCTAATGGCTTATTTTGGGATGTTATATTGTGACAGTGTTGTCCCTTGATCCGGTTATTGGAGCGATAGCTGCTGGGAATGCAGTAGTTCTGAAACCCTCTGAAATCGCTCCGGCCATGTCTTCATTACTCGCGAATCTCCTCCCACAGTACGTTGACAACGCCTCAGTTAAAGTCGTTGAAGGTGCTGTTGCTGAAACAACTGCCCTCCTTGACCAAAAATGGGACAAAATCTTTTACACTGGTTAATCTCCTCTTCTTCTCTTTTGTATTCCCTTTTGATTGATTTGTTGAACACCTTGTTTTACGAGTTTCGTTTTCACAGGTAACGGGAGAGTTGGCCGGATTATCATGGCTGCTGCTGCAAAACACCTGACACCGGTTACATTAGAGCTTGGAGGAAAATGCCCTGCAATTGTCGATTCTAATGTCAATTTGCAAGTATGTTGTCATGTGTTTCTCGTTCAGACGTGTTTTCCTGGGAGTTTTTTGTTGTTGTTGTTGTATATGATTCACATACTGTATTGAAAAGGTTGCTGCAAGGAGAATCATAGCGGGAAAATGGTCGTGCAACAACGGACAAACCTGTGTTGCTGTTGACTATGTCATCACTCCAAAGGACTTCGTCCCCAAGCTTGTAACTCAAACAAACTCGACATCTTTTTCTCTTTGAAGTTTGTTCTTTTGAGATTATTTGCCAAATATACGAAATTTGTGATCTCGCAGATGGGTGCTATAAGAGAAGAGTTGGAAGCATTCTTTGGGAAGGATCCGATCAACTCAAAGGATATGTCGCGGGTAGTTAATGAGCACCATTTTAGACGGCTGATGAAGCTAATGGAGGAAGATGGAGTGTGTGATAAGATTGCCCTTGGAGGCCAAGTAGATGTTGATAAACTGTAAGTTACTATTGGGAATTATTCATCTTCAAGTTTGTCATTCTTACTGTTGGGTGTTTTCGGTTGACAGTTGATGTTTTTGCTTGTGGAATTGTAGGAAAATAGCACCCACCATCATCCTGGATGCTCCAGATGACAGTCAGTTAATGACAGAGGAGATATTTGGACCTTTGCTTCCGATTGTTACTGTAAGCATCTGTTTTTAACTGACCTACAAAGAAAACTTGTTTTGGGTTATCTATTTCTGTTTCAACCCAGTATAATGTTTTATAGCCCTAATGAGAATACATTGTGCATAATGTTATTGTAGGTGGAGAATGTAGAACAAAGCTTTGATGTGGTAAACTCGAAACCAAAGCCTTTAGCTGCATATCTCTTCACCAACAACGACGAGTTGAAGGCCAAGTTTGTCAGCAATGTTTCTGCAGGAGGGATGCTAGTGAATGATACCATCCTACATGTAAGTAATGTTATTATGATTCTACCTTATTTGTGATCATCTGAATTACTTTTCCATCCTATGATTTCTCTGGTTGAACGTTTGGTTGGAAAACTTTTCTGGGAAAGTTTTGATGTGGGCGTTTTCCCAAGGAAATTTTTACCAAACGCACCCTGGAAAATGCGTGCAGAGCTAATTAACCCGGTGTCATTTTTTCTGGAAATCACAGCTGACAGTTCCCGGGCTCCCGTTTGGAGGAGTTGGGGAGAGTGGAATGGGAAACTACCATGGAAAATTCTCGTTCGAGTCATTCAGCCATAAGAAGGCAGTTCTGTACAAAAGTTTCGCTGGAGATTCATCGGTTAGGTACCCACCATACACCCCCCAGAAACTGGGCGTGTTGAAGGCCTTCCTGGGTGGCAACATTTTCCGTGCTTTGCTCATTTTGATTGGATTGTCGAAATGACTCGAGTCGCTGGAATGGAATCTGGGGATCTCTTGTTTTCTTGTCTGATCATGGTTTCTGCTTGTGCATTCTATGTATAGAGTACAGACAGTTGCTTGTTATGATTCACTGTTTCACATGATGTTAGTAACAAAGAAAGATGTGTTGTTATCATTCATTATTTCACATGAATTCTGGGGCTCTATTGTTACGCTTGTGAATATGTCATTAAATATTTATATTTTATTTTTTAAATTTTTTGAAGGGACTTATGTAATAACAAGTATATTGGACACTCCTAAATTGAATGTCTGGATCCGTCGCTGTAACCAGGGTTTGCCTTTGAAGACATCCGGAAAAGACGCTCCCTCCTCGAACCCTCAACCCCTATATTAAATGTCCGGATCCGTCGCTGTAATAACAAGCATGGCATATCTAAAATGCCCAGGCATATACTACCGCCGTCACGTCATCTCTCAACTTAACTCGGTGGCGTGCTACTATAATCCAAGGGGCCCGACCCAAAGTTTATATTATTCAGAACCAAATCTAAAGTTCAAATTAGTAAGTCTACTACGGCCCAAAGTTCAGATTATTTAAATCTAATTTCCCTTGTTTAAATCCAGCGTCCCTAGTCCCGAAAAAAGCTGACCTGACCCGAGATTGATCCGGTTTTTCAAATCGTAAATATAACAAACCTAGAGTATGGGACATACCGAACCGGACCCGCCCGAATTAACAGGTTTATAAGTTGCCTGTGTGTGGTGAGTGCTGACCTTGCCTTACTTTTTGCACTATTATATATATATTCCTAAACCCCTTTTCAAGCTTGTAAAAAGGTCATTCCTTTCTTGATTCCCTTAAGTTTTCTACTGGTCCTCTGAGTATCAGTTGAGCTGTGGTCAAGAAAAGAACAAAAAGGAAAAATCTTGCAGAAGCAAGAGTATGTCACAGCTCATGAGAATATGTCAAGTACCAGTTTTTTTATCAACCAAGTAAAGAAAACCCATCAGAATCTATCAAACATCATACAGTTTTCTTTCCTTTTGTTATTTCCTTTGGTCCAGGAGAACATACAAATATGAATTCCCCCCTTAACAACCTTCAAATACCCACCATTCAAACCTATTACATGATCTTCTGTTTCTCTACATACCCGAAAAAAGAAGGGACAAAATGCTCTGGTGCTTGCTTTTACTGCTTCTTAGCTCTGCATCAATGTCAGAGTCATCATACATCGATGATCTAAGGCGACCTTTCTATTATTACAGGGGTCGACCAATGCTTTCAGCTTCCATTTCTTCATCAATTATGTCTAACCGGGTTGCCTCATCTGTCGTTCTTCCCATCTATGGCAATGTCTATCCTAGAGGGTAACTCTACTGTCTTTCAATCTGAAAACATATTGCGCAATTGATGCTACTGTTATGTTCTCTGACAATGTCTAGAAACATGTTGTTGTCTGAACTGCAGATTCTATTACGTTCCAGTTCATGTTGGCGAACCAGGAAGACCGTACTTCCTAGACCCCGATACAGGCAGTGATCTGACATGGCTTCAATGTGACGCCCCTTGCGTTCGTTGTACTAGGGTAAGGTGAAATCTCTTTCAGTTCTTGACATATTTTTTCGACGTTTTACATGATTCAAACATGGAACTTTTCTGCAGGCACCTCACCCCCTTTACAGACCCAGCAATGACTTAATTTCTGCTAGAGATCCCCTCTGCGTCGCAGTACAACCGGACCATTACAGACCGGAAAGTCCTGACCAATGTGATTATGAAGTCGAGTATGCTGATGGCGGGTCATCTCTTGGCGTCCTCTTAAGGGACGGCGTACCTCTTAACTTCACCAACGGGCATAGACGTGCTCCTCGGCTAGCAATCGGGTCAGCATTTCTTCATGATTTTGCGATTTACCTATGCATATATGCAAAACCAAGGACTTATTACTTGTTAGTATTTTTGTAGGTGTGGTTACGATCAAATCCCAGGTTCGTCTTTTCATCCGTTGGATGGGGTGCTCGGCCTTGGAAAGGGAAGAGTCAGCATAGTTTCGCAACTCTCTGAACAGGGTTTTACGCGTAATGTGGTTGGACATTGTCTAAGTAGTGAAGGAGGAGGGTACATCTTTTTTGGGGATGATGTTTATGATGCTTCTCGTGTTGAATGGACACCAATGTCTCGCGATTACAGGTGAAAGAAGTTCCAGTAAATTACATTTACCCTATCTGACATTTGTGGTAATAACATTTGCATACCCGACATTTGTGAAATAATTTTCACCCTACCTGACATTAAGTGTTCATAAATTTAAACCTCCTAAGATATTTTATAATTGATTTTTGTTGGATTTTCCGGCGTAACATTAAAAAGATAAATATGAATTGATGTTTTTACCCTTAATATTAAATCATATGACATTAACAGGGGAATTTTGAAGAGAGGAGTGTTAGAAGAATCGACTGTTGGTGTTTTCTATTTGGAGTTTTGACACACCTTTTTTCATACAAAACAATGAAAGTGTCATTCAAATCATTTTCTTCTCAGTATTATGGGTAGTAGCATGGTACATTCACATAGTCATATAGGGGCGGGATTATTGTATTTTCTCATTTCTGATGAAAAGTAACTGGATTTTGCCACTAAAAATCACTTTCACCTAATGTCAGATAAGGTGAAAATTATTTCACAAATGTCGGGTGTGCAAAAATTATTACTGCAAATGTTAGGTAGGGTATGAATTGGTTCCTTTTCTTTCGACTGATTGTGAAATATGTATGTTTCCAGAAAACATTACTCCCCTGGTTTTGCAGAGCTGATGTTTGGCCGGAAGACAACCGGAGTTGAAAATCTTCTTCTGGTGTTTGATAGTGGGAGTTCTTATACCTACTTCTCCTCTCAGGCGTACCATACCCTGATTTCTCTGGTAAGAAATTCATGCATTTAGGCATAGTTTTGCTGATGCGAATTCTGACAGTTTGAGTTTCTGAGCAGATGAGCAAAGAGTTACACAGGACGTCGCTAAAAGATGCTGTGGACGACGACACACTTCCTGTATGCTGGAAAGGCAGAAAACCCTTCAGGAGCATCCGTGATGTGCGAAAGTACTTCAAACCTTTGGCATTGAGTTTCGCGAATGGAGGCAGATCTTCTGTTCGGTTTGATATACCACCTGAAAATTACCTATTCAGTAAGTAATGTCAGAAGTCTCATTTTATGTCTGTCTGTCACTCTGATTTAACCAAGATGATCTCTTTCTGCTTCTGTCTCAGATCAAAGGCAGTGTTTGCTTGGGAATTTTGAATGGCACTGAAGTTGGTTTACAGAACTACAACATCATTGGAGGTATGAAACTACTGTAATGCTAATGTTTGTAAGGGCGCGTTTGGTAGAATTCTGGGAAAAGTTTACGTACCTAAGATTGTAGCTCTGTGGATCATTGACAATTTTCTGCATTTTCGCAGATATATCGATGCAAGACAGGATGGTAATATATGACAACGAGAAAAATATGATCGGTTGGGGGCCAGGAAACTGCGAGCGAATTCCCAAAGGAAAGGCTGTTGCTTCATGAAAATGGTTTATACATAAACAGTCCAAAATTAATCCACACAAATTGAAGTAGCATATGATTCATGTATAGGTAGGCATATTCATATTCATATTCATATTCATATTCATATTCATACTCATTCATATTTGTGTTCATATTGTTGTATGATGTATGTCAGAATAGGATCTGTAGTTAGTTTAGGCACACCCCATCATGTTGTATTATAGTTTCATAAAAGTATTAGATTGTTTCTGGGTGAATACACATTCAAATAACATCTATAGATACAAGTTTCAGAATCATCACAGGTCTCCAACCTTATTGATAGAACGCCATTTTCATGAATTTCTATGCATTTGGTTTAAAAAAACTTGTCGTTACAATTTATTTATATGGAAAACTTGAAAGCAACATTTTCATGAAACTTTCAAATTATAGCTCTTGATTTTACAATTTCATGGTTTTACATTTGACGGTATGTGGCCATGGATATCAGGAAGTGTGGTTATGGATTTTACACTCCTTGAAATCTGTGACCACACACTGTCAGATGCAAAATCAAGGGCTGTGATTTGTCTTTCTCACTTCTCTCTACCTAAATTCTCTTCCTACCGGATCCGTTTATATATATATATATATATAAGAACGGATTCAATAGAAAGAGAGTTTAGATGTAAAGGTGAAAAGAGCAAATCATAACCGTTGATTTTACATCTAACAATGTGTGATCATGAATATCAAGTGCTCAGGTTTGCTCTTCTCACCGTCAGATGTTAAATCAAATGCTTAAATTTGCTATTCTTATCTAAACTATCTTCCTATTAAATCTATTTTATATAGGCCATGTTCTTTTCTGCGGTTGTGCAAGCTGACAAAGATATCTGTGATTTGCAACTCACCACACTTTACCACAAATCATTACTTTTCTCTCCCCTCACTTTTCTCCTCTACTTTTTACATTTTTTCTCCTCACCTACCCTACATACCAATAATCTACTACAATTCCACCATACCCACCCCAATTTTACTACACCACACCACATCATACCACAAAATACCGCAGAAAATAACAGGGTGATAATATATAATTGTATTGTATGGTAGTCATGATTGCAAGATAATCCTGATTTTTGCTAATTTTCATCCATATAAGACAATTAATGGTTCAAAAAGATTGCCACTTCAAAACAAAAACATTTTCAAAAGTATTGATTGTATGTGGGATTATTCATTCTAAGTTTGACAATTACGTATGATTCAGCCAATTAGTTTGGCATACGTCACCATCACTTTTTTATTTATTAATGAAATGCAATCAAACAAAAGCAGTCAATATCACACGTGCGGCTTCATTTGACTTATTAATTAATGATAATGACTGACGTGGAATCAAAAAAATGATAATGACTGACGTGGCATTGAGTTTAACCAGAAATATTGTTGAATTTAAACCATGTTAAACCATTTACTCTTAACAAAATTGCACTTCTTAATTGTTAATACAAACCCTACAAAAAAAAGGTCTAATGTTCAAAGTTTTATTTATCTAGTTTAATAAGATCGGTTTAAATTCATGATTTTTAAACTAATTTTTCATTATTTCATATTACTCCTATCACTTTACAATCTGATGACACCTTAAATATTATTTTTCATATTTTATCCTTAAATATTCATTAAAACTCACATACTAATTTACTAATTTTAATAAAAACATATTTAATAATTTTTTCACTATCTTTTTGTAATATTAACTTTTTGTAATATTAATTTCACAAGAAAAAGGTGGTAGTTATACAAGGTAAAAAAGAAAGAAACAAAAGGACAAAGCATGTGGCACTCATGTTGAAGCTCCTTTTTTTAACACGACAACTATTGGTAATGACAAGTCACCAAGATTTTAGGTTTTAAGGATGCCAATCAATTCAATTAGTAGGTTGAAATTTGGATCAAGTTTTGACCAACTTACGTGTTAACTTCGTCTTTATCTTATCATTTTTTCAGCTTTTTCTATGCTTCCATTGTGGACAAAATAAGGACTTTTTCTTCTTCTTCTTGCTATAATTAAACTCGTCATTATTTTTTTATCGGGTCCGGTTCTAATCGGTTTTAGGTTTTGTTAGATTTTAGGTTCGCAACAAGTTTCATATCTAATCTTATATTTTTCGGCGGGACCGAGTCAAGTTTTGAATTTAGTCAAATTCTTTCAGGTCTACTTATAAAACTGTAACACATTGTCCCCAATTATACCCTTAAATTATGTGGTAATTTTTCAATGTTAAATTGAATTTGGTAAAAAAATTTATTGAAATTTATAAATTTTATATATTTATGATTATGTTATAAGATTCATTTATGAAGTTTATGGTGAGTTTCAGATAGCTTTGGACAATTACGACCAGAATAAAAAGGGAGTTTTTTTGGAGGCTAAAAAACATTATTAAAGGAGGTTCTTGCCACCTAATTTGACTGGATACTATAATACGTCAATGGTGGCTTAGCAAACTTATTTGTGGTTTTCCACTGGTTTAATTTTTGAACCATGGACCCACCCTATCATTGAAAATATGGTTCTAAACCATACTCTCAATCCTTCCTTTAATAAATGTTTCTGATCTGCCATAGTGAGCTTAAATTTGACTAGTTGGATGAAGTGAAATATGTAAATGTCTCTGTATTTAGCTAGTTTTGTAATGGTGAGATGAGCTAATTTGGCTAATATTAATTATAAAAAATAAGTGGGTCCTAGTTAATAACGTAATTACTTTGACTATATTGATAAGAAAATGAAGTGGTGGAGGAGAGAGAAAAAAATATATAATTAAAATATTTGTGTGATAATTCGGTGAGAACCTAAACATGAGTCTCGCAAGTCAAGTTTCACCCTCACTATTGGCATACCCTGCATAACCTCATTACATTAAGATGTGTTGACCGTTATTGTTTTTTGTGGCATTGTACTCACAAGGTTGTTAGAATCGAGATCTAATCATAACTCGGATCCATGGGATAATTAGGGTCGGAATTAACCCACGTAGGATCGTGGATCGCAATGTAAATAGTAGAATCACATCAAAGATTTTGAATTATAAAATCGTAGAATCGAAGATTAGGATCAGAATTTTAATAACTATGTTACAAACGAGTTAAAAATTGAGAGATTGAAATTTAAGAGCAGGGTAATGCAAGTTGTGAGCATACATAGTACAACACATGTGCATATTGATCACCATCATACATTCAAATACAGTAGGAGAGGAGAATGACATGTAGTCGGCAACTGGGCCACCAATTACCCAGCAGTCAGTTGTGGAATATTTTCCAACAAATTTCCCTAATAATATGCTCGGAACAGTCCTCGAACCTTCCCCATTTTTGGTCATAAGTGGAACAAAAACACAAACAAGTTGAATACTTGATTTGTGGACATAAGAATTATTGGAGTTGGAGGTTTTCTAGGTCTAGGAATCCTGCAATTTCGTGGCCATGGGGAAGCATATGGAATAGATCATATACTTTTCACTTTGGGATTTCATATTTGAATAATCTTGACCTTAAATCGTGAATCATATCAACCTTCAAAATATATAGAATACTCCAAATTTTGAAGTTGGATTTCAATAAACCAACGGTCAATTCTGACCACTTCATTTTGACCAATGGTAGTAGAGTGACATGGCAACAGATTTGTCCAATATATAATATTAAAATCAAACAAGCTTTGTTGCCACATCACTCTACTACTAGTTATATAGATCAGCACACGGTGATAATTTGACAAATTCAGGTTCAAAATTGAAATTATTCAAATGCGAAAACGTTACCGCACTTCACCTATTCTTGAAAGTTACATACAAATAACAAAATATAAAACTAAAGGAGTAATAGAAGGCAATATATACACAACCTATTTTTTGTTCAATAACTCATACATAGAAGGCATAAAATGCCAATATCATACAATTCAGAATACTGAAAACTAGTAAAAAAATATGGCTAGAACTTGACATATATAGCTAAGTCTCAGCCTTAACCTTAGGTCAAGACCTCATTGGCCAAACTTGTAGAAAAAATTCACACCCAAATATTTCAACTCCTCAACAAATAAATTTCCCCAATGAAATGCAGACTGTTAAAAAAAATTGTGCTACAACGTTACCCTAACTAGCTACCATAAGATCTACAATTCCCTACACATACTTTACTACTACTACTACTACATATTAACACCCTCGATGCCCTAAATTTCACAAGCATCGCTTTATATATCCTTCTTCAATTTCAACACTCGGCCCACTGATCTCATCTGGGCTGGGCTCGAATCAGACCCGGGCCCAAAATGAGCAAAGCCCGAAAAGTCTACCGGAGCAACATGAATATGTCCTGGAAGTTGGTGAACTGGTCCTGCTGGAACTGGGCCGGGCCGGAGAACGGGTCGCTCGGGAATGGGTCCATGTAGTTGAACTGGTAGTTGAGGGCCGTGTCTAGTTCGTTCCATTTGGGCTCGCTTTGGACCTCCTTGTCGTGCGGGAAGTCCGGGGACCCCACCTGGGCCGACCCGCTCGTGTCCGTGTGGCAGTGCGGGACTGAGTCTGATGTGTCGAACTGCGATGGGGCCACCTGGAAGTGGTGGGGACCGTTTGTCGCCACGGGCTTCAAATTCGTCGGCTTCTGATCCTCGAACTCCGAGGTTTGAGGCATCGGGTTGGGATCGACGTTGTAGTGCTTCTCGATGGTGCCCTTCTTGTTGTAGATCCGGCATAAAACCCAGTCGTCGAGCTGAAAGAAAGCATCACAGGCAAAAAAATCGATCAGGTTACGATTTCAGATAGCTAGGAATCAAATAGTACAAGTACTATTAAAAAGTTGACGTGGGATCAAACTCATGGTTATCCATAACTCGAGCTGACAGAATTTGACCCTACTGAAAAATCAACTCAAACCCATCTGAAAGTTTAAGATTAGGTCTGACTTTCCAAACCTAAAACATAAATAAACCCGACATCGAACCCGACTTTAAACCAACCTGCCTGTCCGAATTGACAGGTCTATCCAAAACGTACAAGCTAGCATTTTTGTTACGTGTGAACATCAATTTTGTTAAGTTGGGCTTCATCATTTAATAATTTTCAACACCTAAATATATTCTAGAATTACCTAAACTATATCACGTCAAGCACATGTTCAATGTATTTGTAAGGACTAAAGGAACCCTAGTAGTAATGGTCCATCATGTAAAGTTGGCATGTGGGAACATTTGGTACCACCATAACAAAAAAAAAAACACATCTCATGGCTAATTAGGTAATGGATCTCAATATCCCACATTTCAAATTAAACCCCACAAACAATTAAAATTCTAGGACCATATATAATACACCCTCAATACGGTAAAAATTGATAAATTTAGGTAAAAGTTGATAGCCAAAATCGATAAGTTTAGGTAAAAGTTTATAGGGTTTTGCCTAAATGACCATTTTACCCCTCCACCGCCTTTTGAATGGCCAAATCAACCCTACACCAATCAAAAACAGCTCAACCCTAATCCCCAAAAGGTGAATTCAGATTGGGTTGTACCTAAATGACCATTTTACCCTCCACCACCTTCCGAATTTGCCGAATCAACCCTACACCAATTAAAAACAGCTCAACCCTAATCCCCAAATCTTATCTTATCTCATAAAATACTAGGCAGAATTTTGTCCAAGGGCGGCGAAATTACCCGAAGATTGGTCTTCTTCCCGGGGTGAGCCGAGCGGTCGACATTAGCGAGCCGGTATTCGTGCATGATCCAGTTAGTTTTGACTCCTCTCGGAGCTTTCCCGGCGTAGAAAACGAGGGCCTTTTTTATTCCCAACGTTTTCGGCTTTCCGATCGGTTTATCAGCTCCGGTTGCCTTCCAGTACCCGGTTCCCGCCGCCCGGTTCGGTCTTGAACCGTTAGGGTATTTCCGGTCTCTCGGGGAGAAGAAGTACCACTCCTTTTCTCCGTATAGCGCCATCCCTACATATGCATCATCATTCAAATCCAAAGATTAGACACAAGATTTAACTTCGCAATCAAATCGAAAGACGAACTATTGAATTGACGCTGCTGAAATTGAACTAGTGATGTACTTAGTTGGACGAATTTTATCTTTCCGCGTTAATTTCGCACGGAATAGTAAAAACTTGATTTCGATTGAACATGAAATTGAGAAAAAGATTTGTAGAGCAAAATTCATACGAAATCGGCTAAACCTAGATTTCCGAAAACAGGCGAATTGTCAAAAACAAGTTGAAGAACTCTCTAATCATCGATCGTCGGTTGAATTCCGATGATAGAGTTACAAACGACGATCAAGATCGATTGAGAAAGAAGAGACGGAAAGTACCAGGAAGTTGCCATGGATCGAACTTGTAAAGATCGATTTCAGCGATGATCGGAACAGAAATACTCTGAGAAGCACATTTCCGGCATAAATAGTGAACGACGAGCTCTTCGTCGGTCGGATGGAACCGGAATCCGGCGGGTAACTTCAATGCTTCATTCGTCATCGTCATCTTAAACGATTCAAAATCGGCGATTGGATTCGAATTCCGACGATTCTCCGGCGAGTCTACTCTTGGCGGCTCCGATGTGGTGTTTCTCTCTCTAGATTTCCTTTTTTTTTCCTCCTTGCTCTGCGTGTGTGTTCTTGGCTGCTGCTGCTCAGAAATGTGGACACTTCGCTGGGATTGAAGGCGCCCTTTTATAGAGTTAGCCGCACGTGTCCGGGGCGTGGGTATGTAGAGGTGGAATTAAGCATATTACATTATTACTGTATTTCTTTAATGCTTTCAAATGTATTGGTGGAAGTGGAACTTGCTAGTGAATAGTGGTTGATAAATATACTGCTCTCACTTTTAATTGTTAATATTTTAATTTATATAATATTTCTTCTTATAAAATTATATTGATTAAATACTAATTTTGAAAAACGTAAATAATAAATAGATTGATAAATTCAGCATATTACTGTCTATTTTAAACTGGTAAAGACCCTCAAACCCATGAAACACACATTTATAACAATCTAAATATGCATAAATATAACCTTTATTCTAGTTTAAATAAAATCTAAGATAGTCAATAATCATTTTTTATTCAAGGCACTTATCATTTTCCTAAACATATATACTCAAAAAGTAAATATACAACTTTATGTTGGCAACCAATTGTTAGTTGCTACTTGCTTCTATTAGCTACATATGGTGCAAAATTAACTATTTGGAAAAGGCTAATCTAAAAAGCTACTACAAATACTTCAAATATTCCCTATTAATTGTCATAAGTTTGATTTTTTCAATCTCCAGTGTCACTCTTTGATTGATAATTTCTTATGTAATATGTTGTTAATAATTGCAAATTCTCAATATTATACTTTTATGATAGTATTTTTTGTTACGAATCTAATTATGATTATTTTATATGACAACATTGACAACTCATTTTATACATCGAGAAATTTATGTTCAAAAATATTAAAATTTGATTATATGATTTTTAAAGACTATAATTAATATGACATGAAGGGAGTAGTAACTATGATGATTACGGCTAAAATAGAACACATGTGTATATTCCGAATTTACGTATACATGTCGACTTAATTAAAAGGGGAAATAATGAAATGACGAGAAATTAATAACGTGTGATATAAAAAGTCATGGGCATCACGGTCGAAGGGAGGAGTGGATACAGTGCACGGACAGGTGAGTGGAAAATTACTTGGGTGACAAGGATACGGTTGACCGCAGCCTTGACCCTACACTTTGACTGCCCAATCCCAGCTCACCACGTGGGTTTGTCCTCTTTTGCACATTTTGTCATTGCTTGCGTCATTTAAGCTTGTCGTATTTTTCTCAACGCCCCGAAAGTGGCTGTGTTGACTCATCTGCCTGCCGTGATTGGTGATGAGGCGATTCGAAACTGATTCCATCGTTTCGATGGGAGGGACGTGTGAGTGAAACCGCAACTTTAAACCGCCCAATTACTGTTCCTTTCTACTAATACTGCTGCTGAGTGCTAACTTTTTATTAGCGGCTGAAACGTGCATGTGGATGGATCGATTTGCACTGTTGATTTTAGCTTCACACCCATCCAGAATCCTCAAAATGGGCTTTGTTTTTTGGTCAGGTCATTTTTAGGTTTAGATGGATGAGTAGAGATAAATTGTGATAAGTTATGATATTTTTTGGGGATTATGTTTTTAAAGTTAATGTTTTTTTGGGAAATTGCGTTAGGTTTGGATAAGTTATGATAAGTTGGATAAGTTAGAATAAGTTGGAGAGTTATATCTAACCTAGGCCTTGTTCTTTGGTTGAGTTATTTTCAAGTTTAGATGGTTAAGTTAGGATATGTTAGGATATGTTGGGATAAGTTATGATAAGTTATGATATTTTTTTGGGGAATTTTGTTAGATATGGATAGGTTTGGATAGGTTTGAATAAATTAGGATAAGTTGGGAGAGTTATATCCAACCTAACCAAATAACAGGGCCCTAACCAAAGAACAGGGTCATACTCCCCCCATGCGAAAATTAGGTTTTAATAATCTCTACTTCCACTTTTTGTCTACGAATAATTTCTACTTTATTTTTATATTTAGGTAGTCCAAAAAAATAAAATTGTATTATAGTTGGATGTCACTGTATCAAATAGTGGTGACTCGGTAGTATATTGATGAGAGTGTGTTTCACTAATAATTATATTTTAGTTGTATTTTAGTGGTTCCATTTAAATTATTATTATTATATTCTAATGGTCTCATCAACATATTTAGGTTCCAGAAAATCTACATCTAAACATAATATTGTGTTCGGTGTAGGTTGATAATCATGCCGGATCAACTTTTTCTAGTTGTACCCATGCCCACAATCACCGAGTATTACAAGTATAAAGAGTTTTATTCAAATATGATTAATGATTACTGTCCAATATTGTCATGTACACTACAAAGTCTTAAGTAGTACACACATTTTATAGCCATATACACAAATTACTTACTAGTGGTTTCATATGGATATGGTTACTGTCCAATATTGTCATGTTTCCATGCAATTTAAATGTTACACATGAACCCTCATTTGCCCATGATATATGTTAAATAGTGTAGTTCAATTGAGCAGCCATCTTACTGTTGAAATTTAAGAGCTTAAGCCGACTGCAAAAATATTTAGATCTCATATTAATTGGCAAATCATTCTGGGTACATGAATATTGGTGATTTTCTTAGATCGAGGATCGAGTATTGGGCGAATTACTATATCGTGCCTATACCCAAACTCGTACCCGTACCCCAACTTAATTTCACCATCCAAATCCATTGAGGGGATTTTTTCCGGTTTGTTAGAGTTCAGATTTTATTGCCACCAAATTTTAGTTATTTCACCAAATTACCAAACCCACTTTAATTAATCGGGCAACCTACTTAATTGGCTCTAATACTTTTGCTAACGGTTAAAGAAAAACTACGTTATGTAACTAACTTTTTTTTATTAAGTCGATACACTTTTCTTACGAAACCATACGAGGGTGAAACATACTGCTTCACATGTCTTAAGCGTAGAGAGAACTAAAGCGACTTATTAGTGGACGAATGTGTTTAAACTTCACACACACTCTTGCCATGAGGATTTCCATATCAATTTCTCGATACCTATAAACATTTCATGTAACTTGTAAGATAGTAATTTGCTATTTATCCATACCGTTTTAAAAAAAAATCAAAAATTAAGCTTAATATTGAATCAAACAATTTTTTAACAACTTGGAAAATCATCCAAAACTTAAACTCTTATCAATAAGATTAACCACAACCACTAATTAAGTATTGTTACGACCTACCTTAAGAGAAAATTATGGACTGCCATGCACGGAATTAAATATTTTGAATATTATAATGCCGTACGGACGTTGAATGCCAACCTCACGTGTGGGTTCGAAAGTGACTACCTCTACATATCTTAGACAGAAGGTAACACACGACACCCTCAATTCTAATTAATCTCTAACATACAATGTTTTCCCTTCTTTTCATTTCTTTGATTTTTAAGTGATCATTTGAGTTTTTTGTATTTTGGATTCCGAAGTACAGGGTAATTTATTTTTTGGAGTACTATTAGTTTTCAACGTTAATTTTTTGGATCTTAAAGTTTGTAGGTTAAATAAAAAAAACCTTAAAGTTCGTAGGTTGAAAAAATGCTTGTGTACCGTTTTTCTTTCTCTTTCAGTGTTTGAATTTCTTTCCCGATTGACGCCGAACTTCATGACTAAGGTTAAAACCAATATTGAAGCTATAATACACCTCTTTTATTCATGTCAGAGCTACTTATTAGACCCTTAAGGTAGTTAAGGATTAAGGTAGGGGTATAAGCAGCTCTGATATGGATAAGAAATGTATATTATAAATTCAATAAAGTTTTAACCTTAGTCCTGAAGTTTGACCCCAATCTGGAGAAAAAATCAAATATGAGAAGCAAAAATAGAACGGGACACAAATCTTTTTTTTTTTCAGCGCACAAACTTTAAGTTCTTTTTTTCAGTCCATATACTTTAGGGTCCAAAAAATTAACATTGAAAACCAAGGGTCCATAAAATAAATTACCCTATACTTCGGGGTCCAAAATACAAACAACCCGTATTCATTTCTGGAATAGATTTAAATTGAACAAATTTTGAGAAATATTGGCCGATGAAATATTGGAAGAATACGTAAATTTTTCATGATGTGATAAAACATTTCTTACGTTTTTTTATCTGTTTTTTGAGGCGGACGAATAATATTTTGAAAACGAAATGATATGAAGCTTGGAATAATATACTTCTAATATCCAAAAAAAATGCTTTAGCCATGTAAGGCGGGAGGGAACAAAGTAGCACATGAGATGGCCCATATACATCCTTCGGAGGCTCGAAGGAAAATTTGGGTGGGTATGGTTCCAGGCCTAATCAATGACCTGGCTGCTGAGGACATGTGTATTTTTCTGAATGATACAGTAATATAGCCCGCTTTCTTTGGCTCAAAAAAAAATTATTTTAGTAAAAGTGGTGAAATTTTCAAAAAAAATATCCAAAAAAAATGAAAACAAGTAATCAAGCTCAAGCAAAATTGCGTGAAGAAGCATATTAGAATATAGAATATTAATGTACCCTTACAAATAAAACTATCATTGAACCTATTAAGCTTCAAATTAGTATGGTTCCACATGGCATAATTATATATTGCATGAAACTACTGCTGATGGTGATAGAAAAAGAAACTGCTACTGATGTTAATGTTTCTTTACACTTTATTAATTATATTAGTTTCAAAAGTACAAGTAAACATCATTTTATATCCAATAATTCACATAAAAATTCGCCAATGTACGTGCAATTGTACATAAAATATGTTGTCGACAGTCTTTATATATAGAGATACTTTTATAAGAAACATTAAGAATCAAAGTTATTTTAAGATACATGTGGACTGTAACAAAGCACTAACTAATCGTTATATATATATATATATATATATATAATACACTTTTATAAAGTAATCCTTTAAAGTGGGGCAAAACGGAAAGTTGGATGGATGATGCTACTGAAAGTAAATATTATATAAATATAATCAGGTTTTTGACTCAAAATAATTCGAAGTAAGAGATGAGTGGCTGAAAATAATCTAAACTGACTTTTTGACCGAGAATGTATCAAACTTTTAACCTATTTTTACTTTGACTAAACTAGATTTGAATTCTGGCGTCGCAAAGTTGACTTGGCGCTCTTGAAAAATTCGAACTTGACTGAAAATAATATAAACTGACTGAACCAGATATTAAGCCACTGCATGTTTGAATTTTTTAAGGGTGTGAAGTTAGCTTTACGAAGTAGGAATTCAAATTATGGCTTAGTTAGAGTAAATAGGTAAAAAATTTGGTATATTCTCGGCCAAAAAGTCAGTTTAGATTATTTTCAACCACTCACTTCTTACTTCGGATTATTTTGAGCCAAAATCTCAAAATAATCCAGGTAACTAGTTAAATTATATGAAAATGCTTAAATGCCAGATTGTATAGAAGTCCAAGCCTATATTTTGTAGGCTCGTGAAGTTTTAATTATGTACTGCCTCCATTCTAAAATGTTCGTCATTTAACTAAATTTTGTTCATTGATTACTCACAAATGATGATGAGTTATGATATAAAATTACCGTGATCATTAGATAGATAACTTATTAAAAATTACAATGGTGGTAATTTATATTGTAATTCATTGTAATTTGAGAATAATCAACAGTCAAAATTTAGTAAAATCACAATCATTTTGAGATGAAGATAGTACGTGTTATTGTTTGACTAGGCCCCACTCTAATTTTATCAGCTCTTGCATAACTTTACTCGTTTATATTATTAGTTTGAAAAAAATAAGTTAAGAGAATATATAGGATTGGTCATTGCCCTTCTTAAACATTAAAAAGTAACAATAAACCCCAAGAATACACCAATTATTTGATTTATTTGTTAATGCTACTTTCAAAATTGGGGCAAAATTATTGTCCAAATCCCATAAATTATTACAGGATGTGTAAAAAAAAAGGCAAACTAATAATTGAAAAGATAAGGTCACAGGAAGCAGGAAGCAAGTAGGTAGTAGGGCAGCTAAGGTTTGAAATGAATGACATCAGAGATGATGCCTTTAATGACCTTATTAATCAAACAATAATAATTAATAAAATCATGCAAATAAGAAAAGTGTGGAAGTTGCCACTCTCTTTCTTTCTCAACTTCTTACTTGTGCCCCTCTCTCTAAGGAACGCTTATCTGGGACCAAAACCATTATTTTCCCATCTCAAATTAATTGACAATTTGATTAAATTTTATCTGTTAATCACTCACAAATTACAATGAGTTACAATATGAAATTATCGTCGTTAAAAAGGTGCTTACTAAAAATTTGTGAATAATTTACTAAAATTTGTGAATAATTAACGGTTAAAATTTAGTCATACTATCAATTTAGGAATAAGGGAGTACTATTATGAGTATTATGTGATGACCAGGGACCATTTCTTTGTTCATAGGAATCTAAATGCAAGCTGGTGGCAACTCAAATATTTTGACCAACTTATCTTCTTTTACCAATTTGAGTTTATATCTTGACTTTTTTGGTTGTTAATTTCCTGCTATGGAGTACAATTTTCATTTATAGCTGTTTGAAAATTAAAACTAGCCGTTTTGACATGTCAGGTTAGATTCAGAAGTTTACATACTATTCATCTCATTGACCATATATAGTTTTGATTGGAAAAGGTTGGATTCAGAAAGATACATTTTAATTGTTATTATTTTGATTAGTATGATAATTTTTCTTAACTTTAAGCAAAATAATCTTAACCAAAAGTTTAAGTTAATATTCATAGGTCAATGATAATTTTATATTTTAACAGGGTAATTGTATCGATCAGAACGAATCTTCTTCTTACATTTATGGTGCACTGAAGCCTTCTTTAGACAATCACAAGGATGGCTCTCAACAATTGGTTTTTGATGTCATGGATTTTCGTATGCATTGTCATACCTTCTTTGTTTTGACAATATTTAACCTAGCTACGAATTTAAAGAACTCAAACCTTAATAATTTGGTTAGAGATTTTGGTGGTGTCATGCATACTTACATTTTTCCTACAATTGGTAGAAAAGGTTGTAAGAAATTAATATGGGTAATTTGAGACTTCTCTTAATAATAAAGGTGCTAGAGGTATTGAAGGTATGTCTAGTCGTGGTTTATTTTTATGATTTGAAACATATTTCTTTTCTCTTGACTAAGTTTTGGGAAATGATATATTTATATCGTCTGATCAGACGTGAAAGGTTTGGAAATGGATTCCTAAAAATCTTTTTTTTTCTCCTTCTGAGAATGAGAAGATTGCAAAGAATGTTGGAGTCATGGGGATTGTTGTGGAGTGTTTCTTGTTCGGCTAATTAATCATGAGTGTTTCTTGTTTAAGTTTCTTGTTCAGAGTTTGGCAAAACTATTTCATAAATAGTTGAGATGTCACAGAGCATCACACAAAATTTGTTATGGAAATGTCCTCTAAAAACCATCTTGCTAGTGAATTATCTGTGATTATGAATATAGAGACTGATGACATTGATTGTCAACTCTTATCAACCTTTTTGAATTGAAAAATTGCAATCATCGCAACATATTATTACGCTAACTAGCAGGAATTTATCCAAGATTTAACATATAATTAAGGTGACTAAAAGAAGACATACGAATAAAACAGAACCGAGGTCATATGGTTGTATAAAATAGAAAATTCAAATGTCACGTGTGGTAATAGTATTGTTTTTGTTGTTAGGATCGAGCTACAAAAAACATACATTGGACTTAAAATTGTAATACTGTTGTTGTTCAACAAGAGAAGGCCTGGCCGCCGTGAGGTGTATGTATGCAAATACGCAATGGATCAACCACGTACCACGCAATGTCTCGGAATGTGTGACACACTCTAGACACGCTCACGCACGCCCCCAACTAACATGATCCAAAGTGTGGATTTTTTTTTTTTTTTTTTATGAAAATTGGATTCCAAGGCCCCGTTGTTTTATACGGTTAGTTGCGGTGTGGTAATGGTACGGTGCGGTGGAATGTGAAAATGTGTGGTGTGTTATGGTGAAAGTTGCAGTAGTTGGCGTAGGTTAAGACTTTAGAGAAATAATGTGATAAGTAGAAAAAAAAAGTGAGAATAGAGAAAAATAAAAAGATATATTAGTAATGATTATGATGTGGTATGATGAAATGTGCCAGAAATTAAAGAGTAACGGTACGGTACACCGCGCCACCGGACCTTACTCCACACTGACTCAACGATCAAACTCTCAATTAAGGCCCTATTCTTTTCTGCGGCTGGCAAACTGCGGTGCCACATCATACCACAATTTGTTACAACTCACCACACTTTACCACAAATCATTACTTAATTTTCTCTCTCCTCACTTTTCTCTCTCCTTACTTTTCTCCTCTACTTTTTACATTTTCTCTCGTCACCTACCCCACATATCAATAACCCGCCACAATTACACCATAACCCGCCACAATTTCACCACACCATGCAGTGCCATACCGCAAAATACCGCAGAAAAGAACGTGGCCTAAAGTGTAGTAAATAATTAATCCATTAGTAGTGCTAAGTTCACTTGGTTTTTTTTTATAAAAATCTTCTAGAAGGGATTAATTGTTTAATACCTTTAACTTCACAAGTTGAACTTTTTGTGCAATCACTGCTTCTCTTTCGCAATACAAGCATTGTCATAGTGCCCCATTCACACACAACCATTTTCTTTTCTCCTTTTTTTAAATCTAATCCACTCCTAAGCACTCTGGAAATATTAATTAAACTAACTTAATTAGCTAGCTGGTATGTATCAGCCGTAATTAGACCTGACAATTTCTGACCCGACCCGATAACTCGACCCGAACCCGCCCGAAATTTCTAGGTTTTGAACACGATTTTTTCAACTAAACCCAAAGTATACCGAACCCGAAAATTAGCGGGTCAAACCCGACCCGCCCGTTTGACCCGAAAATTTAACTTTATGAGTTGAACTTTATTAAAATTTGTGACTTTGCATTCAGATTTTTAACTATTAAACTATAAGCGCAACTTATTTATTCGTTATTTATCTAATTTAAGTTAAAATAGTTACAATAATCTATCGTTGTTAAAAAATAATCATATTTTATTATGTATATTGTACAAAAAGTAGTATTTAGAGGCCATTTTTTAAAAAGAAAAAGCGAAAAATGTCGCAATCATAACCCGTTGGGTTGACCCGAAACCGAAATACACCGCCCATATTTTCCCGAACCCGAAATACACCCGACCTATATTTACCCGAATCCGATATACGACCGACCCGAAACCGCCCGCCCGCCCGAATTGACAGGTCTAGCCGTAATGCAAACAGGCAACAGCATACATATGAGCAATTAATTTTTGATTAATATGTATTACAGCGGTCAATCTTTGACCCGATTTGATAACCCGATCCAAATTCGCCCAAAAAATTTGAGTTTTGAACATGATTTTTTTTGCCAGAACCCGAAAAACCTTGCCTCTTTGACCCAAAAACTTTACTTTTAAATTCAACTCTATTAAAATTTGCGACTTTTCGTTGGAGTCAATGACTATCAAGCTATAAGCACTACTCATTCACTTATTATTTCTCTAATTTATGTTGAAACATTTACAATAATCTATCGTTACTGAAAGATAATTATATTTTATCATGTATATTGTACAAAAAATAGTATTCCGAGACAAAATTTTTTAAAGAAAAAGCAGAAAAAGGTTGTTGTCACAACCCATTGAATTAAACTGAAACTCAAATACATCATCCATATTTACCCAAATCCAATATATGACTGACTCATAACCCACTCGCCTGACCGAATTGATAGGTCATATATATATATATATATATTCTACAACTTGGGTTATAACTTTTAGAAAAACAATTAAAAAATAAAGTGGGGACTTTTTATTTTTTTATTTTTTGGAGGTTGGGGGGAGTGAACTAGGGGTACAGGTGAAATGAACGATGGGCTATGTGGGCCTAAATGGGCTTTGGTGGATCACCAACTCCCCCACTCACTCAAGTCAATGGCTTCTTTGAATTACAACTTTTTAAGGTTCTTTTGTTTTTTTGTGCATAGTTTATTAAGTTAATTACCTACTTTAGACTTCAACATGATTCATCTTTTTAAATCACACGGGTGCTAATGTGAAACATGATAATGGATAACAAAATTTTGTCAATGAGATATGGCAACTTGTATAATTTTTTTTTAAAAAAAGAACCCCTAATTATAACTAATTATATTGGTATCGACACAAAATTATATATCTTTTAGACTTTTGCACGGGTGAGATTTTATTTAATAAGTGTAGCTACTTGAATGAATGAACGAGTGCTTGTGAATATAAAATAAATTGGCGAATGAGTATGGCAATATGTAAATCTTATTATTCTAGTTAACGATATGCTAAATATAAAACCGTTCATTAAATAGAACAAAATAAAGAAGAGATTAAGACATCACACGAACAGACATTAGGTCATAGGATCAATTCCTTCTTTTTTATCTACATTTAAAATCCAAAAAATTCAGTCGAATTATCGAATCAGGACAGAAATTGCCGGATCTAATTACCATCATAACGGAATTGCCCTGTAATACCTTATTGTGAATAGAGTATCAAAGAAAAAAAAAATCCCTTCAAACCATTTGAAGGAAAGCCCAACTTATGGCCCATATGTCGTGGTTCATGCTTCTCTACATTAGGCCCATTTGTTTTGGTTCATGCTTGTCTAAAAGTTAAATAAAAATGTTCAAAATAAATTACATAATTATATAGTTGAACTAAATGACAAAACTCAGCGTCCACAAGAATTCTTGAAATTCGATCTAGAATCTAGATTTAAAATGATATATATTCAGTTTTTTTATATTAATTATCTTAGCATATTTACTTGGATCTCTTGAATCCGATTGTAAATTTTACATATTAGGATCCGGTACTGGATCCATTTATAAACGAATCCTAACTCTTAGATCCACTCCCGCATCTAGATGTATTGAATCTTATTAGATTTGGATCTAGATCTAGATCCGGATATCCGTTTTCTTTGCTAGTCTTTATATATGAGTAACATGATTACATGACCTAAACTTGACGTATGTTAATAATATTTCTTTGAAATATATAATCATTTTCAGCATGAAAAAAGTTAAATGCGAAGAATAGTTCTGCTTGAACTGGATTCTAAAAAAAATCATACAAGATAATTCAAATTGAATATTTTAAGCAATATTTTAAGATTGAAAACAAAGATATTTATGTGAGTTCAAACCTTCATTATGCATAAACCATGCCTTGGGCAAACGAACAAACAAATAAAAAGAGAAATTCAACTATATTGTTAATACTCTCACATTTATTTATGGCCTTTTTTTTGTTTTGTTTTTATTTTTATTGAAAAAGAGGAGGTAGAAGGGGGTGTTAGTTCAACTAAAAACCCAAATCACATGTGACTTGAAGTTTGGTTGTTAACATATAAATGAAGGTCACCTTCCAAGTCAACTTCTCCCATTAAAATAGATTGCTATTACAGAGTTGAATTGACTAAATAATTGATACAAAATATTTTAAAACTAAAACAAGAACCTTCATTAATTTTCCTTGCACTTCGTTTGTAGTAAATAGTTAAAGATATATATAAAAAGATTTTTGGACATCAATAATATCAATTTGGATAGTTGATATTCTAATAATATAATCTATTTTTTTGGACACTAGCGTATCAACTATCGACCTATTTCTCTTTAACAATACACCACTGAGTTATTATAATTTAAACTCATCAGAAAGATGATGTGACTCCATAATATGCGATGTAGAAGACTTATACATTAAATTGTTTGTATTATTTTTTCAAATTTTAATCTTAAAGAGGGCTCCAAACCCCATAAAAACAAAACCAAATTGCACATTCACACTGTCAAAAGATCTTAACCATTATTTTTCTAATAACACCAACTTAACAACCATGATAAATTATTAGTTAAGTTAATGACAGACAATGCCCATAAGAAAGGCACCTACATCTACAACATGCATTAAAAAAATGTGAACAAACGGCCAGATTTGAAATTCCGTTCTTTCTTTAATTCAAAATCTTACTTCCACGCATCCTACCTACACTCACACTCATCCTCCCTTACACACCAAGCTAAATCACACTCACTCAAATCATTATACCCTCCATTTCTTTCTCTTCTGCCCCCCACGTAGTTATTAAAGTTCCGATCCTGATCTATGATCATATAATTTTATGATCCAAAATCTTGCTCTCTAATAAATTAATTTTGATCCTAAATACCCCATAAATTTGAGTTACGATCCCGATTTTAACAACTTTGGTCTCTAAAGCGGGAGAAAACCAAGAGTAAATTCTAAAATACCCCCAACATTTCTGCATGAAAGCACTCAACAACACTAGGAAACATCCAAACATAATTAACCAATCTTGTTTTTACGGGAACTTAACCCAAACTTTTGTTGAGGGTAGAAAAAAGTTGGGTTTTTTTTTGCTTGTTTTTGCTGAGAATGAAGGCAACAAAGTGTATGTCAAAATGGGCAGGTGTGACAGAGAAATAGTGTCAGAAATATGTCAAAGTTGAAAGCCTTTTTTGGTGGGGATTTTAACCAAACCCGTGACAGCTAATATTACTGCATTTGCCCTGTTTTCTTGCTTCTTTTTTCTTTCTTCTATAAGTATAAGGTACCTTTTTGTCCTGTTTTTTTTTTTTTTTTTCTGGGGATTTATATATACATGCATATGCATTGTTATCTGGGGTTGTGAGTAGAGAGGGGGAGAGAAAATGGGGCTGAGATGGCGGTGGCTGTGGGCGGCGGCCGCGGCGGTGGTGGCGGCGGCAGTGGCGGTGGCCGGAGGTGAAGGTGGTAAGGAAGTGGGATATGATGGGAGGTCACTCATTATTGATGGACAAAGGAAGCTCCTTTTTTCTGGTTCAATTCATTATCCTCGCAGCACTCCTGAGGTAGTTTACTCATTCATTGTTTTTTTTTCCCCGATAATTTGCTAGTAAAAAAAGGTCAAGAAGACATCAAAGATGCTACAAGATTGCAAACAGCAGAAAGTCAAAGAGTCCAGCAAACAAAATAAAACAACTAACTAACAAGATTTTTCTTTTACTCCAGCAAATCATCTCTTAAGTTCTCATTTCAACTTTAGATAAAAGTATAAAACCCCCATTGTCACACTATTCACAATCCAACCTTATCCATTCTTATCCAATTCTGTTTGTTTTTACTGAAATTTTACGTCGACCTACTCAAACTTATCTAACTTTATTTACCTGACTTCTACGTAAAGATGACTACGTGTCTCTGTTTTCAACATGCGGAGTAGTTGGTTAGGCTTTGTTCTTAGGGTGAATATGTACAAGTTGAGTAAATGAAATTAGATGAATTTAAGTATATTTGGTTAGCTTATGTAAAAGTAAGTAAAAATAAATACTAAGTTCTAAAATTTAAAAAGTTATATAAGAAAAGGTAGTATAATTAGACAGTTTATGTACGGGTAGTAGGTAGAAAAATATACATAATATTATAATTGAAGAAGTTAATCGTATCATTTTTTTTCATTGATTTCATATGTAAATATATAAAATTTTATTGTGAAACAAGACACCAGACTCTTGTCATTTTCAAAAAAAAAAAAAGTGTACCTTTATTGGGCTTTGAAATCGTGTTGGGCTGCATGTTCGACTCCCAATTCATTAATCTTTCAAATCTTCTATTAATAGTCAGCAATGAGGTTAAATTGACCATTGTTTTGATTGAGAATTTGAGATGCTCCAATGGATAATATCATAATACTCCTTTTATTCCATATTAATTGTCATATATTTAACTGTCACGATCTCCAATATCACTCGTTGGTTGATAATATCTTGTACTATAATATTATATTAACAATTGTAATATTAATAATTTTGATAGTATTCTTCATTGCGAATCTAACGGTAGCAATCTTATGTAACAAGTCATTGTATATATTGAGAAATTTATGGTCAAAATTTTTAATGTTTGACTGCACAATTTCTAAAAACGACAATTAATATGAAACGGAGGGAGTAACTCATATTTGATTATGGTTCTTATGAGTTGTGCAGATGTGGCCATCATTAATAGCAAAGGCCAAAGAAGGAGGGCTAGATGTGATTCAAACATATGTGTTTTGGAACCTCCATGAACCCCAACCAGGTCAGGTAAAATGCCACACCATCTTAAACTCTACTTTCTCTAGTCTCATTTGTTGTATTCTTCATGTATTTGACATTGGTTTTCGCTCGTTTTTTCGTATGTATACAGTATGATTTCAGTGGGCGTCGCGATATTGTGAAGTTCATCAAGGAAATCCATGCACAAGGCTTGTATGTTTGTCTTAGAATCGGACCCTACATCGAAAGCGAATGGACCTATGGGTCAGTCCAAATTAAACTTATGCGCGCGTTTCTTTGCTAATCATAAGTCATTCATAACATGAATGTGGTAGTAAAAGATGATTGTCGTGATTTTGCAGGGGTTTTCCGTTTTGGCTTCATGATATACCTGGGATTTCATATCGAACAGATAACGAACCATTCAAAGTATGGAGGGTTTTGCTTCTTAGGCTGCATACATTACCCATTTGGGTATGTTCATCATATTGTCTTGTGTTTTTTACCTTTGCAGTTCTATATGCAAAAGTTTACGACAAAAATAGTGGATCTTATGAAGTCGGAGGGATTATATGCTCCACAAGGAGGCCCCATAATATTGTCACAGGTAAAACAACGGCCTATGTTTCCTAAGTAAACCTTAATTTCAAGCTGATATGCACCTGTAAATTTACAAACGACGTGTTAAAGTAGATTGAAAATGAGTATCAAAACATTGAAGCAGCTTTTGGCGATCAAGGACGTTCTTATGTCCAATGGGCTGCAAAAATGGCTGTTGGGCTTCAGACGGGCGTTCCATGGGTTATGTGCAAGCAAACTGATGCTCCTGATCCTGTGGTTAGTTCGATCCGTTCTGTTTTAGAGTCATTTGCTTTCTGAGTTCAAATTGTCACATTCTTATGGCTTGTACTTTCAGATTAACACGTGCAACGGGATGAAATGTGGGGAAACTTTCGCAGGACCAAACTCACCTGACAAACCAGCTATGTGGACAGAGAACTGGACATCTTTGTATGTGTGAAACTTATAAACCATTTCTTCTTATGTTCCTTGTTTCATGGCAGAAAGTTTGTTTCTGAATTCTGACATTAAGTTTTTCTTACAGCTACCAGGTATATGGTGGAGAGCCATACATAAGGTCACCTGAAGACATAGCATTTCATGTCGCGCTATTCATTGCAAGGTTGAATGGATGTTATGTGAACTACTACATGGTATTGTTCACAGAACTATCAACTGATAAATCGAGTGCATATATACTTCAGGAAGTCTTATATATGATGTTTTATCTACTTATGCAGTATCATGGAGGAACGAACTTTGGAAGAACAGCGTCTGCATATGTTATAACAGGTTACTACGATCAAGCACCTATTGACGAATATGGTTAGTTGTCATTTGTCAATGAGTTGATTTGATTTGATTTGATTTACTTTACAAAAAAACTGTCTTGGATGTTAACATGAACTTGCCCTGAATCTTTTCAGGCCTTCTAAGGCAACCGAAATATGGGCATCTTAAGGAACTGCACAGAGTAATTAAAGATAGCGCAGAAACTTTGCTTGAGGGACAACGGTCCGCCTTGTCTTTGGGTCAATCTCAGGAGGTTGTCTTAAATTTCTTGTTTTACGGGTCAGTTTTTGACGGAGGTGAATGAGATGCTCATCTGATATTTTGATTGTCAGGCGTATGTTTTCCAAAAGGAGACTGAAGGTTGTGTTGCGTTTCTGGTAAATAATGACACGAAAAATGCTGCAACAGTCGAGTTTCAGAGCAGCTCGTATCAACTCCCTCCTAGGTCGATCAGCATCCTTCCTAATTGTTCATACGAAGGATTCAACACAGCGAAAGTGACAGCAGAAAGTGGCGAAAGAAATGCAGGAGTGAATACAGCTCTCAACTCGGCTGAAAGATGGAAATCGTATGGTGATATAATACCAAACTTTGCAGACACTTCTTTGGAGGACGACGCTTTACTAGAACACTTGAATTTAACCAAAGATAACTCGGATTATCTCTGGTATACTGTCAGGTAAAATTCATGTAAAATGAAAACACGAAAACAGAAGAATGGTATGTCTTCTGTTGGTTAACCTCGTTTGTGTTTGTGGACAGATTTCAACCTGATTCTTCATGCACGAAACCTGTGCTTCGCGTTGTCTCTTTTTCGCATGCTGTTTATGCTTTCGTGAACGGCACATACACAGGTACGAATACGATGAACTTTATGAATTACCATAGTACAGAAAATGAATTCATCTTTCTGTAAATTTCATCTCAATTTCAGCTGGCGCACACGGAAACCATGATGTCAAGAACTTCCTGCTCGAAGCGCCCCTTCAGTTGGATAGCGGAATGAACTACGTTTCCATTTTAAGTGTGATGGTTGGACTACCGGTATATAACCCGTGCATAAATTCCATAGTACATATTTGGATTGCTTAATATTAGATTGGACCGAATGATCATATATAACTTGTTTCATTTGCTGTGAATATAAGGATTCAGGAGCTTTTCTTGAAAAGAGGTTCTCTGGGTTGCGTCGAGTGGGAATAAACTGCGAAGGAGAACAGTTCTATAATCTGACATCGAATTACACTTGGGGTTACCAGGTTCATTCTTCGTACTACTTTTTAGCACTGCAAACTTACCTTATGAAGAAATGATTCAATACATTTGACTGCGACAGGTTGGGTTAAAAGGCGAAGAATTACAAATCTATAAAGAAGATAATTCGGGCAGTGTTGTTTGGACCCAACTTGAGGACTCTGGTGCTCAGCCTCTTGCTTGGTATCAAGTGAGTACCGAATTTGATCCAAATGTTTCTGACATTCGCATTTTATCCAACCCGTGTTCATATCATGACAGTTGACATTGACATATTTCAGACGACATTTGATTCACCAGCAGGAGATGACCCGGTTGCCCTGAACCTAAGCGCGATGGGTAAAGGCGAAGCTTGGGTTAATGGACAGAGTATCGGGCGTTATTGGGTGTCTTTGCTCACTCCTCAAGGAAAACCTTCTCAAACATTGTAAGTGATCGATCACCCAAATTTACCCGTATTTTCAACAGTCAACTTTTCGACGTTTACCTGAACTTTGACCATATTAACGCGTCCCCAGGTACCATATTCCACGATCGTTCCTCAAAACTTCGGGTAATCTTCTAGTGTTGTTCGAGGAAGTCGGTGGAGATCCCCTCGGCGTTTCAGTGGATACTATTTCAGTCACTTACACTGACAGTGACAGGAGTAGCAGTGCAGATACGAGTACTGTCCCAAGACAAAAGGAATTCGTCGCGATCCCAGAAGTAATTCAGAAATGAGTCAAATGACAAATTCATACAAGGAAACATACAAGATTGATACACAGAATTCCTCATGTTTATTCATTCTAATTGTTATTTGATTTGTACACAAATACATTCACACATCATTGTAATTGTAATGTTTTAGGGTTCATTTTTACTCAGAATGCTGTTACATCTAAGTAGGGGTGGACAATGGGTCGGGGCCCCATAGGGTCAAGAGGGTCGAGCCCTAAAAAAAAATAAGAGTTGTCAAAGGGTCGGGTCGGTGAAGGATCGGGTCATTAACAAGATGACCCATTTCACAATTAAAGGTTGGTGAATCGACCTCGGGCCGGCCTACGATAACTTAAAATAAATAGTTTTTCATATTATTTTAAATGCTAACCTTATTTAAATATATTATTAATACTCCACATTAAATAATAATTAGCATAGTTACTTTTTTTTGTATAAATAAACTTAATTTTAACTTTAGGATCAAGCGGCCCGGCCCATGGGCCGACCTTTATTTTTACTAAAAAAATCTGACTCGACCCATCACTATGAAGGGTCGACCTTAACCCGACCCGACCCTACACAACTAATGGATCTACCCAGACCCGGCCCAACCCGGCCCGTTCCCCGCCCCTACATCTGAGGCACTCAAATAATAATAAAAAACACTACATGGGCCTATGTATGCATTTTGGGCCAGACAGGTTGGGCCCGAGATAGTGGACAAAGGACAATGTTGGGTTGGGCCCACTTAGGTGAGTGTATAACACGCGCTCTGTGGCGAGTGAGTGAGGATTGAGATTTGAGATCATTGGAAATGAATATTAAAATGCATCGGGATATGTTGAAATCTGTTATGAGGCAGGCAAGTGTGGGACCCATGGAAAATTTAATGCTTGTGGGAAAATGGAGATGCAAATCCAAGATATTTCACATTCATTTGTTGTACTCTTAGCTGCATCAACACATGGTTGTACATCATTTTCATTAAAATAAATCTCTCCTTGTCTGCTGTATCATGATTTTCCCCCTTTTCTTTTTTTTTTTTTGGTAGTTTAAGAAGGTTCATAGAAATATAAGTTTTTTAAAGAAAAGATTTGCACCTAATGCAAAATCGTGTTTCCAAGATACAACAAAACTTTCTGTATCGATTCTTATATAATAATCAATCTCATGTTCTTTTGTTTGGATAGGATGAAGTTGTGGATAGATTCAGACTGTTAAAACAGTTGAATCTGATCCAACTGTCAAAACAGTTGAATCTGATCCAATTGTCCCAACTGTCAAAAGATAGAAAAAAGAAAAAGGAAAATAATAACGAATTATTATATTATTTGTTTTTTCTCCCTACTTACGTGCTAAGTGTCAAGTTTCAACTGGGGGTGACGAGTCACTCGGAGGGTCACATTGTCATCTTTAGTTGGCTTCCCTCTCGGTCTAAGAAGCATAGACACGGATACAACACAATATTCATATTAGGCGCACATGAAAACGTGAATTTAAAAATTTAAGATATGAGATGTGTAGTAGATGTATAAGGATGAAAAGATGATCATCATGTTACCGTTAGATTTATGACTTGGATGAAAACAATAACAGATAGTCCATAGACCATAGTGTCTAGAGACCTCAATCTTAACCACTAGATTAAGATTTTATTGACTCTTTAATACTATATTTCATCATATAAGCAATAAGATCATTCTTATATGTCCAATTTGAGCTTTTAGCACATGTACACAGTGAAATTTTATCAATGGGGAATGTACAATGTGGAATTTTATTGGTGCTTTATCCCATCATATTACACACATTCAACACTATTTTTTTTCCTTTGGCTATAGGAGGGATTCAAGTGCTCCAAAATTGATTCCATTATAAGATAATTTTTTTGATAAATTTTGTAATAATATCAATAAATTTTGTAATTATACTCCCTCCGTTCCATATTAACTGTCGTATTTGAAAATTGTGCAGTCAAATTTCAAAAATTTTGACTATAAATTTCTTAATATATACAATGAGTTGCTATATATAATTACCATCATTAGATTCGTAACGAAAAATACTATCATAAAAGTATAATATTACAATTGTTGATAACATATTATGTAAAGAATAATCAATCAAAGAGTGATATTGGAGTTCGTAAAAGTCAAAATTATGATAATTAATATGGAACGGAGGGAGTAATTTTTTTTTTTTAGGAAAGATAACTTTTTTAATAAAACCTAGGTAAGAAGTACTAAAAAATGTATCAAACCCCGCGAGGCATACATAAATAGAGGGTTCTGAGGCGTATCCGGAAATTAGGGTCATCAAAATCTGACCTCTGTCTGTCTTCATCTTTCATCATCCTCTATCTATTTTACCCGCCTCTTTCTCTCTCTAATCTCTGTCATCAATTCATCATGGAAGACAGCATCACTCATTGGGGATTTACATTTACCCAATTACAACCGCGTTCTTTCTCTCTCTATCCCCCTTTTTCACTTTACTTTTCTCTTTCTACCCCACCTAATTTCACAGATTACAATACGATACCCCACCATGTAGGTTATCTGAGACTGAGAGTGATAACACAATCTCTCTCTACACTCACATTTGGAACTGGGTTTTTATAAATACACCAAAGTCTCCCTCTTTCCATAACAGGAAAAACACTGAATTCAAATTCTGGGTTCATTTCCATTGGTTTTTGGTTGAGCTTTCAAGAACAACCCTCAAATGGGTCTCTGTTCTCTAGCAGCAATACATTGTTTGGTGTTGCTGGGGTTGTTTCTGCAGTCGGTGTTTGGGAATGGTGGGAATGTTTCTTATGATAGTCGCTCTTTGATTATCGATGGTCACAGGAAGCTTCTCATTTCTACTGCTATTCACTATCCCAGAAGTGTCCCTGCTGTTAGTCTCTCTCTCTCTCAAATGGGTTTAGTTTTGTTCATGGCTTTTCATAATCCCATCTTCTGTTTTCTCAAAAGAAGCCTGCCCTTGTGTGTTTTCTGCACTTTTGTTTGATTTTGTTTCTGGGGTTTTCCTGCAGTTGATTGGATTACAGTGGGTTGTTGTTATTACTGCTGGTTTCATTAATAAGTTGTTCTCTCTTTGCATCTTCAGTACATAAATGACGAAGTATATATACTTGGTTAGAATTGCCTTCATTTGTTGTGTTCTAGAAGTGTTCTATACCTGAACATGAGAATGAGTGATAATGTGATGAAGAATTGAAGCAACATAGGGTTGAGATTGTTGTATGGCTCATTGGCATTTCAGTCCATAATGTTGAAGTGGATTACCTTTGTGTGGTCTTTATGTCATGTTCATGTCAAAGTTGTCTTGCAGATTGTAATGTACATTGATGAACTTTCTTTGAAGTTTGTTGTATTGGTGACTGAGTGATTTGGGTGAATGTGGGAATCAACAGATGTGGCCGGGGTTAGTTCAGCTGGCAAAGGATGGTGGCGCAAATGTGATTGAATCTTACGTGTTTTGGAACGGGCATGAGTTATCTCCTGACAATGTGAGTCAGAATGAATTGATCATTCGGGATTTATCGCTTTGCATTTTGATGTTTAGTGATTTTCCTAATTAAGTTTTTCATTTGGGTGCGAATGGTGGACCGTTAGTACTATTTTGAGGGGCGATACGATCTGGTCAAGTTCGTGAAAGTTGTTCAGGAAGCGGGGATGTATATGATACTCCGCATTGGCCCCTTTGTTGCAGCAGAGTGGAACTTTGGGTACGATATCGTTCCCAATGATTCTTTTGTAGGGGTTAAGTTTGCCTTTGCTATGGGATTTATAGTAACTTCTTAAAAAACATGTGTTTTGTTCTGCAGGGGAGTGCCTGTTTGGCTGCACTATGTGCCAGGAACTGTGTTTAGAACTGACAATGAACCATGGAAGGTACAATCAAATGTCACATTTGGTGCTAATGTTTCCAATGAAGCTTCAATAAGTAAATTTACATTGATATGTTTGTGGTTGTTGCTATGCAGCATTACATGCAGAAGTTCACAACATACATTGTGAATCTCATGAAGCAGGAGAAGCTTTTCGCATCACAAGGAGGTCCGATCATCTTGGCTCAGGTACTTGCTATCATATTTTTGGCAAATGTTGCACAATTTCGATGTCTATTAAAGATTGAAGAGATACAGTCTGATTCTTTAGAAGATGTTAATTGATTGCAATTGTTTAATGTGATAGGACACTTTTGGTCTTGGGTTGTTATGAGGTTTCTATGATACCTGTCTAAAACAGTTTATGTTGTCTTGTAACTCTTGTTTGGAGCTTTTTTTTTCCCATTTCGGTCATTTGTTACAATCTTCTTCATTCATTTCTCTTGGCCAGCATTGCTTGTGATTCCCCTTGTCATGATATTTGTGGTGCATACTATTGCCTTATTTGCAATTTTGTATCTCATTGCTATGGAACTTGTCGCCTTCCCAGATAGAAAATGAATATGGGTACTATGAACAATCGTATGGAGATGCTGGGAAAAGATACGCACAGTGGGCTGCTAAGATGGCTCTTTCTCAGAACACAGGCGTGCCGTGGATAATGTGCCAGCAGTGGGATGTCCCTGCTCCTGTGGTGAGAACCCTCTGGACCCTGCAAACCAAATAACATTTTCTAAGTGAATCGGTTTACATAAACTCGATTTTCTTCCATTTTATACGACCATGATTAGATACTTTTCTTTTGTTAGTCTGCTAATCCGTGGGAACTTAACGTGCATAATGCATCACTTCTTTTGCAGATAAATACTTGTAATGGATTCTACTGCGACGACTTCACCCCAATTCATGCAAATGCACCCAAGATGTGGACAGAGAACTGGCCTGGATGGTACCCTTTTTTATTTAACTGATGCAGGAACTCTTCTTCTTTGTTTTTGAACATGCTTTTAGGGTTGTCTATCAACCTCTTTAACTGTGTTTGAACTGACTATGCTAGTTCTTTTATTCCTCCAGGTTCAAAACATTTGGTTCCACTGATCCTCACCGACCGGTTGAAGATGTTGCTTATGCTGTTGCCCGGTTTTTCCAAAAGGGAGGAAGTATGCATAACTATTACATGGTGAGCTAAACTAGGACAGCATTGTTGTTGCTTATTTACTGCGTGTCACATATTTATCTGCTGTTATTTCCATCAAAACTTTGGACATGCCTTTTGTTTTACTGATCTTTGGTTTTTGACACAGTATCATGGTGGGACAAATTTCGGCCGCACTGCTGGTGGTCCTTTTATCACAACAAGTTACGATTATGATGCACCGATAGATGAATATGGTACACACTCCGTATTGTTACTGAAGCTACTTAAGTATGCGGTACATCAATATTCAAGCGGTCTAATCATATTTTCCCTTTGCATATTCAGGCTTACCAAGGTTTCCCAAATGGGGACATCTCAAGGAGCTTCATGGAGCGATTAGATTGTGTGAGAAAGCATTGCTCAATGGGCAGCACACTAATTTCTCCCTTGGTCATCTGCTGGAGGTAAGTATTTGATCTGCATCTCTTTTAGTTATGTGGAATCATATGATATACATCTCTGTATTCTTGTCGTCTTATGCAGGCTGATGTATATACGGATTCTTCCGGAGGTTGTGCAGCCTTTCTTTCGAATGGCGATAACAAAACTGATGCAGTTGTGGAATTTAGAAATATGACATATCATCTGCCTGCATGGTCTGTTAGTATACTACCGGACTGCAAAAATGTAGCTTACAATACTGCAAAGGTTAGTTTCTGATTTCTGTTTACTCATCTTGTGAACACATGTCTGTTGATATTGTTTCAATCTGGGTTTCTGCTATTATTCTACTTAATTTCGAACAAGAAATAATGTAAGAATATGAAAGTAACTTCTCCTTTGTATTGTTGTGAGTTGTGACATGTTGGGGCGATGCTTAACTGTAAACTTTTTACCATGTTCCGCTTTCTGAATGTTTACCGGTGCATTTTTCATCAGGTTGGATCTCATTCAACTGTAATTGACATGGTGCCGGAGGATTTACGACCATCTGCGGTGTCACCTACCAAGGACTTGAAAGCTCTTCACTGGGAGGTGTTTGTGGAAAAACCCGGAATATGGGCAGAACCTGATTTCAACATAACTGGTTTTGTGGATCATATAAACACAACAAAAGATACGACTGATTATCTCTGGGTCACTACGAGGTAGTAATTCTTCAAAAGTACTTAACTCTCAATGCGTGATGAGTCCGCTCTATCTTTTGGAATTTTGAATATTACACAACTGAATTGAGCATGAAAAGTGATTCTGAAATCACCATCTGAATGAAGAAATTGTGAAACTTTTTTTTAATCTTTTCTTTGCTTCAGCTTGGATGTAAACGATGATGAAATGTCATCAGAAAACAGCAGCAGCCCAATGCTTTCGGTCAAATCAAAAGGCCATGCTCTTCATGTCTTTGTGAATCAGAAACTTCAAGGTAAGAGACGAGTTCTTCTTCCTCTTTACCTTGGCACCTAAGGAATCTAACTATGCGCACCTAAGAAATCTAACTATACGCATCTAAGCATGTGTCCCGTTACACTGAATTTCATGAATGTATCCAGGTAGTGCATCTGGAAATGGAACAATATTCCCTTTCAAAACAGAAATTCCCATTACACTAAAAGCGGGTAAAAATGAAATTGCTCTCCTCAGCATGACTGTTGGTCTGCAGGTAACCCGACATTGCTCCCGCTTTATGTCTCTTCTTCATGGTATATTCTTCTCTTCAATGTTTGTCGAGCGCTGAAGTCATTTCACCTCAGACTGCAGGGCCTCATTACGAATGGATAGGAGCCGGTCTAGAAACTGTCGAGATCAAAGGTCTTAGTACTGGAACTCTCGACTTGTCGAACGTTACTTGGACCCACAAGGTTGCTCTCTTTTTCTGCTTCTAGTGTATAATTCCGCAAGATAACGTGTTCCGAGGTTATATTCTTTCAATCTTTTTGTTTTACCAGATCGGGCTGCAAGGAGAGCACTTGAACCTATACAAGGGTGATGGTTTGAATAGTGTGAACTGGGTATCAGCCTCTGAACCACCAAAGAGACAGCCTCTTACATGGTACAAGGTATTGTCAAGGGTCACATATATGCAACTCAAGATATATGATTGATTTGATCGTTGTTGAACTTTGTCGATTTTGATTATGATCCATCATGTTCAGGCTTTGGTGGAAACTCCATCTGGGAATGAACCTATAGGGCTAGACATGATCCATATGGGGAAAGGCATGGCTTGGTTGAATGGAGAAGAAATTGGGAGATATTGGCCTCGAAAAAGCTCAAAGCATGAAGCTTGTGTTGATCATTGTGATTACCGGGGCAAATTTTCTCCTAACAAGTGCAGCACAGGATGTGGAGAGCCAACTCAAAGATGGTAAGTCACCTACATAATCTTAGTATTCATTGTTACAAACAGGTTGAAGCTAGCTACTCGATAATTTTGAAGCTTGTTCTAAATGTGAAACAGGTATCACGTTCCACGATCATGGTTTAAGCTGTCAGGCAGCAATGTGCTGGTAATCTTTGAAGAAAAAGGGGGAGACCCGACTCAGATCAGGTTTTCGAAAAGGAAAGCAGTGGGAGTTTGCAGTCTCGTGTCAGAGGATCATCCGTCTGTCTCTGTTGAATCCTGGACTGCAGCACAAGCAGAGACACAAAATGCCAAACCGACTGCAAAGCTGATTTGTCCTGATAACACGCACGTTTCTTCCATCAAGTTTGCAAGTTTTGGCAACCCGTCTGGGGCTTGTGGGTCCTATGCTAAGGGCGAGTGCCATGATCCGAATTCTGCTTCTGTCGTGGAAAAGGTTAGGACAATTCCTCTTCTTACCTCTGAAGATCGCACTTGATCTGTTGTAATTTCTGAATGTTTTTCAGAACATGTGTCTGTAATTCAAGTTTCATGTTTGTGTGGATGGTTTGCAGGTGTGCATAAATAGGAGCGAATGTGCGATTGAGTTGAGTGATACAAACTTCAATTTGGGGACTTGTGCCGGTACAATTAGAAGACTTGCAGTGGAAGCAGTTTGCAGCTGAGATCGATAGCAGTTGTATTGGATTGGAAACTAGTCACATATATGTACAATACATTCCGGGATTTTAACCCATAAATCAGTGCTGATTTCAATGTGTTGCTGAAATATACAGCAGTTTTTGCTGCCGACCCAGATGATTCACCAAAAGTATAAGGGGTACAACTCAGAAAAGGATGCACAGGAGAAACAAATGAGGATTTCAGTAAATTGAAGAGTGAAGATTGAAGATTGAAGATTGAAGATCGAAGATTTGTCAATTCATTTACTTTGCAACTGTCTGATGTCAATCAAAGACAAGTGTTTGAGAACAATCAGTTTTTGGGTCATGTTCTTTCTGGCATTTGGTAGTTTCATTTTGGTTTCTCTCTTTGCTTTTTTTTCAGCTTTCAGCAATATCAGATGCTTCTTAAAATAATGTGATTGTTAACCTCCGGACATCCTCAACATAAGTTCAGAGGTACATGTAATATATATTGGAAAAGAACATTAATACAAACAAATGCATTACAAAAAATATCAAATTCAATGGGATCAATTCAAGAAACTTTTAAACATAAAAATTGATTAGCCAATTTTGAGTAACCAAAACTTCAAAATACCTGGACCTGGCAATCGGGCAAATCGGTTCGGTTTCGGGTTGTCATCGGGTCAACCAATTCTAGTTGGATTTGGGTTCGGGTCCGGGTTCGGAGATGGGTTGACTTCGGGTGAGATTTATACGGGTTGGCTCAGGTGGAGGTCTTTTCGATTGGGTTTTGGTTTGATTTTGGTCGTTTGGTTGTGGATCTTAATTGGCCCACTTTTCAAGTAGCGGTTCGGATCGGTTTTGATTTCGAGTTTTCTTCGGGTTCAGGTCAAGAATGGATCAATGATCATCCATTCGAGTGTAGGTTCGGTTTTCACTTTTCCTGGTTCAGATTTCGGATTAGTTTTACCAGGTCTAAAAATACCCAATTTTCAGAGTGACCCTTGTAATTTTCATTAGATTTAGGGAGCGTTTGGTAAGAACCCCGGGGAAATTTTTCCTGAGTAAAATTTTCTATGGGAAAGATTTCCTCGAGAAAAATTTCCCTTAGCTCCCCTAAGGGGAAACTTTCCTTAAAAGAATGTAGGAAATAGTGGGTCCACCGTAAAAATTTTGCCTAAGGTCAATCTACGTCCAAACACAAGGAAAATGAGTCAAATTGAAAATTTTTAACGATTTCTTTCGGATTTTTGACCAACCAAACACACCCTAATACTCGAGCGTCCCAAAACCCAGGAAAACCACGCTGAAAAATCTCTTCCACCAGTCCAAATTTGATATCTTCATCCTCCCATCCCTGCCTGCCACTGTGCTGGCTACTACTCTCCCTCCAAAAAATCCCACCGAACAAAAATCAATCCAACACTTGCAAATTTCATCTCTATCTTCCCCCAAATTCACCGCTCCAAACTCATGGCTCTCTCCATTTCATCCGTCTGTCAAACCCTATCCAAAACCCCTCTTCAACCCTCTAAAACCCTATCCCTATTTCCCTCTTCAACCTCCATTTCCACCCTTAAACCCTTCTTCTCTCTCACTCTGCAATCTCGACCCATTGTTTGCTTCGCCAAGCAGCAAAGTGGGTCGGTGAAATCCAACACGAAGAGGAAAAAGAAGGGCAACCCAGCTCCTGTTGTTCCTCCTAAGGAGTTCAATTTGGACGACATTGAATTTGTTGAGGAGGGTGAAAGTTTGGAGGAATCGAAGAGGTCTGAGGGTTATGTCCCGCTTCCATTGCCTAAACCCCCAGCTGGGTTTGTGATTGATGATCAGGGACGTGTTCTTATGGTTGCTCCTCGTCGAATTGCCACTATTGTTGAGTACCCTTCAACCCTTTTGTTGTTGTCTTGTTGTTTTGATGCTTAATTTTGGTGAATTTGGCTTCGTATTTGTTGAATTTTGTTTGTTGTATGATCTGTTGCTGACCCCAGATTGTGCTTAGTGTAGTGTTGTGATTGATGGAACTTGTGTATGCAAATGTGCTGGGGTTTGAATCAGTATTTGATTGGGTTATGTAGTTTTCTGTGTGGTTTGGTCACTGGTGTTAGATTGTCTAGAGGGGAAAGTTAATCTTGGTTGAAACCTTTTTGCATGATTGGTGCGTTTGGTTGGAAAACTTTCCGGGAAAGTTTGTCCCAAGATCGACAAATGTTCCCATGTTTGGTTGTGTTTAGTGGATGAGAAAAGTTTGATGTAGGCCGTGTCTTATTTTACTCTAGCTTAGTAAACATTTTCTCCAGTAGAGGTTTGGTTATGGAACTTTTCAAGAAAAGTCAGGTCAACTTTTTCGAATTGACCGAACTTTTCCATGTTTCGTTACAAAAGTTTTGAGGAAACTTTCCCATGTTTCGTTATGACCATAAATTTTTGAGGAGACTATGAAGTTTTTCTTTGTAAAATGGTAGAAGTCCATGTTGGATAAGGTGGTAGGACAATGGTACACCCTATCCATGGACGATGGTACGATCTACCCATGGATGGCTAATAAGTTTATCCATGAGCCCAAGTACAAGCTATTCGTGGATAGTTTATACTAAACCCATGGATGGACACCAGTACATTTTACAAAGAAGAACTTCATAGTCTCTTCAAGAACTTTATGATCCAAATTCCTTTATACTAGAACCCTGAAATGAAAAATCCAAGTTTTTCTAGAAAAGTTAGGAAAAACTTTCCTAGGAAACTGCCATACGTACGCAGATCCCGTGTAGTTGGCTAAGGTGGGTTGAGCCCCGGTTGTCTGATGGCTTGTGCTGTGTACGGTCTTGAGATTAGAACATTACAAAATTGCTTGGCCTAAATGCCTTGCATTTGTTTTAGACTTTATGGTATTTGATTTGCTGGAGGGCATAAGTGATTGGTAGGTTTTGTTGGGTTGGAGGTATGATTCGGGCAGTGAATCTCTTATGTTGTTGATGGTTACATTTGTTTGTCTTTTAATGTTGTCTGCCACTGTATGGTTTTGCTCACAGGTGGATCCTACCAACAACCTTCCATTGGAATGCATGATAAGGAGAGTGTTTGCAAACTCTAAAGGGGAGGATTGTATGCTACTATGTCCTGTTGATACGTAAGCACGAGTGCATTGAGGAATCAAAAGTTCATGTGATCTCATATTTCCCATCTTTGGGTATCATATCTAAAGGATATCTTGTTGTTTTACAGGCCTGTTCAGATTTTGAAGAGCACAAATGTTGAAGGATGGTCAGCTGTATGTCTATTTACTCATATCTGGTTTACTTTGTGTATTTGCTGCGGTGAACTCTTTGATTATGTTATGGGTGTACATTCTAACCTTCTTATGAATTTTAACGGATAACGTTTGACTAGTGGGGGCATCATACTAGTAAAATCCTCCCTAATTTGCCGTGTGAAAAATATAGTCCCACTTATAAACCTATCAAATACGAGTATGTTTTGTTAATGAGTCAAAATTTGCTCTCATTTCATGTATTGATTGATGCCTTTATTTGGTTCTGTTTGCCCTTCATATTTCAGGTGAGTGACGATGAAGTTGAATCCCTATTACCGACTGCAGCTTATGCCCTTGCCAAGATACACATGCATTTGGTACAAAGTGGGTAAGGTTCTAGAAACTGACCATGTTTTTATTGTAATAGTTACTTCTTTCTGTTAAACCATTGCTTAATTTTCCATATCTTTTCATTATCATATCATATGTGATTTACACTTGTCTTATGTAGGTTTTGTTATACAGCTCGTGGAGGATTTTGCTACTCTGAAGAAAGCATATTTGAATTTCGATCAGGTGCTCCTTGAATCTCTCCCTTTTCTTTCTTTTTCATATTATTATTGTGTCTATATGTCCCTGGAACCCAGCATAATCTTTTGATTTCCTTCGATGGATAGTATATATAATTTCCCAAATTTTGATCTGGACGGAACTGTTAGGAATTGCGATTCCTCATTCTTCCTTTTATTATTATCATAAATGTAGTTTGATTGTCTGTAATTACACGCATACAAGTGAAGATCGCTAAATCATGTTTTATGCAGATGACGGAGAAAATGTAGATGGTGTGCCAACAGAAGGTGTGGAAATTACCTGCTTCCACCTGGTATGTTCACATACTTCACTAGAATTGTTTAGGTCCATAACATACCAAAAAAAAATGTTTAGTTCTACAAGACAAAGTAGTGCCACCTTCAATTAGTTAGATGCAACATATCGTAACCTGTTATTTTGTGTCGATCATATTCACAGTCTAATTCTATTCGCAATTTGTCAGGATGGAGCCCATTATATGATTTACACACCATCTGATCCACTTCTCTTTGTTGCGGTCAAGGTACTATATAGCCTTATTCCTTCATATCATGAAGCAATCTTCTTTCTTTCCTCCTGGAATTTCCTTCATACCATCTGGTTCTCAGATGGTATTTTGTTGTTCATTTCGGACTGTACATGAACACATAATTTATGTGAAGGATTTTTCCATTTGTGCACCCAATATAGATTGGTTGAGTATTTATGATGTGACTTATATTCTTTCAATTTGTTGCAGGATGAGAATGGCGAATTGCGAATCGCTGACGATGTAAGTTCCCTTGCCCCTTTCTTTATTTCAGGCTTTCCAGATAATTCTCACTTTTACGCCCCCACACCAACCGGACATGATACTTCCGTTTTTTTCTAATTATTAGTTGCCAAATAGAAAAAAGGGACACAAAAGTGTCCAAAGTTCAAACCAGTACATAGCCTTACAACACACCTCTACTAACTACGAAACCTCATACACTGTTCTTAAAAAAGACTCCTATGACATCTGTCCCAAACACGTCTCTTGTAAAAACCAGAGTTTGCATCCATGAGAAACTTCTTAAACTTGAGTCGTGTTTGTGATCGTCTAGAGCCAAGCTACTCGTATGAAAATCCACAACAAATGAATTGCCACATTTGCCTGGTTTTATCAGAAATGTCATATTGAGATTGTATATGTGGTCTGAAAAGGATTTTGTTGCATGTCAGGATCTCTTGGATGACCCTGCCGTTGTTAGTGCAATCGACGAGGAGACTGAATTTAACGCCTTGGTGGTAAGTATTTAATGTTGTTGATGGTTTCGTGTGACCATATTTTTTCGTGATCTCATAATGTTCTATCCTACTGTCTGTCCAAAGCCCTAATGGCTGTCACTTTACGTTGAACATTGATGTTGTAAATTGTCCAGTTTATCAGAAAAGTTGTTTTGGGATAGAATAGAGTATATCTGTATATGGACCGCCTTGCAAGCTTAGTGATGATTGAAACTTTGTCTCACGACTATATTTGATGCAGGAGGAGGAAGCGGCGCTTTTGGAGTCACTGTTGGGTGAAAGATGACCTACATCCGAATCCGAAATCATATTGTTTTTTGTTCGGAAAAAGTTGAAAGAAATCTTTGTACAGAAAATTTTGCTAGACCTAGAAGTATATTTTGCCCATCTGTAGTTTTTACACGATTGTAATAGCTAGTGCTTGTTTAACCTCCTTTCGATTCATGCAGAATTTCTACGTGTAAACTGTAAAGCTGATTTTGAAGTCGTTTGATCTCATGCATAGACTCGGGTGGATTATAGTAAAATATACTAGTACTAGTTTTAGCATGCGTTTGTTTTGTGTGAGATCCTCTCACCATAAATCTACGACTCTCATAGAATAATGTATAGTCAGTTTTTTTGTCTGAATTTTAACATTGATTGATTTGACTGAATATTCGAACATAATATTTTTATTTTATCTATTCTCCGAACTCGACTATGAGCTGAATATAGGTGTGTCTCCATGTGACTTGAAAAAAGCCAGACAATGAACATTGATTTCTTATCCAAATTTTGACATTAACCAATTCAGACTTAACCAAAACCCAAATTTTGTCCGTGCTAATTGGAGATTACGTAATAATCGTTAAGCGACAACTAAAATGGAATAGAGAGTACTCCCTCCGTTCCATATTATTTGCATTGCTGTTAACTGTGACGGTCTTCAATGTCACAATTTAATTAATAATTTTTTATATAATATTTTATTAATAATTGTAGTATTATTTTCCTCCAAAAAAATAATTATAATATTATACTTTTATGACAGTATTTTTCGTTACAAATCTAATGATAGTAATTTTATTTAACAAATCATTGTATATACTGATATTTTTTTTGATAAAAAATTTTATAAATCCGACTGCATAATTTCGAAAGATGACAAATAATAGGAAATGGAGGTAGTATATCAAATCAAAAATCAAAAATAAATTAAAACGTGAATTTCTGAAAAAAAAAAAAATAGTCCACATGACGCGGGTTCGACACATGTTGCTCTCCCCGCCCTTCAAAATTTCCCGTCTCCTGAAACCTGAAAATCACTCAAAAATTTCAGCAATTTGTCCGCAAAACCCTAACTAAAATCTCTCTTTCTCTCCCTGAACACACAAACACAGCACTTCGTCGACGAGGTTTCGAAGTGCAACAATGTCTACCCTCGAGATTGAAGCTAGAGAGTAAGCCTCATCCTCACCTTCTTCGTCATTTGATTTCGACAAATTCTGAATGTCCTTCGCTAATTGGAACTTTTGCAATTGTTGCAGTGTGATTAAGATTGTGCTTCAATTCTGCAAAGAGAATTCGTTGAATCAAACATTCCAGACACTGCAGAACGAATGTCAGGTGTCTCTCAACACTGTCGACAGTCTTGAGACCTTCATTGCGGACATCAATGGTGGAAGGTGGGATGCCGTCTTGCCTCAAGTTTCTCAACTCAAGCTCCCTAGAAAGAAACTCGAGGATTTGTATGAGCAGGTGTCCAATACTTTGTTTCAATTTCGTGTTGCTTTGTCAAATTTTTTTAGGTCTGATATCCTTTTTGGGTTTTGTGCTGGGTGTGAAACTTGTATGTATTGATAAAAAAGAATTGATCTTTCCATGGTTAGGCTATGTGTTTGGAGATGGATTGAGGTGTTTATTTGTTTGTTTTGGGCAGATTGTTCTAGAGATGATTGAACTTAGAGAGTTGGACACAGCTCGGGCGATTTTGAGGCAAACCCAAGTGATGGGTGTGATGAAACAAGAACAGCCAGAGAGATACTTAAGGCTGGAGCATCTTTTAGTTCGGACGTATTTTGATCCGCATGAGGTGCTTGTCTTTGCCATTGTTTTTCTCCTTTGTGCTCTTAAACTGTGTTGCTGCATGTCCAATCCCCCTTTTACTCAAAGATGCCATGGTTAATGTCTGAAACATCTGACAAGGACTAACGGTTTGTTTTTACTTCTTGTTATGTTTTTTGGGGGGGTTGATGGGTAAACCTATCACTCGCGCACAACATTGTTGAATCCCGGTCTCCTTAGCACTCCCAAGGGGCAAGTGTGAAGTTTTGAGCTCTTGAAAGTGGGAGTGAGTGTGAAATCGGATTGCAACCATCAAATTTCCAAGCTTCTTTCTTCCTAAGAGAACAACTCGTTTCAAGCCATGACCTCCAGAGTTGTATGCCGTTCTTGGTATTAGAATGTCAATGATGGATTCTAGTTAATTTAAATGCATGTACACATAGGTTAGTCAATAGGTGGGCTTGGTCCCCAGCCTAAGAGGACGATTTCTTTACATTTTTTACTCATTTGTTCGTCTGAAGTTTCTAATTTTCTTTGGAATAAGGTTATAGCAATTACTCAAGGGAAGTTTGACGCGTATTGTGGTTCCTACACTTCGAATTAGAAAGTTCTGTTGAGGAAGCTTGTATATTTATTTGGGGTTCTCATTGACGTTTTGCAGGCTTATCAAGATTCAACTAAAGAGAAGCGTCGTGCTCAAATTGCCCAAGGTTTAGTCCATTAGTATTCCATTGAATGTGGATTTATTTTCAAATTTCATCATCTGTTTATGGATACTTGCTTCTGAAATAGCTGTCTCTCTGATATAAAGAGGATGATAAAAAAGATGACAACCGTTTCACTCTCTGGATTGGCAAGATAATGCTGAGTTCTGATTATTGCGAAATGGACGCACTGATGACTAATGCTTTGATGAATATTGACTTCAGTTTGTATTTCTTTTGACGTGTGACCCATCTTAGCCATGATCGTGGCTTTGTGGTGAACTAATTGATGGTGGAGGGGGAGGGAATACTTGCTGAGCTGCTGAAGGATATATTTTGTTTGATTCTTGTCTTTTTTTTTTTAATAAAAAAAAAGAAGCAAAGGAAGCTTTATTTGAGATAACATCCTGCTATGCTTTTTCTGAAGTTTTAATGTGAGAATCAAGGTAGCAATTTTATGAATATTGAAGTTTCACCTAGGAAACTAGCTAAATTTTCAGAAGCACTGGCAGTTTCTGAATCAAGGACTACAGGGACCCTTTAAGTTGGACTGTAGATGATATGAACTATAGATAGGTGCATCACAGTCTGACCTTTTTCCTAATTATTTAATGTTTGTTGAATGTTTTTATTGTACTATTTCTTAAGCTTTCTGTGACCAGTCACGTTCTGTGGATTAAGGCATTACCCTTGCATTTGCTTTTAGGAAATTATTATCCATGCATCCTTGTCGTGAATAAATCCATTCATTATATAGACATGATTGAGATTATCTTTATTAAATGGCACATCTAAATTTCTTATTGCAAATCTATACCAAGCATGAACTAAGGTTCCTTTGTTTATGGATGACGGTGCTGTGGGATTGTACCCTTCTTTCATTACTATGATCTTTATTAAAGTATTTCCGGGTTTGAATGCTACAGCTCGTGGAGTATTTCTCTCCATGTGTTCACTTTATTGTTTTTTGTGCATTTTTAGCTCTTTCCGCTGAAGTTTCAGTTGTGCCTCCATCGCGGTTAATGGCCTTGATTGGACAAGCTTTGAAGTGGCAACAGCACCAAGGTTAGTTACTGTTGTCCATCTCTCTATATCTGAGGAAATTCCTGGATTCATTTTTTTGTTCAATTTTGACTTCTCGTGCCACGTTCAGAGTGAAACTAGTGTTCTTTTCTTGTTACTAATCTACTATGCGAGACAAATATATTAGTATCACTTATTCACTTTTATGCTTGGGTAAACATCTAAAGGCTATGGAAAGTAGGTGTGCATCTTTTGATGTGCTGATGGGGTCTCTTGTCGGCTTTTTTCAGGGTTACTTCCTCCAGGAACACAATTTGATTTGTTCCGTGGAACAGCTGCAATGAAGCAAGATGTTGAGGATATGTATCCTACCACACTTATGCATACCATTAAGGTGCAAATACGTTTACTGTTATATCCTGGAGTCCCGTTGGTGCTACTTTAGTATTGTTTATCCTTCATTTTTTTTGTATTACATAGAATCACCTAATTAACTTTATTTCTTTTTATCATTCAATTGTCTTCATATTAATTTTGTAGTTTGGGAAGAAAAGCCATCCAGAGTGTGCTCGGTTTTCTCCTGATGGACAGTTTCTTGTCTCTTGCTCTGTTGATGGATTTATTGAGGTATATTATAGTAAGTATTTCTTCCATGTCTGGATGCACTGTTAAATTTGAAATGCGTACTTACATGCATGACAATCAGGTGTGGGACCACATTAGTGGAAAGCTCAAGAAAGACCTTCAGTACCAGGCTGATGTAAGTTCTTCTTCTGTTTGTTTGACTTATGCTTAATCTTTACTGTTGAGCAGATTTTATCTGCTGGGTGTCTTTGTTCTTGTCTAAGAATTGCATTTGTGCTAATTAGTAAGAAAAGCATTTGCAGTTGCAAACTTGTATTACTGAATGTCATAGGCAGGCTTAATGCTACTTGATTTTGTCATTCCAATCTTGATCTTTTTTTTCTTGCCCTTGATAATTGATTCCGGTTACGTTCAGAGGCATAGATATTGCTTGAGCTAAATTGCAAGCTTTGTCTGAAACGAGTAACTTCGTCAGACTTATGCTTCTCAAGCCGAAAATGCAAGTTTCAAGCATGCACGTGGCCCATGCTAAGCCTGTTTAATCAGTTAGCTAACTTTTGTTTATGTTTGCAGGAAACTTTTATGATGCATGATGAACCAGTACTCTGTGTTGATTTCAGCAGAGATTCAGAGATGCTTGCTTCTGGTTCTCAAGATGGAAAGATCAAAGTACGTGAATATATCTTGCATGTTGCTAGCTTGCCTACTGCTCAGAGATATGTTTGGAAGACGTGTTGATGTTGTATTCCTTGATTTTCTTTGCCTTCTGGTGTTTGCCATCTATCTGTTACTTTCGATGAAAGTGCCATTTCTGGCCTCCCTCCCTCCCACCCTCCCTCTAATTTGTTCATTCTCCTTTTTTTTTATTGTCTTCTATGATGCGGAAGGCGAGAAAACAGAAATTATAATTAATAACATTGCACATTGTTTCAGGTGTGGCGTATAAGGACTGGCCAGTGTTTGCGACGCTTGGAGCGTGCTCATTCCCAGGGGGTTACAAGTCTTTGCTTTTCTCGTGATGGAACTCAGATACTGAGTACATCTTTTGACAGCACTGCAAGGTCCTGTCCTCAGACACAGACTTCCATGATTCTTTCATTAAGAAATATGGCTAACGTGATTCCATGAGCCGACTAGATTGGCAATGGTTACAAACTACTGATTGGTTTTTCTTTTGTTTGTCCCTTGCATTTGACTGTTTCTCCTATTTTGTTACCTTCAACCCCCCCCCCCCCCAAAAAAAAAAAAAAAGAAAAGAAAAGAAAAGATTCTCATCCTCTGAAACTGATATTGAGCTGTGTTCATTGAATTCAGGATCCATGGTTTAAAATCTGGAAAGATGTTGAAAGAATTCCGTGGTCACACATCTTATGTCAACCATGCAATATTTACAAATGATGGCAGCCGTGTAATCACAGCGTCTAGTGACTGCACTGTCAAGGTAATTTACCTTTCTGATTCCTCTCTTTTAACCTCTGCATCCTGCTCCTCTGATTTGGTTATATGTTTTTGATGTCTGGAGCAGGTTTGGGATGTAAAGACAACTGATTGCCTACAGACATTTAAACCGCCCCCTCCTTTAAGGGTATCTTTTCTTGTTACGCATTTGTTTCTGCTATGCTTGGAGGTTTCGGTCTCAGTAATGTGTGATTTAGCTACTGTTTTTCCCTTCTTCCAGGGTGGAGATGCTTCTGTGAACTCTGTTCATCTTTTCCCAAAGAATCTGGATCACATTGTTGTGTGCAACAAGACATCATCCATTTACATCATGACACTTCAAGGACAGGTACACTTCCTACATGTCTGTTTGAGGATTTCACTAGACTAGTGCAGAAATTTACATGGAAGCCTGGATGAAGTAGAAAATCTGCTATTAGGCAATAGGCATGATAGATCTGCAAGTTTCAGAAATTATCAATCAAGAATTTTGTAGCTTTCCATACATTTGCTTGAGTTGTGGAGTTTATTCTGAATAGGCAAGTTGGAGTGATGTATTTGCATAATGTAACTTGGCACCACAAATGTTATTCTTTTTGTTTTTGGATAATGCCCGAGTGAACATTTCGGCTTTAGGCTGGTCCGATTATATTTGTTTGGTCATGTTCAGAGTTCAGACTTCATCTTTGGCATGACACTGTCTACAATTGATATGCATGGTGCAGGTTGTGAAGAGTTTCTCCTCTGGTAAGAGAGAAGGGGGAGATTTTGTAGCTGCATCCGTATCTCCTAAAGGGGAGTGGATCTATTGTGTTGGTGAAGACAGGTACTCTATATGTCAATCACCTCAATTACGATGTCAGATTCTGGCTTGTCTAGAGTGAAGACCATTCAGGTTTAGTGCACTAGGGTTTGCATTATTTGACTGGTTGTCTCAACATTAAAATGTGTTTACTCCTCACTATTCCTTAACAAATGCCATGTTACAATGTGCCACTTCTTTGTGTTTTGCTCTTGTAATTCCACGAGTCCCAAGTATTTACTACCAGTGTTGCTACCAAATTTGTTAGATTATTGCTACTTTGGCATCGTGTTTACTCTGGTACCCCGGTTGTTAGTCTTGACTCTTGAGTGGTTAGGGTTTTAGGGCAAAGGTCGTATTACTCTTGAACCCGCTTCACTGGGCGGGTAATTGCGGTTACTTATGATCATGCATGATGACCTTGTTCTTTTTTTACAGGTATTTGTACTGCTTCAGCTACCAATCTGGCAAGCTGGAGAATCTGATGAAGGTATTTCAATTTCCTTTTCTGAAACTTGCACAATGTCTGGAACTCCAAGTTTTACCATGGCTCTACCCCACCAGAAAAAATGGCGGATAGAGCCATGGTAAAATCTTAAGTTGAGTGGCCGTCTCTAGATACAACTTACAAGGCCTTGAAAACTTGAACCGTAACATTTTGTTGTAAAAGTGTTTTTAACGTCGACTTATATGGTGGATACATTGTTGGATTTGATGGTGACAGATACACGAGAAGGATGTAATCGGAGTGACACACCATCCTCACATCAACCTGGTGGCTACCTATAGCGAAGACTGCACCATGAAGTTATGGAAGCCCTAGGGTTTTTGATGGAGAGCCTATGTGTTTCCAGTTTCCTCCCCTGTTCATTCATTTTGTTTTGCTGCTCATGTTACACTGTAAATTTGTAATTGTAGTGTAACTTTTATGTGTTAGGCATCACTTATCCTGATTGTATTTGCTACCAACTTTTAACATACTGTTACGATTGGTATAATTGATCTTTTCTCTTCGGTTGCACTTTTGAAAGTAACATATGCTCAAAAGTAACATATGCTGATGAGAGGAAGAGATTAATTAGGGTTAAGGATTAAGATTAGGGAAGAGGATGTGAAAGAAGAAAGAGATGAAATACAATAACTTTCCAGGTAAAACATGTTTACGCGTGGTATGGGAGGATCGAACAAGATGAAGAAGGGGGGATCTGGGATTTTTAGAGAGAAGAAATGGGGGATGATGAAGAAGAAATAAAGAGAAAGAGGTTTATGTGGACAAATTAAAGCTGATTAACCTCATCATAAAAGCCTAATAACACTTTTCTGCAACCGCGGCGTGTTATTGTCATCTAAGAGGTAAAATTTAGATTATTTAGTGATATTTTTGAAGTTCGGTTTACTTAGACTTTCACACGTCAAAGTTGCAAAAAAGAAAAAATGTTAAATATTCCATCCGTTACATATTAATTGTCGTCTTTAGAAATTGTGTAGTTAAAAAATAAAAATTTTGACCATAAATTTTTTAATATATACAATGATTTAATACGTAGGATTACTATCATTAAATATTTAGATTGATAATAAAAAATACTATTATAAAATTATAATATTACAATTATTGATATAACATTATACAAAAATGAATATTGGACAAAAAATTATCAGTTAAAAGTCACAAGTCAAAAATATACAACAATTACAATACGTAACAGACGGACTATAATGGTAACTTGGTAAGTTGGTAACCTTACCGGGTAACCCGACCCGTATAATATACAAGAATCGAGGAAGAACCAACCAACCACACCACTCGAAGAAGAAGACTGACTGAAGAGTGAAGACTGTTTGAGCGTCGTCTACCAAATTCTTCTCCTCCATTTCCGAAAACCCCAAACCCCATTATGATCACAATCAATCAGATCAACCCCCTTTTTTGATTTGATCTGATACCCTAAAACCCTACACCATGAATCCCTTCAAACCCCACACTTTCATCTTCGTCTTCATGTCCCTCATCCTCTTCCTCACCTCCGTTTCTGGGTGGAAGAAAGACGAGTTTCGAAACTGCAATCAAACCCCATTTTGCAGCAGAGCTCGCTCTCGCAAACCTAATTCCTGCTCCCTAATCGCCGTCGATGTTTCCATATCGGACGGCGATCTAATCGCCAAGCTCGTTTCGAAGAACCCTCCACCTAAAGTAGAGCAGAACGCAGATTCAAACGACGGAGATTCGGATCCGGAAACCCAAGATCCGGCACCTAAACCCTTGATTTTGAGGATTTCTGCTTACCAAGATGGGATTCTAAGGCTCAAGATTGACGAGGATCAATCTTCGGACGCGTCCAAGAAGCGCTTCGAAGTTCCCGCCGTGATTGTGTCCGAATTCTCCGAGAAGAAGCTGTGGTTGCAGAGGTTTTCCGAGGAGAAGATCGATGGGTCTTCGTTGGTTGTTGTTTATTTGGGCGATGGGTATGAAGCTGTCCTTCGAAAGGATCCATTTGAGGTTTTTGTCCGCGAGAAAAATGGAGGTAAGCCTGTGATTTCGTTGAATTCTCATGGGTTGTTTGATTTCGAGCAATTGAGGGTTAAGAAAGAAGGGGAAAACTGGGAGGAAAATTTCAGAGGGCATACTGATTCCAGACCTTATGGACCTCAATCTATTAGCTTTGATGTCTCATTTTATGGTGCTGATTATGTTTATGGTATCCCTGAGCATGCTACTAGTCTTGCACTTAAACCCACCAAGGGTCCAGGGGTTGATTTCTCTGAACCCTACAGACTTTTCAACTTGGATGTGTTTGAGTATCTTCATGAGTCACCCTTTGGACTGTATGGGTCAATACCCTTCATGCTTTCCCATGGCAAGCAGCATGGAACAACAGGGTTCTTCTGGCTGAATGCTGCTGAGATGCAGATTGATGTTCTTGGGGATGGCTGGGATGCTGGGGAGTCCAAACTTTCGCTCCCCTCGGACCAAAAGAGGATTGATACATTGTGGATGAGTGAGGCGGGGATTCTGGATGCATTCTTCTTCGTGGGTCCCGGGCCGAAGGATGTTGTTAGACAGTATGTCTCTGTGACGGGAACGCCCGCCATGCCGCAGCTCTTTGCCACGGGTTATCACCAGTGTAGGTGGAACTACAGGGACGAGGAGGATGTTTACAATGTGGACTCGAAGTTTGATGAGCATGACATTCCGTATGATGTGTTGTGGCTTGATATCGAGCACACGGATGGGAAGAAGTATTTTACGTGGGACCGAGCCCTTTTCCCCAACCCCGAGGAGATGCAGAACAAGTTGGCTGCGAAGGGGAGGCGGATGGTTACTATTGTGGATCCTCATATTAAGAGGGATGAGTCGTACTATATTCATAAGGAGGCTTCAGAGAAAGGGCATTATGTGAAGGATGCCACCGGGAAAGATTATGATGGGTGGTGTTGGCCAGGGTCATCCTCTTACTTGGATATGTTGAGTCCCAAAGTTAGGGAATGGTGGGCCGACAAGTTTTCCTTGAAGAACTACGTTGGATCGACTCCTTCACTGTACATTTGGAATGACATGAATGAGCCATCAGTCTTCAATGGACCAGAGGTATCGTTTATAAAGCCTCCATTTCCATAACCTTGGTGAATTTTTTAATGCTTTTCTATGTTCTTCATGTATATTGTCTCTCCAATGTTTCGGCTAAGTAGCTTATCCGGGGAAAAACTGAAATGACTGTGCTTATCCCACTATAAATCTTTCAGTCTTGGGTTCAATTAGTATATAAATTAACTGCATCAAGCCTCACATTTTGGACATTTGAAAATATCTCCACCGGAGTTATTTCTCAGAAGAGATACTATTTAACCAATCTTCGGCTTGTTGACTATATGTCATTTCGTCTGATCCCATTTGATAATACTGCAAACAGGTGACAATGCCTAGAGATGCACTGCATGTTGGAGGCGTTGAACACAGGGAGGTTCATAATGCCTATGGTTACTACTTTCACATGGGCACAGCTAGTGGACTTGTGAAGCGAGGTGAGGGGAAAGATAGACCATTTGTCTTGTCAAGAGCATTCTTTGCCGGGAGTCAGAGATATGGAGCTATTTGGACCGGAGATAACACGGCAGAGTGGGAGCAGCTTAGGGTATCAGTTCCCATGGTGTTGTCCATGGGACTCACCGGGATCACTTTTTCTGGTAGGACCCCCGCTACTTCCCTTTGGATGATGTGTCGTTACATTTGATTATATTATATCTCACTGCTGTTTTCGTCGCTGATAGGTGCTGATGTTGGTGGGTTTTTTGGTAACCCTGAGCCCGAGTTGTTGGTGCGATGGTATCAATTGGGTGCCTACTATCCTTTCTTCCGTGGCCATGCTCATCATGACACAAAAAGAAGGGAACCATGGTTGTTTGGGTAAGATATCAGTCTTTTAATACTAGTACTTGTCTAGGATGACCTGATTGCATCTTTCTGTAATCTGTATGATGTGGAGTTGTATATAGCACCATCATTGCCTCAATACAAACTTTCCATATGATGTGTAGCTTTGGTTATTCTAGGTTGTAGCGGACAACCTAGTGGTCCTTTATTAGGGTTGGACTGTTGGGTGTCTGTTAGCTATGGGAAAAGGTCAATACTCGATACTCAATTATTAGCTATGTGAAGTTAATGATTGCATGGCTCTTTAATGCTAGATGAATGTTGTTATATGTCTTTTTGAGTGAGGCGCTAATGTTCTAGCTTGAATTGCAGAGAGCGAAACACAGCACTCATGAGGGATGCCATTCACACCCGATACATGTTGCTCCCATATTTCTACACATTATTTAGAGAGGCAAATACAACTGGTGCCCCAGTGATGCGTCCTCTTTGGATGGAATTCCCTGCTGATGAAGCTGCATTCAACAATGATGAGGCTTTCATGGTGGGAAACAGTATTTTGGTGCAAGGAGTCTATTCTGAGGTACTTTCTGTTATTCTGCTGGCTAACCCATCTTTTGTTCTCGTGTTTTCCCCTGGGATAACTGCTACAAAGTTCTTGTTCCTCAAAGTACTTGCAGTACAGAATGCAAAAATGTTTTGATAAGGAGCACATTTCTGTCCCAGAAGCAAACATTTTGAGGAAAAGAAATGATCCCATAGTATATTTCTTGTAGTTTCGTTTTCCTGTAATCACATGTGTCTGATACGTGCTTTTTTATTTTATCCAGCGAGCTAAGCAGGCATCTGTATATCTTCCTGGAGGACAGTCGTGGTATGATATGAGAAGTGGAAGTGCATACAAGGGAGGTATGACGCATAAGTTGGACGTGTCTGAAGAAAGTGTTCCTGCTTTCCAAAAGGCCGGCACTATCATACCCAGAAAGGATCGTTATCGCAGAAGCTCCTCTCAGATGGTGCACGATCCATACACTCTGGTATGCAGTTCACATTTAGCAATTAAATCCTATCGGAAAAAAAACACCTTCAACATTTAGTCTTACCATGAGTTTGTTACTCAAGATTCTTTGCTACCTGCCTGGTATCGTGGGATGTACCATCGTACATTCCTAGTATTCTGTTTCTGTAGAGCACTGCATATAAGAAGAGCTTTATCATCGTCTGCGTAGTTAATAGTTATTGGGTTCATGCAGCATGAAATTCACCTGCTTCCTCGAGGCTTCTTCAAACCTAATAAGAAGTGTGTTATAGTATTGTTGAATGCCCTTATTGAGGCCATGCGCTTAGCTTAGATATTGTATTATGCAGAACTCCACATCCTTTCTGATACGAACTTTTCAGCCTAGTTTACACTTTGAATAACCCGGGGGAGGAAAAAAAAACGCTAAGCATATGGTGCGCTTCATTTCAGGTGATTGCTCTCAACAGTTCACAATCAGCAGAAGGAGAACTCTACCTGGACGATGGAAAGAGCTTCGAATTCCAACGGGGCGCCTTCATTCACAGGAAATTCACATTCTCCAACGGTAAGCTTACCTCAGCAAAGGTGGGACCCACAGGCAACAACGGAAAACTATTCACATCAAACTGCGTGATCGAAAGGATCATACTCCTGGGGTATCCATCCAAGCCAAAGAGTGCCATGATCGAGCCGTCAAACAAAGAGGTTGAAGTTGAAATGGGACTCCTCAGGCCCCTAAGTTCTGCAGCAGCATCAGTGCTGACAATTCGCAAGCCTGACGTCCGTATCTCAGAGGATTGGTCCATCAGAATTCTGTGAGAAAAACTGCAAATACCCTCTCAGCTTAACTTCATTTGGTAACTTATTTTTGATCCATCCAAACTGAAGTCGGTTTTTATGATGTACTACGGATGATAGAGCAGAATTTTTGTTTTTGTCAGTAGCTTGAGATATCGATATGGTAGTATCATATGATTTTTGCTAGTCTGGTTCTCGATTCTCATACCCATTTACCATTTGACCGTATACTCAGCTTTAGATCCGTCAATTCGAACGGACAAATTACATATGAGTCTGAACTACGGGTCGGGTTCAGGTTTATTTAAGTTTTTCGTGTCAAGAAATCGCGTTCAAAATGGTAAACTTTGGCTATGTAGGCAGTATTAAAACCTAAGAGCGCCATTGTCATCTTGTACATTACTAGAATCACAATTGAACCCGGATGACGGTTTAGGCAGCTTAACAAATAGCGGTTTTACTTTAGCGATTAATTGTTCAGATGAACATTTGAAGAAATTATGTTTGGTAAATTAAGCTGATTAATATAAATTAACATAAAAAGATATGGATAATTCTTAAGATAAAATTTTGAAAGAATATTTTCAGACCAGAACATATGAAACGTTGCGCCAATTGTTAAATGTTAACATCTTTAATATTTTAGAAAAGGTGCTTGGAACTCTAGTTTACCGAATATTAATATTTGTTCAATTGAAATTTTACTTGATCAAATCATTAAATGTTACATCATAAAAAAACATCATATTTCCAACTGAAAATGAGGAAGAGGGCCCAATTTGAGGATAATCTGAATTATGGTATGAATAATTTGAGGATAATGTGAGTTATCGTATGAAGTATGTGAACAACTGAACATAGGCAGTGACAGGCTGCCATGTCTTGCTTTCTTCAGCAATTCAACTCATAATTGTTTCTTTTGAATGTGGGTTAAAGGAATTTTGCACATTATACATTTCAAGCCTCTATTGAATCATTTTGCTTGGTACATGTACAAAGTATAGCTTTTAGCTTTCTGAACATTATTAGTTTTTTAATTAATTTGAGTTGTTTGATAAATAATTTTATATTAGTTTTTTTATTCAATAAATTAATTTTTTTAAAAAAATTTTGAAGTAACTTTTCACAAATAATTATTTTACCAAACTCCTTTCCTGAAATCCACTAAAACCAAACAACTGATCCAAACAATTACTATTTAAGTTAGCAGTTAATAGCTGGTTGTCAAAACAAGGTATCAACCTTATTTATATTCAAGTATTTTTTAAAAATTAAATAAATAAAATTAAGATGAAATTTTAGTAGAGTCTCACGGCACTATCTTATTACACTTTAGTTACTCGCACTATCACATGTTTTCTTAATTTCTTCTAGCCAATTAATACTTTCAACAAATAGTAAATTTTATGTGACCTAACTTAAAGTTGACTTTTCATACTTTTCTATATTTCTATTCTCTCATGCATTGTTTTGTTTATATGGGGAATGGGAAGGAATAGTGGTTGACGTTGACTCTGAAGTCTTCCAAAGTCTCCAATTCACTCATATGCTTGAAGGTAATCTTGAATATATTGCAAATGTTAGATAACATATTTATCACTGTTGGATTTATAATGAAAAATACTATCATAAAAGTATAATATTACAATTGTTAATAATATATTATGCAAGCTAAGAAATTATCAATCAAATAATAATTTTAGAGACCGTGAAAGTTAAAATTATGACAATTAGTATGGAACGAAGGGAGTATATCACTTTATTTGTAAATTTCAACATTTGTTTTACCATAAAAATGACTTCTCTTGTCCAAACATATACTACATGTTCTAGTCTATAAACCTAAATGTGTAGTATTAGTATATAAATTAACATAATGATGATATATATCAACTTTACACATTTAAGTTGGCATCTCGTGAAAATTGTTCAACCATTTCAACTAATAACTTAAGCTGATAGTTGAAACCCTAATGATTGTTTTATATTCTAACACGACCTGTCACGTGACTGTTCTCTGAATTTGAAGCGTGGATGCTACAAATGTTCCCCTTTACCTTGTACAAATATACATGGGGGCTTGATGAGATTCAAATATGAGAGTATGAGACCACTTACTCAATCTGGCTCAAATACTATGGCGAATCATCTCAACCAAAAGTTTAAGCCGATATATAGTTAAAGGCTCAATAATAATTTTATATTCTAACAAAAACATCGATCACTTTACCAGGGTGATTTTATAAATTTTACATATGTGAAACATGTGTGTTGAATTTACTACTCAAATAGAGCAATCCCCATTAAATTGAGATGGACCCATCCACACTATGAGGAGAAGTCAAATACCTAACAAATTAAACCCACTTTCAATGGTTGGTAATCAAGTTTCAATGCCAAATGATGATATTCCAACTAAGTGCCTTGTGTCATAATCACCTATGTATCAATCAAATCTCTGTCTTTAACAAGCATTCTAAAAAAATTCTATTTTCTTGGCAAATCAATTAGTATCATTTACTTTAGGGTTTTTGGACATTAATATATTTAATTTTTGGAGTATTGGATAATAATACATTAAACTTTAGTCTTGGACAATAATACAGTGTACTTAATTTGGGGGTTGTTGGACAATAATGCACCCGTAACAACTCCGACGGTGGCTAATTCAATGGCAATCCTATGTGGTCCACCTGCCACGTAGGATCACCACCGAGTCACCCAGCGTCAGAATCTTTCCGGGTGCATTATTGTTCAACACCCCTTAAAGTACAGTATATTATTGTCCAAGGTCAAAATTCGGTATATTATTGTTCAATATCCTAAAAATCTAGTATATTAGCGTCCAAAAATCTTTTACTTTATTTTTGCTTAGTTGGTCACTAATTATTGAGTGATGAATTGACTAAACAATGTTTATTTTCTTAGTGCTCATCACATTAATTTATGGGGTGTTCAAAGTTCAAAGATACCAAAGCACTAATGATAAGAGCTCTTGTCATTGCCCTTATAACCTATAATTTCCAAAGTCCTTGGCACCAAAGTTATTGGGAATCAGATTCTCCTTTTTGTAAAACAATTTCCCCATTTGGGTATTTCTATAGTAAATAACCCCCTTTTTTGTAAAAATAAAAAAGGGTTCTTCCTTAATTTGTAAAATCTCATTTTCCTTTCTTGTTTTCACCTTTTTCTGGTCAAATGTTCCAATATATAATACATGAATATTAGAAATAAAAAAAATAAAATCTAAAAGTGTAGAAAACCAAACTAATAAAGCATTCGAGAAAATTTTATTTTTAAAAAATTCCAATCAAAACATCAACTAAGATATTCAAGAAATTTAACTCAACCAAATTAAAACCGATCATATATATATATATATATATATATATATATATATATATATATATATATATATATATGAGTTCGTACTGGATCAAATGAGATTAATATCATAAGAGTTCGATGAAATCAAAATACTATAAACTAGAAACATACAACATTGTCTCCATACGATAAAAATATTCTCCGATTAATCATAAAATATGTCATGAGAATATATATATATACATACAACATTGTCTCCATACTACGGTTGAATAATAAAAATATTCTTCGATTATTATAAATCATTATATAATGATATATATTCTCGAACAAAATTCTAGTTGTTTCTTAGCCATTCTTGAATTAAGGCACAACCACTGTTTTTTTCTGCCATGGGCATTTTTGCTTAGAACCACCGAATTTCAAGACACTTTAATAATAATATTAAAAATAATAATAATTCCATTAATAATATTCAAGTGTTATCGGGTATTTATTCTCTAACAATAATGGTGGAGGAGAATTGAAGCACTCCATGTGAGAATCCAATAAAAAGAGTGGTCTATTTTTATAGAAATTAATATAATTTTGAGATAATATAGTTAGCATTATTATAACTAAATTATAAATAATTATTTAATTTAATATTGTGATACTAATTGTTCCTTTAGAAGGTCTATATAAGGCGTGGAAGAACATGCAAAGAGAGTGCAGCAATTGCTCCTCTTATCCATCAAAGTTGTTCGTTAAATAAATCCCCTCTCTTTTTTTTAAAAAAAATTAATCTCGGGTTTGTATATATACCTCCTTGCTAATTTCAGGGTAGAGAGGATCCAAATTAATTACGGTAAGAATTTAATTACATTACTATTTTCACCTTTGATTTAATCTAATTTTCTTTCATGTAAAATATAGTATGTCCTCATTTTCATGTAATAGCATTAACCAAATTTTCATCAAAGGAGTTTAGTGATGCTCATATAGTCATAATATATAGTCTAGATGTGGTTGATATAACTTATCAGTTTTATTCATTTGAAAAACCTCTTCGTTTATTTAGTTTTATAAAAATTTAAGTCAACTTAAAATAAAGTTATCAATTTTGAAATTCACATTAAAGTAATTACTGATAACCAAAACCCGAAGCGAAATAACAAAGAATCTAAATAAATAATGTAGATTTATAAATACTTGCAAAGGTCACCATCCATCTCTAACTCTAACCTAAATCTGAATTCACACGATATATTGCATTTGCTCATTAAAAAAAAAGACAAAAATCAATCTTTCCTCATGAAATTATCATGAGGGAAGATCTAGCTAATTTTATGCATGGCTATTGAAGACCTCAAAAGGCAAAAGCTGCAAATTGATGTAACTTGAATATTTGAAGCTTTTAAACACCTTTATTCCCCTTCAATAACTTGCATAAGTTCTTTCTACTTTGCAGAGTGTTTGAATAAAAATATCACTCAACTTTCCATTTTAGTCGAAAATGTCACTTATCTTTAAAAAAACTTTCATTAACGTCACTCAACTTTCCAAAAAAGTAAAAAATGTCACTCAACTTTTCAAAAAATCCCACAAGTCAAACATGTGATAGAAGGTAACAGTGACATTTTTTACTGTTTGGAAAAGTTGAGTAACATTTTTTAATTTTTTGGAAAATTAAGTGGTATTAATGACAGTTTTTAAAGATCAGTAACATTTTTTTACTAAAATAAAAAATTGAGTGACATTTTTATTTGCACTATCATATATATTGCTGACAAAAAGTAAAAATAAAATTGCACTATCACATGTACTTGAGTTTCAGTAAACAGTCAATTTCTAATAATAATATTTTTCAAAGATCCCACTCATTTCCCCCCTTTTTCTCACCTTTCATAAAACGGAGAGGCATGCAAAAAAATCAATTAATAAGATTCCAATTTTTAATCTTTTTACAAAAACCTTCACCAAACTCCCTATTTATACCACCCCAAAACATACCCTTTTGGGTCATGCATTCATTGCATACTAAATTACTAACACTTATTTTGGAAGAAACATAACCACCTTTCCTCTTTCTTCCTCTTGGGCATTAATAAACTACCCAAGACACAAAAATTACCTCAATTTTAGCTTCCTATATATAATATAGTCATTTGTGTCTTGTAAGTGCACATCAAAACCATAGTGAATTTTGTTTTTATTTTTTGGTTACCATATCTTTTTATTTCTTTTGATACAAGATGGGTGAGAGTGCTGCCACCACAAACCACCACCACGGGGCCTTTGACGTCTCGATTGACATGGTTGGACAACACCCTTCCAAATGCTTCGACGATGATGGTCGTCTGAAACGGACAGGTACTTACTCATCTACGTTTAAATCTAATATTAAATTCTCTCTAAAACTTGTACTCCTACAAACGGTCACTATGAGAATTCATTTTTTTTTTGTTATTCTAATGTAAAACCATATAACAATAATTCATAATTGTAGCACAAGTTTGAGAGAGCACCTAATAAATTACAGCCTTACACTTACGATATTATCAAGTCAGATTTGGTGAAATAATTAACTTGATCAAAATAAATTGCCCATGTCAAACACTAGAAATCCCATTCAGAAAAAGAGTTGATAAGACACTTTATTCATTTTTCCTTGCATTAACTAATTGTGAATATGACCGTAAATTATATCGTCCACCGTGCTATACCTACATACGTAAACCACATGTACTCAAATATATCAATCTTTTATGTGATGAATTTTTGTAAAAATTCGATTACTTTAAAGAATATTGATGAATTTTGTGATAATGTTGATATATTTATGATGAATTTTTTTAAAAAAAAAACTTAATATAAATGATGCACCTAAGTAGGTACCCCATGGTGGGCCATATAACGATTGACTTTGACAGAGTTTATTTTCCCTTGGTAATAAAATAGGTACTCTTTGGACAGCAAGTGCACATATCATAACAGCAGTGATTGGGTCAGGAGTGTTGTCATTAGCATGGGCCATAGCCCAATTGGGTTGGATAGCAGGCCCAGCAGCAATGTTTCTGTTCTCATTTGTGATATACTACACTTCTACTCTCCTTGCTGACTGTTATAGATCTGGTGATCCAATCACTGGCAAGAGGAACTACACTTACATGGATGCTGTTCGATCTAACCTAGGTAATTAACCCCCCAAAATAGTATATTTTTGTCTTTCTTTATCTCTTGCATTGCATGATGTTTTCTTGCACTTGGGTAGATCTGATATCGGAACCAGACTCTCTAAATTGCGGTATTTAAGATTGTTGTATGATCCGACACATTCCTATATACCTTGTTTGAATGAGATCTCGAATCATCGGTTTTGATTTAGGTAGATCGGATAAAACTTAACCTATCTGAATACTAGGGTAAACTATAGCCCTTGGCGGCGTAACTTTTGAACAAGTTGTGACATTTTCTTTTAAAACAGTGTGAGATAAGTACTTAAGATTTTTTTTTTGTCTTTCTTTGTCTCTTGCATGATAATTTCTTGCACTTATGTCGATCTGATATTGGAATCAGACCCTCTAGATTGCGGTATTTAAGACTGTTGTATGATCGGACACATTCGTATATACCTTGTCTGAACGAGATTTCGGAGCACGGGTTTTGATTTAGATAGATCGAATAAAATTTAACGCGTGTGTACGTAGACCTAACTTGAATACTAGGGTAAACTATAGCCCTTGATGGCACAGTTTTTGAACAGGTTGTGACATATTTTTTTAAACAACGTGAGACAAGTAGGAATATGTCTTTTTGCCAAGTTGTCGCTCAAAAAGAAAAAAGAATATTTATGAAGTTAGGTTAGTTCAAAAATATCCACGTGTTTCGACAACTTTGCTAACAAACAGTTGTCCACCAAAAGCAAAACTCAAACCTAAAATAAAGGAAATAACTGTTGTGACATAAATTGAATTCTTAACTACAACTTTGTCTAATTGATAAGAACGTTTAGTTTATTAGAATAAGTGGTTGTAAATATGTCGACCGTGAATGAACCTAATTTATGTTTTTATGATTTTAAATAATTTAATTATAGCAGTTGCATATATATATATTAATTATCAATCATATGCATATAATATTCATTAACAACATTGCCAAATATAAATAATACCTTAATGACACAAATCATACTAGAGAGTGCATAGTTTATGCATGGCAAGTAAAAAAAAATATAAACAGAAAATACATGTTCGGTAATCTATGAATAGAACACTCAAACTATTAAAACATACTTTTAACAACTTAAATACGCACTAATTGAACTTTTAAGTAATTTTAAAACAATTTAATGGTTAATGAGCATGTTAATCCAAGACATTTATCATTTTTAATTTGAAATTTGAAATTTATGTATGATATTATATTATTTGGGTAAATATGTATGATTATAATTTATTAGGTGCATGCGGAGCACACGCTCCAAATAGTATGATTGTTCACCCATATATATTAGACTGTTCACTACAAATGTTAGATTGTTCACTTTTATTACAATGATTGTTCATTTGTAAATATTTGAAGCATATACTTCATATATATGCATGCAATATATATTGATGATTGATTAATTGATCAGGTGGAGCAAAGGTGAAAATATGTGGGTTTATTCAGTATGTGAACCTGTTTGGGGTTGCCATAGGATACACCATTGCAGCATCCATCAGCATGATGTAAGCAACAAAATTTATATATATTTCTGAATCATATAACATAAATGATATATTATAAGGTGATATAATAACACATAATATTTGCATGCATGCAGGGCAATTAAGAGGTCAAACTGCTTCCATGAGAGTGGTGGGAAGAATCCATGTCATATGTCAAGCAACCCATACATGATTGCATTTGGAGTTGCAGAAATAATATTTTCTCAGATCCCAGACTTTGATCAAATCTGGTGGCTCTCAATTGTTGCTGCTGTCATGTCTTTCACTTACTCCTCCATTGGTCTTGGCCTTGGGATTGCCCAAGTTGCAGGTTCATTCATTTTCCTCTTATCAATTAATTAGTACTCCCCGTCGTTCCATATTAATTGTCGTTTTTGAAAGTCACTAACGTATCCTAGGCTAGCCCTAGGGTGGCCACAGGTAAAAAAAAATAATGATTTGGTATAATTTGGGATGTAAACTACAGATTTTATGTGTATTGGATGAATATATCAGTGTATTGGTCACCCCTAACTAGAAGACCTAGATCCGCCACGGTTGGAAATTGTGCAATTAAATCTTAAAAATTTTGACCATAAATTTCTCAATATATATACAATGACTTGTTACATAAGATTACTCTACCATTAGATTTGTAACGAAAAATATTATCATAAAAGTATAGTATTGCAATTGTTAATATAATATTATACAAGAAATTATCAATTAAAATGTGACATTGGAGACTATGATAGTCAATTATATGACCATTATAATATGGAACAGAGGAAGTATTAACGGAGCGTTTGGTTGGTAAATTTTCCAAAAAAAAAGGGTCAACCTCCTCAAATTGACCAAATTTTCACGTGTTTGGTTGTGTTTAAAAGGATGGAAATTAAATTTTACATTGGGATCCATTATTTCACACTCATTCTAAGCAAATTTTTGCCCTAATTCTACAAATGCACCCTATCATATGATTATTGTTGAGTGAAATGTTGATGTGATAACTTTTAATGAGCAGAAAATAAGAGCTTCAAGGGGAGTTTCACAGGCATAAGCATAGGAGTAGTGACTGAAACACAAAAGATTTGGAGGAGCTTCCAAGCCCTTGGAGACATAGCCTTTGCATACTCCTTCGCAATCATTCTCATTGAAATCCAGGTAATAAAAACAACATAACCAAACCTCACAAACTTTTCCAATCAAAAGCAGTGGCAAATCCAGAAATGAAATTAAGTGGGTTCAAAACTGTAGGTTTGCGAAATTTTAAATTTTTTTTATAAAAAAAAAAATTGGGCTTACAAGTTTGGTAAGGTACAAACACACGACCTGCCATCACTATGCCACCAAAACAGGCCTGTGCCACTCAACTGCACCGCATATTCTAGTTCCTTGTTGTCACATATTGTATTTATAATTTTCCTATCCAGTTTTATTTATAAAAATTGGATTTACAAGTTTGGTAGGGGTTCAAACATGCGATCTACCATCACTTTACCATTAAAACAGGGGTGTGCCATTCAACTGCACCACTTAGGCCTTGTCAAATTCATGGGTAAAAAATAGTTGGGTAAAAGTTAAATTTTAGTAACTTTTGACAAATTGATACTGATATTTCAAATTAATTTTATTTTATTTTTTAATTTTGGTAATTTTTGATAAGTTTTGATAAATTTTATTAAATTTAGGTAAAAACTGGTAAATTTGGATAAATTGCATTTACCCATGAATTTGACAGGGCCTTATTCTAAATACTTCTTGTCACATTATATTTATACTTTTTCTACTCAATTTCATTTATAAAAATAAGAAATTTTCGATTCTTTTCAAACGGGGTTACTTAACCTCACGTGAACCCATGTTAGAATCAAAACAAACCCTAAATCATCTTACATATTTGCATGCAAACAGGACACCCTGAAATCTCCCCCATCAGAATCCAAGACAATGAAGAAAGCCTCCTTGATAAGCACCTTGGTAACCACCCTATTCTACATCCTCTGCGGGTGCATGGGTTACGCCGCCTTCGGTGACACGTCACCCGGCAACCTCCTCACCGGTTTCGGCTTCTACAACCCTTTCTGGCTCCTCGACATCGCCAACGCCGCCATCGTTATCCACCTTGTCGGGGCCTACCAGGTCTACTCTCAGCCCCTCTTCGCCTTCGTCGAGAAATGGGCCTCTGGAAAATACCCGGAATCCGACTTCGTAACCCGGGAAATCACCATCCGGGTCCCGGGTTTGGGCCCATCCTACAGACTCAACCTATTCAGGGTAGTATGGAGGACATTGTTTGTGGTGACAACGACGGTGATTTCGATGCTCCTGCCTTTCTTCAACGACGTCGTTGGGCTGCTCGGGGCGTTCGGGTTTTGGCCGTTGACGGTGTATTTTCCGGTGGAGATGTATATTGCACAGAAGAAGATACCCAGGTGGAGTATGAAGTGGGTTTGTCTGCAGTTGCTGAGTGTGGGGTGTTTGGTAATTTCGGTTGCGGCTGCTGCTGGTTCGATTGCTGGGGTTGTGCTTGATCTTAAGGTGTATAAGCCCTTCAAGACTAACTATTAGGGAGATAGGGTAAGTATGACACAGATGGATTGATCAGTTTGTGGTAGTTAAGTTTGTTACAAGTTATTTAACAGAGATGTATCTAAGTAAATGTGTTGTGTATGGGTGGTGGTTTAATTAGTTGGTTGGGTTTGTGTTGGACTGTTTGATGTGATGGATGTATTGAGTGCTTTCTTCTTGTTTGTGAGAAAGTTTGTTGGTGATCCAAACATATGGAGGGAGAATAAGGAACTTTCATGTGTTTGTGTAGTGTTGTAATGTAACTTTGATTTGAGTGATCTCAATACATTCTTTGTCATTTTTAAGATTAAGTTGTCTTAGCTCTTAACAATCAAAACCAACTACCAATATGTGTGATTATGGATGGGGTAGGCTAGTATGTAGTAGTCCCTCTGTTCCGTATTAATCGTCATTTTTGGAAATTGTACAGTAAAACTTCAAAGTTTTTGTCCATAAATTCATTTCTATACAATGACTTGTTATATAAAATTATCATTTTATTAGATTTGTAACAAAAATACTATCATAAGGTATAATGTTGCAACTGTTCATAAAATATTATTATTTAAAAAATTATCAATCAAAGAGTGACATTGAATACATGTCTTGTTCAATTGAACAATAAAGATTGGGAATAAACCAATGTTTGAATCTCCATGTCTTGTTCACAACAATCAGTACAATGAATACATGTTTTTACAGGGGAAGCAAATATTAACAAGAACCAAAAAACTGAGTCAAGGGGCACAAAAAAGAATTGATAGAGCAAATGCAGAATGTGGGCATTTGCCAACAAATATGACAACAAAATGGGGGGTGTTGACCAATTGGCGTGGCCTCACAATTGAAAATTTCTAGTTCTACACCATTTTTGACAATCAATCAATTCAGAAGCTGCTCGAAAGAATGAATGAATGCAGTCTTCTTTTCCCAGCTTAACTCGCTCTTCTTATGCGTTGCTGGGTCCTCTTACGTAAGTAATGTTACACTCATCTCATCAACTCGATCTACAACCGTATGAAACAATTGTGGCTCGACTTTTGTATGAAATGCTCGAGTTTCTGATATGTATGACACAGGGTGCTTTACTGGATGCCATTCGATATTCGAGAGAAAACAAAGTTCCGAAAACCCTAGAAGAGCTCCTCTGAATTGAACTTGTTCCAGGCTTCCTGTATATAATCGGGTAACTATTAGGCGGAAATTTAGATGAAACAGAAGTTTGTAAAACTTTTCAAAAGAAAATGTGAGCCTGACCTTGAGGATATCAAAAACCTTCTCAGCAATGTACTTCTGCTGCAGATTGGCACCCTTTTGTTGCACTTTATCTGGATGAATGCACAAAGTTGCCTTTCTGTACACTTTCTTAACTGCTGCTCCAGTGATCAAATCGGTCAACGAAACAGGCTGCCACCCACACTCGGGCCACAAAACCTACTCATGATGAAACATGAATTTCATGAGAAACTCTGATGAAAACATGACATTTTCTCAACAATAATGACTCAACTGGGTATTGATGATCGAGATAAATTACATTGAATACCATCCAGTACGAATATGAAATATATTGTTCTAGTAACAATTATGCTGTTGGGATTTCCGTTGTTATTGAGTGTAGGAAACGAAGATAGAACAATACGTACATATTGCAATGTTGACAGGAGGGCACGCAAATTTCCCTCTTTCCCAGCAGCCCAGCGTTTAATCTCAATGTCCAGAGTTTCACCGATCCTCTGCAATGGCAGTAAAACATCATTAAGATAAACTAGACTTCATGCTCTGAGCCAATTTCCATGTGAGTATTTGTAACGACAATATTATGACATGATCTGCATTAATGAGTTGATGATCAATCATTTTCATCAATCATTTTGATGGCATTATATAATCACAAAGCAAAGTTTACAGCTCAGGTTTGAATAAGGAAATATTCAAAATTTCTTGGGATTTCACAACTTACATGTCTCTCAGCTTGTTCCCTTTGAACTTCGAGATCTCTAGCATTCTTCTCAGCCAGTGCCTTTGCCTGAAAATATAATCCATGAACATTAAAAAAGTACCACATAGAAAAGTACCACATATAAATCACTATTCAGAAACAAACACAGCCTAGCATGCCCAACTTCATGGATAGTAACATAGACCAAATAGGATATAATGAAATCTAACAGAATGCAACCTACACCAGAATCTCACTTGAACTACTAATACGAACAATGAGGTGTACATTATTAAACAATGACAAATGGGGTAAAATGAAATCGAATAGGGTGCATGACAATTGGAAACATACAGCACGCTCTTGAGTCCTTTGGTGACGTTCCAATCTAGCTCGTCGTCTTTCTTCACTTTCCCCCTCAACTTCTTGGAATTCACCAGATGACGGAGGACCTGTTTAGCAATAGAAAGCCAAGAGAGCATCAAATGAGGACAGACTTTTTTAATGATAATAGGATTGTGCAAGGGAGAGGGTAGAAATTCTGCCAAAAAGAAAAAAATCAGTGTTCTATGTTCTTACCCCCAAAAATAGAGCTAAGATCATCTACAATATTAGTAGAGGAAGATGCCTTTCTCAAGTTAGACGAGGAATTCACCGATGTTCTGGTTGTTTCAGCAGCTGGCTTGCTCTGGAAATTTGCGGTTGTCGAGTCCTGAAGATTAGAGTTTTAAGTGCAATATATACTCAAAGCTGTCCAGTTAGTTTAATATGTCAAAATAACGTATTCAGAAACATTCATACACACCGATGAGCTGGCTCTAGGCCGAGGCGCACTGCTTGCGCGGGGACCCACGCCAAAGAAGGATTCAAGATCGTTTTCATTCTTTTGTTGGTTCGCCCTAGCAGCTCTTTCACGTGCTTCTTTCTCAACTCGTGCCCTTTCTCTTGCTTCAGCGGCAGCCTTTTCGGCTCTTTCCTTGGCTTCAGCAGCCGCCCTATCACGTGCCTCGGCTTGAGCCCTTTGAACTGCAGCTCTCTCAGCGCGTCCTCGGGCTTCAGCCTGCACTCTCTGAACAGCAGCTCTTTCAGCTCTTGCACGAGCTTCGGCAGCTGCTCTTTCACGCGCTTCTCTTGCCGCCCTATCAATAGCTTGCCTGGCGAGCTCTCTTTCCCTCTCGATTCTTCTCTTCTCTCTCTCTTTCTCCTCTCGCTCTCTCTCAATACGCCTTCTCTCCTCCTCGTCCTTTTCCCTTTGTCGCCGCTCACGCTCCAATCTCCTTTCTTGAGAATCTTGTGCCTCTTTTTCTTCTTTCTCTACTTGTGCTCTGGAAGCCCTTGCATTTTCCCTGTCCTTTGCCTCCCTCGCTTTTCTAAATTTGGCTTCAGCCTTAGCCATGGCTTCTGTCATTGCTGCAGCAGCAACTGAATTTGTTTCATGATCTTCGCCTGCGGAACTTACATCCACATCACTATGATTTCTTCCCGTGGCAAAATTCTCTAGGTCATCAATAGGAGAGGCAAAAGAGCCCCTTACTCCTGCATGCTCTGATTTTCGAGACTGGAAATGTGGAGAAGATGAATATTCACTACTTTTCTTTTGTGCATTAGAAGCCGGAAAAGAGTGAGATTCCAACTTAGAGAACCGTGCAGGTCTTGGAGGTGGTGGTCTTGAAGGTGGAGGAGCAGCTGTAGGTTGTGTGAAAAGAGGAACCTCAGAGACAGTAAGCCATATATCATCAGATGATTCGACGTTCACACTAGACCGGGCATAAGAATACGATTCTCCGTAACCAGAACTATATGCAGGTGAAGAATCAGCTGATACTGAAGGCATCTCAAAAACCTTTTGTGGGGATTCCCGATAATCATTGACAGACATCTTCTTCGATGACTTCTTTCTTACATCTCCATTTTCAGATGTTTGCCTTTCGAAGGATCGTGGTCCTGCCTTTAGCGGACTGTCATCCTTCTGTCTCCCACTCAAATCTGCTGAAAACACTGGCACAGACTTTCCGAAGCCATCAAGGGGGTCTACATCATCGAAAACTCCTCCTTTAGTTGTGCTTTCAACTTTTCTTTTGTCAGAGTTATTACGATGACCAATTTCCTCCAAAGGATCATTAAAAATGGCAGAAGATGAAGGCGCACGGGTTGAAGTGGATTCCAAAACAACAAAAGGGTCACTTGTAACATTTGAGGTTTTCTTAGCGGCATCAGAAGTTTTCCTGCACAAGTAGTGGCCAATAGCATGCATATTGATCATGTGATGCAACGAAGATCAAGGTACGGTTACAAAAGATTGAAATCGAATGTAAAAAAAGAGCTGAGCAAACAGAAATGTATAGATACTTGTTAACACCAAAATTGTTAGGTGAACAGAAAGGAATGTACTAAATTGCTTGAACAAATAAAGTTATCAACCACCAAGCATTAAACCGCATTCTACTGCTACGTGCAAACTCACTCCAAATGCCAAAATACTCTTTGCATGTCTTTTTATTGGGAGCAAATGCTAAGATAGGAGAAACTAATCTTGGATCATGAAAGGGTATAGCCCAATATAACTAGTTCTATTATTCACAACCGTAGTACACGCCACATTGATTGGACTTGCTATAACACAGAAAAATTGACTTGAGAAAATGAGAATTACGGGTATAGAAATGACCCATGTTTCAACATGTTTTCTTTCAAGTTCAATCCAACTAAAACTCAAAAGCCTGCACAAAAATGAACCCATCCACGAAAGAACCATGGATGATGCTCACTATCGGAATCACAATATTCCCAGCACTTCTGACATTCTCCCACTGTCAGGACGATTTGTCTTACTAAAATTGGGTGCTTACTACAACACTAATGAACAATAATTCAAGTCTGAGCACCGAAATGCAGATAAACTGCTCATGTATTATCAAGTAACAGTCTTCTGGTACAAAGCATAAAAACCAAGAGCAACTAATAAGCAATTGCTACTCATATAACCATATTTCTAATGTATCATGTTGAAAACTCTTCTCAACCCACAATTGTGACTGTATTTAGTAGATGTTTCTAGGGATCATCACTGGTGAAGATCAACTATTACTCCAAAGCATCAAATAAACAGTAATACAATGGATCAAAACCCAATTCAACCCAATCCAAAATACACACTTTTCAGGACAATTCAAGCAAAAAATCACTCAGATTGATTAACTAAAGAATACACAAACAACAACAACAACCCAGCAAGGATTAGATTATACCTGTTCAATGAAACACCACGGCCAAATCCAGGCAACAAATCATCAAACCCAGAACCAGAACCAGAACCCGAACCCGATTGAGTCTCCTTCCGGGCCAACCCGCCCAAAAGATTATCAAACGCATCATTTTTCTTCGAATTAGACGAGAAAATGTCCGCATACTTACCGCCTCCACTCAAACCCTCATCATCATAAACCGGCTTATCAAAAACGGGCAATGACGAATCACCACCAAAAATGTTGTCCGAATTCACCGAATTCGAAGTACTAGACTTGGACCGACCCTCGGAGAAAACATCACTGAAACCCCCTAAATTGGGGAAATCGTTCGGAGGAGATTTCCGATTAGGGTTTGCGTTTGATTTCGAATCGCCGACGTCGAAATTGAATTGGGGGAAATTGGAATTGAGGGATGATTTGGTGTTGGGTTTTTGGGGCGCCATTGGAGCAGATTTACCTTGAGGTTTGAAGCCATAATCGGTGGATAACAAGCTCTCGAAGTCGTTCATTTCTCTCTCCTGATCTGGGCAGATGAAATTTGAAGAGAGAGAAAATGAATTGAAGGAGAGATGGAAGAAGAAGGAAATGGCCGGCTACAAGAAGCTGCCGGTGAGGTCGATCATGGAGGTTTCAATCAATGGAAGAAAAAAGCGAGAATATTTCTTTTATTTTTCTCAATAATTTTATTTAATAAGCGATCAAACAAATAATAGAGAGAAAAAGACACTTTGAAGAGGCAAGCGGGTTTCAGGTAGGATGTATATCGGGTTTAAGTAAATACGGGTCAAACATGTATTGAATTTGGGTAAATACAGGTGATGTATTTCGATTTCATGATCAATGCAACAGGTTGTAATTGCAACATTTTTTCGTTTTTCTTTTTTTAAATAAAGTTCTCTAAATACTACTTTTTATGCAAAACACATAATGAAAATAAATATGGAGAAAGTAATTCAAGGGAATTTTTCTTTTTTTCGTTTTTATGTTTTGATTTGATTTTGGGGAGGAGGAAAGAGAGAGGAAAAACAGTGCAGTGTCTTTTTCTCTACCAGCTTCTATTCATTTTCTGTTTTTCTTGTTTTCTTTTAGTAGCCACTTGTGTCATATTTCATACATTTGATTTGATTTTGTTTAGGTGCATAAATGTCTAAATTAAGACGCGTTGAGATTTGAATTATAACATATATTCTAAAGTATAGTTTGGCCTTCAAGGGCATTGCAAATTATCAAATTGACCCCAACCTTTAGACCCTCTCGGTGTTAAGAAACAAGTTTATCGGTTAAACTTCACTTACCTCGAGAATTTCTTAAGTAATAATCAATCGAAAAGATAATACTTAATGCCGATAATTATCACCATGTTTCAACATTTATAAGGCTTAACTTAGGAATTGTCACAAATTTCACTTATAAACAAGCAAACCAAACTAAAGTGATCTAAATACTAGCATCCTATGTGCTCATTTGAGTTTTGGCTCATATCAGGTTATTTCAAGTTCAGAATGACAAACTTTCCCATGCTTATATTTAGTGAACGGAAAATTTTTCAACGCAAGACCCATTATTTTACCCAAACTCGAGAAAAATTTTCTCAAGAAAGCAGGAAAGTCCTTCAAAGTAACTCTTTCTCGAAATTCTACCAAAAGCACTCTTAGCAATCATGCAGAAAAGTACCACTTCCACAAGTGAAGGCAAAGTAATAATAAAAGATATAATATACAAATTTTTCCAATTAAAGTAGGAGAATCAATCTGAGAAAACCCAAAAGGAGGTATAAAAGCTCAGATACACTACAGGAGACCAAAATGGAGCAATGATGTAGAGTTACACTTATCAAAGTAAACATCCAACTAGGAGCTGTTCATCTCAGATAACACATGGATGCATATCCAAAAAAATGGGCAACCAGAAAACTTCCCCCCAAATTTCTCAACTCCAAACATCACCTACGGTTCTCGTTGGCTTCCGTCAGGCGGGTCCCGCATCCACTCGTAGCCGCTTGACATCGTTTTCGGGGACACTAGCATCACCTCCGTTGCCTCTTACTGACCCGGGTCCGGTTCCTGGGACCTGTGGGACCATCTCATTAGACTGTCGTGCGTGCAAGAGTGCAACGCGTTAAAAGTGATGTGAAGGGTAAATATGATAGGTCAAGGCCGTGCTTGGTGAATAGTTTTTTAACCTCAAAAAACCGCGGTTTTGAAGCTATTAATCTGGGTCAAAAAGCTATTTGGAAGTGTTTGTTACATAGCTTAACGTTTCGATTACCTTGTCATGAAAAGCTAACTTTATCAAATACTTTTTTCTGCAAACAACTAATCCAAACAACTAATCCATGCAGCTCATAGTTAGCACAGCTAACAGTTGGTTGCTAAACAAGAGGGTTGGGATTCGAGAGGAAGAAAATCAGGGGAGGGATTGGTGGATAGATTCGGCTTTTTATACTCGACTAGATTAGTGAAAAGGTACAAATTTTCTTTCTATTTCATTTTCCAAGAATCAAACATAGCCCTAGAGTGTCATTGTGTAGAAATGAGAGCAAAAGAAATCTCACAGATTCATCAGGGACGACTGCGTATCTATCTGAAGGTGGAACCACCACTCTGATCCCTGTAAAAAAACCAGTAAATGTAAGTGATTGAATAACACAAGCATTCTCCATACTGCGAGCAACTGTTCGAGAGAGATCGCAAGAAAAAGTTGAACCTGCTGAAGGATCGGCTTTGGAGGATTCAATCCTTTGGCTACCAGATCCATCTGCACTCAAGGCATCTATAATCTGTGGAGAATTTCTGCAATATAAAACTAAAACCATCTTAGGAAGTTCTGAATGTACTTACAAGGTACAATGCAATACAAACAGAGATACAAAGTCACTAATAAGTGATTTCGAACAACTATTATATATGCACCTTGTCTTTCAAGTTTGAAGTAACAATGTCATTACCTATCAATGGAGTCTCCAAGACCGAGCTGTCCATTAGTACCTCTTCCCCAAGAGAACACATTGTTTCTGTCGGTGATGGCCAATGTATGTCTCCATCCACAACATATCTGCTCTACTTTCTGCAATAAAAGCATAAATCATTACATAGAAACAACACAAAAGAAGTAGTGTGAGAAAATCATGTATCCACCGAGGAGCTTTACCTGATCATGGGGAAACAGAACTTGCACGGGAGAGCAGCGATCAACATTGTCACCCACCCCCACCTGTCCAAACTGCGCCACAAATATAGATCCGAGATTCAGTGCCAACCAAATAAGCAGATCTTATATAAAAAAAGCTAACTATAAGATGTTGAAAGAGAATCAGCACAATGCCCATGTACCCACAGTAATAGACACTGAGAAATCCCCATTGTTATTTAGAATGGGCATTTCTACACATAACTTGTTGAGACTATTCTTCCCATGAGGCAGTAAAGTCCAAAGTTTCAACTTAAAAAGGAGTAAATCAGAATTTACTGAAAAAGATGCTTCCCTGCTTCTTTTTGCTTTGAAATGGTACACTATATTGCAAACGTCGAACAGAAACAAACTTCTCATGATAAAGGGAAGCCCGTGTAGTGTAACAACACTGGCAATGGAATCATACTCGATATTATATAAAACCTTATTAAGCACTAGCAACAACAATCACACTGTTAGTGTAAATGTGTAATAACACTGGCAATTATGATGACAATTACAGTTGTTAATCAAAAGAGCAGTCCAAGAAGTGCTAGACTAGTGTGGGAGAAAGCAATAACTGACATATAGTTTATCAAACAGAACAACAGAAGCATGAGGTTTAGAGAGATGAAACAGCACATTCAACATGTTGAAAACAGAAAAGCCCGGTCCTAACTCCGAACTTTACAGATCTTACTCAAGCACATAAACCAGTTGAGGGCTATTCACTTGGTGTAAGCGCACGCTGATTTTGAACTGCTCAACAAGAACTATAGGATAACAAGGCGTAACATATTGGTTACACTTAAACTTGAAGCAAGTGAGGATTATAACCTTATTCCAGCCCCATCCATAGAGCTTTCCATCAGAGGTTACGGCCATGGTATGCCTCCAACCACCTGATATCTGCAAAAATAAGCCCAAAAAAAATGAGTCATAGGCTTGCCTATTTTTCATGCAGTTTTTTTTTTTTCTTTTTGGAGGGAGTAGAAGAGGGGCGAGCTCAAGCCTCAGACACTCGATGCAGATTATGTATTTGAAAGGGTTGATATTATTCAAGTTTCAGTTCAGGATTATCAACTACTCATCACAAAAGTTTCAGACAGGTCAATGCATTTTCAATCAAGGTATAATAGGGCAATTTCCTTCCAATGGTAGACGACTAATAGTTAGAACCATCAGGTCACCTGAGAAATGATCTGGTCACTCAAAGCTTCCAACTTATGAGGAATCAAATGATCTTCAAAATCACCATGGCCCAATTGTCCATATTTACTCCATCCATAAGTGTATATAGTACCAGCAGTAGTAACTGAAATTGTATGCCTCCATCCACATGCTACAAGAACCATCTTCGTACCCTGTCAATCAAAAGTATGCAGATCAAATGGTTACTGCAAGCAAGATAATGTTAGAGAAAGGATTCGAATCTGAGACAGTATCCAAGGCTACACGCATCCAAGCTCAGCAAAGGATATCCAGTACATATCCTCTGTTTCAGAGAAATGTCAGCAAAGTATAACACTTAATAACAAGTATACCAAACCCTAAAAGTATCGCCGTGAGGTCAAAGTTATCCATGATTCTACACAAGATGTATCCATCATCAGATAGTAATGATGCTTCCACTCTCAATCCCAGAGGTCATTCTGGAGATGGAATATACTTCTTCAACAACCAAAAGCGACAAAAAGGGTGTTGAACTGGACCAAAATAAGTTAGGAAGACGGGCTTTGTTCCTAAAAAAGTTAAAGGGTAGTATAGACGGGGACGGGGACTCAATTGAGGTTTAGTCAGCGCTCGAAGGAATTACTCAACAGTAAAAGAATAGAGCGGCTCACACACCTCAATCGATGAAACTTTCTCAGGAACTAGGCGATCGCTTCTGTCACCTAAGCCCAAATTACCATATCGACCCCATCCCCAGCCATAAAGTTCACCAGCTTCAGTAACAGCAGCACTGTGTTCAGCACCAGCAGCTACCATTTTCACAGATATTCCCTACAAAGAGATTGCAGCCATAAAATTTAGAGCTAAGGCCAACCAAAGTACTGCATAAACAAATAAAGCAGTCATCTTAACAAGCCATAGATATTTGATTTGCTGGTGTCATATTAGCAGTCTGCTCAGTAAGCTCAAAAGTCAAAACACAAAAGGTAGAAGTGGAAAAACTTCATCAATCAACATCACAAGATTGACTAAATGTAATTTTCAGGGGGAAAAACAACGTGCTCCTGTTGAAAATTATGGTTACCTCTAAGGCTTCAATCCTTTGTGGGACAAGACAATCTTCAGTAGTGCCGAGACCGAGCTGGCCGTTTTGATTTCTTCCCCAACTTCAAACAATTAAGGGAATTGATAAGCATATTAGTCACGCTAAATCCTAGATTAAGAAAGTGCACATCAATATATCTCGTACAATAAGAGGAGGCCATTTCATCGCTTTTAAGATGAATCACTACATTGATCTCAAACTGATAATTGTTAAGCTACAAGTCCACGAACAACTCTCAAGAACAATAAGAGGGGGCAATTTCTCAAGTTTTGCACATTTTACTGATTAATAGTCTCTGGAGACATCAGTTAACCAATTTTAAGATGAAACCACTGCATTGTCTATTTTAGGAATTCATTTTATTGTTTTTCTCTCTCTTTTTTTTTTTTTTTGGGGGCTTGTTGCATAGAAAAACAAAACCAAAGAGCGACATGGAAACCTAAAAACAAACTAAAACACTAGTGAGCATTTGCTTGGGGAATGAGGGTTCCATTTTCTTATTGTCCTTGTATCATTTTCTCAATTCCATGTAACATACTATATATGTTTCTAGATCATTTTGCTCTAATTATATTCCTAAAAAGGCGGCATCATAGCAGGATTTAATCTTAACAGTTAAATGGCCTAAGAATTTAGAGGAAACAACACATCACTCTAACGTGAAACATGTGTCATTAAAACAAAAATCAAAGATCATAGCAATCAAGGAGATGACAAACAAATCACAGAAGAGCACTTGCTTCACAAACAATCCAAAGGAAGCCATTAGCAGGGACAAAAGTCTCAAACAAGATATCTTATCACACTGATTAAGCCAACTTGAACAAGCTACATTATAACAGAAGGCACAGGGAGAAGTGGGTAACCAACCTTGTTACACTTCCATCCATACTCACTGCTAAACAGTGGCTGTCACCACAGGCAATCTGCTTAATCTTTACATCGTCAAATGCTTTAATTGGCTGAGGAATGAACAAATCACTAGAGTTACCATGACCCAATCTCCCGAAATCACCCCTGTGAATGGCCATTCACTTCAGTAAGTCAACACTTCACTTAACGCTCATAAACCAAGCAAATACTAATTGCCGACGTGAATTGCAATGGGAGAACATTGTGGTTTTTTTTTTTTTTTTTGGTTTGGGTGGGGGGGAGGTGGCTCGGAGAAGTAATAGATTAACCCCAATTAGAGACAATCATATAGAATGTTTCTCAGAAAAACTGCCAAAAAGATTGTACATTACTATACATCAATAATATGGCCGCTCGATGAACTCCAGTTCATCTGGGAAAGGCCGCCTACATTTGAATCCCCATACCGCACTCAAGAAGTGTTTCATTTCTCCTAGGAGCTTATTGTTATTGCTGTATACATAAACTATATTGAGAATAAACCTATACACTTGCAGGGGTCACTTAAAACTTGCATGGCTTCAAATGCCTAGGGATTGGACAGCAAGATACAGAAGTGGCAGAGAGAGAACATACCAACCCCAACTGTAGACTTGCAATCTTGGCTCAGAATATGCAAGGGTATGATCAGCACCACAAGTGATAGAGTTTACTTCAAGCCCATCCAATGCACTCACTTGTACAGGAGAATATCGATCTTCGGCATCTCCATGACCTAATTGCCCATCCTCTCCTCTGCCCCAAGAGCACACCACATTTCCAGCTGTAACATAGTATTGACCATCACGAACAAATATCATACATTCACACCCGCACCAGATTATTCCGCCTTTATCTAAAAGATGAAGACATTCGAGTTTATTACCTAACCCCAATGTAGGCAAACCTTACCTTGCATTTATGCAAGAGGCTGCTTCCGGGAAGCGAACCCGTGATCTCACGATCACAAGGCAACAATTCATCGTGCCAAGGCTCTCCTTCAACTTTGGTTCATTGATCAAAAACATATTTGTAATTTGAGTTCATAATTTCCATTTTATCAGCAAGTGTATGATTTATGAATGCGAAAATGACAAAAGTTTGCCCTATCATTAAAATTATATTATTGCATATTAAAATGAAATTAAATGATATGATTGAATCTTCTAACTATAATATCACATATAAACTACATAAAGTTACACTTTATCTATTCTTTTTTATATTTTAAATAACCGTTTTAAATAAGCTCAATAAAAGGGATTGTTTCGATTACGGTATCATTAGCGCTCATTAGGTATCATTGACAAAGTCTACAAATCCTAAGCTTCTTATAATTGATAATTAACACTTACTATTAAAAAAATAGTGTCAAAAAATCATGAAAAATACCAATTTAATCAAGGGCTAAGACACATTAAAGGTGTCTTGGGGCAAGACTCATATCATCGCCCGAATGAATATGCTCATAAATTTATACATGTGTGTGTGGCCATGAAACTACACACATATGTTGATAATCCTAGTTCTGCAATCCTTCCTCAATTATCTCAACACAGTGGGAACAAACAATCCACCTCCATAATTGCTCGATCCAAGCACAATCACAAGTAAACACATACCGAAATCAAGCGTATAATCAAGCACAGAGAATCAACACAGGCATTAATCCGAACCCAATACCCTAATTTCCGGAACAAAATCAAATCCAAAACAAAACTACAATCAAGGAGAACGACTTACAGAGAAGCGCAACAGAGTGACTAGCACCAGCAGAGATGAGAAGAAGCTTAGGAATATCCGATCGATCAACAGTCTCGCTACCCTGATTAACTTCCGCAGCAGCTGCAGCAGCAGCATCAACAACTAGATGATCTTTCCCCTGGTTCCCCATTTCTGAAGCTCGGAATAGAACCCAGAAACAAGAAGAAGTTCACAGAAAACGACGATAAGGAGGAGTAAAAATGGTGGGTATTTAAAGTGAAAGAGATGGCGCCATGTGCGAGTGAGAAGAATTCCTCGTTCTGGGCTGCATTCGTACAAACACTACGACACAATTCAATGCCTGAAAATTAAAATTGCAGCAGAAATTAAAAAGAAGAAGAAGAGGAGGAAGAGTCTAGGAGTAGGAGTAGAAGAAGAAAGAAGGTGGGCATTGATTACAAAGGGTGACAGAGAAATTGAGTAATGGAGGTGGGAGGACCATCCTGCACCACTCGTTTCATTTTCATAGGCTCTTTACTTTTCATTATTTTTAACTTTAAATGAATAAAATAAAAACTTTTCTCATCAGTGATTAGTGAGTACTGGTGATCAGTGATGAGTCAATCAGTGTGCAGTCACTGATCTGCATACATACCATATCATCACTCCTGTCTATTTCTGTCAGAGGGCTATCAAAAATTTCGGTTCAATTCGGGTTCGGACGAATAAAAAATGTCTGAATCAAACATCGGACAAAGAAAATTTGATGTTCAATACCTAGTTTTAATGTGGGTTGGATCAAGCGGATAAGCATGAATATGGGTCTAAACTGGGTTTGGAGAATAAAAAATTGAAAAATATTGTGTTCGAATGTTCGGTCAAATCGGTCAATGTAAAAATTCGGACGAAAATTCTAAGACCATACCCGTTTTTTCTGGGTCGGACTGAACCGGGTATTCAAGTCGGACATTTTTTTGACAAGCATGGCTTTTGTGTCTGTGTCCGAGACCTATCAATTCGGACGGACGGTAGGTATCAGTAAAGGTATGGTGTATTTTGGGTCCGACTATAGACGGTATGTTTCATTTGGGCCCATTTAACGGATTATAATAGTGACATTTTTCTGCTTTTTCTTTTAAAAAGATGTGTCTTTAAATGTTAATTTTTTACAATGTACGTGATAAAATACGATTGTGTTTAAGTAACTAATTAACTATAGATTACTGTAAATGTTTCAACTTAAAGTAATAATAGATGGATGCATGGCGGTTATAATTTAATAATCATGCAAATTCTAATTGAACTTTAAAAAAAATCGGATCAAATGGGCGAGGCGTGTTTGACCTGCTAATTTGCGGATTTATTTCAGACTCCGATCAAGAAAATCGTGAAGAGTTCGGGAAGATTTGAATCAGTTTATCAAGTTGAGTCAAAAACTGACAGGTCTATGGCCCGTCGCTAGCTACCATCTTGTTCTATTGCTCTTAGGTGGTTTATGTGCCAATCAATGCATACCATATCATTTGTCGCTTTAATTACTTCAGTCTTCATCCATTACACCCGTATTTATCATTTATTTAAAGATTATTAAATTTTGATAGTCCCTATTTTCAACTTTTGTTTATTAATAAATATTTTTTATTCTGATAGATTTAAAAAGGTTAAAATTATATAAAGTAATAACTTGAAAATAACTCATTTAAAAAATATGATCTGATTTAAAAATAATTTATTCAAAGAATATGGTCTAACTTTTTAACGCGATGGTTGCATATTGATTGATTCATCTCCCTACAAGCACGTTCAAATTTTAGTGATAAAAAGTCAAGAAATTGGCAATATTCTCCCATGATTTGAACCATCATTGATTTCTTATACTAACTTTCCCAAACATCCCTTCCTGATTTCAAATCATCAGCTCCTAAATTTTTGACCTTATTTGAGCAAGGTGGCTCTTATTATTGGACCGATTGTCTGGCCGTTTGGTCCTAAAAATATTAGAATTTTTGAATGATAATTACATGTGAGGTCTTCACCCTTGCCATTGTGTAGAGTGCAATGTTGCTCAAAGTAGAATCAAAGTTGGAGATAAGGTAAACCAATAAAGCGAGAGTGTTAGTTGCTGAGAAACACCCTGATTTTTTCAAGGTTTACTTGGGAGGTTAAAGTATCACTAAAACCTCCGTCCCAACGTCTATATATATATAGGCAATATAGCTAGGAGAAGTTAATAAAATCAAGATGACTTGTCATAAACATTGACCAAAGACTGAGAAAGAGCAACAAAGTCATAGATTTATTGACCATATGCATCAATAACGCAAGCTTTTGAACATAATTACAAAGCTGACAAAACCTTTTTGAGATAGCGGTTCAATAATGTAAATGTGCCAATAAAAAGATCAACAAGAGGGCCAACATTTGACAAAACAATTCCACATAAGATCTAACTTTTTTATAACATAAAAGAATAAGAAGAGAGCTTCGGTGGAATTTTAATGGAGGTTCGATGGAGTAATACGAGGAAGATAAGAACGAGGTTGAATTTAACGGATTATTAAATATTAAAGGGGCTACAACAGATCAGAGTGATATAGTTTACAAAATTATTAAGACCATTTTTTTTATGCGATGAATTTGCGGTGCGGTAAGTTGTGGTGTGGACCGTGTGGTAAGTTGCGGTGGATTGCAGTAAGTTGCGGTGGAAATTATAAATGGATGTTGAAATATTTTTATCAGGAAATATATTAAATAATAAATGAGTTGCGGTGGAAATAATTTTATGAAAATATATTAAATAAAAAAATAAATGGTAATTTGTGATGAGTTACGGTAGGTTGCATTAAGTTGCGGTAAATTGCGGTGTGGTAACTTGCGGTACCGCATAAAATAACATGGGCTAAATTAAATAACATGGAGTTGACGAAAAATAATCTATTAATATTTTTTATCATGATCTACAATCTTATAATTTTATGATTTAAAATATTCGATGCGATTCTACTATTTTCATTATGATCCACAATTCTACCTGCATTAATTCCGAACCTGATTACCAATAAATCCGAATTAGGATCCCCAACCTGGCATTTGATCCGGCTTCTCAACCTAAAGTTTGAGGATTTTATTGATTTATTTTTTTTTTCAAACGCAAAATGTCATGAAAATTTATGGTTAGGCCGCCATTCCCAAAGAAGTGCTTCTCAAAATTTCTAGTCATCCTCCCATTCGCAAATAATCGAGATAGTGAGAGAGATATTAAATGTTGAGGAGAATAGTAGCAACAGTCGCCGGCGCCGGCGCCGGCGTTCGCCACTGGAACATGGTATCCCGGCGGCAGTCATCCACCGTCTCCTCCGCCGTCAACTCCGTGTTGCTCCGCTCTCTCAAAGACCACTACGTCGAAGTCTCCAACATGGCCGTTCCTCCGGTAAACCCCTTCCCCTATTTTAGGGTTTATCTGACTGACTCTGTTGCTTACTTTAGGGTTTAGTTAACTCCAACAAGAATCTGTTTTTTCGTGTTATGTTCCTCTTGTGCTCTGTGACGCTTGCTCGAATATAAACTTCCACGAATTGCTTTTGCGTTAGGTTAAATCAGCTGGTTGCATGATAAATTTTGGTGACAGATTTGGCTCTTTTGGTTAAAATTATCAAATTGCATAGAGTATTCTAGGTTTAGGTTAGACTTTTGATGATTACTCAAGGTTCATCTGGATTCTGGAGCTGCATTCTTAGGTTTTGATGAATTGAATGTTGGTTAAACAAATTGCAGAAAGTGAGTCCTCCTGAAGAATTCCAAATAGTAAAGGGGGCATTGGATTCCAATGGGCCTGTGCTCAAAAGGAACTATAAGAATGAGGAGATTAGCTTATCGGTCATGCGTTTATCGAATTTTGCTGAACCGGAAGATGATGAGGAAGTCGATGAGATTAACCAGTTATTTGTTCATGTTGAAATAACCAAGCCAGAACAAGAAAAAGCTTTGCATGTGCTTTTAGGGTTGTATCCAGATGCGGTCGGAATTCATGCTGTTGCTCTCAGACCCAAGTCGTACCAAGCTTTCGCAATTGATCCCAAGAAATACACTGGCCCGTTATTTGAGTGAGTTCCCTCACAATCTTTCATTCTCTTTTCTGATTAATGTGGGAATGTGTAGTTTCTATTTGCAAACTATATCATGTTTGTGGTTTGATTCTTCATGGGTCATGGCCGATGAAAGATATTCGCACCTTATAACTCCTAGTATGATAGTCTTTGTCGAAATACTTTGTTCAGCAAAAAAGGAAGCGAACAGTGAAGTTGATATTGGAAAACTGGTGGCTGTTTCCTGTGGCTGCCAAAGATAGAACTACAGAGGTAGTTTATGGTGTTGAGTGAACTTGTTATGTGAAACTAGATGCTAAATAGAATTCCTTCGTTGATTTGAGTGGAAAACTAAATGCTAAATAAAATACCTTGTTTGGTTTGAGTTTTTGACTCCAGTGGTAGTATGAATAGCGAGCGTTAGTATTGCGGTTGTGGGATTGAGGGGAGCAAAGAGGATTATGACATTTGATAATGAATGCTCTAGCGATGATCGGTTCATTCGAAAATGAATGCATTCGAGAGGATGAACACTGTGGCCGGGAGGGTTTTGAGTTCCTTCGGTGAATGTTGAGCAGATGGACGTGTTGGTTAAGTAAGAGGACTGGTTACTTCAAACATGGATAGAAGCTAGTTTATTAGTACTATGAAACTTTTAGCTCCTGATGTATTGATTGTGTGTTGACACTCTTTTTTGGTTTACCATGAAGTCCTGAACACTTACCTTATCATGAGCTTCTGAGCACTTTTTTTGGTTTGGGGCAATTTCTGGTATTAGGGTTAACTTGGCTAAAAATCAATCATGACTGTTGGATAAGTAGACAATCTTCAGTTGCTAGTGAGTCTTCTGGGTTGTAATATTGATTCCCAATTACATACTTTGGTCTCCGCCCTTGGTGCTAAATTCAAGGAGAGCCATTTAGGATTCAATTGTTGCAAGGTTTGATAAAAGACTTCACGCTAGAAATCTGAATACCTCTTAACACGGGAAATTAACTCTTGTTTAGAGTGTTCTGTCTGAGATTGCCACCTATTTTCTGTCTCCTTTCCCCCCTCCTTCAGTGGCACATAAGTTGGAAGTAACGCACAAGAAATTCTTGTGGGGCCCTCTTGGGAGTGATTTCACATACCACCTAGTAAGTTGGAACATTGTTAAGCAACCTATGTATATGGGAGGGCTATCATGAGAGATTCACGGTTATGCGAGGACCGACATGAGAGATTTACGCTTCTTTAATGAAGCTCCTTGACAAGTGGTTATAGAAATTTATGAATGAGAAGGACAATCTATGGAGAGAGGTGATTAGCATCAGATATGATGAAGTTGATTATAGAAATTCATTGATGCCCAAAATGTTACAGGTCCACGTGGTTTGAATTTGGAATCGAGGAGTTGGTTATAGTTTTCGGTGCCTACAATTAGGTGTAATTGACTATATGTGACAAAATCGTGTCTGGCTGGATTCAGTCGTCAGATTTATTCTTATTAAAGATGATTTTGGTTCGTTTGTCCAGTATGTAGACCTTGAGCGAATGTAAGAAACAGTCAACTGTTTACAATGCAGATCTAGTTTAACTAACCGTATCAACAAAACTATATTGAAGTTGATTCATGTCATCGTCAGCTGTTGTCGTTACTGTTGTACCTTGCAATGCAATAGACACGTTTCCTCATAGTTGATAACGATGATTGTTTTGATTGTGTAACAACAGAATTCTGAAGGAGGACACAAGGGACGCCTTCCATGATTACATCGAGGAGCGGGGCATAACTGAAAGCCTATTCCCCTTTCTTCAAGCGTGGCTCTACGTGAAGGATCATCGCAATATTATGGCCTGGTTCAGGTCAGTCGGCACTTTTATCAAAGGAGCCGACGTCGTGAAGAAGGCTGTCCCGGGTGCCAATGATCCCAAAATAACAGCCAAAAGGGACGCTTGAAGTTCCTCGGTAGCAGTTCAGTGTTTAAATCATATCAGTTGTTTAGTTAGGATTTAGGATTAGGCAGTTCCGAAAAAGAATGAAACTACATTGGTTTTTATCAAGTTCCTCAGTTCTGAAAGGTTACATATTTCATTTTGTATTGGGTTCAATATAAAAGCCAGGCTTCTAAGTTTTGTTTGGTTTTGATTCCAAATTGTTTCGCAGCTTGGCAAATTTGGCCCAAATTTTTGTCACTCTTCTTTTGATTGAGGGTTCATATCATGTATAGGGAGCCTATTTTTATTCTAATCGTTAGGTTTGTTTTCTTTGACTTATTTTGATCGAAGATATTTTGGGCGTTTGTTGCATAATTTATTCAAAACTTATGAAATACACTTTTTTTTTTTTGAATTTGTTATGAATTGAACTTGACTTTGAAAAGTAAGGGTGATACTGAACAAGCATCTTAAATTTGATTTTTTTTTATAACAATGTATTTCAATATAGTCCTGCCGATGTAAGGTTTGAGGTGATTCAGATGTAGGTAGCCTTCCCCATGCATGGAAGTGTATATTTGTGTCAGGAGTTGGGACACGACAATAAGAATCATAAGATTGATTGCAAAATAATGGGGGTCAATATTTGGGTCACAATTTGGATTATAAAAATAGGTCAAATTTGGGGCTACATATTTGATATTTGAGGGGTTGGATATCATGAAAACCCCATTTCATCTGTAAAGATATATAGTAATAATAGTATTGCATTTGGGTAGTTAGATATCATATTTAACTGTAACTTTACTCGGTTTTGAAATGGTCTAAGGAGGGGGTTAGTGGTTCTTGTGCTTGTAAGGATTAGGAGTGCTATATGTATGAGTCAATTACTAGTGTAATAGAAGTCTTACTTCAATATGTATTTAGGAGTCTATCTCATTTACACTAGTGGTGTCAAAAAAATTGGTTCTGGTCAAATTGGGTTCACACAAAATCCGGAAACCTGAACCCGACTCGGACATTTTGTGATGTTCGAGCTGGGACCCGAATTGATCGAATTTGACCACACCCAGATTTGTCCGAAATACTCCCAAACTTACGAATTTTAAGGTCGGACGTTCTCGTCACAAAATACTATTATAAAATATAATATACTACGACATTTTGATAAAATATATTGTAAGAAATTCTCAATCAAATATATCACGATCAATCGCTATCGCCCTGCCAACCTGTGGTAGATTACAAAGTCTATCAGTATCAACCTGGTGGCTACTAATTATAAACCCGAATCTAAGAGCTATCAAGGGTCCTAAAAACTCTTCACACCATAAAAAGAAGCCCAAACAAGTTTGGCTGTTTGGCTATTGAAAGTGTGTGTGAGTAATTGACCATTTGACCCCACTAATCTTACTTGCAAACAAACTTGCCTTCAAAATTGTATCACCAACCAACAAAAACTGAGTGTAGACGACTTTTTTGGATGCCAATTTCACCTTGAATACGCAGCTTTCAACTTCTCCCCACTCTTTCTTTGTACACCCAAACAAACAGCCCCTTAACAAGCAGCAATCACCGAGAAAAGTATGGACTCCGAAGCTTCATCGTAAGTTCACCACCTCCCCTGTTTTTCTTCTTCTTTTTCTTCTTCTTCTTCTTCTTCTTACTCTGTTTTCCCCTGTTTTTTCCTCCCTTCTTCTCTTGACTTTGACAAAAGAAAAAAAAAAAAAAAACACAACCCAATATTTTCTTTGTCGAGTATTATAAATGTGAATGCGAATGAAGAAATTTGGGGGGGGATTTACTTTGGCAGATTCGAGACGACGGAGATGGCAGCGAGCTTCCTGGCATCCACCACCCTGCTTTCCGACTCGTGGAGGCTCTGCTGCCTCGTCGAATCCCGGGGATCGCCCACGGCCCTGGACCGGGCCGGGCCGGTCGGGCTCGTGGGCTTCTCCGGGACGGGCCACGGGCTGGGTCAATGGGCGGACGGGCTCGTGCCGCTCCAGGGCTGTGCGATCGGGCCCGGGCTCGGGGTCGAGTTTCGTGGTGGAAAGGAGGAGGGTGATGATGAGGAAGAGGATGTTATGGTTCATGGTGGGGTGCTTCAAATGTTCTTGAATCTGTATGGCAATCCTAGTTTCCAATCCCAGGTTCCATTTCTATCTTTCTGTTGTAGTGTAGTTTGTGATGTGGTTTGATCAACTTACTATTGAGTATTGATGGGTCATGGGTTGTCTTTTGGGGTGGGCAATGGACGGGTCGGGTCGGATAAGGGTTGGCCCATTGGCTATGTAGGGTCGGGTCGGGTCGATGCCGATATTAGGATTGTGGGTCGGGTTAGTTTCCGACCATTGGCCATGTAGGGTCAGATTGAGGCCGACACTATGACTGTGGGTCGGGTCAGGGCTTTCTAGAAAAATAAAACCGGCTCATGTGTCAACCCGTTTCGACTCTAAAGTTAAAATGAAATATACTTGTAAAAAAGTAGTTATGTTAATTATTGATTAATATGAATTGTTAGTAATATATTTAAGTAAGTTTAACATTTAAAATAATAAAAAAAACTATTTATTTTGAGTTATTGATCCCCTTTCACATTGTTAAATGGACTAACAATCCGACTCTTTCATAATCCAACCTTTGTTGATCCCTTTTTTTTATATCCCGACTCTCTTGACCCAATGAAAACTTAACAGTTAACACATTGCCACCCCTAGTTGTCTTCAATTTTTTCGAAAAAGATTTGTCGGTCTTTTCAATGGGGTCAAGTTTCTCCGCGTTGGGTTGTTTTTAATAGGGAGTACAGTCGAGAAACCTAATGAGGTTAAATGAGCTGGGTTAGACGTGTACCGAGTTAGATAATTTTTTTGTTTTTATATTTTTTAAATTACTCCATCCGTATTTAAATGAGTATTAATTTGATTAACTTTTAACCATTGATTACTCACAAATTACAATAAAATATGAAATTATCACCGTTAGAAAATAAAAAAATTATAATGGTTATAATTTGTGAGTAATCACCTATCTCATAGATTTTTTGGTCTCCCATATCCCATACTACCCAACTGACATTCTAATTCCTTCACACCTCCTAACAGAAACATTCTCATTTCTTTCAAACAAAATGCCTCAATCATCTTAGTTTAATTTCTAACTTGCTATATATGATTCGCCTGATTCCTTCTAATATGATTCATATCCATAAACGGCTCTATTCATAGTACAAAACTTACCGTAAGTCTAATCATGCACTTTCTATAGTGCTACAAGGAACTTGAACACAAATTCTTAGTTGGAATGAGACAAGACAAAATAAGTGGGATGAAAGAAGCATCCTCTTTGAGGACATAGATGAAGCTTCATGCTTAGCTTTTGTTACCAAGCCTTCACTAATGTCACACTCACTTCCTACAATAGGGTGTAGAGTGTGGTAATAGTGCACATCTTTGTTCATTGTCTATATTCTTCCAATTATTGATCATGAGAATATCATATGAGAAAAGTTTCATGAGAAATCCTTTTCTCCATATAGTATAAAGTTAACCCAATAATTTTCATATAAAAGATACGAAAAGAGGACGTGTTGAAAGATCACATTTGTCATAGGACAATATTTGTCTTGGTACATGCATGTAAATTGATGTAAGCAAGTTCCGTCGTTAAGTTTTGCATGAGAACATAGAGAAACTATTGTTTTCAACAATGATAAGTACTTTTATTGATTCACGACTATTGTTGTTGATGCCTAACAAACACAGATGCTTGCAAAAAGTCGAACCGACACGCCTTACCTTATTAAAATTAGTTATTTTGAAGAAGGTACGAGTTGTGTAGGTGAATTTTCAGACTTCCTTAGAAGAAAGACATAACACTTTGGAGTAGGAGTATTTTTTTATTTTACTACAACTTGAAAATAAAACAACCCCAAAAGATATAGGGGAAAAAATTATAAATGTTGGTAGATGAGCACCCTTAATCCAAATGTTTGAATCTCTCATTGGACAGTGAATTGAAGTAGACAAATTCTTTAATCACAAGTCAATATAAATCTTTTGGAAGAAATGAAGAAGCAACTTCAATGTCTTTCAGTGGAACATAAGTGATTGTAAGAGTAAAATTATCTGTATATGGATCTCTGTAAATAAAAAATTTGTTTGAGAGCCTACCCAACAAAGATTAGCCTGGTTTGACAAACAATTGTTAGTTATTGGCTGTTTGCATTGGTTGTTTATCATTAACTGTTTAGATTGATTGTTTGCATAGAAAAAAAAGTATTTAGTAAAATTAGTTATTTTTAAATAAGGTTGTTAGAGTATAAAATTATCATATGACCAGCAACGATCAACCAGCAACTTAAGTTTTTAGTTAAGATGGTTTCACAAAAGTAATTGTTGAAATTTTATTTACAACCTTTATCACCAATTTAACATAGTATGTATAAAATATTTTATGATGTTATCTTATATAATTTTGGACAAGTTTTAGACTAAATTGTCGTTTTCACAAAGGATCATTTCCACTATGTATCTCTTTTCAATCTATTGAAAATTAGTTAATTGAGGCCAAAAAAAACCAATTGCATAGGTTGTTCAATGTTTACCAAACACGTATTCATTTAATTTGACTTGATCAAACTTTACAATAAGTCAATTTTGAAATAAACTAATTGATAACTTATTTACCATGCAACTCCACCTCAAAGTGCAATTTATTATATGTTTCTGGAGCATGTGCTTTAAATTTGGTTATTGTTCATTCTTAATAACATAATTGTTCACTCATATCTATTTATTGTTCACTTTCAATAGCACAATTGTTTACCCATACCTCCCTGTTGTTCACTCCCAATAACATAATGGTTCACTCATATCTACCCAGACCACATGGTCCATGTACATGTAATATATATTGACCTCAAAATCAAAAGGGAAAAAGGTGTGAATACGTTTTTATCTTAATTATCAAGTTATGATGAATATAAGGTGGACCACGACATGATTGGTTGGTTGACTAGACTTTGAAGTCATATTTCCTTAGCAGTTAGGTGGGTCAAGTCCAACTAAGCACTAGACCACCCTTCAATTATATGCTACATGAAACATAATACCACCACCTACAATACAAGACTAGTCTTGCAAGCTATTCAGGTGGGCTTGTTCTTTGGTTAGATTATTTTTAGGTTTGGATGGATAAATTATGATAAGTTAGGATAAGTTAGGATAAGTTATGATATTTTTTAGAAGAATTGTATTTCTAGAGTGAATGCTTTTTTAAGGAATTGTGTTAAGTTAGGATAAGTTGGGATAAGATTGGATAAGTTGGGAGAGTTATATCCAACCTAACCAAAAAACAAGGCTTAATTTCAAATCAGATCAGCAAAAACTGATCAAAACATTGATTTCAAATGGTTCCATTAGGATTGGCATTGATATTAGTATGCTGTTTATCCTTCTAATACCCCATCTAGAAAACACAGTCAATATCGATCGAGACGTGTGCCAAATTATGTTGTCCTACTCAACCTGATAATGTTATAATCATCCGCAAAGGCCAAGATTCGATTGGTGGGGTCCACCACTAAAAAGCGGTGCAATCAATTAGGGTTAACCGGACCTCAAATAATGACAATCCAATTTTAAGTGATCACTTAACAAAATTTTACATAAAAAATATATTCTGGGACCCACTTTTCCCCTCCATCCCACTTTTTCAAGGCAAAAATAACTTATCAAATCCAATCCAATTGAATCCATCCAAACATTATTTTATCAAATCCAAAGAACAGGGTAGGATCACTCTACAATCCATTATTTCCCCTTCCTCCTACTTTTTCTTGACTCGTATACAATCCTTTCTAGATCATCTTCAAAGTTATAGAATTACTTAAGAATCACTCAAGTGTGCCATCTCAAAGAGTGATCCATTAAGGATTACCTTTAAAGTTGATCTACATGGTTTTGAGCCGAATATTCATCAGGATTCCGTTCTTATAATGCAGATGACAGCAATACTGGAGAGCAGTAAGGCGATAATCTTGACAGGGCATTCCATAGGGGGAGCAATAGCATCACTCGCAACACTATGGCTGCTCTCAGTTCTTCAATCGATGCCATCTCCTCCCCACGTCCTCTGCATAACCTTTGGCATGCCGCTCCTCGGCAACCATTCCCTATCCAAATCGCTCCTCCGACAAAGATGGAGTGGCAACTTCTGCCACGTGGTCTCGAAACACGACATTGTCCCGAGGCTTCTCTTTGCACCGTTGGATTCTATCGACACACATCTTTACATGTTGTTGCAGTACATTCAGAAGTCGGGTGACTCGGGGCCTCAGATGACTGAGGAGGTTAGGGCTCGGTTGCTGAGCTTTGTGTTGGGTTATACTGAGGCAGCTGCAAATGGGTCGTCAGATGGAGATGGAGATGAAGCGGGAAGAAGGTCATCAGGCTCGTTCTGGCCGTTTGGGAATTATCTGTTGTGTGCAGAAGGAGGTGCGGTCTGTGTGGACAATGCTGTTTCGGTTGTCAAGCTGCTGAATTTGATGCTTTGTAGCGCGAATCCGAGTAATTGTTTTGAGGATCACTGTAAGTATGGTGATTGTGTGCAGAGACTGTCTTCTCTTTTTTTGATGAGGAAAGGGTTCATGCAAGCGGATGCTTCTCTGTCGAGCTATGAAGCAGGATTGGCTCTCGCACTCGAGTCTACCGGACTAGCAGACCAGGTAACAGAGTTTCCGCCTCAAAACAACCCCCCCCCCCAAAAAAAAAAAAACTTTTTAACTCTAGGTTTTTGTCAGTTTTGTCACGGATTTTTTAACTGAGGCAAAAATGCCACTGAACTTAGAAAAGTTGTCAAAAATGCCACTTAAGTTTAGAATGTTACCGAAAATATCACCAAATCAGGTTTTGACTTGCTTTAGCAGATAAAAACTACTCTTTTCAATTTTTCGTTATGGCAAAACTGACAAAAACTCGAAGGTATATGGCATAGACTTCACACTTCGGTTAACTTGTCTGACCTGAACCTTGTAGGCTTGACCTTCAGCTGCCTGGCTTGGTTTTCTGAGTCCTGATCAACTTTAACCCATCAATCCCCGACTTGTGTCCAACAAGCTCAATTTATGACATACTTTCTAAAAACTATGTGCCCACAATTTCCTCATTATTCTGACAGGAATCAGTTTCGGAACAAGCCAAAGACTGTCTAAGGATGACGAAGAATACAGGTCTAAATCTGAATCTAAATAGCGCAAGACTAGCTATCAGTCTAGCCAAGATAACACCACACAGAGCCCAGATTGAATGGTACAAATCGACATGCGACGAATCAGATGATCGAATGGGATACTATGACTCTTTCAAGAGAAGGCAGGCATCGAAGAGAGACAACCAGGTCAACATGTTCAGAATCAAGCTCGCTAGTTTCTGGGACAATGTGATTAACATGATTGAAAACAATGAGCTCCCTCATGATTTTCACAAGAGGCGTAAATGGGTCAATGCCTCCCACTTCTACCAGCTTTTAGTAGAGCCATTAGACATTGCAGAGTACTACAGAAGTGGCGAGCACCTGAGGAGGGGGCATTACCTTAAAAATGGGAGAGAAAGAAGGCACCGGGTTTTTGATAAGTGGTGGAGGGAGAGACAAGTGGTTGAAGAAGAGAGCAAGAGGAGCAAGTTTGCTAGTTTGACCCAAGATTCGTGCTTTTGGGCGAGGGTGGAAGAAGCACGGGGTCTTCTTGAGGAGGTTCGCACCGAGAGGAACTCAACCCGGTTGGCTCAGTTATGGCAGGGGATTGATGCATTTGAACAGTATGCGAGAGTGCTGATAGACAATATGGAGATATCGTGCGATGTCCTTGCGAAGAACTCTAGTTATAGCATGTGGGTATCGGAGGTGAATGAATTGAGATCTCAGATCCAATCGTTTCATCAGTTCCCGGGTGTTGTCAATGGTGAAATGGTTCCTTGAAATGCAGTGTGTGAAGACCACTCGTGACGGCTCTTAACTCCCTAGTTTTATAGGGAACGGATCATATGAGAAGTGACTTACTGTGAGAATATGAGAAGCACTAATCTGAGTCGTGTCCACCCTGGTTATATATACAAACCGGTTATATATATGTCCACATAGTCTACGTATATGTCAACTGTCTATCTATTGTCCACACACTGTCTTTGTACATATCCACACAGTTATAATATTACGCGTTGGATTAAAGATCGGTCAACGCTTCTCATATTATCATAGTAAGCCGCTTCTCAGATGATCCGTTCTCAGTTTTACAACACCTTCTTAAGATTGGAATTTGGGAAGTAGGGGCGGGCTTTGTAACTTAGTTTTTATAGGAATGTAGAAAACATGAAGCTGTTCAGAGGTTACTAATTCTACAACAATAATTACAGTAGACAAAGGAAGCAGTTAGTTTATTGCTCACAAATTCTACTGCTGTAATTAGAGCTATTGTAAAATATTTTTGGTTTAAGAGAGCAGCAATGAAGAAACCAACTGCAAAGAAGTCGTAAATGGAGACAAGATATTATTTCATCATTTATATACTCATATCGTAAGTTACATGGGGAAAACAGATGATCATATTGGACAGAACCACTCCACTTCCAGCAAAAATGAGGGGGAAACAAAAAAAAAAGTTGTAGAATAATGGATTCTATGTCAAAGGCACAGCATCGAAGGAGTGAAGAACTGTTTCTAACATGGTTCTTGTATGATTGTCCAAAGGACTCTCTGGCTTATCAGTATGAGAAATGTTTAACAAATAAAGCTTCTTACCAGAAACAAATGCGGCCGAGAAAATCCTCTTCATCCCCCCTCTTGTACTGTCAACTATGTATTCAAATTCGTATACTGGTAACCCACCAAGACCAGGTCTCTCGGATATTCCAACTACTTGAGCATCCTTTGTGCTTTCCTATAGACAAAATGACGATCCGCAGAATAATACCCCAGTCATTAATTCATCATGTAAGTAGAGATGTGGTATGACTGTATGAACTAATATATGTATATCTTCCAGACTTCTTCAATTCAAAACACAAAAACAAAAGAAAACAGAAATCCTATGAGGTACAAAATCGACAGTTGGTTTTTGTTTAGTTTTTGGAACAAATTTACCTATGCTGGGAAAGATGGAAAGTGGAAACAGGAAGCAAAAACATCCCATTGACCAATTGTCATGGCCTAATCTATTAGTTTGGGTTGGGCATTATTACATTTTGTTCAACAGGTATTGATTTCACAGTTCACGCGTAGCTCCAATCTATCAGTAGACAATTGTTTCTCCATCACTACCGTTACATTTCCATGAATTTGAAGTCTAAACCAATCTCACCCCTTCCTCCATCTACACAAACAACACAAGAATGTGGGCCAATCGAAACCCTTCGAGCTCAAGCTGCCTAATATCATGTTAATCAATCGATCAGCACCGCCTTTGTCACTTCAGAGAAATACCCTTCAATCTTTACTCGCCAAGGAGCCTCACCAGTGTCAAATGTATCAGTCCGATAGACAAATGCAAAGGAGAAACACAAACCTCCTATGCTTCTTTCATATCCACAATCTGGATACTCGAACTTCTTTTTTTTTTAAACTTAGATTGTAATGGACTAAAGTAAAAAGCCTCATAAACCCCCTCTACTTCTTTTCCATAGAGCATTACGTAGTAAACGATTTCTAAATCCGTGGCATAGTTACCGGGAACGCTACATATGCTTGCAACCCACGTTCCGAAGTCAAAACTAGACAAAATTTGTGTAAAAATTAGCGACCCGGGAAGCATTCCTGGCAATTATGATATGAGGTGAATTGGAAGTAGTCTCTCTAAATTGCAAAATTTACGGATAAGACTAATGACCCTTCTACAACCTCAAATTGCACACCCATTCCAACACATTCCTCAAACTATCAATCAAATCATCAAAACACAATACACAAAATCACAATTAGGTAACACTCACCTTGCGCTTTTCAGCTTGAATGAGCTTATCAGCCACAAATTCAGGCGTCCCAAAATCTTTAAGGCTAGAAAGCCTGACTGGGTTGACCACCACTCCGACATTGTTAGCCCCCTTATTCACCTCCTCAAACAGCACAGTCGCCCCTGCTTTATCCACCTTCAAAAGAGCATAACATAAACTTCCCCTCAAAAATCACCCACATACAGAGATAAACTAGAGAAAATACAATGATGATATCGCAACATACCTTGATGTAGGAAGAGGGTCTAAGAAGAGTGAAACCCTCGCTTGAATCAGTGTATCTTTCGACCTCAATTTCCCTTTTTTCTTCGACCTCGTCGGCCATGGCTGAGGGAGCAGTGAGTGAGGAGAGAATTAGGGCCACGATTGAGAGGTTTAAGCTTCTTCTTTTGGTGGGTGGACATGGAGAATGAGATGGGAATGTGATTGTTGGGGGTGAATTTGGGGTTAAACAAAGATGGGTTTTGGAGAAATGGAGGATTTTTAGGGTTAGAGATTGTGGGGAATGGATGGAAGTCATGGATAGAGGAGCCATGAATGAGGACCAAGAGCTTAATGAGCTAGAGCTACCTCCCCTGTTTCGGGCGGGTTTTGGGTTATCTTCTGCTCATATTTGATCCCCGCTCGCCAAAATTTCGATCAAGATAAATTCGGATCGGACAAATTCGGTCAATATTTAAATTTGGATAAGAAATTTATGTTCGGACATAATTTATTTTGGGTCGGACGGGTTGAAAAATTCGAACGAAGCTAATAATCGAGTTCGGATGATAAAAAGAAAGAAATTTTATGTCTGAATATTCGGTCAATATCAAAATTCGGACGAATAATCTATGTTCATACCTAATTTTTTTCCGAGTCGGACAATTCAGGTGTCTCAGGTCAGACAAAATTTTGCCAGCTCTAAATTTAAACAAATTTTCACCTGACATTCAACTCTATCCACTCTTGTTTAGTGTTGAATTCTCCCAATTGATTTTAAATACTTTTTTTTCGATTATTGAAAGCCAATAAGCTTAAAGGTTTACAAAATACTACAAAACCGCATTACAAATCAGCAAACCATCAACTCCAAAAGATAAAGGTTACAACTTAACACTGCTAAATATAAGCAAACAGCAAGGACTATCGCGCTCACACAACAAAAAATCTTCACATCTCAAACACAATGTTAAAAGGTCAATAATTTCAGGTGGGTGGGTCATCGAGCACTCGCATGTCTGTAGCATTACCAATAATTACAGCTTTTCGGTCTATCTGAGCATCAATTTGAGCAAGATTGTCATCTTCCAAGATGTTCACGCGCCTAGTCATCCAAACTTTATGACTATCATTTTTTGCCACGGACAGCCCTACAATTTGCATATCTGACAAGTTGTCACTTAGACTTCACCGCCATGTTTTGTTTTCTCTTACTCTTGACTTTACGCTTCGAAGCCTCAATGATGGAATTATCAAGATCAACAAGTAATTCACACCCAGCCACACCAACAAAAAAGGATTCCATCGGGTTACTATGAGTTCGATCACTGTCAACCACTCAAGAGAGCGTCTTTGTAAGTCAGCTTACTTGCATGCTTGTTGCTGTCCAAAACAACATTAACAGGGACCGTAATAGTTTTGCTAGAAGCATCCACATACTCATTATAATCGGAAGTCTCAAGAGAGTCGGGCATGACCGTGTCATCATTCTCAATATTCCTCAACCCATTGTTAACCACACAAGGGGACGGGATGTGCAAACCATTCGAAATAAGAGCAAGACCATTATTCTTCTCATGGATCCACTTCTTGAGTTCTTGACACATTTTGCAATATTCAAAGGTTCTTGTAATCGACAATTCTAAAGTTCATCTCATTAAATGACTTTTTCCCATCATCCTTGAAATCCTTAATCTTTGTCGGGACTTCATTGGATGAAGATTTAGCCTTCCGAGCCGCACCCAAAACCCTCATCCACTTAACTTTCACCAAGGCCTTATCCATTTTCTTTCTTCTAACAAAAACTTAAAGCCCACCGAAACAAAATTCTCAAGGCCAAGAGAAAAATTAGCCTCAAAATGTACCAATAAAGTGTCGTCATTATCACATTCTGCTTTCTTGTCCACTTAACTTACTTTTCTCATCCCTAATTATTTGTTATTTTACATTTACAATGTAATTTTTACCAAATTTTACATTTGTACTCTTCGACCTTATTACCTTATACAAGTTGAGAAACTTTTATGTTGCCTAATAGGTTGGGCATAGTACGTGCAAAAATTTGGGGTTCGGGTAAATTTGGGTTGGACAAATTCAGACAATGTCAAAATTCAGACGGGAAATTCATGTCCAGACCCGGTTTTATTTCAGTTCAAACGATTCGGACGAAGCTAAAATCGGGTTCAGACAATAGAAAAAAGAGAAATTTTATGTCCGAACATTCGGTCAATTCGGTAATATCAAAATTTAGACGAAAAATCTATGTCAATACCTGATTTTTTTTCTGGTCGGACAATTGAGTAATTCGGGTCGGACAATTCGATTTTTTTCCTGGTTGTGCATTATTCACATCACACCCTAAACTACACCCTGGGTAGCAACCAGCAAACCAGATTACATGTTCTGATGATGACAAATACCTAATCAAATCAAATCAAAACCAAATACAAAATAAAGCAAGAGGCAAAATTATATGATTTTTTTTTGAGGGAAAAACTTATATGATTTTGGCGGTACAGAAACATCTTACGTATCCTGCTTTTGATCCCCAATTTCCATTTCCAACCCTACTTTTACCGGAGAGGAGATATCATATAGAGCAGAACCCAGAACAATTCTGGAGTACGAGTTGCCGAAAATCTAACCAATTGCATCAATTTTTGTCAAATTTCTTCTGGGTTGTTCATTCTTAGTCAATTCGGCTAAACTCAAATCATAGAAATGTCCTTTGCCCTGCGATTACCTTCCAATCGATTTGCTGCATTTGTAAGTCTTACAGCTCTTCTTCTTTTCAATTTCATTCTCCGCCATTTCTAATGTGTTTAGTGGAGTATATGTCTGTTTACCCTAATCAAATTGGGTCACTTCATTTGTGCTGTTTTCCTGATTGACTTTCATCATACAGTTGTAATGGTTGTTTAGTTTAGACTGTTTATGATTTCTTGCTTCTCTGTGTAAATTAAAGTTAGCAAACTATGTGAGAGACATATTTGTTTTGTACATTACAATCCTAGACTGAAATTTCACCATTAGCTCTGTGTTTGATTTGCAATGAGTAATGTGAACATTTCCATTTGTTATGCTGAGAAATTTATATGCCTGATCTTAGTGAACTTTGGACATTTTGCTGAACTTTATCATAAATTCATAATCAGAGTGAAGTTTTACCATTAGAGTCTATTCTGATTGCCATGCAGCAAGATTTTCTTGTTGCTACTTGCTATCATACACCTTAAAAAATGAAGAATGCCCTGATTGTAAACCTTTGTATGTGGCTATGTGCTTGGCATAAACATAGTAATTGGTATGAAGTAAGAAATTCGTTGCGATTTTACGGCTGCAGTTCTGAGCATGACTAGCAATGCTGTTTCAACTGCAGACTTTCAAACATGTGAGACAGTTTACGGGCACTTCACTGCCAGGCAAGCTTTGTCTTAGTCTTTTCAGGATGCGGTGCTAGTAATTATTGTCAAATCTCGATTAAGTTTTTGCTGTGCAATAATGGGATGGAATGGTTGTATTGATGGTTTCATTTATAGATGCTTCCCCTTCAAGTAGCCAATTGTGGGTACCATCGATCAAAGTCAGAAACCCTAACCTTTTCAGAGGACTATCAAGATCCCTACAAACAAAATGCTCGACGTCAGTCCCTGGAATGTCACCTACTACAAAGGAAAATGGAACTCCAAAGTATCTCAAGGATGATAAAACCGTCCCATATGCACCTCCTCCCAGTGCAAAGGATATTGACCTTTTGTATCAGTTTTTTGATAGGAGGTAAGTAGCAATTTGCCTATGCTTCTGAATCGTTACCTTTTTCAGATTCTCCAAATTGGCAGTCAGATCAAAAATAAATGAATAAATAAATAAATTTATAGTGAAATGGTGTTGCATGACACTTTGACGATGTCTAGCAACTATTGTCTCATTTTTCCGCTTTACAGTAAAAATATGGTGGTATTGACTGGAGCGGGAATGAGCACCGAGTGTGGAATCCCCGATTATAGAAGGTAAATTACTTTTTCTGTCTCTGGAGTCGTATTCATGATCCATCAAGTCCATGGTTAGGTACTTAGTTGATGTTTGGGAGCTTGTATAATCTGTGAGAACACAGAGTCTCTCTTTTTCCACTTTGCCAAGAGCAAATCTGCAAAAGCTTTGCGAAAATTAGGGGATGTGACAAAAACATGGCCTTATAGGCTACGCTTTACAGTGGAACTTGTTTCTGCAGTGAAACTTTTGGGGGGATTTAAATGGATGGTTACTTGTTGGTATGCCATATATTTCAGGCTGCAAAGCCTTAGTAGTTGGGTTAGCTGCATTCGCTTGTCCTAAGATCTTTCCTATATGTGGAATACTGACTGATTTGTTGTTGTGCAGTCCAAATGGAGCTTACAGTTCTGGTTTCAAGCCTATTACTCATCAGGTAATCTGCATGGGTATGCCTTGAAATTTGAGAAATTCTATTTGATATAAATTCCGTTATGATAAATTCCTCAGTATGTGACATTATTTGCTAGTTTGGGTTTTGTTTCAGGACCTAGATTTTTGGACCTATGAATGGTTTATGGTAGAACAGGATTACTTTCACATCTTGCTTGCAATTTCTGTCTCATTAGCTTTGCTAGAATACATATATAATTGCGTGTGTGTCAGATACTAAAGGGTGGAATTCCTGTTGATTCAACATACAAATACATGGTAACGTGTTTAATAATGTCCATCTGACAAGTGATAATCTATCGTCTGTTTCTGTTCAACTTCTATTTGCAATCTGCCTGCATGGAAAGCTCCAAAGTTATCATCTGTGTATATATTTATCTTCTTAGCTTTAGTTCGTTGTTTGGTTGGTGTAATATGATCATACCCACTCAATGAAGTGTTCGGCTTGTATCTAGGGTCTAACTCTAGGTATCGACTGATTTATCATGTAGTATGTACTACTTTATGTCAGTAGGAGTTTGTACGCTCAGCAAAATCTCGAAGACGTTATTGGGCGAGAAGCTATGCTGGATGGAGGCGGTTCATAGCAGCTCAGCCTGGTTCTGGTCATTTTGCTTTAGCATCCTTAGAAAAGGCTGGAAGGATAAGTTTTATGATCACACAAAATGTTGACAGGTCATCCTCTCTTCTTTCTTTGCAATGCAACTTGCATGTATAGATCGTTATTGTTCATCCCCCCCTTTTTCTGGTCCTTATCAGGCTACATCATCGGGCTGGAAGCAACCCTCTTGAGTTACATGGAACTGTATACACGGTGGGTTGCATTGAATGTGGATATTCATTTGATCGACACATATTTCAGGAGCAATTGAAGGGACTGAATCCTAAGGTTAGGCTTTTCATGCACATTTTCTATTGTTGCATGCCGTGGTTTGTCTATTGATGTTTGGGCTTGTTCATTGTAAAGCAGTGCTCTGTGACATTTTTGGATATGATTAAGCAGCCTTGCAACTTCTGTTCAAATATTTGGCTTCAGAATTTGGGTATAGCTCGTGGAAATTTTGAATTTTGAACTTGTCAAGCTTGATATCTAATTGTCTAGTTATTGAAGGTTCCATGCTATCCATGGTTATTTAAGGGTATAAATTTGTTGTATCATCCACACACTTTGTTGTCATAATAAGGAAACTGACGATATGTTGTAGGCTTGTAGCGTCTCAGACAGGGGACGTTAAAAACGAAAGATAAACAAAAATATCCTTTCCGGAATTGCCACCATTTTGTGCTTCTGAGCTCGGTGCTTTAGCTTTTTGATAACACACAATTCATTGTCGCTTTCTGTGGTATGGGTATTGCCTAAATTTGTTTTGAGTGATAAGAAGCAACAACCTCAACTTACTCAAGCTGCAATATGAATATCACTGACGGGGATTACATAAGATTGCAATGTCTTATTTTTTATTTTTTTGGATAGGAAGATAAGGTTGCAACATAGGTAGCGTAACTTGATTTTCAACTGAAATGTTGTGGGATTCAAACGGTTAATCATAAACCTATTAAACCATAGCGCTGTCTGTAGTATCTAAGATCATTTTGATGTATCATTGCAGTGGGCAGCGGCTATTGATAGTTTGGTTTTTGAGAGCCCTGGATCAGACAAAAATTTTGGCATGAGAATTAGGCCTGATGCTGATATTGATATTGATGAGAAATTTTGGGAAGAAGACTTCCACATTCCCACTTGCCCTGAATGTGATGGAGTACTGAAGCCTGAGGTTAGATGCTTTGTATGCCAAGATGTATTTGTATTGTTTGATTATGGTGTGTTTGGATGGAAAATTTTCGTTGGAAAGTTAGTCAACTTGTCCCAGTTGACAAATTTTCCCATGTTTGGTTGTACTAAGGGAATGGGAAAGTTTGGATGTGGGGTCCGTTGTTCCACTCTCAAATTCAGTAAATATTTTCTTGCGGGTGGATGGCGGTTGGGGAAGTTTTTCCAAGAAAACAACCAAACGCACCCTAAGATGTATGCAAAAGTTGAGTGATAAATGCTGACATTTCAATCTGCAAAATTACATGTTATGGTTTGAAACACCGCAGCACCTAGATGAGAGGGTGGGAAAACCCCTATAGACCATCTCATTGATGGTTGGATAATGTTTGTGATTGTCCCCGTGCGTTTTGAAGGTTGTATTTTTTGGAGACAATGTTCCCAAGGACAGAGCTGATAGAGCAATGGAAGCAGCGAAAGGATGTGATGAGTTCCTTGTCATTGGATCATCTGTAATGACAATGTCTGCTTTCAGACTAGTTAGGTACTACTCATTATGCACTTTATCTGCTTGTTTTGTCAAAGCCTTAGCTATGTGCGAGTTACCAAGTGCCCGTCATTTGTATGAATATGGCACTTTTGTTATATTCTCCTTCCTGTCTTTTTGAATCAAACTTTAGACTGCCTTGAGTGGCATTGTTTGAACTGTTATCTCTTTGGATAACTAGGGTATTGGTAGTCATGCATAAGCTTTTTAGTTTTCACTTACTTTTCTGTCATTGGGTTGTGACAATGGATAACCAGAGAAAGAACTTTTTGATGTGATCTATTGAATGCAAATGATGGGAAACCATAAGAAATGAAACTTTTTAATGTGATTTATCGAATGTGGGTGTTATATTCTCCCTCCAACTCCGACTCCGGTTGTTCTTTGTTCCATCTCTTATAAGGGTATTTCAAAATGCCTGTTGCAGGGCAGCTCATGACGCAGGTGCAGCCACAGCTATTATAAACATTGGTCCAACCAGAGCTGATAGTATTGTGCCTCTGAAGATTAGTGCTCGTTGCGGCGAGGTATTCATGTCATTATCTATTGTATTTTACTTCCCTTTTTGTTTGACGGTTTCCGGTAAACCGGGGATTAAGATAACCCATTTTAGGCCCCCTTTACCCACGAGATAACGAATGCAGCCATGTTCTTCAAGTGGATCACCCACTTTACCCAATCTTAACCCAAAGTTACCGGTTCTTCCCTTATTTTCAGCACTTGTATTTTCTACTTATACCTAAACTTACCCATCATTATCAAACCTTACTTTACCCCGCTGAGAGATCCCGAAAGGGTAGGGTGAATAAGTGAACAAGGGAAAACACCATGTAAGAACCCTTATGAGAAGGCAAGTTGGGATAACAATGGTCTCTCTTTGGTGGTTTTCATGTCCATTGCATCACTTGTTTATTCTTATCTAATCTTGGATGGATGTATCGACTTATTTTACAGATACTTCCGAGAGTGCTACATACTGGATCTCTTGGCATCCCAGCCGTATACTCGTGATGATTTCCCAGTTGCACGAAAGCAAAAAATATTACTCGCTTCTTCGTCAAGCACGGGTAAAATAAAATGTAGTTTTGGCCATTTGTTCCTGATGCTTTCTCTTCACTGTTCTGAATTGTCGTTTGTTCTCAGGCACCGTGTATGCTAATATGGGACTTGATTACCACTTTGTTGGATGAGGTACTTCCTTGTTGAGTATGTGCTGGGAAAATTAGGCAGTGGCTGAGTGAATTCTCATGTTGTATCTTTTAAATGTTGTACTAATTCATTGCCAACTTGTCATCATTCGAATGACATTCTTGTAAACCAGACATGGGAAAAAAAAGCATTTGTTCAGGCCATTCATGCCCATTATATGATCCTTGTGTTTCTAAGTTTCTTTTTGTCATCAACTCACCATCTGATATAGTATTGAATCCAACACAATCCCCCCATTATATTATTATTATTATTATTATTATTATTATTATTATCATTGATAATTGGAAGCCAGTAATGACAAAATTCACGTCAAAGATGCTGCAAAGATCCGCAAAACAACACATTCCTCCCATATTCCATGTTCTTTTCATGTATCAAATATGTTGAACAAGGGTTTTGCATGAACAATCCAATACAACCCCTTGTAACATTACTCAAAATAGCAAAATCAAATTGACCAAAAACAAAAATATCCAAAACTACAAAATCTTGCAGAAACTTTGAAGACGTTCATAGCATATGCCAGAATTGCACTAGTAATTACCCTCATTAGGAGTTTATGACTTTCCAATCAAGCAGTTTACCCACCTGTAAGCCTTTTGGCAACACGATCTTTTATTGAAATCCAACTCAAGGACATAAATGTTCTGATAATTCGCATAAGAATGATAGTAATTGTAACTGGTAAGCCTTATATAATCACAACTATAAGAAATCCTTTACTGGAAAAAACTGACCACAAACTAGCTAATATGGATGACATTAGATTAGATTCTTTGCGATAACAAGGCATTAAACAAAGTTACCAATGCATAAAACAAAGATTAAAGCCAAGCTCTCTTGGGATTTACCAAGCCACAGACATTCACCATTGAAAATAATGTGGTGGCCACCAACACCAACCAAAACCACTTCGAGTTCCGGACAATGTTCTACACCAGATTTACCTTACTTTAACCCTACTTACATACAAAACATAAACACAAGATCCTGGTTCTAGCTAGTAACTACAACTTCCCTTCTTGGCCGATCTGACAACCCAAAATCCAAGGAGCCTATGGTACCCAGAAAAGGTAGACACGATTATATTCCCCAGACAAGCTTATGAGTTCTCGGAAACTGCCTGGTCAATCTTCTCGATATGCTCACGAAGCACTTTCCACTACAAGAACCAAAAGACCAAGCAAAAGGTATATATGTTAATCAAACATTCAAACAATGAAGTGGTCAACTGGTACAACGAAATTCTCGAGGAATAGAAGATATACACACCTGATCCATGGTGAGCGAGATACCTACAATGAACATAAGAAACAATAAATCAGACTATGCTGAAAACAGTCAACAACATAGGGATCTAAGTGTAAGCATTACAAAAGCTAATGCCCATTACAAGCTATGTGATAAGAAGCCACAGCTATTTCATACACCAAAAAGCTCATCAACACCTGCAAACTAATTAGCAAACCTTGACATGCTAATTAGTTTCATTGAACGCTGCTGTGTGACTCGGAATGGCATTAAAGTTATATCTCCAAAACTCAGTCAATCATGAAATATCAAGACAGTAGGAACTTGGAAGCCAACTCAGAATCCTACTTCAGCTAGTGAATGGAAAGAATTTAGTTCATCCCTACTTGGAAGAGTATGATTACAAGCAATTAATCTCCCTAGACCTTTACTCAAGCATCACATCGGCTATTAATTTTGTTGTTTGGGTGTCAACGCAACTGTAAGTAGGAGATGAGGAGGGATTGCTTCTCATTGAACAATAATTATCATTGTTTTTAAGTCTGGGGAGAGAAGGGGTCAAAAGATGAGTTCAGAAGGATTACTAAATCCTCAATAGAATAATTTACACCTAAAACCCTCCACTAGGAATGGGTGCAAGCTCAGTTCCAAATTACGCAGCTCTCTTTAGCAAAGTCTCAAATCGACCATTTACTTCCACCAGGGTTTGTGGTATACAAAACCACCGACTAACCCATCTTACTGCATTCCAATTTCTACATCAATTGATACTACGTTCTGGCAGCAAAATAATTAAAAATAGAATTACAAACTACAGGTTCAGCAGTGATAAGTTTAACCCAAATATTTAAGTACCATTGCTCTACAGAGAGGCAATTATACCCAACTCCACCAAAGCCAGGCTAGGAAACCCTAACATCCACTACCATTTGCTCAGGAATTCTATAATTGGCTACAAATGCTTCAACATTCAACAAACGAGAAACATCCTAGTATCGAACGGTATGTAAGGAACCCTAATGTACAGCAACAACCATAACAACTGTCGAGTGTAGACCTAAATCCCAACAAATCACACGAAAATCCATATGGAAATAAAACAAAAACGAGAGAGGAAAAGATTGTGAGTAGTAGTAACCTTTTCGACCAGGCATTTGTTTGCCATCCTTTTCGTAGAACTCGCGGATGTCGACAACAACCCTACCGTTCCAACTCCTGACCGAAACCCTGCGATTCTTCGAAATCTGGAACCGAAAACAACAAAATCAAACAATCAGCAAATCCAAACCCTAAACCCTAACCCTAACCCTAACGGAAAAGGAAGCAGAAAAACGCTGACCTCGCAGACGATGATGTTGTCGTCGCCGTCGTCGTCCTGCTTGGCGGACTTCTTGGGAGGAGCGCCGTCGGAGTCGCCGCCGTCGTCGGCGCGGGGGCCGTCGTCCTTCCTCTTTCCTTTGCCGGACATTTTTGGCGCCACCGAGAGAGAGTAAGTGGTGAGTGTCTTTGCAAATTTGGGGGAAATGTGTCGTATGGAGTAAGCTTTAATTTAGGGAAGAATGTTTGAGTGACAGTGCCTTCACTATTTATAAAGGGGTCCTGAAATTTTTGAATTGTTTTCATTTCGTTGCCGCCTTACCACTCAAGTTAAATATTATCTTCATTCCAAATTAATTATCACTTTGACTAAATTTTGACCGTTAATTACTCACGTATTATAATGGTTTACAATATGAAATTATCATCATTAGAAAGATATTTTCCTAACAATTATAATGGAAGTAATTTTACATTGTAAATCATTATAATTTGTCAATAATTAATGATCAAAATTAATAAAAATAACAATTAATTTGAACGGAGGGAATAGTTTTATCTTTTGTTTCCACAATCGTCGTCACTTTAATTAATTTTCATCATCCATAATATTTGTCATTGATTCGAATGCAATTTTTTTACTAAATATATTTTTATGAGTTTTTAGACATGAAGATAGAAAAATAGAGAGAAAAATATACATGTTACTCCCTCTGTCTCAAATAAATTGTTCATATTTGATTAATGATGTCAAAATTTTTAAATCAATCATAAATTTACCAATACTATTACAAAATTCGTCGATATTTTTAAATTTATTAAATTTATTAGAAAATTTTATCACCTGAAAATTGACATATTTCAATCATATGTAAAGGACATCGATACACCTTCCACGATATACAATATAATTTGCATATAACCAGATGATGCCAAAGCAACATTGTGAAAATCACACAAAAGCTACCCACCAATCAAGTTTACCCCGCAATTACAAGAATTGAATAGGTTGTTTATTATGTTGTTTATTCTGTTGTTTATTAACCAGAAACCGTCACATATTAGCATACCATACCACACTTAACCGCAAGTTAGCAACAACAATAATTTTCCCTTTCCAGTTCTCTCCCAACTTTTCACTTTTCTATATCCTCACCTACGACACTAACCATTCTTATAAAATAAGGTTATACCACATCATATCACACTATCCACATTTTTAACATACCACATCATTAACACACTTTACCCACCGCTAAAAAGAACAGGTTCTAACAAAAACTTGACAATCATCCCCCAAAAAGTACAAGCATGACATTAATATGATAAACCTTTAATAATCATCAGCAGCAAATAAGTCTAATTAATCAGTCATATTCATATATAACCAACCTATTGGTCAAAATTTCCCAGCAACAAGGGTGATTGCCATGCCAGGATACTGTGGGGAAGATCATAGCATACCCCCCCACCCAAAAGAAAGATACAATTTACCCTCTTCTCACTTTAACCCCTAAAAAAATTACCCATTTCCCCACAACTTCCACTAAATTTGTGACCTAAATCCACATACAACTTTCTTTACCATGGACATACAACACACAATAAAACCGAAAACAAACAGATTGACAGCATTTACTTGAGGAAGACTAGACTGCACGATCGAGTTTGCATGGTCATGTCATGTCATGTCAAGTCAGAGGAGCGTCGATTCTCAAACACTTCAACTTATCAATGGAAGCTTGCGTATCGCATTTGTACCTGTGGGTCCCATCGTCTCGCTTCAAAGAGAATTTGATCTTGATGTGCTTTTTCAATGGTGTCTGCTGCGGAACAGAAGACTGTGTTGCTGCTGAAGCCGATCTCTTCAGTTTCTTTCCTGTTGAGAAGTTATGTTGTTTTACGGCTTTTGGCGGTGGATGTGAAGTTTTCAGAGATACAGTTACTGGATGATCCGCTGTTGTCGATTTTTTCATAGAAGGGACCAAATTAGAAGTTTCACTATTGTCTGTGACTGTCGGGCTAATCCAGATGTCACTCTTCAATGTCTTTCGACCCTGAAAATGGAAGATATTTGAATTAGAAATCGGTAATTTTGCCTGCCTTTGTTCCACATTCCACAATATCAATCACTATGATATACGTGCAGTCAAAGTTCAAAAACTTTAGTATAGATTTCTCAATCCGTGCAATTATACACTTTGTAAAATTACTATCATTAAATTCATAATAAAAGAATACTTTAAATGTACTATAATGTTACAATTTTCGGCAAAATATTATGTTTAGAATTGATGGTTAGAGGCTGAAAAAGGCAATGTGACGAATATTGTGGAACGGACGGAGCATACAATTTAACACACATGATCCAGAACTCAACACAAAGAAACAAGAACAAGTAATTCAAAATTTTACGCTGAAAAGGAATGTTTCGTGCGAATAATATGCTGCAGAACCAATGTAACTAAGAAGTGGTTATCTTGCCTGATCAGTTTTATCAACCAACACTCTTCTACTCTTCGCCCTGCTGACCGCGTCTCTTAATTTATGGTGATTCATTACTCCTTTAGGCCATAAATCTCCAAGCTGGTAAAAAAAAAAAAAATAAACGTTAAAAGTCTAGAAACGCCTCACCCCGGTTCTCTTTTTCTAGCTCCGGAGAAAAAAGACGGAACAAAGCAGGGAAGAAATCTTGACGAGACAGAGGACGACTAATTTGCCACTGAATTACCTCGATAAACAACTTCTGGGCTTCTACACCAATGTCTCCAGAATTCCCCTGGAAGAAGAATCATCCAAAAGAAGTTTTCTCAGATTTACCACACAAAACGTTCGATAATAACTAGTCGTGCACTTACAGCTGTTGATATCAGCACCTGAACACATAACTCATATAGATCGAATAATTTATCCTCCATGGCAATATCCAATTTGTAGGTTTCTGCAAGGGCAGCCACGTCTTTGGCTTCAGGGATGTCGGCCCTTCCCATTTGTTGAGTAGAAATCTGTTTCAATGATGAGATATGACACCGATATTTTCACTATTAAGTCTCCCAAGTTTCATATGTCAATGGTCAAATAAAAGGGTACCAGGTGACTGATCATTGGAGAAGATTAAAAGAGGAGAAACATGTTTTTTACCAACTCGAGAATCTCGTTCTTGATTGCTTTGAATTTTTCAGCTTTCTCCTTCTTTGCAGATAACTTCAGCGTGACGTACTTCCTCAAATGTTTCTACAAAATTTTTTGATAAGTTATTATCACCTTTGAGACCAGACTGAACTAGAATTGGAGAAGACAATTAGTAAAGAGTGGTAAAGACATTGAAAGAAATGAAATCTACATGACTACATGAATAACATGAAAATATGCACCTAGAGAAAAGCACAAATTATATGGTTTGGAATATTTTGAAACTTGTTAAGAAAACAAATGTCAATCACATAGCTTCCCTCACTAGTTGAATACTTTTGATGTTTTGCCATGCACTAGCTTCCCAATAATACCCACAAGACAGTTAACCAACTCCTCCGATTTTCCCCCCTCGTTCGACCGCTGCACGCCAACATAAATTACTTTAGCATCACAAAGAAAGAGATACAGTATACGTAAGCAAAAATAGAGATGAAACTGTACAACACCACTAATCTTGCAACTTCACCAAGCTTTGCCCTAACTTCAAGAGGTAGTTCCCTATCAATCGTTAACCACGAAGTATGAGCATCTGAAGTTTCAACCTTGAAAGATTTTGCTGCCAAGAAAGCATAATAACATTAAGCGGTGTTGTTTTCACGGTTAACAATATCCAGCTAGGGGTACAATTGACCATATTTCACAGAAAAAAACAGAAGTAATGAAGCATACATTTTGCAACTGTCTCCTCCAACTCTTTGATGGCTCTTTCAACAATCGTACTAAATGGCTTAGTAGCAGGTTTAGCGCCATAAACAGAAGCGCTTTTCTGCAAAGCAATATCTTTGAGGTAACAATGAACCAAAACAACACAGGAGAGACAAGGCAATAGCAAATGAAACAACTCACAATGACATCTCTCATCATATGTTTAACACACTTGCCTTAATTTTATTCTCATCGGTCAATTTCCCACATCTGGGATCGGTTTGTGAAGGAACGCATTTTGAAGCGGCATTCCGATGGATAGCATCAGATGGATCTCCCAAAGTTTCCTTTCTCATTCTGCTCTTCCCGGAAGAGAGCTTCTCGGTTTTCTGCACGTCACTTTGCTTTACTTTTAATGGAAACATAGAAGCAGTCCCGGTTGTGTTGGATTTACTGCTAAGTATGGAAGATTTATTCTCAGGTATCATCAGAGAAGCACGTGCTTCTGATAGCGGTGGTGAATTAAACTGGTGATCCAACAGTGTTGAGGCCTTGGCACTTTCCTTTGTTGAGCTTGTGTTTTCCAACTTAACATGTTTACTAGAAGGATCATCATTCTTAATACCTTCCGCTTCTGTCATTTCTACAGTGCGTTTTCTCAGCTGTTGGTGACCGGATGATGTGTTTCTGTCAATGAACGTTCCAAATAATTAGCAAAATGGGAATGTTTGTATGCAATCTAGTATATATTAAAGAATAGAGAAGGGTTTAAGAAGCTCGATGAGCAGAGAGACTCCTTTCGCTCCCAGAATATTACAAGTCAAGGTCACATAAAGTCACCAAGGAATCATTTAAAACATCAAGCACAAAATAAGCATATAAGCATTGGCAATCACTTTTAATTTACGGTAAAGAGAACAAAGAACATACTGGTGGCCGAGTGCCTCATTCCTGACAAAGGGATCACTACATTTGCCAACTTCAGGGTTGTCATCCTGCACAACAGAGAGACATCAGTAGTCACATATATAAACCAAACTTGCGACTGTTCATTAAAGAATCAACAGGAACGCCCGAATATGATTCTTAAAGTGAAACCCAGCCACTAGGTCAATCTTAATCAATTCAATAATGTGTCTCCAGCAGAAACCCAGCCACTAGGTCAATTTTAATCAATTCAATAATGTCTCTCCCCCGAATATGATTCTTAAAGTGAAACATTCTATGTTTTTTCAACCAAGTATAACCCATTTGACAGCATGAATTGAAGTCTAAAGCCAAGAATCATTGAAGGGGTTCTCAAAGTAAAGTCTAAAGCCAAGAATTAGTTGTAGACTCCCTTATTTTTCTCAGTTGCATAATACGACATAGTGGTTATTTTAATTAGATGCTCAAAATGACATTTGTGTGGGTTTAGTTATTTGCGGTTTGAACATGTGAGGGTGATGCTTTTAAGACATTGTTTATCTATTCAACTATGAGAATCATAGGTGATCTTGTTTACCTAGCGGTAAGACAATCTACTACCCATTTAGTTCAACTAAGAGGTATCAGGATTACAACTCTTGTTAAATGATTAAATTTTCAGGGTGTCAGACCACCTTGTTATGGTTATTTGTGAATTATGACATTTCTTTGTCTATTTAGTATGCATAACTTGAATGTTGAAGTACAGATTCGTGATAAATGTCTATCTATTTGTACTGCTATGTTTCAAAATGCATATATGAACATGTTGAGATCATAGATTTTCCTGTTTGGGATTTTTTGGGGTTATTTTCTGTGACCAATTTATGAATGTTATCTTTGTTAGTCCTTCCAGTCAAAGTACTATACTGCTCCTCGTACAACTTAGGTCCTTCTCTCTCCCTATGCGATGGACCAAATCAGCATCACCCCTGAAATTTTCTTCCGTCAATGTCCTGGTTGAACTGCATTGCAAGGCGGAGGAGAGCATGTCACGAATCCGGAAACAATACTTTTTTTTACCTAAACAATCATGGATTATGATCTTAAACTATGCTATCATAAACCAATTTATAGATATGAACTGATTCAAAATATCACCTTGTTTTAATATATCTCGCATGTTTGGTTTTCTCATGGTATAAGAGATTTAGTTTTATTAGGTCTTTTATCGAAGAAGTGAACATGCCACAGGATTACCACAACATCTTTTGCGTTATATCAGAATCTAGAGTTCCCCCCCCCCCCCCCCTTTTTTTCTTTTTTTACCTAAACAAGTTGCCAGATTTATGAGCATTATTTTGTAAGCTGACAAGACTGCAACATAATAGGTCTAATACCTAATTTAGGATTGGGATCCCTTACTATAGATCCAATATACAGCTTACTCAAAAGGCAAACCTCAACTCTCACTGTGACAAAGCTTAAGTCTCGATCATCAATCAATTTCTTCCATAACTGCCAACAGAATTTACTTCTGGAATGCAATGATCGAATCCTTCTTCATATCTCTTATCCAAATGAGTGATCTCTTAGCTGAACTAGATTGACTCTCAACAAAGATAAAGAGAAACAATAGAAAGAAAAACATTTTCATTGAAAAGGGATATTGGAGGATTATAGCTACATCAAAGCCCTGAAACAATGTCTCCAATCTCTTGTAGGATTCCACCCCTTGTTCTCTACTTCCAATTCGATGTTAGACCAGCAGCTATCCTTAAGCAATATCTATTTTCCCCGGAAAACAATCTCGAAACCAAACAATTTAGACCTATTTGTTGACTATGTTAATCATCTACTGAGGCGCTTCCTTTGTTCACTACTGTCTATATGAATTTTATCTTGGGTCAATTGAAACCAGCCTCTTTGAATTGCAAACATTAGGGGTAAGACTGCTGCATCTGATCCTCCATACCTCACCTTGCGCGATTTCAAGGCATTGGTTTTGGCTTTGGTTAGTCTATATGAATTTTCCAACCACAACCATGAAGCATGTTCAACTTTACGGAAGATTATATTGCATTCAGTATTCTACAAGCATGAATTGGCCCGATCTCTTGCATTTGTTCTTATCGTTACCCTACCGTCGAAGGATACTTCAGCAAAAACCCACCCACTAGGTAAATTCAATAATGTACTTTCCCGAATATAATTCTTGAAACGAAACATTCCATGTTTTTTCAGCCAAGTGTAACCATCTGACAGTATCAAATGCAGTTTAAAATACGTATTTAACCATCATATCCATCCATAGTCACCAGATACGCTTTATGGGTTGTTTGTCCCGTGACGCATATTGCTAACTTTTGCCCAAATCTACTGTAGTTTTGCCTTCGGAACTTGTTCCCGAAATGGGGATCCTAGGGGTATATAGGCGATTCTGGTAACTATTTTCATCTCACTATACCCATGCTTCCCATTATAAGGATTTGATACATGCTCTTTCATCCATTCTCCTGCATTCTAGTACCTCCAAACTTGTAAGGCAACCGAGGGCTCCTACCTAATTAACGTGTTTTTAATTTTACAAACGGAAAACACTTTGAACTGCAAGGAACACTACTTCAACTCCATCTAGACTGAAGTAGTTTACATGGTTTTGAATTTCAAAAATCTAGCTTTAACTATGAATTTCTAATAAGCTTATGCATAGATCTTTAACATGTGCATCATCCGATACGTGCCATGACTTCTTGCTTTTTGCTTTACAAAAGGACTCTCTCAACTCCTAATACATAAAATTTAGATGGTCTTGCATTTACAGAAATAAATTTTGTATTTTAATTGTTGGTATATCCGTATCATTCATTCATTATAAACAATTGGCTATAAGAAGACAACAGTGTTTATCAGTATCATCTCTTTTCACCAGTACCTATTGAGAATTTGGCACTAATGAGATGCCAAAGAAGACACACCCTTATGTGTGAGCTAACTTCACCGCAAACAACATAGCCATCACGAGCCCTAGTGATCCACGCTTCATAGGATGGGTTGACAAATAAAGAATCTAACACGACATAGCGGTAAATTAGGTATTATCTATTATGCTAGCTGCAGTCTTGTTGGCTTACCAAATAATGCTCATAAATTTGGCAACTTGTTTAGGTTAAAAAAAAATAGAAAAAAAAAAAAGAAGAAGAAAGGTGGGGGGGGGGGGGAGAACTCTAGATTCCGATCATAGTTACTAGGAACACGAGTCACTATTCTTTAGACAAGTTCAGGTTACTTTTGGCTTCAGATCCCTCGTTCCCCAAATGGGGATCCTGAGGGTATAGGGCAATCTGGGTAACTATGATTCTGATATAAAGCAAAAGATGTTTGTCGTATTCCTGTGGCATGTTCATTTGTCCGATAAAAGACCTAACAAACTAAATCTCTTACACCATATGAGATATATTAAAACAAGGTGATATTTTGAATCAACTCATATCTATAAATTGGTTTATGATAGCATAGTTTAAAATCATAATCCATGATTGTTTAGGTAAAAAAAAAGTATTGTTTCCGGCTTTGTGACATGCTCTCCTCCGCCTTGCAATGCAGTTCAACCACGACACCAATGGAAGAAAACTTCAGGGGCGATGCCGATTAGGTCCATCACATAGGAAGAGAGAAGAACCTAAGTTGTACGCGGAGCAGTATAGTACTTTAACTGGAAAGACTAACAAAAGATGGCATTCATAAATTTTTCACAGAAAATAACTCCAAAAAATACCCAAACAGGAAAAGCTATGATCTCCACATGTTCATATAAGCATTTTGGAACACATAGCATTACAAATAGACCGACTTTTATCACGAATCTATACTTTAGCATTCAGTTACCCACACTAAATAAACAAAGGAATGTCACAATTCACAAATGACCATAACAAGGAGGTTTGACACCCGTGAAACATTAATCACTTAACAATAGTTGTAAGCCTAATAATGCCTCTCGGTTGAATTAAATAGATACCAGATTATCTTAACGCTAGGTACGTAAGATGACTAGTGAGATCATGCACCGTTCTCACAGTTAACTGATAAGCAATGTCTTGGAGCATCCCCTTGACACATTCAACCTCCAACTCCAAGCAACTAAACCACAACTAAACCCACACAAATGTCATTTTGAGCATCCAATTTAAATAATCACAAAGCCATATTATTCAAATGTGGTAATAATTTGTTTAACTTTTTATCATTGGCCGACACATTGTTTTGTAATGTCCTTATCATCGAAGTATGTAGCGAAGCTAGTTACGACAAATATTGATAATATTATAATTGAATAGATGGGCATACTATTTAATTAACTAACCAATTCGAGTCAATACTATATAGTGAAAGCAATCTATCCCTCATTGCTAGTAATTTAGTATCAACTTTCTCCACTTCCCTCATTTTAACACCCAAATGTAGCACCAGACATTCTTATCAAACATGGACAAAGTTCAAAATACATTTCTACAACTTCAACCAACATCAATCCATTTGAGAAATCAACAATCTCTCAATACCTCCCTCCATCCCATATTATTTGTCGCCTTGCAAATTATGTCAGTCAAACTTTAAAAACTTTGACCGTCAACTTCTCAAAATATACAATGATTCATTATGTAAAATTACTACCATTAGATTTGTAACGAAACGGAAAAATAGGATTCAGAAAGTATAACAGTGCAATTGATAATAAAATATTACATAAGAAATCATCGATCAAGAGAAAAGTCAACTAAGTGATAAATAATACGAAACCGAGTGCGTATTTCACAGACTCTAACATCGTGAATGCAAAGGCAAAAATTCCCATCAATCATTCACAGTACAACATGAACTTCAATTTGCATGAAACCTCCCTCAACTTCAAACACAAATTCACAACGAAATCAGGGTTCGATTCTCTCCCTAGACTGTATGTGCGTAAAAATGTATTCATCAAATTAACCCCATCCGAAAATTAAAAAGCAAATTGCACCGAACAATTCTCAAAATCAAGCACTCACCGTCGTCTTCTTCGGAGGAGCTTCAACCGCAGTCGCAGTAGTAGTTGCAGCAGAGCATTGATCAAAAGTCTTTCCATCTCTGACCAATTTCTTCCAAGAAACAATGGTGGTCTCGTCAGGATTAAGTTCGACGTAGAATCTCTGCCTCTCGAACTGCTTCTGGGTCGAAATTTTCGACGATGAACACACCAACCCATCAGTCTTCTCTTCAGTAGCCATTGCTGGAGAACACAAGAGAAAGAGAATTTTATGATTTATGTTAACTGACGATGATATTTAGAGCAGAAAACAGAAAAAATGAAAGCAATCCAGACAGAAAATTTGCCAGAAATAAAGGGAGAAATCGAGCATTCACCTACCCAGTCCCAGAGGATGAGCAAAATGGGGAAGTTTCGTTAATGGGTTGATTTTCTGGCTATGGAGGCCAGCAAAATCCCAGCAGATTTGAGAGAAAATGTCGAAACATGTTATGGAGGATTTATTTGCTAAAAAGTAAGAATAGAGTGAAGGAGAAAGAGAAAGTAATGAATCTGGGTGGGTTTTTGATTGATGAAGGGGTTTTGCAGAAGAACACCTCACCACCTGTTGACAAGAGTATGGACGTGTGTCTGTTGATTTGCATTTTCCTTACTTTTATATTTTTTGGGCGCCTCCAAAAACAAAACAATCTTTTTGGTGCAACCTTTCCCCCAAAAAAAACATGCTACTCCCACCATTCTATATTATGCTCTAGTCATTTAAAATTGTGTAATTAAACTTTAAAAATTTTAATCATGAGTTTCTTAATACATATAATGATTTGTTATATAAAATTACTGTCATTAAATTTGTTACGAAAAGTATTTTCCTAAAAATATAATATTACAATTGTTGATAAAATATTACGTAAAGAATTATTAATCAAAGACTGATGTTAAAGCCGAGACAATCAATAAAATGACAATTAATATGGAATGGATATAAATAATTTTTAAAATTAATATTTTTTTAATGTTTTTTTGTTGTACCTCTTCGTCTCTAATTAACTCTATTTATGTGTGAAAACTAAAAATGGTATGAGTCTTGGAACAAGATATCAAAAGTCTTGCCTTATTAATAAAAACATGTTATTATATATTAAGGCCCTGTTCGGCAAAATTAGCGTTTTAGGTAGCGGATAGAGGTTTATGTAGCGGATAGCGGTTTAAGCAGCGGATAGCGGTTTAAGTAGCAGATAGCGGATGACTGTTCAAATAAAAATTGTGTTCGGTAAATTTAGCGGATTAATTAACAGATTTATGTGAATTGACATAAAAGGATATGAATAATTTTTAAAGATAAAATTTTCAAAGGGTATTTTTTGACCGAAAAATATGAAACGCTATACCCCAAACGCTAAACATTAACTTTATTAGCGTTTCACAAAACGCTCCTCAAAACGCTAAACGCTCCTCAAAACGCTAGTTTACCGAACACTAATATTTACGCGATTAGAGTTTTGACTTGGTCAAAACGCTAAACGCTACCCCAAACGCTACTGCCGAACACAGCCTAAATTGGAATAAAATGATATGATTGAATTCTATAACTATAATATCACATATATATTATATAAAGTTATATTTAGCTTGGTATGACTTCACTATGTTAGGTAAGAGTAATCCTACCAAACTAAAGAACAGTGTCCTTAATGTGATCTATTAAAGTTGTTAAATGTAATTAGTGCCGTAAAAATCAACCAACCAAAAAAAAAAAAGAGACATTAGATAAATTCAAAATTTAATTCACACAGAGCATGCCCTTGAGCTGACAATACATCTTTACGTACAAGAGGAACAACTGGCCCAGAATCAAGCAAGCTTTGTGTAAGGACTAAAATACAAATGAACCAGACAAATGATTCTTTTTCTTTTTGAAGTAAAACCCACATAAATAATTGACACAATGGATCCTGTTCATCACTTTTGGTGCATTTGAGCAGGCCTAGCCCAAATGGATCATCTTCATACAAGAGCACAATCATTCTCTGTTCATCTTTGGTTTAGGCAAAACATTCAGGTTTTAGGCAAGGGATCAAAAAAGGGTCATTTTACAAACATCAATCGCCGGAGTAGTAACTACAACCGACAGGAAAACATGGCGTGGACCGATGGCTAGCGGCAAAATTGGCATTTGATCATGTTACATTACATATAACTTCGTTGTGTGATATTATAAACATAGTGAAGTCATACATATGTACAGTGGGATCAGCTTTGGGTGTTGACGAATAGTTTAACGAGAGCTAAGAATCTGTGTGCAAATCTTCTTTGCCCCAGGTAGAAGTAGGAAGGTTTGAATGAACTCCAGCGGAGACTCTTGAAAGAATGAGGCGTGCCATGTTCTCTGCTGAAACTGAACAGGTTTCCATAGCACTTGCTGCACTCTCGAAACTGTTTATGTAATACATATGCCAGTCGTCCAATATGAAGGGTGAGAATATCTCTGGAGGCTCGTAGTGAGGATATGCTGCCCAATCGATTTGAATTGTCTCTTTTCGGATGCTGCATAGGGTAAAAACTAATTACTGAAAGGCAATAGCTGATGGGGAATGAAGGGTAAGTAGGCCCCGCCGACTAATAGTTTTACGTACGGAAGATCATCGGTACCAAACTACTTATGACAAGAATGATCCATCAACCCCACAAATTTGGTGGAAACATAGTTCATGGTAACTCGTCTCTATACCCTATAGCTGTAGCCTCTAGCTTATATTAAAGATCATATAGTTCATGCTTTATGAGTTTATGCCCATCTATAGACACTAAAGAAGACTTATAAGTGATGACAGACCCCAAAACAAAGAGAAGAAACGGAATTTCACCCAACCGAGAAGCCAGTTGAAGATCAAGTTAAAAGAATATGGGCCTGTTTAACTAACAATCTTCTTAAACAAGATGAGAGAACAGAGATTGAAGAGAGTTAATGCTAAATGCATATGCAGTAGAATGGCAACTGAAGATTCTTGAAGCCAAATCAGTCTACTCAAAAAGATACTCGGTTTAGTCTGGGTGCGTCAGTACTAGGTAGCATATAACATATGGTCTCAGTGCTTACAAACTTTAGAAATGCTATACAGTGTTACTGATGAACTGGAGATGGGCAACTTATCAATCAACTGAAGCTATGGCTGGAATATTGCTAAGTGGCATGTTTCGTCAGGAGTTTATTAATAGAGAAAGAGGGGGTGGGTGGGTTAAGACTTTATCTTTCCAATCAGTGAATGGGACCTAAACCTTATGTGATAATACTCTTCCCTCCATTTAAGATATTCAAGCATAAATGCCAAAAACATTACCTGAATATTTGATCAAGCAAACTGTCGTCCAAAGGCTTCCGGGAGAACATCTTATAGGTCATGTCATTCGTGCTATGTTTCTTTAGAACTGATATGCACGAGAAAGGAATGTTGGAGTCCTCCACGGTTCCCACCAAATCTGGCACTTCCCTTACTGTTTTCACGCCGAAATAGGCCTTCAAGTAGAAATATGAAGCAAACTTGAAAATAAGTTACTTGCATATTTGGAAGACCAAAGAAGAAAAACCGGTGGATTCAAGAAAACAGAAGGTATAGAGGACAATATAAAACGATGACGAAAGAGGGAAGCTACTCACTGGATTCAACAGGCCCCTAATAAAAGTAGTGTGTGTATGCTGTAGCTTCCTCTCTGGAATTGAAATAGATGGGTAAAATTCAATGTCCATCTCATCCAGTGGAGTAGCAAACACAGTCACTTGACATTTGTAACTATTTCTTTTGGTTGAGTTAAGCCGGTAGTAAGTCCCGTGATGAGAGACTGAAAGTATCTCTTCATTCAGGTGCAATTCAACATTTGAACGCAGGATGAGTCCAGCAGCCATTTGCCAATTGCCACCTTCAACAGACCATAACCCACCACCAGAGCCTGCCAAGGAAACCGCTCCAGCCAATGCACTCATGCTGGTACTTTGACCGTAATTAATTCGAGTGATAACCTGCCAAACATGGCTAGAAACAGTTTAGGTATTTAAAATGTCCAAATCTGAACAGATTCCACATTATCTTCAGACAGGCATACGAAAGCAGGTGAATGGCATGACTGAAGAGCAACTTACTATCTTGCTTTATGTTTAAACTTTGAACCTTTCACAATAGATGGAAGAGACATATATTAAGATCATATTTGCTCTTTGTCAAACTTTAGATGTCTCATCTCTAATTTACAGGGTCCCAAAATAACCATCCACCTTCTTTAAGAAAATTCATTTTGAAACTTCTCCTTCTTGCACTCTTCCAGGCCATAACATCACCATTAGGAAATAGATGGGATATGTAATGTATTTAATCTCAAAGTAACACCCTAAGACGCCACTATACAACGTCGAGAGTGACATATTGCAAATGGGTCAACCAATGACGTTTAAGGAGGAGGGGGGTCTAAGTGTTTTTTCTCCCACGGGTAATGGGAACAAACAATACAAATCAACAAAATAAGATGTGAAGAAGCCTTACAGTTATGAGCTCCTGTATAAGTAACGAAGACAATCCTGCATCCACCAATTCGTCTTTCAAACTTCTGCGTGTGAGGTGATCTAAACCTGACCATTTAAGCATATCCTCAACTCTGCCAAAGATGGGCCTTGTACCAAAACCCTCATAGTACATCAAGAAGTTACTTAATGTAGCCTGAACCAAAAACAACTTCCCCAATTAGTCACATACCCATCATCCATACATAAACAAGCGCGCCCTTATTCATTACAACAATACTTCGAACGTATAGTGACTACATCATTCAATTAGGAAGTTTTCATTTAAGTAGTTCATATGAACTTAATTCCGAATAATTTAGAAGTTGGACAGCAATATAAAAAAATTCATAAACCCACCACTGGATACTATGTAACTTTGTCATGAAGAGGGCTGCCTATTTAGTATGTACAACAATCATTCTAATGAGCAAATGTGGCCATCTTTCCGAATACCAAAGGAAACTGCATAAGCAAATCAAATTAGCCCAATCTCATGGGTAACATTCTGAAGATCCTCGTCAGCAATTAGGATATAGGAACGATATTACTCCGTCGGTTTCATATTAATTGTCATCTTTAAAAATTGTGCAGTCAAACGTTAAGACTTTGACCATAGATTTCTCAAGATATATAATGACTTGTTGCATAAGATTACTATCATTAGATTTGTAACCAAGAACACTCTTCAAATATATGATATGGAACAGAGGGAGTAAACATAAGAGGAACCCAAAGCTAAGCAAGACAATTCCTTATCAGAAAGTAATCGAGCATGTATACAGAAACACAGCAAAAAACAGTGACATGATCGAAACAATTTTACAACAATTCGGACTCGATACTCAATTCAAGACAAATCATAACAAAATCAGTCCACAATCACCAAATTGTAATCCAATTTCAACGTTAGAGTTCAATATCCTCGGAAGTTTTATTGATTCTCCAACAAAACTGAACAATCCAACGCCAAAATTCCATACCTCAACAAAGCTCTGCATTCGCAGCAACGAAAGTCCGTATCGCCAGAACAACTTCACTGCATTGACAAGCGAAACAACCTTCTTCACCAAATCAAACTTCCTCATCGGAAAATCCCAATCCAAACTCACAGTTTTGAATACGAACTTCTCCCCGTTCCAAATACCTATGGAATTATCATCATCACCATTGCTAAACCTCCTCCTAAGCTTAAGCAAGCTCGTGAAATTGGAGAGATGATAATTCATCGGATGGATGATCGAAGCACCAGCCTCGAAGGTCTCGTTGGCTATGGTGACGGTGGCCATGCGACCGCCGACGGTGGGGTTCTTCTCGAAGATTCTGATGGTTCCGACTGGCGACGGCTCCGGCGAGTATTCCCGGAGGAAATGCGCCAACGATGAGCCGGAGATTCCGCTTCCGATGATGCAGACGGTGGCCGGAGCTGAGGAGGAGGAGAGAGATTGGATAGAGAGAGAAAGTAAGAGGAGAGAGAGTAGACATGGTGGCAGCAATGGTGGTCGTGCCATCGTCGAGTGATTTCGAGATTGTTTCTGTGTTTAATGTTCATGGATTAGTTTTTTAAGCTTATTTGTGTCCAAAAAGTTAATTTTTTAAAATAGCTCTTGGTATTATTTGTCAAGCAATGGTTAGTTATTAGTTATTTATATTAGTTGTTAGTTATTAATTAATAATTATATTGTATATTTAATTAGTTGCTTTAAGAAATTGTTCGATAAATTGAACCATTTTCATAACGGTCAATGCCCTGTATAGGGCCTGCATCTTTCACGCAACACATCCCCGCATCCTGGTAAATAGAAATGTTCTCCCAAGACTTGAACCTAGGAGGAAGGGGATGGAAGGGTGACGAACGTGCCACTAAGACAAGCCCTAATCGACATTTCAATGAATATATAGTGTCTTATAATATAGGTACAAAAATAACATGCAAATCTGCTCAGTTAAATTTGCACTTACATCAACCATTTAGAGCACTAACTAATATCGAAATGGTTATCAATAGATTACCAATAGGATTTCTCTCGCTGACTATTAAATTTTTATTCTCATTTAAGATTAAATTGTCAAAATAATTGTCGTACTACTGACTTATAGGTAAGGTAAAACATGATCCTTGCTCCATGAGTAGACATTGTCCCCTTTTGCATTTGTGTAAAAGCAACCCAATAACTAATTCAAATTCTACATGATAGTGGAAAAAGTAAACAATAACACCAAACCTAATTGAATATATCTTTGGTAACAATTGATTCTGTGTTATTATTGTATTGAATTCCTCTGCCCCTGTTCATCCTCTCATTTTCTGACTGTTGCACTTTTTTTTTGTGGATATGCACTTATTAATATCATCATCCATCCCTATTGGCATTTTGTGTAAAATAAGACGGTTTCTACACTGTTTTGTTTATTCGTATAGATATCACAACCTCTATTTTCATGCATCTCCATAATTGACCTTAGTTTTTCTCATACACAATTTGAAAACTCATTGTCCGAGCAATTTGTTCCCCTTAGCGCTTATATGTAAGGCAAAGTGCAATTTGAGATGGTCTAATTAACCCGAATTCACTTCAAGATGTAACTACCTTTAGCTTTTGAAGCCACTCTCACACTGCAAATTATTAGGTGCTCCCGGAGCACATGCTCCAGATTTTACAATTGTTCACTTTAATTATTATGATTGTTCACTCTGATTCACATGATTGTTCACTCACAAGTATCTGAAGCACATGTTCCAGGTGCATGTAATATATATTGCACACACACACTTGATCCTTCATTGCACCACATGAGAATGAGGTCACTCTCACACTTGATTCTTCATTGCACCCGAACTCCCTTCAAGACATAACTACTTCCATAAAGTTGTCATCAGTCAGTCAGTGCTTTCTCCCTATGTTACCGAGCATTTTCATTGACTTTCCCACCCTTATTTTCTCCTTTGATTGGTCGTTTAAAATATTTTCTTGCCTCCCAATAATCACTAATTATCTACATCCCCAAATCATTTACAAGAAAAATATAATTCTTAATTGTTTTCTTTCCAATGTCTCTTAGACTTTTGGGAAATAGTTCTTAAACTTCTATTTGGATATTAAGGTCCTGTTCTTTTCTGCGGTTGGCAAATTGCGGTGACAGCCTAACACGATTTGCCACAATCCACCACATTTTACCGCAAATCATTACTTTTCCCTCTCCTCACTTTTCTCCTCTACTTTTTACATTCTCTCTCATCACCTACCCCACATACCAATAACCTACTACAATTTCACCACACCTCACCACAATTCCACCACACCTTACCGCACCATTCCGCAAAATACCGCATAAAAGAACAGGGCCTAAATAAGCAAACACAAAACCAAAATACATCCTATCTATATTTACCTAAATCCAAAATACATATGATCAGTATTCACCCAAACCCGATATGACCAACCCGTAGGGATGGCAACGGGTCGGGCCCACATAGGGGGTCAAGACTCAAGAGGGTTGTGCCCTAAAAAATAAGAGTTGTCAAATGGTCGGGTCATTAACAAGCCGACCCATTTCACAACGTTAAAGGGTAGGTGAGTCGACCAGACCGGGTCGACCTATGATAACTCAAAATAAATAGTTTTTCCATTATTTTAAATGCCAACCTTAGTTAAATATATTATTAATCTTCCACATTAAATAATAATTAGCATAGTTACTTTTTTTTTTATACAAATACACTTCATTTTTACTTTAGGGTCAAATGGGTGGCCCATGGGCCGACACTTATTTTTAGTAAAAAGCCCTGATCCAACCCATCACTATAAAAGATTGACATTGACCCAACCCGACCTTCCATGGCTAATAGGTCGACCCAGACCCAGCTCGTTACCCACCACTACCAATCCGTAACCCGCGCCCCCACCTAGGGCTGTCAAAAATTCGGGTGTGGGTCAATCTGGGTTCGGACGAAAACTTGATATTCAATACCCAGTTTTTTGGAACATTTTCCAGGTCGGACAATTCAGACAAGCATAAATTCGGGTCTAAACCGGGTTCAAACAATAGAAAATTGGAAAATATTATGTGCGAATTTTCGGTCAAATCAGTCAATATAAAAATTCGGATAAAAATTCTATGACCATATTCCCTTTTTTTTTGAATTGGACTGAACCGGATTTTGGGTCAGACATTTTTTTGACAGCCGTACCCCCACCCAGATTGGCAGGTCTGCTAGTTTTAAAATGGATCCCCATACAACTATGGGCCTGGGAATAAAAAGGGCAAATTTCGAATACTTATTAAGATTGGGCTTCTGATTCACTCAACCAATTCACACTCGCGCGCCCACTCCCTCTCTCTCTCGTCGCCGACCACACCAAAACCTCTCCTCTTCTCCGGCGCCACCGTCACCGCCACCGCCACCGCCACCGCCGAGAAACGTCCCACAGATATTGTCAGAGTGAGAGAGTGTTGTTTTCGTCTTAACCCTCAAACCAACCCTCCTTTGTTATGGCTACAAAATCAGGGAAGACGTCGTATTCGCCGGCGACGCAAAAGAGGAAACATGAAAAACCTGATTTCAAAGATCCCAATGGGACTCGTTCCGATGGCCGTGGCTTTCACCAGTGCAGACCTGCCTGTATGTCCTTTTTTCTTTCTTTTTCTTTTTTCCTTTCCCCGTTTAGATGAATTCAAACGAGGAATAGTTTTCGATGGTCATTTTTGTGGTTTTGATGCAGTAATCATCTCAATTGTGAAGAGTTATTTGGCAACTGAGTTCTCTTTTTGTGTTGATCAAAATTGTATGCTGTTGTATTTTCATCTCTGCATTCTGTAAATGTGCTGTTTTATTTTCAACAAAAACTCTTCCCCTGCCATAAACCCTAACAAAAACTCGTGGTTGGTTAAAACAGTCATGAAGGTGGAGAATGTTGGCGGACTAAAATATCTTGGTGTCTTTGGTGAAGTGTTGAAGCATTTTAGGCACTAGAACCTGGGTGTGTTAGAAGACAAAATCGCCTACTCATTATCAAAATTACAAGAAAATCTAGGGGCAAAATAAACGTGCAGCTCTAGTGATGTAGGATGAAAACCATTCTAAGAATTATTAGTAGGATAAATGTAAATTACTTGTTAGAGTTATTGCTGCTAATTGTTTTCAGATTTCTCAGTTGTTTAGGCCTGGTTGGCTTTAAAATTGCTTCACCTATAGATTGACACCTAGGGGAACACAAGAAATGAGCAGGTAATATGTGGGCCTTTAAAATTGTAGACTTTGTATGTGGTATGGTCTACGCTACTCAGACTCGGGTACGCGTGTCCATATCGGACACCGATACGGGCGTTGGGCTCAGCTATTTTAACGAACTTCATACATTTTAAATGTAATTTGAAGTGCCGAGTCTCGTACTCTTGTCCGGGTACCGAGGGTCCAACACGGGTATGGTCTACGCTACTCGGACTCGGACTCGGGTATGTGTGTCCATATCGGACACCAATATGGGCGTCAGACTCGGCTATGTGTGTCCATATCGAACACTGTTACGGGCGTCAGACTCGGCTATTTTAAAGAACTTTATACATTTTCACTGTAATTTGAAGTGCCGAGTGTCGTACCCTTGTCCGGGTACCAAGGGTCCAACACGGGTACGGCAGGGAAAATGAAGGGTCAGAGTAACATAGAGTATGGTGGTAGGTTGAGTGTGGCACATTGATGATTGAATATGCCTCATGTTCCCTAAGAATGGATTAAAATCTGAATGTCCTTCACCATGTTACTCGCTTGACTGTTTTCAAAGTGGGAGTCCTCCATATGTGAGTGTCTCTCTTTGTTCTATGACAAATTGCCTTATTCTTCTTCGCCAAACTCTTTTTGCAGTACTTTTAGGAAGATCTTGGTTTTGAGATGGACTTGCAGTAGGTTTTCCAATTGTCATATAAGGTTAGATGACCTTTTTTAGTTGCATGACAATCTCTGTGGGTGGAAGTTCGAGCTAAAATATGTAGTCATATGCTATTGCTGCTTACTTGTAGTTCATCTCTTTGAATAGCGAGTAGTTATTTTATAGGACAAACAAAAGTGCTAGTGAAAATTGTGAAATAGAAGTTAGTCTTGGCCAATCAGTCGAGTAACAGCCTGTTAGTCTGTGCTAATTTAAGTCTAAATTAAATTAGGTATTACTAAACTAGAAGTCTGGAAATAATATCATCTATGATAAATTCTAGATTGTAATCTTTTGCTCAAGATCAATTTGCTTTTTTAGAGCTCAAGTTCTGTTTAGCTCACTTGATTTTTAAGATCAAGATCTTGCTCAATTGATCCAATGCATCTCACCAGGCTCCCTCATACTGTGAGTTATTAACAAATGTAAGACTCATCTGTCATCATCAATAAAATAAATTAGCCTTTGATTAGGAAATTGTTCACTGTCTATTGTTTCGTTAGAAACCAGCAGGAAAAAGTTTGATTGATCTATTTCAAGCCTGATGCATATTGCATGACATGTTTATTGAAAAGCCTTTTTTCCCCTCTCTCTTCTACTGCAGTTTTAAGGACTGGTGCTGTCAACTCAGCTGCTGGCTCTGCTTATGCAGAATTTGGTAACACCAAGGTGATTGTGTCTGTGTGAGTAAATCATCTCTGTTTGCTGCCAGGCCTCGTTTTCCTTTTGAGGCTTGGGTTTCTACAACATTCAATTGAAAATCTGGTATTTTAGTTATATTCTGGGGTCAAATTACTCAGTTATGTATTTTTTCCAAGTCTTCTGGATGTTTGCAGTCAAATCTTATCTAGAACACAACTGAGCAAACTCAACTGGAAGCACGAGGTACCTTCCAATCGGCTAAGTCACCTGAGGGTTAGAGCTAAATGCTCTTTAAAGATACAACTAATCTGTGAGAGTTGGTTAGGGTTATTCCTTTAGTGATTGGATACAACCAGAGTACGACTCACATTAAGAGAAATAACCAAGTCAACATAGAAGCTGAGTATTACAAGCATTTTTTTTTGGTCGTGTGTGTGTGTGTGTGTGTAAGAGGGGTGGGGGGGGGGGTTGGTTATATATATAGAGGGAAATAACCTTGGAGGCTCTACAAACCCTAGGAAAACAACACAACTGAAATGCACCCGTTGTAATTTGTAAACTTGTAACTAGTGGATTGTACAAATAGTACAAGAAATATTCACGCTATGGGGCAAAATAGTACTATCTACACTACAAGACCTTAGGATGGACCTTTCAAGGCGTATTTGGTGCAAACTGCAAACTTAGACATTTTTGCTGCTTTCCATATTTTCCTTGAATAAGTTGGTCCCCACCCTTGATTCTCATTATTATTCTTGATGGCCTTAAAATAGACCTAATTAGGATCCCAAAAAGTAAATTTGCAAGCTCTTTATTGATGATTGAGCTTGACTAATCAAGTCCACAAACCGGTATCAATTTTGGACCTTGGAGCAGCTGTGACCTTCTCACTTGGAATGACCTTTTGAGGGGAAAATGAGTTTCTATTGACTTCCAACCTGCCATATTGGAAAGCTAACTTCTAATGCTTAAAGATAGATGCATGCAATCCAACCCCGATTGCCATTTGATGGGGTAACTAAGGCCAACAAACCGGACCAATTTGCTGACTTGAGAGAGCTGTGCAGTGAGGGTGAACTTGGGTTCCCTTGGACTTTAGGGCAGCCTTAGGATCTGGATGAGTCTGACCAGATCTCCATCAGGGCTTCTGGTTTTTTCTTGCTAATGTGATTACGTCAGTGAATGTCACATATTTAAGGCTTCTCTCTGCCTGAGCCTAGTGCCTTTGCTTTCATGAATGATTTTTGTATATGTCACATCCTCAGGTCTTCTTGTGTTTGCATTTTTCTTGACTGAGGTTAATTGTTGTTATCCTTTAGTTTTGGACCCAGAGAAAGCAAGAAGGCAATGATGTACAGTGATGTTGGCCGGCTGAATTGCAGTGTTAGCTATACCACTTTTGCTACCCCAACTCGTGGACAGGTAAGAGAGTTTGTGATTGAAGCCTCATGACTGGTCTGTTGTGGAATTTTGTTTCCTATTTGATCCTCTTTCTTTTTTCTCCTCATGGGGTTTTTGGCTGTTTGTGCAGTCATTTTTATAAAATGAGTTCTATGTGGATAGGCTATGTTTACAGCACTGTCTTCATTCGTTCCTTCCATACATTCATTTTGTTCTCTGAAATTTAAAAAGATTGACGTGGTTCCTGGTATTCTACTTGTTATTATTTTAATTGCATGATACTAACAGCCGTCTTCTGTTCTTGACATTATGTTATAGCATTGAAATTGAAGTGTGTTCTAAATATAGTATCTGGTTTCATTACAGATGTACAGAACTAACTTAAAAGCCTTAAAGTAAATGAGAATGGTGTATGTCAAAAAAGGCTATTGCATACCAAGTGCACTTGTCGATTTTTTCTAGATATACATTATGAGTACTTGATTGTATGACAAGTTGCATGTTTAAGATTCATTTACTAATTCAATTACAACAATGGAATATGCGGTCTCAAAGGAGGAATGCATATACAAGTCTCTCAATATCCCTTTCATTCTCGATCCAATAGAAGTTTGGTATGGTGTAATGCTTTAGCATGGGGTATGAAACAGTTTGGAAACCTAGTAGTAAAAAGTGACTAGTTGTTTCCAAATCTTACTGTCCTCATCTTGGAATACATGGACAAATCCCGTATAAAGGTTGAAGTCTGTCCAATCTAACTGAGCGGAGCTTGGTTGAATGACAAAGACGGTTTATAACCTGTATTGCTGTTTAAACACTAGTACTATGTTTAGAGTGCTTTCCATACATGCATTTGCATTATTACCGTACCTTTGTGCTGTTTACTGAGACAATCTCATGCTTCTGGTCTTCTACTAAGCTTTTATTTACCACTTGGTAGTCAGTCACATCTAAGTTTAGACTGTTTTTACCGGCTGGATTTACTCCATGAGAATGACATGTTTGCTATGATTGGGGCAAAGATTGTTACGTTGATAAAGTTCTTAACAATTTTAAATAGCATCTCCCTATTGAAATTCAAAGTCTAGCACACGGAGTACTAGATTCATACAACTAAAAGTCTACAACAGATGATGTCTGTGATATTTCAAATATTTAAAATTTTAAAATAATGTGAAGCAAAGATCATGCATTACTCAGGAGAGATCTGGAGTAAAAGATGTCCTGCTGATGGATAGATATGAATTCATGTATAGCATTCTGTAGCTTGAAGAGGCCATCTAAGCCATTTGTCACTTTTCTCTATATCTGTTCGGTCTTTGCTTGGCATGTAAATTTTGGTGTTGCATTACATATCTTGCTAGAACTTACATTCACCAGATCCTCTTTTCACTCAGCAGTTTGCACCTTGTTTCTAGGGTTTAGAACATGGAGAGTACTCCTCTGTACTTCATAAAGCTTTGGAGGGTGCAATTATATTGGAATCGTTCCCGAAAACAACAGTTGACGTGTTTGCTTTAGTTCTGGAATCTGGTGGAAGTATGTATTCATGTTTCTTTGGAGGGTACTCAGCAGTTTGCTCTTTGTTTCTTTGCTATCACATATTCATATTTTCATGATGACAGGTGATCTTCCTGTTATCATATCATGCGCGAGCCTCGCTCTTGCAGATGCAGGGATCATGATGTATGATCTGGTTACAGCAGTCTCTCTGGTATGCATATGTACCCATTTATCGATTTTGTTCGCTAGTGCGTATACTCATTCTTTGCTACTTCTTCCATTTTCTTATATTCCATTCATTTTCAGTCTCGTTGCTCTTCTTGACTTTGGCACAAGTCCTATGTTACTCGGACTTTGGTACGTGTGTCCATATTGGACACGGATACGAGTGTCAGACTCAGCTATTTTAAAGAAATTTTATACGTTTTACTTGTAATTTGAAGTGTCGAGTGTCATACCCTTATCCGGGTATCAAAGGTCTGACATGGGTACAGCAGGGAAAATGATGAGTCGGAGTAACATAGCACAAGTCTTAAGATCAAGAAATGAACCAATATGAACATATTTTTAGGGTATCATTATGTTGGTGATGCTGTTGCCAATGAGCATGCATAGTTTTTTTTACGGCATCTTAGCGTTGATAATCTAATTTGATTTCTCTAACTTCTGCAGTCTTCTATCGGTGTGAATCTTATCATTGATCCTCTTCTGGAGGAGGAAAGCTGCCAAGATGGAAGCTTAATGCTTACATATATGCCTTCTCGCACCCAAGTCACACAATTGATCATAACTGGAGAATGGGCAACCCCTAAAATTCACGAGGTATAAGATTACGAATGCTTCCTCATTATCATTATCACACAATTGATCATAATTGGAGAATGGACCGACCATGACCCGACCTGACCTTACATATGCTCATGCATTCAAGTATGTTGTTAATATCCGATGCCCTTCGAATGTGGTGCAAAACAGGGAATGGAGCTGTGCCTTGACGCGTGCAAAAAGCTCGGCATCATAATGAGGACCTGCCTCAAGGAAGCTGTTTCTCCTTCAGATGAATAATAGTAGCTTATCAATCAAATTTACCATTTGGGATCTGCAAAATTTATGTGCCCTTTTTCTTCAGATATTCATCCTACATTCCTAGCCCAATTTTTTGTTAGTATCTTGTTTCACATGAACATGTTTGAAGATGGTTCATCCCTAATTTTGTCCAGGAGTAGTAATTAGTTAATGAGAATGCATGATAGTTCTTGCTGTGCAGCTGTAAACCTGTACTGTACTTTTGCTCAGGAAATCTATTATGTGAAGAGATAAGATAGGATTTCCAACTCCAAACTTGCTAAATTGTTTTTCCAAATATCATTCAAACTTACCATACTATTTAATATTCTCCCACATTTTATTATATCGTATCATACATTACAATAATTATTATCAATATATCTTCACTTTTCTCCTTTATTTTTTACATTCTCTCATTACCTACCATGTCAATCACATTTTTCACAAATTTTACTGTACCATGCAACACATTATTACACTTTCTATCATTTCACTATACCGCAATATTTTCACATCATACCAATTGCACGAAAAAAACATATCTATCTGTTATTAAAATACTTAAAATGCAGGTGATAATAATAAAATGATCACTAACTTTTCCAATTTCCATGTCAGCTCAGATTGACTTTTGGTTACTTTATGCATTTTTGTGGGGGAAGGTGGGCCTCCACTAGGTAACTGCGAGGCCCAATGTTGGAACATCCTTCAAACCCGTGAATAACCAGTACTTGCTTCAACTTTACATTTGTACTTGGCATTGACATATCACATGGAAATTGCTCCAAATTTCTTAGTTATTGTTGGTATAATGATTTCATCTAGATATAAATATCATGAATATTGTTGTCTAATAGTAAATGTCAGTATATTACAATCTAATATCTTCAAAGGTTGGTATATTACTATCCAAAAATCCTTTTGTAAATCTATAAATAGTACCTCTGATTATATAGTCATTGTATTAATATACCAAAGTAAAATGGTTCTCAATACCTTTTCTATTTTTTTTCCCATAGATTATAAGTAGTTAACCCTTTTAAAACTAAGGATGAAAATATTAAGGCCCCGTTCTTTTTTACAGTGTGGAAAAGAACGGGGCCTAAACAGTGGGTTATGGCATACCTCATTTTAGGTATAAAATTTTCTGCTTAAGATGAAATGGGTATTGATGCCATTAGAGGAACAATTTGATTCCACAATTTGAGTTTTCAAATGTGACAATAGCAAGATGATCAAGTTACAATGTGCAAATTGGATTGTTAAAAAGCTATTCTACTTGAATATTCAGTTTAGGGTGCGTTTAGTTGGTCAATAACTCCGGGAAAATTGTCAATTTTCCCGGGTTGACTTATTTTCCCCATGTTTGGATGCGGGTTGACTTAGGGAAAATTTTTGTGATGGGCCCACCATTTTCTCCATTTTCCTAGGGAAAATTTCCCTTAAGGGAGGCTAAGGGAAATTTTTCCCAGGGAAGTCTTTCCCATGGAAAATTTCACTAGAGTTCCTACCAAACACTCCCTTAGTTCGATCCATAATGAAACGGGTGTAATAATAGATTTTCTGTTCAAATTTCAATATTGATCAATTTGTCTGAAAATCTGAACCCAATGTTATTCATATTTCAATTATCTAAACCCGATGTGACCTAAATTCAAATTGGGGACAATTACACAGGAAAAAGAGAGTGGAATACATGACTTACGTAGTTAGACACTGGCGGATCTGGGGCTAAGTTAAGGGTGGCTACAGCCACCGCTAACACGAAAAAATAATAATTCACTATAATTTGAGATAAAAATTATAAATTTTTTGTATATCAGATAAATATAATAGTATATTGGTTATCTCTAATCAAAAGACATAGATCCAAGTTGAGTCAAGATCCCTAGAGGAACAAACAAACCAAAGGTATCTAAAGAAAAGAAAAAAGCAAGAATGGCCACATAAATAACATTCATAATGCACATGACATGATTCTATAATTAAGAGAAAATCTTAGATGACAATGAAACCAATGAATTATTTATTTATATTTCCAAAGGGTTATTGACATCGTCAATCTGTCTTGATCATGAGTCATAACAACACATGTAGGCTGTAGCAGTACATAAATAATGTCAATGTGGGTCGTAATTTGTTTTCTCTTTAAAAAAAAACATGCATGCGTAATTCCTATATATACGTGGTCCTTTTCATATATTGTCTCCAATAATTTAAATATTTTCATATATTGCCTCCAATAATAATTTAAATATCATAAACAACTCTACTGTTCCCATGTTATTCTTTGTTTGTTTCCCACACCCTCTTATATGTATAGTTATATGTTGCATTTTGTAAATTGATTTTAGGAGTTGGAAATTCTTTATATCAACATCATTATAACAGTCATTTGCATTATTTTTTATAACGAAAATGATGTGAAGGTCAGTACGTTTTTTAAGTGTTTTGTCATATTATTAAAATCATATTATTATATATTAAATTAAAATAAAATGATATGATTGAATTCTGTAAATATAATATCACATATAAGTTGCATAAAGTTATGCTTTTGTTCATTTTTTTATATTTCATAATTAAAAAACGTATAAAATATGCCTAACAGATGGAGTTGGATCGATTGGGGTATCATTTGTACTCATTGACGTGGTCAATATTCCAAAATTTCTTATATATATGATCACATTGATATTCACCATTAAAAAAAGAAATACTAATATGATGAAGGATAAGACAATTTTGCTAATGTGATGTCAGTCTTAACTTGTTATGCACAAATTATACCATACGTCATATGGTGTACCTATTTAAATTCACCATGTGTATTAAAATAAGATAATTTTTAGGTAATAAATTTGTGTAAAATATTATTAAATGTCAAAAATATTGATGAATTTTGTAATAATTTTGATGAAATTATGATGAATTTTATTTTAATATTGATAAATTATTTTTATAAAATTTAACACATTAATATACCTAGATAATGTACTCTAAATTGTACCCATATAACAATGGCTTGTTATGTAAGCAATTCACAAACTATTTGTTGTGTTATGAATCTCAACTTCCTTTATAATATGACAATTTTGTTCGAAACTTCCTTTATAATATAACAATTTTGTTTGATAATATCTATTAAATACTTACATATATGTGGCGGAAATCCACTAAGATTGGAGTGTGTTGTTGAAGCTAAATAATTTTGCTATTATCTTTTTGATTTGCCACTTGTCAAAACTCTCAATTCTCAACACATCACTTGAAAAAAAAATTCCATGTGCATATTCTTATTTGTCTTTTTATTTTGTCGTTTAGTCATAGCTTATTTGTCATTTAATCTCCAAAATAATCAAAATCAAATAATTTTCTAATATATGGATGAAAATGACTAGGCAGAAAAATCCTAAAACTGAGAATATGCATGCATGCGAGGAGGGTTTTTTGTTTTCTTTTTAATATTGAAAGGTTGGCTAGTCACCATATTTTCATAAATGACATGGACAATTGAGGTAAATAGCTAAAATAAAAGTAGCTAATTTAGTGGAGTAATTAATTCGGGCTTAAGTAATTATGAAATCAATTTGATATATATGCTTTTTATTAATAAAAAATAACCTTCGTATATTTTATTTTTGGATATTATATATATTCTTTTATGTTAATTTACATTAATCAATTAACCCAAAACTAAATTTACAGAACACATTTTCTTCTAACACTCATTTGAACAACTTTTCACTAAATTGTTAAACTAATACAATTATCCGATACTTATTTGAACAACTTTTCACCAATCGTTAAACTAAAACAATTATCCTATGCTTAATCCGACTAAATTGTTATTCACTATATCTAGACTACCAACTTTTTCCGAATTGAACCTTTAAAATAGAGATGGTATCTAACTATATGCTTTCACCTTTATGATTTGGTTGTAGTTTATTTTTGTAATGTTATTTTCAAGGCAATTTTTCCTGTGACCAATAGATAATATTAGGTAAAATGAAATTTTATTGAATCAGTTTCCATTTCTCAACATATTGCAAGCCATAAAGTTAATATCATCCAAAACCATAACTTGGTATATTTGATTGATGTTAGTCCATGTTGATTTATCTTAGTTTTTAATTAATCAATACAAAAACTTAGATATTTTGTAGATAGTGTCACTAATCACTATATGATATCAAGTTATTTTTATCAACCGACAAAATAAGAATTCCATGACATTTGCATACTCTCATATTTAAATGGACACTTATTTTCCTCTACGAAGGCCATGTTTGGTAAGAGGATTAATTAAGATAGTTTTAAGTAGTAGTTATCATCGTAATCATTGTTTTTGAAATTACATTAATAAATGTAAGTTTTTAGTGGATATTGTTTAGTTTTTCATGTATATATTTTTTTGATAAAATACATTTTTTATTTTTTCAAAATGTTATCTTTAAAGATTATCTATATGTTTTCATATGAATCAATATTAAATAGCTAACTTAATAACTAAGTTTACAACATACATTTTCCTTGAATACTTATCAAAATAGATATCCACTAAATTAAAATTGCTACTAACTTCTCATATAAGTCACTGTTTGTTATCTTAACTATTTTTTATTTATTAACAATAAATGGTTAAAAAAAACCATGCAATGGTATGAAGTAAGCATTGCACGTTTTAGCCATTTTTATGTAATAATACGGACTAATTAACTTTTCCCCTTAGCTGTATTAGTACCAAAGCCTTATTTTATGTTAATTTGACCTTATCTCTAATCAAATCTAACCACTCTTTATATCATAATAATTCATTATTAGGAGTATTAAATTACATCAACCTAATTTTAAATATTTTAATAATTTTCACCATGTACTAATACCTACTTAGTTACCACTTGCTGATATCCTGCTTTGCCCCATAACTTAACAGCTAATTTTCCCATTAATTATTATAGTTGGTTTCGTTGATAAATGCCTTGGAGATTTGATTAAATTAATTAATTAATTAATTAGTGTGAGACATTATTATAAGAGTATTAAGCATGGGTATGTGTAGGCCACTATCAAGTGTAATTAACTACAACGGTTAGATGCTTTTTGCCATAGAAAAAAAAAAGGGAAAACGCAACTTTATACTCCCTCGGGTTTCATGTGATCTTTCATAGTTAATAAATATATATAATTATTAGAGAAAATATTATTAAAAGTTATAAAAATATGAAATATGAATAATTTAAAAAAGATTATTAATCATTTTGAGTCAAGATATGTATCATTGTCCATAGAAAATATTCATGAACTCGCACACTTCTAAACTATATATCATGCCATAAATGGATTTAGGCCCCGTTCTTTTGTGCGTTAACGCAACTAACCGCAACGCAACTAAATGCAACCTACCGCAACATACCGCAAATTACCAATACCTTTTTACTAGTTCTACAACAACTTACCGCAACACAACGCAAATGCAACGCACAAAAAAACAGGGCCTTAATTAAGGATACGTGTGTATGTACATAATACATGCTGTGATCATATGCTTAATTATAGATTTGCAGTAATTAATAACAATGTGACAATTAAGCTAATGAGAATTCACAAGCAAGCTAGTAATGCAAAAATCAGTCTCTTAACTCTTAAGCATGTGCTTGCTTATCTTGTTGATTCCTTTGTCTTTCATCAAATTAACTCTGCTTGTTCCTTTGTCTTCTTACTTGAAAGCAATGTCAATTAATGATTTTTTCTTCCTTTCTTTTTTCATTATTTTGTTTCATATGTTATGCGTAGAGCTGACAAAAATCTGCATCTGGGTAATTCCTAGTTCAGACAAATAAGACATTGGACGTCCAATACCCAACTTTTTCGCGTATTTTTGGGTCGGATAAATAAGACAAACATAAATTCTGGTTTAAATCGGGTTCAGACAATAGAAATTTTAGAAAAATTGTATTTAGATTTTCGATCAAAATTCGGACGAAAATTCTCGATTGTCATTACAAGATACAACGTACGGAGTATATTATGTTTCATATTTCAAGTACGCAAACAAAATCTTCCATTGTAATGAGGACTAGTTTTGTTTTGATTCTCTGAGTTTAGGTAGTAAAATATGAAATGACTAATTAAAGAGTTTGTCGTTCATTTTAATTAATGTTGAGGTTCCTAGAAATGTCTTGTTTTGGCCAAAACCAGATTGATATAAAATAGAATGAAAAAAAAATTGCGATTATTAAAGTAAACATCAAACCAGAACTAATCAATCTTATGAAAATGATCACTTTACGTAATAGAAATTTTGGGGCCAACAAAAGTTTGCCCTAAATTTCTTACTACATAATTTTACGGCTCAAGCTGAAAAGTTATAAATGACACATAAAGATGTTTAAGTTTCTATAATATTTCTATGATAATCGTTTGCAACATGATAGAAATGGGAATGAAAATTTATAAATAGGAATACAAAGTCGTAATGAGAATAAGAATGGAAATGTTATTAGTAACAAACTTCTTTATTTGTTATATAATAATTCAATAGTAGAGCAGATAAAGGTAGGATTGAGAATTAGTATACATTTACTAAAACATCCTGAATTAATTTATGAATGCTTTAATATATTGAAGTGGCTAGGTAGTATTATAGTAATAATAGTTAATATAGAGATAATATCAATATTTAATATTGGTTAATGACTTTTCAGTATAAATTACCACCCCTTCCTAATAATAAATTAGTGTGGTTGAGGGTTTCTATTCTCAATCTCATTCTCTCATATTTTACAATTACCATAAAATAAAGGATTTTTGGATGATAATATACCGAACTTTGGGCGGGGTCAGGCTATTGGATTGTAATATATCGACATTTATTATTGGACAACAATATCTCTAACCTTTGTACTTAGGTGAGATTATTATACTAACAGTAACTAGGGGGCGAATCGATCTCCATGCTGACGTGGCTGGCGGATGGAAAAAAACCCGCTGCAACCCAATATCCCTGTTAGCCCCTCAGTTTTTCTCACTAACCTACGTTACAAGACATTGGTTGGTTGTGCGTCACATCAGCATGAAGACCGGTTCACCCACCCTTTAGTCACGGTGTTGGAGCCGATGTTTTAACGTGAGATAGTGAGAAAAACAGGAAGTTAAAGAGATTACTGGGCAAGGTTCGGTTTTTTTCCCTCCATTTGTCACGTCAGCATGGAGACCAGTTCACTATCTCTTCGGTCTCGGTTGGTATAATAATCTCAACCAAGTATAAAAGTTAGGATTATTGTTATCCAATAATAAAGATCAATATATTACAATCCAATACCCCAAAAACTCAGTATATTGTCATCCAATATCAACCATCAGTCTCTTTATTTCGATTCCCACAATCAAACTCTCTTATACCAAACAACCCTTCAATTGACAAGAGAGTAGGACAATATATAGATAGATATATGATCCACTAGGGCACTACGTACGTATAATATTCTTCAATCAGTGGTAATGTTGACAATATCCCAACATGTATGGTTAAGAGTCCATGAAATATTATTGAATTGGTCTGTTTTTTTTTTTTATTTTTTTATGGCTTAACTTTGGTCCTTTATAATTGGTTCAATGTACCCCTCCTTATCCCTTTCTTTGTCAATAAAAACTTACTCATGTGGTGTATGTATGTTGGTGAAACAAATTAATCATCAACTCACAAATTTTATATGACAAAAACAAAAACATACAAACATGGGTTTAATTCCCTATGCCTACCTAGGTGGACCATGATTGAGAGAACAACCCCTATGCACTTACATATAAATATAGTGCCATGAATATATTCTCCCTACTTAGTCAAATGAGAATAAGTTGAACATGTTAATCAATAAGTTAATTAAATAAATTACACATATATGGTTATATTTTGTGAGCGTATGCCTATTATTTTTGTTGATTAACTATCAATAAGTTAATTAAAGAGATTGAGGGGAAGGGATTATGGAAGTTAGAATGACGAGAGATGGAGTGTTTTAATCCCAAATCTTGAAAATAAAGTAGAATCTGCGTGCCACTTAATAGAGATGAGGCCACCACAATTTGGAAGCAAATAACCCCATGTCACTGTTCATTGGAACAATATAACACATTTACTGTTGACTGCAACAGTACTGTGAATAGTAACTGAGATTTTGGCATTTTAAGTATAGTGATTTTTGTTGATTAATTATTCAAAATATATGTAATGGTGAGTTTTAGTTTGGCTCATTGAATGAGGTAACTTTGTGGGCCCCTATCAAGAGAATCAAAATTTATCTCTTTATTTATTTAGTTTGACTTATATTAATTTAAAAAAATAAATAAACCTTATTTAATAATATAATTAATTTGGTTATATTGATAAAAATTTGGTTATATTAATGTGTTAAACTCGCTTTCAAATTTATCTCACGAGACGAGTCTTATTTTCATCATTGAAATGTCCTACATGACTTCATTCTATTCTCATCCCGTACTATATCAGCAGTGAATTGATTTCAAACTAACCATTGAAGACGGTCTTAGTGCATGGCTTTTTTTTTTTATTACCATAGTCCATCAAAGAAGGGTGCAAATTAAACGTTGATTTAGATGGTATTTAAAACTAAATATCGGACCATAACTTTGAAAGAAGTTTGTTGGGGGATCTGAGGCACTTCAACCAAGAGTATCTGAGATTAAGCTTAAAATCGGTGGTGTTCCATCTTAAAATCAATCACCATATGCTTTCTCTTTACTTTTTCGATGTGGGACATTTTTACTCATTGGTGAATCCCAACAATCTCCCCCTTCACACGTGAGTCTCTCCCCCTTGATCGGAAGCCTCTTTTTACCAAGGTTTTAAGTCACCATCAGGAGCTCATCATAGCCGCACCTTACTCTACAGAGTCGCACCCTACTCCACCTAAGTCTCATGCCATCACTCTGCCTCAAGAGTCCCAGCCGCATCTTACTCTACAGAGTCGCACCCTACTCCACCTAAGTCTCATGCCATCACTCTGCCTCAAGAGTCCCAGCCGCATCTTACTCCACAAAGTCGCACCCTACTCCACCTGAGTCTCATGCCACCACTCTGCCTCAAGAGTCCCAGCCGCACCTTACTCCACAAAGTCGCATCCTACTCCACCTGAGTCTCATGCCACCACTTTGTGCATTCAGGAGACCAAGCCGCGCACGCGCTATGGTCCCTGCTCCTGTTCATGGTGATCTTCCCGCACCTTGCGCGTGCCCAGCCAAACGAACCATCGACTTTGATACCACTTGTTAGGGATCCAAGGGGGGGAGTCCACTTCAACCAAGGCCCTAATACGTACACAAGTTAAGCGGAATTCCATTTTAAAACCAATTGGTGTTAAGAGGAGTAACCCACTTGACTTATATATCATGTCATTTCTCTTTATTTTTTCGATGTGGGACATTTTTATTTATGGGTGAATCCCAACAAAGTTTTTTATTGGATTAATTGGCACTTTAGTATACTTAATTGTATTGTCCATTTTTATTTGTTACAAGTGGAATTGGAACTGCAAAAGCATCGTTGTTCAATGAAATCAATATGATATATATATCTTAAGCTTTAGGTTCTGTTCTTTGGGTGAATAGAATAAAGTCAAATAAAGGTTAAATAAATTTGGTATATTGATAGTTATTTTTTTATAGTTTTTAGTAAAAGTAGGTAAAGTTAGTTAATGTGTAAATCAAGCTATATATGTAGTTGTGAATATCATAAAATTTAAATTTGAAAATTACAAAAATAAAAATAATTTGAGTGAATTAATATTAACCATAAACCAATTTTAAGTTATTGGTACAAATAAATTATTTTTGATAGGTTTGAAGTGTTATCGCATTTATTCCAAAGAAGAAAAAAAATAAATAAATCATGTACTTGGACGGCAACACCGACAATAGCAAAATGCTTGTATTTTGCATGCAAATGTAAACTTGTGTGTGTGTGTTTTTTTTTGAGCATGTATTTTAAATTACTTTTCTTTTTGGAATTTCATGCATGCAAAATATGCAATAGATCATGTCCACATTGGGTATTTATGCGTTTGCACGTTCAAGTTACTCTTCTTTTTTCTTTTTTTTTTTTTCCTTTTTTGTATGGAGAGTGTCAGACAAACGAATGCTGTAGACTATAGTATCATTGGGTCCGTTCTTTTTTATGGTGCGGTTGGTTGAGTGTGGTGGAATGTGAAAAATTGTGGTAGGAATAATTTAAGATTGGTTAGATATATTTTAATTTGAATATAATGGTAAGTCGAAATAAAGTGAAAGTTTTGATTTTTTATTTGAAAAATTTTCACTTTTAATAAAAAGAGAAATGGAAAGTTAAGGTGAATTGTCGTTGAAAATGGAAATTTACGATATATTGTGGAACTACAAACAATCCCACCGCATAAAATAAAGGATCCTTAGTTGGTTTGAATTTTATGTAATCTCATTATGTTATTTATTAGTAATAAGTTCTTCATCACCCAAAAAATTGTCTCTCTTCTAGTTCTAGTAATTATCTACATTTTAAAATGACTATTTTTAAATGTTACTTATAACTAGTGGATATATACTTCATTTTATTAGCCCCACATTTTACAGGATTGATAATTCTTTTTTATGTGAAGCACAAATATAGATATTAGTATATTACCGCATATTGCAATATTTTTAAAACTTTTGCCACCAACAAGAAAATTGGTAATATATATAGTACCTAGAGTTTTAAGTTTTAACTTATAAGGGAGTATTGTTCTATATAACAAAAATATCTAAATATAACAATTGTCAATTGGTCCCAAATTTAGGTGGGCCGGGTTCTAGAATCATTAATGACAATGAAACTTGAGTAAGGGATTGTTGATTTGCTTAAAAAAACTCATCTAAGTTTAGGTGGTCGGGGTCATTAATTACGATAGCAAATGTGTCATATATATGAAATTGGGGTAATAAAGAGTTCGGTTCTCGATCCTTTGGTCTAGTCCTGGACCGAAAGTCATAGTTGAGATGGAGTCCAATCAGAATTTCACAGGTTCAAGGAAATTAATCTTACTCGCTAGATTCAGTCTAAGATCGAACTTTTTTAATCCACTCATCGGTCCAGCCCTACCCCAGAATTCAACCCTTTATCTTTTCAGTTCAATCCTAATCCGATGAACAACACTAATCACATTTCTCCCATGGTCACTTTGCTAAAATTCACCAACTACCCCAACTTTGATGTAAAAAAAGATAGGTAGGTATGGATAAAAAAGAAGAAAAAGAATGTCCACTTTCTAAATGACATCCATGTTTTTTTCCTGTGAATATTTATCTAAAAGGATGTTTTAATGTGCATGGGGTGATGGTTAAGATTAGTAAATAATTACTCCTATATCACAGTAACTAATCATGATCAAAAAGCATATTTTAACTAAAAGGATGATGATGATGCCCTAGCTAGTATAAAGACTAGAATATTTCACCATTGATGAAACTTTATTTTTTTCGATTTTAGTTTTTTGGGACTCGCACATTGTTCCTAGAATATTTGATCATAGGGCAAAGTGATCAATTAAAAATAATTAAAAGGCACTAAAATAGGGAGAATCACTTTCACCACAAGAAAGGGATGCTTTGCTAATTGCTAATACCAATTAGGGCCCCCATTAACTTTACCTTTTACAATAAATATAGTACTTTTCATCTTCTAGCTTGTAGTGCTGGAAAAAATTTGGGTCCGCAATTTATATTGGACAATGTCAACATTTGAATTAGAAATTTATGTCCCCACCCGATTTTATTTTGGGTCGGACAATTCGGACGAAACTAAATCGGGTCCAGACAATAGAAAAAGGAGAAATTTTATATCCGAATATTCAGTCAATATCAAAATTCGAACAAAAAATTTATGTTGAGATCCGATTTTTTCCGGGTCAGACAATTTGGATATTCCGGATCGGATACAATTTTGCCAGCTCTACTGGATTGGTTAATTACATTGGTACAACCCACTAGAAGAACCAAAATAGAAAGGGAAAAAAAAAGAAAGAAAAGAAAAGGCATTGGGATCCCATGCTCATTTGCTTTACCAATAGAGACCTTTTGATAATGGATTAATAGGGAGATTTAATTATTAGAGCTTTGCTAATTCATTGTAATTAATTGTATGGATGTTTCCCCTTTTTTCCTTGTTGGGGGAATAGGTATATAAGCTTAAATTAAAATCTCAAAACTAAATAACAATTTGAAATGGGTAAATTAGGTCAAGCTAAAAGCTCACAACTAAATAGATCAAGTTAAAAGCTCACAACTAAATAAATAGATTAAACTGCTATAATTGGAGGAACGGTGGATAATTGAATAAATGGACAAATAATCACACAACTAAATAATCACACATGCAACCATAGTTATTAAAATCCCGATCCTGATCTACGATCTTACGATTTTTTGATTCAAAATCCTCGATGCGATTCTAGTAGTTACATTACGATCTACGATCCTAAGTGGGTTAATTCCGATCCTAACTACCTCATGGATCTGAGTTAGGATCCCGATTTTAACAACCTTGCATGCAACTATGACATCGTTACAAAATAGCAAGTTGTCTTTCTTCGGTAATTTGAATATATAGATTTCGCCATATCTGCTCCATAAATAATTTAATAAATGTAGGTCATAACTTGAAAGTATGAGCAAAACCGGTCGAAATTGAAATATATACTGGATTCATATTTACCTTAACTAAAATACAACAACCCATATTTAACCCGTCTCCTAGAATTAATAGATCAGGACATTAATATTAAACAATAGGGAGGACATTATTTATACTATTGTTTCTAATTTCTTATTGTAATTGTCATAACAATTAATGAAATCAATCATAAATAGAAATTCCCAATATTTTTAATTGATCATTAATGCTAGCTCATATCATATATTAAATATTTGAAAACCCATTTAAATACTCCATATATTTTAACTTATTTGTCATTTTAACTAAAAACTATCTATCATTATGGAGTGTTTGTAGTCAAAATTTTACAAACTTTCATTATTAATTATTCAATATATGTAATAAATAATTTAAATTAATATTAACATAGCTATAGATATATCCCATATCAATATACTAATGCAATATTTCATGCATATTAGCCATGTTTTTAAAAATAGAGTAAGTAAGATTAGATAATTTAAGAATGATTTTTGAAAAACTCAATTTGAAATTTGATGTCTACCATATAGAACATTCAAACCATTAATACATTTACAAATACCTACAATAAATGAGAGAAGATTTGAAGGAAAATCCTTTGAACTCCTTTATTGGTGCTCAAATAAACAAAGTAAAATGAGAGAACATTTGTGGGATATGCACCACAAAATTATAAAGTAACATATAAATGTGAATCATGTGATATTGGCCTATGCTACTACTCTCCCTTCTATATTACTTGTTACTTTGAATAATTTTCATTCTCGGTATTTATTATTTATAATTTTAAACTAATTATTAATACGAAAGATATTTTTTATACCTTTTTTCAATCAGATGAATCGTAGGGTTGAAGGTGAAGAGAGAATGAACAACCCTTTTTTGTATGCTCTACAAATATGATTTTAAGAAATAAAAGAAAAATGGTTTGATAGCTTAAAAATCTCAACTACACTTAGCCCCATATTTTTGTCACCAGCGACGCCCTCCTTAAGTTTGTGGATGAGGGTGAGAAAATCTCCTTCTACAATCAAAAATCCGAAACATGCTTCCCACGAGATTTTCAAATCGAAAAGGCATGTTTCCGCCTCCCCACTTCAGCAGATGAGTAGCCCTACATTTATTATATTTTTAAAATAATATCATTTTTTATGAATACAAAATAGTTCTTTCATATAATAGAATATTATATATATTGAGAAATTAAGAACACATAAATGATAACTAATATGGAAGGGATATAGTATTATCATATATAAAACAAATGAATCCCATCCGCTAGACATATTTTAAAGGTTTTTTTTTGTAAATTTTAAAAATATAAATAAAAGTATGATTTTGTATCATTTATATATATAAAAACAAGACACTTAAAATATACGGAGTATAAATTTTATATAAAAACAAGACACTTAAAATATATCTTGACTCAAAACATTTATCATTTTCATTTTCCGAAACATAAATAGCAATAGCACAAAAAAGGAGAAAATTTGATTCCATTTATTTTTTGTTTGCCCATCAAGGACCAAGGAAAACAAAGAAAGAGATAGAAAATTGACCAAAATTCTCTCCCCTCACCTCACATCACCTCACCTCACTGTTCCCCACAATCCCATTATTAGTTTTATTTATTTTAAGAAAACAATAATACTATCTTTATTTCATATTAATTATCATAATTTTAATTTTCACGGTCTCTAACGTGGCTATTTCATTGATAATTTCTTTCATAATATCTTATTAATAATTGTAATATTATATTTTTATAATAGTATTTTCGTTATAAATTTAATTGTGATAATTTTATATAACAGTTCATTACATGTATATATTGAAAAATTTATGATCAAAATTTTTGAAATTTACATAAACAATTTTCAGGAAGGACAATTAATATGGAACAGAAAGAGTAATAAAGTAATAAAACGAATAAAAAATTAAAATAAAATAACTTCCCACGGCCATATTCTTCCCAAACTCCCAAGGCCATATTCTTCCATTCCCCATTTCCTCTCTCCTCACACAAAGCAATTCACAGCTCAAAGAAACCAAGAAAAGAGAGAGAGAGAGAGAGAAAAAGAGAGGTGTCTCCAAAAAAGGGAAGAACCCTCTTCATCTTATGCATTTTCTGGGGAATTCCCATAAAAAGCTCTCTTTTCTCCACTTGATTTGATCCAAGGTAGATAGACAAACGACCACACAGATCCATCCCCATGAAACTGGTCAAGAAGACCACCAAGAGGGACGTCGACGTCGACGACGGCGACGGCATCAATGGCGTCTCCGGCGACGACAATTTCGCCGGAAGGACGGTGGTCGTCGGCGTCCGGCTGGACCAGCAGAGCAGAGAGCTTCTCACTTGGGCTCTTGTCAAGGTCGCTCTTCCCGGAGATCGTGTCGTCGCTCTTCACGTTCTTCACTCCTCCTCTGGTCTCTCTCTATTTCTCTATTTTTTAGGGTTTCATCGACGACATTGTTGTAATTCTTAGGTTTGATTGATGGATTCATTGATTGATTGTTTTTTTTTTTGGAATTGAGCAGAAGAACAATCGACGCTTCTATCGCTTGTCAAGACATTTGATTCTGTGCTTGCTGTTTACGAAGGCTTCTGCCACTTGAAGCAGGTTCCTCTCCTTCATTCATTCCCTAAAATTCTGGGTTAAATGGGTAGAAACTAAAAAGTTAGTGCGTAGTGTTTGGTGGGTGAGTTACTTTGGAGATTATTTTATGTGGGTAATTTGTAAATCAAAGTTTTTCTGGAAAAACAGTAAGATGGATGGATGGATAGAGTGTGAAACTGTGCGAAATTACTCAATTAATTACGTGGGCTAATCATGTTTATGGTCAGTGTAATTTGATTTCTCTCTCTGTTTGGTTGGCACAAAAGTCCTAATTATTTCAACGGCCGTTTCTTTCTTTCTATCATTTATGTTGGATGTTCATTCTGTTCTGGGCCAGTATGATTGACCCTTTTGTCAAAATTTTACGTCCTGAAATTGTGTGGGGTAATTTGAGTACTGCACGTTTGGATGTAGAATTCTGGGTACATTTTGTGTGTTTACCTGAATCTGTAGACCTTGGGAATCAGACTCAAAACAAAAAGACTTGTTTATGTGTGTATGGAACTGGGGGTTGATTGAATTTGTGTGTAAATTACTTACACAGGTTGATCTGAAGCTAAAGGTGTGTAGAGGTTCGTCTTTGAGGAGAATTTTGGTTCGGGAAGCGAAAGCTTTTGACAGTGCTACGCTGATCTTAGGAACTTGTAAAACCCATGCCATTAGATCTCCAATTTCAGTGGCCAAGTATTGTGCCAAGAAACTTTCGGGTGACTTCTCGGTTTTCGCTGTTGATAATGGGAAAGTCGTCTTCCGTAGAGAAGCTAATCCTTCTGCTACTACTACTGGTAATTCGTCCTTCGTTTTGGGTAGTTTAATTGTTTTTCTTGTTCGGGGGGATTCGAATGGTCAGTAGCTCATTCGAGACTTGTTTGTTTTTGTTGTCTAGGACATTGTAAGAGGAGCTCTGATCTGACTTCTGCAGCTGAGGGTGACAGCGTCAGTGTTCTAGATGACGAGAGATCGTCCCTCAAAACGTTGGAGTTTGATCATGAAACATGTGATGGTTTGGAAAAACACAACACCGGGCATAGAAAAAGCACCTTGATAAAGCGGTACCTTGGTTGCGCGCCCGTCTCATCTTGGGCTGATCACCCGAGTGACAACATGGCTGTAGAAGAAGATGCTCGTGCTGATAATACCGAAGAAAATTCATCATCCCTTGCTTTAGTACCGTATCAGGCGCCAGAGTCAACCATGATTGATCAAGAACGGCATGAGATGAGGTCATCGTCATCCGGGTGGCCATTGATTCGCCGGGTGCTTCTACACAAGCATTCAGATTCAACCAAGGCTCCTACCCGGAAACCATCCATAGTTCGCCGGGTGTTGAAGTTGCCCACGAAGCACTCTTCAATGGCGGTTCATCCTGATGGGAAAAAGGGAAGCTCTGCAGCAACAGACGGTCAAGCGGTTGATCTGAGCGGAGATAAAGGTGCAATTGTGCCTGTTGGCGAGAGTTTGACCTCTGTCCCTTCCTCTCCTGTTTGGTCAAAATGCTTACCCAAAGAACTTGAAGGCCTTCACGAGAATTATTCATCCACCTGTAGACTTTTTACGTACCAGGAGCTTACATCGGCTACATCTAATTTTATACCCGGTATGTTCTCGGTTTCCATGAGGTTAAGGCTCCGATTGGTTCTGGGAGAATAAGATGGAAAGCAGATCTTGAACATGACTTAATTTCCTTCACTTGGCTTTAAAAAATGGGATGCAAGAAGGGTTACATGGAACACATCATGCAAAGTCTGTATTGATGTTGTCATCAACATTTCCTTACTAATTTGAGAAGTAAAAGGAAAATACGATATGGGCTAAAGGAGAGGAAAGAAACTGGTGGACAAAAAGGGTCTTATCATACCAAATTAGTGAAGAGAGGCAAGATTTCTAAATCTTGGGTCAATTGGAATCAGTCTAAGTCATCCAACCCCTCTATACCCTGCCTGACCGGGATTTTGGAATATTGGTTTTGGTTTAGTGAAAAGAGATCACATTTTTCTTTCCATTTCACTTTCCTAGAACCAAACATGGCCAACAGGAATTATTTATGATTAAGTGCTACTCGGGTAATGTTTTTCCTATAACAATTGTTTCGGTTTCCTCTTGCAGAGAAAATGATAGGAAAAGGTGGCAGTAGCCAGGTGTATCATGGGTGTCTCCCTGATGGAAAGGAGCTGGCAGTGAAAATCTTGAAGCTTTCAGAGGATGTGTTGCAAGAGTTTATTGCAGAAATCGAGATCATTACAGCGATTAGTCACAAAAACATAATTTCCCTCTTTGGATACTGTTTTGAGGACGAGAACCTAATCCTAGTCTATGATTTTCAACCCAGAGGAAGCTTAGAAGAAAATCTTCATGGTATATGCTCTACACATTTCGTATCGTTTCTGTATGTGTGTTGTTGAATCGTTTGACTTGTGTAACCACTTGCTAACACGCTCTGTCAACCAGGTAATAAGAAAGACGTGAAAGAATTCGGGTGGAATGAGAGGCTTAAGGTGGCAATGGGTGTGGCTGAGGCATTGGATTATCTACACAACAGGGATCCTCAGTCCGTGATTCATCGGGATGTTAAATCTTCAAATATTCTTCTCTCCGATGAATTTGAGCCCCAGGTACCCACAAAAGGCGAGATCTGTTAATCTGTGTTGGATGATTCATGTTTCCAACTGCTAATACTGAAATTTCTTGGGTTCTTCAGCTAGCAGATTTTGGACTTGCTACATGGGCTTCAAGTGCATCATCTCACTTGGTTTCCTCAGACGTTGCAGGAACCTTCGGGTATGTAGCGTATTTTTTCTCCCATTTTCCGCCCTCCCCCAAACAGAAGGGAGACAACTCAACTATGAATGGATTGTCAAACTTACTTTAGGGTGTAGAATCCTGGTAAATATTTTTCTAGGAAAAACTTTCCCTACTCCCCCCTTGTAAAAAAACTTTACTGAGCTTGAGAACTGGTCCACATTTAGTACAACCAAACATAGGAAAAATTGACTTATTTTCATAGGAAAGTTTTCTAACCAAACACGCGCCATTAATAAAATGTTGCTAATAACATGTTCTTGGCAGGTATCTGGCCCCAGAGTACTTCATGCATGGGAAGATGACTGACAAGATGGACGTCTATGCATTCGGTGTTGTCCTTCTTGAGCTTCTGTCTGGGAGGAAACCAATCGATAATGCAAATCCAAAGGGAAAAGAGAGCCTGGTGATATGGGTATGTCTTTTTATCAGTAGTACTGTTTGATGGCCTCTTCATTTCTGTATATTGTATGCCCACTTGGTGAAGACTCGTGAATGCTGATGTGAAAAATCGTTTCATCCAGGCAAACTCTGTATTGAAAGACGGGAAAACGTCGCAATTGCTTGATCCTGACATGAGCAGTGACGACTGCAGCAACGAGCCGGTCGAAAGAATGGTCTTAGCTGCAACCCTTTGCATAAGACACGATCCTCGAACTCGGCCTGGAATGGGCAATGTGAGTCATCGATCATCTCTCTTCTGACTTATTATTGTTCCCTTGTGTTACCTGGCAAAACTGACCCAACCCAAAAGACCCACCTGAACCTGACCGGAAAATGCCAAAATTGATTGACTGGAAATGGGCCCGAACCTGAGGTGTCCCAACCCGATTTGACTTGGTCCAAATTCACCTTTTACTATAGTTGTTCATTTTGGATAGACAATCTTATCCTGCAAAAAGAAAATAAAGCAACCCGAAAATGACCCTACCCAACAAACCAAAAAACCAAAATCAATACTCTGAAATCCCATCGAGGCGAGGTATGGAAGGTTGGATGTAGTTGTCTTACCCTTAAATTTTGCAATTCAGAGAGACTGGTTCTAGTTGATCCAAGATTTAGAAATCGTTTAGGCCAAATCAAGCCGAATTCATTGACCCGAATGGCCCAACCCAAATGGGTCCAACCCCAACCTGGAAGCAACATCTGAGCCTGTTGAGATGAACCACGACCCGAATGACCTGGTTGTTAGGTCTGCCATTTATATGCTTTTGCAAAAGCTGATATTGTGTTTGTGCTACGATACTCAGATTCTAAAATTGCTCCAAGGGGATACAGAGGTATCAAACTGGGCAAAGCAGCAAGTAAATAGTTACCCTGTAGACATGGATGCCTTAGATGGTGAGACGTCTACCGTCGATATTCAATCCCATCTAAACGTGGCATTGCTGGATATAGTCGAGTATGATTCAGTGTCCGTGTGTAGTAGTACCGAGCAGAATATCTCCTTGGAAGATTACTTGAAAGGGAGATGGGGCCGCTCCTCAAGTTTTGATTAGAGAGGCATAAAATTTATATGTCTCGCCGATCTTGCTGTGTTTTCTTTTTTTTTTCCTTTTTGTCTATGGCGGTGTTAGTTCTCTTTATGTATAGCTTTTGAGTTTGTCTGTGTAACCCAGTTTTGAGGCATGTTTTGATAAGGTGCAAGATCAGGGACGAGAGGAAGTGTATGCAAGTGTTTGCCCTCCTCCTGGTCTAAATTGTCCACCCCCCCCCCCCCCAAAGTTTATATTAGTTTTTCAAAGTCTGTTGAGTTAAACATCTCCTCCTCGACTCCAACCCCGAAAAAGAATTAATGAAAAAAAGGCGATTTCTTGCTTCCTATGTGACAGATTGGCTCTGCTTGGCAACTAGTTATTAGTTGTTTGGATTAGTTGTTAGATTTATTGTTTGGATTAGCTGTTTGCAGAAAAATGTTTGATAATCCAAAAAGCTTTTTTGAGGCTGACAAGTAAAAGCATGCCCTTTGTGTTGTGGCTTGTGGACCCGGCAATTGGGTCATTTGGATTCGGTTCAGGATGGACCCATGTGGGTTGGGCTAATTTGGATGAATAATGTTCGGATTGTGCCGAGTTTGAGTTGGGTTGGGTTAGGGTATGTTTGATTTCGGTTCTCTTTATGATTTTGAGACAAATTATCTTTAAAACATGAACAATTTTGGTGAAGGTGAATTTTGGTCAAGTCTGGTTGGGTAGGGTCACGTTGGGTTTTGGTCCATTTCGGGTAAATTGTTCTCGGCATTTTCGTCTACTTATGATAATTATGGAATGTAATTGAGGGACATGGATGGTGTGATTGAGCATGGAGTAGGGTTCTTTGTGTAGGACATGACCCCTTGAGAAGGTAATTGGTAATGGTGGTTGAGACATTAACAAGGCAAGGGAAGATGCATGAATGCCTGTGATATATAAAGGACTAGTGTTGTGGAGGTGAAAAGTCATGAATGCATGGGTCCACTTTATATTTAGCAGCAATCTATTGTAGGACCATTGTTGTTTGTAGGGGTTTTCCTATTCCTTTTGATATGATTCATACCAATCAGTGGGACAACTTTTCTTTTCTTATTTTGGGTGAGATTCTCTTCCAAGTGCAGCAGAGAGTCACATGGATAAGCACATGAAAAGTACCATTCTACAACTACTAGGATCTGGTACCTATCATTCTGTCAACATTATTTGGGTATTGAAATCTTTAAACACTGATGTTAAAGATTTGTCAATCTTTGACCCAATACGAGCCTGTATGGAAATTCTGAGTTTTGAATGTGGTTTTTTTGACCTGAACCCGAAAACACGCAAAATAGTGGGTCAAATTCGACCTGCCCATTTGACACGAAAGATTTATCTTTTAAGTTCAAATCTATTAGAATATGTAACTTTTCGTTGGAATTCATGACTATTAAATTATAATTACAACTCATTCATCTGGTATTTCTCTAATTTAAGTTGAAACACTTACGATAATCTATCGTTACTAGAAGATAATCGTATTTTATTATGTATATTGTACAAAAAATAGTATTTAGGTATTAGAAGCAGACATTGGAGCAAAGGGACACCCCAAATGAGCCCAGAAAAAAAGAGGGGGCCCAGTCTAATATATAGAGGATCAGTTCCTTACAAAAGCAACTCACTTTTTACAATCATGAAGTTCAAGTCAAAGCCCCAAACGAAGGAATTCAAGCCTCACAAGGAGGCCCAATAATTCTGGGCCCAACTTCATCAGTCAAAGGATGAATTTACATCTTTACCCCTGCCTAATGGGAAATGACTACCATGACCGAGGCTCCAACTCTTATAAATACAAGTTACTATTCCTTGATTTTACAACTCGTGGCTCTACTCTCCCTTTCCACTCTTAATTTTTTCATTAAGGGGCGTTGGGTGAGAACTTTTCCGGGAAAATTGGTTAATTTTTTTAAGTTAACAAACTTTCCATGTTTGGTTCTCCATAATATATAGGAAATTTTTGATGTGGGGCACATTATTTCCCTTACAACCACAGTAAAAAATTTCTCAGGGGAGTTAGGGAAATTTTTCCCGGGAAACTACCAAACGCACCATAAATTGCATTTTCGAATTTTTTGGACCTTGTTAGTTGAAGCACGTATAATGAGTAATTTTTTGGACCTTGCTATTTGTCGATTATCAACATCATATACTTAAAAAAGGTAACATATATGCTATACAAGTTCAAAATTGACGCACACTTAAAATGTAATTGTTGTTTTATCTCCAAAACTATAAGTTTGTTATTACCACCTACTAGATAGTTTACCTATTTGTTTGAATAAACATGCCGCGGCTTTGGTCAGATTTTACTTATAAATTAATACATTCCTCACATCAACACTTGCCAGCTCATTACATTTTCTATATTGATATTTTCTACTTACTATTTTATAACACAATTGGTTTGCTTTTTGTTAGTCAAATTATCATTGATGTATTTTTTTTTCATTCCATGACCTTTTGATACTTGTAGCCCCTGTAGATAATTTTTTATTATAAATTTCATATTGTTTGGATTCATATTTAGTATCTGTTTTCATCATATTTTTTGATATTTTTGCCATTTATTTCATTATATTATTCATGTTTTTATTCATTTACCTAAATTAACACTTGTTCGGAAGAACGGAAAAAGACTAGTAATAATAATAAATGTAAATATTATTAGTTATTATTAATTAATTATTAATTGTTACAGTTAGTTAATAATAACTTATAATAATTAATAATTTAATAATTAATAAAAGTAAAAAAAATAAAAAAAATTAACAAAAAAAATAAGAATTAAATAATAACTAATTACAATTAATAATAATAAAAATTAATAACGAATAATTAAGAATTAATACTAACAATGATTGATAATGATAATAATAAATAATAAATATTAATATTAATAATTAATATTAGTAATTAATAAATAACTATTAATTATTAATTATTATAATTAGTTAGTAATAATTGATAATAATTAATAAAAAATAAAAAATATATAGTAAATAAACTATAATTTTCAAACAATTGGTAAAATCTCTAACTATGATTTTAAAACTTCAATAAATTCTTAAAAGTATCATATCTAGCGCCAATATTTGGTTTTCAATAGAAAAATAAAGTTGAATCTAGCACAAATAAGAGAAGTTTTATGTTACTATAGAATTTGACTTCTTTTCGAATTTGCCAACCTCTACCTTCTCTTTCATAAACTATTAAACTTCATTGTATATATATGTTTCATGGTACCTACCTCAAAATTCACCCTACTTTCTCTTGAAACTTGATTATGGAGGAATCTATTCAAGAACATAATGATCCAATTAGTGATAATTCCACGCAAGAAGATTTATTATATATCTTTGACGATGGTTTCAGGCTTAATACAAATCCGCTCATGCTTCTTAATGATGAAGAGTCTAGCCGATATGAAAACAACAGTCGTCTAGACTCCTTGATTTTAGTCGCACAACATTATGAGAACGCTAGTAAAGATGAATTCGAGATCCGATTTTCATGTGATGAGAATGCGAGTACAGATGAGTTTGAGTTACAACTTCCAGGAAAATTTTCAGAAACAAACGCGATCTACTGGAGGCAGAAGAAAAGGAGTCATCGACATCGAAAGGGTAAGATGAAGACATCATCTGCCAAGTTGGGCTTGAGGAAGTGCACGCACTGCCAAATAGAGAAGACACCACAGTGGAGAGAAGGCCCATTAGGGAAGAAAACGCTATGCAATGCATGTGGGCTCAAGTATAAGTTGGATCGGTTGCTACCCGAATATCGGCCCGCTGGAAGCCCGACTTTCGATGACGCTAAGCATTCGAACTTCCATAGGAGGGTTAAGAAGATGGAGAGATATGACAAGAGGTTCATGGAAAGCATCATGTTAACGTGACATAGATGAATGAAGCCAATTGTTTAGCTCATTTTTTTTAAATGTTGTTAGGATTGGTATTGGATTCTTTAGTTTGTATTATTTTTTTTCTCTCTTTTTTGCCCTCTTATTCTAGTGGGGTTAAGCGCTCTATATTTTTTAGAGTGAAAGATTAAGTTAGGTCTAGTGAGGTAAAGAAAGGAAAGGTAAGGATAAAATTTTGACTGGTATGAGTGTTTTTTAGGAAATCGGATAGGGTAAGGTAAAGTAAGTTATGGATAAACTAACTTACCATCCGAAAGAATATGGAGTTTCGTTAGAATTGTTTAGAGATACTCCCTCCGTTCCATATTAATTGTCGTCTTTCGAAATTGTGCACTCAAATTTCAAAAATTTTAACCATAAATTTCGAAATCATCATTCGAATTGTTTGAATTAATATTTCATATTTTTTGTCAAAAGTATCGCTTGAAAATTTTATCTTTTGAAATTTATGCAGATCCATGTCAATTCACAACAATCAACCGTCAAATTTATAAAACACAATTTTCATTTGATCAGTTATCCATACACTAATCTACTATCTAAATCGTCATCCACTGCTTAAGCCACTATCATATACCTAAGCAACTAATTTTGTCCAACATGACATATATTTGCTCAAAGACAAAAACCTATAGAATACTAGTCCATGAATAATTCCATGAGTAACTGTTTGTTTGATAGAATCCATGTCCAACTTTACTTTCTATACTTACAAGTCTTCATCCTCATCCGAGGCGAGATTCACGATATTATCACTAATTGATCTTCCAACAGGGGTTTTTCTCCGTTTATACGATGATGTCCGATGTTGAGACCGCCTAAGAAGAGTCTGAAACGCGTATTTTAGAGACTCGATCTTCTGGATTGCTTCGGAAGTCCTATGACGCCCCCACTGAAAACGCAAATTGTAGTTGTAACACCCAGCATACGATGGTAAGAAAGGGTAATTGAGCATAAAGTTACGCTTAAAATAAGTAAAAATAGATAAGATTGTTAGAACACGAAGCAAAGAATGAAAGAAAGCTACTTATTCCTTTGCAGCTACGGGGCAGTGGTAAACCGCGACATGCACGAACAGGTTTCAATCGCACTCCCTTAGGGAGACGAGGTATTGGAGGTGAAGACGTGCACTATAAACGCGAAAACTTTAGTGAGATTGCGGTAAAAAAACACACACATACACGGTAAAAGAAATGAGAAGCAATTAAGAAATTTACCAAGGGTCCCATGAGGCGAGGAAGATGTTTGGTGTAGGGGATATTACCATTGATGTAATTAACGTAAGTATCTCCCGTCCTCCATGTTTCGACCTTTTCTTGCGTCAAAGATCGGAAATAAAACATCATGTTTGGTGGATCTTGCGGAGTACAAGGGGGCGATTGACCCAGAATTTGGGATGTCACCCTCTCGCCCAAATACCAGACGAAGCCAACCGGACCTTCAAACTAGATTCGTTGTAGAGAAATTTTACGAGCTATTTCTACTTGATCAGGATGTGTAAAGTTTACCCAAAGGGCGAAAATTAGCCTACACAGAATTACACCATCAGTTCTAAGATGACGCTTGGACTATTTTTTGAAAAAGTTGGTAAATTTATTAAAATTAACAAATGTACTTATATTTGGTTGCATTTAAGGGATGAAAAAGTCTTGATGCGACCCATTATTTACATTCAAACTCATAACAGTTTTCCTTGGAAGGTAGAGAAAATTTTTCCTAGAAAAATATTTTCTAAAATTGTACGAAACACCCTTATTTTCGACAAAACCCACTTTCATTATTTGATCATATCTTACTTTACCATACAAAGAACCAACCCTTAAGCTACACATTCATACAGAAGGTCCCCAATTCACCTTGCTTTCAATTTTTTCAATTCTTTAGTTTTCGTTTTTTTGGTTCAAATTAAAAATGGATGAGCATTTAGATTTACCATGGTAATTTTATCAAGTTGTCTTCGAAAAAAGGGTAACTCTCCGGCGGGGCGTTTTTTCTCGTCCAGTTGATCGTTTCCCCAACGCATGGCAGCAGGAAATAATAACCCCATTTTGGTTCCTAGCGAAAACTCCGGAAAATATTCATAGCACCATAACTAACAAAAAAAAAAAACACACAATGAGCATCATTTTAATCAATGTAATCTTTGAAAAAGGGGAGAAGAAATGTCACTATAAATAAATGCATGAATTAGAGCGTACCTCGATCACCTTCCAAAGGCCCGAGAGATATAAATTGCTCCTCTTGTTGCCCGCCGAGACTTTGCGAACACCCTCTCGCAAACCTCGAATGAGAGTAGCATAAGCCGCCTCACCCCAGTTCAGTTGACTTACCCTATCCAAGTCTCGCAAATTCCACAAATAATGAAAATGACACGTGGTGCCCCTATTCGCAAAAATTGTGGTGCATATAAAGAGCGCTAATAAAACTCGTCTCCGTTGATCTTCACGATAATCCGCCCATGCAGGAGATTTCACGAGTTCAAAAAATATTTCGTACTGAAAACTTGAGTCGTGGTTTATTCTACTCATTACGGGACCGAATAGATCAACTTGACTCACCCTATCCATTCCAAATTGGTTGTTGTATTCTAGAGGATCGCCCACGAAACAAAGGCCCGTGATCATGGTAAAATCGTGGGGCGTAATTGTCATTTCACCAAACGGGAGGTGAAAAGTATTAGTAGTATCCCAAAATCTTTCGGTAATTGCCCGAATTAGACAGAGATTATTTGTTTTTTCCATCATGGTCCGGAGGGCAACATAGAGGGATCCGAACCCGGCATCACTTAACCATTCTATCACCGGGTCTTCTATTTGATCAAACAAAGCCATTACCTTACCGAAAGCTCCGGAGCCCTTGATATTATTCTCCTATCATAATGTGCAAAAAATTTTTTTGGACAAACTTATTATAAGATGGAAAAAAGTAAGAACTATTTGTGCCAAAATTGTGACATTTGAAACTATATTATTTCCACACACGATTTATGCTTGGAAAAATGTTAGCTGATTGGGTTTTTATTTTAGCTTCTTTGGTTTTTTGTAGGTTATAAACTTATGATAAAGTTCTAAAAGCTGCGAAAGAAATACTTAGAGTTAAAGAATTGAACTACAAAAGCTAGTGAATAGATGACTCTTCAACCCAATTTCCAATTCTTACATAACATTGTATTCTTTTTTTTCAATTATTGAAAGCCAACGTACTTAAAATTTACATAATATAGTAAAACCGTGTAACAAAATAGCAGACAACCCATTCTTAAAAATAAAGGCTGCAATCATCAATATTCTTATAAAGGCTGCAATTCCAAAACATGGTACTCTTACAGAAACATAATTGTTTGAAGAAGAATAATGCAACATTTTTAGTAGTATTTAATTAAGACATTAATCATACAGAATAATTTAATTTTCTATTATCCGAAGTCAGTTTATACCTGAATTTATGTTTATCTGATTTGTTGGACCTAGAAAATGTTCCAAAAAAACTGGGTATGAGACATCAAGTTTTAGTCCGATCTGGATTGACCCAAATTTCTGACAACCCTAATCTTAAGTTCTTAACCATTAGGCTAAGATGTCATTGGTTAATTGAACAATTTACATGGGTTTTTTGCATTTTGAACCCCAAATTTTAGGGGTATTTATATTCTGAACCCTTGATTTTCATCTTTAACTTTTTGGACTTTAAAGTTTGTAAGTTGAAAAAAAAGGGCCCTAAAGTTTGTGAGGTGAAAAAAAAGCCCGTTTCCCGTTTTTCTTTTTGTTTCCATGTTTGAATTTTTTTCCCTATTGACATCAAACTTCAAGACTAAGGTTAAAACCGATATTAAAGTTATAATAAACCTCTTTTATTCATGTTGGAGTTACTTAAAATCATGTACTCAAAAGTCTAAGTGCATGTTTGGCCAAGATTTTTGAGAATTTTTTTATGGAAAAAGCTTAAATTAGGCCAAACATCAAAAATTTCTAAAATAGCTTCTAACTTTGTAGAAGTTAAAATTAGCTTTCAAGGCCTCTAGAAGTTGAAGTTACATTTTGTAACTTTTAACTTCTAGCTTCTTGGAAACTACCAAAAAAATTTAAGGAAGTTATTTTGTTTTCCACTAATATGTTTGAACTTTCTTAGGAAAGAAAATATATGTATTTTTTCTATTTTTAAGATATTTCTAATTTCTTGTAAGGAAACCATATTTTCTTATTTATTAGTATATGTAATGCTTGATAATAATAATTTTCATATTTAAGATATTAAAAATATGTAAAATATGTTTATATTACATTTTCTAAAATATGTTTATATTATATTTTCTAAAATATGTTTACATTCTAATTTCTTCTTAGAAAATATTATATTATGTGATTTTAAGTTTTCATATTTATTAGTATAAAATATGTAATGCTTGATAATAATATTTTCTTCCTTAGATAAAGTTCAATTAAGTTATTTCATATAAATTACATAAAATTCTTGAAGGAAAACCACTCTCGGTAATTTTAAAAATAAATAGGAAATAAAATAGTATAAAGAAGGAAATTAAAAGTGTATTATAATATTTTTTTAGAAAATAGAAGTAAAATATTATAAAGAAGGAAATTAAATATGTATTATACTAATTTTTTTTACAAAATAGAAGTAAAATAGTATAACTTGTTAAAAGTGAATTAATAAAAAGAATCTAATATTCAATTTCTTGGATAGAAGTAAAATAGTATAACTTGTTAAAAGTGAATTAATAAAATAGTATAACTTGTTAAATAGAAGTATTACCAAACACTTGAGATTTTTTGGAGAAATAGTTTCTGTAAAACTATTCCCAAAAAGTTATTTTGGAGAAGTAGTAGCTTGGCCAAACACCCTAAGTAGTCCCAACATGAATTAGAGAGGTGTATTATAGCTTCAATATTAGTTTGAACCATAGTCCTGAAGTTTGACGTCAATCGGGAGATATATTCAAACATGGGAGGAAAATAAAGAATGAAACAGGACCGTTTTCTTCAGCCCACAAACTTTAAGGTCCTTTTTTATTCAAACTACAAATTTTAGAGTCTAAAAAGTTAATGTTAAAAATCAAGGATTTAGAATATAAATACCTCTAAAGTTTGGGGTGCAAAATGTAAAAAATAGAGAGAATTGTACTTTTGCTAATCAAGTTGGTTAAAACTTGATACACTACACTTTGACAATTGACACTACAATGCATTGTCTTAAGATATTGAACAAGAAGAAATACTAAAGAAGCAGTAAAAAATAGTTAAACTTACGGGAGTAGTAGAAGCAAAGTGGGAAATGTGCTCTTCTGGACTCACTACCAAATCCGAGTTGACCCACTCGGACTGAGGACCCCACTCAGCTTTAATGAAGTTGTTTTGAGAAAGCCCTTTGGCCCAGTTTTGCTTTGGTGGATGAAATTTACCCCCATTCATCACTTCTTTTAACCTTCAAGATTAGGTGAAATTAACAGTTAACAAAATGAAGCAATTTTGAAGAAGCAAGTATAAAAAGAGAAGAAGAAGTAAAAACTCAGCAAAAGAAGGAAGATGAATTGAGAGAAGAAGTTATGGAAGATGAGAAATGAAAAAGCAATGCTAAGAAAAGAGACTTAGTAGTCAGTAATAAGGTGAAAAAGTATATGCATATTTTGTGATCTTTTTATTTTTGTAAATTGTAATCTCAATATTCTCTACCCTTATTTCTTTTTATTACTCCCTCCGTTTCAAAATATTTATCCCCTTTGATTTAACACGCATTTTAAGAAAAATGAATAATTTAATCTCAATTAGCAATAAAATATTAATAATATTTTTAGTTTTAAATTCAAAACTACTATTTATATTTTTTCCTCTCATATGTAAATACTTTTAAAATTAAAACTAAGGGTATTTTAGTAATTTTAATGAAATAAAAGTTTCCATTTTAAGAAAGTGAACATAATTTTGGGACATCCAAAAAGGAAATAGTGGATAAATAATTTGGGACAGAGGGAGTAGTTTTTTTGTCAAGTATCTTTAGATTTGCAAATTATTGTATGCTCCTGGATGACATGTGACCATGTCGATTTTTTTAAAAAAATCAAGAATTGCTACTTGTCGATTCTGGCCGATTAAACAATGAATTACTAAATAATGACATGGTGAACAATAGAAATATTTTCATTGAACAACCACTAGTTGCATGATAAACTATTGTAACATATTTAGTGAACAATCTCAACATATCTAGTGAACAATCTCGATATACAGGGTGAACAATTTCAACATATGTAGTGAACTATCCTAACTGGTTATGAGTGAACAAAAACTCTTTTATGGATGAACAATGTCATATGCCATGTAGGATCCGGAGCACATGCTCTAGGAGCATATAATACATATGTATTTTTTGGGACACTTGTTAAGTAAGTTAGGATTAGTCCTTTTGTATATGATTGACATTTATGTTCTAAAATAAAATTAGATGGGGCATATTTTCTCTCATTTCCATATCAATTGTATTCTCTATATGAAAATGGAAATCCTTTGTACTACCTCCGTCCCATATTGTTTGTCCATCCAACTATATTTAAAAGTCCAATGGTCATGGGAAATTGAGTGAAAAATGTGTAATGTATCAGAATTGCCATTACTTTTCTTATGTGAAGTAAAATTAAAAAGAAACAACAGAGTATTTATTAGGAGTATAATAGGAATTACAATCATTGGAATTATAAAATGAACAAACATTTTGGGACAAGGGAGTTAGGTAGATGGACAAACAATTTGGGACGGAGGTAGTATGTTGCAGACAAAGCTGGTGAAGAAGGGCGTGATTGGGCAACCAGAAAAAGGGTGTCATTTGGTACAGCCCATGGCTTATGAGTATTGGGTTTAATTAGAAGATTTATATTCTGATTGTATAGTTTAAATTTTGAAATAAGGTTGTAATATCGATAAAAAGACGTTAAGATTTAAACGTTGGCATCAATTCCACAACAACTGTGTATGTGCTAGAACATCTGTGATCAAAGCTTGCAAGTGTGTATGATTAGTCTGCATAATCTAAGAGTTTCCATAGTTTATTAAGATTTGAAATCTTCTTTTATATAATTAGTGATCTAGAGTACTCGTCTTAAGACAAGGTACGACCATTTTAGGTTAAATTCGTTTGATTTATTTATTAATATCAATTTAAATAAAAACATTAATGATATAATTAAGTAAAGTTTGTCTAAAACTTTAGATTAGCAGTAATTAAAAATCATTACAAATTAAAGAATTTCCACACCAACTTGATGGTCCTTTGTTTATTAGCTAGCTAGGGTTCCTAAAAGAGCTTTAGTGTTAGTTAAAGTTCCCAAGAGAGAAATCAAATCAAAGCAAGTGTATCCCAAGTGTTGGGATTTGATTCTTTGGTTTTTAGCATCAATGCTAACTTAAAGCCAATGAATGACTCGTGTTTTTTTAATTTCATTTTTTTCCTTCCTACCAATAAAAGTACTACCAAAAAAAAAAAACCCCTTCTTTTTGATGATCTATCCCATGAATGCCTTTATTAGGTAAAGAAACCGATAAAGATGAATCTTCATGCGAGTGTGCATTTTAAAACAAAAGGATTCAACAATCACACTCAATAGTCAATGGCTATTTATTTTTCTTAGGGCATACTCATTTGATGTATATGTTGAAATTGTATATACAAAGTTGGATAAATTTAAGTAGGCTTTAATTTGATAGTTTATGCAGAATTAGGTGAAAGCAGGTAATGAATTGTTTTAAAAGTAGAAAATTTATATAAATTTAGGTAAAAAAAAGTAGAATAATTGGTAGGAATAGGTAGAAAAATATTGGGTGTAGTTTACTTTGTTAAAAAGAGCTTTAACTATTTGTAGCCACTCAGTTTAATATAATAGTAGTAGTTTTGCAAAAGTTTAGTTTTATAGTTTTCTTTTTTGAAAACATATTACTAGCTGAAAAGTTAAAAGAGACAGATATTCAAAAATAAAGGGAATAATACACAACTTTTAATTCTCTAGGGCACAAGTGTGAGCATATTCTTGAAGCTAATTATTAGGCTTTACTAATATACTATCCAATACATGGGATATGATTATGATAAATCTGGTATGCACATCTTAATTAGATTCCTCTTCTCCTATATAGTCAGGGAATTTATTCTATTCAAAGATTTTTTTTTTTCCCCCAAAGGAAAAAGATAAAGGGAGATCTACAGTTAGGTTAAACCCTAATTTTTTTGAAGGAATTTTTCTTGATCCATTTGTGCTAATCAGAAAATTTACCATACTTGAATTGATTCTTTTGTCAAATGTGCTTATATACATGGATGAGAAAATTAAGTTGTTTTAGCATCTTATCAAGTTATATAAGAATGATACTAGGCTACTAGCTAGTTAGACTAGTCTTGGGAAAAAGAAAAGGAGAACAAGACTATTTCTAAAAGCATAGGTTTAAAACTACTAATCAATTTTTGTGGTATTAGTTTAATAAGATTAAAGTTCTCTATATTATATTCTATTTTGTTTGATGGGTACTTTTATTTTCCTTGGTTCCCTCTTATGTTTAATTTAATAAAAATTAAGTTAAGATAAGAAAATGATAAAATAAATGTAATTTAATTATCATTCTAAAGAACATGACCTTTACTCTTACCAATGTAATCTCATTCTTCAATAATGGTGCCAAAAACCACCAATAATGTCATTCCCCCAAAACTTTTGCTTTCAAAAAAGAATATTAGAAAAGATTAATTAACTAGGTGGTGATAGATTGATTCTCATTTACTCATATATAATTATATTTTGTTACCATAAATCATTAATTATATGTAATTCAAGAAAATATAAATGAATAAAATTCTCTCTTAACTATCACCCTTAGATAGCATTTAATAAAATTGCTAAGACTTTTTTTTATGTATAAAAATGGGGAAGTCACTTTTACTGAAATTCATTTTCTCCGTCCTTATGTAAACTATTTTCTTAATTAGCTATAACCTTAAGAAAATTCAATTTCTCGGTCTATATTACTTCTCACGGCCCAAGTACTTCGTATCGCTCTTATCTCTACTAGAAAGAGTTCATTTCTCATCTAGTTCTTTCTCTCATTCGAGCCCTCTTTCTATATCTTCCTTTTTCTCTCTTATCCAGCCTAAGATAAGTACATATGCATATATTTACCAAACAAGTGTAAACAGATCACTTAAAAACTTATTTTTCTGAAAAACCATTTTACAAAATAAATCATTTTCCTAAAATTCATTTTCACTTGCACCAAACATACCCTAAATTTGAAAATCGCTACACTAACAAATTTCTTACATAAATTATTCATAGAAAGTATTCAATCTTTCTGAAGTAATGCAGTCCTCGTGTGTAGAAAAACTGTCCGTTGAAAATTGAAAGTCTAAATCTTCTTCTTTTGAATTCCTTTTCACTTACGCCCCACATCAATTGGATGCATAGTGGAATATAAATACAAATTAAGATGACTAGATTTTGATGTGCAATATCTGAAAAAGACGTAAAACCTTATCCTCGTAATTATTTGACAGCACCAAAAACCATAATCCAAAACAAGAAATAACGAAATTATAATGAAAAATTATCAATATTGTAGTACAATGTTAGACCTCTATTAGCTCTCTATTTTGATGTAGTAAGCAAATCGTATGATCAATGAATAGTTAAATCAAGACTTCTTCAATCTTTTTTTTTTTGAGGGAAAGCGCCACGCGCAGAATTAACTATTATTATTTGATAAACGGTGCATATCGTTAATATAGATTCCTCTGGACTTTACTCCAACCAAAAACGCTCATGCGAATCGTATGGTCAAAGGTGAGCAAGGGAGTATGCTACTTGATTCCCCACCTGTAATACATGATGCCAATAAATAAATGTAAAAGAAAAAGACCTTGCTAACTTCAAAATTTCTTCTACAATTAGCCCTAAAGCATTCGAGCCTATGGCTTCATTCTTGAGTCTTACTTCCGCACTTGTATACCTATGTATATTTAAATAAAGGTGAAAAAACGAGTAATTTTCTACTTCTCCACCCTTTCACACAAACTAAGAGTAGTAAGCACACTAATAAGCGTGGCGACATGTTATAAGAGAGTCATGCCACACTTATTAAGTAAGGTGGTTGTTGATTATAAATGAACCCCTTCTTTCTACGTATAATAAGCGTGATAGACTGTTGCTAATTTTTTTTATTATAATTTATTTAAATACTTTTTCTAAAAAATATTTAATAAATTATAATCATCATTTTTGTAATATATATGTCTATTAGTTAAAGATAAAAAGAAGAAGCTTAGTGATATTTGTGTATATATAATATTAACTAGAATCAAATATCTAAAAAACTATTTTAAAAATTATAATTATATGTTTTTAATATATCTGTTTATTAGTTAAAGATAAAATAGAAGATAAAAAAAGAAATCAAGTGATATTTGTGTATATATAATATTAGATTAATTATTAGAATCAAATAATCTTTAATATTTAAGTGGTAAGCATTTGGTGAATCACTTTGCCTTATACATATTGCTGGTTGCACCGAAGTTGGGGGTTCAAATCTACGTCCAAAACAAAAAATAGTAATATGAGAAATGTTGGTGTGAAATGTGCAATTAAATTTAATTTTTAATTACTAACATAATCCATATGAATCCATAAGATTGTAAATTAGGTCAAACGTTCTAGATGAGTCAAATGTGGCTTTCTACATTTTGACCAGTTTGTCATATCACTAGTTAAAAATGAGGATTTTCAATTAATCATCAAATCTTTCTATATATAATGAGAGAAAATTTGAAGAATAGTACCTCGTTTCATATTATTTATCATCTTTGAAAACTGTGTAATCAAATTTAATTTTTTTACCATAAATTTCTCAATATATACAATAATTTGTTAAATAAAATTACTACTATTAAATTCGTAACGAAAAATACTATCCTAAAAATATAATATTACAATTATTAATAAGATATTATGTAAAAAGATTATTAATCAAAGAGTGACATTAGAGACCGTTACAGCCAACAAAAAGGTAAATAATATGGAACTGAGGGAGTATATATTAGGAACTTGGTAAAACCCAACCAATAGTCTTAAACAAAACCATATATTAACATAATCTTGAACTTTTCTTAATTTATTTTCCGTAGAATAGAAGATAGCAAATGATTTTTAAATTTTAAGTTAATTAAAACCAATATCTCCATATTACAAATTTTAGGAATAAAACAACTGTATCTAACATATTTATACTTTGTCCCATAGCTAGCTAGATATATTAGATATGGAATATATATATATATATATATAATTACTTAACAACAAAGCCAAAAATGTTTTGAATGGTTTCTATCAAAAAAAAATGTTTTGAATGGTGACGCTTTCAAGTGTGCGTCATGGTTTACGTATATACAAGCTAGTGGTCGGAAATTATTGGTGTAAAAATTATTTTTAATTAACATACTTTTTGCTTTTTTTTTTTAAAAAAAAAACAATCAATTTGTTTCTAGGTAACTTTGACACCCCTTTACAAATACCCGGTTCAACTAATTAGAAGTGATCTAAGTAGAGTGAACTAAATTAGAGTGAGAGATCTAGAGAGAGAAAGAGACTAGAGAGAGAGAGACATGAGTAGTGTTGGGAATAATTCTCCAAAGGGAGTTTCAACTAATTTCACTAATCACCCAAAACCTAGGGGAGCTGCTAAGAATACATTGCTGGGTAACATTGTTGGAGATTTCTTGGGCACCAAGTCACCTTCCCGAGGCATGGAGGCCGACGGTCCCAACCTCGGTGGTGTTCGTAACTTAGAGGGCAAGAAACCTACCAAGTAGATCGATCGACCATGCATGTCCACTCTCTTCAATTTAGGTATATATATAATGATCTATGACTATATTTTTTGCGAACTGGTCCTATGTATGAATAACAGGTATAGTATACGATCTTATCTAGTTTTAAGGCCAGGGGTCTTGTTTTTGTAAGGGAGTGTGACATGAAATGTAATGTAACCTTAGCTTATGTTTATTTATGTCATGTATGATGTATGTGCCTTTTTTCCTTTTGAATATCAAATCGTTGTCTAGTCAATAGTCATGTAGATAACTTGTCCTTTTGCTTATGTGGTTATAGGTAGGGGTGTCCAAAATTGGTTAACCGTAATTTCGGTTTACGGAATTTATAAACTTATACCTAAACCACTTTATGGAAATTAGAAATCGAAATCGCCGGTTAACCGCTTTTCGGGTTCGGTTTATGGTTAATTGCCGGTTCCTAGAAATTTAAAGGAAAAAGTAAGGAAGAAAAATTAACAATTTGCTTTAAAATTTCAAATTTTGCAACCAAAGTAATCAAGACCGATTAACCTTTCACGAAAATGCAAAACCGAAACCTAAACCGCCTAAATCGGTTTGGTTAATTAACTTAAAACCGTAATTTTCAAATATTACAAATCGTTAACCGCTCTTACCGGTTTGGTTTATACGATTTTGTGGTCTGGTTTTTTATTTCTGTTTTTGTTGGACACCTATTATAGGTCTTAGCTAGCCAAAGTGCACTTATTAAATAAACACTAGCGAATTAAGTTATCAACATTTTTTGATAATTAACGGGTTTTTGTTGGACACCTCTAATTATAAGCCTTACCAAGTAGATCCACCATCTCCTCTCTCCTTCATGGTTTTGAGTCTCTTCTTGTGTGCTCGTCCTTTTCCAAACTTTTGTAGCCTTCGCACTTTTTGCTAAAGTCACTGAGATGGCAAAACCTCTAACCCTTATCTTGTCTAGCATGGATATTGTCTTGGTAGTATTATCTTTGTGCCAAAACTGTAACAAACCCAAATTTTCTCCCTGTAGTTCTACTTCGTCTTATTGGTATATGACTGCTCCGAACTTTCCCAACCTTCTAGAAGACACCCTTCAAACCAAATTTATCAAGATTTGGTGGTAGGTTGTCCACATAAATTGTGAAATGTCTCCCCCCTCCCCTACTTTCCATTAGTTCTTCCTAATATTATGTATTTTTCTTTTGTCATAGAGTTTATCTCTATTGAGTGATGTTATCTAATTGATTTTTCTCAATTATTCAAAGGCTAATAGACATAGGTTCATCGGTGCTTGTCTGCAAGCACCCCACCTTTCATCCTTTACATATATAGTTTGCAATATGATAGCTAGTACTTTGTGCCGGAGTGTAATTTTTAATATAAGAAATAATTTTCCTCACTTTTGTAGGAAGAGGTAGAAATCAAAATAATTAACAAAGTTAGAAAGAAAAAATTATAGAATTACTTTAATTGAATAAAATTATTTATAAGGGATGTGAAACATAAATATAAAATTAATAAAAGTTAATTTACAGTAGAATACAAAATAATAAATAGTTAGGAATAAAAAAAATTAACGAAATGAACAAATAAATAAAAATAAAAAAGTACAAATACTGGACCGCATTCTTTTTTGAGTTCTCTCCCCATTGAACTTATACCACTAATATTTCAATGCAAACAAATTTTAAATAAGCTTGGACCCTGGAGTATTAGCTTTGGTCACCTTCAAATACTATTTTTGTAGTATATATATTTATTTTATAAAAAGGACAATCATATATATCTTATTGAATTATCCATATTTTTGTGTTATTTATATTTTTGTAATATTTATATTTTAATAATCTTTTAAATTTTTAATATTTTTATATTTTTATAAATTTTAATAATATTTTCTCTAATAATTATAAATATATATGGAATTCTGGTAGATATTGAGAATTTGAGAGGGTCCAATAGTGTAGGTGTAGGCACTAACATATGCACGCTTGTCGGGGGGGCCTATTATTAATTTATTATTGCTGTTTTTTTTGGTTGGGGAAAATGTACAAATAACCCTTTTTCTAAGCCAAACAAAGCAAAGCACTTGGCTTCTTATTTGTTGTCCATATCATCAATTGGCCCCTCGATGGCTTTATTTATTTATGATTGTCATGTCCATAGTATTTTCTCCCTTTTATAATAATTGCTAAATAATCGCTTAATATTGTAATTGTTAATAATATATTAGGATCATGTTCTTTAGATTGGTAACTCTTTCCAATCCAATCCAACTAAGCATCGTTCTTTTGAGCGTTGCGTTTGCGTTGCGTTACGTTACGTTACGTTTAGTTGCGTTGGAAATAGTTAAAAAATAATGATAATTTGCGTTAAGTTGCGTTGCGTTGCATTTGTGTGTTATTAACGCATAAAAGAACGACAAACATAATTCTTCAAAAAAAGTATCATCTCTAAAAACACAAATCCCAAAAAAAATATCAAAACTTATCCTATTCATCCAAAAGTGATTCCAACCAATCCAAAGAATAGGGCATAAAAAATTATTAATCAGAGAATGATATTGAAAATCATGAAACAAATCAAAAGTATAATAATTAATATGGAACGAAGGGAGTGGTTTGTCAGAATTGGGTCTCAACACACCATGTAAAGTGTTCTCAATTGCATTTTCACTTTAGCTTTTTTTAGCCATGTTAAGAATTCCCATTTAGTAGATTCAATTGTAATAATTATCAAGTGTTTTTAAGCATGCTAGAAAGTACATGTACTAGTTATCTAACTTATTTTGTACCTTTTGAGATTATTATTAGAGAGTATTATACAACTGTGAGATGTGATAAATGGGCATTCTAGTAAGTATATAACAATCGATACTACAGTCAAGATTAGTTTAGGTCATTTTAGATAAATTTTGGTTCGAGTTTGATTTGATTCGGGTCAACTCAAGTTTCCGTCTACTTTTTGAGTGAATCATGTTAGATATGAGTTTGGGCATTGGGTTGGATTTCAAAGATTCGGTAGTTTTAATGGGTTAGGTAGTGAAGTTGTGATTCATGCTTATATTTTTACGAATAAACATAAAAAGACCATGTCGTCCTCATTTACTCTATACTCTTTAAAATTGAAGGCAAATTGATGGAGAATTGAGTTAATCATGTTATATATATGCAAATAATCTTCTATATTTAAATAATTCATCTCCTTTACTATATGCCCATGGTATAAATTTGACACTAATATTTTTCTTATTTTTCTTGTGAAAAGTTCCTAATGAGATTGTATCAATTAGGAGTTTGTACAAAAAAAAAAAAAAAAATCCTTGTGGAAAAGTCATACACAATATTTGAAAAGGTCTACTAATTAGAAATTAAACAACATTCTTTAACAGTTAACCTCCCCCTCCACCAAAGGAAGGGGATGAAATTAGAATTAAGTGAACATAAACTATTCCATAACTTCCATTGATGAGAAGTAGTAAGACATTACAAAACACAAACTATTATTACATATACACACACACACTACACCTCTAGGTTTGGAGAAGATTGATCTAGCTAGGAGTACTAGATCTAATTGAGAAGTTAAGAACACAAATTATATACAAGCACAAAATAGCAAGATGACATACATATGCAACAACAGCAACAACAACTTCCCAGACGAACACGTTTAAAGCGCGTCAAGGGGATCCAGATGTAGGCAGTCTTCTTCCCATGAACTAGAGTTCATGGAGAGGCTGAATATATATTGGGTAAACTATTAGTCTTACACACACCTTTGGTAGGTAGGTAGCTAGGTCACACTTGAATTCATCATATTCGTGGAGTCTTATTTGTGTGTACATATATGGACTTAATTTGCTGTGGGAGAGTTGTTGCTGGGAGCTTGTGAAGATGAAGAATTGGTGCCCAAGATTTGAATGATGAGCTTGTTCTTTGTAGCTCCTCTTGGGGCTGGAAGATTGCTGAAGGTTGGAGCTCCATTTGGGATTACCCTCTTTCCATTACCACTCATCTCTCTCTCTCTCTCTCTCTCTCTCTCTCTCTCTCTCTCTCTCTCTCTCTCTAAGTGAGATAAAGTTAAGGTATTTAAAATGCCAGTTTGCTCATAAGGAATTTAGGAGGCTGTATATTTAATATGTGGGGAAACAATTAACTATTGATTTTTTACGCAATTAATTTGGGGAGTCATCATCATAATTTGACGTCATAAAGACATATAGTACTATAGTATTATTAGTATAAAACAAATGGAGAAGCAAGTGGGAGATATTGAACAGGTAAACAAATTTGATAAATTATTGTCGTTGAGGTGGAAGATAATTTTTTTTTTCTATTATTGAGAGCAAAAGACTTAAAAGTTCTTATAGCACAGCAAACCGCATATAGAACAACTAGCAAGTACCTTCAAAAGATAAAAGTTATTACCAAATAGCTAAATATAAATAACACAGTAAGAATTTCCGTGTCCACAACAACCGAAAGAAACCTCCATATCTCAATCACTATAGTGACTTTAAAATTTGAGGACGATGCCATTTGGGTGTATTTTTTGAATCGTGGGTATCGTCATGACTATTAAAAATCTTGTATTATAGTGTTGTATTTGGGTGTATTTTTTGAGCAAATTTTAGGATGAGGCCATTTGCATTTCTTGTAAGGTTGAGGGGAAATAAAATTTTTCTAGTGCATTGACCTTTAAAATGCTTTACAATGATTAATAAATCATATTGTATTAAAATAATTTTTTATACGGGCGTAATTAATAATTTATTCATTAAAGAATATTTTTTTGTAATAGAGTCGCTCCAGACAATTTATTTGTCATCCTTATATTCTTACAAAGTTACTGTAAAATTGTACGGCTCACAATAAATTCATGGTGAGACAATATAATGATATATATGAAACTTACTGTATTTTCAGAACGAATCCCTCTTTGCTCGATCAAGTCTCGAAGCTTCAGAGCGTCCATTCAATTAATCTCTCATCCACCAACCATTTGAGAAACTAATGAACTATACAAAGTCTTGAAGCCTAATATGTATCCATTCAAATTGGATTTAAGGGAGAATTGCAGTCTTTTTTGGTGGTCATGTCATTCTTTCAAATTATTTCAAAGGTTAAGAGGCATCTCAACATCAACATATTCAATTTTATCACATTCATGGAGATTGTGATGTAGAAAGATCATAGTGTTAGCCTCAATGGTCAAATGCATTACTGTCACTTTTAATTGTTTCCCCAAATCCTTAGCAACCAAATAAACATGATTTGCAAGAACCCACAGAAGATAAGTGTTTTCAAATATGTGAGGGACGATGAATTCAAATTTGACCAAATTCGACATGGTAGTATTAGAAATAAATAATTCAAAATTCGCTAAACAATCAGTTTATAACATAGAGATAGAGATTACTCAATCGAATTAGATACTATTACACAATCAATTTTTCACATTCAAAATTAGTTATAGTGGTATTGGCGACTTTGTCTCATTCTTTCCGTATAGTATGTCATAGAAAAGTCGAGCTCAATGAGATCAAGACATGCAAATTTACCCAAGTAGGCAAATATAGTCTCTGGAATCGCGTTGAAATTGCCTAAATTAGTGAAATGTCCTCAATAAAAGGGCAAAAATTGCTTTACATAAGAACTAAGAAGTCTTTACAAGTTAGGGTAACATGTTAGAACTAACCATGGACCGACGAGAGAGCACTTGCCATGACTGACTGACTTATAGAACGATCAATCACGACTTATTCCTGTGGATCCTCTCCTTTCAACTCAAGCATATAAAAGCTCGGTAAGTCCCCAAATGCACTGTTTATGCGCTTGCCTCCCTCTGAAAAAGTAGAAGGATAAGGGCAGCAATGCCTCGAGGACTAATTCCTCGAGTAATGTACAATTTGCATTTAGGGTTTCAACTATAAGCTATCTAACGAATCATCCCTGCTCGCTTGAATCCTCCTCCGTTTGTATACAAACTTGTATGAGGGCTGATTCCCATCTGATCCATCCGTCTCTTTACCGTAACTTTTGGGCTTCTCTTTCCTCTTGTAACGAAGGCTGTATCTTCTATCCGGTTCTTCAGCTCTATGTCCTTCCTGCCCATATTCACCCAGTGGAATGAAGAATAAGCAAAACTCGATTTGTCGTCATTTTCATTGAATACACACCTATCTTAGAGAAACATGTAGCTCAAATTCAGAAAAGTACCTGTAAAGGGTGTGCTGCATTCCTTTTGAGTGCTTGAGAAGATTGTGAAGAAACTACAAAGCAAAAGGCAGATGTTACAACTAAGGCATGACCACCTCACCTAACTCTACTGAAACATACAAGATCAAATTATAGCCAGTAATTCAAGTTGCTAAATTACCTGCTCTTGTGAGAGTTTTGTGAAACATTGTAGTCCCTTGGAAAACGACGAATGGATATGCCACAAACTCTTTCCGTAATTCGGCTGGCATCTCGGTAAAACCAAATGCTGAAACCCAAGTGTCGCTTAGCTGAGCAATACCGGGTAAGACCAAAACCTCAACACCCATTTCAACTAGCATCTGAGAAAGAGGATAAGCAGATCATCATCAACATTGGCCGAAATTTTAAAAACAGTTATCAAACCAAAAATATAAATTGTAATAGCTTGTGCAGTTAGGTTTTGATTTTCATTCCAAAGAAGTGAAAGAACTACTGAAAAGGATTGAAAATTGAAAGCTTGTTGATAGATACCTTTTCTAGCTCGCTCAGCAAGAGCCGGCACATACCCTGTCGACGATATTTGAAAGGTGTAGCTATTAATGGCAGCTCCGCAACCTTTTTACCATGGATTCTGAAAGAATGTAAGAAAACAAAAATCAAAGACTAGATATAAAACTTGAATTTTGGATTGCATGAGAACTGGGTAGGAAACAATGTGAATTACCTGATTGTAGCACCACAAACGATCTCAACGCCCTTTAGCAAGGCCATAACATAGAATCCATGAAAATCCAACCTCCTGAGCTTTGACCTGTCAATTATTAAGAAAGGATGCTTGTGGGAAAGCACAGTTTGTTTCTTTAGGACCCTAAATACACTTCTTTCCTCTGAGTTTCTACTTTCTAGCTGAGGTAACATAGAATTATTGCATTCAGAACTATGATCCAACAAGTAGCCATAGCTGTATTCTGTAACAATATTGTCATGATAGCCTGGGAATCAGAATCTCTTCAGTCTATCCTTGTGACAATAACAAGCATCAGGCTGAGAACACAAGCATCATCCAGATGCCAGATTCACATGTCACAACCCTAGTCAGCTTTATTGGTTAGTGATAATGGTGACTAAGCAACTTCCTTTAGTAATGTGAATCCGAGGCAATAAAAAAAATTGCAGATCTCCAATATCATTTACTGGGCCATGCAGAGCCATTTGAGATTGGAGAACCACAAACAACGTACCTACAGAAAACTGCAGGCTCATAAGGGCAAACATGACTCCATACCATAGGTCAGGGGCAGACTAAAGAGCACGGTAATTAGTAAAATTAGTAACACGTGGGAACAAGTTGGTGGTGATATGGTAAACAGGAGAACACAAGCAAATGGAGTCATGGAATCAGCCTAGAACTTGAGGGCTCATTTTCACTTTCACCAGCAACCAGTATTAGATTTGGTTTGCAGATGTTCAATATGCACACCATACTCATTTCAATCATTCAGCTTAGATTGAAGATCATGTCAGGTGAAACCCTAAAAAAAAAGAAAAAATGTGTTGAGAGAAGATGCAAACTAGAGCTGGTTCATGTTGAAGATGAGGCAACTATTCTCCAAATGAAAGGGAAAAGGCACCTTAATAACATACATCTTCCTCAAACTGAAAGACACCAGTCTAGAAACGTCACAACTTTCCATTCCTAACCCAAGTAAAAAAAAAATTGTGTTGACTGTTGAGAGAAGATGCAAGCTAGAGCAGGTTCATGTTGAAGATGAGGCAACTATTCTCCAAATGAAAGGGAAAAGGCACCTTAATTTCATACATCTTCCTCAAACTCACACAAACTTGTTTCTGAAATGGAGAAAATTTTATTCCCTACAGCCCAATTACCTCACTATACTTCATCTTAAACAACAAAAATAGATTAGAAGGGAAATTTTCAACAAGCTAGCTCCCATTCCCTTCTATTCCTCTCACTGAAACATCCAAACAAGGCAAAAGTGAAAGACCTTATGTTTCTTACCCCTCTCTTCCATGTCCTTTCTTTCCCCTCCACGATACCCGAACATGTTATAAATACAGACAGACTAGTCAGACATTAATTAAAACGGATGAAAGCAGCTTACCATGAATTATAAACAATATCAGAAACAAGGTCCCTCCCAGTATGGGGCTCACTTATGGGTTCAAAGCACTCATGCAAAACATTCAAAACCTGAGAAGCCTGAATAAGTGGATGAAATCTTTCACTGTTCACATTACAATCATTTCTTCTGGATCTTGTGATTGTCCAGGTAATGCCTTCCGTAGTCGTCGGATTAGAAATTTGCATGAGTTCATGAAGCCGAGCACATATCTGTGTCATGAAAAATATCGTCGCAGAAAAAGTAGTTGATAATTGACACTTAATAGTTGATAGTGAAGGTAAATAAGCAAGTTTTTACAAGGACAAAAGAACCTAGAAACCACATATCCAGAGACAAGCATGCATATGACAGTAATTTTTAGAAGTGGCTTACATCACTATCAAGGAAGGCGAGAACAAAATTCTACAAGACTTAATTAGAGCATTCTCTCCCAAGGGACTAATCAGCCAATTTAATCTCAACAATCAAAAGTTAGCAATTATCATAACACATGTTCACTAAATGCACCCATTGATTAGTTTTCCTAAGACATGAACTCTTCACATGAATTGTGGACCCTTGGGGCGAGTCTTTGAGGGTGGATCCTTGTCAAGATATTCTTTATTCAGGGTCCAATATGCATTGCAAGATCATCTTTAATCACATACTAGAATATTTGAACATATGAAACACAAATTCAAAGATAATACCTCAAAACAGTGTTTGCTACAAAATTTGTCTAAAGAAGGATCTTCAGGAATTGATATCTCGGCTTTATTCACGCAGTCCACATGATCTACAATGAAACAGAACAAACGTTTGAAATTGAAGAAGTTGGTGACAAACATCCAAAAGTTCTTAAAGAGGAAGAGCAAACACACATAGGAGGCTGCACTGATAACAAACTTTCATGAATAGTTTTCTCTTGCGAGCAGAACTTGTCAGGCCGCACAAACCACACCTACACGATGGGCAGAATGATTTTGCAACTGGAACATCCTGAAATAATCCACAGATAACATAAGTCAGCACCTGTTGCTTAACTTTTTTGTTGCATTTAATTCAAAACTCATGTAAGACCAATTCAGTACAGGCAAACACAGCAAACCATTCAAGGATAAAAAAAAATATGCAATCAAAATTCTTAACCTTTGTCAGGAAACAATTTAAAGCAAAAGATAAAAATGCATTTAAAAGTAAGACACTAAGAAGAAAGGACACCAAAAACAATTGCACACCAAAATGGAAAGATGAATGGTTTTATAATCGTTCAACCCTCCCTCTCCTATAAAATAAACTCCGATGAAGTGCAATTTGCAAACCAAAGCAAAATCTTCATGATAAAATACTCCATGAAACAAACCTTCCTGTGTCAAAACAGTGTCAACATAACAGATATCAGATGTGGTAAACATGATGACTGCTTGTTTGTAAAGAAAGTAAAAATGGGATTGGAAGGAACTATGTCAAACGTAAAACTCTATTTTCCATGCACCATAACGCAGTTGCTGATAATACATGCAAACAATTATATAATCAGCAGAAGCTGATGAACTTGACCTTTTAAAGACCAAACCACTTCACGTAAAGCTCTAGATTCACTTAAGTGTTGCTGCCCTTCAATTAATTCTCATAAATATGACGATCATAGGGCCCCAGGATGTTTCCATGGCATATTTCCTGAGCTTGGCTGTATATTTGTTGGATATTTTTGGAAATCACATGCCAGTCAATAAGTTCAAAATAATATAACACAAAATCTCCAATAAGAAGTTGCACTGCAATACAATGAACATGGAAAAGTAACAAAATAGCCACAAGCATAGGTTGAACATGTGGCTCATCTGCGACCCAACAGGCAAATTGGTTTTTAGGTTGCACAAACCACGTTTTCATCCCACAACAACCGTGATATCAAATGATAGTATGATACAGAATGTGGTAGCCACATTAGAGCAATTTTTCCATACAACACAAACAACAGTTTGAATCGCTGGCCACTAACACCACCCCCCCCCCCCCAAAAAAAAAAAACAATAAATAAGGAAATGAAAGGCACCATGTAGAAGCAATGTTTTAGCAGAAGACATATAATGCCAAGCAAATGGCTCATAGACACTAACATTAACCTGCACATTATTAATTGAGAACGTTCAGCCCAACCAGTTTGACTTAAAAAGCTTCAAGAGGGTAACAGCATTTCCGCTACATCAAAACCAAAACACCAACACAAACCGCCAAAAGCAAACAAAAATTTTCAATTCCAAATAAATTTTTACATTTCCGTATTCATAAATGTTTTGGACATACTTTGAGCCTCCAAACTATAGGATGTTGGAAACTTGAAATAGCTAGTTGAAAAACCATGCAACTCAAAAGCCTGATAAAGAAATTGGGACACATAATTGAAGTAGACAAGTAACAGAACTTAACAATGCACAAACTTTCTACACTGCGAAGACAACACAGTGACCATGGCTTTAACCATAGCAGGGTACAAGAAGATCTAGATGTAATTATCTCACCCCTACTTAGCATAGAGGTTATTTACAAGAGACCTAACAAAAAAAAAAAAAAAGAAACTGAAATTCTTGTCAAACTAAAATCATTCCCAACCTGAAATCTCACATATTAACATGAAAAAGTAGAGATGAAAGGTGGAACAGCACAGGCTAACAACATCCTAGCAAAAAGTGTGAAGAAGAATGAGATATGTGCTGTGATAATAATCATATTGACATTGTATACCTTTCTACCAGCTTAAGAAAAAGAAAAAAAATCTTCCGAGCGTTACCGCATAGCTTCCTGTGAAATAGTGACCAACTTAATACATGAAAAGGCTGGAAAGCTGGAATCGCAGCCAAGGGATTTTACCAAGGTGCTACTTTGAAAAAGAATGAGGCGCTCAAAAGCGCAAAGGGTTCTGGAGCCCAGGGCGGGGCTTCAGGGAAAAGGCAAGCATGTTCTAGATGCGAGGGGCACTTGAACTAATGCTTAAAAGATCATCCCCAGAATTGTGTGACAATAATTTAGATAGGGCATCAACACAGTGATGTTGCTATATCACAATGGGAATGCGATTGCTGCATTTGAGTGATGTAGCCATATCAACAGGAACCACATTTTGAATCCTTGAGCATAGGCCTATGCTAACCAGATTCTTATATGCATGAATCTGACATGCTACACTCCCTTTTTTTTTTTATGTCAGTGACATCCTCCCCATTTGCACATCGATTAGGCCATTAGTCACCTACATCAGGACTTAACATACATAATTACATTGCCACAGACTATAGCATGTAAGACAGCATATTTTAATAGTTTGAAGCCATATTTTATTAGGCAGAATACAATAAAGATGTTCACCTTAGGGCCAATGCAGGTCCTGTGGTACGAACACCTGCAATGATCACAATGTATGAGTTCACCCCCATACTGACAGACAAAGCAAACAGAATCGCGGATTCTACTCTTTTTGCCCCTCAGTTTTTGGGGACTATCAACATTTTCTTCAGGCTTAGACTCTTGGCAAGATGTTGATCCTTGTAGAGAACCTTCTTGATCACCGCCCAAGGGGGATTCATCCTTCAACACAGTTTTAGGTTTACCATTACCCTTTTCAATCTTTCTTGGAATCCTCTTTTTCATCCTCAACGGACTTCTTTTCTTTCGTATAGGGCATGCAGAGAACGCAAGCCTTCTTTGCTGTCTCAGAATAGATCTCACATTAATGCCACCCTTCTTTTGCCTACGTAACATCAACTCTTTCCTTTTATCAACTGACTGACAATCTTTGGCTAGTAAGGGTGCATCATCACTGAACTTTACTACCTTGGAGCCGCAAGTAGCATACCTGTCTAACTTGTGGCCATAAATTTTGGAGCGCTTTAGTCTCCTTGAAGTCAATTTATTACCAATCATCTCCCTGTTTCTTCTAAGATGAATATTCTGGGATAGCCTTGATTTATTTTCAAGGGTAGGCGGGTTTCCAATCAAAACACTATCATTTCGGTATCTATCCTTTACCATAACATTTTCATCAATCTGCCTGCATTTGCCATCCTCACCTGCCTTCGAAGCCTGAGGGTCCATGCACATATGAGCAAGCATCAAGTGATTTTTCCTGCGTCGTAGATTAGTCAAGTTCTCTGCGTCACTCATATACATACGCTCTGCTCTAACTGCAAGACTCTGTCTTACTTTTCTTTTACCCATTTGCCGGCTTCGATTATCAGACAAATCTGTCAAATCCTCTGTGTCACTCATACACATACGCCTTGTTCTAACTGCAAGAGTCCCTAATTCTTTTCTTCTTTGCATTGACCTAGTAAGAACAGAAGCATTCAGATGACTTCCCAGAGACTTCTTAGATTTGAGTCCTCTTTCCCGAACACCACTTGGTCGAGAAGTAAGGCTTTTCAACCTGGGTCTACATGTAATCTCACAAACTACTTCTCTGAAGTACTCCTTCCACAAACAATATGCACCACAGGTCCACTCTGAGATCATTTTCATAAATCCATAATGCACTTTCAAGCGGGACCAGATGCGCTTCACAAGCTGAAATATATGCCCTTCTTTCTTATGCTCCTTAGCCAGACTTACTAACATCCAAACACCCCTTTCTTTCCAATCACCAGAAAATTCGTCCCATTCAAGAGTGACACGTATATCACTCAATTTGAACATGCGCTCATCACCCTCGTCGGGGAAGAAAACACAACGCTCCTCCCCATTCTCGTTGCAATCAAAAATCACTCCCTCCCACCATGCTTCCTTAAACAAGACGTCAACACACAGACCAAACTGTAGACCTGTATTCACTGCACAATGTTCTGAAGAAGGTGGTCTGGGTCTTATACGACCACGATAGTTTGATTTGACAAATGGCCGCTGGTAAAGACCCTCAATAGCACCAGTGACAGGTATAGACTCGATGAGTTTAGATCTTCCTGTTTCGCACAGTAGTTGATCATACCTAACCTTGCGGCATGATTCTGATGCACCAACAACTACGCCAGGGTGCCATGATCCTTTTAACCCTTCCTCAAGTTGCCGAACCTAACATTCAACAAATAAATTCAGCTTTTGATCAGCAGCATTAGTTCAAAAACTCAAGGTGATTAATTCAATAAAGTATCAAACATTTACTGAATTCAAGTATATTTGCATGAAGATCCAAGATTAGTAATTCAAAGATACAATTCACGGACAAAAACAGATTCCGGGGCCAATAACCAATTACATAACCTAACTTAAAACAACCACATATATAAATGTCTCCCTATAAGTTTTTAAGCTCATTAGGAGAAATCCAATTTGAAGATACAGAGAGATTAAGTGGACAAGTCACATTCACTCCTGTATTTTACAGAGGAAAAATCGTGCTCTGGTGATACGAGCAAGCAGATCAAAATTAAATATATCACAGAAAATGAGGAAGAGCTTTGACTAAGCACAATCCACCTATACAAGGACACAGCCCTGACATAAGTAATTGACAATCCATACTTCCTCTACATGGTTGGTTATTAGCTAATCTTTAAGGTTCATCTAGGCTTGCTGTCTTATTGCTTCTCATTTCCTTGCCCCGCACCACAGGGTGGTTTCTGCCAGTACAACTTTGATTATTGTGATTTAATTCCTATCTTCGCTCGCCAAAGCCTTTTTTGGCATTGTTTATAATTTTATACAATACCCTTCACAGTCTTCACTAACCTCTCAGCTACTACTGGGCAGTGCTCGTACGAGCAATGTCCCGCTGTTGTTCAAGCTACGATATACAAATGCAAACGTAAATACATTTAGGTCTTTCCTTTTCAGATTAAATGCCTGCAATGTGACTATACAACAGTCACCCCTTGGAAAATAGAGCATTCATGTACTAGTAAGCACAGATACACTTCGGCATCCGCTGCCCTAACTATAACCTAACTATAATCAGTAACAGACGGCAACAAGCCATCAGCCCTTCTCTGGTTTCCTAAGGCAATCCCATCTAATACAATATCCCACATAAGATATTAGTTGCATACAGTACCCTCAGAAGACCCTAATCAGACAATCTTGACTTCGGGGATGTGATATACTAGTAAACAAGATCAAGCAAGAAAACATATACAAATCGACGACAGCATAGAAAATAACGGACTGCTGTGATCCACGTCAAATTTTCTATTGTTCTTTCTTTTCAATTATCCACATAAAATCTACTCAAGACATCAATCTGCATTGCTACATGGCATAGTTTCGACGCAATTAGAACGAAAAATTCTCCACCAACTGCAATCAAACTCAACCAAATTCACACATTCAAGACAAAAAACAACAACAAAACACCTCAAATTCGCCCAAAACCAAAACAAAATCGAATCAGAGTTGAAACAAACGCACTAAATCTCTGATTTGTCCCAAGATTGAATGTCAATTGACGAATTTCGGTTTCCAGTGAATCGAATCAAGAAACCGGAGAATTAGCAAATGCATCGAGAAAGAAAGATGGAAAGAGTGAGGAGAAGTAATCGTGAAGACTGACCTCGACTTTGTCGTGAAGGAGAAGCTTCCTCCCACTCATCTATGGCGAGTCCGAGTTGACGAATGGCGGACTGAGCAAATTGGGGATTTTGAAGAGAGAGAAAGAGTTGGGGGAAGAGAGAGAGTGAAGCAACGTCCGGTTTGGTGTGTGGGGATTTGATTTGATTTTGATATTCAAATTTGCGAGTCGTAACCCGAGTTCGATTCAATCCGACCCGACAATAGAAAAGGAAAAATTGATTGATTGATTAATAATAAAATTAAAATCAAACTTTAAGGTCGTTGGGGTTTTTAGGGTTCTTCTGGTAGGTTTGATCTTCAACCTACGTGGTTTTGCTTTTGCCCTCTCCCTTTTCTTTTTCTTTGTCCTTTTCTCTTATTTTGCTTTCTTTTGTATTTTCAGTTTTTCCTTTTTAAAGGCATAGGCTACTGAACCTCTATGACCTCTTTGATGGCCTTTTTGATAACCAATTTATTGGACTAACTTCTAATTTTTGTATAGTACTCATTCCGTTTCATATTAATTGTCTTATTTGAAAATTGTGTTATCAAATTTTAAAATTTTGATCATAAATTTCTTAATATATACAATGACTTATTATATAATATTATTAGATTTGTAATGAAAAATATTATCATAAAAGTATAATATCGCAATTGTTAATAAAATATTATATAAAAAATTATCAATCAGAAAATGATATTGAAGACCATGACAGTCAACTACATGAAAATTAATATGGAACAGATGGAGTATTATTTTTTATCAAAGTTGAAAACTTATCTGAGGTATTTGGAACAGAGAGAGTATTATTTTTATAGTGTAATCGATACCACAAACTTAGTGATGGAAAAATGATACCAACTCATCGTTACTAAGCACCACGTCAGTTTTTCGACACTAAAGTTTGATTATGGTTGAGTTTCGGAAATATGATAAAAACTCAGTCTAGTAATGCCTAAAAAGTCAATTTAAATTATTTTCTATCACAAAGCCTATAGTATAGATTTTTTTTTGGCACCAAAAAGCTGTTGGAAAACTTATTTTGGAATTTATTGGTACAAATCCATCTATCCGAGTATTAAAAGTGTACTAGAGAGAGAATGAGCAATTGATTAGGCACCTATGGAATGTTTCGAATCATCGAGTTAGCAAGGGCAGATGAAATGAAGACGTGAGACCAAAAAAAAAAAAAGGGAAAGTCAAACTACAACCAGCTTAGCAAATCATTGAGTTCATTTGGGGCAACTTAGGCCCCATTCTTTTATACGGTACCGTTGCGGTGCGGTAAGTTGCAGTTAATTGTAGTAAGTTGTGGTGGAAATTTAAAAGTGAGTATTGAAATATATTAATTAAAAAAGGGATTGCGGTAAGTTGTGGTGGATTGTGATAAGTTGTAGTGAGTTGCGGTAGCTTGCGGTATCACAAAGTGTGGTACTATATAAAAGAATGGGGCCTTAGTGGTGATGCACCACAAATATAATAGGACCAAAGTTCAAGAGTGTGTTTCATCACAAGCAAACAATCCCATGTATGATCCACAATGACGCTATATTCAACCTGAGGGAAGAGTCACATGAATGAATCTAAGCATAAAAAAGGACAACCCAATATACAAAATATGCCCGCAAGCGATTAGGTCCCACTATAAAGGTGAAATGTAAGCAAATTTTCTCTTAGCTCGTTTTTTATATTTATGCAATTTACTGCATGACACCGTAATCTCATATTCTACCACAATCCACCACAATCTAACACAACCCATCACAATCTATTTTTGCTAATTTAATTTACCTTTTTATCAAAAGTTAAACTTTCCACAATTCACCATAATTTCACATTACACATTTACAGTTATTAAAACCAAAACTCACGATAACTTTCCACAATCTACCACAACTTTTTCAAACCCAAGATAATTCCACCACACCGCAGCCAACCGTATGAAAGAACGGGGCTTTAGATTTCTGCAAGAAACTACTTCTAGAACTCAAAGCATCACATGTTAATATAAATAAACATGGTAAAAGCTAATACAATACAAGAGGGGAAGACAATTGTAGTATAAAAACAAACGAGCCATATAAATATAAACGACTGTCCAACTCTATGACCTCAAAACTAAGGTCAATCTGGGTTGCCCTCAATGTTAGGTCCCTCATCTGCTCATCCTTGATAATTGGTCAAAACAAGTGGATCATAATAAGAAGATGAAATCAGTATTATCTGAACTTCACTGAGCCCAAACATAAGAAAAAGGATTGGGAATGCTATCGATAAACTGTATTTTCTAGTGTGCACAAGCCGACCACAGAAGCTAACCCTACAGTTGACAGAAAAGCAAACCCTACATGTACATAAAACCAGGGGGCTACATCATTTAATGATCAAACAGACCAAGGCCACAATAAACAGCTTTCCGGAAAAGTGGATGCACATTTCCATTAAGGATCTCCGACTGTATCTGCTCGACGTGAAGCCAGATCTGTGAAAGGAAACACGATCAAATTCATAATGACAATAAACTACATGCAAGCACATAAATAATACTAAGACGATAAATATACGGATATGGTAAATGTTATTCGCTCACCAATGTTTGAGACATCCTAGTGTCAAGTTAAGCTTTATAGTGTAATTAGAAACCACATGCAAGCACATAAATAATCCTATGATGATAAATACAGGGACATGGCAAGTATTATTTGCTCACCAGTATTTGAGGCATCAAGGTATGAAATTCTAACTTTTGATCAGCACAGTTTAACTAGAGACCAAGAAATCCGAAACATCAAATGCTACTCTCTAGTCTCAGACTACAAATCCAAGTGACCATAATCACATGGATACCAAACCCCTCAATCTTACAGCTAACAAGACAGCAAATATTTTAGATTAATGCAGAACAATCAGCAAGGGTATTATGCTTTATACATGGAAATCTGCTATCCAGACAGTTATGATTGTGTTGGGTTTCAAGAGTCCTTTAAATTGGTTTCTTTTGGGATAACATGAGTCTTCAAGTGTTCAAATTATCTAAATTTTGGGAAGCTCAGATTAAACTGCAGATTACTTGGTCATAAAACCTTTGTATCCTATCTAGACATTTCAATAGGCATCACTGATGAAGAGATTCTTTAAGCAGGTCTCACGTGAGACAAGTAGGCAGTTTGGAAACTAAGGGTAGTTCAAGATTTTTGATGGGCCACATACTTGGGATTGGGCAGAAGGGGAAGATATACTGTAACAGAAAATAAATTCATAAGGTTGGGGGGCGCGTACAAAACTAAGGAGCCCCAAAAGAATGTTATTCTAGAACTTTCACATCAAACCGTTCAACAATATAGCATTGCAAAATCATAAATTCATGGAGAAAAGACAGTGTACAGTCATATGAAGGGTATGCAGCAAAGCTCTTTACCTCAGAAGCATACTGTCTAGTGAAGGCTTTCACATAACCTAGTGTTGATAGACCCCACTGGTCTATTTCGCTGAGATCATATCCAGAAGATCCATTTCTTCCATTCGACATGCTGCAGGAGTTACAAGTTGTGCAATAATCAATGAAGTGATGCTTCAAATTGGACAAAAGTTTGGGTGGGGGGATCTTAACTTTCAAAAAAGTAAATTACAGCAAAGATGCACAACCTGGCATCTCCCTGCTCTTTGTCTTCTTCCATCACTGATGGTTCCTCAGCATCTATAGTCATTGAATCAGCCTGACCAGAGAGCAAGCTGGATGTTCCAATTTTGGAGGATTCAGGTAGGCGATCCAGTAGGACACTGGAGAAATTCTTATACAAGGACAGGAACAAGACCTGCAATGTAACATGAAGCTCAATTACATTCCAATACGAACATCCATTTTTTAGGGGTTAATTAGTATATATTTCTTGTCCATGTAAAAACCGTGTCCCCTCTAGGTTTTGAATTCAACAAATTACACTCACACAAAAAGAAAAGAAAAGAGGTACTTCAGCACGCACTGTGCAAGGGGTGTAAATATATAGTAACATAGAACCCCCCCCCCCCCCCCCAAAAACCCCTCTTTTGCCACACCAAATAAAGAAAAAGAACTATTAAAAAAGTACAATTAGGATGAGATGAGGAGGCCTTAGATGGGACGCTAATAAAAGCAAACTGAAAATCAATTACATGGAAGTCCCCTGTTACATCGGTAGGTCAGTATCCAACCCTATCTTTGGCAACTCTAGACAACCTATACTGGAAATTTTATCAATTAGTCAACTATTAACAGGCTCACACAACAGAAAAACAAATAAGAGTAACCAGATATAACATGACAAGAAAGTGTTCAGTGTCCAAGACAAACAGAAACACAACCAGGACATGGTCATATGAAAGAAAGAATTACAAACAATTTATCTTACTGTGTATAGACATGATTCAAAATGCACACCAACCCTTCAAGCAATAAACATCAATATATATGAACACCTTACCAAAGTTTGCTCACCAACAGAAACAGAATTGTTTTTTTTTTTTTTGATAGGAAGGCTTAGCAACATCAACGGTTATGTCACAATCTGACTCTTCCTTTTTCCTACCGACCGTCAACACCCGGAAAAGGACACTCAGACAAGGGTACGACAATTGATACTTTAAATTAGTAATTACAACAAAAATATGTAAAATTTCTTATAAATCGCCAACTTAACACCTGTAACCATGTCCATATACGACACTGATACAATAGTCTGAGTAACATAGGTCAACAGTCATAGCATACCTCATTTTCCTGAACTGCTCGAACAAGAAGAGCCTCTTTTGCCTCCAAGGTTTCACGTGCAGACAACAGCTCCTGTTGTGCCTTTTCAGACAACGATTTCAGGCGTTTCAACTTAGCAGGATTGTCACCAAGAACAGGTTCACCATTCATAAGCGTAAGCTTTGACTCAGCCGTATCCAACTCTGCTTGAGCATTTGCTGCTGTCTCCTCTGCTGATTGAATACGTTTCTTCAGTAAAGAGATCTCTTTCCGTAGATCACAAATGCGATTGTATGTTTTACTTACAGCATTTCTGAGAATCTGTTAACCATAAGAAAATGAAAGGACCAGATACAGATCAGAGGGGAGCTGAGAGGGGAGGGAAAATTAGAGTTAACAACTAGAAACTCAGCACCTTATAGGTATGCAACGTTCATAGAAACTAATCTATAGGAAATATTCCGAACAAGAACAGGAAACAAAACAAATCTACATAAAGTAAAATCCTAATCAAGTAAAATCCTGCACCACATATTAAAGTAATTAAACCATGGAAGAAATTATTCTGTATATACATCCTAAGCTTCTTCCCAAGTACTTTTTAACAATCCATAAGGAACTTAGTATACCAAAAATTACAATAACAGCAAATACTAGCTTCAGTGAATCAGGCAACCTAAAAACAACCAAGAAGAAATGTCTTGCACATAATGCAAACAATAGAAGCTCAAGCACAGATAAGGGGAGGAAAAAAGAGATCAGTCACAAAGAAATGGTGAATAGATAAACAGTTCTTCGAATATTAATTGAATGCTGATCATCTCTGCTAACAGTGATGTCTGACAAGATAAGCCTGCACCCTGTGAAAGCCAAACCCGCAGTGGGTCTGGTTGTTAATTGAATGCTGATAGTAGTTCATAGACAAACTTAAATATCATTAACCTTCAAGAAGTAATATGTCTGTACAACAGGAAATCATTTCTCTGTAACATAATAGTAGTGGATGATTTTGCAAATGCTACTAAAATCACCATATAAAAGTGATACAGCTTCCTCCCACTCTTCCCCACCATGCCCAACACCAAAAAACCCAATGGGGGACCCCATAAATCAGAGCAAAATGAAATAAACAAAAATGGAAACTACCAGACATCATGACCTTTCACAAAACATGTATGCTATTCATGCTTTGATGGCAGTCAGAAGCAAGATAAAGGGCAATTGAGTTGATCACTAGACAAGAAAGTTTACCTCCCAAGGACGGTCTGATGTATGAAACTGATCAACATTTGCTGAAGAAAAAACCCAGTTCACGATGGCCAAATTTGAGATAAGGCGGTAACCCATCATTCGGTCAATGGCTATAGCAGTCATTTGAGCGCTATTCTTCCAAAAGGAACTCACTTCACTGATCAGCATCACTTGCCTCTCCTGATCAGGACATATCTTGGCAAATACTTGCCCATATCTCTCTAAAACAGTTATTAGATGAGTGAAACTCTTTGATCCAATATTAAGAAGAGTTTGCACAACCACTTCAAGAGTGACATCCAACCCATGAACAGGGACCACACTTTCTTCTACCCATGATATAATTTCTCTCGCAGATTGCCTGCCTCTAACCATATTGGTGAGCTCTTCTGACAATGCAAGCTGGTCAGTACTTTCTCTGCCATCTGAATTATACCTGAAGCTAGGACCACCCTTTGGAGGAAGCAACTCTTCTAAGCCAGGGGCATTTTCAACACTCTTCCAAATGGAAATAGCAGTGATAAGAACATAACCAAATTAGCAACAGTTCTGGGAGAATAACATGAATGTATGATGGAGAGGGGGAAGGAAACCCTTCACAGTTCACAGTACAGAAAAAACAGCCAATAGCTACTGATCACGAGAGAGGACATCAAGGTTAGACACATGATAAGCAAAAGTTCTACGAATACCAGGATCTGCCAAAAACTTTCATGAAGACACTAATTCAGTAAACCATTGGGTACTAAAGTTTTAATAAGTATATTCTTCACTCAATTGGACTTTGGATAACAATAAATAAAAGGGAGAATAAGTCACTCCGATGGGTATCTCAAGAGCAGCCCATGGTGAAGCTTCAGGTCAAAAGGACCAGCTTGTGGTAGTATAAGCATGTGATCCATGCAAGTAGAAAGTACACAAATAAGAGAGGTCCTCAACAAAGACAATTGAATCTAAAAACAAAAGGCATCAGACACTGTCCCCTCCTTGTGATGAGAGAAATAAATAAAAGGAAACAGAAAAGATCCTGCAAAAGGTTAACATGTTCCAGATGTTTCAAGTAGACCAGCTTGAAATGGCCATATTGTTTATTTAGAATTTCCGTAGAACAGCTTCTATACTTACAATGTCTTTGAATAGATAATTTTACAAAGACTAATTGATTCATGAATGATAAAATATGAGGAATACGTTAAGAGTAAAAGTACTCCCAAACATCTTTTGAAAGGACATTGTTATACAGTTTTTTTTATAAAAAAATTTTAAAAAAAAAGGATCGGGACTGACTGCATCATCAGAGATCCCGGATGTATACTGTGTACTTATGGCTGGAAAGCTAATTTTGTTATTCCACCAGTTTCCAGGCTTTATCATTATATACCATAATATACATTAAAGGGTTACTACAAGGAGGAAATGAAGGAACTACAAGTAGAAAGGAACAACCGAGCAAACACTTACTGATTAAATATTGATAGTGATCATTAAGGAAAGATTTCCATTTTGTAGGACCATAACACAAACACTTACTGATCAAACTACAAGTTCATGGTGCAAACTAAATCATCATATGGACAGATTTTGTTACCTGTTTGATCTTATCCCAGTATGATAATCGAACTTCTCTTTCCAACACCTCCTGAACAAATACACGTTGGGGAGCCCAGACTGGAAGTTCCAAGACATAAGCCCACTCTTCCCATGGCCATATAAACTGAAAATTTGATCTGAAAAGAGAAATCATGTGAGAGGCACGTTTTTACTGGAGAACAAACTGGCACAATGCAAGTCTATTTAGCCCTTTTTCACTTTCTTTTTTTCTTTGTAATTTCATTGGGAGTGAGCAAAGGGTAAAAAGATCAATTCAAGAAAATGATTTCTTGACTCCATGACACAAGCTCCCATACCAATCACAAGCGTTTTAAAAGGAGTCTCATGTTGATTAACATTGATGTATCTAACTCTACACGTGTGAATATACATGTATCAAGGACTCAAAATGTGGTAGCTATGTGGTGAACAGCTGCATTGATAAGGCTTTGAAGTCAACCAAACCATGTGTCACTGCATTTTTGTTGTTCATCTTTCATATCGAAAAAGACGGTCAGATGTTTTTAAAACAAAATCCGACATATATAATTGTAGCAGAAACTTGTGTGATACATTTTACTATTCACTGATGTTTGCCACGAACTTAAGTATATTGTGCTTATATAAAAAAAAAAAATGCATAGGCTAGGAACGTGCTCCAGTATTAGAAAGATCTAATATGAAATGGGCAGAAGTAAAGATTTATTGGAGGCTCAATAACTTGGTGGACCATGCCTAGCAAAACATATGAATTTTAAAGAAAACATAAGCCATGGACTGATCACTTGTTAGTGATATAAACAAATGTGATTTTCATAAAACTTGGCAATGATTACATAGTACAATACACATGATAAAACATATGCATCAACATATATATAATAAAGAAGACAAGGGTTGCTGGGTTGTTCACCAAAATAACAAACGTGATTGCAAGCCATAATTCAAGATCTATAGAAAACATCCAACAGAGTATACCTCTTTCCCTTATTCATATACCTCTCTCCTCGAACAATCTCCTTAATCTGAAATCACTTTACTACTGATTGTTCTCTAATTTAAGATATAATTCAACATCCAACAGAGTATTTTATGCTAAGGCATCACCAAGTAATTCCAGAACAGTTCTTCAGATTTTACAGCTCGTTAACTACTATAACCAAGAACTACACTTCTACATGCTGTATTAGGAAATCATCCAAGATTCTCACTTTAACAGTAAAGAGGCCAATAACACATAGTACACCAGCTGATAGTCGGAACACTTACAGATGATGTGAAAACCAAAGAATGAGCCGTGTTCGGCACTCCATATCTAGCTCAGCAATCTTCTCAAAGAGAGCACGCACAGCAGTAGCAACGACTTGGGGAAACGCCCCAGGGAGAGCCTAGAATTTGAATTTCACATCAAATTAAAAAAATAGTCAACCATCAGCAATGAGAACACCTCTATGAATCAGTATGCCTAGTGTTGAAACTTTGTAATCATATATTTCTGTTAACCCAATCTTTAAAATCCCATGACACAAATGAGCAATTCAGCGTAATAGATTATTGCAATTCAACATGATTTATTAAGTATCTAATACCCTAGACTTTCCGAGTAAGACCAATTAGAAATCCAAAGCTTATTTTATTGCTTGGGCAGCCGGCCATAGAAAGATTCTAATTTAAGAATGCTTGTCTAACAATGCAGCTGTTCAAAGGGCCCCTAATGCACCAACGATCTTGCCAAAAGGAAATGGTACAACCATCGCCCACAACAAAACAAACATGTGGATAGAAATGCTCCCACCCTTTAATGATAAACTTCCAAACAATACAACCATAAGAATCATTTAGTATCAAGGGCAGCCACCCAGAACCCACTTCACCACATTTGATTGTATTCACCTTCCTCCAAAGATTACCCCTCTCATTACAATGTTCCATCTCACCAAGTGAAACTTGAGATAGTTCCCAAAAGAGCCTCGAAGGAATTTTCTTTGAATTCCTTCCAAGTTTTTAGCCATTGAAGAAGGTAGGGGGGAAAAGAGAAAGAAAGTCAGTCAAAATGCTTGAGAGAACACTCTTTACAAGAATTAATATCTCCCCTTCCGAAAGATATTTTGATTTCCACCCTAGAGTTTCTTGTCGAACCTATCTATCCCTGGATCCCAAATATCTAACTTCTTGAAACTTGCACCAAGGGGAAGACAAATATCTAACTTCTTGAAACATGCACCAAGGAGAACACTCTTTACAAAACTAAAGTTTTATCAGCCAATATCAATTATTCTTATGCAACTTTTTTTTCCTAGGTCAAACCACTGTTTCCAATGACCAGTAAGTCCTTAACCAGATAGTGGTTGCTTATCTAATTTGCTCAGGAGCCAATAAAAACTATCTACAAAGCGTTAGGGTTAACTACTGAACATTGTGCCTTCGTGAAGATTAGAAATAATGACATATTTAAAAATTTCATGCACTCTAGTGCCTGGAGGAAAGGCAGCATACATCTGGATCCCCTCAGACCCAGCGTTAGCAGGACGATACTGAGGTTTGTTATTGTTATTGTTGTTGCTGTTGACATATTTACAAATTATGAAGGACTAAAAACAGAAATAATACCTTGCAGAGATCCATGATGACTAAAGTGTAGTATATCGGCTTGAAGCGGGCCTGCGGAAGTAAAAGAAGCTGCAACAAAGAAGAGTTACACTAAGCTTCAAGTATAGCAAAATGGCATCTATAATGTAGTCGAAGATAACATGCAAACCTTACAGTGACGGAACACTATCTTTGCCAACACTTAGAAAACTCCAGAAACAAAGACACACAGGACACATTAACTTATTTCATCTGTACTTAGGCTAAGAAATGATGAGAATACCACATTAACATTAAATGAAAGCTAACAGTTACATTGAGCAAAATTGTGACTTCAATTCAAAATTCCTAACCTGACTTATTTTAGAGCCACACATCATATACTATATCCCCTAGTACCTAAACGGATGCATTCACATCGCTTCATGAACAAAATCTTTCCCATTCAATCCATCACAAAAGCCGCACTCAGTCCTCGATTTCATCCGCACACATAATACATCTGACAGTTGTCATGTTCAAGAAGCATAGTTTGATCATTCTACTGAAACCAACAGTGTCTAACTTTCATTTCCCAAATGAAGGATTTGTAAAGGAATATGAAAATTTCTACAAGGAAGGAAACCCAGATGCATAAATTAAGGACAAAGTGGATAGAAAACTCTGCTTCTCAGAGTACAAGATTCAATTCATTCTGGTATAAAATAATATATTTTCACATAATACAAGCAGCTGACCTAAATGAAACTCAGATGATTGCTATATTCCTGTTTATCTTATGCTAGACAAACAAATGTATCATATTTATTAGCCAATCAGAACAAAAGTAATGAGGCGTGACCTCCCTAGAAGCATCTCATCACATGCTCATCAAGAGGCTAAAGAAACCAATTTATCCCAAATACACGAAAATACTGAATTTGGGCACAAGAAAAGGGAAATGATCTTTCTGATAGCATTTGTGAACACCTTTGCAACGATGTGGTACCTATCTTATATAAAATAGGGATAAGGGGGAGAAAAGAACCGTAAGCAAAACAGAAAGGATGAGAGAGAGAGCAGAAAAATAAGGGAAGGGCAAAAACCAAATAGAGAAGTACAGGCAGTAGGCAATACTTCAATACAATCTCAGTTCAATTGATCAACCATCAAATGTACTCTAGGAAAAATAAGGGGAGGGCAAAAAACGAAATAAAATGATCTGTGTATAAGTTCAGATGAACTCTTACCTGTGAGAAGATTGTCTCTGCCATGAGGTGCTCATATCGAAAGGGTACAGGAAGGCCAGCCAAGTACGCAGCACACTCCTTTCGACTATCTTTGCAGAAAGCCAAAAAAGAAAAGAAAGTCAAATCACAAGTGGCAGCGCCATACCAAAGCTCTTATTATCAATTCATAAGTTTCTACTTGCGTTTTTAACCCATATTTCACCCTTGTTAATTTGTGAAACTCAAGGTATTTTCACTTCCATGTGTCACTTAAGACAGTAATTTAGTTTGATATGGTACTCCATGTCAACAAACCAGAATCTATAATACATTTAAATATGTTTGGAATTACACCATAACCAAAAAATCAGGACACAAATTTCACCAGGAAATATTATGCAAGCTGCAAGATAGAAATTTGAAATCGAAGGATACAAACCAGCCATTGAGGTACAACAAAATGTCCAGTATGTACTCTTCCATGACGAAACGATCAATAGGTGCTAAATCCTGCCACTCAGACCAAAAAAAAAAACAGTGGAGTATTCGAAGAGGGTTCAAAACATAAAGCTGACTGACAAATCCAGGTAATATAAGCTCGATGCGGTATCTTAAAGACATGAAGCTCGTGAATCACAAAGTTCAGAAAACTTAGTCACAAAGATGATGCATACTATCCCAGCTCTAAATGTCATACTGCCAAACCAAGATTAAATGAAATATAGAGTGATCAATTCCAGCTTGTGACCATAATTATAGAATTCCAGGTTAGTGTTGGCACTAAAAGGACCTAATGAACACCAATATATGAATCATTCCTACGTTTAATTCTATTGCTTGAGTTGCACAACCTTCAAAACAGAAAAATCCAAGTTCCCCATAAGTGACTTAATTTTTGTTCAAGTTTATGTGTCCATTAATTAAGCTAGACCAGAAAGAAATGTTATTACTAACAAAAATCGTGTGAGGTTGAATACCGAAGTTTTAAAGTTGAATGGAGAAAGGAATAGGAAGACATATACAAAAAGCACATTACTTCATCAAAAAAGAGCAGTATACATCACCAGTACAAAAATCTGCAAAGATGACAGACAGGATATAATAACACCACCGCCACATAACCGGTCAACTGCTAAACATAAAGGTAGCGTACCGGAAAAAAAAAATAAAAAATACAATATAAAAACAACGAAAGCAACCCTTTGGTGGTATTGCCACACAATGGCTGACCTATGAATCGCAATCAAACCAGAGCCCTCAAGTCATCAATAAATAAACCAGAGCCCTCAATTCAGGGCACATTGTTCCCCCTCTTCTATGTGCTTTCCTAGTTTCCTGTGCTCTATTCGTGTTTATGTTTTTCAGGTACGCTAGTTCTTGCAGTCAATTATCCTTTTTCTGGAGCAGATAGGTATGAGTTCCACTAGCTCTCTTTTTCCTAGTACTCTTTTTTTTTTTACCAAACGAGTTTCCACCAGCTTTTCCAAATTAGTTTTTTTTTTTTTTTTTTTTTGTCTTCAAAAGGTTTTTTGGGTCCGCCGGAATCAGCCTCTTCATGCAGTCACATGCATGAGGGGAAGGCTGCCTACATCTGGATCCCCTCATACCTCGCATTAGCGGGAGTGCGGGACCGTCCTAGGGTTGTTATTGTTGTTGTTGTTGTTGTTGAACTCTAACCAATCTACATATTCGAATAAAGCCCTCAACCTCAGTACAAGAACCAATTGGTTTCAGGGTCAACATCGTCATATCACTCAAGTACCGAGGTTGGGTTATATTCTGTACAAAGCAAAACAGCAAACTCCCTCTTCTGTGCATCAAATATTCATTACACTGTCTGCTTTACATGAGGGACTTGCTCCATCTATCTGGGGCACTGATTTTTCAAAGCTAAGACACCAGGCTCCACATCTGCAGAGCAGGTACCATCTCAGCAGCACAAGCACCAATATTGTCAATAATTATGGAATCTAACAGAGCACAGAAGCCAGACATCCAGATGTTTTTAACTTAATTTCATGAATTGGAACTAGAAGCATCAGTTCTCTTGTTTATTTTATTAATATATTTATCTTCCTATAAAAAAAAAGAATTGGAACTAGAAGCAAACATACCTCAAGTCTATCTGCTGGAAATATATTAAGCCGGCGGATTCTTTGAGGGTATTTCAAGTCAGCTTCATGTTTCTGACTACCGAAGGTGAAGTCAGAGGTGCTAGATGGCAAGCATGGTTGCTCGGGACTTTTAATGGGGCCAAAGTCATGAGACTTTCCAGCAACCAGCTGAGCTTCAAATGAGAGGTGAGGCCTGGGAACTGAGTCCGGAAAAGGCACAACTCAGAGAGCAAAATCTTATTAAACCACTGGGGGTTGTTGGGGGGGGGGGGGTCCAAACAATCATAAAACATCAAAATAATATTGGAGCCTGACACAGTAATATAATAGGGAAAGGTGAACAATGGAATGAACAGATAACAACCTAGAATGAGATTCAAGTAGAAAATTGTACTTTTGGAAAATAGAAATACACAAAGCAACTGAGTTAATAATTACAACAATTTGTTTTAACTTTCACCATTAAAACTGGTTGACATTTTTCATTAATTGCATCTATTTTGTTTTTCTCCCCCCCCCCCCCCAAATCTCAGTAGGTACTTTCTCTCTCCTCTAGTGATCTGTGAAAATACAAAGGGAAAATAAAAAAATTTCAACAAATACAAACATAATATCATGTGAAATGCAAAATGTAATCCCAAGGGGTGGGATATATCCGTGTAGATAGTACCATGTGGGTAACATTTAGTATGGATTAGGTATGGGTTAGTGCCTTCATTTGTGGGTAAAGTACGGATAAGTACATACCCCTCCCCAGATTTGGAGATTGAGTCACCATACCAACATCTTTGCACGTGAAATCAAAACAAAAGTAAAAAGTAAAAATATTTAGGTCTATGCATAACTTACCACTCTCAAGTTTCCATGCATTATTTGACAAATCTTGAATTTGAGCCCATAGATCTTCCAAAAAATCCTGAAAGATTTTAGGGGCAACATAACTCAAAAAGCTTCACATGCAAATGAGAAATATAGCAACACATTCATAGTTTTTCCCCATTGCAGCCCAATTTTCCCTTCCTTCCCCCCGCCCCCAACCCCCAAATACCTCAAATGCACTCTCTTACCAAGGGTGAATGGGAGAGGACTCTCATTTTACCTTAGTTGTACCCATGTAGAATCATCTCCTATCTTGGGTTGTATCCTACTCAATTAGGAGTCATCTCCTATCTTGGGAGAGTTTCTTTGGTAGGAAACCCAAGAAGAAAAAGGCCTTGGTTATACCCCATGTGATTTTATTTTTTTTTATTTTTTTTTTTTTTGATAGAAAAAAGGCGCATATTTGAATAGGAATGAAGAACTGATGCTCAACAAGCACCATACAAGATTATGTACAACCAAAAGACAAATTGTCCACAAAATCTACCACATCAAAATAGGTCCCATTAACCCAAAAGAAGAGAGACTTGACAAAATTGTCTTTCAATTTCTGTAGAGGGATTTCAACACCTTCATAAACCCTTCGGTTCCTTTCCTTCCAAATAACCCCAAAATTCACATGAGGTATGACCAAAGCCTTCTTCTTCTTGGGTTTCCTACCAAAGAAACTCTCCCAGGATAGGAGATGAACCCTAATAGAATAGGAAACAACCCAAGACACACCAAGACAAATCAAAGCTAAAGCCCAAAGAGATATGGTGAAGTCATAATGCAACAAAAGATGATTCGGAGATTCCGGATCCCTCTTGCACATGTGATTTTTGGGGTTATCTAGAGAGAAAGGAACCAAAGGATTTTTTAGGGGGTTGAAATCCCTCTTCAGAGATTGAAAGACAAATTTGTCAAGTCTCTCTTCTTTTGGATGAATGGGAAGTTTAGCTCTTCCTCTTTTGATGTGGTAGATTTTGTGGACAATTTGTTTTTTGGTTGTACATAGCCTTGTATGACGCTAGTTGAGCATCAGTTCATTTAATCTATATTAATATATATCTCTTTCCTATCAAAAAAAAAATGTACCCATGTAGAACCTCAAACACTTTAGAGTACTAGACACTTCAAATTACAAAAAAATCACAAATTTACTAGAAAAGACCCTTAGACACATGGTTTGCCATTTGAATTTGACACTTGGCTAAAGTATTTGTATCACACATGTACCTAGAGTCAGAATAATGTAAGGTGAAGCTAAAGGCATCCATCACATTAATTATAGGCCATTTTCTCTTTTTCCTTGGGTACTTTGTGCTTGACGGGCCATATAGACGACTTTTGCTATTAGCAATCTTCTCGCTGAAAACTTGTGCCATACCATCGAGTGAGTCATTTTTTGTTAATGTAGGAAAGGTTGTTTCTTTGAATGATTTCTTCATGATGATTGAGTCTTGGCTTTCACCTTCACAAATTGAGGTGAGTAATTTGAGGTTGTCTCTTTTTTTTTCCTTTGTTATTTAATTGTCCTTACTTCTATGAGATTTTTTTCTAGATAAGTAATCAGAAGAAGTGTTGCAAAGACACCAAGGGGGCGTCATCCATTTACCAAAAAAAAAACCAAAAATCAAATACAAAACCCTCAAGCCTTCAAATTCTCAACAATACAAAAACACTCAACCCCCCCCCCCCTTTTCCTGCCTCTCTTCACATAAAAAGCTCTAGTTTCCACCCAAGCTAAACTCCATGATGAGGAAAGCAAAGAACATAGCATCAACCACAAGAAAATTGACCACCACAATAGTTGCATAAAAGATATGCTAAAATCAAAGTGTAATAGAAAACAAACCAAGGGATATCATACCTTTTCATTTGCGGCCTTTTGATTACCGATGTCCACAAATATAGAGAATCCAATGTCTGGAACACGGCGTCTTATTCTTAAATAAGATTCTATTCCCACCATTAGTCTATCAATCTCATCAGGCACTTGCTGCATACAACAAGCTCCATCACTTATCAAGACATTTGGATTTTAAGTTATCTACCTTCCAAATAGTCCAAAATATTGACAACATAAAGTTATCGCATCATTCAAGTAGTCCATTCAATGTAGGCCCCCATATTGTCACGGAAAGTAGGAATCCCACAATATTTTCAAACTCCATCCATGGGCTGACTTATTGCCATGAACATTTTAACTTCTTACATTGAGTAGAGGTTTTGACACAATTGGGTAGAGGTTTGCTGGCCCAAGTACCACCATTGGCAATGCCGACAACAGTGAGAAAACTATGTGATTGTGCACCTCAAATCAGGAGTTAAGTAGCAATCTTAAAGCCAAACGCTTAACACAAGGAGCATTCACGAATTGGGGAACCCCAAGAATACTGAACAGGACTAAGGTGAGGACCACTTGCACTATCTAATCTCCTAATTCAGCCTACACCCTAGATGTCAGAAACGCATGCCAAGGAAACAGATTTCACAGGTTCTAATACCCCGTTATAACTTTTGAAAAAGTGTTCCTAACATAACAGTAAACCGTTGGCTCTCCTTCAATTGCTGGATGACAAACTACCATCCCAACTTCCTTGGACATTAATAAAGAAAACTTTAAGGTTAAAGGTTGGGATGAGAAAGAAAACAGAATGGAATGGAGCTGAAAATTTCAAGTTGCTTGCTGGGGAAACCAAATAGACTTCGACAAAGGCAAACCAAAAATATGTTAGAACTATATTTTTCCCTGCCTAGTCAAGGCGGGGGTCATTGCTGTGAACCCAAGCAGATGGGAAAAAGACAAATACTATGTTGAGAACCCGGAGCAGATGGGGAAAAGACAAATACTATGTTGGTGCTAATTGTCACACTGACCAGAAAAGATGGTAACGAAATACATGGAGATAAACAAAAAGCTTCAGAAATTCACCAGTTCCAAGGCCACTGCACTAATATGACAACTGAACTAAGATTCTCATAAAAATATCGATGCAGATAGAAATATCAGTACAGCAAGGAATAGGAGAGCAGGATTGTAGAAACCTCCATGAGTTCAGCTCCTCCCCAAGGAAGACACGATAATATGCACAATATGTAGAAATCAGCACGTGCTTGCCAAGCAGGGTTTCCTTTCTCTTCATCAACGATTGTAGCAGCAGATGAAAACAAGGTTCCGAAGACATTTACCAAAGCAGTAGGCTGGAGGACTTTGCTAGACATCTGAACAGAATGGTAAGCATGTTAGATAGCTGTCATGCATGCACACCAAGCATATGAAAGGCCCAGGCCATTTTTGAAATTTAGACAACTATTCCCTAGAACATCAGCAAGAGGGAAATTGTCATTGCCAAGTTAGGTATAGATCAAGCTCACAGTACTTTGGGCTTTCAGGACAATAACAATCCTTTAGAAGAATACTACCTGCTTTGCCATTGCGTGTTTTGCTAGAAGAGAGATCAAAATTCATTTATGAATCTACAACACATGTATTAAAAAGATTTTTCATTTCTTTTTCTTTTAAGCATTTCTTCCTCAAAAATAATCCACGAGATGATGACAGTAATGAAAGAAGCAAGATATTTTACTTTTTGTAATAAGTAAAAGAATCAGGCGACTTTTTAAATAAAAATCGTGGGTAGAAAAAGCAAGATTATAGATATTTTAAGAGTTTATTATATTAGGAAACAAATGCACTTCAATTTTTCTTTTTTTGTTATATTTGTACTGTTACATTTAAGGGCTCCCTCAGATTAGTAGATCCTAGTATAATTCATAAATGTATTATTACAAAAAAAACAACATAATACTTGGGTATTTATGCATCGCTTATCTTGATAATTAGTTGAGGCAATAAGTACCATTTCTTCACTTTCTTACTTCTGGATTTGGTAGCTGAGTAAGTGTTCAGTTCAAGAGGCCCTCTATCTCTAGTCGTAGACTAGACTGTGTGAACCAAGGTAGCCCTTCAGGACACTTTTTTCGAAGCACCCTCATTATTGATAATGTAGTCACTGTCATTGTAAAGCATAACCACGCTTCCAACATAATTACCGTAATGGACAAATACTACCATACCTCCCAGTGGGCATCCCGTTATCATCATGAACAGCAGTCCCGTTTTCTCTGAGTTATCCCTTAGCCATCGTTTGTCAGGACAAGGAAACCCCAGTCTGCAGACCTTGGGCCGGGGTGTGGAAAACCCCTATTCCATATAAACTCCAAATGCTTATTTTTTGTTGGTATTGCAGAACAGAATGCTTACCAATGAGACTAGGGTTAAGTTTGGAGTTTCAGATGACCCATATTGTGGATTCTGTCATCACTCAGTGGAAGATACAGAACCCATTTTGAGAAGTTGCCCAGTGGCTCGTCAAGCCTGATACTTGTTCAAGAGACAAGGAAAGGTTTTAAGAATTTTCATGCTTCTGACCTTTGGAATTGGATTGGGAATAATGCTAGAAATGGGTGCGATGGTTCGGACTGCATATACCAATTGCACAGGGGATAAATTTTATTCACAGGGGGTAAGGGAAACTCTTAGATCTGGTGTGTGATAATTAGTTTTTTTTTTTTTTTGTAGCATAAACAGGGTTAGACGCCACAGATCTAAATAACTAAGGGGAATTATTCACAGGGGGGTTAATGGAATTTTTTTCACCGTCTGGGATGGAAATTCATATGTCACTGAAACACCGTTTCCCAGGAAAATTTTCCCTGTAACAAAAATTCTTTCCCAGGATTCCACCATATACCACCAACTGCACCATAAGCTTATGCTACAAAAGGCAAAACTCAGAAGGATGCATATAATGAATTACAGACAACCTCATGTGCATACCCAACCAATCTAGGCAAGCATTCACTACCAGCTCATACATTCAGCTAACCCCACCCCCATAATAAAAGGCAGGAAGGAAAAAAAGAAGGTACATAATGAACAATAGGCAACCTTGATCACATACCAAAACAGTCATGAATCGTAGCAAAACACGTATCCGGTCACAATTCCCTACTTCTAAAGCGTCCTGAAACATTACAAAACAAAGAGAAAAACAAAGCATTGTTAAAAGCACAATGAAGAAAAAATAAAAAATATGGTTGTAATTAGCAAAAATGTAGGTCATCCCCACAGAACACAATGTGCTACGATGTCTGATAAGTATAAACTTAGGGGGGAAAACAATCTTTAAACAAAGGAAATAAGAGAAGAGATAAGGTGAGCAGAAGTGATGAAAGTCTCCAGGCTCTTCAGTGTTCACCTAGAATTATTCATGCATCTACTTTAAATAAATCAAAGAACACTTAATTAAAGTACCAAAATTTCAGCACCTAGCTAAATTGATATCTCACTCACAAATGTGAGCAAGGCACTTCAAAAGCCATGGTGCAGTTTCAGAATGTCCAAGTAAGAAAATTTCAAATCTAAAGCACAGTAGAGCGCAAGATGGTGCTGAAGCAGGTATTGTAACCAAAATAAATATTACATGCACTTGGAGTTTGTGCTCTAGGTTATATGCAAGTGAACAATTACGCTACTAACAGTGCACAATCTAGTATATGCAAGTAACCAATGACCTTATTTGGAGTATGTACTCCAGGAACATATAATAAATTGCATTGTGACCACTATTACAGTACAGATGTCAGTCCAGTCAACTTTGCACATTGAACAAAATTAGGGCGCCTACCTGCAAATTTGTACAGGTTCGTTCAATGATCGTCCTAGCAAATTCCTCATTCTCCAAGTTCAACAGACCAATCTGTACAGCAAAAGAATGAGAGACGAAATAGTCTCAACTCATAAAAATGTTACACACAAAAGGTGATGGCAGCGAAATTCTAAGTGAATATACCACATACCAATGTCCCATACAACGGAGCCTTGTGAGGCAATTGCTCAGCACATTGGAGGATGAACTGCAATCATTTAGAAGAAAAAAAAGGTATGAACATTTAGAATAGATAACCCACCGCCATTTCTCTTCCCCATCCAACCAACATATGTTGTGTACTTGTACTATACCTATCTCGCTTCTCTATATGCCCATTGAAGTCCCTTCCTATGAAAATTTCTCGATTTGTGGTACAATATGAATCAATCGCAAAGGCCTCCGAAAACAGATGTTTCATATCATCCCCTAATTCTTGTGGCGCATACTGACTCAGATTGAGTATCTCAAGCCCCATCAGCAACTAACATACATGGATGAGGCGGTAACTTTTTCAGTAACAGAGCCTAAATGAATCAATTTTTCTAGCATTTGCTCCCACCCACTCAGTCTCTTGAATATAAGCTAAGTTAACCTTACCCAAATGTAGAGTTTTAACTAGCTCAATTGACTAGCCCAAAAGAGTTTCAGTATTCCATGGCGACAAACACAACCTATCTACACCGCTATGTCTTCTAACTCTTCTCTCCCTAGAGGAGGACCAAAAACATTATTTGCCGCTAGGGAGGAATGGAAATTACAAGCATAAACCAAGACCTAACCAGTAATGCACAAGCAACTACTATTCACGTGGAGCTAAAATGCTTACTTGTGAAAACAAAAAAAGGTTCCAATCAATTGCTAAAATGACACCAAGTTCCATATATTATCATCTCTAATCTTTCAGAATCGGTTAAATAAACCATCACTTGAAATTAGAGGACTAAGCTCCGCCTAGAAATGACGAAACGAATTTCACAACGACAAAGCTTTCAAACTTCACAATTCTCAAATCACGACATTAACTGAACAACTTACCTCCAAAATGTCGCTGCCAGATTGGTCCAACTCCCGCCAGACAAGACTAAAGCACGTCTCCTGAAAAGACGGGCGAGCACGCCGAACGGACATGAATTCAAGCAGCAATGCAAACCAAAAACAACAAAATCTCAAGGAAAAGAAAGAAAAAGAACGAACACAGAAACCGCTAAACCCTAATCTAGGTTTTTGGCAGAGAGCTCTGTGCCGCTAGCATTTTTAGGGCAATAGAGGTGATAGAGAAGGTAACTAACAATGTGCTCTTTGAAGTCGAGTGTTCCGCCGTACTCCGGGCACTTCTCGCCGATACGGAGTATCAAACTCCTCCAACTACTCATTCTCAACGAGAGAGAGAGGAGAGGGGGGGATACTCAGCCACCCGCAGCGGCGGAGCTCTGCCGGAAACGGTGGTAAGGCGGCGGCGCGACGGTGGCTGGACGGAGTACAGGTGGTTGTCGGCGCGGCGCGGCGGAGGAGGTCAGTGTTTGAGCGCCTTGTTACAACTTACAAGTAGGAGTAATATGGAGTAGTATAGTTTCCTGTGCCAAGAATGTGCTATTAGTATTATTGTATGCTCCTGGAGCATGTGATCCAGGAGATGGCGTTACGATCGTATCGATTTTTTTAAAAAAAAATCGATGCTTCTTGTCGATTCTTAAATCGATTAAACTGAATTGTTCACTGAAGATAACATCATTGTTCATCATATGATGTTTACTAAAATGAGTTGGATTGTTCACTCATTTCAATTGCATTGTTCATTTACTTCAACTGTGTTCATTTACTTAACTATATTGTTTACTGAACTTGTTCCACATAATTTACTCTAAGAAAAAATTAGATTGTTCATCATAACTTGTTTGCTCACTTGAAAGATTAAGATCGTTTACTCATGAAATCAATTTATAATATATAATCTTCTTATGCGACAAAATTTTTATCATTAGAACTTATCGGATAACATGTACTTGAATTTGCAGGAGTGAATGACTAAACAATGAATTAGTAAATAATGACATGGTGAACAATGGAAATATTTTCAATGAACAAACCACTGGTTACATGATGAACAATTGTAACATATTTTGTGAACAATCTCAACATATCTAGTGAACAATCTCGATATACAGGGTGAAAAATATCAACATATGTAGTTAACTATCCTATCTGATTATGAGTGAACAATGACTCTTTTATGGATGAACAATGTCATATGCCACGTAGAATTCGGAGCACATGCCCAAGGAGCATATAATACATATTGTATTAGTAGTCGTAGTATGTAATGGAATGGTTACATGAATAAAAGTTCCTGGAACGTTTGGTACGCGAGATTGCATTTCAGCGAAAAAATGGGTACGGGTTAAACTCAGAATTTATAACCCGGGTTCCAACGGATCGGACAATTCGGCAAATTTTGATTCATGTCAAAATCGATTTCCCTCTTAGAATTAAGAGATTGTGTGTAAATTTTCGATCTTTTTGGTCAATAGAAAAAGTTGGACCACAAATTTGTCATCGTATCCGATTTGTTTAGAAAATTTTAGTTATTTATGTCGGACAAAATTTTAGTTTGCTCAAGTTTATGTATAAATTGAATAACAGCATATTCATTGACAGCCAATTGAGACTCAATCTAGAAAGAATGATTTTTCTCTTAAGAGACATCGAAATAGAAAAACTATTACTCTATCACAACTCAATTATGTAGCTCGGTCTCTCAACTCATTTATATAATAGCCCAAAAATATGAAAAGTTGGGCTTTAGAACCATGGTGCTCTATGATCTTGGGACCATGTCCCACCGTGGTCAACCTGATGTGATAGTGTTGGATCTAACATGTCAATGGGCCCACTAGAAATTAGGTAATAAGTTTGGGACCATAGTCTTTGAAACAACCCATAGCAGAAATACAAGGTAGGGTTTGCCTACATTACACCTCTGTGGTGAGACCTTTCCCGAACCCCCACTTGCTGGGACACTTTATATACCGGACTACCCTGCCTAGTCAAGAAAACCACAGTATTGCAATTTTCATACTTACTCTAGAACAGTCAAATACAAAAAGCTTTGCCAGGACTTTGATCTCATTCATTAACTAAGAACCTAAGTCTGTAGTCTCGATGATTATGCCCTTGAAATGCTCAACCACATGAAAAACAAAATCGACCAAAGGAACCTAAAATTGAAAGCTCAAAATGGTTCCAACAACCTGACAACAAGCAGAGACAACCTCCCCTCTATTAGAATCTTCAATCTTAAGTAACTAGAAGCATTTTCCAAAAGAATCAACTCCAAAGCCTCAAGAAAAGAAATAGATAAACTATCATCACAAATGGACTGCATTGCCATCAACAACATATGCTGTATATTGGATCACAATTCACAAGAGGCCTTAGCACCTCTTGTACATGTCCTTGCATTTCATCATAATATTGTCACCTTGATCCGTCAACTGCGGGTTGTGTATAACCTGTCTTCTTTCAGCAATCTGTTTAAGACAGTATGCGGCATTTGAATAGGCTTCACTTCAGCCTTCAAAATGTATGTGTCAAAGCAGACAAGCTTGCTTGAATTTTACCTTGTCAGCTAATAATCTTAACCCTAAATTTCTCAGGGCTCTAACCCGGAAACAACCTTTGCAACAAGGCAGTGAATACAGAAAGTATATAGCCTTTTAAGATCAAACTCAGCTCTCAAGGATGTCTGAACCAGAGAAAATAACAAGTTTCCCAACACAGCAAAGCTAAGTAGTTCGACAGTGCACCATTACCACTGTCACTAGTTGCATTTCTTGACCTATATAAGACTGATGAACATTAATAAACTACTTGTCCATACAACATTAACAACAAAAATTAACAAATATCCATAAACTAGTTGTCTCTTAAGGATCAAAATATACTGTGTCCTTTTTTGGTTGTCGTAGTTGGCATGTTGGATTGTCCCGATAGCTGTATCTGAGTAGGCTGGACTTTAGAGGGCACAACTCAAGAAGGTTGCTTGCCTTGACCCAATCCTGCAATTACTGGCCTCAATGCAAGTTTGACCATGTTGAGCCTCCCGACACCTACAAAAATATTGGACTTACAGTCATGCTGACTACAGAACCACCTGAGTGCAAATATTCAGAAATTACCCCCAAAAAAAGCTCTAGCATTTATGCGAGTTCCCAGAATCTGGCTTGTAATATTCAGAAATTCTTTACCGCTCAAAACAGAGTGTAACAAAAACCTATCTGATTTAATAAGGCTAAAAGCATACAACAAAGCTATGCTACATTATGGGGTGTAATTAACCCCCCCCCCCCCAAAAAAAAAAAAAAAATGCAATCAGCATCAATTCCAAAATGCAACACAACTATAGTACATATGGAGTATAATTAACCCTCCAATCAATACAATAGCCCATCAATTCCAAAAGCTATACTACATTACCATTCAAAACATTTACTTGACTTAGGAGTTACATGCTACTGCTGATACAGCAATAGTTAAAACACAAATAATATTGCTCACTTAATGCATCAACAGGAAATGGGACCTACGCACTGCATTGCAGCAGAACAAAATAGACATTCATTTTAGCTCAGATTCGAGGGCCTTGTGCAAGTATAACAGAGAAAGGGTGGGCACAACATCAAAAGAAATTTTTAAATAAATAAGTACAGGCTCGAAGCTTTTTGTCCGCACTCCAATCAGCTTCAGCAAATCAGATGGACAGATCAGACAGAAAAAGCGTGTTTTCATGCCTATATTTGCAGTTCAGATAGACAGATCAAATGTGCAGGCAGCCAAATGCAGATGTGTAGGCAGTCAGTTTCAAGAAACGGGATTAAACTCAAAACAAATCATATTATTATGTTTTGAATATATGAACAGATCAGACTTAGCAACTTAGCATAGTTTTAGGTATTTTTCTGCTCTGAGTAGAACTTATAGATCACACTTACAGTCCAGAAAAATTAGCAAAATCAATCGGATCAAAAGCTAAAAAGCTGACTCCTGAAATTCTCCTCCTGAAATTACACAAAGTCTTAACAGGGACAACCAAGCCCCACTGGCGGGCATATTTTGATCTATAGTTGTGTCGAATCCCCCAATTAACCAAACAATTTATTCAGGAGCAACTTTCACCTGTAACCATGATTCCTAAAAAAGCAACTGCATTGACAGTCAAGAGAGACTCTCAATCTCGAAAGAACGATCTCTTTTTCAAGAGACACTGACATCAGAAAACTATCTTAACTTCAACCTCGGAAATCAGGCTTGCAAAGAACAATGCGGTTCCTACTACAAAAATGAACCCAAAATCATTCGGATTGAAGGTTTTCAAGCCTCACCCATTAAACCCAAAACAGCTTCTCTTTATGATGCGTCTTAAATCCTGATGCATGAAAAGGCAGGAGTAGCACAGTAGCAAAAGGGGAGGGGCACACAGCAAAGCAAGAAGCATACTTATCATTGGCACACATAAAACAACAACCTCCAACACAGCTATCCTGATGCCAACATCTATAGATACAAATCTGTACCACAACATCGACAGCAAGCAAGGTTTCCCCAAAAGCAAACCCATGAAAAATGTATCACACTCAATGTACATAAACACGTGTGCACAAGCATTCAAAGCCAATATCTAATTCAGGGAAGTCGGGGCCCCAACAACAATTTGAAAAGAAATGGAGACAATGCTAGAGCAACTCAAATACGCAACAATTGGTCAAAAAAACCATCTAGCCCACTAGAATTCTACATTCGGGGTTTCAGCCTTGATTTGAAACGGAATAAGTATGCAACCTTCGTGTCCACTTCATAATAGTTCATATCACACAAACAATTAACAAGCAGCAAAGAATACCATTCGATCATAAAAGTTAAAAAGTGAAATACACTTCTCATTCAATCATAAAAGTCCCAAAAACATCCAAGATAGAGGGCTAAGAAGAGAGGCGTAAAGGAAACTCAAGTTATCGAAGCAAGGACCAATCCAAACACAATAAAAACTTAAACAAAACATTACCAGAAATCAGTCTCAAGAATCAACTGTGGTCACAAGCTGCCAGACCCCATCAATAGCCTCATTCCACAAGGTGACATTGTTGTTGCCATCTGCTACCGCTAAGATGTTCCCTGTTAGGGACCACGAGACCCTCCACACGGGGGTCTTGAAATCATTCAAGACCTTGCCTTCCCATTGATCACCTTCCCGGGCGACGGTCCATATGATCACCTTCCCATCCTGAGAAGCACTGGCTATGGTGGATTTGGGGAGTCCCAAATTGGATGCCCAAGCAACATCCCTGACCCAATCAGTGTGCATTTGCAGAGCAGGAAAACAATCCATCTTCCAATTCCCGTTGTAGAGCTTCCAAACCTTGACTGTATTGTCACAGCCCCCAGAGCAGAGCTTCTGAACGGGCTCATGTAAACCTGATCCCACAAGAGCACCCGGGGCAGTTGCGGGTGCCCATGAAACAGATGTGACTCCTACAGGGTGGGCTTGGTCTATCCTGGTTGAATCCCAACCCCCATCTGCCCTGGCAGTGTAAACCATGATATTGCCATCTGATGACCCACTCGCGAGACAAAGCCCGAGCTCATGGGGTGCCCAAGCGATCGAATTTACCGAGGATTTGTGGTCATCAAACACATGGGCTTGTGACCATTCGTTCTGGTTTCCTTCCTTCCAGATAATGACCTTCCCGTCGTAAGAACACGAGGCTAAGATTGAACCGAATTTGGGGTGAGCCCACGAAACCTGCCAAACAGGGCCCTGGTGACTGGTGAGTGTGGCGAGGTGCTGGTGAGAGTTGTTGCTCACCCCGATAATCTTGATTGTGTGGTCCGATGAAGCTGTAGCTATCCGCTTCCCGTAATAATCCATTTGAAAGTCGTGAACGACATCTTGATGCCCCGTTTCGATTTTCTGTACGCCCATTTTCTTCACCGCTATCTACCTCCTATGCAGACCAGCCGACCCGGGTTCCACGGTTATGTAACTTATGTCGTTGTCAACAATAATTTGCTAAACCAATTTTTAATTGAATGGCGCCAAAAAAACAAGGAATGCTACCAAAAAGACGATACTTAACATTAGTCACAGCCTCACTCACAGCACATTGCGTCACTAATAACCTGACAAATTAGACTCTAGCAAATACTCAAAACACTATCGAGCAAAAATCTCCGGAATCAACTAGAAAGTCAGCAAATTGGGAAAACAACTAACAAATTCTAATTCAGCAGCACTCGATCCAATTCATAAGTTGGTAAACCCTAATCATATCGTTCATTTACACAGCCCAACTTACAATTTGACAAACCTAATTCAGAGACCAATTCATAAGTCAGAAATCATAAGAATACCAGCTTCGTTTGAGAATAGATACATAAATGATAATGAATCGTGGATGAACGATATATAAAACATAGAAGTTGGAACGAGAGCAACTTACAACGATGAATAAAAAGAAACTGAGTCACTGAGAGAGTATAGACGGACTCCGGCTTGTCGCCGGAAAATGCTACGGAGGCGGTGGTCGGCGGGATTCTGCGGCGGCGGTCGCGGCCGGATCAAGAGTTGGCGGTGGCGGTGCCTCGGTGAGTTGGATCGGACGAGGGAAATCGAAAATAAGGAACACAGGAGAATGCACCCGCCACGGGGGTAATTTGGAATTGGACTATAGCCTCTAGGGGTATCCGGGTATGAGACTTTGGCAGGGGAAAAAAAAAAGTAAAAATTTGATTTTTAGGGCCCGTTAAATTCATAGGTAAATTTAATTTATCAAAATTTATCTATTTTTACTTAAATTTATCAAAATTTATCTATTTTTACCTAAATTTACCAAAAATTATTAATTTTGAAAAATAAAAAAAATAATTTTGATATATTAGTATAAATTTGTCAAAAGTTATCCAAATTTATCAAAAATTACCAAAATTTAACTTTTATCCAACAACTTTTTATCTATGAATTTTACACGCCCTTAATTGTTATCCTAGTTATTTAAAATCTAATTTATTTAAATTTTAATATATTTACAATTAATATATTCAAAATCCGTAAAGTTTGACAAATAATACTATATAGAATAATCAAATATAATTTTGAATATAGTAGATCTTGAATATTTTGAAATCAAGAGTGTAGAAACGCTTATATAACAAAAAAAATGTAAGAAATGACGTTTGTAAATTGTTATATGTTCCAAGAATTTTTGTTCCAATAGCTTATATCATCGCCAAGTTATGTTTTTTGACATCATAGGTGAAATCATTGTTGAACGTGTCATAACTAATGTCAAACCGCGCTTCACCAAGCGGGCTATTAATTTCAATATTTGATGAGTTGAGCGACTGAAATCCAAGTCCATCTTTTGGTCGGTTGTTGTGCCTCTGATGAAAGCAAATTCATCTAATAGGGGTAATGACAAAAAAGGATGAAAGAGTGCAAGACAAAAATGTTTACAAACTTAAAATAATTAGCATGGAGTATGAGAGGCGATGAAACAAATTAGAAAAAATGTTAAATGGTGGATAAAAGCGCGGTTATTTTTCTCAAAGAAATGCGGATATTATTGGGAAATGGTGTGCCAGAACAATGGAGCTTTCAACTGCATTTGCTTGATTGGAGTTTATGGATGACACTTCGTCAACAATTCAAATGGGAGGACACTGGGTCAGCAGTATGTCATAGAATGTCCGCTGAGAAGCAATAGTATTTAGTGTTTTCAAGATATAGATTCTATAAGTACGACATTTCGAGAAAGGATAGTAACAATTAAGAGTACGAAGACGATTTTGTGGTAACTAATTGATAATTTTTGTCCTTTATGCTCACAATCACATGCCATATTTCATTTGTCAACTACTATTGCCAATGACTTGTTTTCATCGTTTTTTTCTATTAGAGGATGAGGTGTATGTCGATATACAAATTATCGTAGTGTATGAATTCTTGTTATGAATCAATGGAAACTTGTGTTTTCCATATTCATGTGTGTTCTTTGAGCGCTGGAATACTCATGAGTTTGATATTAACATGAGAAATACTGAAAGGTAAATTAAGATAATCTGACTACCAACTTTTCTAACTAGTTTTGTGAAATTTGAGAAAATAATAGCATACTAGGGAACCTTTTTGATAACCATAATATTATAGACTTTCAACTTTGATTAACTTGAAAAGCATGCGAGAGTTGTAATTTAGGTTAATCGAGGTAATTCTATTAGCATCAAAATAGCAGTAGAGTTATTATGGTTGTCGTTCTTGATTCGTTCTTGAATGCATGATTGTGCAAACTATGTTTTAGTAATCGAGCTCGTTGTTAGGTTAGCATTTCCCTATAAGTTTTTTTCTCTTGATTAGAACCATTGATTAATTAATTTCCTTGTTTTCTTTAGTCTTAGCTTGTTCCTAAATCCTTACCTGGACCAAACCTGATTAGACTAGCAATCGCGATAGAAATTAGTTTTCTGTTCTGTTAATTTGAGTCCCTGTGGGATCGACCTTAACGCGCTACCACGTACACCGTGCGCTTGCAACCATGTCAAATGTCAACATACATGGTGAACAATGGAATTGACAATGCCAAGTCAAGTCCATTATATCATTTTACCAGTGAACAATGCCCCCTATTAAGAGTGAAAAGTGATTCTTTTATAAGCGAGCAATGGTCTTTTATGAATGAATAGTGTCACCACTGCGTTGTTAATGATCTTTCATCTTATCCGCCATCGGAGGAGGCTAATGACGTTATATATATAAGTTGTTATAATGACCATCTCGATAGGAAACAAGGTTTTTAAAATTGCTACGGGTAGCTTCAAAGCCTTGAACAAATTACAAGACAACTAGTGGATAAAGCCATTGTTCCTCTTATTCTCAGTGAACTCTTAGTGAAAGCTCATAACAGCTCTGCCACCATCTTGCATCCTAACTGTTGGAACACCGTTTTCTCTCAGTGTTAATCAAACTCCTACACCGGAGCAGGGGAAATGACATAAACGAGCACATGGAGTGGGGGAGAAGATTTGGTGAAGAATTAGGGATTTGAAAATGGGATTAAATGGATTGTGAAGTCTTGATATGGAAGCTCTATTGCCGAATAACAAGAGAGACAAAAGTCCACGGTGGAAGCGTGACATGATATGCAACAAACATTGTAAAAGAGGGTGGTAGGGACCGAGGATGGAGGAGTGCAACGAGTCGAGTGGCAGTAGTTGCATCGACTGCGATAATGGAGTTGCCAACAACGGCGGTGGTTAGGAGGATGAGGAGATAGAGTGAAGAGGAAGGACACAGAGGGTGAATCAATATTTGTAGCCCATGAAATGTGGGTATCTTCAATTATAGAAGCACATATATATATATTAAACTTGTTTATAAATTAGATGCCACTACTTAAGTGGGATTGGAGCATAAGGCTGCAGTGCACATAATAGATATTGAAAACATAATAATACTATCCAAATTTTGATAAATACGCGTCCATTCGAGAAAGTTACATTATGAAAGAAAATTAAATGCTTATTGAAGATGATGTTGTGTGAAAATAATCGATGCACCCGAACGTAACCAATCATTGGGAACAATTCAAATTAACAAGAAGATCATAATGTCAAACCCAAAACCACCTGAGACATTGACATCCGCAAATTTTAGTGTGTGACTGTCTCATGTAAAATTATCGTTTCCTCTACTTCTTCAATATTTTACATTAACAAATAAGTGATATTAAAAAGGATTTTCTAATACAAATATAACTAAGAATTTATCAAGTGACGACTTTTGTCAAAGCCACGAATTATGATGAGATAGTCTTGCATAAAACTTACAAGTATAACATCTCTAATTATTCTTTTTTTAATTATTATATTTTTTTGAAAGACCCTCTTGGAATCTCGAGTATTTTGACGTCCCATATAAATAACCCCCCAAAACTGGCGGGAAGATTTAGTTCCTTTCCCTCCCGGCCTTCCCCCTCTTCTCAAGTCCTCCCTCACTCTTCGCTCTTTCGCACTCAAACCATGAACGGCGGCAGCAGCGGCGGCGCCGGGAGAAAGCGGCCGGGAGCGCCACCGCAGCCATCGCCGGCGCAGCAGAAGCACCACGCCGGCATGGAAGAAGAAGAAATGGACGAGGACGTGTTCTTAGAAGAAACCCTCATTGACGAAGACGCACAGATTCTTCGCGACATTGAAGAGCGTCAAGCCATAGCTTCTCGCCTCGCTAAGTGGGCCCGACCTCCTCTCTCCTCCGGCTACCTCTCTCAGACGCAGAGCATCGGTAAATTTTTTTCTGTTAATTTCGGGATTTTTTGGATTTTAGGGTTTAAGGAGGGGTTTTGGGTTCTGAGTTTGGGGTTTGATTGTTGCAGTGTTTCAGCAATTGGAGATTGATTACGTGATTGGAGACTGTCACAAGGAGCTCTTGGCTAATAGGAGTGGACCTGCGGCTATTATTCGAATTTTTGGGGTCACTCGTGAAGGTTGAATTTTGTTTTTGCAATTTGTTTTGCAGAAGTTTTAGCAGAAACTAATAAGTAATGCAGTAGTGTTATTAAACCCTAGACTAAGCTTGGAATGCGCCTAATGCCCGAGTTTAGCGGCTCGTTTGGTATGAGGGAACAAAGGGTGGACTTGGGAATGTGAATAGAAGGACTGGGATTAGATGGTAATTTAAAAAAAAAAGGGGAATGTGAATAGAAGGGTCCAACTCCCACCAGTTTATTATAAAGGAGAGGGGTGGTAATTCATATTGGAATTCATTAGTCATGTTAAACATCAATATTATCCTCATACTTAATTAATATTACCAATACAATCTCAGTCTATTTAAGTTAATGAAGGGTAGTCTAGTAGATGTGCATTTATTCGTAATCTTACTCTCACATTGAATTATCATATAACAAACAAGAAATTTGGAAATTCATAAACACATTCTCATTTCCATTCCCATTCCCATTCCATACCAAACGGCCCCTAAGAAACTTGGTGAAGAAAGGTACCCTATGGTTGGGTTTGGTTGAAAAGCATGGGCACTCAAAAAGGGCTCCTTGCTTGCTATTATGCACAATCAACTGGATATTGGTAACCTAGAAGCAAATGTGTAGTGAGCCTATCTAACTTGGCAACGTCTTTCAACGCATTACTGTAACACATTACTGTAATAGCTGCTACAATATTAACGTCGGAGTGAGAAAAGTTAATCCATGGATCTTCCAAGGCAGCTGTTATCCCGTTTTTATCCAATAGAATTACTGTCAACGCATTTAGGCAGGAAAATAATGGTTTTCACATGGGTGAGTGAAACAATATGTTTATTCTCAGCATTGCCTCTACTTTTATTAATATAACCCGCAACGTTTTTGATTTAAAAAACGTTCTTGTATGTGTATTGGGTATTGAAGTTAAATTACCAACATGAAATTGTTATCCTCCCACCATTTTTGTTTGTAGACTTTATTTCTTTATATTCATAGTACATACGTTGCTTTTGGCCGTTTTTCCTCGTCTGGTTACCTGCACTAGTTGTTACTGTATGACTAAGGACTATATTTTAACTGTGATTTACTTTCACCAACTAGGGCATAGTGTTTGCTGCCTTGTTCATGGATTTGAGCCCTACTTCTACATCAGTTGTCCTTCAGGGATGGGCCCTGATGATATATCACGTTTTCATCAAATTCTCGAGGTAATTGGCTTTCCTTCTCAAAGAACTGATATGTTATGCCAATATTGCAAACAAAAATGACAAAATGGCGAATGCTGTATACCTTTTCTGCTCTGTCTCCATTTTTGAGATGTGCAACTCATCAGTGTTTATGTGTTCAGGGTCGAATGAAGGAGTCAAATAAAAACACCAAGGTCCCTCAATTTGTGCGGCGTATTGAGTTGGTGCAGAAGAGGAGCATAATGTACTATCAACAGCAGACTTCCCATCCATTTCTGAAAATTGTGGTTGCATTGCCTACTATGGTTGCAACTTGCCGTGGTAGAGTTACTGTCCTCTCAGATTTCTGTATATCATTGCTTCATAAATAAAAAAGTGGAGAAAAGACATAGCAAAATATAAGTTTGCATCATGAAATTCTGGAAATGATTTCATTGATTGAAGAATGTTCTTCTGTCTTACTAAGGTTCAGTATAAGGTAAAGTTATACAGTGTTCCATACATAGAAGCCTACTGTATGATATAGCCTTGTGCTGTTTTACATTTAGAATTTTGAAAATTTGTGCTTATCATTATTATTCTAAAATTCCAGGTATACTTGACCGAGGCATACATATTGATGGCCTTGGCATGAAGAGTTTCATAACTTATGAAAGCAATGTCCTCTTTGCTCTTCGTTTCATGATAGACTGCAATGTTGTTGGTGGGAATTGGATTGAAGCTCCTGTTGGAAAATATAGAAGAACGGGGAGGACTCTGTCCTCTTGCCAGTTGGAATTTGATTGCCTGTATCCTTTGTCGTGTTGGTGCTTACCTGCTCTCTTCATCTTTATAGAAAATTCTTTCTTGTTTTGGTGTATGTGAATGAGAAGCGTGCTCATGCGTGTGTGGTGTTCATGTTTGGTGCCCGGGGGGGGGGGGGGGATTTCCCCCTAATCTCTTTTTTGTTACCTTGACCCAGCAATCAGATATTCGGACTTAGTTAGCCATGCAGCAGAAGGAGAATATTCTAAGATGGCTCCGTTTCGCATTTTAAGTTTTGACATCGAGTGTGCCGGCCGCAAAGGTCTTTTCCCTGAGCCTACACATGATCCTGTTATCCAGGTCAAATGCTACTCATGATTGCAACTTGAAACTTAAGACAGTCTTGGTAGTTTGCAGTTGAAGAGGTGTCCTCTATGTTTCTGAGAGATTTCTCTGTCTTTTTTCTTTTAATCAGGTGGCGAATCTCGTAACAGTGCAGGGAGAACATCAACCATTTGTCAGAAATGTCATGACACTTAAGTCATGTGCGCCAATAGTTGGGGTAGATGTCATGTCATTCGATAGTGAGAGAGAAGTATTGCTGGCTTGGAGGGTAAATTCATTTTAATTTCATTTGTGATTTACCATTATGGATTGAATCCGGAACTTGTTTCTTCTCATTATGGTTGGCTTTGGCCTTGTGACCTAGAAAATGAATGAGTTTCTGCCGACTTCTCTTGATATTTTGTGAAGTCCATTTCCTTTTCCTGTTTTCCAGGTTTTGTCAAAACATGAGATGAATTTGTTGTGTTGAAACTTGAATCTAAATGATGTGGAATGAATTCCTCTATGGAGCAATTGGTCAACATTGCTCTGACCAAACAAGCTGGAATTGGTCAACATTGCTCTGACCAAAACAAGCTCAACTTTCTCCTATGTCTTCAAAAAAAGTTTCCAGAGGAAGAACCTTTATGTCAGTGAATTTATCGTCTGCGGTTCCTCTTATATTTAGAAAATGGCTAAGATATAGATTCTTGAACATTGACTTCTTTTTGTCAATTGTTCAACTTTTATCATTAGCAAATGTTCAGAAGATGTTTTGCAATCAAATTCTATTCAACGCATCTTTTCGCAGGTTATATTTTTATAAAGTGTGTCTGAATATCTCCAATTTACCCTGATGTTGTATACAAATCTTGATTTCTTATTTGTCTGAATATCAACAACTTGACTTCAGTTGGTAATTTGATCGCTGATAGCAGTGTGTGCTTGTTTTGACGCGACTAATTTATCTGTTTATATACTGAAATAACAAATGCTCTTTGCAGGACTTAATCCGAGAAGTAGATCCTGATATAATTATCGGATACAACATCTGCAATTTTGATTTACCATATCTTATCCAGGTTATCTACCATTTACCAATTTGAATAGATGTTCCTTGTAATTTATATTTAGATAGTTTGTTAAAGTAATGGAAAAGCCTTACTCTCACCTATCTGGTTTTTGGTATTGCCAGAGTCTGGGGCTTATGAAGCCATAGGGCCTTTATTAGAGAAGTGCTGGTGACAGTTGCTTCATGCTCCTGTACCTAGAAAATAGGTCATTTAGTTCAGCAATGCCCTTTCCACAACGGGGTTTGGATCAGGTCTTACAATTATAGGCTGCTCTATTTCGAGTCTCAATTGAGATTTGGTGCTTTATCATTTGCATTAGGTTCGATTGAAGCTTTATGAGGTAGGGCTATTGGAGCTACTTCATTCGACTGGGTATTTGGGCTGTTCATTTGGGGTTGGGTTGGTTAATTGTGGTTTGGTTGCTTTTCTGGTCAATGGAATTCCGAATTAGGTTAATCTGCATTCAATTTAACATCGTCACACTATTTTAGATGTATTGTCGTCCTGATTACTGGTGAGGCTACGGTTTGCTAGGGAGCAGCGTGGCGTTTCTCTGCCTTATGGCTTTCTTCTGAGTTGGCTCTATATTAAGTTCACACTGCTTATGTTATCAATTTTTGATGGCAGAGAGCAAAGGTGTTGGGAATTGCAGAGTTTCCTATCCTTGGTCGGTTAAGGAACAGTCCTGTTCGCGTCAAGGATACAACATTTTCTTCCAGGTGAAGTTTCATGTCCATGATTTCTGTATTTTTCTTCACTGTTTATTAATTATTGATATCATTTTGGGTGTGCACGTTTGTATTGATATTGTTTGCTTTTAGAGTGTACGTACTACTGAAAATATAGTATCAAAGCACATGAATACAATAGTCTTAACCATGACCTGCCTGATCCCTTTACTATAATTGAGAATGACATTAAGTGATATCCGGACCTCAGTAACTGTGTCCCACCTGTTAGTTTTGGTTTCACCCCCAACCGAAATGCTAGGAGCACAGGAATTCTTTCCTTAAAATCTAGTTTGCTGTAGATCCATTAGCAAGATGTCTTGTTAATGTAGACATGGTCACTAAGGGTGTTTGAATTATATTTGTTTAGGAGGCTCACCTAGTTTGCTGTCGACCTGTCAGCAAGATGGGTTCTTGTTGATATAGGAGTCTGATTATATTGGTTTGAGAGGGTCATCTGGGCAACACTGGAGTTATTTTTTTGATTAAGTAATGAAAAGATGTATTCATAGGACTCAGGGATATTCTTCTTTTAAGCATGTCCTCCATAGGAATCTTACCTTTTGCACCATCCCAAGCAAAGAAAACAAGCCGGGGGGTGGGGGTGGGGGTGGGGGTTAGATTTCCAAATGTATATGTGAGGAAAAGCCGGTCCATTAAGAGCCCCAGAAGCCAAAAGGCCAAACATGATAACCAGGAGATTTAATGACCCTCGAATCAAGTAAAGCCAACGAAGTACAAACATTATCCTCGTCCTGATCATTAAGACAACTCACAAAAGTCAAATCCCAGTGAATCATATCTCCAATCTAAAGAGCCAAGTCATGAATTGTTACAAACAATCCATTCTAAAAAGATCCAGAAATTGTTGCTTAAGAGTTGAGAGGTAGATCTCCACATAAGCATCATACCCCAAGAACACCCTAAGTAAGGCCATCCTTCAGGCTTCACATGAAAATGCACAAGGGACAACACTGAGTTGAATAATGCTAATTCTTATCTGTTGTACTTTTTATTCAATAAGTCTCATAAAAAAAACTTTTAATTTGCTGGTTGATGCTCCTTTCCTAGCCGTGGTGTCTGCCCCCCCTCCCCCCAAAAGTCCAGTGACGAGCTTCAAGTACCTTAATACCTTTTCCCGTTTTAATTTATGCAGGCAATATGGAACGAGGGAGAGTAAAGATGTCTTAATTGAGGGAAGAGTGCAATTTGATTTGCTACAGGTTTGTATTTGTGATTTAACTAGCTTATGTGAACTTGCTGGAGTTTGTTTAGTTATATCTAGTTCTTTTGCTGCAGGCTGTGCAAAGAGACTATAAACTAAGTTCATATTCTCTAAATTCAGTATCAGCACATTTTCTCGGTGAGCAGGTAACTTTTCTCTTCAAGGTTATTATAACATTGGAGTTCAATGCTAAATTAATAGTGTTATATTCAAAGTCCATGTATTCATCTAGAGCTAACAAGAATCCATCAAACTAACATCAGAACATTTCTAGTTACTTATTTTGTTCTGATAGTTAAAGAAATGTGCAATCACCGGATCATCTTTTGCTTCACTGTGACCTTGCTAGGTATCTTTGGGATTCAAATTCTGGTTGTCTAGGTGTTTCTTGGGCTGTCTCCTTATTGATTAGACCTCATCTTCTTACTTGGGAGGGTTTCTTTGGTAGGAAACCAAAGAAGAAGGCTTTGGCGGTACGTCATGTGATCTTTTTGGAATATTTGGAGAGAAAGTAGTTAAAGGGTTTTTGAAGGCGGTGGAAACTCCTCTTGAGTGCTTGAAAGACAATTTCATAAATTCTTCCACATTTGGGTAAATGGGAAGTTTAGCTCTTCCTCTTTCGATGTGGTAGATTTTGTGGATAATTTGTATAGTGGATGTACATAATTTTTGTGGGATGGTAACTGAGCATCTCTTCTTTTGATCCTTTTTTTTATGTGTGTATATACTTATTACTTATAGTTCTTATTAAAAAAAAAAGAAATAAGCATAATGCTACACCCTTTGTGAAGATGGGGTTCACATTGGTTATCCCTGGAAATATTGATTGGCTGTCAACCTTAATGTGATTTGAATGCTACATGGCTTGATTTGAAGTACAGTAAGAACTGTTTTAAAGACCAACTCTGATTCAATGCAAAAACGTCAAAGATATCTTGTATTTTTTTAATAAAGATAAAAACAGGATAAATGTATGCTTTAATATTGAATTTTAGATTTATGAATTATGAAGTATATCCTTTATAGTAGAGAAGTGGCCTACTTCCCTCCTGAAAGCAGATTAATTGAACTCGTATCAGCTAATCAGAGATGAAGTTCACAACTGCCAAGCTCAGCTCTTTAATGGCTAATGAGCAACTGAGCTTTGAGCTGCCCACTGAGCCATCTTGGCTCATTTAGGAGATCTATCTGTCTGGTTCTTTTTTTGTTATGCATTCACATTTTACAATGTCTCTTTGGTTATACTGTGAGAGAAGTGCCATTCTTAAAGGGTCTTTTGCTTTGGAGGATTTTGTGAATGGGAATACACTCGAACCGTGTTTCTTAACGTTATTCTTCTTGCAGAAAGAGGATGTTCACCATTCAATAATATCTGACTTGCAAAACGGAAATGCAGAAACTAGGAGGCGTCTTGCAGTATATTGCTTAAAGGTATATCATTTTAGTTTGTTATTTTCTGTCTAGAAATGAATCTTATTGTTTTCCTATGTACAATGGATTCCCATCTGACAGTCTCTTTTCATCGTGAGTTCTATGTATGTATGTATGTATGTATGTATGTATGTATGTATGTATGCATGGATGGATGGATGGATGGATGTATGTATGTATGGATGGATGGATGGATGGATGGATGGATGCATGGATGCATGCATGTATGTATGTATGTCACCTTTATATGTATGTATATCACCTTTATATGTATGTATATCACCTTTATGTCTTGAAGTTGAGGAAGAGAGAGGAGAAGGGGGGGGGGTGTTGTTGCATTTATGGCCTATCTGTTTTAGTCAACTGAGTACTCTTACGACACGGAAATCTTGCTTAGAATCCATCTCATTGTAATGAATTATTTGAGTACATCGTTGTCAACATCACTGGCATGATGAAGTGACACTGTTAATGATATCAAGAATCTAGGTTACTGTCAGAAACTTATCATATGCATACAGAACCTCCAGTGAGACATAAACTTCTTCATGCCGGTTCCATAGGTAGTCTAATATTATGAATATACTGAAAAGAAGGGGTAAAAAAGATTCTTTGTGTTTGTGTGTGTGAAGAACTAGGAGAAAGTTGAACTTACAGCTAAAATATCCCTGCATCAGTAGGGTTGGTTTAGAATTGGTTATCAAGATACTACTATATGAGGATTGAGAGTAGGCCACTAGTAAGAGATGGGGAGGGATGACAATCACCATGGCCCCACTGTAGAACCCCCCCTCCCCACCCAAAAAAAAAAAAGAAAAGAAAGATAATGAAAGATTTGAACTTTGTACAAGTTGCAGCCAAAACATGCTTTAACCTAATGGTAAAGCTGACCTTTTTGAAATTTCAGGATGCCTACCTACCTCAGCGTTTGATGGAGAAGCTGATGTTTATTTACAATTATGTTGAGATGGCCAGAGTGACAGGAGTCCCTATATCATTTCTTCTTGCCAGGGGGCAGAGTATTAAGGTCATATGCCAAACACTTTTACCAGGCAATTTGTTTGATGTCTTGTTTGCTCGAGTCAGGCTTCAATAAATATATCTTCTGCAGGTTCTTTCTCAACTTCTAAGGAAGGCAAAGCAGAAGAATCTTGTTATTCCAAACGTTAAGCAGGCAGGGTCTGAACAAGGAACGTATGAAGGTGCAACTGTAAGTATGGACAATACCACTAAAAGTTACAACCAAACCCCCCCCCCCCCCCAAAAAAAAAAAAAAAAAAATTCAGTGTCCAATTGAGTATTGATCTGTGTTACATCAGGAATTTGAATTGATGAAATGAATATACAATAGATAGGATTGATGTGGTGGAATCTCTAAATATGTCATCCATTTATGAGAATCTTTTGAGGTTTGAACTTGGGGTTTAACTTAGTTGCATTTGCTGAATTGAACGATAATTACCCAGGACATTGCTATTGGTGTGTCATGTTTGACAGATTTATCTTGGGTTTATTTGTTTATTTCATTAGTTAGTTGGATAATGAAAAATATGTGTTAATGCTTTTGGGCTTGTGCAATGCAGGTACTAGAGGCTAAAGCAGGCTTTTATGAGAAGCCAATTGCAACACTAGATTTTGCTTCACTATATCCATCAATTATGATGGCATACAATTTGTGCTACTGCACTCTGGTAAGTTTCTTGTTTTGTGATTAGGCATCAGTGTCTATTGCTGTTGCAGTATTATGACTACTTGACTAGTACTTCTGCTGTTTGTAGCAATATCTTCTTTTTGCTTTTCTGAAACAACCTATCTCACATCATCAGTCCCCTCCTAGTATTGCTATGCTCCCTCGGCATTATGAAATGTTTTTTTGGCCTTCTTACTTTAATGGGAAATATTGTGCTGTACTTGGAAATTTATTCTGAGGCTGCTAGGTATCCATTAAATTACCATATTATGTTTCCCTTGTGAAGGTTCCTCCTGAAGAGGCCCGTAAACTCAATCTCCCTCCTGAATCTGTCAACAAGACTCCCTCTGGTGAATTATTTGTCAAGCCAGAGCTGCAGAAGGTGATTCTTTATTTTATCTATGCACGTGTGGTGTATTTTAACTGGTCGAATGCTCTCATTTTATGGCATGATGTCTTATTTGACAAAATTGTACTTTTCTAACAGGGAATACTCCCTGAAATTCTGGAAGAGCTCATAGCTGCTCGGAAGAGGGCCAAAGCAGATTTAAAGGTCTCTGTCTTCTTTAATTTTGATAATCAGTAGCATGCTTTATTCTTATCCTTTAGACGTGTTAATGCAGCATCCTTTTTGATCAAACATGAGTTCATGAGTGTTATTGACTTGTAGGAAGCTAAAGATCCCTTGGAGAGGGCTGTCCTGGATGGACGTCAGCTAGCCTTGAAGGTATGCCGTAAGACTTGTGCTTGTGTGTTCATTGAGTCTGTAGCTTCTTCCTGTCAGTCATTCTTTTCTTTTTTTGGGTTTGCGTGAGTTTTGGCATGCGCATGAGATGCAGTTGTGTGTGTACATTAGTACTTTGATTTTCCTGTTCTGTTTTGTGACAAATTACTATGTATTCTTTTCAGATAAGTGCAAATTCTGTTTATGGGTTTACAGGGGCAACAGTTGGTCAGTTGCCATGTTTAGAGATATCTTCAAGTGTTACCAGCTATGGTAATTATGAGAACCTTGATCTTATTAGCTCTGTTTGCATGTGTATGCTTCTTTTTTTGTCCTGTGAGAATTCTAGTGACAATTCTTTAAACGCAGAGTTATACTTAAGTGAAAGAGTTGAAAGAAAGACGCTCTTAGTGTTTTTATCTTCATTCTCACTACTTTTTCAAAGGGATATATTTTTTCCCTAATGCCTGCCATTATCTAAGACCATTTGAATCTATAACCCAGGATAGCTGCCAAGGCTAAAGGGCGGGGGGGGGGGGGGGGTGTTCAGCCTTATCCCACCTGAATTGCAGGGTTGGTTTCGTCAAACCCTAGAATGAAAATCATTGACCCAGGATAGCTGCTAAGGCTTTGTTTGTGGGTGGGTTCCTTTTTTTTTTCTCTGTGTGTGTGGGGGGGGGGGGTGTTCACCCTTATCCCACATGAAGTGCAGGGCTGGTTTCATCAGACCCTACAATGGAAATCATTGTCTGCCTATTTTGTTGAAGGGAACCGTAGGATAGTTTGGTAACACACTTTACTTTTCAGCGACTTATTTCACTGTAATCAGAGATGAAAAACTGTGAATTCGGTTTTTTGAGCTGCCAAGGGGTGGATATTGTGAGTATCATGTTTGCATTTATTATTTCATTCTTCTCTTTGCAGCTTACTTTTCCTTATTGTTTATATTTTTTTGGTTTATTTTTTTTTTGGCGTGGGGTGGCGTGGGGGGGCGTTAAACTGGTTCCCTGCAGTTACTGTTAAGCTTCATAGTTCCCTTTTAGCAGCTTTTGAGGTTTGAAAGTGACAGAAAAGGAATTATCTGGAACATAGGACCTTACTGCAAATTCATCATAATAGTGTTGCATGTAGCATCTCCATTTATTTTCTAGATAAGTAGCCTTAGAAGTGGGCTATCCTTTGCTATTGGTGTCCATTTCCAGCTTCTCGTGCTTGGTAGGGGAGAGATCTTTCTTGCCACTGCTTATATGTTATTCTTTATTTGAAGGGCGCCAAATGATTGAACATACAAAGAAACTTGTGGAAGAAAAATTCACCAACGTTGGAGGCTATAAACATAATGCTGAGGTGAGATTCATCCTGCATCTGTATTCTTTCTGTGTTTGATACTTGAAGCAAAAACCTTTTTAAAGGGCAAGGCATGCAATCAATCATGCGGTAGGGATTTTGCTAACCTTTGTTAGTGACCATTAGAAGCAAATTTAGTTACTGTTGGCCTATGTGCAACTCTGCTTGCCATTTAATGGCCACATGTTACACTTCCAAATTCTTCTCTTGAAATTCAAATATTTGTGGAAGACATATCCATGCCCCTACTACAATCTTAACATTGAGGATGTATTTCTTCTAATTTGTTTGTTGGTGAATTGTATTAGATTGTTGTTCTTTCTCAGTATTTTCATTGGTTCTATTGGAGGTATTGTTTGTTAATTTTTTCAGGTCGCATTTGCAATGATTGTTGTTTCTTGTGGCATCCTTGTATTTAATTGGTCACTTGTTGACAATCAGCCACTTAGTTGCCGTGTCAAGATTCAACTGTGACACTGATTTGCTGCTTGCACTCTACATAGGATTCACATTCTGCAACTGTGTTGTATATTTGGTGATATGCATTTTTAACTAACATGTGTCTTATGTATCAGGTTATTTATGGGGATACAGATTCAGTCATGGTGCAATTTGGCGTGTCCACTGTTGAAGAAGCAATGGAATTAGGCAGGGAAGCTGCTGATTATATAAGCGGCACTTTCATAAAAGTAGGTCTATTCCTGCACAGCATGAAATATTTTGGTTGCAGTTTGCTCATACTGTTTGAATATTTAGATTACCATCTCCAACTTATTTATGATGGGAGGAGGGTGGGAGTCCAGGACCAGCTTGTTTATTTTCTCTTTCAAGGCACTTTCTGCTAAAGAGCTTTTGCAGGCAAAGTTCCATATTTTCGGGTGGCCAGGCTTTGTAATCTGTAGGACATCCTAATCAGATGACAGATACTAGTGTACCTCTCAGTTACCTAACTATATACCTATGCTACTCTGAGTCTTCATTTTACCGCACTGTACTAGGTGTCTGACTCTCGAGTCTCCACACTTGGACAGTGATACACTCTAGGCACTCGAAATCACAATGAAAATAATCAAATTTTCTCAACTCCAAGTAATATATCTTTTTAGATGTGACTGTTCGCTTCCTCTGAGCGATGTTTCCAAGTATATTGATGTGTATGAGGTGACTTTTCTCCTAATGGAGAAAAAGTGACGGGTGAGCGAAATGAGCTGTGAAAGGACACATTGCTCATTCAGGTCTTTGGACTTGGAATTCGGGTCAACTTGTGGGTGTTGGTTGCTTGGGATTAATATGAAGGGCGCTAAATTGGATACCATCTGCAGTGGTGAAGCTAGACTTTAAAGGTTGCGGTGTAAAGATAAAAAAAAGTTTGAAAAAACCAACGAGGATATACTTGATGTGAATTTTGAAAACGTAGCACATTCAAATAACTTAATTTTAAATAACATAAAGTTTAGCATTAACTCTGGAAAAAGTAAGATATACTTTAAACATCTTAAATATGTGGTTGGCGAGTGGTCATATCTTGATAGTAAACTATAATTTCCTCATTGGACATCGGAAAGATCAACTTCAAAATTAGTAACAACACAATCAGGGCAAAAGAAAAAAAAATGGATACTATTATACTACCCTAATTTAATATAGCCCCAAAATGAAACGGGTTGAAAAAAAAACATGGGGAAAGTCTGATTCGAACCAAGACTGCAAGGAGGGAGATCAATTCCGCATACCACTCCGTCCAACTTTATTTTCTGCTCCTCTATTATACAATTTAGCATATATTTCTGTAAATCAGCCAACAGTGACTATACTTTAATTTTTTCCCCCCAAATCTGGGGGGTCAGTTGACACCCCTTGATTCAACATGGCTTCGCCACTGACCATCTTCTTTGATTAAAGTTCGTAGGTTTTGTGTGGTGAACCCTGATTAATGCATTCATGTATTTCTTGCTGCTAACCTCTCACATAATGTGAGTTGGCTGTTGAGTGTGTAATTGTTATGGGATTGCTGTACATATATTGTGCAACTGACATGGCTGATCACCTTGCATATTCATTGAAGCCCATCAAATTAGAGTTTGAGAAGGTTTATTTTCCCTATCTGCTGATTAGCAAGAAGAGATATGCCGGCCTTTACTGGACAAATCCTGACAAGTATGACAAAATGGATACTAAAGGTAAAGAATCTCATCCATTTACTATTTAGTTCATTGTGATAAATAATCAGAATTAAAGCTTATTTGGTTAGGAATTTAGCACTATCTTTGTTAAGGTAAAGAATCTCATTCATTCACTGTTCAGTTCATTTGTGATAAATAGTCAGGAATAAGTCCTTCTTTGGGGAGGAATTTTAGCACTATTTTCTGCTTTAAATAATCTTTTGTAATGGTCATGCACACTGCACAGGCATTGAAACAGTTCGTAGAGACAATTGCTTATTGGTCAAGAATTTGGTTACTGAATGCCTTCACAAGATACTTATTGATAGAGACGTCCAAGGAGCAGTTCAATATGTCAAGAATACCATATCTGATCTGTTAATGAATCGTCTGGACTTGTCTTTATTGGTCATTACTAAGGTGGGAAAGTCGTGCTTTATGTTCTCATGTTTATGATTTCCAACATTTAGGATGAAGCTTCTGGGCTGTTGACATGCTGAAGAATTCTCTTGTACGCATATCTAACGGAGCTGACTTCTACTTCTTTTAGGGTCTAACAAAAACAGGAGATGATTACGAAGTTAAAGCTGCTCATGTTGAACTTGCCGAACGCATGCGCAAGGTGTGATGTCCATTTACTTCTATCCATCTAATTTCATGTACTGTATTTTGAACTCTCAAAATTTGAACTTATTCCGCGAGAGATTCTCTTGGATTTTTGGGGTGCTTGTCCTTGCGATTAGCATCAGCGGTCTGTGTACAATTTGTAGGCGATTTTCATTGCCAGGAGTTTTGCCTTATACTTAAATGAATTGCTGCATAATACTAACCTTTTTATATCTATAAGTCATTGTTTTGGATGCTCACTTCTATTATTGATTGGAACGAATGAGGATGTAAGATCCTAAAGGTGTACTTATTAGCAGAATGTTTCAACTAGTGCACTAGTTAGTTAGTTGTTCGTGTGTATTACGTAAATATCTACATATTTGGATGATTAAATGGGATATATTTTCTGATTGCCATCAGTTGGGGAGGGAGAGAATATGTTTAACAAATGCATTAGATGGTATTCAAGTAGCAAACCGATTGTTTTGGCTGAGTATGACGTTTTATGTTTCTGCTGGGAAGTGGAGCTTATAAAGATGGAGGTTTGTTGTATGTTGTGTTTGGTAACTTTGTCTGATAAGTCATATATTCTCCAGTGACTTTAAGTCAACATTTCAAAGTTGATCAAATTCAAGCAGATGAGAATGGATAGTATCAAAGATTAAAATACAGTTGATGCAATTGACACGTTCCAGCAAGTTCAGTCTATGTTAAGATGGTTCAGGCTTTGAGGAAGAATTTATACATGTTCCTAAATTTTAACTGAGAAATAACTTTTCTTTTTTTCATGTGCAGCGAGATGCTGCCACAGCTCCCAGTGTAGGTGACAGAGTACCGTACGTAATCGTCAAAGCTGCTAAAGGAGCAAAGGTATTTTGGTTATCTTAAGCTTTCTAATTAATATTATATGGGAAATGCTGGTTTTCCAATTGGTGATGTTCTTAACAGGCATATGAGAAATCAGAGGATCCAATCTATGTGCTGGAAAATAACATACCGATAGACCCTCAATATTACCTCGAAAATCAAATTAGCAAAGTAAGTTTTGTTTCTCATGAATTGACATGTTTCATGGACTGCTATTAACGACTGTGCTAATATTGTAGCCTATTTTGAGGATATTCGAGCCAATTTTGAAAAATGCTAGCAAAGAGTTGCTCCACGGGAGTCACACAAGATCGATTTCCATTTCTACCCCATCAAATAGTGGCATCATGAAATTCGCCAAAAAACAGCTTACGTGCATTGGTTGCAAAGCACTGATCAGGTATCTTTTTCCGAGGCTTTGAAAGATGATTTTTTTTTGAAAGCTGAGGCCTTGTATGAGAGCTTTTATGTAGGCCATTCACTGCTTTTCTGGTGTGACATGTCAAACTATCTTGTCTAGAGTTTCCGCATTGGGCAAATGCTTGGATGATAGATTTTGACTTATGGTCTCCGTGCTTCCTTTTGTTCTTTTAACTTTTAATTAGAGAATCTTTAAACTCTTTAACTGGGAAAAACTCATGCCCTATTATTAATAAGTTTGTATCTGTACTTTTTTGAGAATCCCAAATAATGGAATGGTTGAAGAGTTGGTTATCAGTATTTTTGTAGTGTATTTTCTGGAACCTTCAGTTTACAAATTTATCTTTGATGTACTGAACAGTGGCTCCAACAAAACTCTATGTTCACATTGCAAAGGAAGAGAAGCCGAGCTTTACTGCAAGACTGTAGCCAATGGTATGTGAAAAGTGTTATTTCTACTGAGCATGTGGATAGCATTTTCCGGGTGCTTATTAGTGTACAATGATTGCTTGCAGTTTGCGAGCTAGAGGAACTCTTTGGAAAGTTGTGGACACAATGCCAGGAATGCCAGGGTTCACTTCACCAGGATGTACTCTGTACAAGGTCTCTGTTTGAACACTTCTCATGTCTGACCTTTGGCTGCATTCTTTCTGCTCACACCTCTTTGATATTTTCTGTAGACAAACACGCTTTTTTGGATATATTAGGTTTTAAGTTACTAAAATCTAAATTATGTAATCTACAATTTTCTAGAGTAAATTCATTAATGTTGTATGACCTTGTGTTATAGTCTCATGTTTCCCCTTCTCTATTCTTCAGTCGTGATTGCCCAATATTTTATCGAAGAAAGAAAGCACAAAAGGATATGGCTGAAGCAAAGGTTCAGTTGGACAGGTGGAGCTTTTGAGCAAAGGGGTGGCTGCCAGGTATGTTCGCCTGTTCGGTTCACCTTGATCAAGCTCCCTAGTTCCATTCCCAAGCTTATCTCCATTTTTATTTTGGGGTTTTGCAAGGTTGATATGAAACATTGTCCGCTGGAGGACTAGTCCACCCAAGAGGCCCTGCAATTGATTTAGCCTTTTGAATTCCTGAAGCGGTGAAATGATTTACAAGAGGAGCCGTTCTTTATGTGAGCTAGACGAAGAAACTCTCCCTGTTTCTTGTGTGTAAATATTCACTCTTCCAAAGAAAGCAGCCTTTCTCTAGCGTGCTCCGCTTCATTGCAAGATTCATCTCGGTGGGACCGTGGGGGTTGCGGGTAGCACTCAAGTGCAGAATGTCAAGCTCTTGAGCACCAGGGCACACAATGATAACTTAAATCAGGAAGCGTTTGTCAGCAACGAGTTTGCCCAAATCTAGTCCTTGTGTTGATTCATGATAGATACATGATGTAGTTATGGGCATTGGCAGCCGGCTATAGTTAACCCTTGATGTGTATGTGCTTGTATTTTGAGTTCTTGTAAATGAACTTAGGTTGGTCTGTATTTTGTAACTAATATGAGCTTCTCTGGTTGTTTGCCTGGACAAAATCCGGGAGACCAAATGCCCGAGGAGATGTTTCTCTTTGAGGACATGTGGTGACGCTTAACCTTGTAGTTGCACATCCTAGCCTAGGAGTAGGACCATGTGCTAAACTCAATTATAGTTTGGAAGATTTCTCAGCTAGATATCGAATATCTTGTTGTGTTTCAGGTCGTTAAAATTTGCAGGATTGGACTATATTGATGGTGACTCTGGATTAATAGATGAAGATGGGTTGTAATTAATTTTGTTTTTAAATTCTGCAGATGTTGACTCAGGAGAATTAATAGATGAAAATCGCATCTTGGGTTGTATGGTGACTCTAGACAATTAATAGATGAAAATGGGTTGTAATTAATTTAGTTTTTAAATTCTGCAGATGTTGACTCCGGACAATTAATAGATGAAAATCCATCTTGGGTTGTATTTTGGTTCTATTTTTTAGAATTGTAAGTTAGGTTTATCCTATTATTTCTTTACTTTACCTGAATCCTTAAAAAACACTCAAATCAATGTCAATTTATTTTGTTTTTCTTACTTATATTAGCTAATTTAATTCTATCACTCTAAAAAATATGTTGGTTTTTGATTCAAGTTCAGTGAGAATTTCAAAACCGGGTTACGTTCCTGTTACTTTCATGTTATTTAGGTCTTGTTCTTTCTAGTGATTAGTTAGATTTATCCTTATTCAACCTTACTTTATCTAACCAGATTTCTTAAAAAATACTCAAACCAAAGTAAAAATTTTAATAATAAATATCTTTACCCCTCTACTAATTTATATTCTATCAACTTTACAGAGACCAACTGGCATCCATGTGATACGGTACATGCACATCAACACTCAGAGAGACCCAACTCATGTCCTCATTAATATACAAACTTTTTTGAATTTACAAATGTCACGTCTCAAGCATTCATTACATTAGATCACAACAAAAGAGTTACAAAACTGTATTCCAAGAATACAGAAAAGAATAGGATATTGGACCATTCCAGTTTGTGACGACAAGCCCGGCGGATGCGCAGAATAATGGAGGGATATGAACGTTGTATCACATTGCATTGTATTGTATTGTATCGTATTGGATCATATCTTCTTTAAGTAAAGAGTTTGATTCGGGTAGTAATGGTTCTTCGACACAAAGGACATGTCGACAGTGTCGCTCCACATTCGTTGCATGTCTTCAGCCACAAAACAAGCATTGATCAATCATCTTAACCAACATAAGAAGAAGAGAAATAGGTTATATGTTAGGGGAGGTGCAGGTGCTTACCAGGTGACCACATCCGAACGCCATGTTTTTCGGATTCATCAAGCAAATTGGACAAACCTTCATGTCAAATAACACCAAATCACTACTTTAAACATATAAGATGGTTAAATACTATAATGACACCGGTGGGGATATTTGACAGGGTTTGCTCTCAGCCTAGATCTTGTTTCCCCTTTCCCTGAAACTGAATCTTAGGTCAACTTCAATGGTTCGCTCGAGGTCCGATATGATATATAAGTAGCAACTAACCGTTACCCTAGTTCCTATCCTACAATCACATGAAAATCGATCTTACATTTTCCGGTGAATATTTTTCTATCCCGTTGATAACTGCATTCTCATTAGCATATTGATTGTCAGAAACTCTTACCCGGACTTGCACAACTCCTCTAGACCTGGCGATTGGGTCATTCAGGTCAAGGTTAGGTTGGTCACTTTGGTTTGGGTGAATAAGTTTCGAGCCGGGTCATCTTAGGTCGTGTTGTATGAGATGAGTTTGCCTTTCAAAAACGAACTTTGGTGAAAGATAAAGTCAATCAAGTTGGTCAAGTTGAGTCATTTTGGGTTTGGGTCAATTAATTTTGGCATTCTCGGGCCGGGTTCAGTTCAGGTGGAGCATTCGGGCCGGGTCAAGTATGATGTAATGATTCGTTACCTGCTCTAAAGGAGCACTTGTTGTCGATGACGACCCCCCCAAAGGTGCAGCTGACCTAGCATTGCCATGATCTATCACTTCGCGTGGAGGAGATAATGGCTTGTTTCGAGCGTAGGTCACTGGATACCTACAAAGCGAATTTTAAATTCAAATGCGGTTTCAGTTTAAATTAACAGTTATAAACACATATTTTTAGACATACTTGGCAGGCTCCAGGTTTAGGGTTGCTCGGTATTGAAATGGGATTTCCATAAGTGCAGCAAGAGCAAATGCTGCCTCTTTCTTCGACCTATCCTTCTTTTCTGACATAATCTTTGTGAAGTCGACAAACTGAAAAGCACAATATCAGTTCAGATGTACAACAAATGGAAGAAGGCACTGACAACTGCAAGTCGACAAATTTGGACTACCTGAAAATTGTCAAATGCACGTCCTGGAATGTTATCGTCGAACGTGCGCATCTTATCCCAGGGTCCATCTCCAACACCAACCAAAATAATCGAAAGCGGATAGTAGCTGATCATAATGCCAGAAATTCAATCAGACCATGTTTAATTCGCGGCCATGTTATTTATGTGGGTAGGGCGAAGTTCGGTGAAACTAGATTGGGTAAATTAGGATTTACATAATTTTACTGCAATTTACCTGAAATCTTATTTCACCCAAATTCACGGTATAATCCATGCAAATACATTATTTGATAAATGGTATGGCAAGGTACCAGAACTTTACCTGGCAGTGACAATAGAGTTTATAGTTGCTTGCTCTTGGATGCTAAGGCTTCCAGGTGGTAAATCAGGAGGCCTAGTAACCTAAAAAGTTGTCACAAAAGTTGGAAAAAAGTATTCAGAAATCTAAGGGAATGTTAAAATTTGTTTTCAGCAATCCAGAAGGTAATGCATTGAAAAGTGCGGTAAAAACCTGTCCATCTGCAATGATGACCAAGACATGATATTGCCATTTGCTCTGTTCAACTATGTCAATAGCTGCATCTATCGCAGGGGCAAATGAGGTTGGGCCTGTGGAACAAATGCATCATTGTGAGAAAATAGATCATACTCTTGTCATCATAAAACATACATGCGGTTTCAAGAAGGTCTGTAATGGGAGTAATTATAATAATACTATTTGTTCTTCGGAGGGGTAAGGTAAAGTAAGGTCAGATAAGTGTAGGCAGAAGTTGAAAAGTTGAGTGTAGAAAATATGGGTAAAGGAGAGTAGATTTGGATTGGGTAATTGGGTTAGGTAAATGGGTATCTACCCGTCTAAAGAACAAAACCTTAACTTTCTACCACAAGAAAGCTTAGATCTAAAAACTATAAGCACCAGAAAACTGAACGCGTTACATCTTTCTGATGTTTCTTGCAGGTTTATCTTTTATTTTTTTGGGTATTTCAATGATAACAGAAAGCAAATGGGAGAACCTGCTAGTTTGATGTGAGGAACAATTTCTTTATATCGAGCCAGCACCTCCTCAAAACCATTGCAAGGACGATGATCAGGGTAGAAGCTGAACACGTATTTATCATGTGTCGTCACTGGGGGAAAGAAATACCAGAGGAAGTGAAGCACATATTAGAACGACATAGGCGAAAAAAAGGCAGACAAATATGCAGTAGCAGTTGATTCAACGACAACTAACCATCGCCAAATCCAAAACACGGTATCAAATTGTCTTCATCAAAAGAAGACAAGGTTCGACCGATTATGGAAATAGCTTCCTCATAGGGGTTTGGATCGCCACCAATTGCGTGCAGATTTCTCCTGCGGAACGAATGCCTCCCTTGAATAAGTTAACAGCATACATGTCACTGGCCATTATACACCAAATCAAACAAATAAAAAAGAAAAAACGATCGTTGAGATGTAGCTATAGATAGGCGATTACCCATCCACTCATTGCTCTTTGTGAAATCAACAGCGAGTATTAAATTTGACGACTCAAGACCAGCGTCCCTGAGAGCTGCTGTAACCTGGAAATCAAAGCATGGCACTTCATTACAACTTACAACTACTATGGTCGAACACAACAACAACAACATCAACAACAACAACAACAACAAAAAAATCCGCAGTATAGTGCCGCTAACATGAGGTCTAAGGGATCAAAATGTAGGCAACTTTCCCACATGCACGGGAGTGCATGAAGAGGCTGATTCCGACGGACCCTTTTGGAAATCGAACACAAAACCATTTGGAAAACTACTTGTGAAACCAAAGTATATGGTTGAACATGAACAATGGTAATTTGTCGGAACACGGAGGAGGAAACCAAATGGGGCACCCTTTTGATAGAAAACAATCCTCTTAGAATGAAAGGTTATTTGTCATATAGTTGGTCAATGCATGAAATCTCTCATTTTCTACAAGTATACTTGTGATATTTTATAAACTAATTCTAGTCCATAGTTAATCAATCATGATACAAACTTAAATGATAAAACGGGACTGATGCAAACCTCGTTGAGCGAGTTGAAGTTGTCACCTATAAATTTAGGCATTTGCTTGGAATTGTAGTGCTTACCCTGATTCAGATACATTGATGTTCCTGCATAAGAATTAGGTTAAGTTGCAAAAAAAAATAAAAAATCCCATATATATCTTCATAAAGTTGATTCATGATTCCCCATTAAATCTTTAACTACACAAGGCTAGATGAAAATCCACAAACTTGAAATCAATTCCCCAACCCAAAAAAACCTAACAAATTTGTTTGGATGAATCTGCATTGATTCTGACTTCTGTGCATCATTTCTCACCCAGAAAGTTACACAATCAAGCATATCATCCAAAAAGAGGAGTTGGGAAGTGCAATTTCAATGCAACAGACAAAATTTTGATTTGCCCGGATAAGTTGCAGGAAAAAGTGTTATCAACTTTGAGCTAAAACTAATTAGTAACACATGAGAACAATTAAACCATTCATGAAAGCAATCAAATCAGATCAGAACCCATTTGCAGAATCAATACAATCAAATGGAAATCAAAGCTAAAAGTTCCACAAACTCAAATTACCAGCTTTTAGTCTTGATTCCTTGTTTTTTTTTTGGGTACAAATCTGAACTTTTTGGGCTGACAATAAAAGGGGGTAAAGGGGAATCACCATTAAAGGAGAAGAGCAGTACCTTGAGTTCTTTAAGCAAACCGATAGCTTAAAGAGAATAGAGAGAGAGAGAGAGAGAGAGAGATTTAGAGAGAGAGTGGAGAGGTCAAAAGAAATGGCGTCTGCCCAACAAGTTGTTTAATCCGTTTTCGTGACTTGGAATCCAATACAAAAATTCCCATTTGTCATGTTTGTTTGCATTGTTTATCTGCTTGATTAACGTTAATTAAGACAATCACATGTTTGTTTTGACTTGAAACGTAATATAAGGACTATACAACATGCATCATTATATTCCAATTCGATCATAGGTAGACTAGGTTGCTATTTCTTAATCATTATAGCACTTGGTATTTTTTTTTTATTGTTGAAGGGCTAAACATGGCCATAAACATGGCCATAAATGATCGCAGCACAGTTTGAAGATAATAATCGGTAAAAAAACAATCATAAAGTATTGCAATAAAGTTGCAAGAACTTAAGCTTTTTTTGGCTTTGAATAATCGAAAAAAATATTGTAATAAAATTGTAAGAAAATAACAAAAAATCACAACAGCTCAACAACACAACGAAATAAGACTGCTAACTGACAATTTTTTTCTTTCTTCCAACCATTCATCCTTTAGAGCTTGCGGCACAACCTCTTGATCATCATGATTGGTGTTCGAAACATACACAATCTTTGCAACTCTACATGCCTCCTCATTCAATCTATCCAGAGAGACTTTCACAACTTTCTTCAAAATTTATGCATTACTCCCTAACCCTTCTTCACTCTTATACTTACAACTTTATGAAAACTTATTCTTCCCTTTAATGAGACCTGAATTGGTTGAAGAAGCGCCCTTAATCAAATGCCACTTAGATTTCCACATTATGCTTAAATTCACTTACGGTCCACCTCTAACTTTTGCAGCCTCATAAAAGGAGTCCTCGAGAATCTAGGGAGAATATGAGCCCCTCCCCCCCCCCCCCTCCAAATCCAAGTTGCCAAACGGAACACTAGTGCAATCGCTATTAGAAATTGTCACCTTCTTAGACCATTTGTAATACATGGATAAAAAACCACTGAGCTCTTAGCTCAGATGGTACCTGTTACACTGTGGTAACCCACAGGTCCCGAGATCGATTCCTGAGAGCAGCGACAGGTGCGTGTATGCCTAGTTTCCCCCTTCCCCTTGGCTAACAATTAGACTTGTCCAACCACTGAAGAGGTGATAGTTAATTGGTTATCACATCTATCTTTTAAATCGCGCACCAAGATTTTTCTTATATGAAAGTGAGGTTGATGAGCTATGTATGTCTGCCAATTTGATACTTATCCTTTGTCTCCACCTTGTAGATATATTGATGATCTTGCACCAAGGCTTTCCTCGATAAAACTTCTTTTTAATGTTATATCATTCATTTTAAATTTTGAATTGAGTCATTTTGAATTTTTTTTTCAAATGACTTTGTGTAGTATAGTATGGAATCTAATAGTTTTATTCAACCTCACTATTTTAAGCTCTACAAAGAATAGGTAAATAGTAAGTGTCAAACTTCTCATGGTAAGTATAATCTATGTTTTATATTCGAAAAATAATTTTACTTTTATCAACTAAAAGTCACCATCTCTTCAATTGTTCTTGTGAGGTTCTGATACCACTTGTGAGAGATTTTAGAGAAAATAATTGTAAGGTTATAGCGGAAGCAAATGAGATGACAAAGATTACGACAAAATTTAGGAACGAAAAATAAGCGATAAAATGAACACCAGATATACGTGAGAAACCGAAGAACTCGGAGGAAAACACACGGACGGCGAAAGCCATAAAACAATCTGCTATGAGGAAAGGGAGGAGTACAACTCGATCATTATCACAGGGTGTGATACGATCAACAATGGAGATTACAATCCAATCTCTCAAACTCTCGACTCACAATTTCTCTCGGGATAACACTGGGGAAAACATTAGTGAAACTCTATCTCTCTCAATATTTTCTCTCTGATTTGATCGATTTCACCGATTCAACTGATGGATAAAGTGGAGAAAACTGTACCCTATTTATAGGACGGCTAGGAGCGAAACTAAAGTTTGATTAAAACTCAAATACACACGTCTTAACCGACGTTGACGAGAGACAAAGACAGCCCGGGCGTGGGGAGCATCTCAGGATGCGGGTTGCATCGGACATCGACGTAGGCGACGCCCCAGCTCTTCGGAGTGGGTGGCATCTCATCTGGCACGTGTCTTTGTTCCAACTTCTGTTTGAGGCGCGGGTGACACTTCTTCAGACGCGGCCTGCACCTACCTCCTTCCTTCCTGTAACACCCCGGTATATGGTTAAGTGTGGCTTAAGAGGATTGAAATGATTATTTATATCACCAAGGTGCACCTTCTTTTATGGTAGTCTATCCGTTGGAAACTCCTCAGTTAAGCATGTCTGGCTGGGAGTAGTCTCAGGATGGATGACCTCCTGGGAAGTTTTCCCAGGCAGCGTGTGAGTCATAGTTATTAAAATCCCGATCCGGATCAACGATTCTACGAGTTTACGATCCAAAAATCCTCCATCGATCCAACTCTTACTAGGATCTTAAAGTCTTTAGGATCGTACGATCCTGGTTTTGCTCGAATATTATTTGTTAGAATCGCAATACGATTCTACGATCCAGCGATTCGATCCACGATCCTACTTGAATTTGATAATGTTTGCGCAGAATATCGTCTTTAAAATTTTGTCATAATAATTTAACTTTTGTATTGAAGTTATCAACTGATATACAATTTAACGTATTGCTTCATTATTAGTGAATAAAATGTTAAGATTTTAACTATCATAGAACTTTATTTGATATTTTCGTATTATGTTAGAATCTTACGATCCTCGATCCCGATTCTAACAACCTTGGTGTGAGTGAGGACGAAGCACGCTGGAAAGACTCGTGGTGATTTGTGGGGTCAGCCAGTGATCCAATAAGCATTTATCGGTAATGTCCATGGCCTGGGTGAGGCTGGAGAGTTACAGATGGTATCAGAGCCGACCCACGACCGTGAGCTGTGCCATTGGATGGGAGATCCATAGGCAATCACCCGGCAGGGCAAAGATTCTGAATTGGATTGTGGCACAACGAGGACGTTGTACGCTTAAGTGGGGGTGACTGTAACACCTCGGGTATATGGTTAAGTGTGACTTAAGAGGATTGAAATGACTACATATATCACCAAGGTGCGCCTTCTTTTAAGGTAGCTCATTCGTTGGGAACTCCTCAGTTAAGCATGCTTGGTTGGGATAGTCTTAGGATGGGTGACCCTATGGGAAGTTTTCCCAGACAGCGTGTGAGCGAGGACAAATCACACCGGAAAAACTCGTGGTGATTTTGGGGCCAGTCAGTGATCTAATAAGCACTTATCAGTAATGTCCGTGACCCGGGTGGGGCCGGGACGTTACACTTCCTAGCCGATTGTGGACCCCTAGGAGGATCTAATAGGCCACAAAAAACCCAACAGTTTAATGAAGGTGCATGCAAGAAGGTTGAGTGCTTTCTTAACAAAACCTCTTTTTTTTCTTCTTTTACTCAAATAGAAACACAATACGGAAAAAGTAACTGTATGAGGAAAGAAGATTAAACTTCCACAAAAATAGTCAAAATTGTCAATAAAATATTGGTCTCTTAGTTTAGATCAAAAAAATAAATAAATAAATTATGTCTTCAATTTGATTCTCCCTCTCCTATTTGTATTGTAATTGTAGTTAATGTACGACTTTTATGCTCCTCAATCTACATAAAAGAATAAAAAACCAAAAAACCCTCAAAAAAAAATTGTGACATCATGAAACTCAAATACATGACATGAGTTTTTATAAAAAAAATTAAAAAAAAACTAATATGAAACTTAAAGAAACAAAATTTCTAATGATTCCTTGACCAACTTTCGTCACCATTGACCAAGCATTGAATCAATTTGTTCTTGATGTTGGAAGTTCTTTTGAATGGAAGTACTAGAGGAGAAAGGGTAAGAAAATGAAGGTTGATCTACACCTTGAAAAGAGGGTGGAGTGCTAGTTAAGGTACTAGAGGTTGAAGAATATACAGTTGGAGTTGTCTCTAGAGGCAACAAGCTTTGATCGATGTTTAAAAATTGATCATATTGTTGTTGTCGTTGTTGTTCTCTGCGATGATGTAGAAATTGTTGCAATGGCATTTGTGCTGGTAATGTTAACTGATCCGATCTAACGTGTTGTTGTTGTTGCTGCTGCTTGGGAACGTTGTTTAGTTTGTCCCCTTCGATTTCTCTGTACCTGTTTAGGTATATCTTGAGCGGATGCACGTAATCTTCAAACCCTAGAATTGTGATTGCCCATATGATGTCATCCCCATTGATTGTCTTCCTCTTCTCCCTTTGGCATTTGTCTGACGCTTCCCCCGTTACAAAGCTGATGAATTCAGAGACGCATTCCTGAACTGTCTCTTTTGCCTCTTTTGAGACCTTCCCATTTGCGGGAATAACCTTTTTCATGATCCGACCCACATTTGCTATCGGTAAGACTCGATCGTGTTCTTTAGTAGTCTTGTTGGTAGTCGTGTTGCTTTTAGAAGACGAACTCTCGGGACTTCCATGATTGTTGGTTCCATGGCTATCATCGTTCATGTCGATTTCTCTTCTTAATCTCTCAAAGAGGAGGTTAATGTAGGGAGGAGATTTGATCAGAGAACAAGGAAGAGGAGGATTGAATTAAATGGCATAACAAGCACAAAAACAGGCTAATAAAGTGGGAAGATTGGTACCATGGGACTCGTTCTCTTTAACAATAAGAAAAACTCATTATCTTAGCTAACTTGCCTTTTTTTTCAAAATAAAACTATTGAAAATAATTCCTCATTTTTTAAGTCATATAACATGCTACATTGCTACATGGCCTAATTTTAAATGTGTTTAGTTTGACTTAATAAAGAAACCTTGTAGATTTGTTAGGATGGCCTAATGTTAGGAGATTGTTTATTTATTTATTCAGTTGTTGAAATCACATATTCACTTGTTAGTTTCAAAATGAATCATTTATCCTCATCATGAAAATACAATGGCACATTATATTCAGGATAAGCAAATAAACCAATTAACATTCAAGATTGCACAATTTATTTTAGAAAAAATCATTAATGTAGTTTCTATCAAGGGTGTATATATATATATATATAATAGAGTTTCGGGAAAGATTTTTCCAAGAAATACTTTTTTGAAAAAAAGACTCTTTAGTTTCTTTTGGAAAAAGTTATTGAGTTTAAAAGTCAATGACATCCACATCAAATGTTTCCATTTACAGACCCACTAATATAACTAATATAGAAAATTTTATCAACTTGAAAAGAACGGGGTCGCACCATTACCACACCGCAACCAACCGTGTAAAAGAACGGGGCCTTATGTGAAACTGTCACATCATAAATTTATTTTGAGATGTATAACTTTATGGTGGCTTGCTATAAATATAGGAACGACTAATAATTTATTTGAGACGACTCTAATAAAAATTATCATAAATTATTACTCATATTCATATTAAAAAGTCATTTTAATATCAGTTATTTGGTCACCGTGTGACTTGTAAGCAGTCTAACTCACAACAAATTCACATAAGACAGTCTCACACTGCAATTTATTAGGTGCTCCTGGAGCACGTGCTCCAGATAATATGATTGTTCACCCACATATATTAGATTGTTCACTATAAATATTAGATTGTTCACTCTTATTACAATGATTGTTCACTTGTATATACACATGCTCCGGGTGCATACAATATATATTGGTCTCACACCAACATTTGCATTTGTTGAATACCAAAATTTTTGAGGGAAATTATTGTTCTTCGAATATTTCGAAGGAAAATGAAAGAACCCTTGGAAATATATAATTCTTTTACTTCCTAAATTATTTGGTGGTGTTTGCAAGGAAAACTTCCACGTTAATAACAAATTTAATACTCCATCTGTTCTGTTTTATGGTCACTTCACTTTAATCGACTTTTCTATTTCACAATATTTATCATTCTACAATTGTATCACACATTTATTACTAGTTTATCAATTTTGTTCGTTGCCAATTACTACCTTCGTCCCAGAATGTTTGTTCTTGACTAAATTTTGATTGTTAACTACTCACAAATTATAATGAATTAATCTCATTAGAAAGATAATTTACTAAAAATTATTATGACAGTAATTTCATTTTATAAGTCATTATAATTTATGATTAATCAATCATCAAAAATGATCAAAATTTAATCAAATAACAAACATTCTAGAACAGAGGTAATGCTTTTCATCACTTTCTTGCCATACGTTCCTGTGTAAAGCACTTTTGAGGCTTTGAGTGCGCAACATTGTTGTCATTAATCTTTTCTGCACATGCCAAATGCATTTGCACAAGCAAGTTGCGTGCAAGTTACAGTTTACAACCAAAGACAGTAAGCTCTCATCCAATTTATAAGCAAAGCATCATATAACTGACAATGAAAAGAGACGATTATAATCGGTACAATCCAATATATTACATAAAGATGTCCAGATGAACCAACTGTAGTAAACTGTATAAATAAACAATTAAGGTTATATGACTGCTACAAAGCTTATGGTAAAAAAAATGATCCAACATTGCTGGGACAAAATTACCAATCAATCAATCTTTCTCCAGGACCCTGAATCGTTCTTCGACTCCACAGTTGGCAACAAATGAATATATCCCTCGGAAAACCGCCTAATCAATCTGATAATGTTACAATGCCAGGGTCGAACCCCGGAACGAACCAGCCACTGATGCAGCACCTCGACGACAAAATGCAATTAGTGGCTAAATTAAGGAAAAAGAATAGAATACCTAATACGTGGCACGACTTCAGCATGACGCAAACTCGTTTCTCGTTTTGGCTATAAACTCTGTTTGAGTTAAACTGACAGAGGGCGGGCTTACTGAAGGGCGTATTTCAAGGTTTCGACTTCTTCTGGACGCCACATTGTCTTCTGGGCGCATAGTAGTCCTTCCTTGTCCTTGGAATACGTCATGCGGATCTCCCAGTGCAATGATTTCAGCATCGTCTCCAGTTCGTTGATTATCTCTACTGAATCGCGCACTATGAGCTTACCCTCGGGTCTTAGGATCCTGTCGACCTCTGCAACCAATCCTGTCATGTTGCACCTGTAGCCCCCGGGTCGTAGATTAGTACCCACAGATGTCGGTCGAATCTAAATTTTTAGTTTCTATATTTTTAAAAGGGGGTGGGTAAAATGGTACTCCTTCCATTCCATATTATCTGTCAGTGTAACTAAATTTTTTGGTTCTATAATATTTATTATTTTACAATTTCTAGCGCTGGCAAAAATTCGGGTCTGGGTAAATTCGGGTCGGACAAATTCAGACAATCAGACGAGAAATTTATGTCCAGACCCGGTTTTATTTCGGGTCGGACAATTCGAACGAAGCTAAAATCGGGTTCAGACAGTAGAAGAAAGAGCCATTTTATGTCCGAATATTCGGTCAATATCAAAATTCGGACGAAAAATCTTTGTCCAGACCCGGTTTTTCCGGGTTGGACAATTCGGGCTGGATACAATTTAGTCTCTTGCTATTACTCAGTACTTTTCATTGCTCTTTCACCATTGTATATGCTCATTAATTATGAGACAACTTAGTCATTTGATTCTCAACTAACGTGTTCTTTTGCGCAACATTGATATTCCCCTGAAAGTCCCAAAGTGACTAACAAATATGTAAAAGGAGAGACCGAGGGAGTATAATATAGCGGTACTTACTTTGTTTTGATCTTGGAGAAAAGATGATCTGCGTGAAGGAGGTCATAAGATCTAGGATAGGTGTTGAATGACTCGCACCAATCATGATAAATCCCAAAGAGACCACGCTCGTAGATTACGGGAAGTGTATCTGGGGCATCTACTGATACCACATTCATGACCCAGATTTGCAAGTCTCTCAAAGCAGCAGCAAATCTGTATGACAAACAGAAGCAACAATCAGAATGGAAATTGCCAAATGGGGTTGGTTGTTCTTAGAACTAATCAGCAGCAAAAAGCTACTATAGTTCTTCTAGTATGAGGTAGTATCTCTTCATGTGAAAATAGGTGCAAGAAAACCCGGGAGTAAATAACAGAGGGGGAAAATGTATTTAAACATATCAGTAAAGCAAAGAAAGAAAGGCAATAAATCTCTGCTTACCCTCCGTAAACTGCTCTCATATCCATCACATTTCTTACATTCTTCCAGCTGATGCCCATGCCTTTGAGGTAAGACTTGCTAACGACACCTTTCCAATGCTCGTAATCAGCAGTGAAATCCTCGGGGGCTGGCTTTCCGTAAACTCCTACTTGAGAACTGGTCAGCCAGTATGGTGGCTTCTGCAACCGTTCTGACCATTGCTCGGGCCATTGAGACCCGCGTTCTAATTCGCCTTCTGGTACTTTATGCATGCATGCTTGCAAGGGGACACTCCTGGGGCAATAATGACAATTATCGACGTGTCAATCAATGTACGAAGAAAATTCATATGAGTCCTAAACAAAACTAGTGAAAAACTTGGAAAATAACTTCATCTGAAACAGATCAAGTTCCGTCAGTATCACTGGTCTTCTCTAATAAATCCCATAAGATGATTGAAAGTGTAGATTAGCAGAGGTGCACAACATACCACGCAGCATTGCGATCGTCAGATTGCTCACACATTGGGGGTTCATTCTGGGACCTCTGGTCATAGCACTCATTTGAAGCAGGCTTTTGATATATCGCTATACCAACACCATTCACTTCATCCTTTTCCTTTTTAACAAGTTTCCAGCACATTTGCTCCGTCAACTTAGTCATAGCTGCCAGTAAGAACACAGAAATTTTCAATGTTAAAATTAACGATCCACCCAACTGCTAGAAAACAATAAACAGCAAACTGAATAGAAACTTGCCATTCCATATTTCCACATCTTCATCAAGTTTCTGATACACTGGAGTGGCAGACCATACAAAGTAACCTCCTGGGCGCAACACACGATTCAGTTCCAACAACAGCTTTCCACCTGCACCAACAGAATGGATACTATTCAGTATAGAGGCCAGAAAGCACGGCTACTAACTCCAACAGAGACTACATTGCTTAAACAGAGCTAAACATTTTAAGGAATCAAATAATTAATTTAAGAAGTACCTTCTATATGCCAGGGCACTCTACACCTAGCACAATGAACAATATCAAAAGCAATTCCAGGGAACGGCAACCTCTGTGTGCCCATGACAGCAGAGATAGCAGGAATTCCACGCTCTAGAGCAAATTGTACTTGGGCTTCATGTTCATCTTTCGGTGCAAATGACATAGTGAGCACATCTCTCTCAAAGAGAAAACCTCCAAAGCTGGCAACACCACACCCAACATCCAATACAACACGAGAGCGCTTTCCCCAAGCAATATCAGGGAGCATCTGCAATGATCACAGAGAAACCACAGTAAGCATAACATTGAAGGAGCACAAATCTTATGGTCAATAACTAAAGCATGGCTCAAACCATTCAAAGAACCATCCGGGGGGTGGGGGACCAACAGACGTGGAAATTTCATGAAGGGATAATAATGGCACAAGTTATAATAATAAGGGATATCATATATGTAACATCAAGAAATAAAAATGGGAATCTTAAACAGCAAGGCCACAGAAGGTATTGGATTAGGGAAATTGTAACTCACTTTTTCAATGAAGTCAATATAGTGGAGAGCTCCATGCTTGAACTGTGTTCCACCACCAGGGAAAGTAAGGTACTCACCGCTAACCTTAACCCAATTCTGGTGGCCTTTAATGACTGCTAGCTTTGTATGTGGCACATTAGAATACCAAACCTGCAGAGAAACACAAGAACAGCATTTTTATTGAAAGAACTAAGCAATTTGTTCACAGAAGTGACTGAAACTCTCCTACGGTCCTACCTTTTCCCTGCTTTTAGGCCACTCAACTGGACGCTTGTATCCTACAGGGAGAGGAACAAGGCAAGTAGGGTGTTCTGCAGGGCAATGCCTCTCTCTATGTTCATAGTGCATGGTACTGCTGAGATGATGAATTGCATCCCAATTATCAAGGCAAGGAATATAGTCTGTCCCAGCAGTGGTATTGCAGACTTTCCAAGTGAATTCTTCGCTTTGTTTTAACTCGGAAGAAGCTTGTGCGTCCTTTTCTTTCTTTGACTCAGCTGCCTGAGTTGAGAATGCACCATTCTGGGTAGTAGTTTCATTCAGGAGATCAGACTGAGCCCCAGACGGGTATACCTCTGGGGAACTCTGGTCCTGGGTTTGTCCATCCTTCTTCCCACTGCTTTCATCAGATTCCTTGTCCTGAGTGTCTTCTACCTTCTCCTCTGCCCCACTTTCCTCTTTCTTTTCATCACTGGTTTCACTAGTCTCAGATTTCTCATTCTCATCAGATTCAGGTTGGCTCTCACCCGAACCTTCCTCTGACTCTTTCTTCTCACCAGACTCATCCCCACTACTTTCTGTCTTTGTATCCTCAGATCCATCTTCTTTCTTGGACTCCGCCTCGTCTACCTTCTTATCTTCACTTTCTGTATCGCCCTTAGTAGTCGTGTCATCGAACTTGTTCTCACTTGGAGCCTCATCCGTTTTCTCTTCTTGCTTATCCTCTGAGGGAGTCTCATTTGAACTTTCATTATTATTCTTCTCATCCTGCGCCCCACTCACAGGACTGTCCTCCTTCGTAGCAGACTCAGGTACATCTCCATTACTATCCTCAAACTGCTTAGTGTTGGTCTCGCTGTTATCTTTCACTACATCCGGTTTCACCTCCGTATCCGGTTGCACCTGGGTCTTTTGTTTCTCTTGGGGCACATCAACGTTTGGGGAAGGGGAAGATGATGATGTGAACATCCATACCCCGACTAAGCAAAGAGCTACAAAGACCACCACAGTCACCGTGGAGCAATAACTGGTCGGTTTCCTCCCATCAATTCTAGTATACCTTGCCGTCGCCATGCCCTAATTTTCAAATAACTTCCCGACTTTCTAACCTGTATCAAAGACAATAAATCAAGTAAATTTATCGCTCCAGACCTAACTAGCCTCACTGGAAATATTATCTTAAAGGAATCATGTCCAAATCCACGATCGAACTAAAATCACTTAAACAGAGCTCTCCTAGCTAATTGCCTAGATCTTAGCGTTACTCGAACAGATGGTGATCCAGCTAGTAATGACTGTATGACACTCAAAAACTAACAGAAGAAATCGGAATCACATCACTGACAAACCAAGCCTAAATTATTCTCCTATGAGCATATATGCCTTCACAAGCCACACGCTACATAACTTCACATGACAAATAAACCGAGGATATAGAATTCGTCAATTACAAGTCCACATCTAACTATTTAAGACAAGTAGATGGACAACTATTGATGATCATATAACATACATTGTCTATAAACTAGTTTTCAATGAGATCTAGAGCTCAAGCCAATATGCTTGAAATTGACAGCAAACAAAGATAGTAATCGATACGTCCATAGAAGATTCAACAGATCCAAGCAGAAATTGACTACTTCAGTACAATGAAGCTATTGCTTGCTACCTTCGCATATGATTCTAGCAATTCAAACGAACAATTCACACAAATCAACTCGACTAACTCATCTTGCTAGATACTATACAACTCAACGAGTATTGATCCATCCAACTTCAAGCATTAAAAGCACAAAACTCAATCAAAATCAAAGAAAAAGAAGCAGATCTTCAAGCATAAGCATCATATTGCAGGAGCAGCAAAGATTCAGTTCGAAGCTGGAATCAATGGCGGAATTGCAGCAATAAACAGAAGATCTAATCAAAATTGAAGGTACCTTGATTGGATCTGGAAGTCACTGATTCATACTCTTCCTCCCTCTGCTAGTTCTAGAGAAAGAAAGAGAGGCGGGGAGCGACGGCAGTGGCTAACAGTGAGAGAGAGTGTGAATAGCAGTTGCAGAGGCGGAGGCAAGATAATATAGACAGAGATCAAAGTGGCCAATATTTTAGTATTTTTATTTTATAATCCAATTAATTAAGTACCCTCCATCAAAAAAAAATAATTAAGTATCCTATTAATTGTCGTCTTAAAAAATTATGCAGTTAAATTTTAAATTTTTTTATCATAAATTTTTTAATATATATTATAAATTGCTATATAAATTGTCACTATTAGATTTGTAACGAAAAATATTAATATAAAAATATAATATTGTAATTATTAACAAAGATTATTAATTAAGTGATCTTAAAAGTCAAAATTATGACGATTAATATGGAACGGAGGAGTACTACTTTCTCCGTTATATATTAATTTTTTATATAATATTTTATTAATACTTACAATATTATACTTTTAGGTTAGTACTTTTTATTATAAATCTCACAATTGTACATATTCAGAAATTTATAAGTTAAAATTTCAATATTTAACTATATAATTTTTAAAGACGATAATTAATATAAAATGGGGATAATAATTAAAGTTGAATTTTAGGATGGAATTGAAGCTAATCTGACTTTGACTATACGAAAACAAAATCCCTGCGATATAGAGAGAGAGATAATTGCGGAAGTGAAGATTCCAATTTGGAAAATAGTTCTAGAAAAATGGAAAAAAAAAGGGGATTTGGTAATTAGGCGGAATTTGCCTAAATTTTCTGCTAAAAATAATTAACCACCGACTGGAATTAAGGAAGTGGAAAGTGGATTAATTAAAGTTAAGATCTGGGAAATCTCAGCCGACACTCCTGTGTGGCAATTGGGGTGGGACCCAGTGGATATGTGGGTGAGTATTATCATGAATCAAATCAGACGGTGGAGGTTTCATCATCTTGAATCTTGATCGTATGCTTTGATGGTTCACATCTGGGGACTGGAATGGTGTGTGGAGGGGAGGAGACTCGTTATCCCATCCCCAAGGGCCAAGAGCCCAAGACACCACAAATTAAGGTCTCATTCTTTTATACGGCTGGCTGCGGTTATAATTATTAAAATTTCCCTATTAATTCGAGTTAAGATCTCGATTTTGACAACCTTGGCTGCGTTGTGATGTGATATAGTGTGGTGGAATTGTAGTGAATTATGGTGGGTTTGGAAAAGTTGTGGTTGATTGTGGTGGGTTGTGGAAAATTGTGGTGGGTTTTGGTTTTAATAATTGTAAATGTATTGGAAAATGTGAAATTGTGATGGGTTGTAAAAAGTTTGACTTTTAATAAAAAGATAAATTAAATTAGAAGAAATATATTGTGGTGGGTTGTAGATTGTGGTGGGTTGTGGTGGAATATGGCAAGTTGTGTGGTACCGCAACCAGTCAGCCGCATTAAAGAACAGGGACTGGTACACCATCACAAGTCTAATGACATCAATTTTTATATTGTATTCAAGGACAAAAGAATAAATTTGTGTGTAAATACAAGCTACAAGGCAGGCGAGTAAACAAGCAAAATACTTGTTATTGCAATATATTTAAGGGGAAAATAGTAGATTTGTGTGTGATCACAAGTTATAACTTATAAGACAAACAGATAAATAAACTGCAGAATATAACAATTAACAAAACTCTCTCTTTTATATTAGACAAAGAAAATGCAATAACTGTCTACCTTCTATCCCTACCCTCCAAGTTCAAATCCTCGTGGGGACGTTTCTCACTTACCATTTCGGAGATTGTTGCGGATAGGAGGGGGACCCAATTTTGGGTTATTGGCACCCCTGCCTCCCTATCTGCTGCAAGCTCATCGGATTATTCCCCTGAGATAGCGACCCAACTATGTTGTCAAAAACAGACCGGGTTGAATCGGTCAGTTGACCGGTCTGGTACTGCGTTTGACTCGGGGAGCTAGTTCAACGGTTAAAAAAGTCGCCAAGTCGGTTCAACGGGGTGAACCGGTTGACTTGGACAATTCAAGGTCTAACTGGAATTTTCGTAGTTTAATTACAAAATTTCAGTTAATTATTTTGGTTGTTTGATTATTTTTGAAGTATATGAAAAAAAATTTAATTCATGGTCGGTTCACTCCGGTTCAACCTTGAACCGGATCAACTGGTCTAATACGGTCAAACCAGTCCAATCAACTGAACTATTGACTCACTGGGTCAACCAATTCGGAGACCGGTTCGATGCTCACAACACAGTTGTTTGCGAGATGAGTAATGAGTTCTGACGAGATGAAATGCATAACAGCATTGCGCGTTACTATTTATTGCGGAAAAGAAATTAGAAATTGACAACAAAGGTTTGATGTGGAAAAACCCAAAACGGGAAAAAAAAATTACAAAATCGATGCACTAGTAATATGAGGATTACAAATACAATTATTGTGTTTCTCTCTATCTCACATGATACATTAAGAGGGTTCAACATAAGAGATTGGAGGGGCGTTGTACTTAGAGGGGAGCAGGATATTATGGAGACGCACCAATTTTGGTTGCAGAAGTGAGGGCTCTTCGAGATGGTCTTGTCGAAGTGTTTAAAGCAAGATTCCAGAATATAATCATTGAAGGAGATAACATGGTGGTCATTCAAGCTTTAAAGGGAAGTTATTCAATTCCGTGGCAAATCAAAGGTCTTATTCAAGATTCTCGAATGTTTCTAGCGGTTCCAAGATGTTAAAATTTTTAGAGAAGCAAACGGATCCGGTTGACTGGTTAGCTAATCTGGGTCACACAAATTGGTCATCTGGGGTGAGACACTCTTAAATAATTCTACTTTACTCAAACTTGTTGAGTTGGATTGGGCGGGTCGATATCTTGTGATATGACATCGCTAGCCTGTCATTCTTCTTTGCTTACATTTGTAAAAAAAAAAAAATTAAATTAAGAGGAGAACCCGATCCCAATATATATTCAATGATACAAGGGGAAAAACCTAGGTTACACCCTAGAAGCCGCCGCACAAAATAAGAGAACGTGGGCCTGTAGACGCGGGCAGGGGGAGCCCAAGAAAGCGCGACCAGGAGTCGGCAGGCATGGGTAGCGTCCCTTGGACGCGGGTCGTGTAAGCTGATTTGACGCTACCGGTTGAGGCGCGCTTGGAGTCTACGTGACGCGGGTGGCGTCTCAATCTTCGACGCGAAATTCTACCATACGTTGGCAACGTCATCCGATGCTAGCTGCGTCCCATCTCTCGCCTTTCTATCTGAGGCGCTACCGGCGCTGATACCCGGCGCACGTGGCACCCCGAAGACGCAGCCTGTGTCGCACTTCTTTCTCCCGCCTTCCTCCTCATCTTCCCGTTTTGCTTCCTCCTTCTCCTCATTTGGTCTCCACATACAACAACTTCATACCATTTACACCCTTCTATAGAGATAATTTTGTTTTCCATCGAAAAAGGGCGAAAATAATTATGTGTTTAAAATTGAGGTATGTTAAACCCAATTTTCAAAACCAGGTGGATAAAATTTTCTTTCTCAAAAACTTAGGGGGTAAAACCTAATTAGTTCAAAATAGAAAAAAAACTACACAAATTTGAAATGAAGGTGCGGCTAAGGTAAACAATGTAGCAATCAATCAATCAACAACCTACATATATCGGTCATTCATTGAAGTTATTATCAATTAATTGTCAATTTATATATTAATTTCTTATCAACATTTAATCATGATTCATTAATGAGTATATTTATCTTCCCTAGTAATTATTGAAAATGATGGGTTGTATATCGAAAGATTTATTGATTAAGATGATCTTATATATAGTCATACATGAAATATTATTGATACATGTCTAGTTTTGAAACATATTGTGGGCAACCTACACAAGAAAATAATTCTCGAGGTACTTTTTTTTATAACTTTGATTTATATATTTTTTTTTTAATTGTGAGTGATGAATAGAATTTTATTTGTGTGTTGTGGACAATTTTTTAATTTGTCATAGATATTTAATAACTTTTAGCATGGTTTGATATAATAATTGATTATAATTTAGCAAAGTTATGTATATTTCAGTGTAATTTAAAGAACTAATTACTTCTTAATTGAATACATTATTATCAAATAACATACGCCAATTTAGCAAAATTTCACAAATCACTAAATTCATTTGTATTATTTTTTTTTTATAAGGATATGAGATAGGATATAGGTTAGATTAAGGTTTTCTTATTTTTCTTAAAATAAGCTCTCATTCTTCTCTTTGTTTTATGTTTTGGGAGTTGATTTTCTACCGTTAGCTGAAATATGAAGTCCGGGATGCAGAACAAGCTATTGAGTGGTTCGCAAAAAAATCACCATCATGAAATGAGAAAAGGTGGTTGTTGGTTTTGGTTCAATAGAATGAAGGGCTCCCACAAAACCAAATCTAAGAGAAAGGCATACTTCGTATTTACAGTCTTGACCATTATGTTTTTCACTGCATTAATTTGGTCTTATGAGCCACATCTTGTCTCTTCGTCATCACCTCAAGAACCATTTGGCTTACGTACTCCAGGTTTGTGTAATTTCCTCAATTTTAGCATTATGAATAACTACCAACAAGTATCATACTTTTACGGTGTTTTGGAAGATTAAAACATATAACAATCTTTTGCAAATATCACTACCACTAAAGATACTAATTTCAAGAAGTCAACTTATATAATCTATTTCAATGTACCAAAATTAACATGTGGAGGATCTTCTGAAAGCCTTATAGGTTCTGAATTTTCTAAACCCGATTGACAATAAGAGTAGTTGTTGTATCAAAATAATATGTACATCACAATTAATTCATCACTCATTGTGATTACTTATTTTACTTAATAATGTCTTTTGAAGCTGCCTCTCATCGAGTTACAATAAAGCAAGAAGATGTTTTTCTTCGAGAACCTCACCTTATACGTGCAGAAACAAAAGAAAAGTCGAAGCCACTAACATCCAATGTTGAAAAAACAAACCATGGGAGTGAAAATGTTGCTGAAAATTCTTCTACAAAACAATGGTCATCTATAGTCAAAGGATCATCAAATATTGAAGGATCCTTTTCATCAAAAAAAGATGACAAACAAGGTAAGGATTCATCATTGCCTTATAGAAAGAAAGGTATGTTATGTTATTATCTACTTACACATACAAACTTGTAGTCTTCAATTTAATTTACATGTTTTTTCATGTAGTTCCTTACTTTAATTAATGAATTACGGAATCATACCTAACTCCTTTTTATAGCAAATATAAGCTTATTATGATTTCTTATTGTTTTACGGAAAGTTCTTTGGCATTTATGTCTCTAGCTAATGTCTAGATGTACAAATTAGACCATGGCAAAGAAATTGTCTTAAATTATTGTTGTGCGTGCAGAAACAGTAGATAAAGATACTTTTCCATCAAAATGGTCTTCTACAACTCGAGGTTCCTCTCAATCCACCACAGTTGAAGGGTTTTCGACAACCAAAGGCTCTTATGATACTGAAGGTTCCTTAGCAAGAAAAAAGAAAGTGAAAGATTCCCCATCCTTTGAATCTAAGAATCAAGGCAAGTTACATCCATTTAAACTTCTTCTTCTCAATTTATTATAAGTATTTAGAAATGATTAGGAAATCCAATTAACATTCATCAACAATAAGTTATTTATGCTAAATAAATTGAAAAACAAGTCATATGTTAAGGTGTATGCTCAATTGATAATTTAATGTATTTTTAAATTAATGAATTACATAAATGGGACGAAACGCACTTTTGCACTAATATAGTATTATCATGATTTGTTATTTTTTAAGAAATTTATTTGTATTTGCTTGTCTAATATTCGAATGGATATTGATATGAGTCTAGGCACAAGTCATTTTTTAGGCATCATTCTTTCTATCAAATAAAACTTTATTGTAATTTTTTACACTAGTTTTTTTGGCACTTATGATTGATTATAAGTTATAAGGAGCTTAGAATTCGCTGGTATGCCAAAATACAAACAATACCTAATTAAATCAAACGCAATTGTTAGCAGTATTTTACACAGATGTTTATAACATTTGAAAAACTTTATAGAAATTTTTTATTTCAATTTAAAATACAATAATATAGTATTTAGGATGAGGTAAAACACTTAATAAGTGTCAGAGCAATACTCTTATCATTTTCATATCCAAATATATAGAAGAGACTATACTAGAAATGTCATAGTTAACCTATAAATCGTTTTGTACTTGCAGAAACAACCAATAAGCCAAATCTAGTGGCGGAGAGTCTCCCAAACACGAAGCTCATGGTTGAAGAGTCTTCTACATCAAAAGGCTATTCAACAACACAAGGATCCTCTAAGTCCTTCACAACAATTGAAGAGCTTTCTGCAACCAAAGGCTCCAATGATATTGGAGGTTCCTTAACAAGAGAAAAGGAGGAAAATGGTTTTTCATTTCCCACGGCTAAGAAGACAGGCAAGTCACATCTACCAAAGTTGTTCTTTTTTTTTTGTGCATAAGTATCTGTCGTAAACATTTGGAACTTATTAGTAACTGTCATTAGCATTCATCAATAACAAATTATTTGTGATAATTAAGATGAAAAGAACAAGTCCTACGTTTAAATAATATATTGCTCTACAATTGATACTTTTATATATTTTTATTCATTAATGAATTACCGAATTGGGACCTAGCCTTCTTTGTACCAATGTAATTTTATCATGCTTTGTTAATGTTTATAAGAAACTCTTTAAAATTTGCTAGCATTTAAATGAATGATGATATAGATCGTGGCCCAAGTCACTTTTTAAGTGTCTTTCTTTTTATCAAATTAATATTCATTTATTTTTTGATGGTGATATTTGGCAGTAATGATGATTGATTAGAGACTTAACAGTCATTGCCCACGCCAACGAATACAAATAATACCTTACTCGAATCAACTTCATCCGCTAGCCATATTTTATAAATCTTTTCATAAATTCAAAATTCTAGATAAAAGTATAATTTTATACAATTTATATAGTATTCTGTCTTAGTTAACTTATCGATGTACATGCAGGAACAGTAGATACATCAAAACCAGTAATAGAGAACGTTCAAAACACGAAACTCGTGGTTGACGAGCCTTTTACATCAAAAGGGTACTCTTCAACAACCCAAGACTCTTCTCAATCCTTTGATGCAACTGAAGGGCTTTCAGCAACCAAAGGCTCCGACATCACTGAAAGTTCCCTAATAACAGAAAAGGATAGCAAAGGTTCCTCATTTCCCATGTCTACGAAAAAAGACAAGTTATATCTATCAAATTGTTATTTTCAAATTGATCACAAGCATTCAAAACTTATTAGCTACGATCAACCCTAGTTAGCATTTGGACATGTTTTCCATCTATAAATTACTTATAATAAGTTAAAAAGAAGGAGCTAAGCTTAAATTATTTCTCTTCAATTGATAATCTACTATTTAGATCTTTTGTTTGTATGAACGTGTTGTGTGGAATCACAAGCTTCATATACAATGCATGTAGGTGCATTATTTATCTCTTATATCCCTTAAAAAGTGTCTTGGACCCAAGATTCATATCTTTTTCATATCCAAATATACCGAAGATACTATACAAAAATTATCTTGTTAACCTAATGTTGTACATGCAAAACAGTAGATAAACCAAAGCCAATAACAGAGAATGTTCAAAACACAACACTTATGGTTGAAGAGTCTTCTACATTGAAAGGCTCTTCAACAACTCGAAGTTCCTCTCAGTCTTCTGCAACAACTGAAAGGCTTTCGGCAACCAAAGACTCCGACAATGGTGAAGCTTCCCTAGCAAGAGAAAAGGAGGATAATGATTCCTCATCCTCCGCGTCTAAGACAAAAGGCAAGTTACATCTATTTATCAAGGCTTGTTCTTCTTAATGTATCATAAGTACTTATTATAAGCATCTAGAACTTATTAGCAACAATCCACACTAATTAGCACTTAGAGCTGTTTTCAATTGATAAATTATTTTTGATAAATTGAAAAAAACAAAAACTAATTAAGTCTGTGGGATATTTTTCTCTTCAATTATTAATACTTTGCTATTTGTATCTTCTGATTCTGTGCATGGTTATAATGGAACATAAACTTAGTATGTAATGGGTAAATGCTTTTTTTTCATTGCGATTTATATACACCTCGTCAATTTGATTACAATAGATATCATTGTGACTATTTTTTCTATTATATTATGTCTTCTACTTGATTAGTTATAACTCAAATGCCTATAAACGTTGGCTCCCAAATATCAGAAGATACTACACAATTAGAAGATCTTCATGTTCAAGAATCACTCCTTACAGAAGATAAAGAAACAAAAGACAAGCCAAAGTCACAATCAAATAATGATGAAAATGCAAAGCCCTTTGTCAAGCAATCTTTTGCATCGAACGACTCCTCCATCGGCGAAGAGATTTTACAAACAGGAAAAGAAGACAAGGTTGCAACATCTACTTTCGAGAAAAAAGGTAAACATGTCTTTATGCTTGAGAGAATATTTTTTGTTCTTTTCAAAGGTACAAAAAGGTTGGGTAAAATAAGAATTGGTAAGTTCAACTAAAATTTGAAAAGTCGAGTATTGGAAATACGAAAAGAACGCATAAATTTGGATTGGATTAGGTAAATGAGACATTAAACCCTTTAAAAAAACAGGCTATGGTGACTAGTGAATCATGTTTCCTTAATATATCAATTGTTATATGGTACACCTTGGAGCACCTAACTAGATCCTCCAAGGTGTTAAATTTTACAAAAAAAAAAAAGATCAATATTTATCATAAAGCTCATCATAAATTATCAATATTATTGTAAAATTTATCAATATTTTAATTTTTTTTAAAATTCTTTACACACACTCATCGCATAAAAGCTAACCTATTTTAAAAAGATCACTAGTTACTTTGATGTCTTAAAAAATCCATTCTAAACTTCAGTTATGTTCCTTGTCGGGACATTGTAATTAGATCATGTTGTTGGCAAGCATTTTCTAGTACACATTTTATTTATTTCATTGTATAATCTAACTGTTTTTTTTTTTTTGCTCAAATGTTTTGAAATTAGCAACTCAAGCATCCAAAGATGTGGCCAAAATAGAAGATGGTTCTATCCACGAACCACTTGTTACCCACCGGGAAGCAGAAAATAAGCCAAAAATACAAGTAGGCATTATTGAATACAAGAAACCTGTGACTAGTGAATCTTTTGAAGGGCACTTTGCATCGACAGATCCCTCTCCTACTAAGGAGTCTTCACGAAGAGGACAAAAATTCAAGGTTACTACAATAGCTAATGAGAACAAAGGTAGCTCGGCTCTTTGTAATCAATGTATAGTCTTACTAACATACTGATTACGTACTAGTTTCCCTGTGAGATATTGTTCTAACTTTAATTTCGTTGCTCATAATTTTTATGTACTTAGAAATATCCAAAGATATAGCCAGATCAAAAGATGGCTCTGTAAAAGAACCAACCTCTATACGCAAGGAAATGGACGATAAGCAAAATGCACAAATAAACAATGTTCAAAGTGAGCAACAAGTGGCTAATAAGTCTTTGGTGATAAAGGAGTCCTCTACGACACAAGACAAATCTTTGCCTAAAGAATCTGCTGCGGCCGATGGATCCTTAAATAGCATAGGGCTCATAAGAAGAAAAAAACAAGACAAAGTTGTGACATCTATTTCTCAAAACAAAGGTACGATTGAGAGGTTTTGACGTACATGATTGCAATTTAAATTGTGACCTTGTCAATTTTTGTTTTAATACTCTCCATCCCTTCTTTATTATATGTCATATATATTATGTTACAAATTAAGGATTAGAAGTAGAATTTATGAAAATTTAGAAGGGGTAGACATTAAACAAAACATGGAGTACATAACATTTTGTTTATGATCATTGAGGATATATTGGTTTTGACGACAGAGTGTAATTATGCAAAAGGGAGATGGGTCTTCGACAGCAGGAGGCCGCTGTATTCCGGTTTTAAATGTAAGAGTTGGCTATCGTGGATGTTTGCTTGCAGACTCACAACACGCACAGATTTTCGTTTCGAACAGTTTAGGTGGCAACCAGAAAATTGTGACATGCCAGAGTTTGAAAGACATTTATTCTTGAAAAGGTGAATGATAATACTAATTATTGATTCTTTTTTTATACTAAAGGGGTGATAGTCAAGTTGAGAACCACTTCCATCTTTCAAGCTTTCCACCAATGTTTAATTCTTGATAGAAGCGAAAATAAATTCCTCTTAATGTTGTTGAATTATGTTTGTCATGGGCAATTTGATACTTACCCCTGCCCTCGATCTGTAATGTTCCCTAGTAGTTGCCCCTAAGGCTCCAAGTAGACCCAACAAAACTTACCAAATACTCAAACCAAAATCCGGAAGCTTCAACTGAATCAATCAAAAAAAAATTTCTAAAATGTTTGTTTTCATAAAAAATATATTAGACCAAAAATAGATCCACGAGAATCGAATATCACTCAACTCGAGTCAGAGCTAAACCGAAATAATAACAATTAATCCAAATATCACTTGTTCCATGTATAAACCCGATGACCTGTTTATCATGTTTATCCTTGAGACAGGGAACCAAAGTCCAATAAGCAAGCTTACTTCACCATTTGTATAAAATCAAGAAAACAAAAAACATTTTCATGTTTCATTTTTTTAGAAGGATAGGACTATATATATTGTGATTAATATGATTATTCTAAATAACCCATATATATTCATGCTAATTCACATAGGATGAAGAACAAGACCATAGCATTTGTAGGAGACTCCATAGGTCGGCAACAATTCCAGTCCTTCATGTGTATGCTCACCGGCGGCGAAGACAACACCCAAGTTGAAGACGTGGGTCTCGAATACGACATAAGACCCAAAAACATGGCGTATAGGTTCCCACAAACTAACACCACCATCATATACTACTGGTCCTCTTGCCTCTGTGACTTGACCCTCATCAACACAAGTGACCCTAGCGCTGGGGTAGCCATGCACTTGGACCGACCCCCAGTTTTCCTAAAAGAAAACTTGCACAAATTCGACGTCCTTATCCTCAACACCGGCCACCACTGGAACCGGGGCAAGCTCAAGGTGAACAAATGGGTCATGCATGTCAACGGGAAACCCAACATGGATAAAACCCTTTTTACCATGGGAAGTGCCAAAAACTTCACCGTTTTTAACATTGCAAAATGGGTGAGTTGAGACAACTCTATATATTCCTATTTTAATTACTGCAAAAATTGCTTTCAGGTGTATAATATTTTTGAGAAAATTATTTAAAGGAGATGATGTTTTTCAAATATACTAAAAAGTATACAATCTTTTGGAGAAACTGTTTATAGTGGATAATTTTTCCATAATTTTGCTGAAACAACATTTTTTACCCTAATGTTGAAAGTGAATGACTATTTTGTACATAGTAGACTAGTATACACTTGTACACCATGCTTGGTCCAACCAACTCTCTACTATCTTCAAGCATTGTGTATACAAACTTACCAAAATATCGCTTTCGAAGTCATCATTCACATTCTAACTTATGATAGAAACGTCATTCACTTTTCAAATCAGGGTAAGTTAGCCTCTTAAGACCAAAATTACCATTCACTTTTTAATTAGGGAAAAAACTTGCTTTGTCCCAAAACAAAAAGGGTCCACTATAATTGCTCTTGGTAAATAGTTTATCCGAAAAGTTACGTACTTTTCAGTATATTTTGAAAATGTTGTCTCCTATAAATATGGATTTCCCAAAATTTTGTGTACCACAGAGCAATTTTTTTATTAATTATTGATCAATGTTGTCGTATTTTTTCAACTTATACATTCTAATAGTTTACTTGTGCTGCAAATATTGTCTCATATTTGTTCCTAACAATAGGTCGATTCTCAACTAAAGTCCCACCCTAGAGGACTCAAGGTCTTCTTTAGGACAATCTCGCCAAAGCACTTTTCCGGAGGGGAAGGTAATACAGGAGGCAGTTGCGAGAACACCACACCGTTGGTGCATGGTACACAAGTGACACAAGAAGAGTCTAGTGATGAGCTAGTAGCGAATGCTATCAAGGGTACTGGGGTGAAGTTGTTGGATATAACAGCACTCTCGGCGTTGAGAGATGAAGGGCATGTTTCTAAATACGGGCACAAGGCCAACTCTGGAGTACATGATTGCCTCTATTGGTGTTTGCCTGGGATTCCCGATACTTGGAATGAAATTATGGTTGCTCAGATATAAGAGGTTATGTTGGTTGATTCAAGTTTTGTATTCCTCAGAATTGATTTTTATTGTTGTTGTTGTTGTGAAAACCATAGAATTGTTGGAGATTTGGGAGGAATTAGTTTGCTGCTAGTAATATTAATGGTTGGGGAAATTGCATGAAACAATTAACAATGACTTGTGTAGGGGAATGTGTTGTTGTTCCGCAATATATCTTTGAGGGTTCGTGTCACATGTTCCTTGAAATTTGAGGTTATGAAAATTATTTGTTTCTCCATTATCAATTTACTTATGTTAGGATGCTATTTTTATTTTGTCTCTAGTTTTTTTGTTTTTTGTTTGTTTTATTTTTTTCCTGGTTTCTTTCTTTTTGTCAGGCTATAAATAGCCTGTCTTCCTTTCATTTTTTTAATGAGAAATCAGAGGTTCCTTTCTTTCTCGTTCTTCTTTCAGTTCTCTCTCATTTGTTTCCACAAACCCCAAAACTTCAATTTGAAGGTTAACATGGTATCAGAGCGGATCTGATCCGCATCACACCTCTGCGCCTCGTCCTCGCCTTTTCTCTTTCCCTACATCTCTGTTCTTCGTCCTTTCCTCTTCTCCTCTACAATGGGCGAGCCAAAAACAGATTCCAAAGCGCCGATCATTATTGATCCTTCAGATCCACTCTATATACACCCTTCCGATCATCCGGGACAATCCCTGGTATCTGAAGCTTTCCACGGAGATGAATTTGAAAATTGGAAAAGATCTGCGACGACCGCCCTTTCATCCAAGAATAAGCTGACCTTCGTGGATGGCTCGTACACCCAGCCTGGGAAGGATTCCCCTCTTTTTCCTTTTTGGAAAAGATGTCAAGATATGGTAATATCTTGGTTGCTTAATTCCCTGAGTAAAGATATTAGAGAGAGTGTCCTTTACTCTGAAACCCCTAGCCTTATTTGGAAGGAGCTTACCGAGAGGTATGGGCAATCTAACAAGGCCAAACAGTTCCAGTTACAACAATCAGTGGGTGCCTTGGCTCAAGAAGGTCTTGACATCGCTGCATACTTCAACAAATGCAAGAAAGTGTGGGATGAAGTTATGCAAGTAGGAGGTTTGCCAAGATGTACTTGTGGAAAGTGCACATGCGATGTTAATATCAACACAGCTTTGCTAAAGTACGCGGAAGATCAGAGAGTCATTCAATTCTTGATGGGATTGAACGAGAGCTACACAGGACTGCGAGGGAACATCTTGATTATGACTCCTTTTCCCAGTATATCTCAAGTCTATGCTATGGCATTGCAAGAAGAAAGGCAACGACAGGTTAGGCATATTTCCAATTTTACTTCAGAGAGTGCTTCCTTTCAATCTGTGACTTCACCTGCCCCAAATTACAAAAAGAAACCTGAATCGAAGAGAGAGTCCATTATATGTGCCTACTGCAAAAAACCCGGTCACCCCGTTGAAAAATGCTACAAGCTTCATGGATATCCAAGTAAAGGTGACAAAGGAAGTGGGCAATCTTTAAGAGGTAAAGGAAGAAATGAGCAAAATGGGCGTTTTGCCAATACAGCACATGAAGAAGAGTCAAATTCTCAAGTGCAGTCCCCAATTCTTGAAAGACCCGACTTCACCTTGCCTAGTCTAGATCATGGTCAGACTAAGCAGATGCTTCATTTCTTGAAAGAGCTTCAAAATGGAACAGGAAAAGAAATTTCTTCCCTATATGATGAATTAACTTCTGCTTACATGGCTGGTATTCTTTCTCCCCTTTCTGATAATGCATGCTTTGTTTCAGTAGTTGCTAATACAACCTGGATTATTGATTCTGGAGCTTCAGACCACATGATATATGATAGAGATAAATTGTGCAATTTAAGGTTCTTGGATAAACCTATTACTATTGTGCTCCCTAATAAAGAAAGAATTAAGGTCACACAGTATGGAGACTTTAAGTTGAGTAATGATATGATTCTCTACCATGTGTTGTTTGTTCCCAATTTCAATTTCAACCTTATTTTTGTGAAAAGACTTAGTGAACAACTAGGCTGTAGTGTTGTTTTTACTCCTAAAATTTGTACATTGCAGGGCCCTTCTCTGAGGAGGCCTCTGGTTCTTGGTAAATCCTCAAATGGCCTATACATTCTTGATGGGCAGCTAGTAGAGAATTTGAAAGAAGATGTAAGGGATAATGTAGCCCCTAATAAAGAATTAGGTACTGTGTGTGACAATGTGACTTGTACTGGTTTTCTCGTTGGAAATTCTTGTGGGGAAATTTGCAAAACCTGTGATCTATGGCACAGGAGAATGGGACATCTTTCTTTAAAGAAATTAAGACAATTGCATTTCTCCAGTTGCACTAGGAATAATGGTTGTAATGATGTTGTTAATAATTGTGATGTTTGCCCCAAAGCTAAACAACAGAGGCTTCCATTTAGTCACAGCAAAATATCTATCAATCGACCTTTTGAGTTAATTCATGTGGATGTGTGGGGACCCTATTCAACCAAAACATATAGTGGCCATAGGTATTTTCTTACCTTAGTTGATGACTTTACTAGAAGTACATGGACACACCTCATGATTACAAAAAATGAAGCCCTATCCTTGATTAGGAGTTTTGTTCTTATGGTTAAAACACAGTTTAATACAACTGTTAAAACTATTCGTTCTGACAATGCCCTTGAGTTGGGATTAAGTCATGCAGCTAAAGAGTTCTTTATAGACCATGGGATCTTACATCAAACAAGCTGTGTTCAGACACCTCAACAAAATGGGGTAGTTGAGCGCAAACACAAACACTTGCTTGAGGTTAGTCGATCACTCCTTTTTCAGTCTAGGCTACCTATAAAGTTTTGGGGGGATTGCCTCATGACAGCAACTTACCTTATCAATAGAATGCCTAGTGCAGTGATCAATAATAAAACCCCTTTTGAGTTGTTGTATGAAAAACCACCTGACTTAAAACATTTGAAGGTTTTTGGTTGTCTATGCTATGTATCCACTTTAAAATAAGGAAGGCCTAAACTTAATCCTAGAGCTGTCCCATGTGTTTTCCTTGGGTATCCAATGGGCAAAAAGGCTTACAAAGTCATGTCTTTAGAAACAAAAGAGTTTATTGTATCTAAAGATATTAAGTTTCATGAGGACTCTTTTCCTTATGCCTTTAAGAATGAACCACTTTCATTTTTCCCAATTTAACAGAGAGTCTCACACAAGTCTTGATCCTTGGGACATAACCACCGATACGTAACTGTAAATTCCTGCTCATAATAATCAACAACAACAACCAGAAATTCATGCTCATAATAATCAACAACAAACTCTTGTCTCAGAACCATCTGTTAGAAGATCTACTAGAACCCACAACAAACCAGCACATCTCAGTGATTATGTCCTTCTAGCAGGGAGTGATGAGGATGACACTTGTTGTTTAGCAACAGCAACCAATTTAACACTTCAACCACCCACCTATGACTTTCATGCTCTACATGCTGACAGCAAGTCCTTGCTGGATAATTTAAACTACACAGAACCTAGCTCATATAAACAGGCCTGTGAACATCCAGGATGGCAGCAAGCCATGCAAAGAGCAGATGGGACTATAGAAAGATTTAAGGCAAGACTGGTGGTTCAAGGGTTTACACAAAAGGAAGGGGTAGACTTTAATGAAACTTTTTCTCCTGTTATTAAAATGACAACGGTTAGGACTCTTATGACAATTGCTGTCAAGAAAGGATGGTTTATGAGTCAACTTGATGTTAATAATGCATTTTTACATGGAGAATTAAATGAAGAGATATATATGAAACTTCCCCCTGGTTTATCTAGTGATCTTCCAAATGCTGTGTGTAGGTTAACTAAATCCCTTTATGGTCTTAAGCAAGCTTCAAGGCAATGGTATGCCAAGCTAGCTGAGACTTTATATAAAAAAGGATATTCCCATTCAGAAAATGATTATTCCCTTTTTTGGAGAAAGAATGGTTCTTTAGTTACTTTTCTTGCAGTATATGTGGATGATATTCTCTTAACTGGAAATGATATTGATGAAATGAAAAGAATCAAGGGTTATCTTGATGATACCTTCAAAATCAAAGACTTGGGTTATGTAAATTTTTTTCTGGGTATTGAAATTCTTAGATCTTCTAGGGGTCTTCTTCTAACCCAGCAAAAGATTGCAAAAGAGCTCATCAAAGATTTTGGGTGTGAAGCTGCTACAACAGTCACCACACCTCTAGATCTCAACATCAAGCTGGCACCAGATTCAGGGGAAATTTTTGACAACCCCACCTTGTACAGACATCTAATTGGTAAGCTGAATTTTCTAACCAATACTAGGCCTGATATAAGTTTTGCAGTACAACACCTCAGCCAATTCATGCAAGCTCCAAGGGTACCTCACCATAAGGCAACAATACATGTCATCAGATATTTAAAGGGAAGCCCCTCACTTGGAATCTTATTAAATAATGATTCAGAATGTGATTTAAAGGAATACTGTGATTCTGATTGGGCCTCCTGTGTTCATACTCGCAGGTCAGTCAGTGGATTTGTAATCTTTTTGGGAAAAACTTTGATATCTTGGAAGTCAAAAAAAACAGGAGTCCATTAGTTTGTCATCTGCCGAAGCTGAATATAGGAGCATTCGAAGACTTGTAGCCGAACTTGCTTGGTTAACTAGGCTCCTTCACGAGCTTACCATCACAAATATCATTCCTATACCAGTGAAATGCGACAATCAAGCTGCAATTTACATTTCCAAAAATCCAGTCTATCGTGATCGCACGAAGCACATCGAAATAGACTGTCATTTTGTCAGATCTAAGTTAATGGAGGGATTGATTTCCTTGAGCTATGTACCTACTGCACTGCAGTTTGCAGATATTTTTACGAAGCCGCTTACTGGGATTCGACATAGATTCATCTTAGATAGCATAGGAGTAAGCCAACCTTCAAATTGAGGGGGGGTGTTAGGATGTTATTTTTATTTTGTCTCTAGTTTTTTGTTTTTTGTTTGTTTTATTTTTTTCCTGGTTTCTTTCTTTTTGTCAGGCTATAAATAGCCTGTCTTCCTTTCATTTTTTCAATGAGAAATCAGAGGTTCCTTTCTTTCTCGTTCTTCTTTCAGTTCTCTCTCATTTGTTTCCACAAACCCTAAAACTTCAATTTGAAGGTTAACAACTTATCATGTCTTTTCTTCAAAGAAAAAATTGCTTGTTATGTTAGGATATCAATGAAAATGATGCAGGAAAATTATTATCTTGTTCCAAGTCAGAGAAAACTTTCAGGAGTGGGGTAAAGGAATTGAACTTTTTTATGGTATGGAATGAGAATTCGCATTTTATTAAAATTTCGAAAATACCCACTAGGCCCTAACTATTGAAACTTAAGGGCAGTTTGAACATTTAAAGTTTTTTTTTCCAAAATTTGTAGACATTATAGAATACATCTTTTGAGGATAATTTTTCTTATAACAATTTTTTCATTATGGGGATTTTATCAAATACACCATCATTGTAAATATTATACTATTGCACATTAAATTGAAATAAATGATCGAGGCACATACGAACTTAATTTATGGGTGTTTTTGCTCGATGTGTACAAATAAATGGTTTAAACTTTAAAGGCCACAATGTTCCTTGCTTCATCATTGAAAGAGTTTTCCAACAATATATCATAACTTCAGTTCCGAGTTGAGATGGAGCTATAAATCATATATTAGAAAGTATGCGGAAAACTGATATGTGTCCCCTTTTTTGTTCACCATTTTCCCACACATATGCTATAACTTTCCCACTTAGATCAATGAAAAAGTAAACGACCTAGAATTTTCCAACGACTCAAGAACCAAGTCAATCGGACATTGGACAAAAGAGATATGATCAAAATAAATTGATCTAGAAATTTCTAACTAGAGTTGACACAATCCGTGTTGGATTGGACACGGTATGTGTCAAGCTCTAGATAGATCAATTTCTTCAGCAACCATCGTCACGGCGCATGTTAAGGAGACAAGTCGTGTCACATTCGACATGGTCTATGTCAGTGTCATCTCCTCGTATTCATCGTTTTCCTTCCATTTTTGCTATAAATATGGGGGCTTTGGTTGCTATTCATGATAATCCATGACCATCTACCCTTCCCTACCACCCACCTCTATCACCCATTATCTATCCATCCATCCATATCAATCCTTAAAGTTTGAAAATTGAAGCAAGTTTTGAAGGAGTTTCAATTGGAAATAAAAAAAGATTCGAAGTGGAATTCTTGAAAATTATCATTCTTCTTCATTTGCTAGTTGGGATTTGATTCTATATTTTATACTAGTGAGAATTTTTATTGAATTTTCAAAGAATAGATTTTATTTATCCATAGATTATAAAGCGAAATAATATTTTGTAGTTTGCGCTTGAATTTTTATTTTAAAACAATAGTAAGTTGTATTTTTTATTATGTTTGTGATTATTGTTAAGGCATTGAATATTTGTAATTTGACATTAGCTTAAGAAATATTGAAAACATAATTAATAGAATAATCCAACTACCAACTATTCTACTAGTTTATGAAATTTGAGAAAAGACTAATAAAATAGGAAATCACTTTGATAATTTGAGATCATTAACTTTGATTAATTTGATAGGCATACAAAACTTGTTTGTTAGTGAAACACCTTGGGTATATGGTTAAGTGTGACATAAGAGGATTGAAATAATTACTTATATCACCAAGGTACACTTTCCTTTTAGGAAACTCATTCGTTGGGAGCTTCTCAGTTAAACCTGTTTGGTTGAGAGTAGTTTCGAAATATGTGACCTCCCGGGAAGTTTTCCCATACAGTGTGTGAACGAGGACGAAGCACGTTGGAATGAGTCGTGGTGATTTGTGAGGTCAGTCAGTGATCCTTGAAGCAATTATTGATAATGTCCGCGACTCGGAAAAGGTGAACGCGTTACAGTACGACCTTTTATTAATGAAATCGTTATGTTTTGTTTCATTTTTTTAAAAAAAAAAAACTTGAACACTAGTATAATATAGCATATTATGTGGTTACTTAGCCTATCAAGTCTTCAACAATAAAAATAAAACAAATTATGAATTAAGGTCATGTTATTTTTAGATATACGACAAAATTTTCCTACTTAGTTTACTCCCACACTATCTTTCCTATTTTACTTACCTGTTTTCAAATTACCTTACATATCTTACATAATATATATTTAAAAAATCATGAATTTAATTAGTGATGTGCATAATATGACTTGTTTTACTTACAGTACCTTATTAAAATTTATAAAATATATATTTAAAATTTGTATATTTAAATGATGTGCTCCTTCCGTTCCATACTAATTGTAGTCTTTGGAAATCCTGCAGTCAAGCTTCAAAAATTTTGAGCATAAATTCTTTAATATATACAATAAGTTGCTATATAAAATTACCACTATTATATCTGTGAGGAAAAATATTATCATAAAAATATAATATTGTAATTGTTAATAACGTATTATCATAAAAACATGATCGCCTGCCAGTGGAAGGCTTTCTGCGTTCAGTCAATCTACGCAGAGTGAATCAGTCCCTAAGAAACCCCCGAAAGGGCTGCCGTCCGATGGGTACACGAAAATGACGAAGTTGTTTTGACTGGAAATGTGAATGTTAGAGTATAAAACCATTCATGGGGCTCAAACCATCAGCTTAAACTTTTGGATGGTTCCACATGGTATCAAAGCTAGACCTGAGCAAGATGTTTCAGGTTCGAATCTCAGCACCCCCCAATATTTATTCAATCTACACAGAGTGAATCGGTCCCTAAGGAACCCCCGAAAGGGCTGCCGTTCGATGGGTACACGAAAGTGACGAAGTTGCTTTGACTGGAAATGTAAATGTTAGAGTATAAAACTATTCATGGGGCTCAAACCATCAGCTTAAACTTTTGGTTGAGATGGTTCCACATGGTATCAGAGCCAGACCTGAGCAAGATGTCTCGAGTTCGAATCTCAGCAACCCCCCAATATTCATTTGCGCAAGGTGAAGAATGTTTGCATTCGTATGAGGGGGTGTTAGAGTGTAAAAACCATCATTGGGCTAGTCAAAATTATGACCATTAATATTAAAAGGAGGGAGTATTTTCAAATTTATTAAGAGGTGAGCAAATGCAAAGATGCAATAGCAATTCAAGCTTTTGGAATATAAGTGGGGTTCACCCCTTTCACATCACCCATCATTCATACTTTTTGGAACTTCATTCCATTATTCTACAATAATAGGAACTCATTCCTACTTTTTCACTTTTGAATATTTCTTTTTTAAAGAAAATACTTCCTCATTCCCATATTATCTGTCACTTTAACTAACTTTCTTTTTTCCCATAATATCTGTCACTTTATAATTCCAATAACACATTAATTACTAATTTATCAAATTAACCTTATTACCTACATCCTTTTCTTCAATTTTTCCTTTTTATTCACTTTTTTCCTTTTTATTTACCATTTTATTCAATATTTTCACATTTCCAATAATGTAAATTAATGTGAAATGGAAGTTTTTTTGGTTTCTTAAATTATGTCCCAAGTGACAAATACTCCTTTCGTCCCATATTAATTGACACTTTAACTAATTTATTTTGTCCCAAAATAATTGTCACTTTCCTATTCCCAATACCTAATTTAATTATTTTATATTATTTATTAGAGAGAGAAAAACCAAATACAAGTAAAGTTTGATAGTTATTATAGTTATATATTGGTATGTGTGAAAATTTCAATTCCGTCAATTAATTTGGGACGGAGGGAGTAAAATGGGAAGGAAGGAGTATCATACTTCTACAGCATGTTAAAATATGATTTGTTGAAAAGTAAAAAATGAATGCAAAAGAGTTCTCGAAACTCATTCCTTAGAATTTTGTTATTTGCTGCATTGCATCAAAATTCTACCCTCAACACGAGTACCAATGCACAAAAATCTAACACTGCACTTGAAAATTCCGAATAAATTAAACTAAAAAGGCAGCTGCACATAATTACAACTTTTGGTTGTGCAACAGAGAAATTAATGAGATGTACGTGGCTGTATCTTAGTGGCAGTTTGGGCATGATTTGATCTCATTTTCGTTTCCAAGCACTAGCATAAATAAATAAATTTCAATTATTTTCATTACATTTTTAATTATTTATTTTAATTTAATTTTTCATTGCAGACCCAAAAAGCAAGGGTTCTGCCGCTGCTACAAAGCGCCATATTAGTAGGCCACAATAAACACAACTCTCTCTCTTTCTCTCTCTCTTCACTCTCCCCTTACTTTTCTCTCTCTTGCCTGAGAAAATCTAAACCTAAACCTAAATTTGGCCTATTTTTTCCTCAAGATCCTTGCTCAAAGTATCCCACAAAAGGGCAACAAAGTAGTTTTCCAGGTATTTTTCAACTTTAATTTCGTTTTCTTCTTCGATTTGTGAGTGTTTGTGGGGAAATGTTGTGTTAAGCTAGCATAGAATGAGCAAATGTGGGCATTGTTGTTTGGGGTTTTTGATTGAAAACTGAAACTACCCTTTTACAGTTCGATGCATTTTGTTTCTGGGTTTATTGATGCTTGTAGTGTAATTTATCACTTTCTTAGTTTTCTGGGTTGTGTTTGTGCTTGTTTCTGATGCATGTTCTTGAGGGAAATTGATGAGTTTTTCTTGTTTGAGAAGTGATGATCCATTTGATTGTTGGATGTTTAAGTTTGGATCCTCATGAAGATGTAGAAATCTATTGTAGAATCTTGAATGTGCATTCTTGTTTGTGTGTTTTTTCTGAATAGATCTCTATGTTTTGAGCTGATGAATTTGTGATGATTCCCTACTTGTTCTTCTTCCATGGGTTTGCTCTTTCTTTTTCTGGGTGTTACTAGAAATAATTTTGGAGTTGAATTGACATGGTAAGACTTGGTAGAATGGTACTTAGTACTTTTCTATTTTGATAATTCATGGTAATTAGTACTTTATTGACTGAATAGTCAGCTTTGAAAAGAATTCCTGAAAGTATTTTACTGTTGAGATGGGAATATAGGGTTGCTTTTCTTGGTTCAGGGGTTTGCTTCATGCCTTCATTTGTTATTTTGGTGCCATTTTTTAAATTTTTCATCTGGGAAATTGACTAATTGAGTATCCAAGTGATGTAAGTATGGAATCAGACAAGCAACTTGAAACAAAAGAATAGTTTTGGAATTGCTTGTGTTGATGGTGACCATTATCTTGTGCTAATGTCACAATAGCTACTTATTTTCTTATATTATAATGTATTTATTAAGCCCATTCTTGAAGATTGATCTTAGTATGCGAAACATTTTTAATGCAACTGAAGAATTTGCTTACGAAAGGAGCCTAAGTTAGCATCTAATAATATCCCACATATTGTGATGTCATGTCAGTAGAGGAATTAAATAAAAGACTAGTCCTTTTCCTCCTTTGGAGAGGCACAAGTGCTTGTTATGTTTTTGGATTTAAGAATGGAAGAGCAATGCAATCATACCATGATAGACTATTTGGGGTTAAATATGACTCAAATGTAAACATTTGCATCCTTCAATATTGGACTTGGCGAGTAATCTACTATTTATGATTGAGGCAGGAAGGTGGTGTATACTTATGTATGTCTGTGTAGCTAGTTTTGCTTTGTTTTTCTATCATTTACTATTAGAAGAAGTCGCCAATTATACGCACAAGAAATGTTAATCGCGAGTCTCTGCACTGTGAATGTGGTTTGCTGTTCTCATTCTTTCGTTTTTGTTTACTGCAGCTGAAGCTTGCATATACAAAGAGTAGAATAAGTTATTGAATGTTGTGCATAAGATGAGATGAAACAAGGGGCTTCATGGTGTTTCCTCAGAAAATGAAGGGTGGGAATTTCCACAGAGCTAGGGGAAAACAATTCTCGTTTACATTGTTGACTGTAATATGTATGACCATATTGCTCTGGTCTTATGAGCGGAGACCACATTTTACAACCTTATTATCACCACAAGACCAGCTTGTCTTACCAAATGCAGGTTCGTCCCCAAGCACAAGACTTATAATTCTGTCTTTAATAGTTCTGTTGGTTCGATACGGGTGAATGAATAACAACATGAGCAGTTATGTATGACTTGTGGAGCTGTTGTTTGTTTAGTCACTTTTAAGAATAAAAAAAGGCGACCTAAGTTGAAGCTATTTTTTCTCCCTCATACTGGAGTGACTGGGTTAGGTTTTTGTGTGTCGTATTTTATAGGGGTTAGTTGGTGTATTAAGCTACAGCTTAAGATTATCCCCCGCCTAGACCCAGGAAAATTTGACCCGACCCGACCCGACCCTGCCCGAAAGTTTTGGGTTTGGACAGGATTTCCAAACGCGAAACCAACCTGTGCCAAACCCGACCTGTATTTAGGCAGAATCGAAAAAGAGGGGGGGTGGGATGTTCTTATAATGGGGTATGTTGATGTGGTCTCTTTTATTGATTATATCTTATTTGATCGCTTTCCACCCAGATGTTTTCCAAGTGACCTCTCACGTATCCACTGATACTGTCAAACAAGAAGATCCTGTTCAAGAACGAACCCTTGCACGTGCAGAAACAGAAGATGAGACAAAACCACTAATAGCTAGTCTTGCAGACATACAATTGGAGGCTAAAGGGTCTTCTGTGTCTGACGGGTCCTCTGCAACGTATGATCCCTCATCAGCAGAAGAATCCTCTGTGCCTGAAGGGTCATCTGCAGTTAAAGGGTCCTCTTCCACCGAGTTGTCTTTGGGGACAGAAGAAGTAAAGGAAGAAAAGGATTCAGTGTCATCCTATGAGAAGAAAGGTAGTTATTATAGTTTGAGGACTCTGGTGAATCTATTATGATGGCGTAGTCGTGCTACTATAGTGTCTTCAAAAACATGCCTTTTGTACTTGACCACACCTGGGTTTATTATGTTACATACATAGGGTAGTTTGCTGTCCCAAACTTGTTTTAGTTGCCTCTTTGATTGTGTTAGATTAGAAGCTTTGAGATTGTGCTTTTAGTTGCCTCTTTAACTTGATGCTGAGGTATTTTGTTTTTTGTCATTGCAGTATGTAATTACGCGAAAGGTAGATGGGTTGTAGACAACAGGCGACCATTGTATTCCGGTTTTAAATGTAAGCAGTGGCTATCAGATATGTGGGCTTGTAGGTTAACACAGCGTCCGGATTTTGGTTACGAAGCATTCAGATGGCAGCCAGCAGATTGTGACATGCCAGAGTTCGAAAGGTCTGCTGTTCTGAAGAGGTGAGAAATTTTATCAAGTATCAACCATTCGCATTTTCTTTATCCATATCTTGGTCTCACATGATAAATCATTTATATATGTTGAGAAATTTGCGGTCCAGTCATAGTTTTCAAAAGTTATCCGCAATTCCAACAGCAACAAATATTTCGAAATGGAGGGAGTATTCTAGTTTCATAAATCTAGAGACTATGCTCTAAACAGCAATTCAACAATTGCAGAATGCAGGATAAAACGATTGCTTTTGTGGGAGATTCCTTAGGTCGGCAGCAATTCCAGTCTTTCATGTGCATGTTAACCGGTGGCGAAGAAACTCACGAAGTTCAAGACGTCGGGAGAGAATTCGGACTGACCACCCCACACGGCGCTTCCCGGCCCAACGGGTGGGCCTTCCGGTTCACGACAACCAACACCACAGTCCTGTACTACTGGTCCTCGTGCCTCTGTGACCTGGTCCCGCTCAACGGAAGCGACCCAAAAACCGAGGTGGCCATGCATTTGGACCGACCCCCATATTTCCTCAAGAAGTTCCTAGACCGACTCGACATCCTGGTCCTCAACACGGGCCACCACTGGAACCGGGGGAAGGTCCGGGCGAACCGGTGGGTCATGTACGTCAACGGTGAGCCCAACAAAGACAGGCGGCTCGCCCCGATTGGAAACGCCAAGAACTTCACGGTCCACAGCATCGCGAGATGGGTCGATTCGCAGCTGCCTTCTCACCCGAAACTCAAGGCCTTCTTCAGAACGATCTCACCGAGACACTTCTTCAACGGGGAGTGGAACACCGGGGGGACGTGTGAGAACACAACCCCGTTGGCACGGGGCAGCGAGGTGAACCAAGAGGGTTCGAGCGATCAGGTGATTGCGAGCGCGGTGAGGGGCACAAAGGTAAATTTGTTGGATATAACGGCCCTTTCTCAACTGAGGGATGAAGGGCATATTTCGCGGTACAGTATCAAGGCGTCCGCCGGAGTGCAGGATTGCCTTCATTGGTGTCTCCCTGGGATTCCCGATACATGGAACGAAATCCTTGCTGCCCAGATGTAGGTTTCGGTTGGAGGGTCATGTTTATTGTGTTGTAGCTCTAAATTGTTTAGGGAAATTAGAGCATGTTGGAAATTAGAAGGAAATCTGTTGTTGTTGATATTGATATTGCTTGGGGATTTATATTCATGGCAGTAACTACAGTTTAGGGAGAAAATGTTGCTGCAGAAGTGGCTGTATGTTGTTTAGAGTTCATGTCCTCAATTGTAACTTAATATTCATAAGGTTAAGGATATTTTTCATTTTGGCTGTTACTACTTACCACATACAAGACTACCTGTGAGCTTCTTTGTTAATTATGAAATAAAATCATTTTTATAAGTATATGTGGTTGACAAGATGAGAATTTTATCATTGAAGTTAATGGTAAAATAAAACATTGGAATCCAGTCACATCTTTTGTGAAGATGTTTGTTGTATTGCTAGCAATTGTGGCTTTTGGTATAGGCAAGAATTTGATTATATACACACCAATTGCCAAGCCAAAATGGTGCATGAAAGACACCTAAAGTGCATATTTCATCTGTGTATGAAAGGCACATAATAATGGCATGAAAAGTCAAAAAGTAGGGGGACAAACAAAGGGGGAAAAGAAACCATTAGAGATCATAATATCATGTGGTGAGTGGTGGGGCAGTTGGAGAGATGGTGCCAATTATTCATCCTCATAAATTTGCCCATTTTCCCCTTCAAGGAGGTGTTCTTTAAGGTGTGTCGAATTCGTCGGTAAAAAAACAGTTGGGTAAAAGTCAGATTTTAGTATTTTATGACAAATTTTGGTAAATTTTATCAAATTTACCCTAATATATCATAATTATTATTTTTTTACTTTTTAAACTTTGATAATTTTTGACAAGTTTTAGTAAATTTAGCTAAAAACTAATAAAATTTAATTTACCTATGAATTTGACAAATCAGGTTGATTATGGTAAAATTTACCCAATTTTTCTTACTCATCTAAAATGCACCCGATATTCATATATTTATCACTTTATCCGAATTCATGCAAGGTTATCCAAGTAATTTTTCATATTTACCCATTTTTTTAACCGATTCAAATTTATGTACTGTACTTGACCTTACAAAAACAGTAAATAAATAACCAGGCCCTAGCTAGTTGTATTGATTACTCCCTCCTTCCCAAATTAAGTGTCACTTGAGACACAATTTAAAAGACCAAGAAAACTTCTCATCTACATTAATTTAGTGCATTGGAAACATAGAAATACTGAACAAAATGGTGAATAAAAAAAGAAAAATGTGAATAAAAAAAAATGAATGAAAACAATGTAATTAATAAGGTTAATTAGATAAATTAGTAATTAATGTGCTATTGGAAATATAAAGTGACAGATATTATGGGAAAAAAGAAAGTTAATTAAAATGATAGATAATATGGGAAGGAGGGAGTAAGATTTAAGGATCAACATGTGACATAACATAGATCCATAGCTCAACATAACCAATCTGGAGTATCTAAACTTTAGTACCACACGACTACTTTTTCATGGGACTATGCGCATCTAATCAATATGTCAAAGCTTCAAATGATTAACCTCCCTTTCTTCTTTCCACCAATTATGACTTGTACAATTATGTTTGCTCCCATCACTAAAGTGTCACATTGCATGTTTTTCCACTCTGTTTCACAAACTTTTTAACCAAACACAGTCTCATCCAAAACAAGTTTTATACCAATAAGCTCAAAACATTCTGCTCCTTAAAAAAAACATATTTAAAATGCAACTCAGCAAAAAAAGGATGATGAATTAAGATACATTCTACTAGAGCACAACAGTGAGTTGGATTACAAAATTGAAAACCAAGTCATACATCCCTCATAAGACAGTAGAGTCAGTACATGGATGAAACAAGCTCGGACACCTCGGATACAACCTCATCATAATCTGCTTTCAACTTGTCTTGCTCCTCGGCTTGAAGTTCCCCCTTTGCAGGCTTTGTCTGTACCAACACGCAGCATGTCGGTCTCTTTGTAGCCCCGGCACTTGCAAGATCCTGAACATGACAAGGAAAAACGAAAAGGGTGTATAGCTTTGTGAGTAACTTGTTACATCATATGCCAGGGAAATAATATGATCCTGAAAATATGAAAGAAACAAGACAAAAGCATTGTTCTCTATGATTTTAGAATCCAGTTAAAACGCACAAACTTGTTGTCTTCAAACAGCTACTAGCCTACTAGATTTGTTTGCATTAATTTAGTTACATGATTGTCACAATTCACAAGTGACCTCCAAAATTAGTAAGGAAATACTAAGGGGATGTATGGCGAAGAGCTTTTGGGGGCTCATAAAGCTCTTTTAAGGCTATTAAGGTCAAAAAGATATTTGAAGTGTTAGTAAATAGTTGTTCATATCACCATCTAGCTTTTACTCTTCCTTGGTCCAGATTAGATTTCAAAACAAAACACTAATCACGGAGTCAGCTAGTAGCCTTCTCTTAACTATATCCTCCTGGTAAATTTTAGACCCTTGTGCTTTGAAGTAAACAAAAGTGTTAAAAGTCGCAAAAGTTAGCAGCTTAAGTGATCAAAGGTGAGTAACTTTGGACGAAGGAATATATGCTCAACAAAAATGTAAAAACACAGAAGACATTTCAAAGAAATGAGAAAATAAGCACAAGCTCGAACGGCAGAATAGAAATGGTTGCTTACCTCTTTGGAGGAAACATATATGTAGGGTACTTCAGCTTCCTCGCATAATATTGGAACATGGGTTATCACATCGATTGGAGATATGTTCCCAGCTATAACACACAATCTACAACAGTGGACAAAAACTAGTTCAGAACACCCATTGGCATGCATCAAGCACACAACGAAAGCAATCCAAACAAAAGACAAAGTGTTGAACAATGCTGAATGTTCTGTTCCAAGAGACTGATCAGGGTTCCATAGCCTTTTCATGGATGAACTCTTTGATTTGTGGCTTGCAAATTCCAACAGCACCACAATTTACACCAAACACAAAAGAAAATGGAAATACGCAGATACTTAGCACTCATTTTCCAAAACACTAAATTTTTACCGATTGCTTTTTAGAGAAAATTCAATTCTTTTCACACTAAAAAAGGCAAGCTTGCCTTCTCTATACAATCAGCTTTTTAAGTGGGGGTGAAGCAATGTCCACATAATGAAGAACAAACAGGGTTACTAAAACAACAATGAGTAGCGCTGGCAAAAACTCGGGTCCGAGTCAAGTTTGAGTTGGTCAATGTCAAAACTCGACGAAAAATTGATGTGCGAACTAGTATTTTGGAGGTCAGGCCAGGTTGGACAATACGGATGTTCGAACAATAAAAACCTGACCTATTGTCTCCAAATATTTGGTCAAATCGGTCAATGTCAAAATTCGGATAACTAGAATCAGGTACCACAAATTCGGGTATTTGGTCCAAAATTTTTCTGCAAGCTCTGACAATGATAAGACAAGTACAAAATGACAAGCATTCATGCTTTGACCACTTCTTTCACTAATACAAACACAGCATTACTTACTAAACCAACAATGGCAACACAAATACAGAACCTCAAAAGCAAACCAATAAAACAGCATTACTAAACCAAAAATGACAACACAAATACAACTCAAAAAACAGACAAAAAAATTAAAAGGGATAAATAACAGACCCTTTGTTACCCCGGCGAATGGCTTTGACCACTTCTTTGACCCCTCTTTTCAAGCATTTATGCTCCGCAGCTGAAATACGAACAAAACCCAGAAATTCAAACCCTAAAACAAGTTCATAAACATCGAAACTCGAAGATGAGATTCAGAAATAGATTACGAAGAGCCATCTCATACCTCGACGAACGAGTTTGAATGCGCGCTTTTGAAGCTTCTTTCCGGCGAGAGGTTTGGCGATTGGGGCCAACGCCGCCGTCTTCTTCTTCTCCTTCTGGGCCGTTCTCTCTGTTTCGCTGTCGCTGCCCATCTCTCTCTCTCTCTCTACGGCGGCGATGGAGGTTTTGCGACGGCGGAGGAGATTCGAAAGTCGTGGAAGGGTTTTAGCAACGCCGGCGAGGGTTTAAGAATGGGGATTGATTGTATTGATGTGATTATAACGTGAGATGGTTAGTGGGCCGGGCCTCTAATCTTTGCTTGGGCTTTTGAACGAATTCAGTTGGGCCGCTTATTTTGTTTAACATGTATCCATTTTAAATCCTTGGGTCTATGCAAAGAAAAGAGTTTGGGGCCGTACCGAGGAATTTAGTCCAAGTAGCGCTGGGTTTATAGTCATCAGTTTTTTATCTGAATTTTAAATTTGGACAATTCGGTCATATCCGATTCTAAAAACGGGTCGGGCTTGGGTTTGGGGTAAGAGATTCGGACGTCCGAATTTTGTGTCAAATTTAGATTTAGACAGTGTCCGAACACTATAATTCGGACAAAATATTTGAATTATGTATAAATTTAATGTAAATTCGGGTTTGGTTATATTCGGACAAATTCGGATAATTTGGGTCTGAGTTCGGACACCATAAAACGTTCAAATTTAAAATTCGGACAGGGTTCGAGTTTGGGAATTTTGTCCGAATTATTTAAACCCGATTTAACCCGAATCCGATTTTACGCGCTAAATCCAAGCAACATGACCTAATCAAGACATAATAGACATAATTCATATACATACAAAAGTTAAAGCAAACAATATTGAAGGGAGAATAATAACTAACATGTAAGAAAAGTACATGTAGGAATCCTACATAGAATGAAGAATTATTCAACAATTGTAATTGTATCAATGTTGACACTCTCAATTCCACGTCAAATCCAAGAAAGACCTATAATTCAATAAATATGATATTTGTTAGGAAAGATTGTACGTGGTTTTTAATGTGGCACCAATAAATTACATTAATCTTATATGTTTTTTTTATTACTGATTATATAAAACCCAAATCAAAATATTTAAATGGTACATAGGGTTGTTCATAATTTAGTCTAGACTAATTAAATGATTAGACTGGATTGGACCGATGACTGGATTGAAAAAACTGAAGATAGTTCGGTCCAGTCCTCGGTCTAAGGAATATTGAGTTTCGGTCTTCGGTCCATAAGCTGGAACGAATTAGAGGATCGAATTACAGACCCCCTATTTTTCTATGGTCTTCGACTTTTCATCACTATTCACTGATGTTCCTGAGTTTATCAATCTCAAGTTCCCGACGCTCCCCAGTCCCCATTCCACCCTTCGCCCTTCACCACCGGCCGTCACTGGGCGTCAATGCTAGTGTCGTCAAGGCCGTCAGACCCACCTCCCTCCCTCCGCACTCAATCACTTCACTGGCGCTCCCCACTCCCCACTCTCCAGATCCGTTGTTCTTTCCCCCATAGCCGGCCACCACGCGGTCCATGCCTAGTCGACCACCGTCCAATAGGCCATCACGGATAGTCAACCGCTTCATTTGTTCAGGCAAAATTTAATCGCAATATCTTCCCCATAATTCGGTCCATTCGGTCGGTCAAGTCTCGGACCAAACTTTTTTTCGGTCGGTCCAGTCTTATACCGAAAAAAGTTTGGTCCAATCCTCTGGCCAGCCAGTCCAGTTCTGAATCAATGAACATCTCTAATTGTACATAATACAACGACTCAACAACAAAATATAAAAACATCATCAGACTTAACAATAAAATCTAAAAATATAAAAGATTACACAAACACATAAACAAAAATAAGTAAAGGTTTTATTATTACCAATCCTCTTGCTTGACATCCTAGCAAAGACATGTTGACAACTCCAAAGTCTCGAATCTCTCTTTTCAACATGTCCCTTTTTTCTCTTTGTGTTTTTCAACATTTTTTTTCACCAAAATTAAATAAATCTTCCCTCGGAAAAAACCGAAAAAATAAGAAAAAGGAGAAAAAAAAAAGCCCCTCTTCATTTCTTCCCAAACAAAAACAAAACTCTCTATCTCCTCTGTTCTCCTTTTCCGGCGACGGCCAACCCAACAGCAGCTGCCGACGACGGCGAGGTTCACTTTGAAGCTTCCAGAAGGTTCTCGAAGCTCCACTGCACGGTTCTCCTCTCGATCGATCTTCTTTCTCCATCCTTCACCATTGTAAGAAGCTCTGATCCAAAAGTTCATCGTCATCATCATCTGAATTTTGCTTCTAGATTTCAGTTTTGTGCCTTTCTTACTGTTAGTTTGGGTAGGAGTCACTGATTTGAGTTTCATTGAGGTGGTCGATTGTGCCCAAGGGTTTAATTCGAGAAGAGGGGAAGTGGGGTGTTGCTCAATGATCGAATTCAGGTCTAGGGTTAGGGTTAGGGTTAGGGTTTGGGTTTTGTGATGGTGGTGATACTAATTTGAGGACATGGTTCGGTTTTTGGGTATAAGGATTGGAGAGCCGGATGAGTTCCCTAGGGAGATAACTAGGACTAACCCAATTACTGGAAGTGAGAGTATTGGTGAAAATGGCTGGCTTATTCGGTTCTTTGATTCTGCTTTCTTCTGTGAGTGGATTGCTGTTAGTTACTTGTACAAGCATGAACACTCGGGTGTTAGAGATTACTTGTGTAATCGGATGTATACACTCCCATTGTCTGGGATTGAGAGCTACTTGTTCCAGATTTGTTATATGATGGTTCATAAACCGAGTCCGTCATTGGACAAGTTTGTGATCGATGTGTGCTCAAAGTCGCTGAAAATTGCACTGAAAGTGCATTGGTTCTTAATGGCGGAGATTGAGGATTCGGATGATAGTGAAGGGATCAGTAGGATCCAAGAGAAGTGCCAAATTGCTGCCACATTGACGGGGGAGTGGCCTCCTTTGATTAGGCCTCAGAATGAAGGGATTGGTTCAGTGGGTAAGAATCAAGTTCTTAATAAGCTGCGGTCGTCCAAGCAACGGTTACTGTCCTTGACTTCGTCACCACCTATGCAGAGGTCAGTTTCATTCTCGCCATCATCCGGGTCTAGTTTGGGAGATGAAGGTGGCAAGATGTCTCCGGATGAGAACAAGATTTTGAAAAAATTTATGCCAGGTCCTAAGGTGAGGGATGCATTGCTTTTTAGGAAATCGGCTGAGAAAGAACATGATGATTCTGAAAAGGATGGGTTTTTCCGGAGGCTTTTGAAAGACAGTAAAGATAATGATGAGGAATTGACATCCAGTTCAGATGGCTTTCTTAAGCGGTTATTTCGTGATAGTAAAAGTGATTCTGAAGAGAAATCAATTTCACGGTCAATAGAAGAGGATGAAAAAGATAATATCTTCAAGAAAATTGTTAAGGAGGTTTTTGATGAGAAGAAGGAGGAGAGTGAGACAAATGATCCAGAAGGCAGGGATGCAGCTGGAAAGTCAGTTGAAGATGAAGAAAAAGATGGTTTCTTTAGGAAGCTTTTCAAGGACAAGTTGGATGACAAAAAGGATGAGAACGAGAGACATGAAGGCGAAGAGAAAAGCTGTTCCCGGTTGGGTAAGGATGATGACAAAGAGGGATTTTTCCGTAAGTTTTTCAAGGATAAGTTTGAAGATAAAAAGTGTACAAATGACAGGAATGATGACGAAGATGATAAAAAAGAAGGGTTTTTCCGCAAGTTCTCCAAGGAGAAGATTGAGGGCAGGAAAAATGTGAACGACATCCCTAATGATGATGATAGGTTGTGTGTCAATGGCAATGAAGAACCTTCAGACTTTCCACTATTCCGCAGGCTGTTCCGTGTACATCCTGAAGAGGCAAAGACTACATCTTCAGATGGAAATGGCGCTGATAGCAGCCCTGGAACAGAGAATTTTTTTCGTAAGTTGTTTCGGGATCGTGATAGATCTGTAGAAGATTCTGAGCTGTTTGGCTTGAAGAACGAAAAAGAGGTCAGTGAGCATTGTATTTGTTTCCTTATTTGGATTGGGAAAGATAACTGCTGTGAAAAGAGTGATTATTCTCGTAAGATTAAAACGCTTGTTTAGTGCTGGAGCCTGGAGGCTAATTACTGTGTCAGCTATTGTCCTAAGTTCTTGTAGTCAGACTGATTCTTTTTAGATCAAAATGACAAAACTTTGGGGATTGATGGTTGCCTTTTGTCTGTCTGCACCGGCCTTTGCTGGTGTTAGCGTGGGAACAATAATGTGAAAAGCAGATCACTTATTGAATAGACTGTGTCATGTTCAGCATGACTTAAGTGTTGCTCTAGTTAAATTTTTGCATTATTGATTGCTCTTCATACATCTTTAAGTGTTTAACTTTCTTGAAACTGGACATATTGAGTGGAGTTTGGATATGGGCGATTAGTGTGCAATGTTTCAATATAGTTTTCCAGTAAATCCTATGAACTGGATGACCTTCTGTACTGCTTTACTTTTATTGCTTCTGAAGAGGTTTTCAGGTGTCTGACCCCAGATGCTTGTGTCTTGAACCACTTGTAGTTCTCACTGAGACCTGCAAAACACCACCACCATCACTCAGTGTGGATCTTGCCTCCACAGGTCTAGGACCTATGCAGGCTCTCCAACTACAGACCGACTCTGGGGGGCCCTCCTATTTTTTGGTGTAGAAATAGTTTGTTAGGATTGAAACCTCTTATATATAACTGAAACATAATAAACATGTGGCCTATTTTGGCTCTGAAACAGGAGAACAGAGGACAACAATTTATGATAGCAGAATTTCCTTTGGTTTTGTATATCTCTTCCCATTTTTTAAGACCCTATTATTTAATGGCAGAAGCAACCAGGCTCTGCAGGAGCCCCTGCAGAACGAGTGGAGAAGACAAATTCAAAGCCCCCTCTTCCAAATAATGCCTTGTCACAACTTCGTAAAGGAGCATATCACGAGTCATTGGATTTCGTACATGCGCTGTGTGAAACATCCTATGGCTTAGTAGATGTTTTTCCTGTTGAAGATCGCAAAAGTGCGCTGCGTGAGGTTATCCATTTTAATGCCTCTGTTAAGATATGCTTTAGTGTCTTTTCTTTCTTTTAGGTTATTGATATGTGATTTCTATTTGTCTAGTCCCTTGCTGAGATCAATTCCCACGTGGCTGAGGCTCAGACTAGTGGAGGTATGATTATTGACCGTGATGACTTATTTCTTAGGGATATTTAAGAATGATGCTTTCAATATGTTTTTAGGAGTGTACTCTCTAAACTCATGCTGCTTTCTTTTCTCATATTCCTTTTAGTGCTCAGTCTTCTCTTTCTTTTGTTGTTTGTGTGTGTATTTGTTAGGGACTAAGGGGGTTGTCTTAACATAATGTCCCTCTCCTATCTCTCTGCATCGAATAGGATAAGAGAAGCAGCCTTCTCCTATATTTGAATGACAGTGATGTGTCCACGGGCATAGATTTGCAATGTGTTGACTACCGACTATTATGCTAGAAAAGTAGGGGATAGTTTGATATGATATTTCATGTAGTTTTTTTAATTTTTTTTAATTTTTAATAATCCAAGGCTGAGTAATTTGCCTATTAATAACTTTTCCAGCCATATATTAGGTGGACACTATGTTCTTATATGCATCGGGATTATAATTGACAGGAGTATGCTTTCCGATGGGAAAAGGGATGTATCGTGTGCTCCATATTCCAGAAGAAGAAGCAGTTCTTTTGAATTCGCGGGAGAAAGCACCTTATCTAATATGTGTGGAGGTTTTGAAATGTGAAACTCCAAGGTGTTTCCTCTATCAAATTTCTACTTCAGAAGATTAAACAGTTCTGTATTGTTATTTGTGATGTCTAGCTTCATCTATTTACATTTCTTTCATTGACGAGAGTTTTGTTGGATTTTCTCATTTTCAGGTTTGCCAAAGATTCATCAAACGCACAAAAGTTGTCAAGGGGAGGAATTCCTTTAGCAAATGGAGATGCATTATTACCAAAACCACCTCCTTGGGCTTACCCTCTGGGGACTATAAAGGAGGCTTACCGTAATAGTGATAGGATGTCGGGATCTACCTCCCAAGCAATTGACCGGGCCATGGATCAGTTCAAGGAAGGCAAAGCTAAGTTTGTTAATGTGAGCCTGTTGGTGGAGGATCGGTGTTATGATCAGGCTTTCCACAGACAAAGTGACATGTCAAGAGTGGGTCGTAGTAGTGATCTTGAATATGTAAGAGTGGTCTTGACAACTGATCCTTTACTTGGCTTGGATGACATAGAGGATCAAGGGGCTTCATACAGAAAAGAACACCGCCGTGTGCCAAGTACGATAGCTATAGAAGAAGTTAAGGTGCGAATGTGTGTTCTCATTCCCATATGTACTGTTTCCGTACGTGCTTTTTGTCCTTCTGTTATTGTCTTCCTGCTGAAATCTATTGCAAGATGTGTTTTGTGTGAGATGTTTCTTAGAATTCAAATTGTTTTGCGACTGCACAATGGAAGAAATCATCATGTCTTCTCATAATGTTGAACATGCACACATGGTTGAACATCCGGGTGAATGTCATTATGCTGTTCATCTTTGGCATTCTTTGGTTATGTGACGTGGGGTTCCCGTGGTGGGGGCCGGGGGTTCAGATTAGAAGTTGGGAATAGGAGTGAGGAATAAGTACAGATTGGGGTTCACACTCTACATGGCAAACACCTTCTGTTTTTGGGTGTGTTTGCCATTGGCTTTTTTCTTTTAATCTTTTTACCTCATAAAAGGAAGAAGGATTCACACCCATATGTGAAGAATCGGAGGAATTATGTGAAGAAGGCATCTCAAAACACAGCCTACTAAGTACAACCTTTACCTAGATATAAGCCATGTACAAAAGTTATGGTACACTGCCAACGGGAAAAATGTGCATGTCTCCATATCAGGTTTTAGAATTTGGTTTTCTTATTGTAGTTTATGTTATCAGGTTTTAATTTCTTCAAAAGCCCTTTCATTTCTTTTCAGTTGAGCTACTAATAGTGGCGTGATCAATCATCCATACCCATTTCTTTTTGGCTTTCCTCTCCAAGAATCCATCTCTACTTGAGACTTTTAGGCTTCACGAAGGTAGTAAAGAGCCTAGGGATAATTGAAGCAACTGGGGGTTATTTTTCAGGACTTCTGCGAAAAGTTATCTAGTGTTGTGAAATCATGTCTTGTTGAAGGCCTCATTGTGCGGAAAATTGTTACAAGAAATTTTCTGTAGGTTGTTCTATAAGTCAGGGAGAATTTAACAAAAAGAGAATCTCCCCTTTTTCCTTCTACAATAATTTGATTTCTCAATTAGTAGGTTTAGCAACTGGAGAGTCTTCTGTATGATCTTCTATGATAGCTCGGTAACTCCATTTCAGTAGTTAGTTGACATGAAATGACGAAAGTCTCTAAGCTGAAAAACTCAGTGTAAAGTCATTTCATAATGAACTTGTTGCAACAAATTATTTTTCTTCTTATCCTATGTTCAGGAGCTTTCTTTATTCAGGGGTATGGTTTTTGATTTTTTAAGAAACACTGGAGATGACCATCTTAATTGGGTTGTAAGCATATTGGTGGTAAAGGGAGGAGCGAAGGGCTGAAGGAATTTTGTGTATTTGGCTTTATTTTGAAATAGCATTATCCTAATATAATTTGTTGTTGTGCAGGCGGCTGCAGCTAAAGGAGAAGCCCCTCCTGGATTGCCATTGAAGGGGGCTGGCCAAGATTCATCAGATGCACAAGCAAAGGTCTTTACCCTTGTGCAGTACTTAAATTTTGGCATGATTATGATCTTGGATATGCTTCATTTTTAATCATCATGTAGGATGTGAATGGTGGTCCTCCGAAACCCACAGATGCATTATCTGGTGAGCTTTGGGAAGTGAAAAAGGAAAGGATCCGTAAAGCTTCAGTGTACGGGAACCTCCCTGGTTGGGACTTGCGATCTGTAAGTGATGCAGTATCTGATTACTTTTTACTTGCTTTGGGGTTGTAGCCTCGTAGGTACAATGATTGTTGATGTCTTTGTTGAACTCGGCTTGTGTTGTAAGCAAATGTTTCTACCTTGAAACTTTTGTTACCTAGCTTATTTATTTGTACTAGTATTGGTAAAACAAGAATATGTCAATGATAGTGAAGTTTGTCAGTGAAAAAATTGTTAAATGTCTAACTTTTGCTGAGGGAGTGACAACGTTACAGAATTCTCAGAACAAAATCTTGGATGGTTGGACCCCTTCTTTTCAAAGAGGAATACAACTTAGATCTGCATCATTTCTTACGTAAAATAGTTTCAGTAATAGGTGTAAACGGGAATCAAACTATCTATGTAGGGAACTTCTCTGATTTATTCCTTTGATGTGAATTTGTTTCTTCTGGAAGTTGAAAGCTTAGAGAAATTTGAATATTCTGTAGAGTTACATACAGTTCTCATTGCATTCTTAGTTAAAAGTATTCATCACATATTGCTTTAGCTGTCAGCTTCTGGTTTGGTGCTGGTTGTGAAAGTGACAAAGCATATGATGTGAAACGTTGACTTTTTCTGGCTAAATACTTCATAACTTTTAATGGGGGCGTTTCAGTCTACTTCAGAAGTATCCCAGCACATTTTTTTTCCTGTATTTTTCTGCATTCTGGACTTCTGACAGACTCTGATTTCTTTGTTTTCCATAGGTTATTGTGAAAAGTGGCGATGATTGTAGGCAGGAACATATGGCTGTCCAACTCATCTCTCATTTCTATGGTAGGTGTTTCGACTAACTCCTAGGCTCCCATGGAATTTCTAACAGTGCTTCATATTGATAAAGTGTGTTTCTGGATTGTTTTTGTCTTCACTTTGTTTCCTGGCTGATAATCTAAGTCACATTAAGCAATGATGCTTGTGCATATTACTAACAGATGTTGAGAGGCTATATATTTCTGTACATATACGGGAGAGTGGAAAGGTTAATTTCTCCTGAGGATACCTTTCCCCTCATAGGGTATTCAGATTATCTAGAATTGACCTTTGACCCAAGGGCTGAAGTTCCTACTCTGTTTTGGCTTCTTAGAGAAGAAGTGATTTTTCATACTGAGATTTGCTATATGATTTTAACTGCTGTGTGCCTGGTTTGCATAACTGCTGAGTGCCTGGTTTGCATAACTGCTGATTTTACACAAGAATGTGCACTCTATTGCCTAAACATCTAGTCTTATGCAAAGTGATTGCTGCGACCCTTTTCTGGGTTTTCTTTTCAATAAAATGTCTCTTACTAAAATATTTTGTGCAATATACATAATAAAGTATGATTATATTCTAGTAACGATAGATTATTGTAAATGTTTCAACTTAAATTAGGGAAATAACAACTTAATGTGTCGCGCACTCGCGCTTAATAGTCATGAATTCCAACGAAAAATCACAAATTCTAAGAGAGTTGAACTTAAAAAAATAAAATTTTCAGGTCAAATGGGCGGGTCGGGTTTGACGCACTAATATACGGTATTTCCAAGTTCGGCTTATTTCGGGTTCAAGTCAAGAAAAATCATGTTCAGAACCCAGATTTTTCGGGCTGGTTCGGATTGGGTTACTGGATCTGGTCAAAAATTGACAGGTCTAGTCCAGACCCATTGGGTTCAAAGTATTGGATCGAGACCCAACTAATTGTGCTAGTTTTAGGACGGGGTCAGACCCACTTCCATCCCTAGAGCTATAAGGCACAAATAGTCATTGCTTCGTGAATGGTTTGTAACTTGCAAATCTTGTTTGCTGTTTTCTCTCCTGTATTGTACATACTGTATTTTGCTTCTTTGTAAAAGAAACTGTATTTTGCCTCATTCTTGAGGTCATTTTCTGAGGTTAATGCCTTACTATTCTCTTTTTCTTTTTATTCAGACATCTTCCAAGAAGCTGGACTCCCTTTGTGGCTGCGCCCTTTTGAGGTGTTAGTAACCTCATCTTATACAGCTCTTATTGAGACGATCCCAGACACGGTAATCCTTAATATTCAAAGTTACTAGTGATATATATATGTGGAAAAATCTTGGGCGCTCAGTCTAACTTTCCTTGCTGTTTCACAGGCCTCAATTCATTCAATAAAGAGCAGATATCCTAACATCACAAGTTTGCGTGATTTTTTCAATGCAAAGTATGAAGAAAATTCTCCAAGCTTTAAGCTTGCTCAGGTATTTAGCAGCTTGACTATATAAGGCAATGTTTTCACTCTGCTTTGAAGGAGCTGCTTGCTAATTTGAATAGTTTTATAGAAATTTCCCTCACCCACCCTTTTTTTTTCATGTTGGGACTTGGGTGTTGTATGGGTAGCCCTTTCCGTGCACTTTGCAGACATGGTATTGGTTCTTATACCAATTGATAAAGGACTTTGGAAGAACCCATCCCAAAGTCCCTCAGTTGAATCGAACTCTGATTTAGGACTGACTACTTGGAGATTTATTTATTTATATTTAGTTTTTAATGTTTATTTATTTTTTGAGAGGGGTAGGCAGTGGTAGAAAGCCTAGGCATCAGTATCCATCAGCTGTGGCTGTTAAAAGGGAAAAGTGTCCGGTTTCATCTTCCTCTTGTATTCAAGTCATGATGCTTATTGTTTCACCATTGTTTCTGGAAATTTCTTTGTATACTTTATTATTTGTTGAATCAACTGTTTCTTTGGTATTCATGTGCAGAGGAACTTTGTTGAAAGTATGGCGGGATACTCTCTTGTATGCTATCTACTACAGGTATTTCAACTGCTTTTTGTCCTGCAACACCGTGGAGGATTATTTCATTGAGCCTATTGTTGTGTGTAAATATGAGTGAACTACTGAACTTTCATTGCATAGCATTGGTCAGTGTCTGAGTTTTGGTTGTACACATATTTAGCTGGGCGACTGTGATCGTCTACCAAATCCTTTTACATCAATCTTCTTTTTTTGGTCTCTGGATCTTCCATTTCAATGGAGTCGAGCTATACATCAGTTCATTTTGGTCTTTGGACCCGCTATTTCACTGGAGTTGAGCTTAGTAAATATTCTATTGTGGCCTTTTTATATTGAAAATTGACATGCATGCATTTATGTTAGTATTTGGACCCGCCATTTCACTGGAGTTGAGCTTTGTCGATATTTTATTGTAGCCTTTTTACATTGAAAATTGACATGCATGCATTTATGTGTTGTCTTGTTCTTTGTTGTGTAGATTAAGGATCGACACAACGGTAACCTTTTGTTGGATGAGGAGGGTCATATAATACATATTGACTTTGGGTTCATGCTGTCTAACTCACCTGGGGGTGTTAATTTCGAAAGTGCACCTTTTAAGCTTACCCGTGAACTTCTTGAGGTATGCAACATAGCAGCTCCTTCATTCTTCCTACTTTTGTTACATTTTTCCAGCACATCTAACATTCTGCTGAAAATATGCACTCATTCTTAGGTCATGGATTCAGATGCTGAGGGAGTTCCCAGCGAGTTCTTTGATTATTTTAAAGTAAGTCTTTCTTTTGGTTGCAGACTGAACATTGATAAAAATAGCTATTATCTAATAACCTATGCTAATCTATGTTCTGTTTCCCTATGGATTTAGGTTCTCTGCATTCAGGGTTTCCTAACATGTCGCAAGCATGCAGAGCGTATTATTCTTCTTGTGGAGATGTTGCAGGTTAGGGTTCAAACCGTTGACTGAGCATTGTTTTTTCTGCATAAATATTCAATGAGAAAAATTGCATGGCCTATTTCCGTAATTCTTCAGTGTTAATTTTATAGAAGTGTAACTTTGCAGTTGTAATTGAAGAGAGTCATCAGTGGGTCTGTTTGCTTACTGTATTTAGTTTGTGGTGATGTGCTGATATTTCTCTATGCATGAATTATATACTCCTATTGTAAAAAACGATGCACAAATACTAGTTTTTTAACCAATAGATGATTAGTTTCGTGGAGATGATGAGATACAATTGATTGATAATGCATTTGATGAGAATTTAGGGACCAAAAAAAGGTAAAAGAAAAAGGACCCTTGTCGAGTAGGAAGGGAAAATTGGGATGGAGTTCTAGGGAAGATGCTGTTGGACCACGACTCTATTACTTATTTCTTTGTATATACTTTTTACCCCCAAGTATATCATGATACACCATTTTTGGTTCAGGATTCTGGATTTCCATGCTTTAAAGGTGGCCCTCGAACTATAGAGAATTTGAGGAAGCGTTTTCATTTAAGTCTTACCGAAGAGGTTTGTTGACATTCATCTTGAAACTGTCCATCCAAAGATGACAATTAGTCTTGATAGATATACCTTTTCTGTGTTTTTTGGCAGCAATGTGTCTCCTTGGTACTGTCCCTGATAAGCAGTAGCTTAGATGCATGGCGAACGAGGCAGTATGACTACTATCAAAGGGTTTTGAATGGGATACTGTGAGCATACTTTCAGGTGCTTGGACATAAGCACCACAATGCCAATTTCTCCATGTGTGCCCCCTTTATTGAAAGTAAAGTGCATTGTGCATATGCTGTTAAAAGTAACAATTGTGATGGCCACTGTTAGTTATCAGCCCTTCCCCGAGTGTAGAAGATGAACATAGTGACATGATTTGGTGACTACGGATGCGAGTATTTGGTGACAGTGTGGCAGTAAATACTGTGGATTTCGGGCGCTATTTGACCAAATCAAACCTTCGACAGAAGAAGAAGATGGTTTCTTGTGTGTATCTTCGAAAGCTTCAGCTCGGGAAGAGTACAGTAATTTGCCAACAGATTTAACCATACTGTAAATAGCAACTCTGAGGAGGGTAACTGGCCCATCCCGAGTATCAATCCCCTTGAATTCTGACACAGTCGAGTTTGTACATCTTAGAGAAAGAAGGCAATCTGAAGAAGTTGAATCAGCTGCCATGTGAAGCTCGGGCATGAGGACTGCTTCTGTCATGTCTCTGCAATGTTTAGCCCCAGGATAAGGCAGCTCATTGTGAAAGCAATTTACTTGCTTCGCAGGTTGTTGTCGTGTATAGTCTTTGTTGATGTTGGTTTTCTCTTTCGTTGTAGCCAACAAGATCAAACCTATTTGGCAGCTTGTCTGTATTTGTATGTGCGAATGCATTGATGTGTTTGTTGGGCAATTTTCTTTGCCTTCAACATTGTCTCTGCATCCATATTGTGAGATATATGGAATCCAAAGGGTTTCGCCCTTCGTGTTGTTTGATGAGTGACATGGATTATCATGGAATATTGAGGTCTTGCCTAATTGTCACTTATGTAGGCATGCATTGCCTTGCCATGGCTTTACTTATCATGAACATTGACATATTTGATTGATTATGATGTTTATGATAAAATTTGGTCTACAACTCATTGTGAAGCAAGTTCGAACATCTCGAATCTTCAGCATGTTAGGATTTGCAGATTGTTATGTACTCCAAAAAAACTGCGGCAATATTTTGTACGCACTTTAGTCTTGTATGCGACTTTTGATGTATTTTCTGGGTTAACTCCTTGGTGTATATACATACAGTCAAGTGTGACACTCATGTACGTCACATTTAGAAGAAGAAAGAGATGACAAGATCATCATTAGTAGTCATCAGTTGCGCAAGGCCAAATAATAATCACCTCGCCCTGCAGTAGTCCCTTAATTTCTACACAATTAAACTACACGTTTCGACTGCAAACCCCCACCAGCCTACAACATTGCGAAACACTACGCCAAACATTACACAAACCGCACAAAAAAACGGGCAGAAAAACAGTCGTTCATCGGGATTCGATTGCATGGGTTTCTGAACCCCGTAAGAACGATCTGCGCCACCAAATCTGGAAGGCCTTGCTGAGATTCGGGCACTCGGTCCCATGCTTTGAGAAACACCTGAACCACTCCATAAACAGCCCGTACTGCTGCTTCAAAGGTAGGGTGAGCAGTGCCTGACCCATGGCTTCCTCGAGTTCCCTCACGTCGAGCCCCTTTCTACACCTCTGCAGCCACCCGAAGTCCACAAGCATGGGCTCGAACCACGCGTTCAGCAGACCGAACCGTGACTCGGCCCGGCACTGCAGCCTCCTCGTCCCCATCGCAACAAACAGGACGGCCGATACCCGGCTCAGCTCGTACCGCACCATGGGGGACACGCTCGCGTGCATCGAGAGCAGCTCGCTCTGACGGGCCCACATGTCGACAAAGTCTTCCGCCATGTGGCGGTCCAGGAGGATCTCTAGGAGCCAGCTGAGGTTGTCCACCTGCCACGAGACCAGCTCGATCAGGGACTTTTCGGTCTTTTTATCATCGGGAGGGATAGTCGTAGTATTAGTAGAGCCGCCGCTGGAGGAGGCTTGTTGGAAGAGGGTGACTAGAGATGCTATGCAGGTTTCGGAAACCGAGTAGAGATCCTCCTTGGTGATGTCAGCTTGGTCTTTTTCATACACCGAGCTTTTCGATAAGAGGCCCTTTACCATGGTTTTGAGCTCGTTTCTTGCTTTCGTGTTGCTGCAGTTGGTGATGGAACGGACCAGCTGGGTCGCTAGGTTGTTCTGTTGAGGGTTATTCGAGTCAAGAAGGTTTAGTCGGGAGAATATCTCGTTGCTCGTGGCATCATCGAACTTGAACTTCGTGAAGAGTATCCGCAGCTTCTCCTCCTCCTCCTCTGTCCAAGGAACAGCCTCGAGGTACTTTAAACACGAAGAAATACCTCTGTTGAACTTGATGCTTGCCGATACCTAATCGAGAAGACACGGCAGAATATGTAAGGCTGAAATGTTACTTATCAATATGTACTCCCGTCTCACATCAAATTTCAGCGATTTCCCTGTATGACAACTAACATAATACACCTACTGAGAAGACAGCCAAAAGAAACACATACATACAATATCCCAACTATTATTGCATATGTGGGTGGGTGTAGTAGGTATGGGGATCAATAATAGCAATTCCAAGAGACAAGGGTTTGCGAAAGGGATACTTGATTAGGGACTGTCTGATTTTCACACAAAGATCACAAGAATAACTCTAACAGCAGAGCAACACTATGCCTTACATTGAAACTACGACGGCAGAATATATACTGTTTTCATACATCGATGTTTGAAGATGACTTTGTCCACGCTTTTATCTACATAATGAACATTTCGAGATCTTCAAACTTCGACAGTACAAAATACAGACCGTGCCGATTGCTGATACTAAAAGCAATCTATTCATCTCATCCAAAAGTTCATTTACGAGCTCTCTCTACCACCAACTACCCCACAGACAGAGTTATACTTTCATCAAGGCATTTCAGTTGGCAATGAAGAAACAAGACATATTAATGGGCTTCAAACTTCCAAACAAGAACCACATTCAAGCTGCTAGCTTGATTATCTATGCTTTTCAACTCCGAATTCAGAGGCAGGTCAATTGGTCACACATCTGCTTTCAACAAAAAGACTGTTCTCACTTCTCACCCTACATCTTCTTTAACCATCAATCAAGACAAACCCCCAAACAAAAAACAAGAAGACAACCATAATAATTAACACCCTTTTCTGGTTTTGACAAAATAAAGTTTTACAAAGAGTGCCAACTACTACTCCCAAACAACTGAAACTAATGAAAAAAAACCTTATTTCCAATGCATTTGACCATATTATTCAACAATTTCATCACTCCCAAGTCCAGACAGCAAGACTTTGACTCACCAAACACATCACAACCAACCACTAAAGCAAAGTAAAGACACCCAATTCATGCACTACAATTGCATAAGATTGAAGAGAGTGTTGTGTTACCTCAAGAATATCGATAGCTCGATACGCTCCAACCTTGATAAGCCGTTTGGTCACATCATCTTCAAACATAAGCTCAATCGTCTCCCTAAAAACCCCCAGATTCTCAACCTCAGGCACCTCAATTCTACAAAACCCACCTGCACCCGTCGAACCCTTCTTACAATTCGCAATCAGACCGGCGAAAATCGAGCTATTATCCCCCAAAACCTTGGAATTAAGCTCCAATACCAAACACCCACCTCCATTTTTCCCCTTCAAACTCAATCTCAAATCAAACATTCCCTCCTCACAATCACACTCACACTCACTCCCACTCCCCTCATTCTCCCTCTCCTCGCACAGACCTAGACCTAAACCCTCACCCACATCGGACCCGGGTTCATGGGCCAGACCCACCTCCTCATCCGGGTCGGGTCCGAGATTGCTGAGCTTGACAGGGTCGGAATCGATGGGGGAGACCCGGCCCGGAGAGAGGATCCGACGGGGGTCGATCCGGCCGACGATGCTCAACCCGGATTTGGAACTCTGCGGAGAACTTGGGAAGGAATTGAGGGTTTTCGAGAGCGAGGTTTCGGAGGGTTGTTGTTGATGCTTTTTCTTGGTGGTGGGGTGGTTGGTAATGGGGGTTTTAGGGTAAAGGGTTTCTGGGGATTTGGGTGGGCTTTTGAATGAGCAGCACCATGAGGAGGTGGTGGTGGATTTGGCGGTGGTTGTGGCGGTGGTTGCGGCGGTGGTGCGGCGTCGGGGCTGGGCTTTCCGGTGAGATGCGGAGGAGTCCATGGAAATTTGGATCGGAAGATTTGGAGATCAAGAGAAAGGGGAAAGTGAATAGGAAAAGGAGGGAGTTGCAGAGGGAGGAGGGAAGAAGAGTAGAGAGAGGAAAGAAAGAAAGAAAGAAGGGAAGGGAATCTAAATAATCTAGTACCTCCGATTCATATTATTTCTATTCTTTTTTTTAATTATGTAGTTAAATTTTAAAATTTTAAATTATGAATTTCTAAATATATATATATATTTTTTGATTTGTAAACAAAAGTATCACTTTTAGATAAGTAATGAAAAATACTATTATAAAAATATAATATTATAATTATTAATAAAATATTATATGAAAAATTTTTAATCAAAAAATAATATTAAAGGTCGTGATAATTAATAAAAGAATAAATAATATGTAATAAAATATTGTATTATATTGTTGAATGGACGAATAATTGAAATTGAAATTGAAATTGATTGGAAATGGTGAGTTTGTTATGTTATGGTATGTTGTGTTTGAGAGTGTTGGTAATTGGGTATAATCCGTCTTGTAGTGACAGAGCTAGCAGTTGTAAGTTAGTGGAACACTCACCTTGGGCCAAGATACTCATGGGGCTAATCAATAAAATATAGGATTATTGATTATATACATCTATTACTATCATCCAACATTGTTTTTTTTCAATAATTGAAAGTTATTAAAGACTAAAATTATATTAAAAATGATATAAAGATCCGTAAAATAATAAAATATCAAAAATACCAATCCAATAGCTAAAACCGCTAAAAGATACATCTAAGAAACTACGAAGATAAATATTGTTGCTTTAGAGTTTGCTGCTTTAGAGTTTTAAGCTTTTTTTTTGAATGAGGTGCAATTTGCATTAATTTTTCTAATATAAAGAAAGAAAAAGTGAGAAAGGGAAAGATATGTAAGTAATATTATAGTAATACTCCATTCTTCCTATACTATTTGTCACTTTAGACATGAGTTAGAAAATCAAAACAACCTTCACTCTACATTAATTTGTCTCATTGAAAATGTAAAAATGTTGAATAAAATGGTGAATAAAAAGGAAAAAGTGAATAAAAGGAAAAAGTAAAAAAAAAGTGTAATTAATAAAATTAATTTGATAAATTAGTAATTAATGTGTTATTAGAATTATAAAGTGGTAGATATTATAAGAAAAAAGAAAAATTAATTAAAAGTAACAGATAATATGATAAAGAGGGAGTATTTCACAACTTCTGGCGCAATACAATACTCAATTACTCTAATTTCATATAAAGAAATTAAAATGAAAATAATGTAATGTGTAGGTGAGATCAACTTACACTAAATATATGGCTACAATTCATTTAATTATAATAATTATCAGATACCAACAATTATTATAAATACATTAAAAAAAAAGTTAGTATTATATATCAACATTTATTTATACCAAGATCCATTCTATATATAATGCTTTATAATTTGTAATCATTAGTGAAGATTAGTACTACCTTCATTTTTATTTATCTGTCGCCTAGGGAATTGTGGTAAAAACTTTGACCATTTATATCTTAATTTGTATAATTATTCATCATACAAAATTGATGTCATTAGATTCGTAACAAAAAATGCTATTAAAAAGGTATGATATTATAATTGTTTATAAAAATTTTATATTAAAAATTAGTGATTAAAGATTGACACTAAAAACTATAAATGACAAATAAAAAAGAACAAAGGGAGTATAAGTAGCAACTACCATGTTGACAAGTAGTAGTTAATATTTTAGACTTTAGTACATCAAAGCATCTAACTATCATCTCCAAAACTGTATGTATGGCTACTTCTATCCACTAATATCAACTTAACATTAATTAATGCATTTTATCAAACTCTTGCATGCATTTTTATTGGTATATTCTCTAGAAATTCTATTAGTTAGTCACGAGTCTGCGACCACATAGCCATCACCCAATCATACACTGCCTCCTTACCATATTATCTGTCACTTTAATTAACTTTCTTTTTCCCCATAATATCTGTCACTTTATATTTCTAATAGCACATTAATTACTAATTTATCAAATTAACCTTATTAATTACATCTTTTTCATTCATTCTTCTTTTTTATTCACATTTTTTCTTTTATATTCACCATTTTATTCAACATTTCCACATTTCCAATGCACTAAATTAATGTAGATAGGAAGTTTTTTTGGTCTTTTAAATTGTGTCCCAAGTGACACTTAATTTGGGAAGGAGGGAGTAGTTCATAGCATGTAATATTATTATCTCATCTATTTCGGCTAAAAAAAATAAATCTTACGAAAATTCTATGTTTTGTCCTCGATGGATTGATGGTTAAGTTCGGGAGGTTTGGATTTTCAAACGGAATTGGATCATTAAGGATTATGTTATTTGAGTGTAGGGAGAAGAGTGTATATTAACTTGCATTGATGAATCATTACACTGATTTAAAATTTTGATTAAAGTTTAGGGAAAATGGGCATTTACAGTTATCTTGGTGACAAGAAGGATTTTGCTGGCAAGTTGCCTAATGCGGTAGACCAAGTCAAGGCAACAGACTAGCTCGAGACAACAAGTCAGGCTTGTCTCATAGAGTCTCAGAATTCCTGCACAAAGACCCTCTTTGCGGACCAAGAGGGCCCTCCGAGGGTCAAGTTAGTCAAGGTTCAAGTTGTCTAAGAAATTTGGAGAATTTATTGAGTTGTATTTTTAAATGTGAAATTAAATGATGTGAGAAGACAAGTGAATATCTGGAGATGTCATTTACTATACGGAAACATCACCAATGCCTTTGTTTTACTATTTACTATTTAGGAGTTAACTCTCTTTGTCAATCTAAAACCCTCCTCCATGAAAATTTGTTATATACATTTTTAAAGTTCAACTTACCATTATCTCAACCCCTACAATTTAGTTTGCTTCTTTTTCCTATTTATTATATTGGATGAAGAAATTCCGCAAATATTACACGAATAATTTAGCGAATATACTAATTAGAAACTCCACCGGCACAGCTAAAACAAAATCAAGATTGCTAATTAGTAAAGATACACTCTATGAGGCAGTCTAACATCATCTTTGAGCTCTTTCATTCCTTGAGATTGTTCGAACGTGTTTCATAGTAAGGTTTATATTGGTAACAAAGGAACAAAAGCGAAAGGAAGAAATGTCATTCCAACATTTAACATCAAATGTCAATTTTGAAATGCAAAAGAACAAATACAAATATATGCCAGCAGATGTCACAAAAAATACAAAATAACATCAAGATTCTTCTCACTTTTACAATTATAGAGCTAAATAATTTTAAAGGCTTACTAATATCTTATAAAAAAAAACTTTTTTGCTCTATCGAAAGTGAGATGGATGTAGAAGTATCGGGAAGAAAATACAAAAAATTGGCACATGATTATGATAATTATGCGAAATATTTTTTGAAAATCATTTAAAAGGCATTTAACAAGACTTGAGAAATTTAAACCTAAAAACAACTTGAAAATATTAAATAGAGGTGGAAAAAAATTGAAAAAAAATTGAAATGATTGAAATAAAAATATACCCCATCAATAACCACCTTTAAGATATTGAGCAACTAACAGGATAAACACAGTATACTAAAATGATTTTCCCATACTGTGACTATAAAGTATAAAATTGTTAATTAAGATTTTTTTTTTTTAAAAAAAAACATATGAGGAGTAACAATGTAACATTAATATCAAATCAAATGCAACATGTGAGCATGACATCGAAGTTTTTGAGAATATACTAATAATTATTTATTAGAGGTTACCCAATTAATTTGGTACGTAATTAACAAATCATAATCTTTTGATTGATTATTAATTAAGAATAATTATATGCCAAGTTGCCATGATGATACTCAATCACAAACAAGTGAAGGTACACATGTGAATTCTTGATCCCACATGAACCTGCCAAAAATTTAGGTTTTGAACATGATTTTCTCGACCATAATTTGAAATAAATTGAACCCGCAAATGAGGAGTTAAACCCAACTCATCCGTTTAATTTGAAAATTTTATTTAAAACTCAACTCAATTGGAATTTGTGACTTTTTTTTGAAATTCCTTATCACTATCACTAATAGCACAACTTATTTATCTATTACTCCATCTGTCCCAAATAAATTGTCTAAGTTTGACTAATTATGTCAAAATTTTTAAATTTGGACCATTAACTTGTCAAATTTATATGTTGAGTTATTGTACAAGGTTATCATTATTAGATTTGTGATGAAAAATAATTTTACCTGAATACAACATTATTAGTGTTACTAAGACAAAACGTGAAAAATTAACAGTCAAAGTATCGCATTTGCATCAAAGACACTGAAAAAGTAAATTTGACAAATTAATCGGGACGGATGGAGTATTTCTTTAGTTTAAATTGAAACATTCAAAATACTCTATCGTTGGCAGCTAGGTCTAGAGGAAAGTTACGAGCATTACGTTCATGCATAACTTCCATACCAAGGTTAGCACGGTTAATGATATCATCCCAGGTATTAATTACACAACCTTGACTATCAACTACAGACTGGTTGAAATTGAAACTGTTTAGGTTTCTAGCAGATAATCATATTTTATTAGGTATAACGTACAAAATATAAAATTTAAGAGTCAATTATTCAAAGAAAAAATGGAAAAAAGGTTGCGATCATTGCCCGTTGATTTGAGCTAAAATTGAAATACATCGTCCGTATTTATCTAGACCCGAAATATATCTAATTCATATTTACCAAATCTAATATACACCCGACCTGAATTTAACTTGTCCGTCTGAATTATAGATATAACTTCTAAATGGAGGTAGTAGTAGAAGAGGGGGGCCCTTTGGGGTGCAGCAAATAGCCAAGTCATAAATGTTTGATAATTCACATAATATGATATGATATGATATGATGAGGAGCTGTGAATCTCGTGACCCTCCCGTAGATAACGGTAGGCCTTTATTTTTATTTGTTGTACTACCTTCGTCCTAAATTGTTTGTCCATCTACCTAACTCTCTTGTCCCAAAATGTTTGTCTATTTTACAATAATTGTAATTCCTATTATACCCCTAATAAATACTCTTTTATTTCTTTTTTATTTTTTTTACATGAGAAAAGTAAGGACAATTATGATATATTACATATTTTTCACCCCATTTCCCATGACCATTGAACTTTTAAATATAGTTGGATGGACAAACAATATGGGACGGAAGTAGTAATATCATGTTTGGTGCTTCTACATGAGGAAAGGTATCAAGTACTACTTCCAATTTTGCAATCTAGCTAGTCATTATTGGGAAAGACAAAAGTGTCTTGTTTTCAAGACAACTTTCCCTAACTTGAATACATAATAAAGTCCAACATTACACTTCCTATCTAAGAAACTAACCGTTACACTCCTTGTATCTCTACATTTATATTTCTTCATCCTCTTTGTAGTATGGTGGCTACCTAGCCTACCTTAAACCCTAGAAAACCCAAAGAATAGAAAAGTTAGTATAGGTGTTTCTAGGGATATATGATGCTTTCATCGGTTTTCATATTACTTGTCATAATGTTAGTAATATCGGTCCTTCAGTTCGGTACATGGGCTGGACCGATGATCGAACATTAAAATTTTCTGGACCGAGGATTGGACCGAACTTCCCTCGGTCCAATCAGTCCAATCCTTGGTCCAATCCCTTTTTCGGTCCAATTTGGACTATGAATAGCCCTACTTGGGTTATTGGGTAGTTAAAAATTAAAGTCAAAACTTGTTTTCCTTAAGACTTATTCATTTACCTATGGAAAAGTTCAAGGATAAAGCTTAGTTTGTATGAGATCAAGATGAGAAGATATATCACTCAAAACCTTCCTAAGTAGGGATGACAATTGGGCGACGAATCTTAGACCTGCAAAGGCCCCACCTCGCTATGGGGGAAAAGCTCTGCTTTCGATGGGGACGAGGATGGGAATGGGGCAAAGTTTTAAATCCCCTTGCGGAGACGGGGACAAATTTTTCCCCGTCCTCACTCTCATTTCTCCGCTCAGAAAAGTTATTTGCCACGCATTCTCAACATCTTGTCCTGGATTTCTATTAAAATACGTAAATACCCTTCATAAATTAAATTCATATACATTGTTTAGGAGAGTTTGTAATTTTAGTTAGTCAAAAGCTCTAGGCATATATAAATAACTTATTTTTCTTAACCGTAATTTCTCGCTCACACTCTTTGATTGTCTTACTCCATCCCCGTTAGAGTCTCGCTGAGTCTGAGCTCCCGGCATGGATGGGGATGGAGGAGGATTTTCCCCCACGATAGGGTGGGAGGTGGGAGGCAAGTGCGGACAGGGACGGGGAATATGCCCCTCGCACCCGACCCGCCCCATGGTCATTCCTACTAAAAAGGTTGCTACAGTCAACATATTAAATAATGTGATCTAGCTAGACTAATTCAAGACTCAAGTCTAGCCGAGTCGGGTCTCAAGTCATATGGCCCTTGACCTGGAATCGACTCCGAATTTAGGTGGGATTCCCTAACCCTGACCCTATGAGTCATTGGTCACGTCATCAGGTTGGTGAACCCTAAATTTTGAAATTCAATATTTATCATTTTATCCATTTTCACTATAAAAATCCTAAGATTTTTAATTTTCAACACACATACACACCAATAAAATTCAAATTTTGAATTGGAAACAAAAAAATATCAAACATCAAGTATCTAAATTATTATAAACACCCAACATTTCAATTAATTATTTTAATGAAAAATCACACCATATAGTTATTTTTTGGGTGATCTGGTCGAGTTGGGTCAATGCACCTCTTGCCCAAACCAGATCCTAACTAGGTTGGGCCCCCGAAGTTTTCAGGTCGGGTCGGGGGGGGAGTTGCCCCAACCCGCTAATTTTCTAGTGGGGTTGAGCGGGTTCTCGCCTCAATGAGCAAGTGTAACGCCCTGGAAATTTAATTTTAAACTTAACGGTCAAGGTCTAACATTGACTAACATTAACAGCGGAAGTCTCATTTTTTTTTCTTTTTAATTGGGCGTTACTGCCGTATCCCCGAAGGAATACAAGGCAAGAAAGGGAAAAACTAACAACTAATCATTATTTACTTCAATTTAATAAACAAAAGACTTTCAAATTCTAGAACAACATAAACTAACATTACGAACACAATTCTAAACATAAACTAAACTTATTCTCAAGACTAGCTTCGACGTCCTCTCAGCTAATTCCCGTTCCCATCACAGAACTCTTCACCTGAAAACAAAACATTTAAAAACATGAGGAGGACTCAATAATGTCTACCCCTAACTGTCAAAATAATTTAAAATTCATTTCAATTCATTTTTGGGGGAGAAGTGAACAAGTCAAATCTTTTCGAAACCAACTTTCTTTCCCAAACCAACCATAACCGTCCTTCAAATTTATTAAGCGGGCGGACCTTGCTTATTTGGCCCTCGAAGTCCAAGACTTCACCATAATCAAATCTCAATATCAATCTCAATCAATCACAATCAATCACAATCTCAACATACGGATGACCATCCATTTCACACACGTGCATATAACTAACCCCGGGGAAGTAGCACCTATCAGGCATCCCTGATCTCTTGACAACCTCCCTGCAGGAACAGATCCTGGTCTAAGGGGCATTGCCCGAACACACAACCATATCAGGGCATCCCCCGATCTCTTGACAACCTCCCTGCAGGAACAGATCCTGGTCTATGGGGCGTTGCCCGAACCCGCATTTACGTCTCATTTGAATTATTAGTCCGGTTTAATAATACACCTTTCCAACTCAGTCAGTCCACTCCCAATTCCAAAACCATTTCCAAATCACATGTAAAAGCCTGTCCACATTTCATCAACTCAAAAACAACGTAACCAACATCCAAAATAGACAGCCCATTTTCACCATAAAATCCCTTCGGATGCAAATCGCAAAACAACATAAAAGATCGACAAAATAATTAAAGTGCACCCCAACGGGATTTAGGACATAGACATTACCTGCCAATCTTCACTTCACTTCACTTTACTTCTACGAACACACTTGAGCTCACTAAAACGACGCGGTTTAGATCGTGCCTAGAAATAGAATAATTCTATAATTAATAACGTCTCTCCGAGTTAGTACTCACTACATTCTACCTCACCCCACCCTAGGAACACTATAAGGTTCCCATCATTCAAGTAATAACATATTTGAACATATCTCACATCATCTAACTATCACATATCACAAATACTCCCATATTACAATCACTTGAATAATTTACACATAACAACACATTAATTCAAAAGAATAAACTGGACAGATTGTAATGTGCACATAGAACGGACTATAACTTGACTTCCCGACATCCTATGGGTCTGGTTTTAGACTTTCTGGAAACCTCGGGATGTCTACTAAAACTCTTATGTTTACCTCGAGGCCTAAAACACACCATAAGGTCTTCAAAAACAGCCAACTATAAAACATGTCCAGTTCTGACCTAGGTGCGCTATTTGGGTCGTAACTTAGAATATACACCTCAAAATCCCGATCCGCAAAATTTCTATGAAAGCTAACATCCTAAGGTACTTCCAGACCAAAAGGTAAGGCTAAATATTAACTACAAAATAAATGGTGACCAATTTAGTACGACTTATGAAATCTGTCTAATGTGACCCGTTTTCATTTCGGAATTTTCGATCCTAGTTCTGACCATACTATCCCGGGACTCCAAATTGAGGTTCTAACCAGCCTACTAGGGTCCATTACTTCTTCTTTCACCCCCATAGCATCACTAAGGTCGGCTTGCACATATAGACTAACATAAATTGCGACGATGACATACTAATTCTCAAACAAACACATAAACTTAAAATTTACACTAATAATCGAAATAAGAGAAACGAAACATGGACCCCTAAACTTCAAAACACATAAGAAATCAGCAAGGTGCTATTTTACTAAAATATAAACAAATTAAACCTTTTTAAAAAATATAAAGAACTCGATAAACCTCTTAATAACGATATAACAAACAATAACGATTCAAAAATCATACGATTACTATATTAACTCAAATCTTTATTTATCAGCGTAATTTAATTTGTAAAAACAATAAGAACATTTAACGAATACCCTTTTTAAAAGATATAAGATAATCAAAATAATTATAACCAAGGTTTTAACTCAAAAATATTCCAAAATTAATTCACACTTTGTAAAATACCTTTTAGAATATACATCACACATAAATCACTATGCATAAAACCAATTGCATAACTCCAATCAACCTAACTCATGCACAACGTTAGTGAAACAGTGACTATTTGCAACTATTGCTTGCAACTTACGACTTTGTAAATGTATAATATTTTACAATCAAAGCTTTGTAAAATAACTTTGAGAAATACGACCCTAAACATAATTCATTCACAATACACGATATCAATCATATTTCCTACATATGAACAACTAGTAATAAAATTATAATCATAGCATCACGCATAAACAGAAACATAAACACACATAAACTATATTATAAACCACATATAATAACCAAACATTATATATACTAGTTAGGAAAGATACATAATTTAGTTATAGCAATAAGCATCTACGACAACCAGGTATAAACATGAATTTAATTACAAGCATGAGTAATACAATAACACCAGATTATAAGAAAGTAATAGTAATCAAATAATAATAATGACTATAGTAATTAAGAACAGATGAATAAACCTAATTTAGGGTTTAGGGTTGTACATAATACTGGGCAAGACAGGCGGCAGCACGGGCGGACGTCAGTGTCGGGGCGGTCGTCGGAATGTCGGGAGGCGGTGCTGGGGTGGTCGGCGTCGGGTGTCAGGCCGCGGCGGTTGTCGGGATGCGGCGGTGGTGGTTTTCTGGGTTCGATGCACAGCGATGGCGGCCGTTATCTCCTCGTTTACGGCGACGACGACGTGCGGTGGCTCCGGGGGTGTCGCGGCGGTCGTCTGGTGGTCGGGAGTCGGCGACGACGGCTGGGCAGCGGTGGTGGTGGCGCATGGTGGAGAAACCCGAGGGTGAGAGAGAATAATGAGGGAGGAGGAGTAGAGAGAGAAAGAATACTTCCGGTGGTCGGGCGGTTGCTGGGCGGTTTCCGGCGAGGCGGAGGTGGCGACGGTTACAGGCGGTGGTCGCTGGTGACTGGGCGGTTACTCAGAGAGAGAGGAACGAGAGAGGGAGAGGGGGAGGGATTAGGGTTTGTGATTTTCTTTTTGGCTAATTAAGCATAATTAAAGTAATTAACCACCTAATTTAGTAATTAGTGGCTTGGGAAACAAGGCCCTTACCGGCCACTCACAAGAATTTAGGAAAAAAAATAAATTAAAATTCTGAAAATAATAATTATACTAATTTTATACTAATAATAATGATAATAGTAGAAAAATAAACACATAATTAACTAAATAAAACTAACACATAATCATCAATTATTAACATGTAATTTACCAAAATACCCCTCTTTCCATGCATATCCATGCATGTAGAAAAGACTATACTACCCTTGGTAATCCCACGATGGTCCTACGAGCTCAAGTGTCAGCAAGATAAACGCCGATAAAATCTCAAAATTTAACGGAGTCAACTTAAACAACTAGCGACGTAACAGTCAACACCTTCGAATTTTTTGGGGTTTTACAGCAGGTTTAGTTCTAGCACTCTAAGGTCCCGTTCTTTTATGCGGCTGCCTTGCTGCGATATCACACCGCACCGCAACTTTTCATATTCCACCATAATCTACAACAACTCACCACAATTTATTTTTCTAATTTAATTTATTTTTTTATTAAAAGTTAAATTTTCATATTTCACCATTTCCTTTATACCGCAGCCAGCTGTATAAAAGAACGGGGCTAAATATTGAGCGGAATAAGGAAGATAGGATGAATGAATAAGGCAAAGCAACTCACTATTTATAGGAGATGGAAGGAGCCTAGAGAATCACAACCATCCAATCTTGGGCTTGATCCATGGGCCATGATATTATACAAGAGCATAATCCATGAAGTAAAATTAATCCTTCGGCCTTCGTCAAATCCAAATTTTGATTAGAAACATTATATCACGTGGTAAAATTTGAGATACGAAATCACGTACAATCTGCACTTCTATATTAGTCTCCCTAACTTTCTTAACCTAATTTAATTTAATTTTATATAATTTAATTATACATCTTTAAAGAACAAGACCGGTATTTTTTATATCACTAAAGTACTACGCTTTCGCTTAATGTCATCTACCATGTTCATATCAATCCTTACAATAACTTGTTATGAAAATGTTCGAAACTAAAATTTTTATCATTAGATTTTTTTTAAGGTACATAGAGAGAGATTCATTGGTGTCTCAATTATCAAATATCTATTATATACACCTGAAGCACGTACTACATGATATTTACAATGAATAATTATAATAACAAGAATAAATAATAATAATTAAGATTGAACATTTAATCCTAATATTTGGTGCACATGAAGGCACATAATACATTGCAGCCAATTATGCTAAAAACAACCCATGAGGCCCTGTTCTTTTCTGCAGTGCGGTGCTACAATTCACCATGTATATTACTCAATATTCTTCTACAATTTATCATATCATATCAGCATACCACATTTTAATCCAATTATCACTTTTTCTTTCCTCACTTTCTCTCTCATCGTTTTACTCCTCTACTTTTCTCATTCTCTCTCCTCATTTATCACATCAACCACACTTTCCACAAATTTCACCATATCATTCCACACTTCACCGTACTTTTCACAATTTTACCATACCACATCATTTCCACATCTTACCAACCACACAAAAGAACAGGGTCTGAATTGCCAAAAGATCTGCATAAACCGCCAAGGTTTTCTTTCTCACGAGTAGCTATCCACAAAGTACATGCATATTTATGAATGTTACATGCATAAACCTTAGATAAAAAAAAATAGATTAATGCATATATCATATATGTAATATGCATGAATGTGATGAACGAGTACATTGTGAACAAGTGCGTTGTAAGAAGAAATTCAGACATGAACCCAAGCCACAAAACCAAGCATGCATGCACACGCGTACCATATCTTTTTGAATTGAACCACACAACACTTTCTAATAATTAACTCATTAATTAATTCTTTTCATATTTGTTAACCAAACTTTTTGACACTAATAATGGACTTACTCGTGTCATGTAAAGATTTGTTTGGGAAGAACCTAAGAGTGGTCTTGTTTAATTCATTCGATTAATTAAGTATGGTTGATTAATATGTACCACTAGTTGAGTTCCAAACCTGTCTTATGTTGGAGTAATCTACGTAAAATGTGATATAGAATTTAATTAATTTTAGTTGTCAGCTATATAATGAGTTAATTAATCTGGACTTAGTTTTTTAATCATCATTTGAGTGTAAGAAAATGAAACAGTTAGTTGCCGAATTTACACCTAAACTATCCATTAGTTCTATAATATATTCCATTTAGACCTGTTCAAATGTCGGGCCAGGCCGGGTCACGGGTTGGGTCAATTGGGTCGAAAGTTTTTGACCCGTCGGCCCGAGCCCGACCTTCGGGTCAGGTATTTTCGGCCCGAGCCCTGACCCTGCGGGCCGTGGGACAGGTAAACGGGCCAACAAATATATAAAATGAATTTTTTTAAATTTAAAATACAAAAAATTTACGCATTTTATTTATTTCTTTTGCCGGGTCGTCGGGTCGGGCCGGGTCAAGTAACAAAAAAACTAAAACTTAATGTAAGATTTTTAAAAAAAAAATTGTATTTAGTCGAGTCGCGGGTCGGGCCGGGTCATCAACCCTCGGCCCGAACCCGACCCGACCATACATCGAGGCCCCGACTTTTTTGGGTCGGGCTGAGTCACCTTCTAAAATTGTGACCTTGACCCGCATTTTTTCGGGTCGGGTCGGTCGGGCCGGGCAGGTCCCCGACCCATTGAACAGGTCTAATTCCATTACAGGGCAACTAAAACTTGGATTCGAGCCTGATGTACTACTCCTTCCATCCTTATATAAGTGCTAATTTGATTAAACTTTAATCATTGATTACTCATAAATTATAATGAGTTATAATATAAAATTAATATCCTTATAATTTTTAGTACAATATTTTTCAAACAGTGATAATTTCATATTGCAATTTATTGTAATTTATAAGTAATTAACCATCAAAACTGAGCTAAATTGACTTATTTTGATACAGAGATAGTAACAAAATAAAAGGGAACATTTTAAAATTTCACTAGGAAGCATGCTTACTTCTACGAGTACTTCCATTTTAAAAATTTTATGAAACACATTGATAGCATGCTTACTTTGACTCCAATTTAACTCCGTCGGACTTGACTGAAAATCAGAACACGATATTTTTATCTTTTTCTAATGTACGAATCCAATTTTGACTCGAATTTAACTTCATCTAACTTATTTTGACCTCAAAATACCGAATCCAAACATCAATTTCTCATCTAAATTTTGATTCTGACCGCACTCATTACCCAAACCCGAACTTTTACGAACGGTGTCCTTGAAAAACTGTAAAAATAGAAGAGATGATGAATATTCGAGGCAGATCAAGAGTTTCCAAAGTATGCAGCAAAATCTCCACGTGTAAGTGGAACCAAATCCTAGGTTGTCACGTATGAACAGATCCCAACTGCCACGTTTTGTGACGGCACCGGCTTAACAGATACCTTCCCAGTTCCCCCCTATATATACTCCACACTTGAGACTTAACCAAAAATCACCTCTTCTTCCTACTACTCTCTGGTGGGTTGCATACATATTGCAAACTTTTCCAAGTACTAATTCCTGTGGTTTTCTCCATCAACAAAAACCAAGCTTCATATCAATGGCAGCACCATCAGTAGCAAACACTATTGATAGAAAACCATCCATAGAAACCGAGCCTCGAACCCTCGACATTCGTCAGATTCAATTTGCTAGGGTATGTATATATGTCTCCCTTGCTTTCTTTAGAAAAGAGAAATACCCTGTCTTTTGAAGTATAGGATCGAGTTAGGTTTGATGAGGTAAAGAAAGGAGGGGTAAAGATAAAATTCTAAGCCCAATAAAATGTTATTCAAAAGCGTCATATCAAAACATATATCTAATGTGATGGGAGGATAAATCTCCAACTCTCATGTTGATCGAATATTACGGTCTTAGTTTATTGTCTTTTTTACCTATGCTAGCTTGTAGCAAAGATATCAAAGTATGTACTCTCTAGATTTTAGGAAACTTGTAGTTCATAGAATTTGTCGATAAAAATGCATGTAATTTAAGAAAATAAGTATAACCTGGTTGGAGTTGTTTTTTTCTATATATAATATTGGATGTTACATAAAAATAAATGCCAAAGTTGCGTGTTTTTTTGTTGATTATGTTTAAGTTGATGACATTGTTTTTTGTGTTTGTAGGAGGCAGCTTTGTATGTGATGAGTACAAAGAGCATAGAAGAAGCTTTGCAGATATTCACAGAGGTGGGAATTTTAATGAATAATTGTTGTTATACAGCTTTTTAGGGTCTTTAAAATGCTATTTAGTTTTTTAGATAGTTTTTAGTATTTTGTATATTGTTAGTTTTTTTTTATTAAAGTTAAAAATCTATTGAAGACGTTTGATGAGCAATTTTTTTGAATCTAATAAGTTAGCTTTTGAAAAGCTATTTAAATAAGTGTTTTGAACTAGCTGTTTAATTTTTTATAAAAAGTTATTTTATCAACCACTTTTTTTACTATAGCTAAATTAAATGGCTAATTCAAATAACTATTAACTACAAGCTAACAGCTAAAAACTATCGGTTGGTTATCAACTAAAGCCTATATGTTGATGGGTTACTTTGTGATGAAATGGAATGGGCTGGATGGGAGAAATTGATATGTTATTGTCTATAGTACGAGGGACGTAAAATAATTGTGAAGTTGTGTAAAGTTAGACGTCTCCAGAAAATTCTGAAAAAAAAAAACAGAAATTTTGGAACATGGATGATGACGTCAGTACTATGTTCACCTGTGGCGTAAGGATGTTCCAGGTGTTGTTTCCTTTGTGTCGTAATTGTTTTTCTATTTTATCCTTTCTTATCTCGATGTCTTTGGTCATTATAAGACTACGTCATGTACGTTAGGTTATTAGAAATCACAACATATTTACTGGTTTACTGGGGACTACTATGACATATACCAACCAATAAAAAAAGGCACGAAGAAACTCTCAAAAGACTAATAAGGGCCTGTAAAATTTACGGGTAAAAAATAGTGGGGTAAAAGTTAAATTTTGGTAATTTTTGAAAATTTTTGGTAAGTTTTGTAAAGTTTATCCTAATATGTCAAAATTATTATTATTTTGTTTTTTTTATAAGGTTTGGTAAATTTTGATAAATTAAGATAAAAGTGTATCAGGGTGTTTGACTATTCTTTTGTTTTTTGGGTAATTTTTAGTTTTTTTTGGACGTTGTTAGTTTTCTTGATGAAATTTTTTTGAGGTAGTTTTTCATAGAAGCTATGTTATCACACTTTTAGGGCAATTAACTAATCTGAGTAGGTAAGTTAAATAGTCAATTTAAACAGCTACTAATTATCAGTAGGTTGTTAAATAGGGTTTATATTTGATGGCCAGTATGTCATTTGTATGTTTTATGATTTATCTTACATTTTTCAAGTTACCTAATGTTAGATTTGTGAATGATCGTAGGGTTTGGAGCCTACGGCAAGCCCTACAATGAGCGAGGAAAGGCAGAATGAGGCCATTTTTGTGGAAGGTGAAAGTGATTGCGACGACGATGATTTGGGAGTATGCAAGAGTGACAATAAATCTCAGTTTGGAGGTGAAAAATTAAGGGATGTGTATATTGCTCCTTTTTAGTGCACCCTCTATTTCACCCTTCAATGTTGTACATATTTTACTAGCAAGTAGCAAATGATAGTCTAAGCCAGTTTTGTCTTCAAGAGATTGCTCTCTTCATGAAATAGGAAATGAATGAAGTGACCATATGTCAAAAGATTTTGACCCTTAATAATCTTATTTTGTGTAATAATTTATGAAATTGATATATATTGGATTCACATAATAATTTATTGTATAAATATAATCCATTACTAAATTCATAATAGAAAAACACCACCAACAAATCTCAATAGACTTTAGAAGCATAAATTAAATGAATGGTAAGTGAATATTCTGAAATATTTGTGAGATAGTATTTCTATATCTATTCAACGAATGTTATGTATAAAAGAGTTAAAAGTAACGATTAATGACTACTGAAATTGTACAGCAACAAAGCTAATATGAAATGGTAAAAGTTGGTTTAAAGAAAATTAGACAAAAGAGATTCAGGCAGTAGGCATATACACAAAGATGAAGATCAACCAAGTTATTATTGAGCAAAGTGCTGTTATGACAGTACAAACACAAGTCGAACCACAGTGGAAGCCATCGTCCATCCTTCCCTTACATGTAGGAACCAAACACCATGAAAACGAGAACGAAATGCACAGAAAAATGAACCCAAGTTTGAGAAACTGTATCTCACAACAGAAAATCATCAACCTCAATGTACAGATTGTTTTGTCGAGCGAGATCAATCATAGCAACAATCTGCGACCAACTCCAACTGTCACTGACATCAGAAGACTGCGGCACTTTCAAGTCCTCCAGCCCGTCAAAACAGTCATCGTTGTTCGCCTCCTTTGTCGTCCCATCAGTTGGAGCAGCAGCAGCATCAGTCGGAGAAGCGTTGTCATCAGCATCGAAAACTGCAAGCATTCTGTCAAGGTCGTCCTCTGGTGGCTTGACATTGTTGTTGTCATCCTCCTGATGCAGGACAGATTCTGGACTAGGATTATGATCAGGGTTAGGATTTGCCTCGACATTGTTGTTGTCATCATTGCTTTCCCACTCTTCCTCCACAAAGGGTGCCCCGTAGTGCTCCCCGTTCTTCGGGCCCGGGCCGCTCTTCTGGTAAATCTTGCAGATGACGAATGAGTCCTGCGCGACACCTTGATCGGCAAGCATCGGATCCTCGAGCCTGTACTCATACATGATCCAGTCTGTTCTCTCTCCTTTGTGGGGCTTGCCTCGGTAGAAAACCAATGTCTTGATCTTTCCGACCACACGGCCTTGGTACTCGACGGTCCTGTCGTTGCCCGTGGACTTCCAGAAGCCGTCCTCGGTGGCCCTGTTGGCTCTGGAGCCGCTCGAGAATTTCTTCGAGCGAGGGCAGAAGAAGTACCAGTTGCGATCCTTTGTCTTCAGGCAGGACATGGGTGGAAGGTCCCATGGAGCGAATTTGTAGACGTCGACCTCCGCCATGATTTGGTGGAAGCGTCTGCCTGTGACCTTTCTCTTCAGGTAATACATGAATAACTCTTCGTCGGTTGGGTGGAAACGGATGCCGGGGAGAACGGGTTTGGTTGCCATGGTGAGATCCATGTTGTTGCAGCAGCTAGTAAAGAACAAGATGTTCTTCTTCGGTATTGGTGTGTGTATGAACGATGAATGAGATGTCGTCAAGTATAGGTGTATATGTGCAGGATGAGTGGTATTGGAATGAGATATTCTAGGTGTGTGTATGAGTGTAACTGTTGAATTAGAGTGAGCAGCACGTAGAACAGGATGTTGGATGATGCGACCTAAAGCTACTGACCCAGATGCACTCTTAACTCACTCTAATCCGGAGATTGGAAAACTACTATGGTTGCCACCACCACCTGCCCCTCTTCAGGAAATAGAAATCCCAAATAAGAAGCCACGAGTGTTTCCTCTTGATGCCGTCAGAATCCATGCAGATCTGCAACAACCAGGAGCAAAACCCAATCACTTATTGAACACAGATCAAACTTCAGTAATAGATCATGGCAATTTCAATAACAATCAAACCCTAAAAAGCAAACACATTACCACGATTCCCGCCTTAATTCATAAGCACAATGTTTCTAGGAGAACAATACAAAATTAAGCATCCACGGACATCCACAGAGAAACCCCAAAGGTTTCTAGGAGAACAACACAAAATTGAAAACCCTAACAATGTATCACATCTAGATACTGATCAGTCAACACAATCAAGAAAACAGAAACTTTAGATTGACCCAAAATAGAACAAAGAAACCCCAACAAACTAAGGGTGCACAAAATAGGGATTCAGTTGTCTCTGGCGTAAAAACTTTACAATAAGACAGAAACCCCAAAAGCAACAATCAAGATTCCCAAAGAAACCCCAAAACGTCCATAATCAGATCATGAAAACATAGCAACAGATGGAAACTACAAAACGAGGATCAGGATTCCCAAAAAAACCCCAGAAACATCCTATCAAAAGAAGGGAGTTACAGAAAGAAAATCAAGATTCGCAAAGAAAGCCCAAAGTCGATGATCAGATCATTGACTCATAACAACGGTCGAACATTACAAAACAGAAATCAACATTCCCCAAGAAACCCAAAAACGTCGATAATGAGATCATTGACCCATACCCACAAAAGAAATAGATGGGAATTACAAAAAGAAAATCAAGAATCGCAGAGAAACCCCAAATAGTCGATGATCAGAACATTGACTCATAGCAAAAGTCAAAAATTCCACAAATAAAACCAAGATTCACAAAGAAACCCCCAAAACGTCGATAATCAGATCATTGACCCACACCCACATAAGCAACAGTCGGAAATTACATAAACAAAATCAAGACTCTCAAGAACTGACACCGCAAAACCCTAACGTCTATAAAACTCAAGAAAGACCAACAATGGGATCATTGACTTCGACCCACAAACACAATTACCCAAAATCACAATAAACCAACAAACTTCCGAGACAGAAACCCACAATCAAACAATAGAAACCCCAAAATCAACAATCCCACAAAACCCTAACAGATGTAAACTCTAATCACGAATCACACCACAATCAACGAAAACAAAGCCAAATTGTAACGAAGAAAGAGATCGAAGAAGTACCAGAATCACCGTCAGGGGTTGGAAGGCGGCTGCGAGCGAACCGTAGCGGAAGAGGGAGAAGATCGTAGAGAGAGAAAGCGGAGAGTTTTCTGAAAATTCGCTGAAAAATTGGTGTGAGAATTGGGGGAAAGGAGTATATACAGCCAGTGAGAGAGAGACTGAAGTTAATGACTAGTAATAGCTCGGTTAACGTTGAACGCGTCGTAATTAAGCTAGACCCGGTTTTTTCTGACTGAAAGCCCCGGTTCTTCTAAATGGTCTTTTAGTTTTTAGGGCCTTTCTTAATGGTTTTCATCTTTTTAGATGAATTTTTTTTTTCTAAATGGTTCTCACTCAGTCACTCTTGGGGTTTTTTTTTTCTTCTTTTTGGGTGTTGAGGGTTTTTTATTTATTTATTATAAATGGAGAATACTTTCATAATGCCAAAAAAGATAATGTAACTTCAATTATTTAACTATTGGTGAATAATATTTTATAAAGACAATAACGATTATATTAAGAGTCGTAATGACATTCACGTAATATTTACATTATTAGTACATATTAGTATTTTAGCGTTGCCTCGTTAAAGCTTTATTATTATTATGATTATTATTTAGAGGTCAAGCTGGTTAATGTGCAAGGTATAACAACGGGGAAGATAATGGTCATTCTTAGGCTCGGAGAGCTTATAACCTTACCATTTTTCAGATTTTGGAGGCAAAAAGGCGAGAAAGTTTGAAAGTATATTGAAACACTAGCGCACACTAACCCTTGAAGTCTTTCGGAGATTTGGCTAAGGGGGAGCATTGTTTTTGTATGTTTCCTTTTGACTATGACCCTATTTGACAATTAGTTGTTAGTTGTTTGTATTAACTGTTAGTAGCTAATTTTTTGAATTAGTTGTTTAACTTATTGATTTAGATTAGATGTTTGTAGTAACAGTTTTTGGTAATATTGGAAGGTATGGACATGAGTTTGAAGGAAGGAAATTGCAATATAACATTTGAAGTTGAAGAAGACATTGCAGTTAACTAAGGGAACCGGTCGCTTGGGTGCCACAATACATGAACATTAGCTTATCAAGACCATCCAACAACTCATATCGGATTGAATCATGGTAGCTCCTTTCTGCCAGCGAAGAAACAATTGTTAATCATAGCGTAAATTAGGAGTAGGTAATAAGAAAATTAATGGCAAAAGGTTTAAAATAGTAAATATATACTAACGACTTTCAATTTCTCTCATTGATCGTCAACACAGTCATGCAACCCAGTTTTTTCATTCACTCCAACTCCACTAGTGGTGACAAAATTATCATAAGCTTTTACATTGACATTCGATGTCTATAGTTTACTCCTTAGTTGACTAGAAATTTGATGAACACCAATATGAACTCCAAATTCTTTCACGATTTCTCTCTAACCAAGTTTTAGGTTCTTCAATTTATAATTATAAACAAGGTTAACCAACTTTGGAGTCTGATATTTGGTCTAGCGTGGCTTCTTCATTTTTCAATACTCCTTTTTATGAATCAACATCAATTGATAAAAAGATTACCTCTATCCTGATCACCTACCATATCAATCAAATTTGTCATTAGTTTTACCATATCATTCCACACCTTACCACATCTTCCACGATTTCACCACACCGCATCATTTGTGCACCATACCAACCATATAAAAGGAAATGGCCTAAATACAAAAAAGCTACAGAAAATCCCATGTTCCTTAATGTCTAAATTGCTCAAAGTCTCCTCTATTCCATGTGGTCTAAATCGCTCAGAGTAATGTCTCAATTACATAAGATTCATAAAAGATACCCTCAAATTAAGGTAGTTACTCAATTATAGTGAAATGGCTACTGAATTTGTTGCTAACTTTTTTCCATGGCTAAACGAGCAAGGACACCAATGTTGCCAAAAGCCCTAAAATTGAACATGTAGGGTTATATTTCTCATTTTTCGATCTCCAAACAACATCTTGAAAACATAGTGTACAACAATTATAAGAGCAAATAATAGAGAGTTGGCTAGAGACAAAAAAATTAAAGAAATAGAACAACATAAGGAATTTGGTGTCCTTAAAGAAACAAAGACAAAGTCTCCAAAGCAAAATTCAAAACAATCAAAATGACTCATTTTTCTCATATCACACATCCAACACCTAAAGGTATAAACCTACAAATTCACAAGAAGTTATAATTGACAGACTTTTGAGCACTTTTAATTTTTCAATCAGGACTAATGACCTTCAATTCATCAGTGACAGTTAACCATGGCTCAAGGTGTGGGAGAAATTGAGGAATATAGGTGAAGGAGAAAGAGATATAGAACGTTTATGTTTCCATACCAGTGGCAATAGACGTAAATTAGCAAGAAAGTTTGAGGGCAGTTTTGGAAGTCATACTTCCGAATTCTATTCAACCCCCTTGACGTTAAGAATAGTAACGTCACCGAAATTTAATCAAACATTCATTCAAATGCTATTAGCTAATTTTAATCGCTAATATTAATAATTTAACAAATTAGCGTAATTGATCAGTTAAAACGCTAAAAACTATCTTAGACGTTGTTGCCAAACAGGGTCATGGTAGGTAATAGTGACATTTTTTACTTTATGGGAAAGTTCAGTGTTAACTAGTTAACGTTTTCAAATTTGATGACATTTTGACTAATTTGGAAGTAGAGTGGCAATTTTATCCAAACACTCATGTTATGAGTCACATATAATGTGAAATGGGATATATTATGATAAACGACACTAAAGTTAAAGATTTCAGAACCTATAACGCTATTTATTAAATATCAAATGAAATGGAAATGGAGTGCTCAAATCAAACTGTCATCCAACTTGTCAATTTTGTGAAAATTGCCTCCCAATTTTGTTAAATTTGCCTCTCAATTTTTTTTTGTTCCAAAATGCCACTAAACCTGTTAAAAATTTCAAACATGCCACTATGATATGCTCATGCTGGTTAAAATTAAACACCCCCCAATTGAAGCACCCAACTTCCCTACCACCACCACCACCATCCCCAACCCCCATTGAAGTTTCATATTGGAGTAGTTCAAGAGTTAAGAGGCGTAACAGAACAAGTTATAAGCTTAGGATTGACCTGGAAGGTCAATATCTAGCTTAACAAGTAAAAGGAACCCAACACGGACCGTGTCGGGTATGACATAGGTCGTGTTGGTGTCCAGAGAGTAAGAGAAAGAAGTATTGGGTCACCACGTACCGTGGCTAAGCATCACAGATCGTGTTGAGGCCACCATGGACCGTGGTAATGCCCAGCAAAGCTTTTCTTCAAGATCCCTTGATTTCAGCCTCGGGTATTAAATGCACGGGGCATCTTTAGGGATTATTCTTCACTAATTTCTCAGCCAAGATCAACCCTTAATGATGATTGATATCCCATAGACAATGCCCTAATATCTTGCTACATTCTTTGGCTAGTTTGAATGGATTTGAATGATCTAAACCCCTATAAATAGTGGTTGGATTTCATTTATCCACACCACTTCAATTATTTCTATATATTTTTCCTAGAGAGCTTCAAAAACTACTAAGGTGTTGAACTGTAGCAACATTCTTGAGAGATCTTTATACTTTGATTACAAGAAGTTATGTTTTACCCTTAAGTCTACTTGCGGTCAAGTGAACAAGTCTTAAGGGGAGATGTGTGGACCCTCAACTTCTAGCTACCTAATTGATCTCTCATCATGTGCAAGTAACCATGTTCCCCCATATTTCCAACACTTCAATGCGCAGTTCCTCGCCCACCTCCCCAACCTCCCTTCTCAGCTGCCCAACTCCCCCTAATAAATGGTGCCCTCAACCCTCCACCACCACAACTAGTACCGATATGCTCACGGTCGCTCATTGTATGTGTGACTCGAGGCATCAACAAATTGATGAAAAATCGTCCAAATCGACCGAAGATGGTCAAAGTTTTGTCTCTTAAAGTTGTTTAGAACATCATGGGTAACTTTTCTCTTACTTCGAGCTCCAAAACCCAACAATGGAGGATGAACTTGAAGGGAGAGAAATTTGAAAGTATGGACGGAGGATCTCGAATTTGACTGAATTTGTGCAGTGAATGAAAATTAGGTGAATAACTTATAAGAAGGAACGAGAGATTTGGATGGAATCGTGGGGGAATGGGGTTGCGGTGTACGAGGGTTGGGTGTGAGGAGAGAAAAAGCGAACTGGTGATGGACGGAGGTGGCAGTGGAGATGGACGCGCAAGGGTTAGTGGTGGTGGCCGTTAGATGGTGGTGTGGTGGTTAGGTGTTGGATGTGAGAGAGGGCACGGTGGGCGAAAGTTAGGGTTTCTAAAGGTGGTGAAAGAGGAAAGAGGAAGAAGAAGGTGGTGAAAAAAGATGGCGGCGACGATGGTGAGGGTGCTGGGGTGGTTTCTGGTGATAGAAAGAGGGATCATCTGGTTATTGATAAAATAAGTGGCATGTTTGAACTTTTAACAGGTTCAGTGACATTTTCTGACAAAAAATTAAAAATAAAATTTGGGTGGCAATTTTGATAAAATTGACAAGTTGGGTGGCAATTTAAGGAAAATTAGATTCTAATAATCCCTATTTTCAGCTTTTATATGACAATAATTTCTATTTTGTTTTTGTTCTATGCTGGTCCAAAAAAATAAAAATTGTATTATAGTGGTATGAAATTTACATCCACATTTTTTAAAAATATTTTTTCATCCATGCCCAATATTGTTTTTATTTTTTTTGTTCTTGCCCTAGAAAGGTTATAAAGTGTAGTTACTTAATATTTTTTTTTTTGAGAATCCGAACTATGTTATAATTTTTTTTAAAGGAATAAAAGTGAGGCCCTGTTCTTTTCTACGGTTGGCAAACTGCGGTAGGCGGTGCCACAACCTACCACAGTTTGCCACAACCCACCATATTTTACCGCAAATCATTACTTTTCTCTCTCACAATTCCAATAACCTACCACAATTCCACCACACTTCACCACACCATTCCGCAAGATACGCATAAAAGAACAGGACCTGAATAAATCATAAAAATTTTTGAAAAATTCCGGGACAAATGTTGCAAATTCATTACAAATCGTGGGAAGTTGTTGTGTTAAGTTTTGAATCAAGTGCAAGTCAAAATCTATAATATTTAAGATATACAATCGGTGATGTCTCTTGAACCATTTCAAATAAAAAAATAAAGCAGAAATGACTGACATAGAAAGACTAAAAGTAAGAACAATTTGAATCCAATTTTCCACAATTTATTCCGAACACCCAATGGAAATGAGGGAGTATATGTCATACTTCATAGTTCATAGATAGCCGCCAAGCCTTAGAGATTAAGAAAAGAAATCTATTTCCTTTCTCATTAAAAGAAAAACATAAAATGGCCTCCCATAGTGATAAAAAAAAGAAGAAAGAACTCGATCAAAGACCAGAGTAGTAAAGGGAAAATATTTACTCAAAATTTTGAACAGAAAAAAAAAGGAAAGTAGAAGTCAATGGCAAGGGAGTCATCCAACCAATCAAAATCCTTCCTTCCGTTTTATAACGAAGCGTATATTGGAAGCTTGTTCTGCTTAATTCCCCCCAATTACCAACCCTTACTACCCCTTCTTCAAACACTCTCTCTCTTCCTCCGATGTTTCTTTATATGAATTCTGTTGTTATCTTCGCCGCTCGTCTCCTCTAATCTCCTCCAAATCCCTCTTTCCTCCTTCAACCCTTTGCGGTCCTTCCCCTCTCCTGTGATTCAGGTTGGTTTCCGATCGTTTTTTGGTTCAATTTTCGATTTGTTTTGCCGTTTTTGTATTAGGGTTTCCTTTTCCTGATTAGGGTTTTGTTTTTTCGATTGTTTTGTGGTTGTTTTGTTGGTATGTTGTTCGTCTTTGGATCTGGGTTTTGTGGGTTTTAGTCAATATCTGATCATCTCAAGAATTTCGTGTTTGTTTTCGTGGGTCATGTTGATGTAAATTTTGAGTCTTTTTGGTGAGTTTCCGTATTGGGGAATTTCGTCGAAGGGAATTGTGCGTGTAAATTGACGAGGGTATGATTACCAATGTTGGTGTATACAGGCCTCCATGTCTTCTGACGATATCAAGAAGAAGCATTTGTGGATTCTTTTGTGGGATTTCTGTTTCATAAAGAGGGGGAGATCGTGGGGATCTTGAACCCTTCTTCTCTTTTTTCACCATCAGAGTGAGTATAGTATTAACCATCATCATCATCACCATCATCATCATCATCATCATCATCATCATCATCCATTAGTTGCTTCTTACTCGCTCTGATACTGCCTGTATTCTCTGCATTTGAGTAACTTGATCGATTGCTACCTATTTGTCAATAAGAAAGAACTGTCTGTTCTTTGATTGCTGCTACTACGAAGCATGGATCCCGGGTTCTCTAGCAAACCCCCGTGCCCTGGCATTCGTTTCTATCCGTCGGATGAGGAGCTCTTTATGTACTACCTCAAGCGAAAGGTATTGGGGAAATCGTTCCCCTTTGAGATGATGTCCGATGTTGATGTCTACCGCTTTGCGCCGTGGGACTTACCCGGTAAGTTCTGCCTGAAAACGAAGGACTTGTATTGGTACTTCTTCTGTCCGCGTGTGAAGAAGTATGCCACCAGTGGTAGAGCACATAGATTGAATGATTTCGGGTATTGGAAGTCAACTGGGAATGACAGAACCGTGGACTATCGTGGCCGTCCGGTTGGAAAGATCAAGACCCTAATTTTCCACCGTGGAAAACCGCCGAGTGGAGAAAGAACGAACTGGGTCATACACGAATACAAGCTCGAAGACCAGCTTCTCACTGACAAGGGTGTTTCACAGGATTCATACGTCATCTGCAAGATCTATGAAAAGAGCGGATGGGGTCCTAAGAACGGGGAGCATTACGGGGCTCCATTTGTGGAGGAAGAATGGGAGAACGACCACGACAATAATGTGCAAGCTAATCATCCTGAGAGCTCCGTTCCAATTGCTGATGTGAATCCTTTTGTCGATACGTTTGCCGGTCTGCCCCCTTCTACTTCTCAATTGACTGCTGCTTGTACCCCATCGAGTACTACCATTGAGCCAACTGTCCCCGGTACATCTGACTTCAATGCTTTAGCAACTCCGGCTAGTACTACGGTCGCTTGCACCGAGCAATGTACTCCGTCTACAACTACAACTGAGCCAACAGCCCCCGTTGCAAAACAAGTGTCCCGGGATGAACCCCTAGCTGCTGATGGATCAGAACAGATTGTTGATGATAACCTTTATGAAGGTCTTCCAGAGTTGGACTTTGCCGGATTTATAGAGCTGGATGACATATGTAACAATCCGGGAGGAGATCTCAACTGGTTGCTGTCTGACATCCCGGATGACTTTCCCGGATTAGAGCTGAATGAATTGAATTAGGTATCTATTTCTGCTGGGTTCCATTTAATTGACTCTCTTTACGGTAGAAGTTGCCTTTTATCAGTACTGGGTATGTGTGAATTCTTGAGGATAACAGCGCGTGAGCTTTTGTGCTTCATTTTGTGCCTCCTGTGGAAGTATATCGTTGAAGTTGGAGGCTGTTTGCATGGTTTATAAACTCTGTTTTGCCTATGATATTCGCCCCAATTACCTTTGATTGTGATGAAATGGATTGTTTCAGCAGTTGTTGTGGTCACTGTATTTCTTTCGTTCTCTTTTCGATGCGCATTACTGAGTTGTTCCTGAAGTTGGTCCTGTGTATGACTGAATTGTTGCTGTGGTGATGAAATGGTAGCATCTTTGCAGCTACTACCTTTGTAGCTACCTTAGAAAAGCTTTGATTATGAAATTGTTCCTGTGAATTCCTGAATTGTTGCTGAATTGCTGAATTGTTCCTGAAATAGTTCCTGTGAATTACTGAATTCTTCCTGCAATTGTCTCAGTTATCTTTGAAGAGCTTTGATTGTGATGAAATGACAGTATCTTTGCAGCAGGTTCTTCTCTGTGAATGACTCAATTTTTCCTATGGAGCTAGGTAAGACCTGACAAATTGATCTGAAACCTTAACTGAAAACAGACCTGTTCAACGGGCCGGGACCCGCCTGGCCCGAAAAAATGCAGGTCAAGGTCACATTTTTAGAAGGTGAACCGGCCCGGCCCGAAAAAAGTCGGGGCTCCGAAGTATGGTCGGGCCGGGCTCGGTGACCTGGCCCGGCCTGACTAAATACAAACTTTTTTAAAAAAAGTCTTAGATTAGTTTTAGTTTTTTGTGACCCGACTCTGTTCTTCTGTGTGTTGCGTTTGCTTTGCGTTGCGGTTAGTTGTGTTAGATTGCGGTAAGTTATGGTGGAAATAGTAAAAAGGTAAAGGTAATTTGTAGTATGTTGCGGTAGGTTGCGATAACTTGTGTTGCGGTTAGTTGCGTTATCGTACAAAAGAATGGGGCCTAAATACATAAATAAAATGTGTGAATTTTTAGGCTTTTTTAATAAAAAAATCCATCATATATAATTGTTGGCCCGTTGACCCAGCCCGTGGCTTGTAGGGTTAGGGCTCGAGCCGAAGGTGCCTGACCCAAAGGTCGGGCTGGGTCTGGGTCAGGCTCGGGCCCATGGGTCAAAAACTTCCGACCTGACGTTTGAACAGGTCAAATTGAAAAACTGGGTCTAGTCCTGAACGAGCCCCGGATGAGTGATCGAAACTGAATGGAATCGCAAGTCGAAAATTTCTATTAGGAACCACATCTGAATGGATCCTAAATCGAATCAGAACTCAATTTAAAAGAATCTCATCCGAACCAACTTGAATAAGGCTTAACTGAAGTTTGAATTGAACCTGAGTTGGTCCAAAATTAGTTGAACCGATCTTCATCCGAACCAACTTGAAGGGACATTCTGATTTATGATGGGAAAGTATTGTAAGCCCAATGGTTGACCAAAGAGATATCAACATTGATTGAAAAGTCATTGATAATGAAATCTCCAAGAGATTAACACAAACTTATGCATGTTTAGTTGCTCACAAATCTTATCTTATTGTGATATGGAAATGGGAGGGACCTTATCAAGTGTGCTTTCATAATAAATGTGCCCCAATCTTGCTTTCTAGCTTTTGGCGTAAGTTCTCTGCTTATTCATGTAACTAGCATGATCACAAGAATAACGTATCTAGGCATAGTCGTCACCATAATTTCTTGTGGGTTCCATCTATTTCGATTTAGTCCAAGTATGTGTCAATTACTGTATTGATTAATCACATCTTAAGTATTTCATGATTTTATTCGATCCTTCTAGGTTAATATCAATACATGATATCATCTTGTTGTCACTTGATTGACTTGATACGAGGTGTCAGAGAATCCAATCTTTATTTTTATGGGGAGTTAAGTAGACTTCAAGAGAAGAGACTTAATTCTACCACAATCGGATGGATGGATGAAATTAATTTTGGTTTTAGTAATGACCTTCGAGAGAATGCTTAGTTGGTTCGAGTTGAATTGATTCATTGATTTATTGCATTTGTGATTATACAAAAGCATTAAGTGAAATTTCTAGCATCAAAGTCTTTCTTAATATGTTTTCTCTTCATCTTTTTAGTATCATAGTCTTTAAACAATCAAATTGTTTTTCTACTTAATTCAAGAGGATATTGACCTTAGACTAGCACAAGAACTAGCTCCCTGAGATCGGCAACCATATTCTCCGTATGACAGTATATGCGACAGGGATTAAATGGCTATCGAGAAAATCAATTGTTGAATTTTTTTTGTTAGGACCGGATTCAGATCTATTGCCAGTTGGTAGCCACTTGTTAGGATGTAAAATAAAGCAATATATGCAACGGAAGGAAATTTAGGATGATTATGAAAATCGAGGATAATAATAGAGAGACAAGAACAAAGATATATGGGTGAGACAATATTTTTACGTGGAAACCCGAATCGAGAAAAAACCATGTGCGACAACCAATATCCATTAGTAGAAAAGAATATATTACAAGAGGTAAAATATAAACTCTCACATACTCTCACAACCTAGGGATAATTAAGGTGAAGATGTGGAAATAACACCGTACCTCCCTCACGGGAAGTTTTTGAAGGCACTCACATCGGCCACGTCTGCCACATATCACAAGGTAAGGCCTCTATTTATAGGGGTAAACCTCCTATAAATCTGACTTGACTTTCACTCCAAATACAATTTGGTTTTAGATAAAATGTTATTACAATTAGGAAACTAACCTAAATATAATTAGGGAATAAAATAATTTCCTAATAGCAATCAATAACTTGGAGTTTAAACAGGTTTAGGAAACTTGCCAAATAACGAGTCTAAGAGAATTTGAGCCATTAACCCAACAATCTCCACCTTGGAACAAATTCTTCGATTACCGTCAAAGAACCCTGAAATTTATCTTGCCAACGAACTTCTCGACATTATCCTGTTAACAACGCTCTATCACCCAAATCTAATAACCAAATTCGGACTTCATCCTGAATTTGATTGAACCCGACTTTGAAGGAATTTGAACTGACTTCGGCATGATTATAATTTTACTGAATCTGGTTGTACCCGACTCTAAAGGAATTTCACCTGACTCCGATAGGATAGAAATTCAACTGAATTTGGTTGTATCGGGCTCTTGAAGGAATTTAACTTGACTCCGGTAGGATCTGAATCTCATTGAACCTAGCTCTAATAACACTTGTTAGGACCAGATTCAGATCTATTGCCAGTTGGTAGCCACTTGTCAGGGTGTAAAATAGAGCAATATATGCAACGGAAGGAAAATTTAAGATGATTATGGAAATCGAGGATAATAATAGAAAGACAAGAACAAAAATATATGGGTGAGACAATATTTTTACGTGGAAACCCAGATCGGGAAAAAAAACCACGGGCAGCAACCAATATCTACTAGTAGCAAAGAAGATATTACAAGAGGTAAAATATAAACTCTCATACACTCTCACATAAGTCGAGTGAGGATGTGAGGTAAAAAACCACACTGTACCATTATCACAATTCACCACACTTTTTCAAATTCTAACACACTGCACCATTATATAGCACACCAACCGTATAAAAGAACGGAGCCTTAAGATCTGCGATCGAAGAAGATTAGCTTCCCTCCAAGTCAACAGATTTTCTGGTTTAGAAATTAAACTGGAAAATATTTGTCAACTGAAATGAAACATATGAAAAATGAGAGTCAAGGTTAGATATGCATCAAAAAATTAATTTAATAAAATTTCCAGATCTTAAGGAACAACAATTTTCTGAGCTCCCTCCGCCCCTTAATTTAATATACATACATGTGATTTATTCTTCTTATTATTTTTTTTAATGGGCATACATGTGATTGTTACATTGACTTCCATATTTTTCTTCCAACTTCTAAATGTCCACTTAATTCTTTTTTTAATTATTTATGATTTTGTAAGATATTAATTATTTGTTATTTTTATATTTTCAATAACATGTTTATTAATGTTACTTTGAATAAATAACTTTGTAATCAATCATTTAGAAAAAATTGTGTTATAAATTTATGGTTTAGCTATAATTAGAAAAAAAGTTTGACATTTTGATTCATTTTTACGTGGATATTTGTATTATATTGATTTCTTCATTCTCTTCAAAAGTAACATATATCAAGGAAGTGAGCAGTAGTAACCCATGATCCTACGAAGGGTTTCCGTCATTAAGTTTTTTACTCCCTATTCTCGAAGTCTATCCTAACAAATAAATGTGAAATTCCTAATTTTAAAATAGAGTATTTGAACCTGGTGATCAATTTTCTAATGGTGCGTTTGGTTGTTTCTCGAGAAAAACTTTCCCGAAAAAATCATATCATCAAAGTAACTTATCCTTTGTTTTTCACGGTGGATTGTAGCTATTAATTAATTAATCTTAAAAAAAATTGTAACAAAGTATCAACCCAAAGTAACAAACATGGTAGCTCATGTCATCATTCCCCAACTACCGTTTGTTTCAAAGAGAAGAGAGTTTACCGAAATTCTATCCACAATGTGAGTATAAAAATATGTGCAACTTTGGTAGTACTTCCTCCATTCAAAATTAATTGATACTTTAATTAAATTTTGATCGTTAATTATTTATAAATTATAATGAGTTATAATATGAAATTATTGTCATTAGAAGGATACTTTACTAAGAATTACAATAAAGGTAATTTCCTTCTAAATTAATTGATACTTTAACTAAATTTTGACCGTTAATTATTCATAAATTACAATGAGTTATATTTTTTAGTGTTAAAAATATAACTCATTGTAATTTATGACTTAAAAATATAACTCATTGTAATTTATGAATAATTAACAGTCAAAATTTAGTTAAAGTATCAATTAATTTAGAAGGAAGGGAATAATTCCTAAGTATAATCCCCATCAACCATTTTTTTTAATGGAAACACTTCGGTTCTTCTTGAATATCGTCCCAACCTTACGTTTAACAAAACTCTTTTATTAATAAAACTCTTACCAATAGGGTTGGCAGTGAGCTAAACCGGCCTATGAGACCTTGCAAGCTAGCTCGTGTGGGGAGCTTGATAAGCTCGGGCTCGAGCTCGTCACATAAACGAATCAAGTCAAGCCCAAGGAAGCTCAATTCGTAAAGTTCGTAAGGCTCGTGAGAATAAAAAATTGGATGAAATATGTTTGTTTGATAATCCAAATTCTAAAACAAAATTACTTTATTCACATAATTGTAATATATGTTTTTGATAGATCTTTTTTATGTGTTGTAAATCAACAATCATAAATTATTTTAATTATCGCTATAAAATTGCTTTATTTTACATTCTATAATTGTTATTTTGAATTAATTAATTTTCAATCTTATATCTTTATTTGACTTTGTTATAAGTGTTATTTTTCTTTTATTGTTTTCTATTTTAAGAGATACCTTTTATTATCACTTTGTAGATTAATAAAATGAATGCCAATAAAATTGGCTCGTTAAAGCTCGTGAAGGTCTGCAAGCCTCACTTTTCAGACTCGCCAAGCTCACGAGCCCAACCAAGCTTACATTATAACTCTAGCTCACGAGCCAAGCTTCGAGTCTGCTAAGCTCAGGCTCAGCTCGGCTCATTGTCAGCGCTACTTACCGGTAATAAAAAAGAGATATGTAATAATTTAATAGTAATATATAAAAATAAAATGAAAAAAAAAGAAACGAATAACAGGGGACGCTCTCCCACAAAAGGTCATGGTAGGTCAAATCCTGTGGATCCCACCCACCACCAGATGAACTCTTCGTCACCGTCGATCAAGATCCAATTCTCATCTTAATGGCTGTGATAACGACAGTCACTGCCATTTTGTCAACGCTAAGTGACTTTATCCTCATATGGGCCCCATCTTTCTTACTACTACTGTCTACATTCGTTCCGTGCGCATCTAGCATACTCTCACTTCACTCAATCAAACCACAACAAAAAAGCAAAAAGATAAAAAAAATAAAAAAAAGAAAATTCGAAAATAATAAATCTAACATGCGCAAATCTTGCCATTACACACTCCAAATTCCTCTCTTTTTTTGTTCTTCTTCTGTCTCTATTTTTTCTCCCATCACTCTGCCCTGAAACATGGATCTAAAACCCAACTTCTGATATTCTTTTCCACACATTTAATGTAATACCCTCTCATTTCTTCACTCAAATCTTCCCAAAACCCATAAACAATCCCAACATATTCTATCTCATTCAATTTCTTCATTCTGGGTATCCAATTATTGATTCCATTATTGATATCGTGAATTCCGAGATTCCATTTTTTCCAATCTCAGCTCGTGGGTGTTCATTATTTGGATAGAATTTTTCTGGGTATTTAAGTTTGAGCTGGTTTTTGTTCTGAAACGAAGAGGGTTGAATCTGTAATCGATCAATGGCGATGAAAAGTGTCGATTTTTGGGCGTGGGTATTTGTGGGGTTTGCTGGGTTGTTTCTTGTTGAAGGGTTTAGTTTGGCGAATGTTAGTCACATTTCGTATTTGGAGTCCTACGATGTGTATAGTAACACCCCACAACCTTTGATGGTGCCTCTTACTCTTATCAATGGTGCTGATGCTAAGGGTGCTGGTATGTCTTTCTGCTTTTTCTCTGGTTGCTTTTTCTATGTTTATCAGTATTTGGTAGCAACTTGGTGCTTTTTTTCTGAGTGGAGTGTTTGTTACTTGTGCATGAAATTTTGATTTGTATCTGTTGTTTGGGGTGAATTCAGATCTTTGTTTGAAATAGAGTGTTTAATGATGAAGCTTTTTAGCAAGGTTGTGCAAATGTATCTTCCTAGTAAGCTGATGGTTGTAGGATAAGTGATGGTTTTATTTTCTAACACGCCCCCTCGCGCGAATGCGCCGGGAACTGGAGCGTGGATCTTTGTATAGCCTTTTACCTTGTGCAGTGGATATGAGTCTTGGATTCGAACCGAGACCTTTCAGGTCTGCTACGTACATGTCGAACCATCTCAACCAAAAGCTTAAGCTGATGGTTGTAGGTCCAATGATGGTTTTATTTTCTAACACCTAGATCATGGCATAGGCATAAATGTGAGGGTGAGTTTGGTTGTGGACCTAGTTGGATGTGTCCTGTTTAGTTAGGAACTACATCCACCTGGGCCCCCATCCATTTGTTTGAAGAAATCTCTTGTTTGTTCATCAATGAGCTTAAAAAGTCTATGATTTTGAAGTGTTTGTTGGGTGTCTTGGGACCTCTAAGATTTGGATTTTCTGCTGAATTTGGTACAGAGTAGATTGAAATGAAGTTTTGGTTTGGTGACTTGAAGACAACACTTTTTTCTCCATTTCTTCCCTAATGAATATGTGATTGATTGTCTTTTGATGGGAAAATTCTTATGGTTATATTCATAAGACAAATATGAGAGTTGAACCTTCTGCTGTCATCCCTTGCATAAGTGATAACCATTAGAATATTAGAGGGAAACGTGTGTTAGCATGTGTTTTGCACATGAAGGTATGATGACTTATGGGCCATCTTTTTTAAGGCTAGTTTGAGGTGTCGTCGCACTATGTAGTTTCATGTTTGTGGTGGATGAATTTGAATGCATATTGCATGATTAATAGACCAATAAGATATAGTAATCCAGGCTAGGAGGACTCTTGGAAGCCCACTGAGACTGATGGTGACATACCAATCGATAAGGGCCATAAGACTAAGAGCAACTTGCTTTGGTGGACTTGTGTTAGAAGTAGTTGTAAATCGGACCACGGTTGTGTCCGCTAGCTACATATGGATGCATTCTCATGAACATGAAAATGAAATATCATCTCAAAACCGTGCAAGAATTCTTCTAATTAAGACCGTGCAAGATATTGTTTTATCTGAGTAATGTAAAATTGAAGTACTTAAGTCTTCCTATATGTTGTTCAATATGTCCAATATGAGCCTTGGTTCACTATACACAACATTTCAAAATAATATCAACGAATTTATTTCGATCATAGTTGAGGTTTGACACATTGACCCACAGGTCCCGGGATTGATCCTTGGGCGCAGCAACAGGCGTGCATGGCATGCCTGGTTTCCCCCGTCCCCCATGGGCTGGTGGACCCATTGGACTTTCCCTGAGATGGGGAGGCCGGACTTATTAATGTAAAATAAAATAAAATTGATCTGTGTAACAATGATAGTGATGAATTCTTTGGTTCTATATGACCAATAATAGTATCTCTTCTTCACTCCATTTTCATGCTTTCATATTATGTCTATAATCTATACCAAATTACCAGTAACTCATGCTTCCATTTTGATGAATTTGGTTTGCAGTTTGCTTGGATGGGACATTGCCGGGATACCATTGGCATCGTGGATCTGGGACAGGGGCCAACAGTTGGCTTGTGGAGTTAGAGGTTTGTCTACATTACATGTACTTTAGCTGATTAAAGTGTCGCAATTTTTTCCAGGCTTAAAATGTGTGCACCACTTACGTAGGGTCAGTTCTTTAGAGAGGTAAGGTAAGGTAAGGTCGGGCAAGTTTAAGTAAAAGTTGAAAAGTTCATTCTTCAAAATATGGGTGAAAATGAGTAAATTTGGGTTGGGTAAATATGATATTTACCTCTCTAAAGAACAGAGTTTTCGTATTGATGCTTTTTTTGTTTGTCATGCACTGTTGGTTGCAAGCAGAACGTAGGCGCTTTAGGTGTGTGTTGACCATGCACTCTCGCATCGTGTAATGTGTTTTTGGCTATATTATTAGTTACGGGTTACGATTCTATTGAGCCTTTGACTCCATATATTGCTCTTTTCTGTAGGGAGGAGGATGGTGCAATAATGTCAGAACCTGTGTTTATCGTAAAACAACTCGACGTGGCTCATCTAAATTCATGGAAAAGCAAATAGCATTCACAGGATTACTGAGCAATAAAGCCGAGGAAAATCCAGGTTTTCATCATTTTTATAATCTGCATATGCCTCCCTTTCCCTTTTGAGCTAGAACTTCTTATTCCTTGTTACATTACACCAGTGACTTTTTCCGGTACTAAGAAGTTGCCATTCTTATTTGCAGATTTTTACAACTGGAATAGGGTGAAGGTTCGGTATTGTGATGGCGCCTCTTTTGCAGGAGAAGGTCAAGATGAGGTAAGTTCAGTTGCATTTCAACCCTTTCTAAGAAAGTTTTTAATGAGTACGTTGTCATCTATACTAGGCAGAACGAGTGATTATTACATAGATATGTGTCTGATGTTGTTAGAATCGGGATCCTAACTTGGAATCATGGGGTAGTTAGGATCGAAATTAACCAACGTAGGATCGTGAATCGGAATGTAAATGGTAGAATCGTACCGAGGATTTTGGATCATAAAATCATAGGATCGTACATCAGGATAGGGATTTTAATAACTAGGCAAATCATTTCGGATCACAATTTTGTAGGCGAACGGACTGTATTTCCGAGGGCAACGCATATGGCAGGCTGCAATGGACGAGTTGATGGCTAAGGGAATGCGTAGTGCGGACCAAGCGCTTCTTGCCGGATGCTCTGCAGGGGGGTTGGCTTCTATTTTGCATTGTGATCAGTTCCGTGCTTTGTTTCCGGCAAGCGTAAAAGTCAAGTGCCTTAGTGATGCCGGCTTGTTCCTTGACGCGTATGTAACCTTCATTCGTTTTGCTTTCTTATGCTCAATCGGGTTTCTATCGGTTGTTGTTGCCCTTCGGTGAGTAACGGGGAAAAACTCGGTATTTTTAACTTCTATTTTACCCTTGAAATTTCAGAATGGATGTCTCAGGCGGACGTACTCTAAGGACTTTCTACCATGGAGTAGTCACGTACCTGGTAACTAACCAACTTTACATTCTTGTAGAAAGTATGATTTTTGGACGGAATTTTCTAAACTATAAAATTTAGGGTTAAAACTGCTACATCTGACCCCATCTTGGTGGGATTTCAGAGTATTGGCTTAAACATGATCCTTAATCCAACTTTCTGTTCATCCTAATCTGACAAAACTTCGTAAAACCAACAAACATCTGTTTCTAAACAGCTTATTTTTATCTCTGCTCTTCATTTTTGCTCCAGGGAGTAGCAAAGAATCTGCCTTCTTACTGTACTGACCGCATGGATCCAACCTCGGTAATTCCTCTTTCCAACTCCTAAGTTATACACACATATTTATAACACGAACTTAGTTAAATCTAACAGCACACGAAATGTTTGCTTAATGGCTCCGTGCAGTGCTTCTTCCCTCAGAACTTGATTAGCAACATCAAGACGCCTTTGTTCATCCTTAATGCAGCCTACGACGTTTGGCAGGTATGCCGATAGTGCACGAAATTCGTTCCCAATAACACCGATCATCAACAGGTCATTTTTCCATCTGAATTCCGTAAAAAAATTCTCCCATTTTGCCGCAATTTTTCAGGTTCAGTCCAGTCTATGCCCGCCAACTGCGGATCCTCATCACGAATGGGGTGAATGCAAGATGAACCACGCTCGTTGTTCTGCGACACAGATCCAATTTCTGCAGAGTACGAATTCTGCATTCTCGCCTAAATACCGAATCAATGATTATTATTATTGTTTTCCGATTCATCATCTAAGGCTGACCCTGAAATATTATGATAACTGTTTGTTTACAGATTTTAGGAATCAGATGTTAGATGCAGTAAAGGTGTTCTCGAGATCCAAGCAAAACGGCTTGTTCATCAACTCGTGCTTCGCTCACTGCCAATCCGAGAGGCAGGATACATGGTTTGCCGATGATTCTCCTGTTGTGAAAAATAAGGTAATATAAATCTCTCAGTTTCTTTGTTTCCCTCTTTGTTATACAACTACAACTATACCTAGGAAATCATATATGTTCTGTAAGTCTTTGTTAACTGCTTCTGGGCTGGCTATTAACCAGTCCAGCCCAACCCAGCCAGGCCCAGTTTGTCAAGTGAAGCAAGTTGGTTCATGTATTCAATTTGGTAACCCAAAAAATTAAAACTTCACCTCTTGTTGCCCTAGAGCTGGCAAAATTTTGTCTGACCTTGAAAAAACAAATTCGGTTATAGATTTTTTATTTAAATTTTGATATTGACCGGTAATTGGGACACAGTATTTCTCATATTTTTGTTGTCTGAACTTGATTTTGACTCGAATTTATGTTTGTCTGACGTGGAAAAAAAATCGTGTAAAGGTCATTGATTTCTATTGTCTATGCCTGATTTTGACCCGAACTTACATTTGTGAGACTTGGAAAAAGAAAGAGTAAAGTTCATCAATTTCTCGTCCGAATTTTGAAATTTACCGATTTGACCGACCTAAATCTGATCTGGACTCGAATTTTCACAAGCGCTAATATGTCGTTGTCTCGAATTGTGGACCGCCGGAGCCAACTAGGGTAAATAGCTTATTTTAGCCAGTTAGCCTGGACCAGCCCAGTTCCCATCAGTAGTCAACCTTGATGTTCCTGCAGTACTATTTCCTGTCTGGATATTATTTAAAATCTTTGAATTGTTTTCAGGCTGTCCTTTTTAAAGTAATTTAATTTTCTAATTTTAATTTGTCAATTTATTTTAAGCTCCATACTTTTTTTTTTTATTTAAAAAGGAACTTAATACACTTGAATTTTGTATTAGAGAGGATAGAAGTGGGGAAGGGTTGCATGTGCTTGTTAATGAGTGGATTAGTTAGACTTGGATAATATAATACCACATAATTATTTTATTATGTTTCTTTCATAGAGTGATAATAATAATACTTACATAACATAGGACTTTTATGACATTCATTCCTGACTTGATCAAACTGCAAAAAGATTCTGTTCTTTTAATTTGCCTCCCACAATCATTGTGTTGAATGGTGCAAATTTGGAACATCTTGTAAGCAAAGCTATTCATGAGTGCCTGTCAAATTTATGGGTAACTTTTGGTAATTTTTGGTAACTTTTGGTAAATTCGGATAATTTTTGGCAAATTTACGCCAATATATCAAAATTAATTTTTTTTATTTTTTTAAGTTTGGTAAATTTATGTAAAAATTGGTAAATTTTGGTAAACTAGATTTACTCATGAATTTGAAGGGTGTGTTTGGTTGGTCAAAAATTTCGGGAAAATGGTCAATTTTCTTAAATTGACTTATTTTCCCTAGATTTGGATGTAAGTTGACCTTGGGAAAAACTTTATGGGCGGACCCATTTCCTACATTTTCCTAGGAATAATTTTCCTTCGGGGGACTAAAGGAACGAAAATTTTCCCGTGGAAATCTTTCCCATGGAAAACTTCCCATAAAAAATTTTTTCGAGGAAAAATTTTCTCTGGAGTTCTTACCAAACGCTCAAATAAGTCAACTTGGTAATTCATTAACAAATCCCTTAATCATTCATAAGCCCCCTCTAAACATAAACACAAACAAATTAACCCTTCATATTTTGTTTGTCATTTGCGATTTTGCAGCCGGTGGCGATAGCAGTAGGAGACTGGTATTTTGGTCGGAAAGGGGTGAAAAAGCTCGTCGATTGTCCGTATCCCTGCGACAATACATGCCACAACTTGGTGTTTCGAAGATGAGCAGGATTTCTTACCGTTAGCCGATTCATTTAGGCCTCAGTTGGTTCATCGTCGCATCTTTCTGGTGTTACTGCTCGTTGAATTCATCGTCATTGGGATTTGATGTTGATTCAATAGTTGGCAATAAGAAGAAGAAGAAATTGGAAGTTTGCCTGAAAGGCATTCCTTCATTCAAATTTGTTAATCTACAAATTGTAGTGTATCATCTATACAATGATTTTGCACTTCCAATAGCTTATGTTGTGTAACATTACTATTGCATTTTGCAACTCTAGAAATCACTATCATTAATCCAATCAAATTCCATTTTTTTTTTCAATTATCCCTATGGGCTAATCAAGTACTAGGATATACAAGATGCAATTTTCATTTTCATTATTATTATTATTATTATTTTTGATCACCATTTTCATAATTATTATTATTATTATTATTATTTTGGGGGTGGGGTGCAGATAATGAAAAGCCTCCATGGTTATAAACTTATAAACATGTCACATGTATCCCTTAACTATGAAGCAACTAGAAGTATGTAGGAGTGTTTAATTTATGCATATGTTTATTTTAGTTTACCTTTTTATTTAATACATTCTAAACAATATTCTTGTTTTATAATTGCACACTTTTTTAGTTATAAAAACTTACTGTTATAGGCTTTATTTATTTTTTGTACTCCAGAGTATTAGGCAACTTTTTTTTTTTTTTTTTGATTTTTAGTCAACGTAATTTTGTTTAAGCTAGTAATACATGTTAGCAATATACTTAACCATAGATTTATAAGAATTGTACGCGTACATTACACATCGACTATCAAAATGTGTTCGAGTACAAGTGCAATTGAATGATATAAACCTCATGTTACATACTTATATACGGTGATTATATTGTAGATTCAAATATATAAATACATTGAATAGCATGATTTGAACCGGAAAATCAAAATTTGATTTATAAAATTTTGAATTACTATTTATAATTAATGGTATTTTTTAAAAAAATAAATCTAAATTACTCAATTACAGATGATAGACAATATTTTCTTGGCAGCCAGGCGGCTGGGGCCAGGGGGTATTGGCTCTAGCTTTTCCATTTTCCACGACATGTAAGGTTTGCCTACATTACATCTTTGTGATGAGACTCTTCCTTGAATCCCCACTTACGAAGATGTTTTATGCGTGGCTGCCTAAGTAGCTAGGAAATTAGAAGCCCCTTTTTACTCCCTTTATCATGAATTATTTTCCACTTTAGTTAATTTCTTGTCCTTTTTATCATTTTTATATTTTCAATAACAATCTTACTATTTGTATTGCTAATAATAACTTTAGAACCAATAATTAAATAACATTTAAAGGTAATTTTTATCATTTTTATTTATATCTATCTAAATTTTTGTCGGACCGATTTCTCATTCTTTTTTTTTTTCAAAATGACAAATAAAAATAAACAATAAGACGAGACACAGCCGACGACCTCCCTTAAATGATTCTGAATTTTTCTCCTTACCCCTCCCCCGGCATACTACAGGAACCAAAATTTGATTCTTCGATTTGATTATGTACTACATAAATAAATAAACAAAAAAATACATACAAGTATATTATATATGGCTTGGTATAAAATAAGCTATCTTACCTTTTGAATTCCATTATTATAATCCTATCCAAGTTTGCATTCAACTTATGTAGGCCCTTATCATATTGCAACATCAAGCACCCAATTATTTGCCTCACATGGCCTCCCTCAATCACCTTATTTGACAACCCCATCTAGATAATAATAAGAAAAACAATCTTCTCTATTATGTCCACTCTCTACTAATTAATTATTACATGCATAATACTACGTATTAGTAGTCTACCGCAAGACATACATCTTAATTAAACAAGATTGTCCCATACATAATAATATGACTAATACTAACACAATTATATGTGGACAATGGTATTAATACCCTCTTTTCTTGGTATATACATGCCCGTTTGACAAATAATTGTTGGCCTGCTAATAGCTATTTGTATTGGTTGTTTTTTATTTACTATTTGGATTGAGTTTTTATATTGACTGTTTGGTAAAGTTAGCTAGATGTTTTTGAAAAAAAAATACTTGTTGAAATTTTATTTATAAATAATACTTTTAGGATGATGTACGTGAAATTTAGATAGCTTTTGAATTAAAGGACATTTTCCATAATAAGCCATTTTCAATAGGCTTATTAACCTACCCATTTAAAAGTGGCTGATTGGGACTAAACAACCAATAAAACGGGCTGTTTAGTTTACCAAACCCCCAAACAATCTATTTGGAACCCCCAATAAGTTAACTTTTGCAATAGACTGCTCTAGTCTAACCAACCCATTTAAAAGCGACCGATTGGGATTAAACAACCAACAAGATAGGTTGTTTACCAGATATTCATACAGTCTATTTAACACCCCCAATAAACTAACCTTAACAATAAACTGTTGAATAAACTGTTTACCAAGTCGATAAACAGGGCCATAACGTTGATAACTTTAGAAAATTGATATGGAAAAGGAGAGAGTGATTGATCTATGACGAATATAGTAGCGGTGATCGATATGGATATGATAGATATTGTTTTGTTCCTTATTCATGCATTGGAATGCATATCCTCCACAATTTTATGTCATATCAAAGATGTGAGAAAAGCTTGGTGTTTTATTGATATGAAAGAATTAATGTTGAATAAAAGGGCATATATAGATCCAATAAAATTGTGTGGTTTATTGGTGTATAAGTGTGCACGTGGGCATGCACACCCACAAAACACAAAAGTCACATTAATATGATATCCAATATATTATATATACAATACTACTAGTCTCCTCTCATGAAAAGGACATCCCCTCAACTCACTCATCATAATTCATACAAATACACTCATCACCCTTCAATTCATTCAATTCTCTAGCTTGTGTTGTGTCTATTTCATGTTCGTACGGAACCGCCCTTCAATTTCCTGTGACCCTCCCTAATGCAAATGAGTGCTATACATCTATAATGAGTGGTGGATCCATATCATATTGGAAATTGTATTTTACCATATTTATCATTAGTTTATTGACATATTACTGTGGTTTAGTGTAAAAACTTGCTGTTATTAGATTTGTAACGAAAAATATGCACTATCTTAACTAAAAATTTAAATTTATAGTTGAAGACTCAATGATGGTTTTATATTCTAACACAACCTCTTCACGTGAATATCATTTGGGATTGAAACATGAATGGTGTAAAGACTCCTTTCACTTTGTGTAAATATACATGGAGGCTGTTAAGATTTGAATTTGAGACCTCTTATGTAGTTTGGTTCTAATATCCTAACTAAAAGCTTAAGCTAGTAGTTAAAAGTTTAATATTGATGGTTTTATACTTTATACAATACTGCAATTGTTGGTAAAATACTGTATGAAAGATTTCAAATCAAAAAGTAACATCAAAAATCATAAAATAAATGACAAATATTATGGAATGAAGGTAGCAATGAAAGTCTATTCATTATAAGAAGATGATACATGAGGAAATTAACAAAAATGATAAACATCTTGACGCAAACCATCTTGCATTTTTTTAAATTACTAATAAAGTTAAATGTAAGTGTATTTAAATCATTCTAAAGGTATATTTCATTATTTTCAGGGTTTCTATGACTTATAAACAATTTAAAAATAATAATTTATTTATATTTATTTCATAAATATAAAACTATGTATAAAATATGCATTTTCTACTATGATTGATAAAATTAGGCTATTATTATATTTTTTGATCAGGCTAATAAGTATTATATTATTATAATTTATAAATATATATAATTATTAAAGAAAATATTAAAAAAAGTTACAAAAATGTGAAAATATGAACAATTCAAGATGGTTAAGAACCATCTTGAGTCAAGATGGTTAAGAACCATCTTGAGTCAAGATGGTTATCATGGTCCGGAAATTAAATAAGGACTCCCTTAAAGGACCAGACTTGAATGTGCCACAATATTATAAGTTTGGTTAGCATCTAATTTTTACTTTCTTGTGGCTCCTATTTTGCATTCTCCGCTGCTTCGCTGTATTGCTTTTTACGTTGTTTTACTGATTAATTCGTAGTCATATTGTTATTATCTAATTTTTGCATTTTTTGATATAAATTCAAAGCCTATTTTGACTCCCAATAATCAAAAAAAAAAAATGAAGTCATGACCCCTTTCCTTTTCATTCATCTTAATTATAGCTTGTGTACATGCCCCTTAATTAATTTCTTCCTCTTCAACTTGTTGTGTGTTCACTTCGTCCAACACCCACTTGAGCTATACATACCATGATTCAGTGGGATCTCTATCAATCTTAGTTCTTTTGATTCGATGTATATGAACTATGTACATTTGTTTCAGTACGTTTTAACTCATTAGAGATCGACTTCTGACAATTAAAGGGTTATTGTTTGTGTCAAAACAAATCTCATGTACATGATGAGGTCATGATAGATAATGAGAACATAATTTTGTGCATTTTTTGTGATGGTGAGATCTTTTTTTGTTTATTATTATTATTATTATTATATAGGCCCTGTTCTTTGGTTGAGTTATTTTCAGGTTTGGATGAATAAACTAGATAAGTTATGATAAATTGGGATAAGTTAGGATAAATAATGATGCTTTTTCGGGGAACTGTGTTTTTAGAGTGAATGTTTTTTTAGGGATGTGTTAGGTTTGAATAAGTTAGGATAAGTTGGGAGATTTATATCCAACCTAACGAAAGAACAGGGCCACAAGTGAACTGGATATGTTATTAGGATGTTATGGCTGTTATGATACCGTATATCCTTCTTCCTTGTTGCATTATAGAGCTTACGTTGCTGTCAACAGTTGCTATCTTTACTTGATGGAATGTCACTATGAGTTTTTTGATATCTCAGTCGCAATTTGTACAACATGAAGATTTTGACATATCATTCCTGATGAGTCAAAGGCACTCAAGCTTCACATTATTAACAAAATTTCCTCTAAAATTTTTAGTTTTTTTGTGATAAATTTATTAAACTATACAAAATACAAACATATCAGACTGAAAGAGAGGTCTCAGGTTCAAATCTCAGCGCCTCCATATCTATTTGCATAAGTTAAAGGAGACATTTGCAACATCCATGCTTTAAGTCCAAAGAACATCTGCGTTAAGAGAGTGTCTCACGTGTTAGAGTATTAAGCTATCATTGGCCTTAAACAATCTATTTAAGTTTTTGATTGAGACTCATGCATGTTAAATTTGATTTGATTTGATTATTCCATCCCTCCCATAGTATTGTAACTTCAATGTTTTTCATAACCTTTTAGAATCAAGAGAAAAATAAAAATAGAAATAGAAGTCAATTTCATCATTAAGTTTCATGAATAAAGGAGGAATTCTAGGATTTACTACTGAGGAGCAAGAAGGAATGGGGAATTTTATAATTATTTTTGTACCCCCTAAAAATAGGAAAAATGGTGAAGCATGACATGGAAATATCTAGTATATATATAGCCATGCCATAAAGTATAGGAGGCTAATAGCCAAATTAATAGAAGAGGGGGAGACAGGAAGATATGGTCCTGATTTTCCTTTTAATTTTATCCTCATGCAAAGTTTAATAAATTGGGTTTTTTCCTTTTAAATCAAAAAGATAATATCAAGAGGTGATATATATATGGAATAAATTAATAATAATATTAAAATTAAAGTCATTTCATAGGGGCAAAGATGAGTTTTAATATTAATGGAACACGTCTATTGGGACCCTCCTCTAACTCTAAGGCATATTTTTATTTTTAGGGCAAAATTATCCCCAGAGCAAATGTCCACTGTGTAGTTGGAAGTTTCCTTGATTGTTTCTCTATCCCTATCCCCTACACCCTGGGATTTTCAAGAAATTACAAAAACAAATAAAGCAAAAAAGTAGGGTACATTTTCCACTCATCAAGAAAATAACTTGGTATATATCTAGCTATTAGGTCACCAAATATTATTATCCTAGATGTTGTTATGTATGCATACAATTGGTTTTTAGACCAATGTTGTTAGAATCGAGATTCTAGCTAACTCGGATCCATAGGTTAGTAAGGATCAGAATAAGCCCACGTAGGATCGTGGATTGGAATGTAGATAGTGGAATCACATCGAGGATTTTGGATCATAAAATCGTAGATCAAGATCTATCGGGATTTTAATATAACTATGGTTTAGATCTGGAAAAACTAATCCGAAACGAAAGATTGAACCCGAATCCGAACCGACTCCCGAATGGGTGATTCGATCGCGATCAGATCTTGACCTGAACGAAACCCCAAACCGATCCGAACTGCAACCTTAAAAGTGACTCGATCAATTGAGGTTCGATCCACACCCAAACGACCCAAAATAAAACCAAAAGTCAATCGAAAAGAATCTCACCGGAACCAATTCGAATAAATCTTACTCGAAGCCAACCTGCATCTGAACCCAAATCGAACCTGTTTGACTCGACGTCAACCCAAGCCAATCTTCAACCAACTTGAAACCAAACCAATTCACCTAATTGCCAGATATATCAGTCAAATGATATAAAATGATAAGTATTTTCCACAAGCGATAAATAGTACATAGTTTTAAACTTAAAATATATTTTGTACGGCTCTTTCCATCTTCTATATAGGAAATTCATGTTTATAATATGCATGCCAATAGAGTTAATCAATTATCACATGCAAATTGTATATTTTGGTATGGAGTTCTTGTTGATCCGGAACATATTTTCTTTAGAGTATTTTTTTTTCCATATTTATTGTTAACTGAATTTATTTTAAATTTATTTTTTAAAAATTATATTCTCAACTAAATATTCAATTTTATATTATAAATTTTTATATAATTATTTTAGGATTTATTTTTTGAACTTGTTTATCTAAACTTATTTTGAATTAAATAATTCTTACAAAAATAAATTAATTAAAGGCAACATCTTATTATATTTGATACACTTTATTATTTTGTACAAACCTTAATTTTGACTAAGTTGCATGGTCTAATATGAATCAAAATATAATTATATCCATGATATTAATAGTGGATTAATAAAGTTATGTACCATATTGTTTTCTAGTCATAATGTCATCCTCAAGTTTACAAGTAAAATGGTGTCCTATGAATTTGTTTTTGAATTTCTTTGGCTAAGATATAGTTATCATTTTATCTTGTCACATTCATTCGAACTTTTAAAGTCGCTAGAACTAATAAATAAGTGAACCACATTGTCTGGAGTACACAGAAGGAGGGGAATGAAGATGTTTTCATGCGTTCAACTCCATCAGAGTCAACATCTGAAAAAAGAGAAACTATACGACGAGCTAGAAGAAGATTCTCATGTTCAAATGATCAATGACAAAGGTTACAATATAACAGTACGAATATTCACCATTCTATACACAGATGCTGGAATTGACATGGTTTTAATTAGGTCAAACTAAACCCCATTGGCTCTTTCAATCAGCTAGGGCTATTTGGTTTTAGGGACCACCATGAAAGATTGTTAAAAGGGTCTCCTTTAAACTATTTTCAGAATCTGTTTTAAAGACAGAAGTATTAGCACTTAGATATGAGATCCATTGTATTGTACATGAATGGTACAATAACAATAAGGGTTTAGAATTTTAGATTTCTCAAACCTTCACATATATGTACAGAGAGACAAATAAAGCAATAAATTGGCTGGCTAACCCCAGAATCATTTCACTTTTAATTTTACTATTTGAAACTATAGTACAAGACTTGACATTTCTTTAATTTTACAGGGTGATATATTAGAAAAACGTCTTAAAAGAATGGTCACCTAAGCTATGTACCTTACATTGCTTTTTATCCATATTTAAAAAGAAGTTTATTAGTTTGACTCTTGTCTAACTTACAAGATGATAATAAACCTTGAGTGTAACTTACTCCACCAAAATGCATCTTAAGATATTTGAATCTAATAATTCACATTTCTTTCTTTCTTTCTTTCTTTCTTTCTTTCTTTCTTTCTTTCTTTCTTTCTTTCATCATCCTCCTCTCCCAACTTTGTTAATGAGGGGAAATTGAATAATCATGTGGCTAGAAATTAAACTAAGTGGTTGCTATCACATTGCTAGTCATTGTCCTGCTTACTTACTTGACTACCAGGCTAAAAAGGTTGATTGCTCATTATTTTCTGTGGGGGTCAAAAGGCCCATCTCTTTAAGAGTTCAAATGCCATGTTTCTCCTTCCCTTTGAATCACAACTTTACTCATGCATTTCTATGGGGTATAAAAGGGAAATACAGTGCAATATAAAGGGTAAAAAAAAGTACAACTCTTGGCAAAAAAACACCCAACCAATATGAGATATTATACATCATTAGTGGTGTGTTTTGTAGTTTCTCCAAAAAGAATTTTCGGGGAAAATTTTTTCCTAACCCTCACTTGGAAAACTTTTCATGAAGATTGTGAGGGAAATAATGGACTCCACATCAAAACTTCCCTATAGACTATGGAGAACGAAACATGGAAAAATTTCTCAACCAAACGCTCCATAGATTTGTTGTGAAAAATGCTTTTATATAAATATAATTAATGATATGATGTAATTTTTGTGACTACTTAATATTAGATATTGAAAAATAAAATGATGCACTGAATATTGCAAACATTACTACCTTCGTCTCAAAATATTTGTCCATATTAAATTTTGACCGTTGATTATTCTCAAATTACAATAAGTTACGATATGAAATTACCGTCATTATAATTTTTAATAAGACATCTTTCTAATGACGGTAATTTCATGTCGTAACTCATTATAGTTTATGGTCAGTAATCACTGGTCAAAATTTAGTTAAAAGACAAATATTTTGAGACAGAGGCATGCAGTAAAAAAGTTGACAATTACTGTAAAATAGAGGCAGTAAGAAGGTGGGAATTTGGGGTGAAAAGTGAAAACAATCTCCATCGTTGAGGGACAATGATAGACAGCCATTTAAGGAATGTGGTTCCTTAAATACTTAGCTCACAATTAACCAAAGGCCCGCAAAAAAAAGTGTTATATAAATTGTCACCAATATCAAAAAGAGATCATTAGAAGGGCTAAGCAGAAACATAACACCCTTAATTATTTTTATTCTTCTTCTTCCATGTGTTTTAATCATGATTAATATCGACAAGAGATTTTTGTAAGCTTGATTAGAAAGATGATAACCACTGTGATGTTGTATTATATATAGTTTTGGCCACACGTATTAACTCAATCATACACATTATGTTTGCCAGTTATTTTTCAATAATTATGTTTTGACTTCTAATTTGTACACTCATATATTCTTGATTATTCACATCAGCAATGTTATTGGTGGGCAAATTAGAAAAAGAACTTTACATTTTGAAATTTGAAATATGAATATGTGAAAATCTAAAGCCATTAGTCACCATCCTATATGTCTTCTCAATCATATTATATATACTTATCTTTTATGGCGGATTTGGTTCACAAACTTTCTTGAGTCTTAGTGGATAAACTTTCCCATGTTTGGTTGTTATAAATACATAAGAAAATTTAAGTATGTGACTCATTATTTCACTCTTAAGCTCAGTAAACATTTCTCACAGGGGCCCTAGGGAAAATCTTTTTCGGGAAAATTTTTCTCAGGAAACTACCAAAAACACCATCAGTTTTAGGCTGAAGAATCATGCAATGCCCAAGCCTAACACCATCAATAAACTATTTACAATATTTTTCTACGTATCTTTATTCAATTTTACATTGTTTTTTATATCTAAATCTACGTAATTTTTTACTTCTAAAACAACTTCTTAAATGCTTCTACCTATTTCTACATGGATTAGTCGAACTTATTCAAATATATCATAACATCAACATACTAACTTAAAAGAACACGACCGCTTTATTAGCAAAAAGTGTTTTGCTTTACGGGAGACAATTGTATTGCAAATTATACCATACATGTACATCATGGAGAGCTCGCAATTTCAAACAGTCAATTTATTAACTAACGAATTTTTATAATAAATGGATAAACTTTCATAAATTGTGATAATATTTGATAAATTTATAATGAATATTGTAATTATACTGATAATTTTATGATTAATTTTACAATAAATATTGGTCTGTTTTTTTAAAAAATAATTCCTTAAAGAATATTAGCAAGTAATAACATGTAAAAGTTGTAATTGTATATATGGATCAATGAAGTAATTAACCCCTAATAAGAGAATGGCTTTTTGATTTATCCTCAACTTTCTTGCAACTTTGATCAACAAATCATGCAACATTTAGCCATCATATCTTGTAAATTAAAGAAATAGACCAACAAAAAAACAGGTGAATTGAAACAAGTCAAGCTTTATTTGCCTGGCATATATATAATTTTTAACTTGTACCATAAATAATTCACACAAATATTCCATTACTCCCGCCAATAATAAGCTAGATAATAATACTGTCATGTATTTGATACGATTTTCCTATGTACAATATTCAAAATCCATTTTTTTTCAAAGAAAAAAAAAACCCTCTATAGTCTGTAGCACACACCTTTAGAAGATGAAGAAGAAAAATAGAAACCCAAAAAAGAAAAAAGAAAAAAAAATCCCTGTTTGATCGATCAAACCCCATGAATTAATACGTACGTAGGAAGGAATTAATTAAGCTCAGAAAATCTGGCCAAATGCTTCTGCAAGTCTCTGCAAATCCTTGCTGTACATATCGGACGGCTGAAAACCCGGCATCTGCGCCACCTGTTGCTGCGGTTGATGAAGCCATCCACCTGAACTTGTACTGCTAATATACGGCATTGCTTCCATCTTAATTTCACCGTATGCTGCATTATTATTATTATTATTATTACTGTTGTTGTTGTTGGTGGTGCTCGAACCTGCGACGTGGGTGTTGTTGTTGTTGTGGCCTCCAGGAGATAATATCAAAGGACTGTGCAGATACTCAGACCACTTGATGATCTCTTCTTGATTATTGTTGTTGTTGTTGTTGTTGTTGTTGGGTTTATCAGAATTAGTTGCCCATGAGAAGCTCTCGAAGAAGGAGGATGGTGCGGTTGTGTTGTTGATGGAGTTGATCAACTGGGTTTGGTGTTCATCGTAGTCGACGACTCGGGTCGAGGGAGAGATGGATATCGGGTTGAAGCAATCCGGGTTGAACCCCGGGTTTGGGAACCCGAACGAGAACCCGAAGAAGTCGTGGGTCGATGATGGGGCGACTTGAGTTGCTGTGGATGGTAAGTTGAATGTGGTAGGATTAGTACTGGGAGATTGTTTGATCATGTTTCCTGCATCGAGGGATTTTTCAGAGTTTTTGGTGATTTTGTTGGTGGTGATGGGGGATTTTGAGAGGTCCGGGTCGGAGCTGTTTTCGAGCTCGGATAAGGGTTTGTGGGTATTCGGGTCGATCCCTCTTTGTCGGAGCTTCTTCTTCAGGCAGGAGTTCCATAGGTTCTTTATCTCGTTGTCAGTTCTTCCTGGTAGCTGTGCTGCTATCTGTGACCATCTGCAAAATTAACATAATCATCAATAATCATCACCATCACCATCACCATCACCATCATCATCATCATCATCATCATCATCAGAAGAGTTTATACTTATTGCCAAGAACAGCATGTAATTCAATGATCAAATTCTCTTCCTCCTGTGAGAAAGCACCCCTCTTCAAATCAGGCCTCAAATAGTTAATCCACCTCAACCTGCAACTTTTCCCACACCTTTGAAGACCTGCCCAACGATATTCACCCATCCAAATCATCATCAAAAAGGGTATTAACTGACTATTAAGAATAAACCCAGAAAAGATACGCCAAAAGGGTGTCTGAGAAACACAAGAAAGAAGCAATATATTACCAGCAAGTTTAGGGACAGAGCTCCAGCAGCCATGGCCGTACTGGGTAATATGACGAAGGAGCTTCTCATCTTCCTCAGGAGACCAAAGCCCTTTCCTCAGCTTCTGCTTGTAGCAGCAAGAGTGCCTTCCCATAGCTTTCTGCAATGCTGCAGGTGCAGGTAGCAAAGGTGTTCGATGAAATGCCTCAGAGAGAAATGTATGTATGAAAGTGAGTGTCAGTCAGTGGTAGAAGGAGGAGGAAGGTGGAGAAGGAATTGAAGGCTCCTCTTTGAAATGGACTTGATGAAAATGAGAGGGAGGAGGAAAAAAGGGGTTCTTCTTTTTTTAGAGAGAGAAACTAGAGAGAGATGACAAGGAAGGGTTGAGAAAATGAAGTGGCAGCTGGTAGGGAATCTTGGTTTATAGAGGCAGCTTCAAGGGAGGTTAAGTCACATCTTATTGGATCATTCAACTTTCTCTCTTCTTTTTTTTTCTTTTTCCCTTTTTTCCTTTTCCTCCTAGATTTTAAAAAAATACAAAAATATGGGTACGGACGAGAAATTGATATACAGATAATACGGGATATTCGGGTCGGTCAATGTTAAAATTCGGACGAGAAATTGATGGATATATAAGGTTTGTACTGACCCGACTTTTTTCGGGTCTCTCAATATTAAAATTCACACGATAAATTGATGTTCAGATGGAGTTTTCATTCGGGTCAGTCAACGTTAAAATTGGGATGAGAAATTGATGTCCGGACCCAATTTTATTTCGGGTAGGATAATTCGGACGAAACTTAATCCAGTCCAAAATCAGGTTCGAATAGTAGGAAAAAGAGTATTGTGTCCGAATCTTCAATCAATTCGGTCTATGTCAAAATTCGGACGAAAAAACTATGACCAATCCCAGTTTATCCGAGTCGGATAACATCGGATATTTGGGTCGTCCAAAATCTTACCAACCCTTAACAACAAAAAACATTTCGGTATAATCTCAACACTTAACAATAAAAAATACTTCAGTATAATCTCATCAAAGCGATATTGTGTAAAGAGATTCAGATGTTATCAACCTTTTTTCTACACTCACAAAGAAACTAATTTTAACGGACCTAAAAAAATAGAAACCACTATGAGTTTGCACATAGAGTAATTTTTGTAACAATAATAACAGTAATTTTTTTATAATTTATTGGATTTTTAAGGGGGATGAAAGAAGAATGGGGATGGGTGGCAACAATATGACTTGCAAAAGTCTCATCAGGGGGGTTTGAAATTTAATGAATGGGGCAACCCTGCCTTGGGTGGGGCAGATTTATAATTTTGGTTATTTATTTTGGCAAAGATTTATATATTTTGGGATATTAGATAATTTCAATCTTGGGATCACCAATGTTTGTAAAGTTATGGGTGACCCAGATTTTCCAAGTCCCTACCATGCAACAATGCAATTCTTCAGTCCTCCATGGGATCTCACACTCTCAAGCTGGCCTAGCTAGTACTTGTTTCCATCTTTTTTTTTTAATAATTATTTATTTACAAACCACAAAATAAAAAAAGTCATCAGTTTGGATCACCCAATCAAAATTTATGATTCATTGTTTATTTTATTTATAATCACTGAAATTTTATTCACAAAAAATTTTTTAATAAAAAAGGTAAGATGTTCTAGGGCTTATTTGGCAAACAAGTGTTTGTTATTGGCTGTTTGCATTGACTATTTACCATTAATTGTTTAGATTGACTATTTGTATTAGTTATTTGGAAAAGTTATAGTTAGTAAAGTTAGCTGCTTATGAAAAATGATTGTTAAAAATACATTTATACCGTTTACCACCAATTTTAAAATAATATGTATCAATTAGTTTTATAATATCATCTATGTAACTTTTGATAAATTTTGGGTTAGTAATTTTCACAAACATGCAATCCAATAGGTTGCGCATGTTAATTTGCATATTAAAAAATTAGCCTATCAGACTTAAGTGACTAAGTAAATAGGTTATTTACTAGGTCAAATCTTCCAATAAATTATTTGATAAGCTATTTACTAAATAGAACCCTAATTTGATAAAAAAAAAATTGCCTCGTTAATATACCCAATACTATCAATATCAACCTAAAAGTTCCAGACAAGGAAATCATATGAATAGAAATTAAATCCCCAATTTTTGACGTATATATAATTTTGTTTCTCATAAATAACAAAGTCCTTTTCTCTTTTTTTTTTCTCTTTTTATTTGTTTTGGAAAAGAAGAAAAGTAAAAGCAATAGTTTTTTTTTTGAAATAAAAATAGTAGGGGAAAATGCAAATTAAATAATAAGTTTCCCCCCTATTTGCAAACAAGTTGATGACAAAGTTGTTTAATCCAAATGAGCTACAAGATTCCGGAATGGGGAAAATATTCTTCATGGCAAGAACCATCCATGATTAGCTAACATGGCCTTGATATGGTTACTCTGCAATTAATTCCTCATCATAACCTAATGCTTCCAAAATTAAATTAATTGTTTTTTCAATTAAAAATCTCAATAATAAAACTTTAAAAGCAAGAATGATTAAGGGTGTGTTTGATAGTTTTTTGAGAAATACTTTTCTAGTTCCTAGCAGCTTCTTTTGGGAAACTTTTTACTGAGGCTTTGAGGGAATTAATAGGTTCCACATCAAAATTTTCCTATATATTATGGAGAATCAAATATAGGAAAAATTTTCAACCAAACGCCCCATAAATAATTACTCCCTCTGTTCTATATTAATTGTGGTTTTTGGAGATCGTGCAGTCAAATTTTAAAAATTTTGACCATAAGTTTTTCAATATATACAATAAGTTGTTATATAAAATTGCCGCTATTAGATCCACAATGAAAAATACTATCATAAAAGTATAATATTACAATTATTAATAATATATTATGTAAGAAATTAGCAATTAAATTGTGATATTAGAGATCGAGACAGTCAAAATTATGACAATTAATATGGAATGGAAAGAGTAATTTATTTGTATTAATTAATTACTTTATAAATCCACACGAAAGAGAGACTACCCATGTCTTTCTCTATCTCACATTGATTCCTCTCCTTTTCTTGACAAGCACACATTACAGAAACAATTCAAATAAATTGACCCTTTAAGTTATATCCTTTTTCACTTTTTTGGATAATTTGTCCAAACCATCGTTTTCCAACCCCTATTATTTTCAAGGATAATGAAGAAAATGAATGTTACTTTCTTTAGTTATGTGGGAAAAAAGTGCATAGGCTAATATTTTTCTAGTGAAACTATTAATACAAGAGGTCTATCCTTCCTTGTGATTATACTAGCCTCATTTTTGTTTGATTGTAAGTGAAAATAAAATACTTGTGTGCTCGGTAGGATTGTGTATTATTCGGTTTTGAATCGAAAAAATGGAAAATCTATTCAAATCGAACCGAATGGTTTATTTAGTTTTCGGTTCAAGGTTTTGTTCTATTCGGTTTCAGGTAGGGATGGCAACGGGGCGGGTATATTACCCATCCCCATCTCCGCACAAGACTCTCGCCCCCATCCCCGCCCCATTACCCGTTGCGTGGGAAAAATCTTCCCCCATCCCCATTGGATACCCAAACCCTGCAGGACTCCAGCGGGGATTGGAATAAGACCAAAACTCGGATAATTAGGGAGTGAGAGTGAGGAATTACGGCTAAGGAGAATAAGCTATTTATATGTAATTAGATTTTTTGATTAATTAAAATTATAAATTACTCCAAATTATACATATAAATTTAATGTATGGAAGGTATTATATATTATAATAGAAACCGATGACAGGACACAGGAAAATATGGCGGGTAACTTTCTTGGCTAGGAAATGGGGGCAGGGACGGGGAAAATTTTGTCCCCCATCCCCACGCGGGGATTTAAAACCGTCCCCCATCCCATCGGGAGCAGAGATTGACGTCATCGCTAGTTTTAGGTTCAAAACCGAAAAACACCGAATAAAAACCGAAAAAACCACATAGGGTTGTTATTCAGTTTTATCTCAAGAAAACCGAGAGTAGTAGGCTAGTATAGTAGCAGTCACTGCCTGATAATAATGGAAGTATGGAAATGACGTTCAAAAACATTGGGTTTATTCGATTTTCGGTTTTGTTTTAGGTCTTATTCGCTTTTTGATTTTTGCAGTTCGGTTCAATTTTGTCTTATGAACAACCCTGATACTCAGGATTGAGAAGATATTTTCATAAAAACAAATCGAGAAGAAATATATCAACTCAATTTTATATTTTGTTTTTGAAGGAAGAAATTGGGGTTTCATTTTTTGTTTCCATTCTTGGTAAGAAAACAATCAATGTCATTCATAGATGAAAAAATTAAAAGACTACCCCATATTTCTTTTTGCCCACAGTTTTCTTTCAAATGCTCTAAACAAATAGGGACTCTAAAACTCCATCATAATTACTATAGCCAAATTAATAGATAAGACAATGGCAATAATGTATAGTTGTCTTACTAATGAAATTCACTGTGTATGGAATATAGACAAAAGTTTGGATGGTTTAACATAATACAGCAAAATTAGCATAATGGGGAAGAAGTATGCCAATTTTGGGATTCCATATGGAAATATTAGTGCATAATTAGGGTATTAATTTCACTATTAAACCCTTGTTAGGCAACAATTGGGAAGTCCTAATTCTTGAAAGGGACTAGTTTAATTCATTGTTGGTTGAGTTGGCTAATTTTGATATACTATTCACAATTTAATTTTTGGATTGGATAAATGCACTAGGTTTTCTTTTTGGTTGATTAATATATTAAGTTATAATGCGATGTAATGGATACTGAGGTGAAGGGTGTAACCGAGTTGAGCTGAGTATGTTTCGCCTTGAAATTTATTGAATTTTTCAAATATTTTTATTGTTCACTTTTCGCTTAAATATTTTTAAAATTCAAGATTATAAGTTTACAATACAAACTAAACTTTATATTCATCTTGGACTTAAGGTCGAGCCTAGAACAAGACTTAGCCAAATCGGCTCCATTCTCCTACGGCACTAAAAGTTCAGGAAACAAATATGCTATTATTGTTTTTGTTCTCTTCAACATCTTGTTAAGAGGGGTATCGTGTTTTTATTTTGATTGAATCACTGTTAGAATTCGCTTAATATCTGAGGGAATATCCGAGAGATTATGTTTAAAATTTCCTCAGAAAAGGGAGTTATCAAAGGGATTAAGTATGTCCCTCGAGAAATTTTGTGTGGGATTAACACATCTCTTGAATACTTGTTTGAAAGAGAGCGCTAGCATTCCTTAGATAATTCCCTCGAAAAATTCAGAGGAAAATTTCTGCTCCTTCGGAGTTTCATTTAAAAGAAAAAGAAAAAAAAGTATAATAAAAAAAGAAGAGAGTAAAACTTCATCTTCTTTAATTCAACTTCTTCACTCCTCTTCTTTTTCTTTTTCGCTCCTCCAATCTCCTTCCTCCTCCCCCTTTTGTTTTCTTCTTTCTTCTCATCTCCTCATCTTCTTCTTTCTCTTTTAAGTGAGACTCGAAAATTTAATGGGATTCTTCCCAAGGACATTCCATTGAATAATTGATTTTGTAGGGAAAGAAAACATCGTTAGAACATACTTACAGCGGAAATATGTAACATACCAGATGCTTTAGTTATCTAGTCTAGAATAATAATGCAAGAATAAGAGAAACAAAGGGTGAAAAGTTTTAACGGGGAAAACCAACAAACTGGACAGAAATCCAAATAACAATAACAACAACAGTCGACGCCAGTGTAATCCCACTAATATATATATATATATATATATATATATATATATATATAACTTTTAGAGTTCATAATCCCTTCCTCTTTTAGTTCATAATTGAAAGAGAGAAACCAAACATCTCATGACTTGTAATAGAAATAGTTCATAGTCCCTCTTTTAGTTTTCTTATTGGAAGAAGGGTTATGCAAATAAGCAATTATACCCTTCATCTAGCTAGTTACATGTATATATAACTTTTAGAATTCCTGGAATTGAATAATTTTAACTTTGGGTCATAATATGTTCTCGAATTAATTTATCTTGGTGGTAGAGTGACAAGGCGGTCGCATTGTCCGACGTAACAAACTAACTAAACTCAGTCGACACATCACTCTACCTGCCACTAGGTTATGATGATTGGAACTCAATGGGAGACTAGCAGTATATATTGAAATTCAACACCTCAAAAATTTCGATTATTGGTGTACATGTTAAATGTTCACATTATTCAATATGTTATGATTCAAATTTGGGTTGTTCATATCTAAAAACCCTAATTATTATAAGATATGTTACAGAGTACAAAAGATTGAAAATTTTGAGCATATATATTTAATTCTTGCAACTGTTGCTTTGTACATACAATTTATTAAACCAATCTTTCTCATTTGTAAAATTTAGAGGTCGAACTGTTATAATATTGGATTACTTTATGTGATTTTTTTTATGTAGGGATTATTTAATTTGGAAAGCATGGAAGAAATGCATAGTCTTTTTCCAACATTAATTTAAGGCTTTGTTTCCTAATGCTAATCAAAATGCACATGTAGGGACTAAGGGAAAGCCAGCAAAACAACACAAAGATAAGCATGTATTTTGTTTAAGGATGGCTACCCACAAAAGGCATCTAATTAACAAAGAAAAAAATTAGTATGGGCTACAGAAACATCCAAAGGAACTACATTGGATAATAACTCTTAATAAATTTTCTTATTAATCAAACATAAATAAATAAAAAAAGGATATAACCCAATGATGAATTTATCAAATTTTTATTGCCAACATGTATTAGCTGTCTACTTTTGTCTTAGCTAAGCCTAGAGCATAACCAATTATTTGATGGTCCTTTGAGTCCTAGTAAAATATTTTGTCAATTACATACCACCATTAAAATAATGTATATATAGTTAATTTAATTGATATGATATAAGCTTAATTTATGATTATTTTATTGTTATATTATAAAGTTAACAATTAATTAAATATGTTTATTGATTAAGAGAACCCATTTTAATTTATTCATGTCCAAAATCTCAGCATAACAAGTTGAGTTTGGGCATTGATATCATGTCATTGATGAGCTTATGATTATATGAGCTAGCTGTGTTTAATTAATTCAGTAAGTCAACATCCTTGATGATATGATGCATGTTTTTTCCACTCTCTATGTTAATCATGTGTCGGCTCCTTCAAAATTCATAATTCTTAATTTTTAATATAAAGTTTAATCATTTTCTATAATTTTTAATACCCAACGTTAATTACTTGTTGTTACGTGCATGTATTTGATGATCATTTACACTTTTGAGAAGTTCAATATTGAGACTTTTTGGGAGGAAAATAATAAATAAATTGAAGCATGTCAACGTAACTTTCATGTTTACTACGTGTGAATATTTTATTTAAAATAAGGGGATTGAATTTGTAGGGAGCATTCTTTAGATGGTAAGGACTTTTAATGGGTCTGACGGAGATCACAAGTTTGAGTTTGTCTGGAAGCATTATACCCATAAGTATCCATATATTTGCATGTTTACGTGGAGTTGCAGGGTTTTCTTGTGGGTTGCATTGTAAAAGAGGAGAAGATTGAATTAACAATAAGGCCTTCTTCGGAAGTAGCGTTTAGAGTCTAAATATATTAAAACGATACTTTGCTAACTTTTAGGTGTTCAGTAAAGTAGCGTTTTCAAAGGACGAATAGTGTTTGACACCGGGTCGCCTGATCCTTAACGATTTAATTGGTCTAGTTCAAAGCACCTTTGTTCCAAGTTACCTGATTCATGACAATATTTTCATTACTCATGAAATTGTGAATATGTTTCCAAATAATAACGACGAAAAGCATGAGTTGCCTTTAAACTGGACATGGAAAAAGCTTACAACATAACTGGATGGAATCTATATCTATATTAAAACTAATACTCCAAAGAAAATCCCAAATGTAAGAGAAATGATTTGAGTACCCATATTTTCTTGCTTACATACTGGGGGGTTGCAGAGTCTTCACGTGAGTTGCATTGCAAAAAGAAAAAAAAAAGTTGGATTAAATTAAAAATAAGTACATGAAACGAAAAATGTGGTTATGTTGAGCTAGGACTTAAGAGGCCCAATTGGTGGCCCATGATCCTCTTCAGATGTAATACCTCGGATATGTGATTAAAGTGTGGCTTAAAAGAATTGAAATGACTACTTATATCACCAAGGTGCACCTTCCTTTATGGTAGCTCATCCGTTGGGAACTCCTCAGTTAAGCGTGCTTGGCTGGGAGTAATTTCAGGATGGGTGACCTCCTAAAAAGTTTTCCCAGACAACGTGTGAGTAAGGACAAAACATGCTGGAAAGACTCGTGGTGATTTATCGGACCAGTCAGCGATCCTTAAAACAGTTATCGGTAATGTCTACGGCTCAAGAGGGGTCAGGACATTATCAAAGCCGACCCACAACCATGCGCTGCGCTAAGGGACGGGAGATCCATGGGCAATCACCTAGCGGGATAAAGATTCTGGAGTGGATTGTGGCACAATGAGGACGTTATACGCTTAAGTGAGGGTGATTGTAATACCCCAGATATGTAGTTAAAGTGTGGCTTAAAGGGATTGAAACGACTACCTATATCACCAAGGCGCACCTTCTTTTATGGTAGCTCATCCGTTGGGAATTGCTCACTTAAGCGTGCTTGGCTGGGAGCAGTCTTAGGATGGGTGACCTCCTGGGAAGTTTTCCTAGGCAGCGTGTGAGCGATGACGAAGCACGTTGGAAAGACTCGTGGTGATTTGTGGGGACGGCAGTCAGCGATCCTTAAAGCAGTTATTGGTAATGTCCACGACTCGGGAGGGGTCGGGGCATTAGACTTAAAGAAAGGTATTTGGTTGAGTGGTTTGATCACGGAGCTTGGAGTTCCATAGGGTGTATTGTAAGTGTTCTACTCCCTCCGTCTCTTTTTAAGTGTCACATAAATTAACTTTAAGAAACCAATGTGCCTTGGAAATAGAGTGAAAAAATTGTGTATGGACAAGTATACCCCTCATTAAGGGAAAAAGAGGAATAGAGGAAAAATTTAAAGGTAAAATAAAAATCACATGCATTAATTAAGGGTAATATTGGTATTTTAATTATTGGAAATGTAAAATTGACAAATAAAAAGGGACTAGATAGTTAGAAAAATTGACACTCATTAAGGGACGGAGTGATTATTTAGATAGCTAGAGTACTATCCATCTAGACAAGAATGATGCTTACCACTCAAAGACCACGAACATCAGTGATAGATACAACTACATCAGAGGTGTGGTTGTTGCAGTGGAGGCATTAATCAGGAAGGTGCATACTTATGATAATCTTATAGACATACTTGCCAAGCTTCTTCCTATTGCTTAGTTCACGTATTGCTTGCAGTCGGTGGGCGTTCATGGCATTTGAGAACTCTTTGGGGTTATGCCATGCGAAGTGGCACGACGAGAGTATTTAAGGTATTAGATAAAATTCTGAATCATGGCCTAAGGTGGAGATAGTTAAGTTAGGAGGCCCAATTGGTGGCCCAGGATCTTCATCGAGGTCCAAATTAAGGCGGAGAAATCAGATCAACATGGTCATGTAGCAATTAGCACGCTCATTGTTAGAAATTAGACCATCCGCAACGACGAGTTTGAGACTGAAATAACGCTGATGTGGCGTGGGCGAGGACGAGAAAGACAGTGCAGCGGCGAGAATGAGTGTCGGTGGTAAGAAAAACTCGAACTCGCGCTCGCCGCGCGAGGACGAGGACGAGATTCTCGACATATTTTTTCATTTTTTTTATTTATGTTATAATGTATTTAAACTATTAAATATGGGACTTACACATTTTTTTAACTTATTTTAATCAAACTCGCACTCACTATTGGAAAGCAAGTTAACATGAAGAGTCTAACTCTAACTTTTTTGGTAGGTCATACTGCTTCCACCTCATCCATTGAGTATAATTCATGTTCATCATTGCGGGTGCTCTTAGAGTTGTTGGAGGTTTGACACGTCATGCCATTTGACATGCTCGTGTCAGGAAACATAATTAGGGGTCCATGTCATTTGACAAAACCACACACCGGAGGGTTAGGGTAACAGTAAGTGAGGCTGTGACTGAAAGAGAGTGGGAGTGTGAGAGAGTAAAGTTTTCCAATTATTTTAGCTTTACTACCCTGTCCCTTTTTTCAAAGGGGGAAATTAAAATTTTTAATTAAAATTTCTCTCCACTCCCGAATTTCTAATTAAGATTTCCCTCCATGCTCTCAAAATTATTGAAAAATTTCCTCTCTAATTTCCAAAATTCTAAAAGTTGTCAAATTGTAGACACTAATGGCAAGTACTACTTATATTTTAAAATTTTTAAATGGAACTAAAAAATGTTTATAGATAAACATATATGTGTAATATCGATCATATATATATAGAGAAAAAGTACGTATTTCAATATATCTCAGTAGAGAATCTTTAACTATTAAAAACCATGAATGCACATTTACTATTCCAATTGCATTTTGGTAATTTTGTCAAACTTAAGGGGTTATATTCTAGGCTTTTTTGTTATTTTGTTTCATTTTAATTTTAACATTAAATATTAAAATTCTAAATCCACTTTTACTATTCAAAATTATACATGGGGTATTATCTAAATGACATTTAGCAAATACTCCCAAGTTGGGAGATTATTCTATGGTTTAATTATTGTATTTATTTATCCTTTATTTTAGTTTCCTATTTTCAAAGTTAGAACTTTGTACTTACTTTGTTTCAAGCGTTGTTACGAATATTATTTATATGACATTTAAGATATTTGCCTCTTGAAATTTTATCCTAAACCCTTATTATTTTATTTAGTTTGTTCTTTGGATGGTTGTTTTAAGTTTTATGATTATTGTCAAAATATTGGTTGGCAAGGTGCTGGGAGGACGTGTAAATTTTAGAAAATTTTACAAAACATATAATAAATACACGTATTGCACTTACTCAATTGTCAAAAATTTAAAAAAAAAATTATACTTTTTTATATTAAAGTTAATGCGGGACTTTCTTTATTGCTTTTCTCTAATAATACTTTATCACATAATATATTTACTGCGCGCAACGCGCGTTTTCTTCTTACTAGTATTGGATAAAAGTACGTATGGATAAATATATGTGTAGTATATTTTTTTGAAAGTTTTTAAGATCATTATGCAGAATTCAACTCGCTTTTATTATCGGTTAAATATTAATTACATATTTTCTGCCTAATTAAATATGGTAAAAACTAACCAGTATCTATAATTTTGTAGGGCACTGTTGCCAACTTGCTTTGGCCTATGATCATCCTGAATAGTAAAACAAAATGAAATGAAAGTGATATTCTACACGCAAAATAAACAGAAAATTGTTGGCAAAAAATAAAGAAAAAGAAGTCAACTGTATAATCATAATATCCACAAATTAAATTTAACAAGAAGAGACTAGAGTAAGTGAACCAAAATAATTTTTAGAGCAAAGAATCGAGTCAAATCCAAGTACTAGCTTAGCTAGCCTTTGGTTAGGGCCCCAAACCCCCCCTCCCAAAAAAGAAAAATCTATCATTACCAAAATTAATGTCAATTAAATGCAAGCTTATTGGTTGATAAATCTTACTAATTGCAAATTATCATTCTTACTCAAGTGCTCGTTGATGTGATGAGAAAATGATATTCTACGAATAATTGTAACTATGAGTAACTTTTTACTTGAAAATGATGCAGTATTACTTGATCATGAATTCCCGTGAGCTATTTAATCAATCTTTTATTATTGAGTCACTTGATCAATCTCTCAGTAATTTTTTTTGTGCATATCTCTTTCTTCCCTCTTACTCTATGTACTTTACTCTCTTATTATTAAGTTTGGATCTAATAGTTTTAGACTTGGTGGGTCTGAGGCAAATCTGGGTCCAAAAGCACTGATGATTTTTGGGTTTGTTTCAGCTCGACGTGCCCCATTACCATCCTTAACAAGAAATCAAAGTACATAGGAAAAGAAAAGGGTTTGACATCAATTAGGGTATTTGCGATATGAGATTAGAATCCACGAAAAAAATGAAAATCAGGACTTATTGTTTTGATTAGAAAGAAGAATTTGTTTATAAATTTTGTAGAGTATATAAGGTGACAGGGCTGTTAATTAACCTCATTGTCAACTCAACAAGTTAGTTAGCAATTCGTTAGAAAGGATCCCCCGATTCCTCTCTACTTGGAGCCTTCGTAACATGTGATTGTTCTTAACCATTTCAAGGTTTCTTAGTTGAGAAATGGATTAAACGTGATTCTATGGTTATAAGTTGATTATTGAATTGTAGCGGTGGCAAAAAATCGGGTTCGGGCCAAACCGGGTTCGGACAATTCGGACATTCAGACAAAATCTCCAAACCCGAACCATGTCCGAATTTCAAATTCGGACGTTTTGTGGTGTCCGAATCCGAACCCGAATTGTCCGAATTTGTCCGAACTCGGATTTGTCCGAATATAACCAAACCCGAATTTACACTAAATATATACATAATTCCAATATTTTGTTCGAATTTTAGTATTCGGACACTGTCCGAATGTGTCCGAACCCGAATTTGACACAAAATTCGGACGTCCGAATTTCTTTCCCCAAACCCGAACCCGACCCGATTTTAGAATCGGACATGACCGAATTGTCCGAATTTAAAATTCGGACGAAAATTTGATGACCAAACCCGGTTATTTCCGGGTCGGACAATTCGAGTAATTCGGGTCGGACAAAATTTTGCCAGCGCTATTGAATTGCATGAATTTTGATTTGTCGGAGGTTGTTTTTTACGTGAATTCTGCAAAGGAGTTGTGGGAGGAACTTAATGAGCGATTTGAGCAAAGTAATGGTCCATTGCTCTTCCAATTTGAAGAGGAAGGAAGTAAGTGATTTATACCAGGGGGACAATTTTGTTGTTGTCTATCACATAAAGCTTAAGAAACATGCTCACATTCTCCCCAAATGATCATCCTTTTATACTAGGGTGCGGTCAAGGATATTTTACAAAGGTAAGTGGTCCAACCTATTAGGTCATGTCCGTATCTCAGGGATATAATCCAACAGGGTTGTAGCGATGGGAACGAGGATGACAATGACCCAAAGTTGGGTCACACTCCTACCCACAGCATTCTCCGAATAAATAAAGGAGAAATGTCCCGCCCAAAATTCGAACCGTGGACAGCATATATATATATATATATATATATGCTGAAAAAATTAATTTCTTTTGAAAAAGTATTTGAAATTTATTTAAGTGATTTGTTTTGGGATGAAATATTCTGTTTCTACTGTCAAACTTTATCTATGTTAAATCCCTCAAATTGTACTGATGTTCTTTGAAATGATTACCAGTAGAATTTTCTTTTATTGGAAGTAGCTAGAATTGGGAAAAAAGAGAAATATATGGGCAAATAATTATATGCTTCTCTTTCTCTCTAATCAAACAGTGATTTGGATGATAAGGGGGACATAATTAATCTCATTGTCATTGAAGATAATAGAGGACTAAACACCATCCTTAAAAAGCTCCATCACCTCATTAATCTCCTTTTAATTTGACAAGAAAGAGCAACTATCACTAAACATGATTTTTTTTTCTCCCTTCAATTAAGAGAGAATTGTTTTCTTTGTAATCAACTTTTAAACTTTAATTATCTATTAATTTGGCGGCAATCCCCCAGGCTAATCATTATGATTAGGCTGTAAATTACTCACCGAATTTTTACTAGTTGTGGGATATAAATAAGCTTGATCACTTGTTTATATTTAGAGATGACAACGCATCGGAAGAGGATCGGAGTTTGGTATTCCCAAATCTGCTCCAATTAATAATCCGTCGTGTAGGTTCACCTCAAAAATACCTCTGAATCCAACCCGATTGCTTCCGAGTATAATAGGAGGTGGAGGTCCTCCGATTACCTTCGACTTTGATTAATTTTTATATCATATCTCCTATTATAATAGGAAGTGGAGGTCCTCCGATTACCTCCGACTCTGATTCGCTTTTGTACGAAGTGTTCTGTCATTTGACTAATTTTGTTAATTTTTCTAATTTTTCTGATTTATTTTTATAATCGGAGTTAATCGGAGTTAATCAGATTGGAGGTGGTCACCTCCATATCATCTCCAATTGTAATAAGAGTCGAACTTTTTTAATTGGGTTCGGATTCGGATTGAATTTTTCTGGTTAGAATTCAGGCGAATTCATTTAGGATTCGAATATAACTGTCATCCTTATTTATTATACTCTCTCTGCCTCATGTCTAAAGTCCATCATGTAAGTAAGAGCCATGTTTTTGTAAAATATAAATATGAGACTAGGGATGGTAATGGGTTAGGTCTGGTTCGAACCCAAACCCGGACTCGGACCCAACCCTAGACCTAGGGTTGTTCATAGGTCCCAGACTAGATCGAATGGGATTGGACCGAAATGATCGAGGACCGAATTCAATGACTAAGCTAGACCAAGGACTTAACCGAAAAAGTTCGGTCCTGGATTAGACCGACCAAAATTTGTTCAGCCCAGTCCTCGGTCCAGTCCAAACTGGATTATACATAAGGAAACCCTAAAATTTTAGAAACCTCAGTTCTTCAGTTCGGTTCATGGGCTGGACAGAGGATCGAACATCAAAATTTCTTGGACCGAGGACTGGATTGAACTTCTCTCGGTCCATTTGGTCCGAACTGGACCATGAACAACTCTACTTGGACCCGTTGGGTCCCTAAAATCTAGACTCAGACCCAATGGATCTACGGATCCACGTATCCTTAGCAAATTCTTGATGACAACTCTCTTATATACTTAACAGATACTCTCTTTAACCCTTAAACAATGGCCTAGTAGGATATCACCCGTCATGCTTGGGTTGGCAGCAACATTAAGGTCATGTTTAGCGACCAGTTGTTAGTTGCTAGCTTTTAACCGTTTAAATTAATTAGTTGTTAACTTTTAAAAATTTATTATATCTAAGAGTTGAAAATTTATGTTCTAGTGGGGGTAATTTTCTTAATGCATATTACATGCTTTTGGAGCTCTTTATAGGTCTACTTTCAAGGGAGACCTCCATTGAGCCTAGTTCCATGCTAGTGTAACACTCTCCTTTATTTGCTATCCCCCTAGCAAGTCATGTTAGGTTTGTCTAAATTTCCTTAATTAATTGTTCTTTTTAAAGAATTTAGAGATGGTATATATATATGATAGTACACAAAAATGAAGATGTCCAATTCAAATATAAAGGTAGGATTGGGACCAATTTACAATAAGATGAATTGAAGAGACATATTCACATGGATAGCTAATAAGTGAGAGTTAAATCACAATTTAGGTTATTAAGATGGATTAGACTTAGCACAATTAATTTAATTAGTCCATTCTTTTTGTCTTGTCAAAGCAACAAAGTGATGAAATATGATGCATAAAAAAAAAAGCCACATTGTCATGTCTTTGTTTTCTATATGTGGAAGCTTCAAATCTCAATTACCTTTTTAATCATTGGATTTCATAGCTCTATTTCTCCCTCTCTTTTTACTGTTCTTCAACATTGCTAATTTTTTTTTTGGTCTTTATGATTGTTTCTTCTATTAATTATACATATTTACCGATTCTAAGCGCATAATATTAGTTGGCTACGTCGATAAATGTAAACGACAGTTATATCAATCAATCATTTTAGAGAATGCATATTTTATTTTTAATTAATTATTATGTATTTATAGAAAATTATAAATGAAAAATGATTTTTTATATATATAATTTATGAATGGTAACAAATTCCAAATTAATGCCCTATCAACAATGCGTTGTCCACAAGTTAGCCCTTATGCATTCATGAATAAGTTGCCGATGAAATAATTTTATTTCGGGTTTCAAAGAAAAAAATTAGAAATTAATTAGCTCAGTCTATTAAATTTGATGGGATCACGATTTTGCTTCTGATTAATAGTTGAACTTTCTTTTTTATTTTCTTTTCTGAATTTTAATGTTGTTTTTCAAGGATATCGAAGTGGTGCTTGCATGTAAGTGAAAAAAAATTGTGGTTTGAAAGTGATATCAGCTAAGAAGAAGTATAAACATTTTGTTTGATTCTTTCTTTGGAGATTTTGAGTTTTCGGGTTTGCTTCTTTTAGCTATTGTTTATTGTTGTTCTTTTTCTGTAATTTTTTTGTTATGCCTTTTAGTTGTCGTGACTGTGATTTTGTCTTGTTGTTTTTGTTTATTTGATGTTTTGTTGTTTTATAGATCTTTTGTAGCATCTTTAATGAGAATTTTAGTATTTATTGACTATCACCCATGTAATTCTAGGACATGAAATTAAACCACATAAATTTGATTCCATTGGTTCTGTTCTTTTCTTTAAAAAAATGTAATGCAGGAATCTATTATAACTAAAGTCTATGATAATAAGTTAAGTATGGTCAATATCCTGAAATTAATTTGTAATAAAAGTAACCAGCTTGATTATAAACCATGATTACTTATGAGCTTCGATTGAACTCTGACACTTTTGACTCGCTTCAATTATTCATATATAATTCCGTTAATTCATCAGTTCAACTCAAGTATATGTTGTACCGGTTTAGAAGTCGAGCCAAGTATATTAAGGTATTTGGTGACTTGACTAGGCTCAAGTGTTGGACAATTTATCCCATATTTTCGAACTTCGGATGAGGCATATTAATTACATGTTGCTCGGTAACGTTTGGGATTCAAAATACCCTAACCATAGAATTTCATGTTCGAATCAATTTAATCGGTTTAGAAAGTGTACCTTTTATGCGAATATTACAACAACACATTTGCGGTACATATATCAAATTAACTTTTTGTTGAGTACATTAAACTTTAACTATTTTTTTAATTATGATACAAATGTTTTCTTATACTATAGGTTGTGAACTGGTTTATAATTAGTTATATGAAACATCTGTAGATCGGAGACAAAAACCAGTAAACCTCAAATGGGTCAATCCTAGCTAACCCTAATGGGTTCAACCTAAATGACTTTGCATCTAAGACCTTGTCCAAGACCCAACATTTGTAGGCTTATTCAGGTTGAACGTGACCATCAAATCATGTACATTATATTTTTTCCAAGCATAGTTATAGTTATACTCTATCGTCAATGGCTCATATCACTAACTCTATAATTCTTTTACAAACAATTCGGGTATTGATCATTGTGGCTTCACTCAAGTTCAAAAGGAAAACTTTGATAGTTGTTTCGATTTAGATCATGTTCAACAAAAGTAGCAATCTAAGTGTCCTATAATTTCTTTGATTTAGATGATTGGATGAAGAAAATGTGTTCAATGAATTAAGTTGTTTAGTTAACTAACCAATATAATTTGACGTAACATATATACATGATATGGACATTTTCTAAATATAAAACGTTTATATTATTTTTTGACAAAAAAATGTGAAATTATCTACTGTTAAAAGATATTTTTTGTACTTTTAGAAATGTTGATTGAACAATAAACTCTGAAGCTAATCCAAATGCTAGCTTATTGAATACTAATGTTTGGTTACTTAATTATATCTTGTACTCAAAATTTTAAATGGTATTGCAAACATTATTGTTGAAATGGATTTAATTACTCCAATGCTTCCTCAGTTCCAATTTATCTATTATTTCTGACATTTTACAATCTGAAATACTCTGTTTTGACTATTATTTTTTATTAATATATTTTTCTAAAAAAGCTATAAAAAAATTTCTCTTTTAGGGCGCGTAAAACCCAATTATAAAATGAATGGTATGATCAAAGTTATGTTTTGATAACTGTTAGTAAATAAAAATAATTAATTTTTGATAAATATTAACTTAGAATTAATATTACAAGACTATAAGAGCCTAACAAGTAACTATCAAGAAAGTTTTATTCAAATAAATAAACTATCAAGAAAGTTGTGTTATGCTTTTCAGTAACTTTTTTTTACCCTTTCTCTTTTTAACCTAATAAATAATTAGCAAAATGCTGAGAGGATTATTAGCTTTTTACAGTCATCAATTACAAAATCCCTTGTCTGGTTGAAACTGTGTTCTTATCCCCCCAACCCTTTTTTCCCCCTAATACTTATTTTTAAATTCATAAAATAGGTGGTGTAGCTTGTGCCAACATTAAGTTTGTAATGTCACTTAAGATATAATTATTATAATATGGTTGTTTAACAGTAAATTAATTAGTTAATCAAGACTTTTAGGGTTGTAATGAGGGAATTGCCTGTCATTTCTCTTATCAATTCAAGTAAAGAATGTATGTCAAGCTCTAATAATACTGTTTTCCACTGGGAAGTTTAAATGATCTAACCAGTTAACTCAAGTTGACAAAAGCTTAATCATATCAAAATCCCATCATTATTTGACAATTAAAGGTTACTTACTTCCCCTCATTAGCTAGGGCATCAAATATTTAAAACTAGTTACTATAGTTTGCTTTGTTTTTCTTTCTACTATGATTCTTTATTAATGTTATCATCTGAACTAATTTCTATAGTATCTACTATGTTAGATTCCCTCCAAAAAATCTGGTTATATTCGACTATGATTTTATAGTCTAGCACGCTTCCTTATGTGAATGTCTTATGGGCTTGAAGCATGGACGCTACAAAGGCTCCTCTCACCTGGTGCAAATAAACTTGGGGTCTGTTGAGATTTGAACCTGAAACCTCTTAATTAGCTTGACTCTAATACTAAGTGGAGTCATCCTAACCAAAAGCTAAAGCTAATAGTTGAATACCCTATGATGATTTTTACACTCTAACATGCCCCTCGAACAAATGCTGAGCATGAAGCGTGGATGCGCAAATGAACATCATTGAGGCTTCAACTATCAACTAATTAAGTTTTTGGTTGCGATGGTTCCATATGGTATTAGAGACAACCTGAGTAAGAGGTCCCAGGTTCAAATCTCAGTAGCCATAGTTATTAAAATTCCCATCCTGTATACGATTCTAGGATTTTATGATCCAAAATCCTCGATGCGATTTTACTATCTATATTATGATCCACGATCCTGCATGGGTTAATTCCGATCCTAACTACCCCATGGATCCGAGTTTAGGATCCCGATTTTAACAACCTTAGTTGCAGCATCGTACACCTCAAGCCCAAAAAGTATTTCCGTGAAGGGACGTGTTAGAGTATAAATCATCATTGTGCTTTCAACTATCGGCTTAAGCTTTTGCTTTTACTTGCTCCACATTAACTACTACGAAATGCTAGTAAATGACTAATACTCTAATCATAATTCTAAAAAAAATTTAGATTATTACGGTAAAATCTCCCTAAACATATCTTGGAGAAACTTATTCTAAATATTGAAGTGAATAGACAAAAAAATTTCAAAAAACATCTCAAAAAATAAGGTAAAAAAATACAATTAATTGTTTCAAGAAGTTACTTTGATCAGTAAAGGGGATGTAGCTTAGATTGTAGAGCGCTCGCTTAGCATGCAAGAGGTACGGGAATTGATACCCTGCATCTCCATTACATTTTAGCCAAACCTTGTGTCAGCTGGTCTCTGAATTGGATTTTGTTGTTTATTCTTTTTCTAACAAAAGAAATAGCAATTTTAAGATAGTATAATCTACCTAAGACACGATATAAACATCTACTTATTTACTTATTATTTTTCTGTTTAGATGCTCATTTATTTTCGATAAAGTCCAACCAGTTCCTCTTATGTATTAAACATATAGAATTATCTCATTACAAGTTCTCTTTTCTCTATTCACAACACTTAAATTCTTGTCAAGGAGACTAACTTGAATCAACCAACTTTAATGTAATGTACATGATTATTAATTTTGTAATTTGAATATTAATTTCCTTTTGTTTCTTGGTCTTATCATCAACTTTGTGTTGTGAGATGTTTCATGCAAATGGAGTATTATTTTGGGATGTTATCCATAATGGAGAAAGGAGTGCATGGGTATAGTAGTGTAAATAGTGGAAGCTAATTAAGGAGTATGCATGGCATGGTGGGACACTTGAAAAGAAAGGATTAAAATGGTTTAGAAAGTGATGACCAATTTTCTACTTGCTTTTTTTTTGAAACATTTCTTGTGATGTGAGGGTGACTCCCACTTCTTACGCGTTTAGAAATCTTATTCATCACTTCCTAAAACTAACCCGAGACCCGAAAAACCCGATCCTGAACAGTGCATTCGAATGGATGATCCGAACCCGAAGAAACTTGAAACACAAAACCAAAATCATTTCGAACCGCAACTTGAAAAGTGACCTGATTAAGATCTACACCCAAATGACCCTAAATTAAATCAGAACTCAATTGGAATGAACTTCACCCGAATTAACCTGAATAAGATTCATCCAAAGGCAACCCGAACCTGAAATCATACCCGAACGGAACCTAAATGAGGTGACCTAATACCAACCCGAACCGATTCACCTTATTGTCAGGTCTACCAAATTTCACCTAAAATTCCCAAATCAAAAGGACTATTTTATTTTCTTTTTTCCTAATTTATCAATAAAATTAATCACTTTCTAATCAGATGATTCATGATTGATGAAGCCATGGTACAAATCAATCCCTTCAACTTCAGTTCTGCTCGTTCATTGGTGGGTTTGGAAATTGATCTTTAGGTTTACATTTGCTTGGGAGAGAATTAAACGTACCATCAAAAATGTATTACAAGTGTATACGTAACAAAATTAATAAACTATTTCATAAATAAAAACTTACAGTTCATTTTGAAACATACTTAGAAGTGTAATAAAAAGAATTGTGTTATTATGGATATTAAAAAAATCATAAACTTGTCTTTTTGAAATATTTAATTTTATCAAATACATTTTTGTAAACCATTTACACAAATAATTTAGTCAAACAATTAAACCGCTAACCATCGATTGTCAATAGAATCATGGTCCCTTGCCTATGAGCTAGTAGCTCACTTGGCATGAATGTGACTTCCATCTTGGAGGTCATGGGATTGATTCCCATGACTTGCAAGTCTCCTTATGTGGAGATGAACATGGTCATAAACCAAGTCTTTGGGTTTGGTTTAGGTTTCCCCCTCTCCCGTGGGTCACTAAGTCCAATTGGTGTACCTCTGAAATAGAGACCCAATTTGGATGACCCAAACTTACCTTTTTAAAAAAAAAATGGTTTCTTACTCCCTTATTAATCTAGAGGCCTATGGGAAAAGAAGAGTGGGCCACTTTATGAGCCCGTTGGGCCTAGTCAATAATTCCACTAAGCCCATCTTATCTAAACCATGATATTGGGCCAACAACTAACTATGACATGATTTTTTGCAAGAAATAATGAAAGGTTAGCCCATGAAATATATGGACTTCAGAAAACCAAATTTGTGCAACTTTTTAGGCTTTTAACTGATATGTTGGGTTATTTTAGTAAGTTTAACTCTAGGGTTATTGACTGTCAAGGACGGCCCAAAAGCCATTTTGCCCCTTTAGGGGTGTGGTGGACTCTAAGGTTCAAATTATCAATTAATAGTGGGGTCCAAATGATGACTAAGCACCCCAATTTTCCTCTTCATTCTCTCTCTACAAAACAGGGGAAGGGCATGACTGGCGACCACTTCGCCATTGCGATCAAGGATGCGGTCGCCGTCGTCGGCGAATAGAAGCTCCGGCGGGAGGCCGACGAGTTCGTTCTTCAATTTGTATACTTGTATTCTATCTCCTCTGTTTCCCGTCGGCCTCCCGTCGGAGCTTCTATTCACCGGTGACAGAGACGGCGACCGCATCCTCGATCGCACCGGCGAAGTGGTCGCCAGCCATGCCCTTCCCCTATTTTATAGAGAGAGAATGAGAAGGGAAATTAGGGTGCTGAGTCAGCATTTGGACCCCCACTATTAATTGATAATTTGAACCTTAGAGTTCACCACATCCATAAGGGGCAAAATTGCTTTTGGGTCGTCCTTGGCAGTCAATAACCCTTAACTTTAGCTGATTTTGTATGAACTGATTTGATAAATTGAATTTTGGGGTTTTTTTCCAATTTCATGATAAAAAAAGCTATGTAATTTTTTTTATATGTCAATTTAAATGGCATGGTCAATTAGACTCTTTTTTCAAAATTTCATAGATGTTCTTATTTCTTATTCTTAGTTACGGTTTATATTTTTAAAAATTGTGTAATTTTGTTCATTATATATTTCTTTCTTTTCAACCATTCATGGATCTTTGTCCCGCTGGGTAACTGGTTAACTGTCCATAAATCTCAATTCACTGATACAACTCACTGACCGTGAATTGGCTCTGATATATAATAGTGTCACATAAAATAGTGTCATATAAAATATTTTAATAGCATCACATAAAATAAAAAGGAGGGGCTGAATGTTTATATGTGTTGTTATTATCATATATTAACGGGGTCCAACCATACTTAATCCCCAGAAAAAAAATATATATACTGCTAGAATAACCCCACAAATGACATTGTTAGAAAAAAAAATGTGGTAATTTGAAAATGAGAAAAGGTAAGACGGCACTAGATTTTCGGAAATGAAAGGTGGGGATCGAGTTGGGCAAAGTTTTGTTGGACAACATAGGGTACAATTATAAATATTTGTTCAAATTTTATATGATCGAATATTTAAATATAATATTTTATTATTATTAATTAAATTTGATTTTGATATGCATTTAGATTCATTGGAATTATATGAATTAATCGGATCTGGAAAAGATCGGACATCGAACATTAATTCTCATCTAATTTTTAATATTGACTTATATGTAGTTGACCGAACAGATTTAATCCGAACCCGATTTTTTTTGCCAGGTGTGGGAAAGGAAGGCAGAAGAGGTTGGCAAACGGCAATGTCGGTTCAAGTATAAAAGTATATATGTGGGAGATTTCATTATGTGGGACTTGGATGGGTGATGCCTAAAGCATACACATAGACATGCAATTATAATGTCGACATTGTTTGGCCAAGAAAACGAAGCATTCTTCAATCTTCATTGACTTCTTTCAATTCTCACCACTCACCATCCCCTCTTATTTTCCCTTGTGATCTCAAAACTTATGGGGAGTTTAGTTCCCAAATTTTCCCAGCTAATGAAATTTTTTAAGTGGACAAACTCTTCTATGTTTGATTCTGACAAATAGTATGAGAAAGTTTTAATGTGGGTCACATTATTTCACTCTTAAACTTAGTATACATTTTCTCGGAGGTACTAGAGAAAGTCTTTCCCGGGAAAGTTTTTCCCATCAAATTACCAAACGCACCATTAGACATCCATCCATATTATAGTTTTTCTCCATTACATTTTCCATCAAAATTCTTCACATTTCCCGATAAATTATCGTGAAATAGTTGACATATCTAAAACATAAATAACCTGTTAGGTGATACTTTATTCATTCCATATTATTTGTCATTTTGTTGATTGTTATGATCTTCAATGTCACTCTTGATTGATAATTTTTTATATAATATTTTATCAACAATTGCAATATTATACATTGAGAAACACTCCCAATTACGTGCCACCTCCGATTGTACGTCTTCAAAGCTCAAAAACTTGATCATGCAAACTAGAAACCAGTTCATCAACCAAGAATGTAATACATTATTTTTGGTACCATTCATATGCATGGGTAGGTTACACGAACAAATAAGTTGGGCCATAAACATTATTTTCTACATTTTCCAACTTGGCATTTGTTTTTCCTCTACAAGTTAGTGTTAAATGACATGGACCCTTCAACTCTCAATTCAACAATTAACTAGTTTTGTTCTAATCTTCTACAAGTCATTGTTATAGCCACCAATTTCACCACGAAACCTTGACCCAACCATGTACAATGAATGTTTGAATGTGCCATTAGCTTAGGCATGTAAGTAGTGTTTCATTTCTCAGTATGCCTATACTTTAGCTTCATCTAAAGTATCTAGAGTTAGTGTTATCTTTCTTGTGTTGATTTCATATTATTTGTCCTTTTGTTGACTCTTTCTGACTTTTGGATAAAAGGATCTATTGACCGTTAACTAATAAAAAAAAAAGTAGTATTTTCATTTATGTTCTCTAGAGGAATAATATTAACATTTATCCACTCTCTTTAAATAAGTTGGATCGGCCTATTTATGGAAATATTTACACTGCCCAACTCAAATTTACTCGTTTTTCCTATATTTTTATTACTCAAGTATTTTTAAATTTTCAACTAAACTTCTAATCTTACTTTTTCCAAGTTTACCTTACTTTACTCCTCTAAATAACATATCCAAAGCTTGTTTATAACCAAGTAAACAGGGATGCAACAAGATTCAAAAGATCATTCTATCAAAACATCTCCCAAAATTATCTGCACAACAAACTACTAAAACTCCAAATAATAACACTATTAAAAGAAACGGGTCCGATTGACCATCCAAAGTAGCTAGGGATACAAGATATATTGAATGAGCTAATGAAACAATAGAACCTTAATTGAAGTAAAAGCTAAATAAGTTTGATTAAGCTTTACTCTAAGGTAGGGGTGACCTAAACTAAGAAAGAAAGGAAGGTAGTTGCATAGGATAGCATAGGAAAGATGATGGATATTATGATGGAAATGACAACTAATAAGAGTTGGAGAGACAGAGAGACCACCATACAACTTTTAACGGCCAAACCCTAAACACAGCGTGGATAATGAGCTGTCTCACCTTGGCTAAATGCGCAATCATTGGCCCCATTTTTATTACATATATAAATCCATAAATTAATTACTCTTTACACATATGCTACCTCTGTGTTCCTAAATGAATGTCAATTTGACTAAGTTTTGACTGTGATTACTCACAAATTACAATGAGCTATTATATGAAATTATCATTATTAGAAAAGATATTAATTTTATATTGTAACTCATTATAATTTTGAGTAATCAATGATAAAAATTTAGTCAAATTGACACTTATTTAGGGATGATCCCGACAGAGGTAGTAACATATTTCCCCTTCATTTTTTTGTTTGTTTTCCTCCCTCCATTTACAATTTTTACAGTGCTAATTTACGCAAAAAAAAAAGTGCTAATTTTTTTTGGTATATAGATTTAAAAAAATGTTACTAACTCTGTCCAATAATAGTTCCTAGTTTAGCCAAATTTGATAAAAATAATAAAATGTGTTAATTAAATATTCCCTCCGCTCTTTTCTATCTTATTTTTTAATTAATTTTTTTTATTTCATATTATTTATCTCTTTACAATTTCAACGATATATTAATTACAACTTATCATGTTTTATTCTTAACATTCATTAAATAAACCAAAAATATTGATTTTAATTAAAGATATTTCGCTAACTTTCTCATTAATCTCCTAGCTCCATCTCCAAACGTCACGTAAGAACGGAGGTTGTATTGATTATATAGAAAGTTATGAAATATTAATCGGGAATGATAAAAGTCTTGTGCAAGACACATATTTTGTGTCTTGTCATTATAGAAAACCTATATATTTGTGAATTAAATTGGAAAAAAGTTACATGATTGACTTCTATAACTATAATAATATATATAAATTGTATAAAATCACACTTTTATCTATATTTTTAAAAATTTACAAAAAAGCGTCTAAAATATGCCCAACGGATGGGGTTCATTCGTTAGGGTGTCAATTTTAATTGTTGGCGTAGCCAACATATTCCAAGCTTCTTATAATTGATAATTAATAGTATCTGTCAAAAAAATTGGGGTTAAAAACGATAATAAGTATTGATTTTATAAGGGAGAAGACATTTAAGGAGTGTCTTGGGGCAAGACACTTATCATCACCCAATATTAATACCAAATTACTTAGATATCTTTCTATCTCACAATTTTCTATGTTTATGTCGGAAAAATGAATTAAAAAGATAATCGGAAAAGTAGCATTAAAATTATAAAATGGCAAGTATTATGAAATTAAAAAAAATGGTTAAAAGCGACAACTATTATAAGCCATTAATAGTAATATCATTTGTTTGCTTTCAAACTAAATTTAGCCGTCCAATCACCTAATTTTTCATATCAATTTTTTCAATGATTCATTTATTTAATAAAATATAAAGTGGTGGATCATATGATGGATTAAAAATCCAGAGCAAAAAGGGTTGGAAATTTAAGCTAGCTTGCTTTCAAATTAAATTTAGCCGCCCAATCACCTAATTTTTCATTTTTTTCAATAATTCATTTATTTAATAAAATATAAAAATAAGTGGTGGATCATATTATTATGGATTAAAAACTGGGAGAAAAAAAGGTTGGAAACTAAATTAAGCTAGTTTTAATTGTTGGGGGGCATTGTTATGGACTTATGGACCCCTTGGTGTTTGTCAGTTTCCAAAGTGGCTTTTTCCCACTTTTTCTTTCCATTATTCTTTTAGCTAGGGCAACTATTCTTTTGAATCCTATGTTTTTACATCAATCATGCATTACAAAATGCAGAAATTCAGGATTAATTTGTACCCTCAAAAAAACAATAGTTTTCATTAATTATTTTCCAGATTTTTTGGCCAGAATTGTTCACAAAAGAAGAAAAATATTATGGAATGACAAATTTATATGAACATGCATAATATATCAACAGGATTTGATAATGTATGCGCATCTTGCCCGATCTCTTTCTATGAGCATTTTCTAGTATCAGTGTATGAGTATTTTTCTATTTTAACTTTATGACCATTTTATGAGATTAAGCAATTAATTGTCACTTATGAGGATTTTCTATCTTAATTTATTAATATTTTCTATTTTATGAGTACTCAAAGTTTAATTTATGAGCATTTATAGATTTTTTTTTTATAAACATAATAAGTATTGTCGTAGTATGTTCATATATGTGTTTGATGAATCTTCATCTTTGTCCCATATTGTTCCATCTCTTTTTCCTCTCTAATTTGAAAGGAAATTTTGATGTTAAAATAAATATACATTTTCCATCCCCTTTTTCATCTTGACTTTTCTTCCTTCACTTTCTTTAAGATTAAAGCCAAGGAAAGTAAGTTATTTTTAAAAATTTTCTTTCCAGCTTATTTTCAAAGGATCAAACGAAATCTAAGCATTGTCAGTGTCTAAAATATAAAAAAAATTAAGAGATCTAAATTCATAAATATATAGTCGAGTACATATAAGTGTAATACATGGATAAATCAAATATTCTTAAAAGAATCTCTAGAATCCTTTTTCTCAAAAAAAAAAATAGCAGTACGTGAGAAATAATAAATCATAAGTTTTGTATGGGCAAAAAAAGCATAAGTAGGGCACACTGAAAGGTGCATATCTCTGTACCATGAGCTGTTTTCCTCAAAATAATTTTCAATATATACACTTGCTAAATTAAAAATCACACAAAGGAGTTATATGTTTTTTTTAATTTTTTGAGAGTAGCAAAATTAAAGTAGTTATGCTAGAGGGTTTTTGACTTGAGGATTTTAGTATAAAGGGTTTAGGATTATTAAATTCTTGAGGAAATCATAAATTTTTTATTTTTAGAATGGTAGGGTTTCAGTTTAGATGAGGTAACAGGATAATGATACAATTTATCCACGGGTAATGGTACAATATAATGTATCCATCAATGACTAGACTTATTCACAGACCTAATACAACTTATCTATATACGCCTGATTTATACAAAATCCATGGATTGAAACTTGAAAGTAATACATTTAATAAAGAAGAACTTTAGTTTCCTCAAACGTTTTACGGTCCAAGCTATGTCATACTAGAACCCTGAAGTAAAAAACCCTATGCTATATTATTTTGCTATGGGTGAAAAACCAAGAACATTATGCTTGAGTGGTATGGAGTTGGAGGTTTATCATCCGTCCTCCCTATCATGTTTTTGGTTATGGTGATCACAAACTTTTTGAGTTTATAGTAGGGATATCTAGAAACACCGAAATTATAAACCCAATTGAGATACAACTAAATTTAAATCGAAAAAACCTGCTAACTAATATTATTTGATAAAACAATGTGGTTTGGATAAGCAAACATAACTTATAACTGTCTTTCCATTTAACTATAAGTTTAATTAACCGATTTAGACATTCTTTATCCAAATATTATAATGTATATCCGTATTTTAAAAAAATGAGTTGTTCTTAGGTATACCTTGGTCTATCTAACAAGATAGCTAGAAATAAAGAAAACGGAAAAATGTTGGGTGGACCTACCTTGCTAGGTAGACCACTATCAACTTAAGGGCATTTGCAATAACATCCATACTTTGGATCATAAGTATGCTCTACTACATCCACATCATTTAATAATTCAAAGTTAAATAAAATATAGCGTATAAACTCTAGTATTTTATCAAAAATCTCAAATTTCTTACCTAACAAATGAAAATAAAGGGAAAATAAAAAGGGTGAATTCTACGATGATGAGTAGCCTACATTAAACATAAATATAAACCCATAAAAATATTGATGCATTGATTTCACTCGCCCACAAACTTACCTGAGGATCATTATCCAACAAATACAAATATTTACAAGAATTTACAAAAACAAATGTTATGTCTCAAAAATAATTTCATTAAAAATAAAGCACAATAAATATTTTTTTTTAATTTTCATTTGAAAAAAAAAAGGAGGGGATATAGAATGACAAAAGAGTGTATGAAAGGTGAGCTAGCAGTCCATGTGCTTATCTGTCACAGGCCACCCCAATGACTCCACTTTCCAGTAAGGACTTCCCTCATTATTCTTCTTCTTCTTCTTCTTCTTCTCATTCTCCCCTCTCTACTTAGACACACAAACTCAGTGATTACTTAGCCAAATAAACCAAACTTACCCTCTTTCACAAAAGCCTTAATCATCATCATCATCATCATCAAATCATCTGAAAAACCATGGCAACTGAAGCCCCTGTTTCTGAAGCTCCTCTTTCTCAGCCTCAGCAGGTAACTTTAACCCTTTGTTTTACTGCTTTTTGGTACTTTTTTTTTTACCAGTTTTACTTCTTCCTATGTTGTGTGAATTTATGTCTGTTTTAGCAGATCTCCTTGCTTTGTGTGTTTTGAAATCTGTTTGTACATACAAGTCTTGGTTAATCACCTTGTTTAATCATTCCCCTAGCTAGTTAAGTAACTGTTTAGGTAGCTTAGAAGTTGATTTAGCTTTAGTTAATGAATGTTAATTATGTACTAATCAGCTAGTAGTTGGTGTCATAGACTCATAGTATAGCTTTTGTGTATAGTTTGTGCAACATGATGATTAAAACCCTGTGCTCAAAAGTTGTGTGGGTATCAGTTGTTCTTAGGTACACCTTGATTTATGTAGAAAGGGTAGTCTGTCTCGTACTTTTTTCGGATATAGGTTTTAAAAATAAGGGGGTAGAAATAAGGAAAAATGGAACGTATAACGTACACTAGAGTCTCCCTAAAAAGTTTGTCTTATATCGACCTTTGTACCTTGTTTTGTGCTACAAATGGAGCTGAGACACCATAGTTTCCTCTTGATAAACATCACCTAACAAAGAACAAGGGAAAATCATCCCTTTTTGTGAATCTTGTGATCAGTTTTTGAGAATGAAGATATAGAGTATGAGTAACAGATGGATCAAACAAAGATACCACTTTTGTATGACTTTATTCATTGCTCTTTCTTTACACTATATTCTTTTCTTGTGATTCAAGTATATATTCAATCCTCCTTTTCATCTTTTCTAAATCCAAACTCACAGGGAGGTATGTAATGTAACAATCTTGATCAATTATTTTGCAGGAACCAGAATTGGTAGAGAAAGTCCCTGAAGAAGAAGCTCCTAAACCAAGTGAGCCAGAGACTGATTCTTCTGCTGCACCAGACATGTCTACACCTGAGGAAACCCCAACTGCCCCTGCAGAAGAAGCTCCTGCTGGTTCGAGTGAGCCTACTGTCGAGTCTCCTGAGGAGAAATCTGAACAAGAAGTTGTTGAAGAGCAGAAAGAAGTGACGATCGAAGAAGACAAGCCTAAGGATGAATCTGAGAGTGTCTCCACACCAGCTGCTGATGCAGTAGTTGAAGAATCTCAGCCTGAACCGGAGGAGAAATCGGAAGTTTCCCCTGTTGAAGAGCCTCAAAAACAAGAAGAAGAAGCACCAATTACGCAAGACGAAACTCCTGTTGAAGAGCCTCTAAAACAAGAAGAAGAAGCACCAACTGCTCAAGAAGAAACTCCTGCTGAAGAGCCTTCAAAAGAAGAAGCAGAACCAACTTCTCAAGAAGAAACTCCTGTTGAAGAGGCTCAGAAAGAGGAAGCACCAAATTCTCTAGAAGAAACTCCTGCTGAAGAGCCTCAGAAAGAAGAAGAAACACCAATTTCACAAGAAGAAGCTCCCATTGAAGAGCCTCAAACAGAAGAAGCACCAACTTCCCAAGAAGAAACTCCTGCTGAAGAGCCTCAAAAAGAAGAAGCAGCACCAACTTCTCAAGAAGAAACTCCTGCTGCTGAAGAACCTCCAAAAGAAGAAGAAGCACCAACTTCCCAAGAAGAAACTCCTGTTGAAGAGCTTCCGAAACAAGAAGAAACACCAACTTCTCAGGAAGAAACTCCTATTGAAGAGTCTCAAAAAGAAGAAGAAGCACCAATTTCTCAAGAAGAAACTCCTGCTGAAGAGCCTCCAAAAGAAGAAGCACAGACTATGCAAGCAGAAACTCCCATTGAAGAGCCTCAAAAAGAAGAAGAAGCACCACCAGCTCAAGAAGAAACTCCTGTTGAAGAGCCTGCAAAAGAAGAAGAAGCACCAACTGCTGCTGCTGCTGCAGAGGAAACTGTGGTTGAAGAAGCCCCTAAGGAAGACGAAAAAACCCCTGATAAGGTAGTGGAGGAGGAAGTTAAAGAAGAGGAGAAGCCAGAGGTGATGGAGGTTCCAGTGAGTGAGTTAACCTCAATCGAGCAACCCAAGATCGTCGAGGAGGAAAAACCCGCCACACAAGAAGAAGAACAAACTACAACTGTCACCACCAGAGATGTCGAGGTGGCGGAAGAAACCACCCCAAAGCCAGAAGACACAGAAGTTGTGCAAGCGAGCGAACTGACCTCCATTGAAGAACCCAAGAATGTCGACGAAGAAAAACCCACAGAGGAGCAAGTAGTAGTTGAACCAGCAAAAGATGATTCACAAGCAGAACAAGATGTTGAGAAAAAGGAAGATAAGAGACCAAGTCTAGGAGACATCATCAAGGAGGAAACCGAGGCGAAAGAGGCCCAAGAACCACCACTCAAAGAAGCAGCTCCTGAGCAAGAGAAGGAGGTAAAAACAGAGGAAAACAAACCAGAAGAAACAGTAACAGTACAAAGCAGAGATGTAGAGGTTGCTCCTCCTCAAACTGAGGAAAAGAAGGAAGAAAACAAGCCAGAAGTGGTGGAAAAGAATGGTGATGCTACTGCTAACAAAGAAGAAACAACACCAGTGACAAAACCAGCCTCAAAACAGTCCAACAATCTACTGTCAAAGGTGAAAAACTCCCTTGTCAAGGCAAAGAAGGCCATCATTGGGAAATCACCCTCTTCAAAGACAATCACAACCACCCCAGATGCAAACACAACAACCAAGCCTGAATCCAAGGCAGAATGAATCAAATCAAAGGTTAAAACTTGAATTACTCAGTTCATATCATATTCCATCAGTAGTGTCTTTCTTTATTGTTTTTGGGTTTTGTTGGGTTTTTCTTTTTGTTGTGTCAAGTTTGATTTGTGTCTTCATAGGGTGTGTATACACAGAAGGGTATAGGGGTTTGAGATTGTGATTCATCATTCTCTAAACTTTCATGGGTTGATTTGTTTTTTTTTGGTTTTTATGGAGTATTGTTTTATTATTCATTATTATTCAGGTGTATGGATTAGCAACTGTGTGCAACTATGCATTCTAGTTTGTTGATAAGACATTGGATTATCCATTAATTATTATCAAAGGTGGAATGATTAAGTGGGAAATTACTGTTTGTTTTGCTTTAAGTGCAATTATTCTATGTTATTACTTTGGGAAGGTGGAATTGTTGGCTTTCTGAGAGTGACCCATATAGCTTTTGGGAAATAAGTAATCAAGTAAAGAGGATTCTAGATCAAATTATTTAACAAAGTTCCAAATCTATGTGCTTGGCCTCTTTGGGAAAAAAACAAAAGTCATTCCTGCAAATTCAAGGGTATCCCACAAACTATTGAACAAACCAAAGGAAACTCATGCTTGTATTCCATTTCCATGGAGTGCCAATCAACTCAAATTGAACTGATATTATTATAGGATAATTGGATTATAATAATCCCTACTTTCACCAATCGATTAGACCGTGATTTTCACTTCAGATTCTGGTCAAAAAATAAATGGATCAGAGTGCACTCAAATCCACCTCCACATTCTTCTTATTTTTCATTCCTACACTATATTGTTTTGTTTTTTCGTTCACCTTCTGAAAGTTAATGAATTGTAGTTTCTAAAACATTCTTTAAATTATTTTTTTGAGACTCCGAATAATTATTATGATTTTTTAAAGATAATAAAAGTGAAAAAATCGTAAAAAATAGTAAAAAAATGAAAAAAATTTGGGAGAAACGCTGTAAATTCATTAAAAATCATTGTAAAGTGTTTTACTAAGTTTTGAATCAAATGCAACACAAAATCTATGATTCTCTCGAAAATATCCCACTACAATCCAATTTTATTTTTTTTTGGACCACTAGAATACAAAGTAAAAGTAAGATCCACCATTGTCCAATTGGTGAAAGTAGGGATTATTAGAATCCAATTTTCCTATTATTATATGTACCTCGAGTTTATGAAAGGGAGCCTTGACACAACGGTTATGGTGTTGTGGTGTGACCTTTGTAGTGGGACCCTTCCTATCTATTTGGAACAATAACCCTATTTGGAACATTGACTCTGGAAATATGTGATAAATTGTAGAATTGAACACAAAATTAGGAATCAGGGTGGTTCGTACATTTTTTGGTAACTATGAACAAATTGTATAAAAAAAAAAACAAAAAACAAAGGACACATTTTTATACATTGGATAAATTTGGTCCATCCACTAACACATATCTTAGGAGTAATTAACCGCTTGCGAATATAACAGGTGAGTACCAAACTGTTCATGACAAGCATGTCCATCAACCTCGCAATTTCTTCTTTTTTTTTACGCCAGGTAAACTTGGTCCGTCCACTGACACATATCTTAGGAGTAACTACCCGCGAACTTAACAAACCAATACCAAACTCGTCATAACAAGCATCGTTCATCAACCCCACAACTTTTATTGATAAAAAAAAATGTTTTGCTTTGACGAAGACTTGATCTTAATGGAGAGCATAGAAGATGGAATAATATTGACTACCACCCTTTGATACAGAGAACAGACCTTGGATTCTCTTTAGGGAGACCATCTTATGCCTTTTGATTGAAGCATGCATAAGACATATGGCTCTCCTTGGCATATGAGATTGAAGGGTAGTGACCAGTGAGTCATGTTGATTAATTGGGCAATTACTTGCATGATCTACCACTCCTACCTACAACAATTGGAACAATATCAAACGTAACATATTTTCAACAAAGGCAGCCAACTGGTTGCAAAATTAGACAACAAAATTCAATCATATTCACATAATTTGTACTTGACATACTCAATATCCCCCACTCTTGAATTTCATAGTGTTTGAAAGTGTGAAAGTCATTTATGAAGAATGATTGTGTTGGGTATTGCACATATGTTGAAGTGTGAAGAATGCAAGTAGGTATTATTGATTGTGCAAAAAAGAAGCACCATAAAGAGCAATCTTTAACGTTGAAAGGGACACCATACCATTCAAACCAACCCCCCATCATTGATCATTCCCCAAGGGGGAGGGTGGGGAATTGGGAAGTTTTCATTTTATTAAATATTCTCTTTCTCAATTACATATTGTTTGATTGTGATTTGTTTAGTTGTTTGTATTGGCTGGTTAGACGGTTGTTTATACTTATTTTTTCGTTCTTTAATATTTGTCGCTTTTGATCTTTTTTACGGTATTCAACACTCTACTATCATCAATTTTCCATCAATATACTTTTGAAAATTCTTAAGATTATACTCTGATAAAAATACGTTTTATTATGAATTAAATAGTGGTAATTCTACTTGATACTCTCCTTTCCATTATGTCTATCACTTTACAAATGAATAACCGACCAAGCTTTAAAAGTTACCAATAATTCTAACTCTGAAAATTGTCATCGCAATAATTCAAACCATGATGGAAATGATGAATTGCGTACACTCATACCATATGAAGTTTGTCATAATTTCCTGAAAAAGTTTGTCAGTTCGGAGAAAGCTGACCAAACTCTCTCATATTTGGTTACACAATATAGATAGGTAAGTTTTTTGATCAGTCCGGCCATGTAAAGTTGAAGTTGTCGAAAGGTCGGGTCGTTAAATGCTCACGGCATTAATGGGTCAACTCATTTAACAATGATAAATAATCAGTGCATGGATCTAATCAGGTCAGCCTATCAACAATGGAATGCAAGTTGAAACCCAACCGAAGAAGGACAAAATGGGCCGAAACACCTTTGGGCTAGACTTGGTGAATAGCAGCCGAAATAAACTGACACGGAAATAGTTGGGCCCAAATTAAAGGAAGCCCAAGTCCAAGAAAAGGAAAGAAATTAGGGTTTTAGGAGTCATCTCTCAGTTTAATACTCGTTTCCCCCATTTTCTCACCCTCTGCTCCTATCCGTCAGCCGTCGTAGCGCCAAGGTCTCTTCTTCTTCTTCTTCTTTCTCTCTCCTAGGGTTAGGTTTTATATCTGCGAATGAGTCTGATGAAGTGAAACTTTGTTGATGAATGCAGGGAAGGTGGTAAGCAAAAGACAGCGAAAATGGTCGAGAAGACTAAGGGAAGGAAGGAGGAGGTTGTTACCAGGGAGTACACCATTAACCTCCACAAACGCCTCCATGGCTGGTAATCTCTCTCTCTCTAATCTACAATCGCAACTGTTAATCAGATTAGCTCTGTCTAATCTCTGCGCTTTCTTTGAGCTTGCATGTTTTTGTTGTATGAAATGTGGAGAATTAGTGTTTCGTGCTTTTGGATGTTGGGATTTCGTCTGTTTAGTTTGCGATCTGATTGGGGTTTGGACATACTGGAGAATGCATCTATGTGGCTTTAGGTGCTATCTGGAAATAGTTATCTTGTAGTAATTAGAGGATTGCGAACAGATGTTAAAAGTTGTGATTTTTTGAGTAGGTAATTGTTTGGTTTGATTGAGTTAGATTGACATAATCAGGATTTACTGCAATCTTTTTCGGTTGGAGGGGGAGGATTGGTGAATTGGGTGTAAGTTTGTTATTCTGTGATGGATTGTGAGTTAATGGGAAATTCAACAAGAGTATTTCCTCTTTCCAATGTTTGGGTTATCAATGATACAATTTCACCAACTTTTGAAGAAACAAGAATATGGGAGTTGGGACTTGGAATAGCAATTTTATGTTACCGTCCCAAAATATTTGTCCATTTTACTAAACTTTGACTGTTAATTACTCACATATACAATGTCATTAGAAAGATACCTACAATGATGTTAATTTATATGGTAGTAGCTCATTATAACTTGTGAGCATTATAAATGGAGTAAGAGCCAAGAATATTGTTTCTTGCAGAGACCATTGTTTTATCATAGATGTTATACCATTGAAGCACACCATCACCCTATGTTGACATGAACTACCTATCAGTTTACATTCATAAACTGTTACTGTATATCTATGATATTGAATCCTTGATTGTTAAAACCTCTGTGCAACATTGACAATGTGGCAGCACCTTCAAGAAGAAGGCACCCAACGCGATCAAGGAGATCCGTAAGTTTGCAGAGAAATCGATGGGAACAAAGGATGTGAGAGTGGATGTGAAACTGAACAAGCAAATCTGGAGCAGAGGGATCAGGAGTGTCCCGAGGAGGGTCAGAGTGCGCGTCGCACGCAAGAGGAACGACGACGAAGATGCCAAGGAAGAGTTCTACTCACTTGTCACAGTCGCCGAGATCCCCCCTGAAGGTTTGAAGGGTCTAGGCACCAAGGTCATTGACGAAGAAGATTAAGTTGTCGTGGCTTCTTTGTTTTTTTTTTGTTTCAGACGGCCATTTTGTTATAGTTTTGGTACTTAAAACGCGTTTTGAGAATTAGTAGACCTCTACTGTGCTGCTACTGTGTTTCATTATGATCTTCAGATTATATGGATTTAATTTTTGCTCCGTCTTCTGTTGATGTGTTAAATCTATTTCTATGTTGAAGAGGTTGAAGCTTTTTTATTTGCTGTAACTGACATATATAAATGGGAGCATTGACTTAAGATTTGCTTAGGTGATGGAGGTATTTTTTTGGGTTCTTGGTGAGTGAAAATTTTTCAGCAAAGTTCTGATGGGTGAAAATTCCATAGCCAACTTAAACAAGATGTAGTTGTAAACTAGTAATAGGCTAATTGCTAGCCATAGGAATCTGTTACATACTACAAGAGAACTGAAATACCAACAGAAGGGGATACTCACTACTCAAGTTATGTGACATGAGTTGTCACTTCTGAAACTACAACATAATCATTCTCTATTGAGAAAGTTTGTCATAATCTTACAACTTTCAGAAGTTGATGAATGTCAAAATAAGATTCTTTTGGAAAGAGTCAAGGAGGCTAATATGTTAATTTAGCCAAATGGGTCATAACAGATACAATGGCGAAAACAGCCAAACCGTGTACATTGGTAGCGGAACCTTTGAAAGTACAAGGTAATGTGCAAAAATAACACAAACCATTGTGAATAGAAAAAAATGTCGCAGAAGTCCACAAAATTTACCGTCTGGGGCAGAAACCCAGGAGGGTACAAACCATTGTTCACCTACTTCTCCATGTTTGTACTCGTCTAATCAAAAAATGAAGAGTACATGAAAGCAACATACAAACCTATGTGCACACCTGGAAGCAAGCCAACCAAACAAAGCTCTTGCTGTATACATTCTATCTAGCGTCGGAATAAAGCATTTCAAAGTTCCAATGCTAAAGTCAAGCAAAACTTGAGGTCGCATCACCTTGACCGTGGAACTCATGAAGAAAATTACCCAGGAATCTAGCTGGCCTTGTAAGAATACATGCAACTTCTGAGCTTTCGCACCTCTTCTGAGGATTCATTCAGCAGATGGTCCACATATAGACATATTCCAGCCCCACTGCATAGCAAAAAATTGATATTTTGCTTAGCAAAATGCTCTATACTTGCAAGCAATCTAACAGAGAATAGTTGACAGAGATATACACACCTCAGGGGACCAAACGGAAGCCAAATAACCTCCCACCGGAACTTAGGTAATCTACAAAATACAAATGAACAGACAGACAAAGTAGATGAGTGAAAGGGTAACAGTTGGTATGGATCAATAGGTGCTCAAAGGATCACATGGATCAGGAGCTAAGAAGTTCACAAAGATCCTGCTCACCTTAGCATGTAATATAGCCAAAAGACTGCAAGTACAACACCACCAAAACAGGAGTACCAAATCCAGCGCCTGTGGCGCTCTGAGTTTTGAACTAGCCCTAACATTGCCGTTGAACATACCGTAACTGCTACCCAATCTGTTAAACCTTACATTAGTAGTGAAGCACACAGACAATAATTCAACGACAACAACAACAAACCCAGTATAGTCCCGTTGACGCGAGGTCTGTGGGGATCCAGATGTAAGCAGTCTTCCCCCCATGTAGGAAAATGCGTCAAGAGGTTGATTCCGGCGGAGACAAAAAATAACTCAACAAGCAATTTTGACACCCAAAAGAGAAAATGGAATATAAGTTTGATAAAACAGATTGTAAAACAGTTCATGAGACATAGACTACACAAGCTTCATCTAGTAAGGCAAATTGGACACGGATGTTTTCTTTTTCCACTTCTTTTCCTATCTATATTTCTGTTTTAATAGGGAAGACGGGAAGGCCAAGTGGGAAATGGTGTGTGGAGGTCCTTCAGCAAGTAAGAAGTGAAGTTTTGGTAAGTAATTCCACATTGACAACAGGCAACTCACACTATACAAGCGAAAATATCAATGACAATTGACAAAGGAATATGCAAGATCAGATACAAGTTGGACCTGAAAATATGACGAGCCATGAGTCAATGTCCTCCATGAAGTAAGCATGATATCGCTGTTACCAAAATGTAGCAACGATAATTTTAGAAATGGTTAAAGCTATCAGGAAACCAAATATTAGCTTGCAATCAATTTCTAACACAGCAAAATGCAATCTATTCTCTGCATTACCACTAGGGTCGAAAAGACCTGAGCCTAGCTTAAGCTCACTTAAGGTAATTTGGGAGGAAAATGTGCTATGTTCTATAGGTATATTTAGACTTCAAACTAATTTAGAGGTATGAAGTTCAATACTAAGGCATAAATATGATAATTGATCAAGTAAAAATCTATAGCACTAAAGTTCAGACACAGCTTGATTACATCCGTAAGATTAACAAAATGTCATTTTAAATTTTCAACCCCAAATGAATTAAATGCAATATATAAATATAGAATTTAGCTTGGACTTTTCGCTTTAAATTCAGCAATTTTAAAGAAAAACAAAATAAAATAAAATATACCGAGCCCAAGCCTTGCCATCTCAGCTCCTTTACAGCCATAATTCACTATTGATAGTTACTACTAAGAACATCAACAATCCCTGTGGCTGTGAAACAAGTCCCCCCCCCCCCCCCACCCCGCCCAAAACACATTCGTCATTGCTCTTGCAATTTGAAAAAACGTATCACCAAACAAACTGAATACAAATACCCAAGAAGGCATAATTGCCACTTGTGGATCCACATGGAAGGTGAGGGTAGCCTCGGCCACCATTAAACGCCATAAAATTTAAAATTTAATATAATTTTGGATAAAAAAATATTGATCATATGTTTATTAAATCAGTATAATATTGTATTGGACAACACTAATTCGAAAGCCTAGATTCGCCACTGATACCCGTCTAAATCATTAACCTCTCCACATTCATCACTCCATGCTAAGACAGCCAACTACGTCACCTCAATCAAACCACCGAATCCATATCTGGAACAGAAGTACAACCTAGTGTGTGTGATCCTTACAAACAAGGATATAGGAAGATCCATACATGCACAGCCTTACACCAAACAACCATACAAGAAGTAATGCACCATTTCTACCACATCATATAGAAAACGACACCAAAACACATAACAAACCTCCGTTGCATTCAAATTAGGGATAATATCAGTTCAGCTTCACCTAAAAACGCAATCTTTAAGCACAAAAAGCAGCAAGTAGATTTACCAAGTCCCATGGATAAGCAGCTTGGTGATAGATGTTGAAGATGATGAATGCTATGTACAATGAGATCAACGAGGCAAACACAGTCTGCAAATCATAACAGAAGATATAAAAACCACACTGTTAATTCAACATCTCGTTCAAACTCCCAGGATTTAAACAAAGAACACAAAAATCGTATAATTTAACAGTGATTGATCGATATTAGTTACCCTCCATAGGCGACTTTGCTGGGCATGCATTTGCTCCAGCGATCGAACCAATTCCTCCTGCTCTGAAACATTGAAAGCGAACAAGTATAGATTTTCAGAGAGACATTTCAACTTTACAAGAGAGAATTGAGAAGAACAAAAACCCTAATCTGAAAAAAGAGGGAAACCTTGAGTATCGATGGGACGAACATCGTCGACGGTGGGGAGAGAGAAATCATCGCCGTCGGGATTCGCCCGGAGAGATTTCTTCAATTGTCTGGCCAATTTCTTCACTGACGACATTAGAAATCGAATTTTCAAATTATGGTTTCTGATTCATTCTAACCTTGATGCCTTATACAGTATCCCATAAAACTTCAAGGTTCTATACTTTGTAAATTCTAGTTATCTGCCGCGGTTTAGAAATTTCCCAACAAATATTGACATTAGCATTTGACTACTTGTGGGATGTAGTGTTTTTAGGCACCGGTCTTTTTTTGTGTTAACGCAATTAACCGCAACGTAAATTACCGCAACTTACCGTAACATGCCGCAAATTTTTCATTATTTCCACTGCAATTTACCGCAACTAACCGTAACGCAACGCACAAAAGAATGGAGCCTTATTTGATTTATTTATTTTTTAGAGTGAGTTTATAATAGGAAATTAATGAAAGTTTATTTAGTAATTGCATTTATATATTTTCTTTGTATAAACTATCTTCCATTAATTTATACATGATGGTGAAATGACAAATTATTTGGATATCTTGTTGGAGAGCACTCAGATTAAATTGTCACCCAATTCGTCAATTTTGTCAAAAAATTCATTTAATTTTTTTTTTTGTCCCAAAATGTCACTGAACTTGTTAAAAGTTTCAAATATGTCACTTTGACTTGCATTAACAAGTTAAAACTAAACATCTCCAATTGAAGCACCCAGCTTCCCTGGAACCACCACCACCAGCCTGCATTGAAGCTTCAGTCCCCCCCCCCCAATCAATTGTGCCCTCAGCCTTCCACCACTACAACCATCGATATCCCCACCGCCCTCCACCGTTTGTACGACTAGATGCACCAATAAATTGATGAAAAATCATCCAAATCGACCAAAGATGGTCAAATTTCGTCTCCTAAAGCTATCTAGAACATCATGGGTGACTTTTCTCTTACTTCAGGCTCCAAAACCCAACAATGGAGGACGAACTTGAAGGGAGAGAAATCTGAATGTATGGATGGGGAACTCGAATTTGGTATGGAGGTTGAATTTGTGTGGTGAATGAAAATTAGGTGAATACTTTATAAGAAAGAATGGGAGATTTGGATGGAATTGTGGGGAAACGAGGTTGTGGTGTGGGAGGTAGCGCTAACAAAAATTCGGGTTCGGGTTAGTTCGGGTCGGACAAATTCGGAAAATGTCAAAATTCGGAAGAGAATTTCATGTCCGAATCCGTTTTATTTCGGGTCGGACCATTCGGACGAAGCAGAAATCGGGTTCGAACAATATAAAAAAGAGAAATGTTATGTCCGAATATTCGGTCAATTCGGTCAATATCAAAATTCGGACGAAAAATCTATGTCCAAACCCGATTTTTTCCGGGTCAGACAATTCGGGTCGGACGAAATTTTGCCAACACTAGTGGGAGGGTTCGGCGTGATGAGAGAGAACGTGAACTGGTGGACGAAGGTGGCGGCAAAGATGATCGCACGGGGCTGGCGGTGATGTTCATCAAATGGTGGGGCAATGGTCAGGTGTTGGATGTGAGGAAGAGCACGATGGGTGAGAGTTATAGTTTCTGAAGGTGGTGGAGGAGGAAGGAGGAAGAAGAAGACGATGGAGACTGAAGGTGGTAGCGGAAGATGGAGATGGTGGTGGTGGAGTGGTTTCTGGTAATAGAAAGAGGGAGCATCAGGTTACCAGTAAAATAAGTGGCATGTTTGAAGCTTTTAACAAGTTCAATGATATTTTGGAGGACAAAAAAATGGTTGGTAAGCCTTCGTAATGACATTTTGGTGAACAGGTGAATAGGGTTGAACATCAAGTATTGGTTTTGAGAACATCAAGTATAGTTGTAACGCCCCGGCTCCCTCCCAGGCCACGGACATTGCCGATAACTGCTTCAAGGATCGTTGATTGCCCCCACAAATCACCACGGGTCTTTCCAGCGTGCTTCTTCCTCGCTCACACGCTGCCTGGGAAAACTTCCCAGGAGGTTACCCATCCTTTGACTACTCCCAGCCAAACACGTTTAACTGAAGAGTTCCCAACGGATGAACTACCATAAAATAAGGTGCACCTTGGTGATATAAGTAGTCATTTCAATATTTTTAAGCCACACTTTAACCACATATCCGGGGTGTTACAATAGTTTTAGGGGACATCAAGTTTGCATGGACAATTGATGCCTTCGTAACGTTAACGATGCTAGCGTGATATCCTCTAAAACTATATTTGATGTTCTCAAAAATAATACTTAGACTTCGTTCTTTTATACGGTGCGGTGCGGTGTGGTAACGGTGCGATGCGCTGGAATTTGAAAAAGTGTGGTGAAGTGTGGTGGGTTGTGGTGAGTTGTGGTGGAAGTTGTGGTAGGTATGGTAGGTGAAGAAAGATAATGTAAAAAGTCGATGAGAAAAGTAAGAAGATATTGAGTAGTGCGGTGTGGTGCGGTATCGCATTGCAAGCTACTGCATAAAAGAACAGGGCCTTAATGTCCATCCATACTGACCTGCTCACCAAAATGTCATGTTTATATGATCAACTCCCATATATATACTTATGTAAGACCGTCTCACATAAATTTATGGTAAGACGTACAATATTATGGTGATTACTTTATGAATACATGAGAAACTAATAGTTTATTTAGGCTGACTCTAATAAAATTCACCCCATTGATAGTCACATTTGTATTAAAAGGTCATTCTAATATTACTTATTGGTCATAGTAAAATATCAAAAATGTCACCTTATAAGAATCCGTCAGACGGTCTTATACTAGAATTTGCTATATATATATATATATATATATATATATATATAATACTCCATCCGTTTTATATTAATTATCGTAATTTTGATTTTGACGGTCTCCAATGTCACTATTTTATTGATGATTTATCACGTAATATATTATTAACAATTGCAATATATACTTTTATGATAGTATTTTTCGTTACCAATCTAATGGTGATACTTTTATATAGAAATTCATTATATATATTGAAAAATTTATGTTAAAAATTTATAAAATTTAACCGCATTATTTTAAAAAATGACACTTGAAATATAAACGTACCCGGAGAGGGTCCGAATTCCGTGGGAATTGGGCGGGCGGAAATTAGCAAAAACCATTCATTGCTCCTCTCTCTCTCTCTCTCTCTCATATCCCTCTTCTTCTCGCTTTCTGTCATTTCCACTCCCCGCTTCTTTTCCAGCAAACCCTAAAATCCCAAATCACAATCTAAAACCCTCACCTTGCCCTTTGTTTCCCCCATCTTCATCATCTCCTTGGATTCGCAAACCCTAAAATTCACCGAGGAGAGTGCGAAAATCAATCAATCAGTCGCTTACTGGTCTCTGATTTCTTCTCCACACTCTCCAATCCTGAATAAGTAGGGTTCGGATTGAAAAAGAGGGGTCAAGATGAGGATTATGATTAAAGGAGGTGTTTGGAAGAACACCGAAGATGAAATCCTTAAAGCTGCTGTTATGAAGTATGGTAAGAACCAGTGGGCTCGTATTTCTTCGCTACTTGTTCGTAAATCTGCCAAGCAGTGTAAAGCTCGTTGGTATGAGTGGCTTGATCCTTCCATCAAGAAGGTACTTATTCTTTCTCTCTCTCTCACCTCAAGTTTATTGATTCATGGAAAATTGTTAGCCTTTGATCTGTACATCTTGCTGGGGTAGAGCTATTTGACATCCGTGAGCTGTTTGGAGTTTGATTTACTTGGTTCATGGGTTGATGCTAAATCTGGACTATGAAGTTTGGTTACTGGATATGCATTTGTAGCATGATTTCTGCGTATCAAAATCTGTGTGCTCTTATGGGTTACATATGGTTCCAAATGTTGCATCAATTGCAATTTGCTATTGAATAACATCAACTAGCTGTGAGGGAAGTAGCATAATTGTAACTTAAATAGAAATGTATTCACTGGTGCTTCCCTAGATATGTTGTTGGGTGTCCAAATGGATCAACCATAGCTGTAGCTGTAGCAGAGAGGTTGTTTCTGTAGACCCTAAGTGGTTAGTTAACCCCTGAACTGCCTAGTGCTTGCTACAACTCTCCAGAAACTATAGTTTCATTGGACGTGGTGTTGTAAAATTGCCTGAAATGTTTCATAAATATGGGCAAGGCTTTTAGATCCCTTTGAAATTTGTTTGATTGCCCTCTTGTCCCCGTGGGTAGGTGTTAGGGGTTGTTTATGGAAGGTGAATATGCAATGGATTAACAAGTGTTTGTATACTTGACTACTTGTGCACTATTCTCAAACAAGCTTGAGTTTGTGCCAATGTTATTGAGGTGTGCTGTCTGTGTGTTATTAGCTTGAACTATGATTGATTGTATTCAGTAAATCAATTGAAATGCTAGGTATGTCGACAATTTTCTACAATATGCTGGATGGAGAGGCATTTACTTTTTCAGAGAGTAGGATACACACATATTTCCATTTAATACCCTTCACCACTGAGTTTAGTGTGAGAGTGAGACAGTGGGACAAAACATTTGGGAAAGGTTGCCCCTTTTTGGGACCTTTCTTTTGTTTTTCAGTTATTATTTGGTTTAATCTGCTGTGTAATCCACTTTTAAGGTTTTGATGTGATCGCGATTTGATACTTTTTTTAATGATATTATTAATTACTTTGGTCGGGCGGGTTTTCTACATTAACAAAATGGAGCCTTTGACTGATACTGACTGTTTATCTTGATGAACTGAATAGACTGAGTGGACAAGAGAAGAGGATGAAAAACTTCTGCATCTTGCCAAACTTATGCCCACACAGTGGAGAACCATAGCGCCAATTGTAGGTCGAACTCCATCTCAGTGTCTTGAGCGCTATGAGAAGCTTCTTGACGCGGCTTGTGCCAAGGATGAAAATTATGAACCAGGGGATGATCCTCGTAAGTTACGCCCTGGAGAAATTGATCCCAACCCAGAATCTAAGCCTGCACGACCAGATCCTGTCGACATGGATGAAGATGAGAAAGAAATGCTTTCAGAAGCAAGAGCTCGGTTGGCAAACACAAGGGGTAAAAAGGCTAAACGAAAAGCTAGGGAAAAGCAGCTTGAAGAGGCAAGGAGGCTTGCTTCTTTGCAGAAAAGGAGAGAACTCAAGGCTGCAGGTATCGATGTAAGGCAAAGGAAGAGGAAAAGGAAAGGAATAGATTATAATGCTGAGGTACCGTTTGAGAAAAGGCCTCCACCAGGGTTTTATGATGTTGCTGAAGAGGATAGACCTGTAGAGCAGCCTAAATTTCCAACAACAATTGAAGAACTGGAAGGGGAAAGGAGGGCAGATAGGGAAGCCCGCTTGAGGAAACAAGACATCGCCAAGAATAAGATTGCCCAAAGACAAGATGCTCCAGCTGCAATAATGCAAGCCAACAAATTAAATGATCCTGAAACTGTTAGAAAGAGGTCAAAACTTATGCTTCCTCCTCCCCAGATTTCTGATCAGGAATTGGAGGAAATTGCAAGAATGGGTTATGCTAGTGATCTTTTGGCTAGTCAGGATCTTGCGGAAGGAAGTGGCGCAACTGGTGCGCTTCTTGCAAACTATTCTCAAACGCCGAGGCCAGGAATGACACCTATGCGTACCCCACAGAGAACACCTGCTGGCAAGGGTGATGCTATTATGATGGAGGCAGAAAATCTTGCTAGACTTAGAGAATCTCAAACCCCGTTGTTAGGAGGGGACAATCCAGAGCTGCATCCTTCAGATTTTTCAGGTGTCACACCCAGGAAAAAGGAGGTTCAGACTCCAAACCCAATGCTGACCCCCATAGCAACTCCTGGAGGGACAGGTCTTACTCCTAGAATTGGCATGACTCCCTCAAGGGATGGTTATTCTTTTGGTATGACCCCAAAAGGAACTCCTATTAGGGATGAGCTTCATATTAATGAAGAAATGGATGTGCATGATAGTGCAAAACTTGAACTTCGTAGACAGGCTGAGCTGAAGAGGAATTTGCGCATGGGTCTAAGTAGTCTTCCGGAGCCCAAAAATGAGTATGAGATAGCTGTTCGTCCACTGCCTGAAGATGCAGAAGAACCAGAGGAAAAGATTGAAGAAGACATGTCTGACAGGCTAGCTCGAGAAAGAGCTGAGGAAGAAGCAAGGCTGCAGGCATTGCTCAGAAAGAGATCAAAAGTTTTGCAAAGAGAGCTCCCTCGCCCTCCAGCTGCATCTGTTGAATTGATTAGACATTCCTTGATGAGAGCTGATGAAGACAAGAGCTCATTTGTTCCACCCACAGCTATTGAGCAGGCTGATGAGATGATACGAAAAGAGTTACTGAATTTGCTGGAGCATGATAATGCAAAGTACCCACTTAATGACAAGGAGAAAAAGAAGGGAGCTAAGCGCGCTGCTAATGAAATTCCTGTTATTGAAGACTTTGAGGAAGATGAGTTGAAAGAGGTAACTTTTTATGATAATTCCTTATCTGTTTCCCCATGTCCTTTTCAATCCACTAGGTTCAGCTGCTTGGATTTACCGTCTATTAGCTAATTTGTGATATTATTGGTGTGGAGATATGTTCTGTCATTATGCTTTACTATGTTGCCAACATTTTATAATGTGATTGCAATATTCACTAGGATCTTATAAGGAAACTGCAATTGTAGTTGTGTTAGGTTGCGGGTTTGAGGAATTTGAGTTGATTTTGGAGTCTCTGCCTGTCTTGTTTGCTTGTACATTTGCCATGAACCTTGGAGAAATAAGTTATATGATAATTAGGGAAAGAGTAATATATACCATAGGAAAGAAGTGGGAAAAAAGAGCCAGGCACAGTGTCTCTAGGGTTGTAAGAGGATCGCGCCACTTAGGGCACCGAATATTGAACCCTTATCCTTGACAAGAAGAGAGGAAGAGGTGAGAGACTAAGAGAGTGGCTTTGTTTGCTACTTTTTGGCTTAATTCAATGCTGACTTTTTGTTTTTTTTCATTATGTTGGATGCTGTATTGAAACTTTCATTTTATATTGCATGATTACTTGCTAATGATAAGTATCATTTTTCAGGCTGATGCCTTCATAAATGAGGAGTCACAGTATCTACGTGTAGCAATGGGACATGAGAATGAATCCCTTGATGAATTTGTCGAGGCTCATAAAACGTGCTTAAATGATTTGATGTACTTCCCCACTCGTAATGCCTATGGCCTCTCGAGTGTTGCTGGAACTGTCGAGAAACTTGCTGCCCTGCAGAATGAATTCGACAATGTGAAGAGGAAGATGGATGATGATAACAAAAAGGCACAACGGCTTGAGAAGAAGATTGATGTTCTGACTCATGGCTACAAGGTTGGTATAAAGTATTTCTTGATGAATCATATTCATTGATGTACATTGTGTGTGTAGCTATTAGACGTTAGAATCTCTGTATCATTCCCGTTTCTTTTAGTGCATGTCATCACCTTTTATACAAATGAATCATGTGGTTGAGCGACTCTTCTTATGATAACACCTGTTTTGTGAACTTGCTAGAAACATGTGTTGCACTGTCTGTTGCATAAGTGCACAGATGGTGACTGATATCAGCCATTTTGAACATTAGTCTTCTATTAAGTTTAGGCATGGCTGCAAAAGTTTATTTTTTTTTTCCAGAAAGCAAGTTTTGTGTGTTGAACCATTTTTGTTGTTGACAATGTTACTTTTTGATGTTTATGTATCTACCATTGAAACATTGTGACTGAGTATGATCAAACTAATGCTTATCAGCAATCAGTTATGATTTATAAGTGTTGCACGTGTCATTTCCATGGAGCATATCGCGATCAGCAGATATCCATTCTGTAAGGAGAAGATTGATTGTTCTGGAATAGGGCAATGGTTTTGATATTGGAATTGCATGTGTTTGAGGAATTTCAAGAGATCTCCTTGGGAGACTGCTAGACAGTTAATATGCTATTTTTGTGTTGTTTCCTCAAAGTTATGATGGTCTCCTCTCCACATTTCATGTTACCTGTGGGTCGATGTCTATGTTCTAATGTTTGCTCTTTTAAACTCTAATGTGTTGTGTATCACATATTGCCCTTTCCTCTATCTTAGACAATGGTGGTGCTTTTTGCTATTTCAGATGAGGGCTGATAAACTCAAGACCCAAATTGAGCTTACATTCAAACAGATGAACACTGCTGGGACAGAATTGGATTGCTTCCTAGCTCTGCAGAGACAGGAAAAGTTGGCAGCTTCCTACAGAATTAAGGGACTCTGGGAAGAAGTGCAGAAACAGAAAGAGTTTGAGAAAACCCTACAGAAACGTTATGGGGACCTTGTTGTGGAATTAGAGAGAGTCCAGCAGCTCATGGAATGGTACAGAATACAAGCTCAACAACAGGAAGAAATGGAAGCGAAAAGACAACAGGATGAGGAATTAGCTAAGGCGGCGGCAGCAGCAGCTGATCAAACTGAAGCCCCGAGTTCTGATACAGTTGAGGCGTCATCTGCCATGGAAGTGGACTCATCAAATGATACTAAACCAGCCCAAGAAGCAGATGCTCCCACTGAAGCAGTCAAGCAAGCAAGTCTTGAAGACGACATGCATGTCGATGGGGATGATGCAGCTGTGGTTACAAATGAACAGAGCACTGCCCTTCCTTCTGAGGCTTCTCTCACAGAACCTTCGGGCATTCCAAATAAAGTTGATGAGAAACAAAGTTCTGATGGTGGTGCCGAAGTTCCTGATGGCGTCTTGCCAAATTCAGACAATGTCGTCGGGGAAAGTGCTGAAAAAGACTGTGATGCCAATGGCGAACCTGTTTCTAATATTGTTGGGGAAAATGCTGAAAAAGACAGCGTTGCCGATGGCGAGGCTGTTTCTAAAAGCAAAGAGGAGGCTTTAGGAGTAGACGGGGAGGGAGCTAGCGAGAGTGACAAGGCAGAGAAGGAAGCTGTGAAGGAAGATGGGGGTGAGTTGGTCGACGGGGTGAATGAAGGTCTCACAGGTGAGCAAGTGTGACACTGCGAGCAAGAGGCTTCTTGTATTTGAGCTCCACATAAATCATAGAAGGGTATTCCTTGTTGGGATCCATTGCAGCACTCAGACAGGCCATTTCGTGCATAATCTTCACATATCGCCTTGTTTCTTTAGTGCAGAAGCTAGGCACACCAGGGTTTCGCTAGATTCCTTTAGTTCCCATTCGGATTCCCTTGAATCTCAGTTATAAGCCCCTAGCAGATGTCCCTTTCGGGCTGCAATTGAACAAATCACATGTCGCTCGTTTCTGTTTTTTTTGTGTTCCTGATCGAAGAGATGTCTGATGAGAATGTGGCAATGCACTTGTGTACTTTGAGCTATAATTGTACTTTTCTCCCAGGAATTTTTGTTTACAGTTTGGAATACTTAAAGATGTAAAATTGTTGGCCTTTATTTCTCATTGTTGACCAATAACTTTATTGACATATTACTCTTTCCTGGTAAATTGGTAATTGCTGTCCGGTAGTTTACTAGCTGTTGTGTACTGGTGTTTGCCCATAAACACAGGCAAATATCATTTGTTATGATTTTTATGCAAGTAAACTTTTCAGTAGATATGAAGAAAGCTTGCATCTCTATCTGCAATATTTTGTGCAACATTCAATCTGGCTTTTGCTGACCACTTTGTCACACAAACAAAATCAGAAAACAGAGAGTAGATTTCAATCTAAAAAGTGGACAAAATTCACAGGTCCTACTGGAAGGACAACCAAAGATATTATCTCATGATCCATCATATATATATATCCATCCAGGAATCAATACAGGTCCCTCCATCACAGAGATGTAAAGGAATCAAATCACATCTGAAAATTTGTCATCCTGAATAATAGCTTGGCATGGGGTCCATCCTTAGGCTGGCATGAGAATCCCATGCACATCTCCTTATCCATAATGTCCCGTCCGATTTGACCACAAATCACTTTTCTGATGGAGGGTATACTTCAATCAGAAACTTCCATCGTCGGAGCATTTTCCTCAACGACCCACAACCATTTTCCGGTCAGTTTTTCTCCGCCATCTTGTACTCGCTTAAGCGCTCGCTCCGAGAGTTGAATCTGTGGCGGCAAGCTCGAGTGAAGTTTGGTTCGGTTTTCAAGTGTTGCCCGCTTTTTTGTGTCTCAACTCTCAACTGGGCATAGCATCAGTCCCACTGGAAGTGACACCAACTTCACCATGATCAGCAGTTTGAGCTTGAGCTTGAGCTTGATTCCCAGTACCGTCTGTTGTTGACTGTCATTCGGTATTAAGAAAAAGAGAGGTTGTCAGAAAAGAAAATTCCAGATCTGTATGTAGATAAGTGTCATTCGGGAATCTGATCGCTTTCTGTTTCATCTTTGTTTCCCCACATTTTTGTCAGGAAAGAAGCACGTAATCCTAGCTTTTGGACCAGCTCTTGCGGAGAATCTGGGACTAACCCGCTTTCTCAATGAAACACCAACCACTAGGAGGTAGTAAAAGATGATCGAAACATAGGAACCGAGGGATTTCAAGGGCAAAATGAATTCAACTTTGCATGATTTTAGAACAAAAAATGGACTTTAGAACTTCAGAAATGTAAAAACAGACACAAAAACACAAAAACACCCCAAGACTACATGGGAGGCGAAAAATTACCTGATTGGGAACTGGGTCCATGGGCCTCTCAACATTCTTGGTATGCACCATCTGTTGACCAACATTGGTCAAACAGACCGTCGGACCCAAAGGTGGTGCACTTGCAACAGACCCACCCACACCCGAGACACTTGGTCCCACCGGCACGTTCACATTCACATTCATAGATGGTGCTATAGTAGGACCCGCGAGTACAGGGCCCCGGTGGTGAATTCCCATTGGAAACCCTTGACCAGGCCGGCCAAAAGTCTGAAAACTAGACCCGGGCATTCCCGGGAAGGCGGGCCTTGCACCGGGAATGCCATAATGCGGGCCTTGGAAAGGCATCATCTTCATACTACCACCACCATTGATGTCGAGCATGTTGAAGCCATAGCCCATTCCCAAGCCCATCATAGGCGAGAAATGTGGCATATGTGGTGCTCCTTGAAGGGGGGATTGTATCCCGGGCGGTAGCATCATTGGTTGCATGTATAGCCCACCGGCACCCATCGATAACATCTGTGGCACGTTAACTTTGTTAGGAAACCGATCCAATTTAGAGAGACTGGTTCCAATTTTTCTAACACAAGAAGGCGAATAAGACATTAGAAGCTAGGAGGAAGTTTACCTGTACTTGTAGTTGGAGTGTCTTCAAATACTCTATCGCTTCATCAAGCATCGAAGCTTTATCAACCTAGTGCCACATACAATTGAAAGTTCATAGTCTTGTTTCAAATTCGGTTTCTAAACTCTTGGAATACTATACATGTCAAGAACAATGCTTTCATATGAATATATCTAATGTTAGAATTGAAAGTGACAGTTAGAAAAAGGCGACAAGAGGGCAAGAACATACCTTATTGCAGTTGGGTATGAGCTCTTGTAACGCGCGCATTTTTTCATTAATCCTATCCCTACGTCTCTGCGATTCCACAACAAAATGATCAATAATCAATACCAAGATTACCTTCTAGATTACAGGATAAACGGGTCATCATTAGGACCGACATTAACATCCAAAAACTAGTCGGCTCACCCTTTCAGACAGATTATGGACTTCTGCAGCTCGAGTCCTCTTTGAACCTGCGCGATTAGGCGGGTTCTTCCTAGCACCCACAGATTCTTCCTCAACTTCCTGAAAACAAACACAATTTCCAGGCATTAATAAGGCCGGATTAAGCATAATCGCAGATCCAAGAAGTTGTCAGAAACATGTTGCACTTGTGCTAATTACCTCACTGGGACCTTCTGATTCAGTTTCACGCGATTTCCTCTTCAAATCACGTCTTTCCACACTATTCCCAGAACCAACAGAAGAAGCTGCAACTGCCACAGGCTCTACATTTCTTTCACCGGGTTTCCTGACAGTTGCATACACATTGTTCTTAGCAGCAGCATCTTCTTTCGGTTGATTGGAAGAAAACACCTCCTCAGCAGGAGGTTTTGCAGGAGGAGATGATTCTGAATTCCGATTGATGGGTATTTGTGGGTCGGATTCGTTGTTGTTGTTGTTGTTGTTGTTGTTATGAGACGCGACATCCTTTTGGCAACAACCAGCACTCGAATTCACAAGTGTAGAAACAGCAGCATTGTTGTTGCTACTCAATGCACACCTCTTAATATCACCATTCAGATGATTTGCGTTCACCATACTAGCAAGATGTCGCGAAATGCAGGGGAAATTCGTGAACCCCGAGCTAGTTCCAGGCAATCTAAAGCTCGAAACAGCACGATTCGAAGATGCATTCTGAAACACAGCCGATACTCCTGATGTCGGTATACTATTATTGTTCTTCTTGGCCAAAGTACTTGAAGAAGGAACAGCAGCAGCCATGGATGATGATGGGTTTCCATGTTTGAACAGGTTCTCATTGGAGAAGTCATTTATGGTGATACCGGATAATTCGCGCAGGAAATCAGACGGGTATTCGTTCTGCAAGGTTTCTTCGAAAGGGTAGTTCAACCAGGACACCATTTCAGCATCATGAATATGATCCAACCCCATTTCAGAACAAGGGGTTAAAGAATTATCATCCATCATGCTGACTTTGACCATTTTCGACCCGTTTGGATTAAACCGAACCTCTTGAGGTTTTGGAGCTAGGGTTTGTTGGAAATTGTTTGAAATGGAACAACCCTTTCTGGGTTTATTGTTGTTGTTAGACTGACCTTGCATCATGATCTGACCATTTTCCCAAACTAGCTCTACAAAGTCAGTTTCAGGTCTGCATCCCAAAATCAGAACAATTTGAATCAATACATTAATTCAAAGTCTCAAGTTTTATATCAGCAAGATGAACAAATATGAAAAGATTACCTGCAAGAAGGATCAGATGAAAGGGAAGATCTTTGCTGGGTGGCATCCATTCTTCCTTTGGACATCCTCAGAAATTCAGTCAAAGGCATAAATATTGAATTTGATGCACTCTCTCAACACAAAAAGTCTTTGTCACCTACAAGATCAATTCCTGCAATGTGTTATGAACTCAGAAAAACTGCTACAAAGTTGAGGAAACACAAAAGTAAAAATGAAAAACAAACAGACAACCCTTGAAACAGTAAAATATTACAGCAAGAATGAAATCTTATTTTACAGTAAAGTATGAGTCAAACTTAATTAAAGAATTAGGGGTGTAAACAAGAGTAGTATAAGCCAATGATTTGAACTAATTAGGGGGGGATTAAAAATGCAATCTTTTTCGAGAATACTATGATTAATATATAAACCCAGAAAAACCCACATCAGATTCCTAACTTAAACAATAATTAAGGACACAGAAGATCCAATTAAGCTACTAAAAAAAGCTGAGGAACAGAAAAACAGAGACACCCACCTCCAAACTTGACCTAAAAATGAAGCCTACAAATCAACTGGGATTGCACTCAAAGCTCAACCAATTATGAAGGAAATCAACTGTGAAAGACTCAAAATTTCTGTCACACTAATCCTCATGCAACAACCCAAAAGCCTGATTTACAGAGAGAGAGAGAGAGAGAGAGAGAGAGAGAGAGAGAGAGAGAGAGAGTTTCCAAATTGAGGGGACCTTGAAAAAAGAGCAAGACAGTGGGAAAAGTTTTAAAGCAGAGAGAAGAAGAAGAACAAGATACTTGGCAGGCAAAAACTGTACAGAGATCATCATCACTGTTATTATTGTCATCTTTTAAAACTGTCCAGTGAAATTTTAAAAAATTTCACCATAAATTTTTTAATATATATAATGAGTTATTATACAAAATTATCATAATTAGAGTCATTAATAAATGTTATGATAAAAATATAATATTATAATCATTAATAACATATTACATAAGAAATTATCAATTAAAAGATAATATTAAAAATTATAAAAATCAAAATTATAACAAGTAAAACAAAAGAAAAAACAAATATTCAGTGCAGAATTTTCTTTTTCTCTCCTTAAAATTGCCCCCAAAGTTTTTTCAGCAGTTTGTGAATTGGCATTATGCGGGGCCACACAACAGTGCACCGTCGGTTTTGTTATCTGACCGTTACTTGGTCTTAGAATTTTTCATCCTATGGTTGTAAATTTTTGGCCCAGTACAATTCATAAATCCACCCATGTATTTATTTCTGGTGTACTCTTTTGGGAATTCATTGATGAATTTTCATTTTCATCAATAATTGATTGATGTACAAGTACAACACAAGACTAATGATTGATAGATGTAGGAGTATTCTCTAGATGAGAATATTAGTATATTGTATTAGTGAGATTTTATGTTGATAATTGAAACTAAGATTTTGAGTATCATATTCTAAGGGCATGTTTTCATTGATATTTGAAAAAGTACAGTTTGCTAGTAAATGTAAGTAAATGTATTATGTCGCTGAATGTTAATAACGATAAGATAATATAAATATAAGTTGTGTAATTTAGGAATGTTATGGTATTTTTTAATTATTATGTTAATATCTTATATTGTTGTGTACATATCACATATATATATATATATATATATATATATATATACACACACACACAAACACTCGACATGTAATTTTCAAACTCATGTGAAATTCGTTAGTAAATAAATAGTATAGTAAAAGTTGAGTTTTGGTAATTAGATAGTATAGTATAGGCAAACATTATATCTGTCCCAAAATATTTGTCCATTTGACTAAATTTTAACCGTTGGTTAGTTACAAATTACAATGAGATATAATATGAAATTGAGGCCATTAGAAAGATACATTACTAAAAATTATAGTACGTATCAGTATGGATACGTATTTCGTGAGAGTAAATTTCCACAAATTTGGTGGTGGTCCATTAAAATTAAAAAGATACAAAGTAAAGATCATCGGAATACAAACTGAAAATAGATTATTCTATTGTAATTTTTGTATTAAAAAAGCTGCATCTTTTTTTTATATTTATTTGAATGCTCACATAAATATTAAGTGAAGATTATAAATGAAAATATTAAGTTGTGTCCTATGATTAACATAATGATATTTTTTTTCTTCAACAATATGAAATAGGTTTTTAGTATTTCAGCATATAATCTATATTTCACTCAATTATTTTAATTATTATATATACTTCAACATATAATTGTGAAATTGATCGATGATTATCCCATGTTAGTTTTTAACCACCACTTACTTTTATTGATAGGCTAGTGATGATAACCCTAAAGTAAATAGAAGGTAAAAAACTAAATTAATTAATAATTATTAGACATGGAGATTGAATTTGTGAGATGGTATGAACAAGTTTTTTTTTTTTTTTTTTTTTTTAAAAAAATTCATATCTAAATTGGTCGGTCCGACTTTTAGTTTTCTCTTCTTATTACATATACACATGTTATTTAAATTGGTCACTTTTGGCCCACTTCTTTTTTTTGTCACCCCAAATCTTGCTTGATAAGTATATTATGACTATAAGTCTATACAAAGAATTTTCTTTTGTCAGTTATGGACTCCTTGTGCTATTTAACACTTTACAATTTGAGTGAATAAAATCTAGCTAAGAGGTCACTAAATATATAAAAAAGACTCTTTTTTTCATTTTTTTTAATTGTGGTGGGGGGACTAGAACTTTACTATGGACTTCACTAAGGTTCTTTTTGAGCGCAAAAAAAATATTAACATAAACGTTTAAATCTCCAAAATTTTATATTATATTTATGATATCGTATAAAATTATAAAAAAACCCTTTAGTTTACAAAATATACATTAAGTTTATCACCTTTTTTATGCTATTAATAGACTTTATACATTAATATAGAACAAAAGCCCGTGACACTCTCGATATTTAAAGTTAAAGCTCCTCACATTTTGAAAAAAATACACTTTATAAAATTTAGTATTTTTAAGAAGCTAGATTATGTTATCAACTAAAATTTTCAACAAATTTTTTTAATAAATAAAATTTACTTTAGACAAATTAATAATAAATTGAAATGTAATTCAGATATAATAGAATTTTCAAAATCAAAATGGCCACTAGGTTACAAAGCAGTAAGTGATTGTTCGAGAAGCATCTAAGCATGTACCAAATGTTTGTCAAGGATGCCATGACAAAGATAGGATTAGATTCTTGTTTCAAAGATATTTGTAAACTATCTCTCATAATGAGAAAGCAGACAAATTACAATGGTTAAAATACAGAATATACCATTAAATAAAATTAAGATCGTAACATGTTCCACTTGTAAATTAATAAACTTTCTCCATCAAAAGAAAAAAAAAAGAATTCATTAGCTTTCACTGAAAAGTCATATTCAATTTACTTGTAAAATATCTCCCTACTATTTTTATTGATTTTTGTAGTGTTTATTCACAAATAATGGACTGCCCTAAATCAATGGGATTGATCACACACAATGCTATAATCCTATAAAATGAGAGCTTAGAATATTTGTAAATTAAAATACAACTCCCCATTTTACACTTCTTGGACATTTTTAATATAGTTCTCTTTGTTGATAATATATTTTTTGGCGTTTGATGAGTTGAGTTTAAAGAATCTATTTTATGATTTTGGTAGTGTTTTTGACGCTTACGTACATTTCTCAAAAAGTGGAGGAAAATAAGAAAAGATTCGGTGTTGTGCGATTTCAAAGCTGAGCAAGCGGGTTTGAATGTTATTCATAATCTTAATGGTTGGAGCTTTAATGAATCATTTTTGAATTTATTTTGGGTAATATTAAAAAAAAATCAACGATCCTTTTCACCTTCAAGAAGAGCTTCTCATAAGCAAGTTTGGGTTCCTAAATATAAGTGGTGTGGGAAGTCTCTTCCTAATGATAGCCTTGGACCATGGTGGTGACTTTGTCAGCTCGTTGGACTCAGATCTATTAGACATTTTCTAATCATGCCTGTACTGATTTGAGTCAACCAAATCTGTCTTAGGTGTCTCTGTTTCTAATGGTTTGATTTCCCCCACCTCGCGGATGCATCAGGATGTGTCTTTTAGACTTGAGTCATTTGATAGTGAAAATATACACTTTGTCCAAACAATTAGAGTCCGATATTTTTTTGGTCTCGAGAATTTCTTCTTAGAGGACTCGAAAGTTGGTGTTAGTATTATTTAAGCTACACTAGCTAGGGTTTTGCAAAAGCTAAATAGTAAAGTACAACTCAATGTACTTAGTGCTTGATCAAAAGTGGGCTTCCTAACCTCCCAAATACTCAATGACTACAATTAAAAATGAATTGTGGGGGAGATTAATATGATTGGATATGATGATAAACTAAACTATAGTAACATATATTTTGACATGTTTGATGTCTCAGATTCCAAACTTTTCAAATCATTACTATTATTTTAGTTCTATCTGTTTCCAATCTTTTCATAAAAAAAGAAACAAGAAGATAACATTAAACAAAAATAAAAAGGCTTAATTTATACAATAATTCAGACAAAATCCATCTCCTTTATTTGCTAGGATTGAGCATGGACCCACTAAATATAGGGTTAGTTCTTCCCAATAAATAAAAAGAAAAAAAAAACAAGAGTGTTGATGAAGAAAGGGACATGATATATACGGATTTGATCTTGAATGTGCACAATTAAAAACTAAAAACAATGTTTTTTTTCCTTTCTTTGTAATTTTCTTCTCATAATGAGGATGGATTTTATTTTACCTTTTTTTAATGTCAAAATGTCAAAATTAAATAATAAACAACTTTAACAAAACACACAAAATGAGGGGGGAGTATCATATAAAGGAGAGAATGCATCACAAATTATTCATTAGACCAATAACATGAGAGGAATTTTGGATTTAAATAATCTGAATTTTGAATCGTAAAAATATTAATAATCTAAACATTAAAGATACTGTGGAATACTCTAGACTTCAAGGGCCTTGGATTTAAATAGCATGCCACCCTATTTTTCTAATAAAACTTGATAAAGTTCATATTATTTAGATCTAAAAATCTTCTATATACATCACCATGTAATCCAAGATCTCTAGCCAAAGTGGCATGGAGATCCACTTTCTACCCCTACCCTTTAGAGATCGAGTCTTTTTTTAGGGGGGGGGGGACATTTCTCACTTATCATTTTGGAGAATGTTATGGGTTGGAATGAGACCTGACTTTAGGCCATTGGCACCCCTATTCTTCGTCAGTTGCAGGCATGTTAGGTATCCCCTGAGATAGGTGTCCAAGGCTAGATTGTTTCTCACTTACCATTTCAGATAATGTTATGGGTTGGAATGAGACCTGACTTTAGGCCATTGACACCCCTATTCTTCGTCAGCTGCAGGCAAGTTAGGTTATTCCCTGAGATAGGTGTCCAAGGCTAGATTATTTCTCACTTACCATTTCGGAGAATATTATGGGTTGGAACGAGGCCCAGCTTTAGGCCAGTTGCACCCCTATTCTCCGTCCACTATAAGCCTGTTAGTTTATCCCCTGAGATAGGTGTCCAAGGCTAAATTATTCCACAGTATATTTAAAATTCAAATTATTAAAGCTATGTTCTTTGGTTGAGTTATTTTTAGATTTAGATGAATAATTTTAGATAAGTTGGGATAGGTTGGGATAAGTTATAATATCTTTTTGGGGAATTGTATTTTTAGAGTGGGTGCTTTTTTGGAAAATTATGTTAGGTTTAGATAAGTTTAGATAAATTAAGATAAATTAGGATAGATTGAGAGAATTATATGCAACCTAACCAAAGAACAGGGTCAGACTTTTACGAATTAAGGTGGAGCCCTAGAGGGCAGGTGGAGCGACGTCGTAAGGCAAGTAAGAGAATGTTGTCAGAGAAAAGAAAAGAGAGTGGCGTTGGTGCATGCATTATTTCATTCATTCAACATGCATGCATACTTTTTATTGTATTTGTCCCTAAATTCAACCTCAAGCATCTCTCTATATATATTCTTCTTTTATTTGCCCATACTCCCACTACATCAACATGACAACATGCATGCTGTGCAATCTGGATATATTATTTATTTATCCAAACATATTCCACTTTCAATTAATAAAAATGTAGATATCATTATTAAATTAAAGGTAGATTATATATACAAAAGAAGCCCAAGTTAATCAATTACATGTATGACTATGGTTGGTAAAGCTGGTGTCATGTAATCTGCATGATTCTTGCCACAACCCACCACATTTCACCGCAAATCATTACTTTTTTCTCTCTCCTCACTTTTCTCCTCTACTTTTTACATTCTCTCTCCTCACCTACCCCACATACCAATAACCTACCACAATTCCACCACACCCCACCACAATTCCACCACACCTCACCGCAAAATACCGCAGTATAGAACACAGCCTATATGTGAATACGTACTTTGGAATATAATTATGGATAAAAGTGTTATTATTTACTTATGTTATATTTAAGAGATCTCTATCTTGATTAATGATGATGATAAATTTGATTGGTTTTACTAATAAAACAATATAATAACTAGATTTGTTTGTTGGGTATGAATTATGAAGGAACCGAGATACATTATCTGTCAATGATGAGTTATGTCTTTATGAGCTCATTACTGGCCGCTAGTCTTATTAAAAATTTATTTCTTGAGAACTTGACTATTTATCAATCTTTATTCACTAATTTATGTGAAACCGTTTCACCATAAGTTTATAAATGAATAATTTTGTGGTTACTATTTATGAATAAAGGGGTGATGACCAATAATTTATTTGTACTAATTCTTATAAAAGTCACTGCTTGATAAATTATAAGTTATATTCGAATTAAAAAGTCATTCTCATATCACTTAATTATTAGTCACAATAAAATATTAGAAAAGTCATATGACAAGGAATTCGTCCCGCGATAAATTTACGTAAGACGGTCTTATACTAGAATTTACGGTGCCTTCTTAGGTTAGTTTGCAAAAATAATTTGACATGCATGTCTCTTTGTCAAAAGTGACACCAATAAAATGTATTCAAATTAAACATTGTGCAAGAAATTATTATCAATTAAAGATGAATATTGGAGTTTGTAAAATATTTATTATGTGACAAATATAATAAAAAGCTAGGGATCGGAGTATGATCTATTAAGATAATTAAGTGTAACGCCTCAGCTCCTCGTGAGCTGCAGACACTATCGATAATTGTTTGGAGGATTGATGACTGACCCCACAAATCATTACGAGTCCTTTTAGCATGCTTTTGTTCTCGCTCAGTAAATTTTGCATGAAGTCACCTATTCTAAGACTACTTGCAGCCGAAAAACATGAATTAATATGGTCATTTGAGCATCACTAACTTAGTGTATGGCTCCTTTAACTTTGAATTGAGGGGTGCCCTAACCCTACTCCAAGTGTTGAATCCAAATGCAATTACATATTGATATCAAAATATAGGAATGGTGACGGTTGAAGAGAGTGTCAATTTCCTAGTACCGTGCAAACTTCATTTTCACTTAATTTGTATGTGTTTTTTGTGGTGGGACAAATAAATGGAGGGTGGTGGAAAAATGTGAACTTCACGTGGTATGCCCTTTCTATCAACTTTGTAGGGCTCCCAAATTCACTTCACTTCATCAATTAGGGTTTCTTTTTTTTTTGTCATTTTGCATTTGATATTGACCCCCAACTTCTGTATAATCTATTCTCTTTTTATTTTAATTTAATATGGGACCTAGCAAAGGTCAAGGATGAATAATGACAACTTAGCTTTTGACACTTGTCAATTTTTGGCTCATCAAAATCACTTCTTTAGATACTTCACAAAATGAATAATCTTGTGTTATAATCAATAGCTCAAACAAAAGAGATGGATTCCTCCATGTCTTTTCTTGCATGTGTGAATGTTTGGGTAGTACATATAGGTGGATGATCTTAGTTTATCCTTTGATTTTATTCAATTCATTTAGAAAAATCTTATTGATATATTTATTATTTGTGAATGGTAATGTGATAGGTCGTGTTACGATATGCGAAAGGTAATGTTAAGAAAGTACACAAGAAAAGAAAAATAATATACAGGAGGAATGAAATGATATCATATTCACCAAATTAATTACCATTTACAATGATTATAAAAGTAAAGAATGAAGTAGACATCAATAGTACGTTGATAATGGGAGGATGAATAAACCGTCTTGTGTTGTAGATTGAGTAGCCAAAAATTATAATCTTTAATTACTAAATTAATGTCATGTAAGTAAGTCTAGATAAGCAAAAATGAATTCTATTTTTTTACAAACAAAAAACACCGTTTACATTAGCGTAAATATGAAATAATGAGGTGGTATTTGAAAAAACTAATTAAATTTCATTTACATCTGCTAACAATGCATGATATGACATTAATTTAGTAAATATTTTCATTTTTTGCTCTTCAACCTACCACATAACACCGTCAACGAATTAGCCACCGTCAAAATCGTTGCAGGTGCATTATTGTCCAACAAACCCAAAATATAATATATTATTGTCCAAGAAAAAAGTTCAGTTCATAATTATCCAACATCTTCAAAGTACAGTGTATTAGTGTCTGACCAATAACCCTAATTACTAAGTGGGTCTATCTAACAATTTGCCCAAATTATCCAAACCAATCCTAGAAATCTAATAAACAACAAATGAAACATAGTTCAATGTTTACTTTATTCCTCATCCTACATTATACTTACAAATTAAATAGGTACAATACAATAAGAGACAAAGTAAATCATTCAAAACACTAGTGACATCTCTAGTGACGAGACTCATTCTGCATTTCTAATTTTTCCCATCTTTTTTGGAGTCACATTCAATTAAAAGAAGAGATTCTGTAAATGATCTCCAATATAATTAATTTTAAGAATATTCATGGACCCAAAATTTGTCGCAAATTATTTGGAAAAAAAAATGGAAAAACTACATGCATGGCTACATCCATCATTGAATGGGAATTGAATTTTGCCCCATTTTCATTCAAGATGCTCCAACGCAACAAGCATTGTGTTTGTTTACATTGTCACTAAAATAGACATGCACTTATGCAAAGGATAAAGAGAGAGAGCAAAGAGGGAGAAAATTGGTGTATTATTTCACCATTAATCAATAACAATTAGGGTTGTCCAGAAAAGTCGGTATACGTAATTCGATAAAAATATTTGGAAATCTGGTCCAGAAAAACAAATAACTTTTTATATTCACGGATCAATTGACCGATTGAGAAATATTGGTAGAATCATAGATTGGATACAGATCACCATTTAGAAAAATCGGATCATCTGATTATCTGAAAAGTAATTATCTTTTAAATTTTTTTATGAAAACATAGATTTTAATATTCGAACATTGTGTCTCTCTAACAAACTCTTCATTTGGTTATTTTCTCCCTCTAGTTGATCCCCTAGTTGTATACATATGGCCCTACCTTTACAAGGTCCCGTACGTATTCTATGATGTTAATAATACAATTTGTTGGGAAAATGATGTTTGAGTAACTTGAATCTTTATAATCTTTGCTTCGAATTCTTGATATCATCTTGCAGTATGTATGACAAGATGGAGTGTAACTATAATACTATCAAGATGCACCTTCTTTTTAGGAAGTTTATTCAATGATAACTCTCCAGTTAAGTATGTTTGGATGTGAATAATGTCAGGATGGGTGACCTTTTGAAAAGTTTTCTTAGGCAGCATGTGAGTGAGGACAAAGCACGCAAGAAAGGACTCATGGTGATTTGTGAGGTTTGTCGATCACCGGTCCCTGAGGCAATTATCAACAATGTTCACTGCCTAGGAGGAGCTAGGGCATTACAGTAACATATGAACCAAATGAATTCACTCATGGGTGCAATTAAAGTGTTATGGACAAGTTCATTTTCTTTAAGAATTATTCACTCTACCATAAATGTTCAAATGAATAAAACTTATATTCTCACTTATACAGTAAGTATTTCTCTATAATATTATGTCTCAAATTAGGGGTTGTTAACCCACCAATTTGAGGGGGAGGGAATGTTGGAATGTAATACTCTGGCAAGAATGAACAAATTCCAATATTAGAATCAGACAAAATGTTACCAACACTATAAAAGTTATATTCATAATAAAAAAATATAAATTATCAATAATTTAAGATATTTAATAATTAGCTTAATTCAAGCCACATCAACAAATGTCAAAGAAACAAGAAAGAAGAAACAATTTGCAAGGAGAAGGGCAAAAACGAGAGACAAGAGCAGCAAGACAGCTGCATGCATAAATGTAGGCGGGAAGAAGGTGGTGAGGGATATTATAAATTATAACTTATAATTAAATAAACTAATGCTCAAAATATATAAGAGGCTTTTTTTATTTTCCCAATGGGAATATGGGATATTCATTTCAATTATTGATCCAGCTATTTTCTTCTCCTGTTTCTGAGCAGGTGACCCTCTTTTTCCTAAATCTCCAGGAGTATTGCTTTGACATTTTTATAGTTTATAATATAATGTTTTAAATCTTTTTATCAAAAATGAATTTAAATCTTTTATAAAAATATTATTTTACTATAAATATAATAATTTTATATAATATATCATTATATATATATATATATATATAAAATATCATAATATATTTTTAAAGCCTTTTATAGGTACTGTATACACGGACGGTAGTAAAAGTATTAAATGGAGAGAGGATTATGTAAATATATGTATCTGGACCCAATTCTGGAAGCAAAAACATGTATAGATATACCTTAATATAGGACGAGTTGTAGTTATTATAGCGGTGATAAGAATTGGAACGAGGTTGAATTAGGTCAATTAAATTAGTCTGTATTAAATTCCGATAGTAGTTGATGTTCATCACTTTTTATCTAGGTTAGCACATTTTAAAAAATTTTGAACAAACGTAAATTCTAATAAATGTAAAATTAGGTCAAAATCGAATTTAAACAATACAAACACAAGAAATATTTTGTCCAAATTTTCTGTCAGACTGATTATTAATAAATTCCGGACAAAGAATTATAACCTATATATCCAATTTTTGTCTAATTGGACAAATTTGAATATTTAAACAAAACTTTGACAACTCAAACTTATTTCAATCATCTACAATGTCTTCCTCCCCTGCATCTGCACTTATTCATGTTTTCTGCTTCCTGCAAACCTGCACATGCCCACTACTCCAATCACTCTGGACCCCTCTCTCATATATATATATATATATATATATATATATATATATATATATATATATATATATATATATATATTATATAATATATATTATGACGCATGCTCAGAAAATGTTATCCTTTTATTATTAGTAGGGCTGCTCAAAAGAACTGAACTGCTAATTAGTTTTCCAGCTTTTGTTGACAATATTTGTAAACTATTTACTGGAGTGCTCTGTATAATGGTTACTAAGCACACACTGATACATTCATACACATATTGACATAAAATTCTCTGAAGCTATGTGTAAACTATATATATATATATATATATATATATATATATATATATATGGGTTGCTTGCTAATTAATTTCCAGGAAAAATATTATGTTCCAGTTATGCTGTGTAATTATCTCTATAAGATCTCTCTAGTGCATGCATGCTGTATTTACATAAGGTACATATTTCCTAACAATAATTAAGTACAATATATAAAATTGCAAGCATTATTAAAGTATATGCGATTTCATCGGTTAGCATGGATGAATATAATGGATCGGATGAAAATCATACAAATCATCGAAGATTGGACTAACTATGATCCAGAAAACCCTATACCCATAATCATCCCTCTTAACAAAAAGATCGATCGATAATTTAAGATTAGCTTGATAACACATAGATATCAAACACCTAAAACTTCAGCACGGATATGGTCAAGTTTGAGTAACCTACGACGAAACTCAATTATTGTTCATTTCAAATCAAGAAAATAAACGTATCAAATTTCTTTATATTAATTATTATCACAGTTCCTTAACAATTCCGACATTCTACAAATTAAAATACCTCCAAAATTACTAATAGGCCATGTTGTTTCCATTGGTAAGGTAAGTTGAGCACAATAAGGTTATGTAGAAAGTTGTAAATACATGTAATATTCTATAAAATGTTGTAATTGTTATGAAAGTTAGGTAGGATAATTAGAAAATCAATAGACTACCAATGGAAACATGACCTTTTAGCAAAAACCAAAAAAAACGATACAAATTATCAACGGCCTCAAAATGAGAATCTTTTTTTATTTTTATTGTAACCCTACCTGTTCTTTTATTTGGTTGGTATGGTGCGGGAATGATGCGGGATGTGAAATTATAGAAAGTGTAGTAAAGTGTGAAATGATATAGTAAAATTTGTGGAAAGCGTGACAGATACGTAGTTGATGAAAGAGAATATGAAAAGTAGAGGAGAAAAATGAGGAGATCTATTCGTGATGATTGTGGTAAAGATTGGTATGGTACGGTAAAATGTGGAAAAATATCGATTGGTATGGTGAGTTGTGGTATCGCACCGTACAAAAGAACATACTAATTGTTCAGTTGTGTTGGGGAGATCCAAGGCGGGAGCCCACTTCAACCAAGGCCCATGGTACACAAGTTAAGTGAGGTTCGATCTTAAAACCAATTGGTGTTAAGAGGAATAGTCCACTTGGCATATATACTATGTCCTTTCTCGTTACTTTTCTGATGTGGGACATTCTGAACAAGTTGATTAGTATTATAATGATGATTTTCATCAAAACTCAACATAGGACAATCATTTTGGAACAAAGGGAGTGTCTCTCCTCAGAAAGTCTTGTTCCCTATGTTAGGTTTTATTGTTATTTAAACAGGCAATAATTGTAGCACCTAACAAATCAGATATCAGAAGATCAAAGTATCAAACCATCTGGGAGAAATTAAAATATTAGAATTGGGAAAATGATTGACATTTCTTGCCTGGAGATCTCCTGCATAATGTCAGTGCTGCTCACATTCTGAGTTATGCCCATCATCACTCTTCTGCTTTCAATACAGCACAGCCTGTGCAACTGCTGTCTATGCCTCAAACTTTGCATCTTTTTTATGTCTCTCAAATTATCCCACTCCTGATTTCTGCCATCTCATCCTATTTCCTGCAATCATTTATGTCAGGGTCCCTGTGAAACAATAGCAAAATAATTGACTATGAAGATACATAGTTATATAAGGGTTATACCTTTATGAACACATCGGGTTGTATGTGCAGTTACTTTTTCACTGTCGTGTCACAAGTTTTTGGGTCACCACATAAACGGATATGAAACACCAAACCGTAAAAAAAATGACCTGTTCTATGAAAAGCAGTTGATGGGGCTAACCCTACCATAGTTATTAAAATCCCGATCCTGATCTACGATTATATGATTTCATGATCCAAAATCTTCGATGCGATTCTACTATCTACATTCTGATCCACGATTCTAAGTGGGGTAATTCCGATCCTAAATACCCTATGGATCCGAGTTAGGATCCCGATTCTAACAACCTTGAACCCTACGTAAATAACTTTTATTATCTGAATTCAAGAACAAGTAATGTACACCAAGGATGGTCCCTTAAGAAAATTGTGTAAGGCTAACTACATTTTACTTTGCTGTGCTACTTACAGCTCATGAAACTTATGTATGATTGCTCAACTGTGAAAGTTGAGAAGATTACTAGAAGAAGTAAGAGCAATAAATCAGAATCTCAGACATAAATCCTTGTTTTACTGGACTGCTTTTACAGTTTACAAAGGGAAGAAGGTGTAAGATCAGAAGTCTTCTGGGCAGGGATTTGAGTTTGCTTACCAACAAAATAAATCCAGATAACATTGCTGGGCAATACTGGGCCCATAATAACAGCATAGAAAGCCCAACTATGAACTGTCCTGTTATATTCCTACCTCGATAGCCTGGGCTTGTCATGTATACAAATTCGGGTTCAGATTATTTCGTGTTTGCATAAATTGGATGTTTGATGAAAACATGATGTCCAATACCCAGTTTTCTCGAGTAACTTTTTTTGGTTCAAACACATCGAGCAAGCCTAATTAAATTTAGAGCATTATCAGATATAGACAATATAAATATGGAAAATATTTGAATGCAAAATGTTAGGAATGTGTCCTAAAATCACGAATCTCTTGATCTCACAATTATTTTTTTCCTAATTGTATTAGGATATTATTTAGGTTTCCTTATTATGTTGGGTTTCCTAATTATATTATATTCTAAATCTAATTAGAGTGGGAGTCAAGTTAGGTTTATAGGGAGTTTTTCCTATAAATAGGGTTCGGTATTCTCCACTTTATTTTACGGCCCGGCGCACGGCACGTGGCGCACGACGCTTGATATCGTCGAGTACGGCGAACAATGATCGAGTAATAGAGAGTCAGAGAATGAGAAAATATTGAGAGGAAAAAAGGTCTCAGCAATATTTTCGATCTCAATTGTATCCCCAGAGAGAAAGATTGTGAGTTGTGAGTGAGAGAGATTGTGATAGTAATCTCCTCTGTTGTGGATCACATCACACCCTGTGATAGTGATCGGGTTGTACTCCTCCTTTCTCATAGTGAATTATTTTCTGGCTGTCGCCGTCCGTGGGTTTTTCTCCGAGTTCTTCGGTTTCCCACGTAAACCTTGTGGTTGTTTTCTTTTATCGCTCTTATTATTTTGTTCCTAAATTTTGTCGTAATTTCCGTCATCTCGTTTTTTATTCTATTATTCGCTTCCGCTGTTACCTTGCTACTCACTTTTCTCTAACAAGTGGTATCAGAGCAAGGGGAGATATCTTCAATCATGAAGTGTGAAATTCCAAAATTCGAGGGAACAAGGAGACTGCAGTTGAAGGCGGTCCTTGATTCAGCACAGTGTAAGGGATGTTGAGTATCCCTATACGGGACTGATGTAACGATGAGCGACGAGAACTTCAAAAAGGGTTAAAGAAAGAGAACCAGGGCAGTCTGAGTTCGAGGTGGAGCAGTTCTTTGCTCAAAAGCAGTTCGAGTTGATGAGCCCTTGATGTTCCTCGTGTGGAGGAAGAACTGCATGGCAAGGGATCGTCCCGGAGGAGATCAGAAACCAAAGACGTGATATCTTGAAGATTGGGTGCACAAGAAGAGTCATGTAGAGAGTGACTGTTGGAGAAATCTGAAAGACCAGAATCAAGGTAGTAAGGATAACCGCACCAAAACTGGTACAGCAAACTGTGTTGAGGTTAACGGTTGCAGGTACGAAACAGAAAATGGTGTCCCAAAAGCGCGCAGGGGTTCCATGGTTTGGATGAAGAGAGCCAGGAAGGGCGGCTTCACCCTACGAGGGTCTCTGATGACAAGAGCTGAGGCGATCTCAAGCAAAGACAGTGGTCTCAAGCAGGCATCGAGCGGTATGTAATGTTTACGACGAGTGCCTGCAGGCTACGCATGGAGGGGCGTGTTGATAGCGACAGTCAAGATGTTTATCTGGACTGATGATTCGTTGATTTTAGTCCAAGGCATGGTTGTTAAAATCGCGATCCGGATCGTAGGATCGTACGATCCTACGATCCAAAAATGACCAAACAATCCAACTCGTTCTTGGATCGCTACGTTGTTAGGATCGTATCAGGATCGGACCAGGATCGGTAGGATCGGTCAGGATCGTTAGGATCGACTCGATCCTAACTGTAGCCTATTTTTGTTAGAATGGTCACAATCTCCCTAGAATCGGTTAGGATCGTACTAGACTCGGTCAGGATCGGTTAGGATCGTATTAGGATCGGTGAAAATCATTGCTTTTTGTACAATTTTTGAAAAACAATGTTTTTTCTAGGGAAACTTCAAATCACTTATAACAATTTTACTTTATTTGTAGAATCTTACGATCCTCGATCCGATCCTGCGATCCCGATTCTAAGGACCCCTATCGATCCTAACTAGAATCCCGATCCTGATAACCTTGGTCCAAGGTGGAGTTTGTTAGGAATGTGTCCTAAAATCACGAATCTCTTGATCTCACAATTATTTGTTTCCTAATTGTATTAGGATATTATTTAGGTTTCCTTATTATGTTGGGTTTCCTAATTGTATTATATTCTAAATCTAATTAGAGTGGGAGTCAAGTTAGGTTTATAGAGAGTTTTTCCTATAAATAGGGTTCGGTATTCTCCACTTTATTTTACGGCCCGGCGCACGGCGCGTGGCGCACGACGCTTGATGTCTCGAGTACGGCGAACAATGATCGAGTAATAGAGAGTCAGAGAAGGAGAAAATATTGAGAGGGAAAAAGGTCTCAGCAATATTTTCGATCTCAATTGTATCCCTAGAGAGAAAGATTGTGAGTTGTGAGTGAGAGAGATTGTGATAGTAATCTCCTCTGTTGTGGATCGCATCACACCCTGTTATAGTGATCGGGTTGTACTCCTCCTTTCTCATAGTGGATTATTTTATGGTTGTCGCCGTCCGTGGGTTTTTCTCCGAGTTCTTCGGTTTCCCACGTAAACCTTGTGGTTGTTTTCTTTTATCGCTCTTATTATTTTGTTCCTAAATTTTGTCTTAATTTCCGTCATCTCGTTTGAGATTCTATTATTCGCTTCCGCTGTTACCTTGCTACTCACTTTTCTCTAACAAGTGGTATCAGAGCCTCACAAGGGTATCTGAGCCTAACACAAAATGATAAACATCTTGACGTAAGATGGTTAATAATCACCTTACATTTCACCTAAATCACCCATAAAGTTAAATGTAAATATATTTAAATTATTATAAATATATGATTCATTATGTTAAGGGTTATTACAACTTATAAATAATATAAAAATAATTATTTGTTTATATTTTTTCATATATATAAAACTATGAATAAAATGTACATTTTCTACTATGATTGATAAAATTAAGCTATAATTTATATTTTTTGACCTAGCTAATAAGTATTATACTCTTATAGTTGATAAATATATATAATTGTTAGAGAAAATATTGTTAAAATTATAAAAATGTGAATTATAAATAATTTAAGATGGTTATTTACTATCTTGAGGCAAAATGTGTATCATTGCCCTGTGTCGACAGAATCATAGGTTGCAAAATTGCTAACATCTACTTAAACCGTGATTAATTAATAAATTAGCAAGATGTTGGTTCACGTCACGTCTATGTAATTTATGCAAATGCGTGCATGGATGCATGTATTCCATATTAGATGACCTACCTTCGTTATATCCCAAGAGGAACATACCAATATGATTTTGGAGTGATAAAACACATTCAAATTCTTAGCAAACCTTTTTTTACTTTTTTAATAACTGCACTAATTTACCCAATATTACTTTGGATAATTGGATTATAATAATCCATATTTTCACCAATTGGACAATGGTGGACCGTACTTTCACTTTGTATTCTGGTGGTCCAAAAAAAAAAAAAATTGGATTGTAGTGGGATATTTTCGAGGGAATCATAGATTTTGTATTGCATTTGATTCAAAACTTAGTATAACACTTTACATTGATTTTTAATGAATTTACAGCGTTTCTCCCAATTTTTTTCATTTTTTAACTATTTTTTTACGATTTTTTCACTTTTATTATTTTTAAAAAATCATAATAATTATTCGGAGTCTCAAAAAAATAATTTAAAAAATGTTTTAGAAACTACAATTCATTAATTTCTAGGGGCAGGAACGAAAAAAACAAAAACAATATAGTGTAGGAATGAAAAAAATAAGAAGAATGTGGAGGTTAATTTGGTACCACTACAATCCAATTTTTTTTTTTTGGACCACCAGAATACAAAGTGAAAGTACAGTCCACCATTGTCCAATTGGTGAAAGTAGGGATTATTAAAATCCTATTATCCTATTACTTTATCCAACTTTATCCTACCACCTAAAGATCATAGAGCATTTTTTTTTGTCAATTTATCACTACACCTTTAAATTTATCAAATATCCCACTTAAATTTGAAAAGCTATTTTAAATATCATCCAAACGATATTTGACATGTTATATATAGAAGTGGACTACCTCTAACAAATTTAAATAAAATTAAATTAAATGGTAGTTCAAATTTGGAGAAATCAGCGTGCATGAAATTGTAAGGACCATTACATAAGCTTTAACAAGCACATACAAATACAAGTCAATTTTAAATAAAAATGCAAATTCGACACTTATTCACAACGGTCAAGAAATGATAAAAGAACAAAACTAGATGACATGGTGCATTGGTGTCATGGTCCTACTCTTGAGCTACTTTTGTTTTGATCATAATGTCAACAATTTGATATTTTTTTCAGTATACTAGTTTGAAATAAATGTAAGACAAATATGATATTACTTAACTTGGTTATTTTTCTTATTTTCTTAATTATATATTGTTAGTTACTTTTATATTGGTTAACTTATTGAATGAAATCCTTGGTGATTTAGATATTGATTTGATTTAGATTTATATTAAGTTTATTTTGATAATGACCACATTTTATGGATTTTGTAGGATTTTCCAATTAAAGGTGTATTATTTAGCGTGGTTAACTTCTAGAAAAAGTTGGTCAATTTTTTCAAAAAAATATTGACAAATTTTCTTATATTTAGTTGGTGTAAGTGAATGTCAAAATTTTAATGTGGGATCCATTATTTTATCTTAAGATGTAGTTGGTACTTTCTTGAGTAAGATTTTCTTCAAAAAACATTTCCGTAACCCTTTATTGGAAAAATGCTTATTGAGTTTGAGTGTAAAATAATGAATCTCACATCCAGGAAAATTTTTCCAATCACCTGCGCCATCAACCTATGATCAAGCTTTTGATGGACCGCAGTCAGCCACAACCACCCCCTCCCCCATCCTTAACTTTTTGGATTCAAATTATTTTTATCCAAACGGAATTATAAATTATCTAAAATTAAGCTGTTTCCAAACATTATGACCTCCTCTTATTATTCACATTAGTACACGACCCGTTATTCATAAGGGAGTGTTTGGTTGGAAAACGTTTCCAAAAAATGGGAAAATTTTAATGTGAGGTTCACTATTTCCTCACAAACTTTAGTAAATTATTTCCCAAGCACTAAAGTTAGGGAAGGGAATTAAACTCTTTCCCGAAAAATATTTATGGTGCGTTTGGTTGTTTCTCAGAAAAGACTTTCTCTTGCCCCCCTTGGAAATTTTTTTATTGAGTTTATGAGGGAAATAATGGGTCCCACATCAAAACTTTCATATATATTTTGCAGAACCAAACATGTGAAAGTTTTTCAACTATAATTAGTTTTGGTTTTCTATGATTAAAAATTAACCATTATAACAAGATACACGTTGAGAGCTGCAACCCAATAGCATGGAGACACGTGGAAGCCTGTAAGAGGGAGCTTTCATTAATCTCATTTTTGTGTCTATATAAACCATCCAAGACTACCTACTGCTCTAGAAAATATCACTACCTTTCTTTACTGAATTCATCTCTTAATTATTTCTAGGTTGGTTTAATTTTCTCTGATTAATCAAAATGTCAGACAGCACAGCAACCTGCATAGACATCCTCCTTGCCATCATCCTCCCTCCTCTTGGTGTCTTCTTCAAGCATGGCTGCCATGTATGATCTTTCTTTTCTCTTCAGGTTTGGATGGATAAGTTAGGATAAGTTATGATAAGTTACGATACTTTTTTGGGGAATTGTGTTTTTAGAGTGGGTTTTTTTTGGAGAATTATGTTAGGTTTAGATAAGTTAGGATAAGTTGGGAGAGTTATATCCAACCTAATCAAAGAACAGGGTTATAAATTACATAAACCCATGATTTGATTTTTGTAAAGTATGTTTGAAATTTGTAGTTATGAATATGTGTATGTTTTGTGTATGGGCAGATTGAGTTTTGGATCTGTGTGTTGCTGACTTTGTTTGGATGGCTCCCTGGGATTATCTATGCTGTTTGGGTCATCACCAAGTGATCTTTCCAAGGTATATATCATCCCTATCTCTTCTTTTTTCTACCTACCCCAAAAAAAAAAAACCTAATTTGATCGAGTTCATGTTTTTATTGTGAGTTCAGTAATATGTAACGCTTGTATTGAGCTTTGATTCAGCACGGACTGTGACGTGAGGTCTTTTACGCGTGATAAGGTTGCTAAGTTAATGAAAAGAGTTATTGTATTAGTTATTTGAAAGTCGGGATCTTTGAAATTTTAAATTCACAAATTTAATTGATTGATGAAATTGTTTAAATACTTTAAACAACTAAAAAAAATGTGATTTGAACAAAGGGGATTACTAGTAGGGTCATAACAACTGTTGGCATATTTCTTTTTCATTGGGTGGCAAGTAATTATTCATCATAACTCCAAACAAACTAGTAGGTCATGCTGATCCAAAAATAAATAAAAAAATAGTAGGGCCATACTGTAGATATTTCCTCAACTACCAATAGATGCATGTGTGTGTGTTTAGGAACTTACATACAATTTTAATACATTTTCCCCTAAATATTTGTGGAATTAATAATTTTTTTATTATACTAATTTTATTTTTAATAAATCTTGCTTGTACTAATTTTTATACAAAAGAAAAGGAATCATAGCTTTTTTATGTTCATTTGCATTATTTTTGTTCCAATATTTGGATACCTTAGTTTTCTACTCTATAGACAATTTGATATGTACTATAGGGAGATAGTAGTACAAATTACTTTAATAATGTTTACATTTTTATACGAGTTAAGTTGGAAAGAAATCGACAAGATTTTATTTCATCATGATCATATATCTACCAAATAACCTTGAAAGAGACCTTACAGTTTTTACTTTTGATCATGGAGACAAAATTTGATACCCTAACTATCCCTTTTCCTTTTTCTTGGCACCCCATTTTTCCTTTTTTTTTCTTTTTAACAGAGTGAGAGCATTTTCAAGTATTTCATCTGTCTCATATTGATTGTCATAATTTTAATTTTCACGGTTTTCAATATATGTTAGTCTTTGATTGATAATTTCTTACATAATATATTATTAACAATTGCAAAATCATATTGTTATGATAATATTTTTTTTGTTATTGTATATAGTAACCTATTTTTAAAATTTGACTGCACAATTTTCAAAGACGACAATCATGAAACAGATATTTTTTTAACTATTGATTGCCTTTTTTGAGCAGGTATGTGAAGCATGAGGTGGATGACAAATGTTGGTTGAACAAATAACAGCTCATTTTCAAGGGCAACTCTTCTGTTGTGGTGGGTCATTGAAGAATTCTTTGTCATGTATTTATTCTGTGATTTCTTTTTTATGCTTGTTAATTTAGTAGTGTGGAGCCATGTGTTTTTTGGCTTTGTAATCTATGGACTATTTCAGTGCCAAGACTTTGTTAGTAATTATGTGAATTAAGAAAAAGAAAGTTTGATTTGAAATTATAATTCATTTGTCATGAAACATTGATGGTCTCAGTACTTTTTTTTGGATATATAGTTGGAAGTCATAAAGGCTAAAAAGTATAAAAAATCAAAAAATTACTTAGAGGTACCCTAACTTTTGAAGAAACAATATTTTGCATAGCACTAATTTTGAAGCCCTTACTTTTAGGATTAGAAATTACTAGGTGAATTTCTGGTGAAACTCCGATTGATTCAAATCATTTTCGTCCACAAAAACAAACGGCATTTTCGTCCACAAATACACTTAATCAATTTCCCGCCTAAAATTCACCGGTGAATTCAAATCATTGGCCGGAAATTTACCTAATTATTTCTAATTCTAAAAGTTAGGGTACCCCAAAATTAGTTTTTAAAAGTTGGGCTACAAAATATCCGTAAAACAATAAAAACGACAGCAACGAACTTTCAAAATTAAATAACATCAGCTAGAAGATATAGCTATGAAAATCAGAAAATAGATAGCTATTAAATAGCTAAGAAATCACCTAAAAAGCAATTTATTTCTTCTTGATTTAGGGTTATTCTTTGAATGAGATTATGAATTATTATCGGAACGGAAAATAATTTTACAAATATACTACTTGAATAGGTTAACCCGACATAGGTTAATGATACGGGGCGATTAATCAAATATAAAATCTAATCATGATTTTCTTTGATGGAGAATATTTTCAAGTACTATTGACATGCTTTTCGTTTTAGGGTAAAATTGATTTATGCCTTTTCTTTTTAGGGTAAAATAGATTGTGAACTATTTTTTTTAGGGCAAAATAGATTGTAAAGTAATTTAGGTCCATAAGTTGATATATTAAATTGTTCATATTCATAATTTGAAGGGTATGTTCAATAGTTCGTATTTAAAGGCAGAGTATGTAAAAAGGGTGATAATATGTCTATCAAATTTGAAATCTAATCCTAAGTGGCTAAAATATTTTGATTTTTTATGGAGCTGAAGAACCCAATTTGATGGCACGGACTTTAGGCTTTCACATACTAACGTTACTGAAGTGGGTGAAGAGAAGATATAATAAGTGCTGAATTTAATTTTAAAATATAACAATAATTTAAATCCCCGTTGGGACCAAGGAACCCGCAGGGATGAGAGCGGAGCTGATTTCCCCACTCGCAGTGGGGATGGGGTGCGAGGTGGGTATGGGAGTATGTCCCCCATCCCCGACCCGCCCCGTTGTCATCTCTAAACAAAATATCTCAATCATTAATTAAAGGTAATATATGTAATTTAGTTATTAAAATTGTAAAATTAACAAATAAAAACGAACAAGATAGTAAAAAAAAAAAATTATGATACTCTTCTAACAAAGGAGGCAGCTTAAATTGCTCAGAGCAAAATATGACTAAAGCCGAGAACTTTCTGAATCCCGCTCTGCAAAAAAAAGGGTCACTGATTGATATGATAATTGCTGAATTGCACACTATGAAGTACTCAGTCCGTCCCAATTAATTTATCCACTTTTAATTTTTTAGGTCAAAAATTTTAAATTTTGACCTTTAATTTATCAAATTATATGTTGAATTATTATATAAGACTAACACTATTAGATTTGTGATGAAAAATAATTTTACTTAAACACAACATTATTAATTTTGCTTAAATAAAATGTGAAAAATTAACGGTCAAAGTGTTATATCGAAGATCGTAAAAAAAGTAAAGTGGACAAATTAATTGGAACGGAGGGAGTAGAAAACACTGGTCACTGACCATATTTCAAAGCAGTTGGGATTGAGATTTTGATATGACTTCAAAGTAAAACACTGGTCACGATGTGACGGTGACCCGAAAATTTTGAATTGCCCGATTCAGGAAAAAATTGAGTCAAGACATAGATTTTTCGTACAAATTTTTATATTGACTGAATTGACTAAATATTCAGATATAATATTTCTTTTTTTTCCCATTGTTTGAACCCCATTTTGACCCAAACTTAACTCCGTCCGAATTGTCGACCCGAATAAAAACCTAGTCTAGACACAAATTTTTCATTGACATTGACCGAATTTCATCAACCGAAACCCGAATTTTTGATAGCGCTGCCAGATGCTACACTTGATGAAATCAAAACAAGAAAAACAGAAAGAACAAAATACAGATTAGCTTCTTTTCTGGATGTTGGAGGATTTAGGATTGAGACTTTGCTCCTAATTCTTGCCATTTTGTTTCCCAATTATTCCACAGTTTTAGCATCTAACTTGTGTCCTCCTGAACTTGCAATTTATGCCACATCTCCATTTACCCATCATCTTTGTTTCTTGGACATAACAGACTTCTGAAAACAAATCAGGCATGACTTCAGACAAATCGTACTCACTTTTTCATACATACTCCCATTTTACACATGCACACAATGGCCAATGGGTATAAAACATGATCACGTAAGTGCGTAACGCTCCAGAATATGTCAAATAATGCACTGCACATACGTCCAAATCAAAACAAGAACAAATCAGCACGGGACAAAAGCCAGCGAATAGTTGCTGTCCAACTCGAAAACGTTGGGATTTCTACAGAAATTATCAAGCAGTGCACCGATGAATACCACATGGCAGGCTTGATTCCACGAGATTTCTTTCTGGAGTCACGAGGAAAACACCGGCATCTGGACATAGACATATTCATGGGGATGTGGACAGCCCTGTAGTTGTCGTACTGGGTAGGAACGATAATACACACTTTTACAGTGCAAAGAACGATGAAGAAACTAAAAAATATGGGCATTGAATTGGATTGAGTTTCACTCCTCCTTAAATTGCCATTCTCTGCGGCACATAGGGCAGTGGGCCTGTGAGGTTTGTGAGTTTATCCACTTCAAGATGCAGTGTAGATGAAATGCATGGTTGCATTGCCCCCAAACTGTACCACCATTCCACAATATTATCAGTTGGTCGGTCCCCATTATCGTTATTATTGGTCAGACACAAACTATGCAACATTATTAACAACGATGCAGTGTACAATACGCACATTCAATACCCTCAAACAGGATGCACCGAACTTGACTCGAATTAGGTGTATTATCACTTCCAACCAGACCAGAAGCAGAGGATCTTTTTATACATAAGCTACAGTAATGTAACGCCAAATAAAAAGAGTGCTAGACCGTGAGCTTTTCACTCAGTTCATAATGGATAGCGTTCCTGACAAGTTTACAAGCCTAGCATACATGTCAAATGATAAAGCCACTTGGATAAATGGTTAGGTTCTGTTCTTTTGGTGGGTATGTAGAAGTTGGGTAAAATAAGGTTGGCTAGGGTTTAGTAGGTTTGGATAGGTCTCGCTAGAAGTGGGTCATGAGTTTTTTAGAAGTAGGAAAGTTTAGGTAGGCTTAGGTAGATTTGGATAGAAAAAGTAGAATTTAATAAGAGTGAGTAAAATTAGGTTGTGGGTAGTTTACAGTATGAAAAGACAGGGCCTAAGTGTCCCTTAGCGCAAGGAAGAGCAGCAGGGTTCAGATATCAAATACCATAAGTAAGAAGCAACTAACTTTCAAAAGCCACCTCACAGACTCACCAGATGGCCTGGTCAAAAAAGAGGGGGAAAACCTTATAATCCTAAACACCCACTGGAGCAGATTTATTATAGACGACAATATTTCAGCAAATAAACAGAGAACTATGTGCTTATTTCACTCTCGAGTGATATAAAAGGATTAAAAAGGAAGCACGTACTTAATGGGCAGTCATCACCGGGAAGTTTGCAGTCTGGGCAACATCCATCGAAGGCCATCCTACATATTCCACATGTCTCATCTTGTGCGTCCCAAGTCCACGACGCTACAGCGTGCCATTGAAGAATATTGACTTTCATTCTGTTTAATTTTCTCTGCAATGATAGAGGAAGCTAACAGTCAGAACAATCCAACACAATGTCCAGAACAGATAACAGGCCACCCCATTTTACTACCATTTTCCATCTCAACCGTTAATAATAAACCAATGGCTTTTCTAAATCACAATGAGAATGGCAGGATGCTTACGAAAGAAGATCTAAATCACATAAAGCATAAATTCACAGCAAAGAGGAAAATCCAACTAAATCAATCATAAGAAAGAACATTCCCAGTCATACCCCACATCATCATGTACATAGAGCAACAGGATGATCACAATATTGCATCGATCACCACACAACAGGGCAGTAATGTATGATCCATGGCATGTTAAATGTACATTTAAGTCTCAACTCGCAAGAAAAACACAAATGAACATTTCATATTCATAGTTATTAAAATCTCGATCCTGATCTACTATCCTACGATTTTATGATACAAAATTCTCGATGCGATTCTACTATCTACATTCCGATCTACGATCCTACGTGGGTTAACTCCGATCCTATCTACCCCATGGATCCGAGATAGGATCCTGATTGTAACAACCTTATTCATATTGTGAATAGAAAAAAGGATATGTCACCATAATGCCCATTTTCATGGTGTTGTGAAGCCACTGCAGTTCGTAAACTCCCCCAGCGATACATATACAAACATGGTAATAGGTTTTAAATGTACAGATCATAGATTTTTGAAGCCATCCATGAAGTCTATGATACACAGTTTTCAGAAAATCATGGAAAACTGCCAATTTTGTTATGATGCTTCAACTAGCTCTTCCATCAGTTTCAGTTCATGGGGAAAGGCTGCCTATGTATGAATCCCCAAACCGCTGCTCAAACATGTTTCTCCTGAGTGGTAGTTGTTATTGTATTCAAAATGTACCAAATGGTGCCAACATGACAGGTCGGTTGCAAGAATGGTTGGAGCTTCCCACAAGGTTCCATGAAGTAAAGAAGTTGAGAGTCACAGCCCACAGGACTCTAAAATAGCCTCTAATATACAAAATTTGCAACCTTTTACAAACTCATTGATCATATTGAACTGTCAAATTCAGCAAGCAAACTTATGCCCATTCCAGATGGTTTTGAGGTATTATATGCCATCATAGTGTTTATCTTTGAGGCATTTTCTAAAATCACCAATTCACACCACAGCACCAAACAAACACATCAATATATAAGTTCAGAAAACACCAGGAATACTCTAATGTATAAATATGTAATAGGAATATTGGACTGTAATGCACTGTACTTTAGGGGTTTTGATTGTGTCAAGCTATACTTTAAATTTGTATCACAGTCCACCAAAACGTAAAAGTGTTGGATTCTAGTGCACTATCACCGGTGGATTGCTACGGATTGTTTCAAAACACTTGACGCAGATATTAAACCTTTGGCAATGACATTTTGGATTGTGTTTCTACAGAGGCAAGTTTCAAAACACTTGAAGCAGGTACTAAATTCGAATTTGATGCTTCAGGATCCAATAATTGATCCAAAACTGGATTGCAAACCCTACAAACTAAATTCAGAACAATTGTTCGCATCTGGATTCTCACGTTTGGCTGAACATATTGCACAGACATATCTGGAAACTTAGTAATCAAGAATCAAAATCTAACATGACGAATGAAGAACTATCGCCCAATTTTTAGCATGTACTAAATCAGATAATTGAGACAAACACTCGGAGAGAGAGAAAGAGAGAGATGTACCGAGCAGAACGAACCACCCCGACCGCCGGCGATGTTCCTCCGACGAAGAAGACGGGGAATCGCCCCGGGAAGAAGACAAGTAGCGCGAGAACTGAGCGTTAGAACTAGAACGAGAACGGGAAGGAACTGAGAGCGAAAGGGATTTCTCAATTTTTTTTTGAAAAGTTGGACTTTAATAATGTCTACTTTGAACCATTAGATAATACTACCGTTCTTCATAAATTGTGCAGTTAAATTTATAAAATTTTAATCATAAATATTTTAATATATATAATAATTTGTTAAATAAAATTATTACAATTAAATTCCTAATGAAATATACAATTATAAAAGTGTAATATTGTAATTGTTAATAAAATATTATATAAAAAATTATCAATCAAATAGTGATGTTGGAAATCATAATAGTTAACAAAAAGACAAATAATATAGAACGGGGGAATAATAATTTCAGCTCTGCGGTTTAAAATTTTGAAAAATTGTGTCATTTGGACCACCACCAAGTGCGTAACTTAAATATTCAGCATTTTGACTTATTTTTATTTCAAAACTTAGCACGACACCTTTCCATGAACTTAATGAATTCACAAACTTTGTCTCAGCTCTCCACCATTTTTAGTTAATTTTATAAACTTTGTTCCAAATTTTTTCGAACTTTTTACTAATTTTTATAATTTATCCTCTTTTATTCTTTAAAAAATTATAATAATTACTCGAATTCTATACAAAATTCTAAAAATTGTTTTACTAATTACACTTTATGACCTTTCTAAGAATGAACGAAACAGTTCAGAAAACCTAAAACTTTAACAAAACTCCAAAGTAAGTTTTCGAAATTTGAGAGAATTTGGGTACATTTTTAAAGTTCAGATTATTATTGTCCAATCATTCAAGTACATTTTTTTAACACGTTATTGGTAAAACAAGATGAATTGTGAGTATATTGAACTATAATTAAACCTACCTGGGTTGTTGAAGTTGAGAAGAGAAGAAAATATATCAGGTGAAAGACACGTGAAAAGAAAATTGACCGTTATTTCATTATGTTGGTTTGCACTTAACGTTGAAAAATATTAGTCAAATTAGTGTAGATGCAATCAATTTCGTGATTTACCTTCTCTATTCTCTTGTAAGAGAGTTAATTTTAATAATTTTATAATGGTTCAAATATTTTTATTTACAAGATAGGTGAATATAAATTCAATACAGTGATTGGTAAAATACATATTATGGGTTAGAAATCATTTGTAAACATATTATTGGTACAACAAGTTTAATTGTTATTATATTGAAATATAATTAAATCTACCTAAGTTGTTAAAGTTAAAAAGAAAAAAAATCTACTAGATGAAAAACACGTGATAAGAAAACTGGCCGTTACGATATGTTCGTGTATATTGTGAGAAAATATTAGTGAAATCAAGGTAAATGTAATCAATTTTCTTGACTATCCTTCTATATTCTCTTATAAGGAAGTAGTTTGTATAATTTTATGAAAGGTTTGATTAATTTTAATTGCAAAATAAACGGATATAAATTAAATATAGTCATTGGTAAAATACATATTAAACATTAGAAATCATTCGGTAAAACATATATATTATTGGTAAAATAAGATGAATTATTACTATATTAAATTATAATTAAATCTACATGAATTGTTGAAGTTAAAAAGAGAAGAAAATATAATAGGTGAAATTGTGAAAGACACGTGATAAGAAAATTGTCCTTACTTCTTTGCTGATAGGTACTTATTGTGCAAAACTATTGGTCAAATTAGTGTAAATGTAATCAATTTCGTGATTTTCATTCTCTATTCTCTCTTATAAGGGAGTTATTTTTTTATATAATTTTATGAAAAGTTTAAATATTTTGTTTGTTAGATAAATGGTTATAAATTTAAGGTTTTTGGATATTAATATATTGAACTTTTGAAGTGTTGAATAATAATACACTGAATTTTAATGTTGGACAATAATACACTGTATTTTGGGGTATTGAACAATAATACACCCAGAACAATTCTGACAATATATGGTTGAATCGCTGACAATCTTATTTAACAGGTAAAAGAGATGAATTGACCCAAAAATATTTAAATTTATGACCATGTCAGTTAATCAACACATAAGTAAAGGGAATCAAATTTGAAAACAGTAAAAAAAAAAAACATAAAATCACATTTGTTTAAACATGTTTTCGCGGAGAGATTGTTGTTGTAGTTGTATAAAATCACGGTTGCCTTTGTAGATTAGCTGACATGTTATCAATTTAGATATTGTTTAGCCAATTTATCTTTTCCATCCGCCCGCCACCAAGTCGGCCACCATTGAAATTGTTCCGGGTGCATTATTGTCCAACACCCCTCAAAGTTCAGTGCATTATTGTCCAAGGTCAAAGTTAGACATCGCTAGACTTCAAAAGCTCAAGATATTAAAGATCCAAAAATCCTAAATTTAAATATAGTGATGGGTAAAGCACGCTATGAGTTAGAAATCATTTGGTAAAACACATATTATTGGTAAAGTAAGTTGAATTATTACTCTATTAAATTATAATTGGACTAATTGAGATGTTAAAGTTTAAAACAGAAAAAAATCGGTCCAAAAAGTAACACCCGGAAAGAAAATTAATCATTATTTCAAAGTGACAAAAAAACAATGGAGTAAAGGTTTTGAGGGCCTCAATGATGGATGTGCAAAGTGGTGATATTTAAGATTCTTTGCTCATAATTTTTGAGGTTGTATATGTTGGTTTAAAAAAATAGTTATGCAAATTTTGAGATTAGACGTTATGTTTTCAAGTCATTAGGAACACTTGTTGACTAATTGTATCATATTGTATTCCAATCAAGTCCAAATAACCCCCCCCCCCCCAACAGACACACAAAACAAAACAAAACAAAACAAATTAGATCCATATGTAGACTAGAATGTCTACATTATAAAGAAAACAAAAACAAAAACAAAAAACAAAATAAAACTTTGAACGCAATTACAACGTAATTGAATATGTTGATTTTATTCATAAAAGCTTGCCATGTTGACATATAGATATTTTTCCGACATAACTAGGGTGGAGTTGAAGAACTAGCTCCTTCGTTGTTCTTTCCATTTGCATCATCCATGGTGGAAGGAGTATTCAGCTTCGATTTCTCTTCTTTTTCTTCTTCCTTTGCCTCGTTCTTCTCGCCCTCAAATGAAGCTTCAAGTCTCAGGGCCAAACGATGAACCTCCCGGGGGTTTGGCCAAGTTTCGAACTCACCACTAAATGGGTTGTAAATGATCATGCAAGTCTCAGCACCATGTAAAACTGCAAGCTCCCCCAACTCTTGCAACAACTCATTTCTTAGCCGCAGAAATGTGGCTCTGCGTTCGGACTCATCGGTGATGAAGCTCATTCTCAATGTAAGAGTTTGGGTTAGGATGGTTGAGAAATTGGACTAAGGACAAGGGATGCTCTTCGGCTTGAAGATATGACTCTATTTATAATGGGGTTAATAAGTATGTTATTAATTGGTGAGAAATGTTGTCAAAAAAAGTTTGAAAAAATAATTGAAAATCTTAAAAAATTTACCTAAACAAGTTGAACTGTTACTATATTTAATTTATAATTAAATCTATCTGAGCTGTCTGTTGAAGCTGAAAGAGAAGAAAATCTGCCAGGTGAAAAGCGCGTGAAAAGAAAACTGGCCGTTACTTTTTTCTTTTTTCTTTAGGGAAACTGGCCGTTACTTCATACTGTCCGTTCATACCTATTGTGCAACAATATTAGTCAAGTTAAAGTAAGTGCAATCAATTTCGTGATTTTCCTTCTCTATTCTCTTTTATAAGGAGTTATTTTTAATAATTTTATAAATGGTTTAAATATTTTCATTTCCAAGATAAATGGATACAAACTAAATATATATAACGATTGGTAGAACATATAATACTGGTTAGAAATCGTTTGGTGTAAAATCCGAGAAATTCGAATAAAGGCATTAGTCTGAATTGGGTCGCAAATCATATAATCTATGTTTAAGTTTTGAGTAGGGATGGCAATGGGGCGGGCGGGTGTCGGGGGTATATTCCCCATCCCTGCACGGGTACCCCACCCCCATCCCCGCCCAATTACCTGTTGCTAGGCGAAAATCTTCCTCCATCCCCATCTCCAGCGGGTATCCAAACCCAGCCTAGCCCCAGCGGGAATGAGACTAAGACCAGAACTAAGACAATTATGGATTGAGAATGAGGAATTATGATTAGATTTGAATAAATTATTTATATACGCTTAGAGTTTTTTATTAACTAAAATTACAAATTGTCCGAAATTATACATGTAAATTTAATGTAGGAAGAATATTTATGTATTTTGAAAAAAATTGAAGACGGGGATAGGGAATATATGATGGGTAACTTTCCCGAGCGAGGAAACAAAGGCGGGGACGGGAAAAATTTTTATCCCCATCCCCAACCCGTTCCCGCGCGGGGATTTAATTATTTGCCCCATCCTAATCCCCATCCCCATTAGGAGCTAGCGGAGATTTTTCTCCAGAGCGGGGTGGGGCCTTGGCGGGTATGGGAATTCCACGCCCCACTGTTATCTTTAGTTTTGAGGACGAAACTCCTTTTAAGAGATAAAGAAACAACTTTGGTGAGGAGAACGAACTTTTAACAAGGTATGGAGTAAAGGTTCGTAAACGACGCCAAATTCATTTAGATATAGGACAAGTGTCAATTATAACTTATAAGTGGGCTTAGATTTTTCAAATTTTGGCCTTGGCTTGGTTACTTTAACTAGCATTAAGAGGGAAGTTGATGTATTGTTCCCATTTCCGGCTTTTGTTTTCATACTTTGTCTTTTTGCACTATAATAGTGTTGTAAGCTTGGTGCTTGAGGGCACCTTTGATAAATAAATTGGGGTCATTGCCTGTAATTATCGAAAAAAAAGATGGGAATGTTGTAGAACCCCAAAAAATTCAATCTGTTTATTGTTTAATTCGTTATCTGATGTTCATATTCTATTTAATGTCTGTTGAATTAATCTATTACTTCTTTCTGTACTTTAACTCATAGGATTGATTGATTGATTAACAAATTTATTTCTGGGATAACTAGAATGCATAGGCATTGTAGTAAATTATGTTTACGTGCCTTTAAATCCGTTTTCTGAAGCATACATTTTGCAAGGGATTTTCTATGGAATCTGAATTGTTTTGGATTTCCAGTCATTTGTTGAACTGTTTTTTGATGTGAGTAAAATAGAATAGTTGTGTTTAATTCTAATTTTACTCTACCAGTTTTGGAAATTGGGTTTGGTTTATTTAATCAATGATGTTGAACTGTTATTTAATCAATGATAATTTTACTCTACCAGTAAAATAGAATAGATCTGATATCCCATTATGATTCCGATTTTTGATTTTTGAAAGACCTCTAAAGGTCACCCGCATAATAATAATAATAATAATAATAATAATAATAATAATAATAATAATAATAATAATAATAATAATAATAATAATAATAATGATGATGATTTGTTTTCTGAATAAAGGGTTTACTATGATTATTTGATATTTCTTATTTGATAAGATTGATCTGCGAGTCTAGGAAGGGATTCAATTGTAATCAAATTTGTTTGACTTGTTCATTTCTCCCCCTAAATGAAATGAAACAGAATTTAGTTATTTTGACAGTTAGAGGTAAACATTATTCAGTTTCATCTCATCTTTGTAAATGTTTTGATTTCAGGTAATAAGTACCTTAAAAGGAAATAGTTAGAGTAAGAACGTCCTAGCCAAAAGAAAATCAAATTGCTAAATTTCTACTCGTGGGCCGGGCTTCCTTTCCAGACACTAAAGGGATATTAGACACTGGAGCATAACTATAAGCCCATACAATCTTGGTTGCACAATGCACATACATCCATAAATTTGTTCATGATGATCCAAGATTTGGATCTTTGTTCTCATCCCCCGAAATCGAGCCCTGCAGGGCTGATATAGAAGGTGGACTATTTGTCACTCAGGAAGGAATGAGGTGATCGATGAGTACTTTACAATGTAGTGTTTGCGTTTAGATTATTCCCAACGTATTATAACTTGTTTGGGATCTATTCTTGTAATCTCTCCCATGATACTAATAGATTTCATCTTGTCTCCCGTATTTTTTTTCCCGCGTTAGGTTTTCACATAAAAATTTTGTCTTTATCATCTCTATTTTTATATAGTAGTTGTTTACTTTTCTGAATACCTACATATATGCCTAAACTAATATTGTATTTTCTGTGTGATCGCGAGATCACGGTTTTGAGTCCTGGACGCAGTTTCTTGTAAAAATGAAATGTAAAATTTCTTACATTACACATTTGTATGGGGATGTTTTGTGCACCGGACTATCCTTTTTAAATGATTTTAACTCTGAATGTCGTTCTAAGAGTGCAACAACTGTAAAGATGGCTACAATTAGTAATTAAATGTGCGAAGCTCTTCATAAGCATTCTCTGTTGATTTTGATGGCTCTCATTTAACTCAAAAAGTTGCAAGGAATAAAATTTTTAGAAGGTTCAAAGTTATATTCACACCACCTTTGCCAATTAGTAATTAAATTTTGCCTTCAAGTACCAAAAAGGGAATGTATTTTACTCCTTGCTTTCAACTTTGCAAAATATAAAAAAATTTGATGCATTATTTATGCCTTTTTTTTTACTTTGATTGGTTCACTTTGAAAAAAAATAGGATTATTGGACGTTAATATATTGAACTTTTGAGGTATTGGACAATAATGTACTGAACTTTGACCTTGGACAATAATACACTGAACTTTAAGGGGTGTTGGACCATAACGCACCCGAGACAATTTCGATGGTGGCAAACTTGGTGATAATCTTAGGTGGCAGACCGAGAAAACAAATAGATTAAATAATATTTAAGTTTGTGACAAACTACATAGGATTGTCACCAAGTTAGCCACTGTCAAAATCATACTAAGTGTGTTATTGTTCAACACCCCCCATAGTACAGTATATTATTGTCCAAAGTCAAAGTTCAGTACATTATTGTCCAATACCTCAAAAGTTTAGTATATTAGCATCCAAAAACCCAAAAAAATATATCAATTGTTCAATAGGTGAGTACTTATTTTAAGTTTTTAACTAAAAAAAAGTGTAGATTTAAGAGGTTTACATGCATTGAGAGAGGAAGCTTAATTTTGTACTGTTCTAGTGTACTTTTGGAATATTAGATTTTTTTAAAACTCAACCTATCAACAAGGAATCCATATAAATTACCTTAGATTCACTATGTTTAAAAATCAATTTAAATTCTTTTTTGAAAGAACCTAATGAATAAGACCTTAAGACAAACTATTTTCATAATATACAGGTAAGGACTAATAGTAGTGAGCCACGGGTTCCCCTATGGTTAATTTGTTGTCGGTCTCTTTGTTTACCCGGGGTAATAAAAAAAATAGTAGTGAGCCACGGGAAATCATCAAAACAATTCATACTTTCCTCCGCGATAGAACTTTGTACATATCAAAAAGATCTCATAGATACATAAAGTGCATTGATTTAGTATGTGATTAGGGTTGTGTTCTTTGGTTTCTAGCCCAATTTTGGAATAAAGTTTAGTGTTCTTATTTTAATGTAACCAAGTTGTCCCATTTTTTTTTATTTTTTTGACACAGGTAATAGTCCCACGCATCGGGACCCTATCTTAGGGGTATAACCCAACAAACTTTATAGCGGATGGGGGACGGGGATGCCAGCCAGTGGCCCAACGAAGGGTCACACTCCAACCCACAACATTCTCCAAAATAGTAAGGCAAAAATGTCATCCTCAGAATTCGAACCCTAGACACCTGAGGTAGAAAATAAACCTCTTACCAGTCAGGCAATAGATAATTGGCATAATTAAGTTGTCCCATATTTTAAAAAGGGAAAGTATAAAAGAAACAAGAAGAACCAGGGAAACAGTATGAATGACAGACTGATAATGAAAAGAGCAAATAGTGGTTATTATATTATAGGAAAAATGAAAAGACACTAGAATTTTGTAGAAGGTGAAGTTACATATTCTACCCTAGGAATCTAGGCCTCGTTTGGTTGGATAAGTTCTAATTTTCTAATTCATGAAGAGATAGTTCCTTTGGCACTTTGTAATATAGTGGGATATTTGGTATGAGTGAATTAAGGTGTGAGAATGAGAATATATAAATTGATAATATAATTTTTTTATATTTATTTTATGAAAATTTTAAAAATAGGAGAATAGGAATGAGAATAGAAGTCATAATTAAATCCTCACTAGTTCATCACCTGTGAGAGAAGTGGCAAAAAATAAGGAATTTATTAGTCAATATTAAATGTCAATATTGTTCTACATTAAAATATTATTACTATTATTATTCCACTTTGCTTATGAAAATATTCATAAATTAGTCAATGATATTCCCACTAATTTTGATTTTGAATTATGACATAATAATTAATAAGGAAATAGGGAATTAATAAATACATTTCTATTATATCATTATGAATTTATATTCTCATTTATCGTATAAATTCTCATTCTCATTGTCCTTATATATCAAATGGAGGGAATTTTCAATAGTAGTTGTTGAATTCATTATTTCATTTATATTTTACCTTTCAATGTAGGGATAACATCGATCGACTCTAGGGATAAAAGATTACCGCAAAATGAAATTAAAGCAACAATTGATGCAATATGTGAATATGTCATAATGCCAAAACATCCATAATGAAGGAGCCAACAAAATTTTGACTTAAGCAATTTGGAACAATGATACAAGCTAGCTAGTTTCAGTTCATGAAATATTCTTACCTATATCAACATAGGGAACTTTGTATTAACTAATCATATTTTAATTATACAAGGTAATAAGACTCACAGACTTACATGCATGCTAAATTAGAGCTATCTCTTCATTTCACAAGTATGTGGAGTGCATTTTTGAGACTTTCTAGTATTTTATTACTTGGCAATATACAAGATTACTTGAGAAAATGATTGTCTAACTGGAATGCATATAGAAAAACATTTCATTCTAATGTCATACTCATTAATATATAACATGAGTACATGACTTATTTATTATTAGTTGACGTCACAACCAAATTATTTAAATTACTTTCAAATTTAGTCTTCAATATGCTTAGTTAAATCACTATCGAATAAATTATTGATGATGTAAACATATATTACAAAAAAAACAAAAATGCCTAAACATCCTATTCACAATATATACCTAGTAAAAAAATAATAATATTCCCACATTATATATACTTTTCTTTAAAATTTAAATTTGTGTTTTTCTCAAAATCATGTTGTGCTAGAAGTAGGAATGCTTACATATGTAGTTATCAAGACTTAGTTTCTATCCATGACAAGTCAATCTTTAAGTAACCAAAGAAAAACCTAGCTAGTGTCCTATCATTCTATTCCCCTCTATCATGTTTTTCTTCTCCTCCTCAAGTATTTCTTAGTTTATATGCATACAAACTAAGGAAAAAGAAAAAGAAGCATATATAAGATTAGCCAGGCTGTATGTGCTTGCTTTTTGTTATACCTATAAGCTAAGCTACATGAACCATAACCATCCAAATAAGAAAGATTTCCCTTTGAATGTTTCCCTTTTGGTTAAGAACAATATCATTTATATTAAATTATTAATGTATGTTTTGATCTCTAGAAATGTCATATGATACTTTTTTAATTGTTTTTAACCGTCCATTAATTTTTCTTATGTTTATTTATTAATGATATTGTGAGTGTAACTAGCAAGAGTGAATGACATTATATTACATATTAAATATGTGAAATGATAAACATCTTGACGCAAGATGATTAATAATCATCTTATATTTCACCTAAATCACTTATAAAGTTAAATATAAGTATATTTAAATCATTATAAAGGTATGTTTCATTACTTTGGGGGTTATTACAACTTACAAATAATATAAAAATAATTATTTATTTATGTTTTTCATAAATATAAAACGATGTGTAAAATATACATTTTCTACTGTAATTGATAAAATTAGGCTATTATTTATATTTTTGACCTAGTTAATAAGTATTATACTCTTATAATTGATAAATACATATATAATTATTAGCAAAAATATTATTAAAAATTACAAAAATGTGAAATGTAGTCAAGTCAAGATGACTATTAACTATCTTGAGTCAAGAAGTGTATCATTGTCCTTAAAATATTAAATCTTGATTCTTGAGGCAAGACATGATATGATAGTTTATTTTATAATTATTATTCTTAAATAGATGTTATAACATTTAATTTAAGGGCGGAAGGGAAATTTTGATATATATTGTTGATATTTAAGTGATATTTTATCAAATAGTCAATCTTTAATTTAATATAAATGTAATTATCACACAAATGCATGTATAAATAAACACATTTTACGTCAACAATCTTAAGTTCAAAACCAATGCATGTACGTACGTATGGTGCTATAATTTTGTACCATATTCTTCATTGCTAATAATGTTAAGAACTTTGCATCACAAATTAAAATAAAAATGATACTAAGAACTAGATTAAAATTTTGTAAATTATTCCAGCTGGATAGGTACACTAGCTTAAAATAGACATGTTGGGAACTTTAGTACCTAAAGAGCATATTTTATTTGGGCTATCAATCTTCTTGCTAAAATTGCAAGGCATATTAATGATTAAACATATAAACTTAAAACACCCCCCCCCCAAAAAAAATAAAAAATAAAAATCAACACCTTTATGTCCTTCCACAAGCCATACATTCAGTGGTGGCAAAAAATCAGATTCGGACAATTCAGGCCCTGTTCTTTGATTGTGTTATTTTTAGGTTTGGATGGATAAGTTAGGCTAATTTGGGATGCTTTTTTGGGGAATTGTGCTAGGTTTGGAAAGGTTCGGATAAGTTAGGATAAGTTGGGAGAGTTATATCCAAGTAATCCAACCTAACCAAAGAACAAAACTTCAGACATTTAGACAAAATTTCCAAACCTAAATCCCATTCGAATTTCAAATTCCCGAATAGTCTGAATTTGTCCGAATATACCTAAATCTGAATTTACACTATATTTAGACACAATTTCAATTTTTTTTCGAATTTCAGGGTTCGGACACTGTCCCAATTGAATGTGTCTGAACCTGAATTTGACAAAAGTTCGGACGTTCAAATTTCTTGCCCGAGACTTGAACCCGACTTGAATTTAGAATCAGACATAACGAGTTGTCTAAATTTAAATTCGGACAAAAAATTAATAACTAAATCCAATTTAATTCAAATCAGACAAATTCGAATATTCAGATCGGACATAATTTTGCAGCAATAACATTGAGAGATACAAATTCCTAGCCAGTTGGTATGCCACTCAAGGAGCTAAAAGTAAAAAGGGCATATACAATCTTTCCTACATGCTCATCATTAGTAATTTTGTACAGATTGATATTAATTATCGTACAATTCTGTAAGTTATTTTATTTTTAGATAGCTTTTTTATTATCAAAAAGCTGTATCATTAGTACTTTTTTCGATGGCATGATCCACGTTATTCTATGTAGGTAGAAATAACAAATTATATATGTTGTTTATTCAAGAAGAGAAAAATGGAATATATTTTAGCTGGGTCCATTCAATTTTATTCTTCTTGCTTTGGTTGTTAAGTAAATCAAGCAACTGATTTGCACCAACTCCATATCATCATTGATGCAGTTTCATTAGGATTTTGGAGATTTTGTTGGTGAAGTTAAATCATTTAGATTACATTAATAAAGTAGGAGAAATCATTAATAAAAATGTCATATAATATTTACAAAGAAAGTTATTTAACCAAAATAAAAAAAATCTAAAATACTAAAACATATTCTCATCTTCAAGAAGTCGGTCGTGAAATTATTATTTATTAGTTCTAAATAATTAGTAGCATTCTTTTTGCCATTAACCGTGATTTCTGATTGTCAATCACCTCTTACCTGAGTGACAAGGGGTCCACTTTCTATCTTTGTCCTCTAGGGTCTAAATCTTGGGGGAGACATTTCTCTTTTATCAATTTAGAGGATGTTGCGGCTAGGAGTGAGACATAGCTTTGGGCTATTAGCACCCCCGTTCCTCGTCCATTATAGATACACGTGTTTTTTGATTTCATCATGTTTTTCCTAAACTCGATCAACAAGCTACATTTTAACCCTATGGGGTATATATATCTGCTTGACGCAACAAATCATACTTAGCAGAAAGATTTTCATAACAAAACGATGAAAATTTCCATTGTCGATTCATTCCTCATTCAAAATGATTAAGAATCAACTAACAATAATCAAGTATCAACAAACAATACCCTAATGTTGATTTTAACAAATCCACCAAATTAACTCACGTAAAAATGAGAATACCACAGCCATCTAAACCCTAAACCCTAAACAAATTTGGCTAATGACAACCCCTTAATAAAATATTAGTAAAATAGAAAGAGATGAATATTATTTTCTTTTGAGTTGGGATGGAAAAGAGGAAAAGACTTAGATTACCAATTAACATACAACAAAAGTATGGTTGTATTGACACATGAGTGAAATGAGAACAAATATATCACTTCATGTGTATTGTGAGAACAAATTATTACTAGTTAAACTTCTTCAAGGAAGTTTATCTAGATTAAATAATATAACTATTTGAAATATCTAAGAATAATTAAGGCTGTATTTTTTTAATTAAAATTCAAAAGCCCTTGCCCTACACTAAAGTTGGAATAAGTGGAAATTCAGTTGAAATAGCCCAGATTAGGCATTAAAAAAATAGGTTTTCTGTGAGCTAATTCGTCTGAGTTTGGCCAACAGGAATTCTTCCAAGTTCCAAGTATCAACTCACAGAATTTCTTCTTTTTGGCTCACAAATTAAATCACACCAAAATACTTTATTTATTCAGTATTTAATTTTATAACGTGATTGATTACAGCAAGAAACTTCATAATCAAACACAGTTTTGATGTCGTGGAACTCATTAATTGGTATTATAATTAATTAATTGTATTTATAAAAGAAAAGTTTGCAGAAAACACTGTCCACCACTCCACCCTACCTGAGGCAATATGTAGGTTTCGAGAAATCTATATATTATAATAGAAATTATTGTGGGTCCCACGAAATAGAGTCACGGGAGCGACTTTAGGTGAATTTCCCAATCACAACGTAGAAAATTATATTTTTTTTCGATTTTCAATTATATTTTTATTTTCAATCCGGATTTTATTTTAAAATTAAAAAAACCAAAAAATATCACTAATCCTTGACTGCTTTGGACTCTAAATTAAATTAGTTTGGTGTAAATAACAGTAATTATTTTTGTGTTGCCTATAATAATAATAATAATAATAAATAATAAATAAATAATCATAATCATAATAATAATTATTATTATTAAAATTTGATAGAATACATAACGATATGACACAATTTGTACGGACACTGTCACACATAAATATATACACAGTTGGCTAAAATTAAATTATATTTTAAATCAATTTATACAAAATTTGACTAGGATGAATATATGTCTGGATATTTATCTTTCTAATTTAAAGGAATGAACCATTAGATTATCACAGAATATTGTTTTAGGTGATAATATTGCGATTGTCGCCCATAATATCATGAATATCTTTTTTCATTGAGTTTTAGATTTTATGATAATTAAACTTTCAATCCAGGTTTGAGTTTTCTGGGTTTAGACCCAACCGGACCGGAACCAGAAAAATGAAAAGACTTGGAACGAAGACTGGAATGGTTACCATTTCGTCCAAGTTTTTCATCAAGTCTTTTTGGGTCACCCGGTTCAAACCAGAATATTACGTTTGTACCGTAGTAATAATAATAATAATAATAATAATAATAATAATTTCAAAAGTAATTAATTTAGTTCACTCTGTGCATCGCACAGGTTGAAGCCTAGTTAATATAAACTTGAAAATTTAATCGAGTATGCTTTTTCTATAGGTTTAAATGTAAGGGAATTGATATAATGAGAAGAAAGATTTTGTGAGAAGAAAAGCATAGCAAATCATAACCATTGGTTCCAAGATCAAGGGTAGGTATTAATCTTGCTTTTTTTTTTGTTGGAAAAATGTGAAAAATAAATGCTGCAACCTTTTTCTTTTTTTTTTGTTGGCTGGGAAAAAGATAGCAATTAATGTAGTGTGATTTCCAATGACATGCTAATTATTTCGCAGTTCTAGATAACTCAGAATGAACATCAACTATACTCAGAATGAACATCAACCTTACCATAAATGAACACCACATTTACCCAGAATGAACATCAACTATACCATAAACGAACGTCACTATACTATACGTTCGTTTATGGTACAGTTGATGTTCATTCTGGGTATATGTGGTGTTCATTTATGGTATAGTAGACATTCATTTATGGTAAAGTTGATGTTCATTCTGGGTATAGTTGATGTTCATTCTGAGTATAGTTGATGTTCATTCTGAGTTTTCTAGAGCTGCGAATTAATTAGCATGTTATTGGAAATCACACTGCATTAATTGTTCTCTTTTTTCTAACCAACAAAAAAAAGAAAAAGATTACAGCATTTATTAGTCACATTTTCCCAACCCAAAAAAAAGCAAGATTAATATCTACCCTTGATCTTGGAATCAATGGTTATGATTTGCTATGCTTTTCTTCTCACAAAATCATTCTTCTCATTATATCAATTCCCTAAATGTAAAGCTCTATATATGATATGTAAATCACACACATATATATATATATAATTAAAATGTCCAATTTTCCTTTATAAAATTATGAACCAATAATAAAATTAACTTCACAATTCAATGTAATAATAATAAATAATAATAATAATAATATACAATATATAATAATAATAATAACAATAATAATGACAGTAATAATAATAAAAACAACAACGACAATAATAATTTTTCATAAAAAAAATATATAATATTGAGATGTCTTTATTTGATCATTCATTTCCCGATAACTAATGAATACTATCTCCAATTTTTTATTTAACTTAGGTTCTTTCTTTTATGCGGTGCGGTGTGGTAATGGTGCGGTGTGATGAAATTTGAAAAAGTGTGGTGAAGTGTGGTGGGTTGTAGTGGGAGTTGTGGTTGGTGGGGTAGGTGAGGGGAGAAAATGTAAAAATTAGAGGAGAAAAGTGAGGAGAGAGAAAAGTGAGAAAATATTTTAGTAATGATTATGGTAAAGTGTGGTGGAATATTGAGTAGTGCGGTAGTGCGATACCGCACCGCAAGTTACTACATAATAGAACAGGGCCTTAGCTTATTGTTTTCCTTTCATGTTATTTTTTACAGTAATATATTAATGAGTACTTTTCTTATTTTATCTTTGAAATTCATTGAACAAACTCGGAATATAGATTTTACTCACGGACATTTAAATAATTTTATTACTAATTAACTACTCATATCTTTTATGATAGTAATTTTCTTCATCACTCCAAATCACATAAAAAGAAATACTGGGAGTAGCTTTTATTTTACTTTCCCCCATCCAAATTAAAGTTGGAACTAGCTAGCTAACAGTAGGGCATCTAAATATTTGAAGCATGTTAAAGTAGGTAGAGAGATTTGTATATATCTCAAAATTATGCACTTTAAGATTTGTGTAAATCATATATATACTCCTACTATATTAGAATCATCAAGTAACATCATGCATGCACTTTGAATTCGTTAATTAGGCCAATGGAGCTATGATAAAAACGATATTCAACGTAACTAATCCACTTTCATGGATTCTTGGTTAGTTAATTAAGAAACATCTTCAAGATTCAAACATAAGAGTCAGAAAAATTAGGTGTTCTTTCACTTGTAATTAATTACTATTTCCAAATGTTGACACTACTTGACATATATTAGTACTAGCTAATTGTTTCCAAACATAAAGGTATGGATATAGTTGGTCACTAGCTACCTTCATTTTTCAAGTTTTCCACCATTGGAAAACTTTAAAAAGCAAAAATAAATAAATTATATATATAATATTATATATAAATTAAGGAATAAGTATCGGACTATTCATAATTATCCATTTCTATACACACATATATGAGAACTGATCATATAAGCATGACATTTTCGTGAGCAGATGAACAAGCATGGACATCAAGTATTGTCTGTAAATACATCAAGTATTGTTTTATAATTAGGGGACATTATGTTTGTTGGTGAACATCAGGGAGCATCAATGATCCATGCAAATTAACTTAATATCCCCTAAAATAATACTTGATATTCTCACAAACAATACATGATGTCCATTCCTATTTATATGCTCACGAAAACATCATAATTACATGATCAGTTCCCTATATATATGTATGATCATATTGCCTTAAAATTGTTATTATGAAACAATTTCTATTTTAGGTTGGAGTTTGTAGTCCTTTTTTAAACCGAAATTGTGTCATGTGTTACAAAAGCTAAGGTATGGAAACAACATATATATAAGCTTTGTGCCCTTAAATTAACAGAATAAGTTGGCAAACGGCTATAGAATTGAGAATCATGTTAGGTGTGCCAGCTAATGTAGGCCAAAACCAATAATCCTCATAGACATAAATAACAACATACTATTTACAATTGAATTTTCTAATTTAATTGGACACTTTAATTAGCTACTGATGCTAATCCCACCCAATAACTTTTATCGTGAAAAATACTGATACATAGCTTTCAATAATTCAATTCAGGCATTAATAAATTAGTAAATTAAATGAAAGTTGGAGAAAAATAATTGCAGTATGCATGGAACATATTGGGACCAGCAACAGGATTAATCGTATACAGTATAGTAGTATACCCCTCTTTCCGATTTTATCTTCCACCTTGATTTATATTTCTGTCAAATTTAAAAATTTTAACTATTGATTTTTTAATATATTTAATGTTCTATTATATAAAAAGTAATATTATTATATTCATAATAAAGAATATAATATAATGATTTTTTAATAAATAATATATATAAAATAATAAAATATTTATTAAATGACAGGTAATAAATGAAAACGATCAGAGCAAGTACTTTATTATTAAGAAAATTACTACCTCTATCCCAAAATATTTGTCTATTTAATTAAAATTTTATTGTTGATTATTCAGAAATTAAAATGAAGTACAATAGAAAATTAACATCATTGTAAATTTTAGTAAGTTATTTTTCTAATGGTGATAATTTCATATTGTAATTCTTTGTAATTTGTGAGTGATCAACAGTCAAAACTCAGTCAAATGAATATATATTTTGGGACGGAGGGAGTACTTTGTAATACGGGCGAAAATGATTGTTGAAATGATGTATATGGTAGAGTGAATCAGAGCCGTCCAAAATGATGGAGGGCCTAGATGTATTGATTCCTGAGGAATGAGCATATCTGTCTAGTGTCCCTCCCAACTATAAATACAAGAAGCTCATGCTAGCTATTGCAACTACAAATTAGCAAAGCCCTTTTTTAACCATACATACATAATTACCCCAAATCAATTAATCAACCTCCATTTAATTAATTAATTAATTAATCAAGATGGGAGGCAACAGCAGGCAAAGGAAGTCATTCTTCTCAATCTTCAAAAGAGGCAACAGCAACAACAGTAATAGTAGCAGTGCAGCAAAGAAGACAAACGACGTCGTATACAGCAGCAAGAACTACAACTACAACTACAACTACCACTGGGAAGACCAAGGAGGAAGACCAAGGAGGGTGTTTCCGAGCGACGAGGACCGAGGCTACTGGGTGGCCGAGCCCGGGATTGACCGCAAGGCGTCGGCTTTCATCGCCAAGTTCCACGAAGCTCGGAGGTCCGAAGCTCAGACCATGCAGCAACAGCCGCCAATAGTTAACTAACTAACTAACTACCTCATCCACATATGCATGGCCACCCTATGCATGCATGCATGCAAGTTGATTTAACTGCATGCATTAGTTAGTTAGTTATAATACTACGTACGTACGTATTATATATCAATGGATCGAGTAGTAGTACGTCCATCCCTTCATCTGAACATATGTGTTCTTGCATTTGTTTGTTGTCTGCGTTGTAGGGTTAAGTAGCTTTTCTTGGACCGCCGAATAATTTTAACTACATTTAATCTTATCCTACATCTTGATCATGTGATAATTAAGTTTATATCTCTAGCTGTATGAGGATATTATTAAAGTTATTATCAAATTTTGTGATGATCTTTTGTATTGAGTTAACCATATATACATGATCAGATTTGGTTTTTTATATTATCACATTTTCTATATATCTCAGCTAAAATTGCTACAGAATTCCTAAATTTTGGTCAATCATCTCTAAAGTACGATTATTAATTTATGTGAAATTATTTCAATTAAGAATTTAAGTTAATAGTTGAAGATTCAGTTATAGTTTTATTCACAACATGCCCCTGAAATTGAAGGGTGGATGTTACAAAGGTACATCCACTTTGTACAAATAAATTAATATGTGGGTACTAAGACTCGAACATGAGACCTCGTGCTCAATTTAACTCTAATATTATTTAGATTCATCTCATTAACCAAGAGATTAAGTTGACAGTTGAATGAATGAAGGTCCACGAAGGTTTTATTCTATAACAATTTCGTATCATGCTTAAGTTGTATATGGAATGTAGATTTGCTAAAGAGGTTAGGAAGACATGATTGAGTACTTATCTTGTACTTAATAATTTCTATCCGGTACGTACACAATTATTCCTTTGCTTTATTGCTAATCATGATTTGTGATATGGTTTCCCAATATATTTATATTTATTATTTATTTTTAAGTTTATATTTTAACTTTTCCCAGACAACTTGAGAGAGAACAATAATATAATCCTCACTTCTCATTCTCGACAAGTTTGCAATAAGAAATTTCGGAATATCATTAAAACTATATTACTCTATTCAACCTAAAGTTTGGTGCCTCAACTTGTTATACAAATATCAATGAGTAAAAGTTATGGACCTTATGGTCATTATAAAATAATTGCTTCTATTAGTGAGAAAGAATATTGCAGGAACTTTTGTGGAATACATATATTGCAATGCACACAATGATTCTTCTTGGGACATCAATGCACATAAAAAACAATTACACAAACAAAGCCTTAAATATCTATTTAAAAAAAACAAATAAGTCTGTCTACACTATTTTTTTTCTAGAACTAGTATCTATATATATGTAGGAAGAATGTAGGCAATTCCTTTTGTAAGGATTCTAGTTATGAAAGTAATTATTAGTGAGGGAGATATAGAGAATTTAATTCTCAAGCTATGGTCGTTGTTTCTATCGGCCTTTTTGTGCAACAGTAGAATGAAAAAAAATAAAGAAAAAAACTCTTTCTTAATTGTTTGATGTTAAGAGGGAAGTTAATAAGGAAGTGAATGAGTGATCATGTACCCTAGTGCATCATGCACCACATCCACCCAATTGGTCTAAAGGGCAATTATTCTAATTTCTAAACATAGGAATTTCACTCGACTCATTATTTCGACTCATTATTTATACATTTCAGGCACGCGTTTAATTATTTAAATGGAATACGTTATTAAATATGAATTCATACAGTACATACCTTTTGTTAGTCAGGTAAAAAGGAATACAAAAGACTCCTAGAAGACCCTTCTAATTAACAAAGTGTCTCAGAAGAATATCATTATACAAGATTTTGAAAAAATAGATATCAAGACTAGACATCCAAATAAAAAAAGTAATTTGTAAAGTGGTCGGCCTTGGTTTGTCATTCAATCTGTATTGTCGCCATATTTGTTTCACGATAAATATGTTGTAAAGAATACTCGGTAAGAAGATCGATTGATGGAATTTTTGATATCTCTATTGATCATAGTTACTTGCCAAGGAATGCTGATAATGCTCTTCATAACTTGAATTATAATTAGAGTAGCACCTTCAATCTAAACTCTAGCCAAACTTGGTTTAATAGTATTTGAAGACCAAAATGGCGAGCTAAAACTTCTGCCATGAGAGTCGAGGGAGCATTAGCTTCCATGGCACAATCAAAAAACACACAATGGTCTCTACCCACCTGCAACAGTCTCTCCATTGTTGAGAAAGCTGCCAAAATTTAACTTGGCCCAATAAGCTCGAGGTTATCTCCAGTTAACATGAACAAATTAAAGTTGTTTCCCCTTCGGTCTAGTTGAACAAGTGGAACTAACGCCTTTATGTTCACCATTCTATAAAGCTCCTCTTTGCCCGAATAATAACTCTATTGGGTTAAAGACAGTATTATTGAAGACGCAGTTGTTCCTCTCCTTCCAGATGATCCAAATGAGGTAGGATGTTCTTACAAACTTGAAAAAGTGAGTTTGTATTGGTACAAAGAATTACATTTCTGAGTATATATAGGCCAATTAGTATTGACAGTGTTAGGAAAGTGTCCTAAAATCACCAAATCTCTTGATCTCACAATTATTTGTTTCCTAATTGTATTAGGATATTATTTAAGTTTCCTTATTGTATTGGGTTTCCTAATTGTATTAGATTCTAAATCTATTTAGAGTGGGAGTCAAGTTAGGTTATAGGGAGTTCTCCCTATAAATAAGGTGCATGTTTCTCCACCAAAAAAAAATATCATCAGAAAACACAGAGAGCTAGAGAGAGAGAAAAAATATTGAGAGAGAAAAGGGTCTCACCAATATTTTCCCCAGTGTATCCTGAGAGATTGTGAGTTGAGTGTTGAGAGATTGTTATTGTAATATCCTTTGTGGATCGCATCACACCCTGTGATAGTGATCAGGTTGTACTCCCCCTTTCTCATAGTGGATTATTTTCTGGTTGTCGCCGTCCGTGGGTTTTTCTCCGAGTTCTTCGGTTTCCCACGTAATTCTGGTGTTTGATTTTATCGCTTATTTTTCGTTCCTAAATTTTGTCGTAATATCCGTCATCTCGTTTTCGATTCTATTATTCGCTTCCGTTGTTACCTTGCTACTCACTTTTCTCTAACAAGTGGTATCAGAGCAAGGTGGAGATGACTTCAATCATGAAGCGTGATATTACAAAATTTGATGGAACGAGGAGTTTTACTATGTGGAGACTGCAGATGAAGGCGGTCCTGATTCAGCACGGGTTATGGGATGTGATTGAGTATCCCGACACGAAGATCGATGACAATGGCGATGATGAATTCCAAAACTCGGAAGGATATCAAGGGAATCGACTCGGAGTGGAAGAAGCTTGAAGATAAGACTCTGGCGAGATTTGTGTAGAGCACATTCAGAGAGAGGTGATGCATATCGAGAAACCTCGGGTGCTCTGGACCAAATCGAAGAGTTGTACATGTCGAAGAGTCGTGCAAACAAGTACCGAATGAAGGAGAAATTCTACAGTTGAAGATGCCCCAAGGTACTTCTATTCAGCACATCTTAGTGAATTTGATTCTATTATTACCGAATTGGAATCAATGGATATAAAACACCTGATGAGGATAAGGCTTTTCATTTAATTAGTCCCTACCGCATCACATAAACAATTTAAGGAAATCATGTTGTATGGGAATCGTGGTGACCTTAACCTTAGTGAAGTAAAGGCTAGTTTCTTGTAAGGAGAAACTTGATACCGATGGTGATGACCAGTGGTGATGCTATGGTTGTAAGGGTAGAAATCTCGAGCGTAAGGGAAACGGGTCTAGAGGGAGGTCTAAACACCGTTCAAAGTCTAGGAATCCTCACAAGAATAAGAAGTGTAACTACTGTAGTAAGATGGGGCATATAGAGAGAGACTGTTGGGCAAAACAGAGAGACCAGAAGCAGGAGAGTAAGGATAATCACACCAAACCTGGTACCTCAAACTGCGTAGAGTCCGAGTCAGATGGTGATGGGTTTGTAGTTACGGATGATGCCTTGGCTACCACATCGAGTAGGATAGCTAGAGATGAATGGGTTCTTGACACGGGGTGCACCTATCATATGTGTCCTCATAAGGACTGGTTTGAGTCTTATGAGAGTGTTGACACCGGGGTCGTAGTCACGGTAGACACGACTGCAAGGTTGCAGGAATCGACATCAAAATCAAGACTCATGATGGCATCGTTAGAACTCTCGAGGAGGTTCGTCATATCCCTAACATGACTCGAAATTTAATTTCTTTGGGTACTCTTGAAGCTACCGCAGTACAAAGGAGAAGATGGTGTTTTGAAAGTGTGCAGGGTTCCATGGTTCTTATGAAGGGAATCGGGAAGGCGATCTATACATCCTGCAGGGTCTACAAGGATGTGGATCTGCGCAGATCCTAAATCTTGATGAGTCCGACAAAGACAAAAGCGTGGCACATGAGACTAGGCCACATGGGCGAAGAGAATGTCAATGTTGAGCAAGAAGGGATACCTTGAAGGCGCAAAGATCGGCAAGTGGAGTTTTGCGATCACGTGTCTACGGAAATGTAAGAGGGTTAGCTTTTCAAGGGCTAAACATACAACAGCAAGGATCCTTGATTATATTCATTCAGATTTGTGGGGTCCTGCTAGAGTGCCATCACTGGGTGGCAAGCGCTACATGTTGACATTCGTGGATGACTTCTCGAGGAAGACTTGGGTTTATTTCCTGCGACACAAGAATGAGGCATTCTCATATTTCAAGAAGTTCAAAGCTTTGGTGGAGAACCAGACAGGCAGGAAAATCAAGAAACTCAGGACTGACAATGGGTTGGAGTTTGTACTGAATTCTGCGAGGAGCATGGGATTGCGAGGCATCGAACCTTGGTGGGTAAGCCTCAGCAAAACGGGGTAGCCGAGAGAATCAACAGGACACTCTTGGAGAAAGCCCGCTGCATGCTCTCGAATGCAGGGCTTTGGAAGAACAAATCGTTCTGGGCAGAGGTGATATCTACTGCCTGCTACCTGCTGAACAGATCACCTCATGCCTCTATCGAATACCAGATTCCAGAGGAAGTATGGACAGGTAATCCAGTTAATTATTCTAATTTGAGAATTTTTGGATGTCCTGTATATGTCCATGTGAATGATGGGAAGCTGTCTCCCAGGGCTGTTAAATGCATGTTTCTAGGTTACGGGTCTGAGTCTAAGGGATATAGAATGTGGTGTCCTGATTTGATGAAAGTTATTCAGTCTAGAGATGTAACCTTTAATGAAACTGCTATGTTATCTGGAATGGAATCTACCGGTACTTCTGATGATGCAGGAAATCAGGAGAAGGATGCAGGAAGAATGGTGTTCGAGGTGGAGAGCAGGCTCAAGGTGGAACCTGCAATCAGGAGCAAACTACTGATGCTCTGAACCAACTCAGTTGATGAGCCCGAGATTGAGGCGAATGTTCCTCGGTGGAGGAACAACCATGCATTGCTAGAGATCGTCCCGGGAGGGAGATCGGGAGACCGATGCGATATCTTGAAGAAGATGATGCTATGATTGCTTATGCTACCGAGTGTTGCAGAGGAGACTCCTGAAGGTGCTGAACCTTCTACCTATCAGGAGGCCATCTCTTGTCCGAATGCCTCAAATTGGATAGGAGCTATGCAAGAGGAGATGGAGAGTTTGCAGAAAAATCATACATGGGAGCTATGTGAGTTGCCTAAAGGGCGACGAGCTCTTACTGCGAAGTGGGTGTACAAGAGAAAGGAAGGTATCCCTGGTGTAGAAAGTGCAAGGTGGAAGGCCAGATTAGTGGTAAGAGGTTGCAACCAGAAAGAATGAATCGACTACAACGAAGTATTCTCGCCAGTCGTGAGGCATACGTTGATCCGCACCTTGCTTGCCTTTGTTGCTCTATTTGTTTTGGAGTTGGAGCAACTTGATGTCAAGACAGCTTTCCTCCATGGCGAGTTGGAGGAGAAAATATATATGAGGCAGCCAGAGGGTTTCATCGTTCCTGGTAAACAGGAACATGTATGCAGATTAAGGAAGTCCTTGTTTGGACTTAAACAGGCACCCAGGCAGTGGTACAAAAGGTTTGATACCTTTATGGTAGGGCAAGGGTACACAAGAAGTCACTATGATAATTGTGTGTACTACAGGCAATTTGAAGAAAGGCCTTTCATTTATTTATTATTGTATGTGGATGATATGTTGATTTCCTCCAGGGACATGTCACTAATAAAGAAGCTGAAATCTCAACTCAACTAGGAGTTTGAGATGAAAGACCTCGGAGCGGCGAAGAAGATTTTGGGTATGGAGATCCAAAGGGATAGAAAGGCAGGGAAGTTGTTCCTGTCTCAGAAGAAATATCTGGAGAAGGTGTTGATGATTCAACATGAAACTAAAGCGCTTTCAACTCCTTTACTGCACACTTCAAGTCATGCGTGAGAACTGGCCCTAAATCGATTTGGAGGTAAGGAGGATGTCTAATATTCCTATGCTAGTGCAATTGGTAGTTTGATGTATGCTATGGTGTGTACTAGACTGACTGTCCCACGCAGATTAGTGTGGTGAGTAGATATACGAGAATCCAGGAAGGAGCATTGGGAAGGAGTGAAGTGGATCCTTCGCTATGTGAAGGGTACTTTGGAGAAGGGCATCTGTATGATAGAGGTAGTCCGCAACGTCGATGTTGCGAGTTATGTTGATCTTGATTATGGTGGAGATCTGGATAGAGACGCCAATTTCGTGGTATGTGTGTGGAGGAGCAATATCTTGGAAAGCTTCACTTGATCTATATGACCTTGTCTACTACGGAGGCCGAATGTATTCTGCAACGGAAGGAGTGAAGGAGGCCATCCGTTGAGGGATTGGTCATGGAGCTTGGAGTACCACAGGCGAGGCGTGGTTTATTCGAACGATCAGTGTTATACATCCGACAAAGAATGACACTTATCATTCAAGACCAAGCATATAAGCGTCGGTATCACTTCATCAGAGATACGATTTGCAGGAGAGATCGTGGTGAAGAAGGTTCATACTTCGATAATCCTGCAAACATGTTAACCAAGCCTCTATCTATAGCTAAGTTCGAACATTGTTTGGACTTAGTTGGTGTTCTAAGCATGTGAGAGCCCTGCGGGGCCACGCCCTGCGGAGGGGCGTGTTGATGGCGACAGTCAAGATGTTTATCTGGACCGATGATTCGTTGATTTTAGTCCAAGGTGGAGTTTGTTAGGAAAGTGTCCTAAAATCACCAAATCTCTTGATCTCACAATTATTTGTTTCCTAATTGTATTAGGATATTATTTAGGTTTCCTTATTGTATTGGGTTTCCTAATTGTATTAGATTCTAAATCTATTTAGAGTGGGAGTCAAGTTAGGTTATAGGGAGTTCTCCCTATAAATAGGGTGCATGTTTCTCCACCAAAAAAATATCATCAGAAAACACAGAGAGCTAGAGAGAGAGAGAAAATATTGAGAGAGAAAGGGGTCTCACCAATATTTTCCCCAGTGTATCCTGAGAGATTGTGAGTTGAGTGTTGAGAGATTGTTATTGTAATATCCTTTGTGGATCGCATCACACCCTGTGATAGTGATCAGGTTGTACTCCTCCGTTCTCATAATGGATTATTTTCTGGCTGTCGCCGTCCGTGGGTTTTTCTCCGAGTTCTTCGGTTTTCCACGTAATTCTGGTGTTTGATTTTATCGCTTATTTTTCGTTCCTAAATTTTGTTGTAATATCCGTCATCTCGTTTTCGATTCTATTATTCGCTTCCGCTGTTACCTTGCTACTCACTTTTCTCTAACAGACAGTTAGCAAGTTATGACAAGCAACTGTGTGTCGCACTTTTTTAGTGAAATGGCAATGGTGAAAACGATAATAATCAGTTTCCATGTGATCTAAGCACATTAGACAATAGTAGACCTGTCAATACAGGCGGGCGGCGGGTTACGGGCCCGTCGTATATCGGGTTCGGGTAAATACGGGTCGGGTGTATCTCGAGTTCAAGTAAATACGGGTCGAGTGTATTCCGGTTTCAGGCAGTTTGGGTCGGGTTTACGGGTCATGACCGCCCTTTTTCTCAGTCACTTACAACTAATAAAATTGATTATAATTAATCAAAGACACCCGTGTAATGTATCAATCCATTCCAAGTTCGACCATTACGATATGTCATAGTTATATAGACATATTAATATACACCTAAGGGACAAATTTTGGCAATCTTCAAGTCTACAAGTATTACGTCAACAATCCACGAATAACAATACTTATGAAATATATAGGGTTTTGGGATGCTAATATACTGAACTTTTAGGGTATTGGACAATAATGCATTGAACTTTGACCTTGGACAATATTACACTATTTTACTGAAAGATAGGAGAGAGGCGAGACTGCAGGAGTTTGAGGGTTCACTGAAAGAGTGAGTGAGTGACAGTGTTAGAGTTTTGTTTTGGTCATTTGTTATTTGATTATTTCATTTTATGTCTCTCTCTACGCATATCTTTCCAAAGTCACTTAATATTTTACTTTGGGCCTTAATTTTAATGAAATGGACCCATTTTTTTGCACAAGGCCAAAGTAGACAAAACACTTAAAATTAAAGTGTCGACCCAGCCTAGTCGACCGGTTTGACACATTTTTACCGGGTTCTTTGGGTTGGGTCATTTTCGGGTCCCGGGTCAGAATTTCGTGTTCAAAACCCACTTTTTGCGGATCGGTTTGGGTCGGGCTTCCGAGTCGGGTCGAGAATTGTCAGGTCTAGACAAGAGGGATCAATATTGATTCTTCTTCTAATTAGACTCCCTCTAACAAATAGTTAATTGTAAAATTTTTTCAAAAAAAAAGTTTGTTCTTTAGTTGAATATGAATTTTCGAGTCCAATGTCCTTCCCAATTTTGTGAAAGTTTTAGATTATGAAATAACCAAATTTCTAATTTGGTGTTGAGTTCCCCATTACAAGTGAACCCCCAACATTGTTCATCTTGTTTAAGGAATATAGGCACAGGTGTGTTAAGCATGTATGGTAAGAAATATATTCATGCAACAGCAAGTGAATATGAGGGATTTGGGAATGATTGGGTGTTGTTTCTTTTTATCATCAGTGATCTTGATCAAGAGTCTTGCAAAATTTCAGCCTTTTAATGTGATTTATCTATGATCAACAGCTTATGATTCTCTAGTTAGAAGCCTTCAATTTCTGATCAGTCTCAAAGTTGCAAGCTGTCAACAAAGGTTCTACATTTTCTTTAACAGCTAGTTGGAAGCACTCAATCTCATTCATCGTAGTGATATGAGATAGTCATGGCAAATTGGAGTTGTTGTCAAATGCAGTATATGGAAGCTTTGTGGCTGGGTTCTGTAGTCTAAATTTGGAATCTGATTATCTCAATATGTAGATCTATTGGTCGGAAAGGGTGTGTGTTTGGTTTTGTTCCCCTGATTGGGGTTGTAAATTTTCTCATGTGTGTGATTAGGGTGAACTCATTCATCATGTCCTGTGTTCTGATCGAGCTGTTGCTCTGTTTGGTGCTCTTTGGCACTTGTTTTCTTGAATAAAAGGGCCTGATAACCGCAACTTACCAAAAAAAGTTGAGATTTGATAAATCAGGTGATAAGCCTAATTAACCTTAGGGTATCCCAATGACTTTGTTGCATAAACTTGCATCTTTGATTTGACTATATTTCTTTCAATAACTCTGTTTGGTTGCCTAAAACCGAAAAGGTAGTTGACGACACCAATTATCGTTCCAAAAATTAACATTAGTACCATCTCCGACATTTCCATCTAGTTTCTTAGGGAGTGTTTGGTAGGAACCTAAGAAAATTTTTATCGGGGAAAATTTTTCATGAGAAGTTTTTCATGGGAAAAGATTTCCTCGGGAAAAGTTTCTCTTAGGCTCTCCTAAAGAAAATTTTCCCTAAAAAAATGTATGAAACGGTGGATTTACCGTAATTTTTTTTTTCCAAAGATTAACCTACTTTCAAACATGAGAAAATAAGTCAATCTAAAAAATTAACCATTTCCTAAAACTTTTGACCAATCAAACGCACCCTAAAAATTTTTTTTTGGAGGGAATACCCAAAATAACAGGGCGTAGATGACTAGGGATTTAGACAACGGAGCTGGGGTGGAAAATGAAAAACCCTAAATTGAAAACGCAGATGCAAAATCAAAGGGGGAAATAGCTGGAATTGCTTCAGAGGATTTGTTAAACACTTCAACCAACAAAATACAGAGTTTGAGATTGTTAGGTAGGCATCGACGACAAGGTATGTCGACGTTCAATCATCATATGCAATATTTTGTTTCTTTTGTGGGATTAATTCTCTTTTGAATGATCGAATTGAACTTCTTTTTGCTTTTGATGGGCATATCTGCAAATTTTCTATCTAGGGTTTGTCGAAATCTATAAATCTTTACACTTTTTGGGAGCACAAGCTGCTGTTTGTTCGTTCATGATTTTGATTTAGTAATTATCAACATGCCGATTATATTTTTGTTCATGACGAAGATTCTATTCTTTATATCCTATTAGGTGTAGGCTACCTCTTAAAGTTTGTAGCTTTTTGAATGATGGATTGTTAATGGCTTTAGACCCTATGGCATACACTAGTACCATGTGATTTGCTGAAACATGAACCTCTTTTTGGGTGTTTGATGTTATGTGATGAATACAACTGAGAATGTTGGAATGTGCAAAGTTGAAGATTTTGTTGCTTCAAACTTTAAAGTTGAAAGAATAGTTAACTGGGTTTCATGGACTCTCTTTCATTTGTCATTTTGTTTTTCAAGTTGTTTTGATTGTTTAGGGTTTAAAACAGTGGCGAATCTAGGTCTTCTGATTAGGGGTGACCTATACACTATTATGTTCATCTAATTCACATAAAAGTTAAAACCCATAATTTTTATCACAAATTATACTGAATTATTGATTTTTTTTTTATGTTACCGGCAGTCGTGGCCACCCATAGTTATGCCTGGGATCCGCCCATGGTTTAAAATATCGGATTGGATTGGATTGAGTGATAATACAATTGGCTTTTGCTTGACTATATCTTGGATAGGCTCTTTCTCATAAGGATATCAAATTTAATTCCCATCCCATGGGTAATGTTGTGCGACATGTAAGAGCATCTCTAGTTTTTATTTAGCATTGTTTACATAAATAGGTGATAGATAAGGGCCCCTATTATTATTCTTTTCTATATGTTTTAAAAAAAATTAGGTGAAGTGAGCCAGGACATAATTTATAGGTTTTCAGGGATTTCCACCCCTTTTTTGATGGAATATTAAGGCGTGCATTGGACAGAAGAAGATATGGAATAACTAGTGAGAAAGAAAATGGGGAAATTCAGCTAGGGTTTGTGAGTTGTGTCTTGTGAGAAATCCATCTATGGGCCATTTCAGATGAACCAAATAAAAGCAATGACGTTGCTATGAAGTTTCCCAATTTCTATTCGATCAAGTGCAGTCAAAAGTGCGTAATAGCCCTAACAAGCTTATTTCCGAAGCAAGTTTATAGCCTAAACTTTTAGAAAAGATTGCTAAAATGTTCCTGGATGTATTTACGAAAATTAAGAGCAAAATGTTAATAAATATTCTCTAGGGATTGAGCCTAAAAGATTTGTGAAATAATCCAATTTTGCTTTGTATAGCTCCCTTTGAGGTTGAGATTAAGAAGGTTCTTTTGTGTCTTCAAACATCAAAGCAGCACAATGGGATGAGCTTCATGGGGCACAAGTGTTAAAACTTTGATGATTGTGTTTATGGTAATAAGATACAAAATGGAGATTATAGATACGCCTGTCTTGCCTTATTCTGCCAATTTAGAAGTGTCCAGGGACGCGTAATAGTGTAAAATTTCTGGTTTTTTCGCCTCCATAATTTCAGTTTTCATTGGCTGTCAACTCTTGCAATTTTTCTTTTAACTGACAAGGTTATCCTTTTATGCTCATGCAACTACGTGTCTACGCCTGTTAATGAGTGAGTTGTTTCTGACTTTCTGGTTGGACTGTGCTATTATCCGTGTATCACTCCTTGGTCCAGTGTGTGCTCTGAAAGTATGTGTGGAGAGCTGATGACAAGATGCACTCTAATCTATAAATTGTGTTTGTATTAACATGTCATCAGTATATCTCACTGCGTTGTATTTTCCGAATTCTGGAATACCTAGTTATGGAAGCAATCAGAACTTTTCAGTGTTATTCACAACTCTTAAGAACTTATATTTTCCAATCAATTGATCGAGAACAAAAATAAGAGGGAGAATTGATATTATCCGCCCCTTTTCTAGTCGTTTTTCCCCTCACAACTCCCAGCACCAAATGGACTATAGATAGAACAATGGTGGTGCAGAGTCAAGCTCCGAATAAGTGGGGCATTGCAATTGTTCTTCAGTTGTATATGGTGCATGACAATCTAATATTCTATTTACTGCCCGGTATCTGCCACTGTGTTTTTTGACTTTAGAATACCAGATATCTTATCTAAGCATATCGATATACTTAGAGCCATAGTGAGTGAAGCTGCTTATCATTTACATTATTTTCCTAGTTGCTTATGTCATGTTTTCCTTGGATTCAAGAAGACATACTGTGACCACTGACCACTTATTATTTCTATATCACTCGTGTTTAGTCATGACTGATTTAGAGATGATTTCGAAGATTTTCAGTTTCCTATCAACCACAAGCCTACTAAGAATGTTGAGCAAGCAAACAGTTGCTGTAATCCATTAGAGGCTTCAAGTTTCTTCAGAAATGGGAAGGAAAGGCAAGGGATAGGGAAAGTATGAGCTGGTTACGTGTGGTCTAACTTAGAATATTCCTTTTGCGTCACATTAATGCTTATATGACAATTTTAGGAGATATTTGCTTGCCTCATTATCATGATGATGATGTTTCTTGAAATTATGCCTTAAGTTCTGTATCTTGTCTAATATTAGCTGGGATGATGTAGTTCTGCGCCATAGTTCCATGATGGCTCTGAGTCTTAGGTTGTCCATGTCCATCTTGTCACCTTTACTTTGGAAAGGCTGGGTGAAGTGATGGTGGTGTTATCTTATACGTCTCATTCTGGCAAAAACTTAATCTAAAAACGTAAAACTCAAGCTGTTGTCTTTTTTGTGCCACTTTAATACAATGTTCGTTAGATATATGACCGCTGTTGCTGGGAATATATATCTGATGGATTGGCATGCATTTGACAAGACCTCATTTAATATTTTAAGAGATTTGCACTTACCTCGTTATCCTGACAATGATGTTTCTTGAAATATGCTTTAAACTTTGTATGCTTGTCTAATAGTTGCTGGGGTGGTGTAGTTTTGGCCATGTTGGCCGAGTCTTAAGATCTTCATCTTGATACCTTTACTTTGAAAACACTGGATGAAATGATGGTGGCCTTATCCTATACATTGCAGTCAAAACTGAATGTCAAAACGTAAATCGCAAGCTGTTGGTTTTTTGATGCCCCTTTAATACAATTTTTTTTAATATACGGCTACTGCTGGGAACCCTCCATTGCCCCACAATCTTCATTCCACGTACTAGTGATTTGGAGCCAAAACTAGACTAAATTTGTGCAATAACAATCGATCCGTGTTTGGGGCGAACTGATGCTGGAGGCGTGTCATGTAACTATATATCCAACCGCCCAATAAAAAAAAGAAGAAGAAAAGAAGTCCTTTGCATATTTACTTGTCATACTTTTAGCTGTAATTAAAGTTAAATGCGCTCTTTTAATCTCTTTACTATAATTCTTCTATGGAAGAGGATGTATGGAAAATTGGTAGGGTGGAAGGTGAAAATTGTCAAACTTCAAACATTGAGTTTCACCCTGGCCCACTTCCTTACTCCTTTTGACTTGTTCTGGCGCATAGGAAAACCTTGAACAACCGGAAAGCTTAAGTAGGAAAGGTCAAATGTTGTGTAATGTGCTCTTCCTGAGCAGTAATGAAGTGCAATTATCGTACCTTTGGAGCTTGAAATACTGTTGCAGGGTTGTGACGGATTACTTTGCTGTTGTTGAACTCCTGGAAGTTTTGCTATAACCTAATCCTTTACAGTGCGTGTACACACAGACACACGGGAACAGATCATATGAGAAGTAACTTTTTGTGAGAAAGTGAGAAGTAGCATTGTGGGTAAAAGAAATTTCAAAGTGTGGAGATGATCTGTGTGCCATGTCCATATCGGATCATGACACACTTTGAAATTTCTCATGTCCACAATGTTATTTCTCACCCTTTCACAAAAAGCTATTTCTCATATGATCCATTCCCTATGTGTGTATAATTTTTTTCCTATAAAAAAAAACAATCCTTTAGTGTGGATAATCTTCTATGGATGAGTAGATTTAGGTGTATTTAGAGTCTTTAGACATTGCACAGTTGCAGGTTCTTTTAGCACTTCATTTTCTTCATGTTAACTAACGTTATTGCTATTTGACCTTTGCAGGTATTATTGTGCCGATACAATTTAGCAAAAGAGATCCAAAACTTGGGATCGGAAGGCAAGAGGAGGATGATTATTTACAGAAGAGGATAATGTACAATGCAGAAAAGTGAAAACTTGACTTTGAGGTGGAGACAGAGGAAGTTTCAAAGAAGAGAGTTGTGTGTTCAAGATGGTAGCAACATAAATTCTCCATTGTTACCCATAGAAGTAAAACTGATTTGATTCATTGCTTTCTGAAACCTACTTCTAGTAGCAGAAGGCAGCATATGGCATGTATGCATGTTTTTTGACGTTAATGGTTTACCATAAACGAACATCCACTCCGGAAGCTCTTGAGAATTTATTGCAGTTTTTCTTATTACTTGGTTGGTTCTTCTGCCTGCTTTGTGCACATATTGAAAATCCTAGTGAAGGCAGAAAGGGAGCAAAAAGTTAAAACCAAGGTTAAAGAGATGTGTATATTGTTCAGTTGTGCAAAAAGCAGTGCAAGCTGGCCATGTAATTTGAAGCTCACTTGAGCTCCTATGATCTTTTATCACAGAAAGGTAGCAAGTTAACATTGGATTTTGTCAAATTCCAGAAACATGGTCTTTTATCTAACTCATTGCTGTAAGTTATATGGCCAGCGCTTCAAGGAAATGAGAGAGATGCGTGGTAGCAACTGTGATGATCAGCTAAAAAGAGAACAACTGCGGCAGGAAAGAGAGATGGCCAAGTTTGCTCAAATGTAGGTTCTTCTTACAAGCTTTGCTGTTATGATTTTGACAATGTTTCTTTAGCTTACACTTGATTTTTAATTGATCAGTTTTGATGCTCACAAGTAACAGCAAGTACAACAGTACAGATAATCTGGAGGTGCTCCTGCTTCAAATCCTATAATTGGTGCTGTTGCACCAGCAAACACCGACCAATGAAAAGCACTGAAGCTAGGGTTTTCTTCCAAAAGTTGCACATCTAAGGTATTTTCTGTACCTGCTTGCCAGTAGCTATTCCACTGGAATGTTAAATGTGATTTCTCCTTGTTTCTCCAGCATTTGAGAAGGCAAGGAGAAGAGGGGTGGGGGGATTGGTGTGGTCAGAATTCTTATTTGAATTGGACATTAGCCTTCATACTTTTGTCACTTTGGACATTAGTCTTCATACTTTTTCATTCTTATCCTATTTGACTTGAAAATTTGACTAGCCATTGGGTTGGTTTGTTCAAGTTTGGGCGGGTTAACTTTGACTTGGGTCTAATTTAAGTAATTGGAGCATTTGGGTCAAGTCATGTTGTTTGATGTTTGTGTATCACCTCGGGGGTTCTCACAGAATTCTCTAGTATGAAGAAAGAGAATTGAGTTTGTTGTTTTTATCAATAGATTTCTACTGTCAAATCCTATTATTTTAGACTTCTTAATTCTTGGAGGCTAGTGCTTTCCCATCCAACATTGTTTGGAAGTCTTTTGCCCCTTTGAAGGCTGCATTTTTTGTTTGGGAAGCGATGCACGGGAGCATCTTGACTTGTGATAATTTACAAGCGGAAGATTATAGTTAATAGATGTATGTGCAACAGGGATCTTGAATCACCGGATCATTTATTGCTTCATTGTGACTTTGCTAGGTCTCTTTGGGATTTAGCTTTTGGTTGCCTAGTTGTAACTTGGATTGTTTTCTATTCAATTAGCTGCCATCTTCTTGGTTGGAAGGGTTTCTTCAGTGGATACGCATGCATGCGTGTATGTATGCATGTATGTAATAACAAGAAAAATAATCCCGGTGTAGTCCTGTTAACCTGTTAACGCAAGGTGTGGGATCCACATGGAATCAAGCCTTCCCCATGTATGTATGCATGCATGTCGACGTACATGCATGCATGTGTATGTATGTACATATTCCTTTATATATAAAAAGAACTCACTAAACCCACGTGCTGCGCTCATGACCCATGAACCCTATAGGCAGGTAACAAATACCTCCCCCGTGAATTGATTCTTGTCCTCAAACATCCATATTAAAATCTGCAAATCTTTGAGCAATTGCATTATGAGGTTCCCAAGTTTCATCTTCCTTAGATGCGTTAGATCGATGCACGAGCACGTAGGCTCGTCATAAGGTTGACCGAATGGTTGACCAATTCGTTCTAGGCTACTGAAAGGGTTAGAAAATGGAAACTTTTGCTAAGTCTATCCACCACCACGTAGCCACCACCACAAGATACTGAGGGGTGTTTGACCGAATGGTTGACCAATTCAAGGAAACGGTAGTGGGTTTCAGATCATCGATACCATGTTTCTTAGACACTGAAAGGGAGCCATAAAGTTCACATTATAACCCAAATATCACAAAGCACAATCTATATATTGATTATTAGAATACCAAAGCTATTGTGTTCCTCAAACTTGAGGTGAAGCTTATTTTGAATCATGATGCTATAATGTTAAGTCAAGGCCATGGTCTCATGCTCCTCTAGCTTCCCTTTACCTGATAAAAACTTAGCATATGGGGGCATTTGAATCAAGGGTTCAGTAAAAGGAATACTGGCCTAGAGTTTCTTCATGAATTGAGGAAAATTTCACTTTGGAATTCTCAACACTATCAATTGCAAAAAACTGATCCACCCCTGTAAACCCAACCCTGAATATCTTTCTTTCCCATCGAAGCTTTGAAACTTTGCACTAGAGAACTGAGTGAGATTATGATGAAATGAGGATTACCTCCATAAACCACAGTAGGATTGCTTGGCAGTTGCACAACCTGATGGCTTCACCAATTGCCTCAGGTCCTCCCTGACATTCCATGATTTTCTTGCTGTGTTTCGCGCAAAAGAAGTTTGCAAGTTCTGTATTGTTACCTCCATTCTTTGACCTTCACTAGCTCTTGTATTCTCGGCAATCACCATTGTTACCATCCAGAAAGTTCTTCCTGGTTTTGGTTGCAGGATGAAGCTCTGACAGCGATTTTGTTATCGCCCCAGGAGAGAGAGAGGAGAGTTTCAGAGAGAGAGAGAGAGAGAGAGAGAGAGAGAGAGAGAGAGAGAGAGAGAGAGAGAGAGAGAGAGAGAGAGAGAGAGAGAACAATATTTGTGGATTCGTTCAATAAAATCTTCTTGAGAATTGCTGTCTTGCTATCTATAGCAAGTGAATAGGATTCTGCCAACAGAACAGAATCAATAAGCTATAGATTTTGAATAATTCCTTGACAAAGTGCTGAATCAACCCATGTGGTGTGTGCTCATGACTACTATAGGCTGATAACAGTTTTTGCACAACAAACCTGTCTTTTAAAGAAGAATAATTTTGTAGATACAATTTATTCCGGGTTTAGTTCAGAATTTCCTCTAAATGAGGTTTAGCTACTTTAATTGTGCAGTTGATCCTAGTCTCAGGTCAATTTGGACAAATCTTTGCCTAATCTCGATTAGACCTATGTCAAAACTGTTGCCCAAGATTTTGTCTCTAGTAGTAGATATATAAAAGCACGCAGCTATGATTCATGTTCTTAACACGCATACCTGTTTTAGATTCACTTGTGATAATGTGAAAGTAGCCTGAGGGTTGAAGAGGGAGGTAAGGCTCTGTTTGGCAAGCAATTGTTGGCTGTTTACTATTGGTTGTTTGTATTAGCTGTTTTGAAAAGTTGTATGTGGTAAATTTATCTGTTTTTGAATAAAGTATTTGTTGAAATTCCATTTTATACCCTTGTTCACCGATTTTAAATTACAACCAATTCCAATAGGCTACTCCTTTCAGCCTATTGAAAGTCAACCTATTGATAGGTCGTTGACCAAGCACCTATTTAGCCTATTTGATTTGGTCAAATCTTTCAATCAGGCCATTTTTCTCAATGAATCATCCAATATTCTGTTTACCAAGCACGCCCAAGGTAAAAGGATTCAATGTTCAATGGTGTTAATAATAACTGAAATCTTTTGTACATGTACCTTGAACAGATGTTGAGCAATGCTGTATAAAACCCTAAATTACCAGTGAAGAGCAGTCATGATCATTGGATGGATTGGCACACATTCAACAAGGGCTTGGTGATGCTCAACAGTCGAAACCCTAGTACTGTGTTTTTCTATTGTCGGAGCTTGTGATAGTTTTTGCATTGTCGTGACTCATTGGAGACCGAGGGTGGAAACCATAGTTTTTGCATTGTAAGAGGCTCAGAGCTTGTGATATATGTAATCGCAACTCAGTGGGGATTAAGAGTGGAAACTCTAATCTCTGTATTATTGGAACTTGTGATTTTTTCGGTTTATGGTTTGGAATTTTATGATAACAATGAAAGGATAATTTCTAACATGTTATTGACATCATTGTACTTCAAATAAAAAAGATACACCCAAAATCGCGGTTGGAGTCTTGGAGGTCGAAGTTACCTCCGATTGTTCGGGGTTGGAGTCTTGAAGATCAACTTTACCTTCGATCATTAATTAGAGTTGTGTTTGGAGTTTCCAAATTCGATCCAACCCCAACCTATTGCCATCCCTAATTACAACTGAAAACCTTAGAGAAGGAAATAACAAAAGTACAATAGAAGAAACAACAGTCTATCAAATCTACTCAAGCCGCTTCAGCAAACCCAACTCGGTTGTGGCCAAAATCGAAGACACTGTGATAAACCTCCATGAAAAAGCTCCCAAAAATCCTGCAAACAAAGAATTCGCAAACAAACATGAGATGCTTACACTGTCGACAAAATGTATGTACAACAACCCCACAAATTTAGATTCTAACTTCATGAAAAATCAAACATACCATGAGTTCGAAGGCAATGGAGGTGCCAAGTCCACAGCACTTAGTAGGCTTTGACAGACTTTTGTGTTTCCTTGTTCCGTCATGCGAGTGTACTAATTAAGATAAGATAAGAGCCCGGAAGCGAAAATGAGGATGGGTTTTCATTTTTAGACTATGGTGAACTATAATAAAGATAAGAAACTAGTATGGTAGAAGATGAAATGAACTAACCTGTGGAGGTGTGAAAGTGAAAGGTTCATTTTCAATGGTGAATGTCAAATTTGGCATCTGTGGGATGTGATTACATTCCACTTCTGCATTTTCCTCTTGGCGCGGGTAAACTTGACAAAGCTGTATTTATATTTGAGAGACCAATTCTGTCAGTGATGAACACCAAAGTGCAAATCTTCAAAAAGTACTTGCTAATTAGCAGATAATTATACTGGGAGAAAGTATGACCTTGTTGACATAGCTGAGGATTTGATCCTTGCAGATGGAGGTTTTCCTCTTCATCTGGTTCTGTATCCAAATTACAACCATCTGACAAGTATTGCAGAATTTGCCATTTTCATCTGTCAAAAGTGTTCTTCTGTTTCCTGTCTCATGGACTAACTTTAGCTCATTTCTGCATATCAATTCACTTCAATATCCTTCATACTATATCAAAGCATCGCCATTTAGTAGGAAATTTCGGAAGAAACTTCTGACCTCATATGATGAGCTCCATTGATGGAACACAGACCGAGCTTAGAACATACTTCATCCGACTTCACCTATACACGGTATCAACTCTTCTCAGTCGCATCAGGTAACCAAAGACTGAACAATCTGTTACCCTTGTAATGCTGGTTTTGATTCCTCACATCAGTAAAAACAAAAGGGTTGTTTGGCTAAGAGTTTTTTGGGCTCAAAAACTAATTGAACTGTTTGATAAATACCATTTCACAAACAGCTAATCCAAACAGCGCTAAACAGGGTTTGAGTGCTTAATTTGCAGGAAGTTATACATACCCCTGACTCCAAAAGATCCAATATCATTTCCCCATGTTGGGAGACTATTTCTTTGCATTCCATGTTTTCAACTCCTTTTGCTCCAATAGCATAGTTAATCTCAGCCATCACCACCTGAAAATTCAGACTCCTTAGTCTCTTACAAATGAAGAGAGCAAGTTCTTTTAACAAGCAAACTAAGAGGGTTTACTGTTGGGGCTGATAGCAATGGCGATCCTAAGTCTAAATAAGCAGGACATCCCTCCAAACAATACCCTGAAATAGTGATGAAAGACGAGTTTAGTTAACCACGAATAAACATCGAAGAACTAAGTGGTCTTATGATCTGATAAAGATTACCCGATGAATGTTTCCCTATGAAGAATTCACCCATTTCAATCTGAACAAAGCAAGGTTACTTACCGGGTTAGTTAATTGAGAGTGCAAAAGAAGAGAAAAATCGAAACATATACTTCTTTTTTTTTTGGACTGACCAGCCATGATCCTTTCTTAGTGACAGGAACAAAAGTATGTTTCCCCTTGAAACGTTTCGGATCAACTCCTCCGAAAACTATCTCCCCACCAATCTCTTCCTCTGGGTTTCTGTTGAGCCAGATTGAGAAAACCTTTTCACTTAGTAGCCCTTGTTCTGCCATTGTTTCCCTGTTTGACAGTATCAGTTTTACAAATACACTGAAACTACACAAGGGTATAACTTTTAGGGACTTTTAACCAACCATGCCATCAAATTTACCATATGGGTGTTGTGTTTCCAACTGATGCTTCCCGAAATCCAAGCCCAACCACGCCGTCAAATTTAACCTGTGCCAATATTGAGCTTTCTACCTCTATTGCCTCCATGAAGACCTGAGTGCACAATGTTTACATTTCTTGAGCAATTGTTGGTCTTTTGGAAATGTTCTTTACTTTCAAGTTTCAAGGAATTAGGCTATTACGTGTGCGTGCATGCAACAACAACTCTCAGTGTGGATCCCGCTAATGTAGGGTTTGGAGAGATTCAGATGTATGCAATTTTATCTCAATAGATATTCCTGCATGTTATCTGAACTTAAAGTGCGTATGGTAGAATCCCACGAAATTTTTTCCTTTTCCTTTGAAAAATTTACGGGGAAAATATAATTTACAGTGTTTGGCTAACATCCTAAAATCCTAGGAACTAGGGTTGTCAACATAACTCAGATGGAAACTATATGGAACAAAAGGAAAGAGAACATACTTGATCTTTGACAACTAGGTCTCCAATTTCGACATCATCCTGGCTCAAGATACCATTGATTTTTGTGGAGTATCCATAAATGAATGTAACAGGTGTTCCTGAGGAATTAATTTCACATAAAATACACAACAATCACTTAAACAAAGTACTAAACCCAATCAAATTATGCTTAATCTAATTCATGAAATGAAAGATTACCAATCTTAGTATATGTTCTTGACTTGCTCGAGTCATACTTGGAGTGCACTTTGCAAGCAATCTGCATTGCTTATAAAATGATCATCATTCAAACTGCAAAAGTTCATCCATCTAATTACAAAGTAAAGTAATTTAAATAAAAAGAACACTAGCTTACAGAAGATTGGCACTTTGAAGATGGAATCCAAACATCAGAAACTTGTGTATCAAAAATGACAGCAAATTTCTGAGGTGGGTAACCAATTCCAATTTCTCCATAATATTGGATGTTCATAAGATTGTTCAAGTATACAATTCCTTCACTAGAGTATCCATGGAGGTTTCCTAGAATACCCTTGACACCCTCTTGATTATTTCCCAAGTTAGTTGGGATTGACAGTTGAGGAGGGGCTGAAATTGCAACTTTTTTCAGATGAAATTTGAGCAGGGCATCAGTTGTCAGAGCAAGAAAGCACAGAAATAGTACCCACAGAAAGGGAATTACTAGGGAGAGAACATTGTGACCCATTCTTGGTGGTTACCATGAAAAAGAAGAAGATTATTAAAGAAGTCTAAATCCTACTTTATGAGGGAAGAGAGTGATAAGAAAATAGTGGAAGTATATAATTGGTTCCACCAGCTGAGTGCTGACAAAACCAAGACATGCAGTTGGTCCACTTTGGAATGGCACTCATGAAATTTTTTAAAAAAATTTAACTATGGTAGAATTTTCAATTTTTTTTTTACCCGGGTTGGGATTTTGATGGACCGTTTTTGTAATGGCCGTTAGTTATTGACGGTTTAGATGGACTGTTTTACTTCATTATTGTCAATAGAAAAATATATCCCATGAGTAGCAAGCACATTGGTAGAATATTGGCAACTGAAAAATAAAAACAAAAACAAACTCTTACAATCTTATGACCGGGTCTGTTAAATTCATGAGTAAATTTCAGTTTATCAAAATTTACCAGTTTTTACCTAAATTTATAAAAATTTACAAAAATTTACCAAATTTAAAAAATAAAAAAATAATTTTAATATATTAGCATTTATTTATGTATGACTATCATCAATTAGTTATGTTAATTAGATTAGATTAATTAGGCTTAACCCAACTAAAGAAATAGACCATTGTTTTATGTGTGACTATCATCAATTTATAAAAAAAATATGGTTGTGTTTATTTTCCTTTTGTAGAATTAAAGGTGGATATCATGTTCCTTTGAATGAGAGGAAATGGTTTATTTGAGTTGCAATTCAACAACTACCCACAATTTTTTTTAAGCATGTTTGGGAATAGTAAGTTTATGTTTACATGATCAATCATGAAACTTTAGCTTTTATTCTTCTTCCATCTCTCCTTGAGCTTGTTGGATACATACACATATATCTTCTTCACAGTCCAACAATATACAACATTATGAGATAGAACATCTCAAGGAATAACAATGTCTCTGAAGTCTGAACTATTGAATACATACTCACTTTACAGGAAGTAGTTGGTACAGAAGAGATTATATTAACTGAGCCTAATTATGCAGCTTCAGCGAAACCCAGCAGAAGATTACCATAATCAAAGACGGTGTGGTACACTCCCATGAATATATCTCCAAGGATCCTGCAACAAAAACGCGTAATTTCCTCAATTATAAAACATAATACTGATTACTGAGGATATACGGCTTTCATAAGAACATACCAAATAGGACCGAGAGGAGGAGCCACATCTAGTGCAATGAACCCGCTTAGGCAGACTGTCGCAGCACCTTGTCCTGTTTTCAGAATGTACTGTTCATCACAAGTGAGTTAAGTTAGCAACACAGTTAAAAACCCGATACAATTTGACCCTTTAACCATCTCTATGAAACCCAGATCCGAAAACATGCACAGATTACAGTATATCATTCAGGAGAACAAGTTAAACCTGTTCAGGGGTTAGTGTGAAGGGTTTATCTGCAATAGTAAATGTCACATTTGGCATGTTGGGGATCTTGTCACAGTCGATTAGTGATTCTTCGTTTGGATTTGGTATCGCGTCACAGAGCTGCACAAAGTAACATTGTTTGTTGTCAGATCAGTTCTGTTTTTGTCAGAATAAGATCGCGCAAATTTAAACTTTCAGTGAAGAGATCAAGTTTAGAGGAAAGATGACCTTGTTGATATAATTGAGTACTTGTTCTTTGGTTTCTTCTTGTCTCAGTTGGTTTTGGATCCATGCCACTGCCATCTCACAGGCGGTACACAAATAGACGTCGTTATTAACAGACTTATGCTTCTTGTTCTCTCGTTCTACCACTGTCTCTATTCCAGCACTAAGAACGAAAGAAAACAAACTCGGTTTATTAGTTTGAAGAGTCTTTCTCTGCTATGCCCATAGCTATCAAACTCATGATCCTACAACTTTGAGATAATTACATTTACCCTACCTGACATGTGCGGTAATAATTTTTGCACACCCGACATTTGGGAAATAATTTTCACCCTACCTGACATTTAGTGAAAGTGATTTTTAGTGTTAGAATCCGGTAACTTGTCATCGAAAATGGAAAAATACAATAATACCTCTATATCACTATGTGAAATTATGATGCTGCCCTTTAATTTGAGAAGGAAAATACTATGTTGGAGAGTAGAAGACAGACATGGTGGTTTGGAAGGGGTTAGGTTTTCATTTTCTGTATGGGAGGGGGGGTTCGAGGAGAGGAATCAGAGGAATCAGTGGAGTGGTTGAGTTTTAAAATGCCATAACAATTAATACTAACAAGGGTATAAAGGTCACTTCATATTTATTTTTTTACAGTTCACCGGAAAAGCCAATAAAAAATCAATTATAACATACCTGAAGGGCTTTAAATTTATGACCACTTAAATGCTAGGTAGGGTGAAAATTATTTCTCAAATGTCAGGTGTGCAAAAATTATTACCACATAAGTCAGGTAAGGTAAATGTAATTAACTCCTACAACTTTGGTAAGAAATTAGAACGGTGAAAACAAAATTCCAAGCTGACATACCGAGGCTTGTCGAATGAGCACAAGGCGAGCTGAGAGCATACTTTGTCCGGTTTCACCTACATAGTACGAACAGAAATTGAGACTTTTTGGCTCGGGTTACATCAGAGAAAAGAGAAGGGGATAAAAAAAGAAAGAGACCCCTGAAACCAAAAGTTCCCATATCATGTCTCCATACTGAGATACGAGGACTTTGCATTCGCTGTTTAATACACCTTTTGCTCCAATTGCATGGTTGATTTCGGCAATAACATGCTGAAATTGTCAGATTCACATAGGAAACTGATCAGACAAACTAATTTCACCCACCAAAAAAAAACAATCACTGACAAGAAGTAATTAGCTACCGTAGGTCCTGCAAGTAACGATGTTCCAGAATCAACAATAGCTGCACAGCCACCTTCACATACACCTGCAGAAATTTCGATGGAAGTTCAGAAATCAACTGTTATTTCAACTATGCACTGAGTAAAGAAGATTTAGATGCCATTCTGCATAGTGTGAAAGTACCTGCTGAGTAATTGCCAATTACGATATCTCCCATTTCAAACTGAAGGGAATTAAGACAGTATTAGGGTCAGTAACCGAGAAGCAAAACAATCGGAAAATGTAGGGACTAAGCTGTCAGAAAACTGCTTAACCCAATACCCGTTTCAGTCTGACTTGTGAGAAGTCGGGTATGATCATAGATTTTTTGTCCAAATTTTGACATTGACAGAAAATTTGGACAGCATATTTTCCTTTTTTCTGTTGTAAGAACCCGGTTTTGATCAGAATTCAGGCTTGACCAAATTACCCACAACCCCGAAAAAACTAGGTATCGAATGTCAAGTTTTCATCTGATGTCCTATTTGATCAGACTAAACGACCTGAACCCGAATTTTTGACAGTCCAACCCGGAATAAGCTCAACAGTTTTGAAACTTGTAGAAAACCTGCCAATAGCCCTTCTTGGTTAAGGGAACATAAGTATGATTGCCCTTGAAATGTTGTGGATCAACCCCTCCAAAAACAATCTCGCCTCCAACTTTAGCATCCGGGTCTCTGCTGAGCCAAAATGAGAAAACCTCCTCATTCACAAGTCCTTGGTTGACCATGTTATACCTACATTGATCACATCATGTTTCAGAACAAGAAAAAAGATAAGGGAGTTTTGAATTGATTCAGAAGTCGAGTTACTACGTTCGTACCATACAGGAGTCGCATTTCCAACTGAAATTTCCTGAAAACCGAGTCCCAAAATGCCATCAAACTTTCCCAGCAGAAAACTGATGCTAGCTTCTCTCGTTGCTTCGATGAAAACCTGGATTACAAGAGGAAAGGGTTACGACTTACGACCAAAGTTAGCAGCAAATATGTTAGATTGAAGAAGAAAACTTTAGGGCACCATCAGAAACAACAAACCTGATCCTTGACAGTGAGGTTTCCAACTTTGACATTATCCTGGCTGAAGAAACCCGTGATAGCTCCCGACCCATAAGTTATTTTGCAAGGTTTTCCTGAGGTTAATAGTAATTACAAAGTCACATTACTTGGAAGTTAACTTTCATGCCCCATCACCTTTGCTGTTTGGCAAAATCATACTAATCTCTGGCCAAAACTATCCTTTTCTGACATGAGCGGACTGAATAGAGCTTGATTAATAAGTTTAGTTTGGCTAAACATTAGTATGATTGTACGTTAGCAACATGGATGACTTTGTGATAACGCTTCAGCTTAGGGTTTATAAATGTAGAAAATCCGCTATGAAACCGCAAGCTTACCATTCTTGGAGTATGTGCTAGACTTTCTTGCATTATACTTGGAGTGAAAGTAGCAGGGTAACTGCAACCAACAACCAACATATATTACATATACCCAGAGCATATACTTCATAGTGAACAATCTTAAATTTTACATTTCGAAAGCACAGAAGAGTGGCACTTACAGAGAAGTAACATTTTGAAGACGGGACCCAGAGATTAGAACTTCCGGTGTCGAATATGACAGTAAATGTCTGTGCAGGTGTCCCGATTCCAATCTCACCATAGTATTGAGCATCCAAGTAGTTCTTCAAATACACATCTCCATCAGAATCACTAGATTGAAGCCCTGTCCATGTCCAACTGTCTTCAGTCATCCTCAGTTTTCGGATAACTTTGATTGCCTCAATCGTGTCATGGTCCAAGGGACGCCTCTTCAAACTCATCCGCACCAAGCCGGAAGCAGATGGGAGTATGAGGGAGCTTATCAAAGTGCAACAACACAGAACCACCCAGAAATTGTAACGGTCCATCTTTCAAGGAAAACTGTTGCAGTTAGGAAAACCCAGATTCAGGTCAATGCATTGCATTGTTTTGTTTAGAAATTTACATAGGCGTAACGATAAACATGTTCAGAAGTTCACAACAGATGCTGACCCTTAACGGTTCGTCTCGTCATTGGAAAATAAGATGGAAAGAAAATTTTCGGAAAATGACATACTTTCCTTCACTTGGAAAAAATGATGGAAAACATAGTGGAAGTTTGCATTCATTTTACTGTCATTCCAAATTCAAGAGGAAAGTGAGAGGAAACCAAATGAGGGGCCCTATGGGAAGGGGACAAAATTAAGGGAGAAATTGGCATACAAAATGGAACTTTTAGTGCAAAATTAGAAAAGAACACAAAATTTTTCTTTCTATTTACTTTTCAATAATCAAACACAGCCCAATAACTCTCTAAGTGATAAAACTAAAGGGTTCAAAGTGAATCAATTCATGAGGGAGTGTTGATAAATATACATATAACCCTAAACCCTAAACTGTAGAAGAAACTTCCTTGCCATAAATTTCATATATTCATGAAATAGTAAATATCAAGCTTCTTCAAGAGCTAAACAGTAACAAAAGAACAGACAAACTCAAGTAAACTTACAAGCATAACAACATATATAGACAGTCATATCAGAAAATGGAAGATTGAACAAATAGATATGCAGTAAAAACAAGCAGGACAATCAAGTTTACCACAAAACTGAGATCTTTCATCAAAATCAAAAGTATCCCATCAAACTTTTCCCAGATAAAATCAAACAGAAGAAGAAGAAGAAGAAGAAGAAGAAGAAGAAGAAGAAAAAGAACCTTGATCAGGTTGCAGGAATATTCTTACTTGTCTGAAATGGAAGAAATGCCTTGTGTAATCTGGGCCACACCCAGGTATAGTGTAGACTTTTCCTCTGATTTTTTCTTACCTTACCTTTAAATTAAAAGTTTCAATGGATAAATAAATAAATTAGTTAGATAGTTCATTATCTTAAGTTAAACAAAGGAAAGCAGGATACTTCCTGAATCATGCCTGTGTGGAGATTTCACTGTCAGAGATATTAATGCAGTACTTATCTCATACCACTTACAGAGTCACACATGTGAACAGCAAAGTGCTAAGCATAGAAACTAGACTATATAATTACTTCTTATGATATTAATTGTCATTTAATTGACAGTCACGGTCGTCATTCTTTGATTAATAATTTTTTTTAATATATTTTATTATCAATAACAATATTATATTTTTATGATAGTATTTTTAATTAAAAATATGATGGTAGTAATTTTATATAACAAGTAGGGATGAGCAAAAAGATTATGGGATTCCCGCTTCTAGTCAAGTCTCGGTCCCAAAATCCCATTCCCGATGGGAGCGAGACTGGGAGTGGAAAAAAAAATGAAGTCCCGGTCAAGTGATTTCATGATGATTGATAAACGACTTGTTTAATTTAATTTATGTTTGTTCTTTAAATTTATTTTATTTATTAATATTTTGAACTTAGCATTTTTTTTGGAAAAAACATTACGTATTAGACATTGCGTAATTTTAATCTTGGAAAAAGTGGCTATGTAAACAAATCAGCATGTCACATTTGTAAAATTAGAGAAAACTTGTATAATTTGTGTTAGTTTTTAATGGAAATAAATCAAATAATGGGTGAAGAAAATAAGAAATCGGGACTAAAAATTTCCCAGTCCCGGTGAGTCCGGGAACGGGAGCAAATATTTGCTCCTGATCACAACCGGGACCGCGAGCGGGACCTCCGAAAATTATCGATATTTCGGTCCCGCTCACCTCTAATAACAAGTCAATGGTTTTAGAAAATGGTTTTTGACTCCAAATAATCCATACCGAGGGCTTCGTGATTGAGAATAATCCAAAATGACTTTTAGGTTAATGACAGTCTATACTTTTATCTTATTTTTCAATAACATAATATTAATATTTTCCGGCAATGAAAAAATGGCGTGGCCAATGTAAAGGGTGACTTTTCGGCCGATCGATGAGAGCTTGTACTTTCTGGCCAACAACACGTAGTTTGGTGGCTACGTCATTTTTCCATTGTCGAAAATTACAATATTATGCTATGAGAAAATAAGATAAAAGTATAGAATTGTCATTGGCTATGTTAGAACCGCTCGAGGACCTTGGCAGACCCATGTGCAAGGACCTTGGCGACTGGAACGGTTTTGGGTGAAAGTCAAAATTCGAATATTATTGGCATGCATATACCTGGATATTTTAGAGTGATATTTATCTATCTTGGTAGGTATCTAACTATTTAAGGAATGTTTGATTGCTGATATTCCCACAAAAATAACGCGGGTTTTTGTTTCCAACAAGAAACCAATGAAAACCATTTTTGTGAAGATCTCCAACGACATCTTGCCAATTGAAGATTCTTTTCAAATTCCAACATTCACCTCACCTTTTGTGTATAAAAAAGAGGACAAAGATAGAGAAGAAAAATGAGGGTAACACTTTACTACACAAGAGAGACGCATTGTACTTTCACATATATTAGTCTCTTGTATATATGGTCCTCAATCTGAAAATATGCTTATGTAACGGGGCTTGTATTAAGTGAGTTGGGAAACTCACTTGGGTAGTTAAGTGTTGTTAATGCTTATAGTGAGTTGTAAATCGAGGGTGGTGTCTTGATTGAGTTGTAGATCAAGGGGGACGTGTCTCCCTGATTGAGCTACTTTGTGAGCTCGCCTTGGAGGTACTCAAGGGAGTTCAGTTTGAGGACCTCGTTGTTCTTCTTAAGTGAACAAGAAAGGAAGTGGTTCAAAATCCTAAGTGAAGAGAAGCTTAGGTCCGGTGACGTAACTCTGTTTGGAAGGGTGAACATCGGCTAAATTCATGTATATTACCTTCTTTAGTTTTCGTCATTTACATTTCGTGTTTATACCTTAATTATCTTTGGTTATACTAAAGACTTTGACTGACTTGAGTGTTAAGTTTTGTAGTCTTGACCCAATTTCAACCAAACACCTCAATCAACCCACTTTTAAGGTTCTTTCAGGCCAAAAAGTTACTTTGAATTATTCTTAATCACAAGGTTCTCAGTGTAGATTATTTTAAACCAAAAACTTTGTCCGACCCAAAGCTATCAGACCCAAATGCCTTGGCGGAGTACATTAGATAAGCTGCTTCTTTAAGCCAAAGTGGGATTTCTTGACATCTAATTTCTGAAAAATATTAAATATTTTAAAGAATAAACACATGAGTCCATTAAACCTCTATTTTAAAGATAACTACCGATAAGGGTTTACAAATTAATTTCAGATTATTATACAGCATACACAAATCTACACAAATGATAAATATCTTGGGGTAACACACATATTAAGTATCTTGTCTTTGTATAAAACATATAAATTTTTAAATTAAATTCAAAAAAAAATATCTATCACTTTATATTTCGCCAAAAAAATGAAAAGTATTCGTTTTTGATAATTTTACGTCCTTTTTTGCAGTGAATAATCCCTTCAGCTCATATTTCACTTCTTTGGTATATGTATAAGATAAGGAATTTGTAATATGCTCCTAAAATATAAATTCTCGGGAGCCATGCAAATATGCTGGAATACAGTAAAGAGCACACAGATGAAGAAAAGCACGTACATGTAACACTAGTAATCAGTAATATGTGGTGTTATTGTTGTTTAGTACATATTCTATATGTTGGCCTGGTGGCCCTATATGTGATCATCTGAAAATGCCGCTTCACAAAGTTTGAGGTGTGACTTTATAGCTTTTAAGTTCTCATATATACACCGGTTTTATGACTATTTGAACAATTATTTTTGCAAGTATATGGATGGACTCAAATATTTATTTGCATTTATCTGCATATATAACTCCATTTATTTATATTTATCTACAGTATCGATATTTATCTACAGACTCAATGCACTTATATGTATCAGAAGTACACTCGGTGGTGAACCATGCACCTTAACAACTACTATACTTTTGGAAACAAACATGTGCTCAAAAGTACTACTATTTTTTGTGATTTTATGATCATCTAATGTATCACTAGATCAATAGAAAGATCGTTTTCTTCTCTTATGCTAGACATATATATGTTACTCCAACTTTCATTTTCATTCTTTTTCTACATATTATTCAATCATTTCAGCTACTTGTCACTTGGATAGTACGTAGTAACACTTCAAATTACAACGAAAATCTGCAAAATATTTTAAAAATAACTAAGTTAGATACCATACTAATCCATAAGCATAACAAACACTGTTACCTGTATCGGCATGACATAGTTGGACGCTACTCTCGTGTATAACACTAGCAGTTAGTTAGAAGTATTCTTTTATTGTTGGCAAAAAAATAGGTAATCTGTATCCTAAGGCTCAAATTTTGATAACCGGACAAATTTGAGCCTCAGGATGCAGATTACCCATTTCATACCAAACATTTTGAAGGAGAGCTTGTGCATAAAATAGATGAAAGAAGGATCAATAATCTCCTCTACTCAAAAATAAAGCACACACAAATATCTTTGTTGCTGTTGGCAAAAATAGGTCATCCGTATCCCGAGGCTCAAACATCTACAATACTGCGACCAATTTGAGCCTCAGGATGCAGATTACCCATTTCATACCAAAGCTTTTGAAGATGTGGGCATGCAAAAACGAATGTCGACATGCATGCACATAGAATGTATATCTGTGAGAAGAATTGAAGAAGGAGAGAATATTTCGTGAAAGAATACAAGTACTTGGCTTGTTTGTGTGTGTTTTTAGAAGAGTGAAGTGCCGTGGTAGTAACCAACAAGAAAGCTCCATATATTTATACTAGTTTGTAAAGATGCAAAGGAGTGAATTGACATGGTACAATTCCAAGATAAAGGTGCTAGCTACCTCTCCTTGTCTAATCAATGGTGATTTGGTTCTTCTCCAATCAAGCATAGCTACGAATTATGCTTTACATGAAAATGATCCTACTAACTTTTGACTGCTTTCTAATATGTTTTTGGATATTCCTTGGCATTTTTTTTTATCGTAATGAAATATACTAATGTTGTAGTAACACGAGTTCTACAAGATTCTGTGTGTTTTTGGCACTTATACGTACCCCCTTAAGTTTTACATGTGTAATATACTACAGGTGCATGCTCAACATACCATTAACACCAACTTGTGGATCCACAATAGTTTCTACTTTTTAGTTGTCATGAGGTCAATATCAACCAACATTGTCTCTATGAGAAAGACAATGTTTCGATCTTGCACAAGTTTTTCCTTAGGCTCGATGAACGTAGGGCTCGTTTGTCGAGTCTCTGCCCTCGTCCATGGGACAAAGATGTCGTCGTCTATCTGCTTGTCGAACGTTGCTCATGCCGACATATAGCTGCAGTTGTAGCAGAAAGCAGGCAAGCATTCATACCTCACGACCATAAGTGGCACACCAAAAAACCCTAACCCAAAAGGGAGAAGAATTGAAATCAAAATTTAACCTAATTGCTAACCAAACTGAATAATCCATTTGCAAGTAATTAAGTTATACTTATTATTTACTCCGATCCTTCCGTCCCATAATAATTGTCCATTCTTTCTTTTATGAAAGTTCCAAAATTAGTGTTCATTTTACTATTTTTAGTATTAAAAGTCTTCTCTTTTCTCTAAAATTAAGACAGACATTATATTAAATGATGTTTCCTTAAGAAATTTCATTGCCTAGAAAGGATTGTATCATTGTGGGATGGAGGGAGTATCATGCATGGACTGATGGACGATATATATTTTTTTGGATAATGATACGAGTCTTGGGGAAGACCGAGTTTATGTGTTTTGCTTTTAATGAAATTAGTACTTATTATTGTTTCTTACATCAATTTTTTTGACAGATACTATTGATTATCAATTATAAGAAGCTTGGAATGCGTTGGTGACGCCAACAATTATAAATGACACCCTAATCGAATGAACTCGACGAGTATATATTTGGCGTTTTTTGTAAATTTTAAAAATTATGGATAAAAATTATAATTATATACAATTTATATGTAGGATTATAGTTATAGAAGTCAACCATATCATTTTTTTCAATTTAATATCTAAATATATAAGTCTTATACCATGGAAAAACACTTTAGAGTGTCTTCTCTCAAGACTTTATATCATTTTTGTATTTTTAACTAAATATATAAGTCATCGCCTCATCAATCTCTAAATTTTAAGCTAGGGACTTTTGCAACTTTATTTCATATTATTTGTCGTCCTGAAAATTGTACCTATTTCGTTCTTTTATGCGTTGCGTTTGCGTTGTGTTACGTTTAGTTGCACTGAAAATGGTTAAAAAGTGATGATAATTTGCGTTATGTTGCGTTGCGTTTGGGTGCGTTAACGCATAAAAGAACGATACCTAAATTTTAAAAATTTGAACCATTAATTTTGATGATTTGTTATAAAAAATTTATTACCGTTAAATTCTGGTGAAAACACTCATGAGTCATGTCTTAAATATATACTAATATAATTATTAATAAAATATCATATGGAAAATTATCGATTAAAAATAAACTCATTTTTTCAATAGTACTGTAAGAGATTTACTTTTATAATTTATTATGAGTATAATGATGATCAATAATTTATTTAGCGTGATTAAGTGACTGTAATGATATCTCTCAATAAATGACTCTCTTATAATGAGTTGTTAGTCATATCAAATCTTTCAAAGAATACCTTAGAGAAATTCATGCTCCATATTTTGTATGACATATATATAGTTTTAGTTTCCCATCAAATTTTGCTAGCAAAATTTTGTTGTCAAAATATATATAATGAAAGTAATTTCCTGAAAATTTGTCAATTATTTTTGCTCCTCTTCTTCCAAGGAGAAAACCCTAACTATTTGTTTCGAATATATTAAAGAGGGGTTTATCTGCCTTATTTGCTGGTGGTAAGTTCAATTATATTTACGTACTTTTCAATCTATCATTATTTATTAGCAGCTTTAAGATTAGTTATCGATTTTCTACGAAACTGACTATTTTTAGGAGATGATGTTGGTAACTACTTGGATAACTAATATAATTAATTATTTTGTTAGACAATACTCCTTCCGTCCCAAATTAATTGACACTTTGACTAAATTTTAACTGTTAATTATTCATAAATTACAATGACTTACAATATGAAATTACCGCCATTAGAAAGATATTTTACTAAAAATTATAATGGAAATAGTTTTATGTTGTAACTCATTGTAATTTATGAATAATTAACGATTAAAATTTAATTAAAATGTCAATTAATTTGGGACGGAGGGAGTAATATATATGGGTTTAATAGGGTTGCCGCCTTGCAGGATTGAAGCCGGGAAGCAATTACAGCAAAATATGAAAATACTCATTACTTTTTAATATATATGTATAGATTAGTCCATCGTATCGGCCCGATATTTATGCCAGAAATCATATAAGTATTCGTTGTGAATAATTTATGTACTTTTTGTCTCAGAATAATCCCTGGAGCTCATATTTCATTGTGTTTGGGTTATTCGTATAAGACAAGGAATTTTGTATATATTTAAAATATACATTTTCGCGAACCATGCAAATATTCTTGGATATAGACCTGTCAATACGGGCGGGCGGGCGGGTTACGGGTCGGTCGTATATCGGGTTCGGGTAAATACGGGTCGGGTGTATTTCGGGTTTTGGTAAATACGGGTCGGGTGTATTCCGGTTTGGGTCGGGTTTACGGGTCATGACCACTCTTTTTCTCAGTCACTTACAACTAATAAAATTGATTATAATTAGTCAAAGACGCCTATGTAATGTATCATTCCATTCCAAGTTCGACCACCATGATATGTCATAGTTGTATTGACATATTAATATACACCTAATGGACAAAATTTAACAATCTTCAAGTCTACAAGTATTATGCGGTTTACGTCAACAATCACGAATAACAATACTTATGAAATATATAGGGTTTTGGGATGCTAATATACTAAACTTTTGGTGTATTGGACAATAATGCACTGAACTTTGACCTTTGACAATAATACACTATTTTACTGAAAGAGAAGAGAGAGAGGAGGGACTGCAGGAGTTTGAGGGTTCACTGAAAGAGTGAGTGAGTGACAGTGTTAGGGTTTTGTTTTGATCATTTGTTATTTGATTATTTCATTTGTATGTCTCTCTACGCATAGCTTTCCAAAACCACCCAATATTTTACTTTTGGGCCTTAATTTTCATGGAATGGGCCCATTTTTTTGCACAAGGTCAAAGTAGACAAAACACTTAAAATTAAAGTGTCTGACCCATCTGTCGACCAAACTCGACCTGACCCGCTTTTTACCGGGTTCTTTGGGTCGGGTCATTTTCGGGTCCCGGGTCGGAATTTCGTGTTCAAAACCCACTTTTGCGGGTCGGTTTGGGTCGGGTTTCCGGGTCGGGTCGAGAATTGCCAGGTCTACTTGGATACACTAAAGAGCGCTGAGCACAAATAGATGAAGAAAAACACGGACACTACAATATTTTGTGGGCAGCACTGACAAAATTTTGTCTGATTCGATCTGAATATAATTCGAATTTGTCTGATTCGGAAAAGTTTGGTTTGGTCCGAACTCGATTTTGATATTTTCGAATTGACCGAATATTCGGACACCATGTATATCTCTTTTTTCTATTGTCCAAATCCGATTTCGACGCGAATTTAACTCTGTCCGAATTATCTAACTTGAAAAAAATCGGGTCCAGATATTTTTCATCCGAATTTGGACATTAATCGAATTTGATTGTCCTGAATTTACCCGAACTGGAATTTTAGGCTGTTGGTTTGCTATTTCAAATACAAGAGGGGAAAGGATATGTAATAGTAAATTAGTAATCTGTAATGCATGCTGTTGTAGATGTTTAATACATATTCTGTATGTTGGCCCCCATATGTGATCATGAAAATGCAGGTTCACAAAGTTGAAATGTGACTTTTAGCTTTCAAGTTCTCATATTATGTCTTGAAAATGCACCTTCACAAATGTTACAAACTTTTATTTTGTAGTTTTTGTTAAAATAATAAGGCATTGAATGCTGTTTTTGTAGCCCTATATCCTGTAACTAAAGTTTTTCTTCACCATTGTTTTAATCAAACACTTCGTATTTTGGATTTGTCACCTCATATATATCAATTTGTTGCCCAAAATCCTTTTTCTTGTGACGTTTACACACCAATCTCTTTTGACTATTTTAACAACTATTTCTGTATATAATTGAACTCATGTATTTACCCGCATTTACCTACGAATATAACTCCATTTATTTGTATTCATCTATAACACCAATGTTTAAATTACACTTGTAGGTGTTAAAGTGCACTCAAATATGAACTATGCACGGTAACAACTAGTCTAGAAACAAACATGGCTCATTTGATAGTTGAAATTACCAATATTTTTTGTGATTTTAGATCATCTAATGTATCACTGTGACTGAATGAATAAAAAGATCATATTCTTCTCTTATGCTAGCTAGACATGTATATGTTACTCCAACTTTTCATTATTAGTAGGGTTTTATATATGCTCGTGTCGGATTCTTGTCCCTTCGACCGTTGTACCATACTCGACATTTCAATTACAATGAAAATCTGCAAAATATTTTACAAATAATTAAGTCAGACACCATACTAATCCGTAAATATAAAAGATATCCTTACCCATGCCGAAGTGACATAGTTGGACACTAGCTAACAGCTTGTAGCTAAGTATTCTTGGATCCTTTATTGTTGGCAAAAAATAGGTGATCTGTATCCCGAGGCTCAAATCTTGATAACTAGACAAAATTGAGCCTCAGGATGCAGATTACCCATTTCATACCAAACATTTCGAAAGGAGCATGTGCATATAACATATCAAGAAGGATCAATAATCTCCTCTCCTCAAAACTAAAGCACACACAAATATCTTTGTTGCTGTTGGCAAAAATAGGTCATCCGTATCCCGAGGCTCAAACATCTACAATACTGCGACCAATTTGAGCCTCAGGATGCAGATTACCCATTTCATACCAAAGCTTTTGAAGATGTGGGCATGCAAAAACAAATGTCGAGCATGCACATACAAAGTATATATGTGAAAGGAAGAAGGAGAGAATAAATAGTGAAAAGAAGACTCCTTGTTTGTTTTTGTGTGTGTTTTTAGAAGAGTGAACTGCCTTGCTAGTAACCAACAAGAAATCGCCATATATTTATACTAGTTTGTAAAGATGCAAAGGAGAATTGATGGTACAATTCCAAGATAAAGGTGCTATCTATCCTTGTCTAATCAATGGTGATTTGGTTCTTCTCCAATCAAGCATAGCTACGAATTATGCTTTACATGAAAAGGATCTTACTAACTTTTGACTGCTTTTGTAACATGTTTTTGGATATTCTTTGGCATTTTTTCTGGTAATAATGTAATATACTAATGTTATAACACGAGTTTTACAAGATTCTGCGGGGTTTTGGCACTTATGCCCCCTTCGAGTTTGCGATGTTAATTTTATAAAGCTCCACACTTTTAAATCTTGGTGAAATCAAAAAATTTTCATGTGTGAAAGTTGTTTGTTGATGGGTTATATTAGTTATAAAATTCGTGGGTTATGTTCGACATAGTAACGTTTGGTGTAGCTTGCAACATTTTAACCAAATGGAAACTTTAGCGTTTGGTGTAGTTATAAAATTCGTGGGTTAATTTCCTGTAAGCTATCGTTTTGAGTAATGTTTAGCATTCAAGTAATATTTTCTAAAACATTAATAAAGTTAACAATATTGGTATAACTTAGGGAGTGGCGTCGAAAATGGGAGGTAATATGGTGACAACATTTGAGGTTGCTATATATGAAGCATGGGGTGCCAAAACTCAATTTGGTTTCATCAAAGAGTGAATGGGAGAAGGAAAACAAATTCTATCCAAGGTTGTATTATCCACTCAATGAAATGTAACCAAACAAGTTAGGGAAGTATGGCTATCAAGATATAGACATGGAAAAGGCATATAATAGAGTGAGTGGGTCTTTGTATGAAATGGAAAGTGATGCTTAAAATAGGCTTCCATCTAGGGTGGGTCAATCTTGTAATAAGATGTGTGGAGTTATCAACCTTCTCATTCATTATTAATAGTGTAACACCCCGGATATATGGTTAAGTGTAGCTTAAAGGGATTGAAATGACTACTTATACCACTTAAGGTGCACCTTCTTTTATGGTAGCTCATCCGTTGGGAACTACTCAGTTAAGCGTGTTTGGCTGAGAATAGTCTCAGGATGGGTCACCTCCTAGGAAGTTTTCCTAGGCAGCGTGTGAGCAAGGATGAAGTATGCTGGAAAGACTCGTGGTGATTTTTGGGGTCAGTGAGCGATCCTTGAAGCGGTTATCGGTAATGTCCGCGGCCCAAGAAGGGCCAGGGCGTTACAAATAGAGAGTCCAACGATCTTGTTTACTTAAATAGAGGTTTATGTTAAGTTTCACCCAATTTGGAGAAACTAAAGAGAGAAAAGGAGAGAGATTGAAGAGAAACGGTGTAAATGATTATCTCAACTCAAGAAATACAAGAGGGGAGAGGAAGGTATATATAACCAACCTCCCTAACAAACCAAGAAACAAGATAAAAGAAAACAAAGAAATAAAATTGTGAACAAATTGGAAATACAAGATTTACTACTCCTAACACCCCCCCTCAAATTGGAGGGTGTCAAAACTCCAATTTGCCACAATGGAAATCTTGAATTTTAACTCCAATAGCTTCCTCGCCATCACCACAACTCGTAATAACGGGTGAAATGGACGTAGATACGGAAGAACTTCGTGGAGCCAAACGACGAAAGAAAGAAAGATTGATTGTTGCCTAACTTTTCCAGGTATTGAAATTGTCTCCGGCAAATACATTGGCCATGAGAGACATTCCTGGTTGATCGGACGAGAGAACGAAGAGAGGAAAAACACACGGTTGAAAGCCATCAGATAGTAAGTGGCATTTGCTATAGCAACAACCCAAATCTTACTGTCACAATAATCTGCCACCTCAGGAACGCCTGTTAACGTATACCCATATGCTGAAAGTTGACCCGCCATATACTCACTATCACTCTGATTATGCGAGCACCCAAAAAATCTTTATGTAAATCATCTGGGTTCCTGGAATTTTGACGGATTGAAGTGGATCTTGAACTAAAGATTGCTTAGACTTGATAGGTTTCTTTTTCTTAGGGTTTAAGCCAACAGAGGTCAATGGCAATCGAAACCCAGGAGCAACTCCGTCATTTCCGACTAACAAATCTTCGATGTCTTCCATTTCTGAGCCCACAAAGCAAACGCGAGGGAGATTGCTGCGTTTCTGCTCGGTCGATTGCAGTCTTACCGCTCTTCGCTAACCGGGCAATTGGCGTACAGTAAATCAAGGTTCATCAAAACCAATCAAGAAACATCAAAAGCAACCCAAACCAATTACAATCACGAACCTAAATCAATCACTCACACCCCAAAATTATCAGAATTAATCACGACGCAGATCCCTCCAATTTGACAGAAGAAGTCGTCGACTAGGGTTCCGACGCGGGTGAGGTGCAGAAACGGCCGATTCTGGCGGTGGTTGTTCTGCCGGAACGCGGCGGAGATGGAGTCGCCGAAATCGGGGCGGAGAACGACGGTGGTCGCTGGAGTAATTGGCTGTTAGAGTTCGCGAAGGTTGCCGGAGGAGAGGCGGTTGCACAACCGGAGCACGGAGGACGACGACGACGCAGAGATGAGAGATGGCGTGTGTCCTGGATGAGAAAATCGTGGTTGCCGGGGGCTTCACAAACTGCAGGAAATCGATCGTCGAGCGGTATGCGATCCTGAGAAGGACACATGGGTCCCAATCCAAAACCTGCCGCACAACCACAATATTGGAGGCAAGATGCACGTCATCCACCAGTGGGAATTGGAAGAATTGGATTCTCACAGGGGGAATTGTTGAAAATGGGAGATTGATGAAAATGGGAGATTGTGGGGATTGAGAAATGAAATGGAAGAAGAAGAAGTGAATTAGGGAAAGAGGAAGAAGAAAGAAACAGGAATTAAACCCGCTCTGATACCATGTTAAGTTTCACCCAATTTGGAGAAACTAAAGAGAGAAAAGGAGAGAGATTGAAGAGAAACGGTGTAAATGATTATCTCAACTCAAGAAATACAAGAGGGGAGAGGAAGGTATATATAACCAACCTCCCTAACAAACCAAGAAACAAGATAAAAGAAAACAAAGAAATAAAATTGTGAACAAATTGGAAATACAAGATTTACTACTCCTAACAGTTTATGACAAGGTGACCCTAGCTATTTCATTTTCGCCTTGTATTGATTTAAACATCACTCATTCAAGAATAGGATTCTTAAGCTAATTTGTATAAGAATTAATCAATAGGGTTAGGCTAAGAAAACAATTAATTAATGCAACATTAAAAGAGATTTCAAGAGGGGTTGCTTGCAACTTTGCAAGACACTTTGTATTTATCATGAACTGTCAAGAAAACAGTTGGGAATGAGGTTTTAAATAACCAAAGTTTCCTTCAAGAAAATAGATTTTCTCAAGGCCTTATAAGGAACTTCCCTGAATTGAATCTAATCAAAGTTTTAAATAACCAAAGTTTACTCTTAACTATATTAATTGTCATACATTTGATTGTCACGGTCTGCAATCTCATTCTTCGATTGATAATCTTTTGTATAATATTATATTAACAATTGGAGTATTATACTTTTATGATTGTAAATATGGTCGTATTTTTCGTTACTAATCTAATGACAGTAATCTTATGTAACAAATCATTATATACATTAATAAATTTATGGTCAAAATATTTAATGTTTGATTGTACAATTTCAAAGATGACAACTAATATGGAACGGATGGAGTATAGAACATATTTAATTAAAATTAATTTTTGAGTTTTGAGTTTTATTCAATGAATGTTAAGGATAAAATAAAAAGATAGTAGTTAATATGTCATTGGAATTGTAATGACAGATAATATAAAATGAAAAAATTTAGTAAAAAAGTCAGATAAAAAAAACCGGTAGAGTAATTTTAAAATACTTGTGAGTTGTGACGTACCCATGAATGCATGTACTATCTCCGTCCCAAAATATTTGTTCTTTGACCTAACTTCTTTGTCCCAAAATATTTGTCTTATTTACAATTCCAACAACTATAATTATTTTTCTACCCCTAATTAATAAATTCATTTTCACTTTTTACAATTCCAACAGCTATTATCTTCAATTAAAATAGGGGTATTTTAGGTAAATTATAGACTTTTCACCTCAATTCCCACTATATATTGGTGTTCTTAAGTTAGATAAATGGACAAATATAATGGGACAAATGTAGTATTTTATTGGATAATCGAAGTTCATGTATCTCCACCCCATGCATTGATCGAAGTTGAAACTAGGTGAGGATGAATTTGAAGAGGCAGTGTTTCTTCCCAAGAAAGTCTCCAGTTATCATAAATTCCCCTTGATAAACTTAACAAGTACTCCCTCCGTTACATATTAACTGACATCTTTGGAAATTGTGCAGTCAAACGTTAAAAATTTTGACTATAAATTTCTCAATATATACAATGATTTGTTATATAAAATTACTACCATTAGATTCGTAATGAAAAATACTATCATAAAAGTATAATATTGTAATTATTCATAAAATATTATGTAATAAATTATCAATGAAAGAGTAACATCGGAGATCGTGATAGCCAACAAAATGACAATTAATATGGAACGGGAGTAGTCAAAACGCATGATCGCTGATCTCCTTGTCCCAATACGAATTTTGTGTATAAATACTCACATATTTATATATCGAATCCATGCATGCATGTTAAAAGTAGTAGTCACTGAAAGCATCCATTAGATTCTAGCTTAAATCGACATTTTCTGTTCCAACAACGTACTACTTGAATTGATGATGAATTTATGATATGGTGTTCGACTACTAATGTTGTGATTTTAGATTCTAGCTTAAATCGAAAAGTAATAGTCAACAATCCTTGAAGTAGTTATTGATAATGGCCACGGTCCGGGAGAGGCTAGGGTATTACAGTTTTGCAGTACTATTGTTATGAGCTGGTTTTGTTGTTTTCTTTTTGTTGTTTAGTGGTTACCTTTGTAGCTCTTTGCATCTATTTTGTTTGGATTGAATAATTAAAAAAAAATGTTGATATCTTACACGTTGATATGTATGATTAGAGAGTCGGTCATGCTTCGCCCCCTAGGTGTAACTGAAATTCTATTTTGGAGGGTGAAATGGTTAGGGATTTACTTGTTGGCAAATCTCTCGATGTCATGGCGAAGAATGGTACAGATTCAAGTAGAAGAATCATTGACCCTACAATCACTAATAAGAGGTTTGCTTAAAGCATATAAATGAGTTTGATGACTTATAAAAATTACCTCTTAAATGGATTATAGGTGGAGGACAAGGAGATAGTAGTAAGGATCAATAATTTTAGGATTGAATGCACTCCTAACAAAGTGGATGAGTCCTAGTCTATTAAATCGGGGCCTAATTGCCTTTTGAGTTTGAGGATTTTATCTCTGAAATAGTTAAAGTAAAAACGAGATAGAAGAAAAGGGAGGAGGCATACGAAGTGGTGCTTGGTTAGGCAAGTTATGTGCATGGTTGATCTTTTAAGGAGGTTGTTCTTCAATGTAAGGAAGAAAAAATGTGTAGTGACTAGTATGACCTGCCGCAATGACAATCTAATCACTAATGATAGTGTGAAAAAGCCATATAAGAGCATTAAACATTCGATGGAGCAATAAACTTGGCAAATAGTGGAGATGAGCAGCAAAACATGTTTGATGATAATGAAAATCATAATATACAGTGAAATTTTCTAGAACAAATTTCAAATGAAACAAAGTTTTCTATGAAGGAGCAACATTGACGAATGGCCTAATTATTGAATGTGGTTGATATCGTTGTGCTTGTTTTACGATGATCACCTATATTGATTTAATGACTTTGAATCTATGTTTTGGGAAATAATCAAAATGATATTTTTCGTACTAGTAAAGTCAACCCTTGACTTTGAACAATTGGATAAAAAAGAAACTTTCAAAACAAGATTTGCCCTGTTTTTAGGGAAATTTGTCCATTCAATTCCGCAAATTATACTGTACACTGTGGTGGATCTACTTAGATCACTACATATTTTAAAATAGTTTTTCTTATATATGATAAATTTGTAATAAAAACTGACAAATTTCAAAAATATTAATAAAGTTAGAATCAATTTTATTGTAAATATTGATAGATTTTATTTCAATAAAACTTGATTTTGAGGGACTTAGATCGTGTATTATAATTTAAATAATATATTCGTACCAAGAATTAGCCCGTAAGGCAGTGGGGCTCAGACATCCCTTCGTCATCTCTCTCTCTCTCTCTCTCTCTCTCCTCACCTTCTCCACTCTCACTTCCCCTCTCCACTCTTCATTCCCAAATCCCTTCTTTCTTCTTCTTCATCTCTAATGGCTTCCGATGACCACGAACCCTCCGAAAATGGCGATTCCAACCATACCCACCAACCCAAGAAGCCCAAACTCACCCAAACCTTAATCACCCCTTCCGATATCCGATCCGAGTTCGCTCACCACGACCCGGATGTCGCCCGAATCAACAACGGCAGCTTCGGGTGCTGCCCTTCTTCCATCCTCCAAGCTCAGCGTCAATGGCAGCTCCGCTTCCTCCGCCAGCCCGACGCCTTCTACTTCCACCACCTCCGCCCCGCCATTGACGCCTCTCGCAAGCTTCTTCTTCCCCTCATCAACGCCTCCCACCTCGACGAAATCTCCCTCGTCGACAACGCCACCACCGCCACCGCCGTCGTCCTCCAGTCCGTCTCACGCGCCTTCGCCGAGCGGCGGTTCCAGAAGGGCGACGCCGTCGTCATGCTCCACTACGCTTATGGGTCGGTGAAGAAGTCTGTGCATGCGTACGTTTCACGCGCCGGCGGGCATGTTATCGAGGTACCTCTGCCTTTCCCTGTTTATAGCCCTGGTGAGGTGATTGATGAGTTTAGGAACGCTTTGAATAGGGCTAGGTATGAGAATAGGAGGGTTAGGTTAGCTGTGATTGATCATATTACTTCCATGCCTTGTGTTGTTCTGCCTGTGAAGGAGTTGGTCAGGATTTGTAGGGAGGAGGGTGTTGAGCAGGTCTTCATTGATGGGGCTCATGCTATTGGGTGTGTTAGGGTTGATATGAAGGAGATTGGGGCTGATTTTTACACCAGTAATCTGCATAAGTGGCTGTTTTCGCCGCCCTCTGTTGCGTTTCTGTATTGTAGGAAGAGTAATGAGGTGGATGATGTGCACCACCCGGTTGTATCGAATGAGTATGGAAACGGGTTGCCCGTGGAAAGTGCTTGGATTGGGACGAGGGACTATAGCTCTCAGCTTGTGGTGCCTCAGGTTTTGGAGTTTGTGAACCGGTTCGAGGGTGGGATTGAGGGGATTATGAGGAGAAACCACGAGAAGGTTGTTGAAATGGGGGAGATGTTGGTGAAGGCGTGGGGGACCCACTTGGGTTGCTCGCCCGAGATGTGTGCTAGCATGATCATGGTCGGGTTGCCCGCTTGTTTGGGGGTTCGGAGTGACGAGGATGCATTGAAGTTGAGGACACATCTTAGGGAGAAGTTCAAGGTCGAGGTCCCTCTTTATTATCGGCCGCCTAGGGATGGCGAGGTGGATTGTTTGACTGGGTACGCGCGGATTTCTCATCAGGTATACAATGAGGTTGAGGATTACTATAGGTTCAGGGATGCAGTGAATAAGCTTGTGCAAGATGGGTTTACGTGTGCCCAACTCACCGGCTAGGCTAAATCAGGTATGGCTTTGCTTTTCTTGATTTGGGATTACTGATTCAGAAAAATCTAGTATCTGCTCAAATTGCCTATGCCATGAAATAGTAGACTTATGTGGACACGATGGTTAATTGCAGGCTTATAGTATGAAGTCTACAGTATATTTGCACATAATTTTGTCCCTTATGTAGACATGGTTCTGTAGCCTTATCACTGAAATCACATTAGTTATCTATTTGGAGAATGTAACTTTATTCCCATGTATTGATGTGAAGTGTACATGTGTTATATACGAGATGGGTTAGTGCAAGAACGATTGATGTGAGATGGGCTAGAGACTAACTCGATAGAACACAGATGGTAAAAGATTTAGCTGGCGATTAGGAAGGGATCTGGCTAGTGTTCAAATTCGTGTTCCTCGTATGATTTGGATGATAAACTCTACCTGAGAGGCTGGCATGTTGTCCACCAAGTTCCAAACCTGTCAAATTTGATTGCCAATGTAAGCTGCTGTTCATAGACTATCAGAATTCACAAATAACAGGAGTCCTTTAAAGTGTCTTAATCAATAATCTGAGATACACAGTAAACATAGTCAGCACTCGGAGAAGCTTTCAGAAGAAGTTGGGCACCAAGAAGTAAAATAAAAATGTACGTTGATTTGAAAAGGCATCCTACATCAGTTGTTGCATGCTGCAGTTCTTTGCTTAAGCATTCTCAGTCCCTATCTCTACCAAATTAGACTTGGTTTGAAAAGGCAAATGTACATTGATTTTTTGGGGCTTTGCCCTTAGCTGTTAGGTTGCCATTATTGTTCGATGTTCATTTCTTTTCATTAGTTACAAGGAATCTATGGATGAATTACTCCATTGCCCTTCTGCAAGATGGCTCTGGGACTTAGCTTTTTCTTTTGGGCATTAATTTGGTCATGCCTAGTTTGGTTCGTCTTCAGTTTTTGGCCTGGGATGGTTATTTTGGGGGAAGGGTGAAGGAAAAAGTTTTCAAAAGTCATTCTCTTGCTTATTTTTGGCTATTATGAAAGGAAAGTAATTGGAGAGTTCATTATTGGTGTGAAAAATATATTGATAGGTTAGAGGATAGCTGGTTCAAGACATTATTCTTTTGGAAGGAGAAGGCTTTATGTTTCCTTATTTGAGGTCATTGATTTGTTGGATAGCCTCTTCTGTGAATCCGCCAAAATCAGCCTCTCTATGAACTTCAGTTCATGGTGGAAGGTTGCCTGTAATCCCCCAGACTGCATTCAAATGGGTTTCTCCGGGGAGGTAGTTGTTGATTTGTTGGATAACATCTCCTTGAGTTGTAGTTAGCCTTTTTGAAGTGTCGAACTTCTCTTTGTTTTTTGTGGATAGCTTATCCTTTAGGTGGGATTAGAGTGTCTTTTGGATGCTTAATCAGCATTTTCCTCTTGTAATTTCCTAACTAAGGAACCATCTGTTTGCCATAAAGAGAGAGAGAGACTTGGCTTGGCGTAACTAGCCAAATGTATGTTGCTGTTTGGTCCTTTGCACATTTCTTTTTTCTGTTAGGTTGTCATTATTGGTCATTTCTTTTCATTTACCATTGGAATTTAGTGTAATTTTGTTACAATGAGCTGTGTGTGTTTTCAGTCATTGTGTCCTTGGACTTCCGCTGCAACTTTCCCCCACTTCCCTCTAGGAGGAAATCCTTGCACAGTAGTACTGCTGATTGATTTGTTTCATAGATACTCCCACCTTGCCTCCTCAGACATGCATCTCCTTCCTAAAGCACAAGTACCCTTTTTTTAGAAGGCTTGGTTATGGCAATTTAAGAAATTGGTTCTACAGACAAGCTGCCTAACAGGACTTTATAGACTGTTATTGCAATATGCCAAACTAGTGTCATTTGGCACTTCTTTTTGCAGTGGAGATGTTAGTTGGACTTGAAATTCTGTTCTTACCTTTTCGTGCAAGTCTCTTTTAATTTCTTTTTACAGTGGAGATTTTAAACTCCTCTTGATTGTAACATTCAAAAAGCCTGATGTTGTCAGAAAGGGATTGAGTTTGTGCACTCCGACTTCTGAGTTGCCTAACCAAACGTGCATCCTGAGTGTCCCATGAAAGGTCAATTTCAGTGAAGACTCCTGCGTGTTTGTGTCATTGTGTGTGTGAAATTGGTGAATTGTTCTTGTCTTTTCTACCACTTGAATGACAGTGTCTTCGTTTGGTGTTCATTTATGTAGGTGGAATCGAGAAGCTTTAACGAGTCAAAGTAAAATAGCATCGCATCCTATGTGCAAAGCCTTTTTAACAGGCATATGAGCCCCTCTGCATTCCAGACATCTTGGGAGTTGCAGTTAGAAGGGGAACCAGGATGAATCCATTTGTACAGCGTTTGTCGATTTGAGAAGGCCCATGTCTTGTAAAATAGCTGCACAAGTAGAACATTGTTTGGATATTTCAGTAGTATGGTTAACTCTTTGAACAGAACGACTCGTTAGGATTGAGCTAGTCATAATCCAGCCTTAGCTTTGTTGTACTTGTTTTTGTTTGTAGCATTTCCAGCTAATCATAATCAAGAGGCGAGGTAACCATCCTCCCTCTGTTAGCAACAATTTGTAGCTTGAAAAGGTAATAAAGAGATCAGTGTTTCTTCACGTCTTTTGCATCTGAATCAGTTCAGAAACTTTGTTCCCTCTGAATATGTTGCCTTTGGTCACAAATTATACTGAGTTCGACCACTGTATCTCAGCCAAGTGCATTTCTGTGGAATGCACCATGTAAAGGGAAACAGAAGTATTTTTCCACAAAGTTGAAATTTAAATTTGGAGATTTATGTTATGTTCCCATGTGAAACTTGTCAAAAGAGGCAAAAAGTTTCCAACTTTTTGAAATATCCATCTAGAATGGATGTCTCTGATGTACTGCTATAACTGTAGTACATGAGTTTGGTGGTACAGGTACTGCATGCTGAACCCATGAAACATGGCTATGTTTGTGTACCAAACTATGTACTACAAGTGTACAAACAACAATTTATAAAAGCAAGCTTATGTTAGCCTGAAACAAATCAAACAACATTTTTGTATGTATAATTATCAAAAAAATTACTATATGGTTACCCTTTAGGTGGTGCTTTCAGGCAATAACACATTGTTATTTGAAGTATGAAGAATGTTATGGTAAGGCTTTTTTTTTTTTCCTTTTTCATTGTCATTTTTGTTTTTGAGGTTGAGAAATGGGGTATAGAACTAGGGAAAAGGCTGGGCATGAGATGGATCAATGAACAATGTATGTTACCAAACAAGCAAGTTGCTGAAAGTATGTTGTTGCTCTTCCCATGCACTACCTCTTCCCTGGCTCTCCTCACTCCTTCAAAACAACTTTCTACATCTTTTGCAAAACTCGAAAATGCTTGAAATACATGCAAAACGTACACATGTTCTTTTATCAATGAGCTCTTAGCTCAACTAATATCTGTTGTACTGTAATATCTCACATGTCCTAGGATCGATTCTTAGGAGCAACAACAGATGTGTATGTCTAGCTTTCTTCGTCTCCCATGAACTGGTGGACCCATTGGACTTCTTCCTGGAATAGGGGGCCCAGTGGGCGATCTGAATGAATGCTAAGAGAGTATAAAGGGTTAATTTGCAACTATTTAAAGTGCTAATTTGATATGTTCTTTTGCTTTTTGCATGAATATGCCCATCAATAGCAGAATAGGTAGCATATTGGAATATTCATGGTCCTTACATGTATGTAGTATATGCGTTCGTCTTTCTCTAGGCATGCATACTCGTATACTCGTATGCTACTATACAAGTACATCTTTATTCTTTTGAATCTTTTTACATGTCTTAGATTATGTGGTTTATTTATTTTCAACTCATTATAAATGTTTATTATTAGTATTTTATTAATATTCCACCAGGCCAAAGAGCATGCCCCAAGGAGGGTGACTCTTGAAGGAGATTCCCTTGATCTAACATTCAAACTGAATAGAGGTGATGCTAGTTATGCTAAAATAGATTACTTTTCGTGTGTTAGATGATTAGGAAATAGGATCACCCATGCACCAGCAGACTAGCCCATTTCCACTGCTTTATTGTGAATTTGTGAGGGAGTGTCAAATCGAGACCTAATGGTTATCTCTGATTTTATTACCGAAGATGCTTGTAATATTACTTTACATATGGAATAAAGTTTCGGTGTGTTTTCATTTAAAAGAATGTATTAATATTGGTGGGAATTGACACTTTTAGCATTGATGTATACTCATCAATACTCAAAAACACTCGTTCATAATTTTAAAATATATTTTAATTCAAAAAATAGATCAGTCTAGAGGTTGTGTCTTGAGGATAGCACACCAGTTGCTTAAGTTAATACAAGTGGAAAGTTCAAATGTGATCATTTAAGAGAAACGATGTGTTCACGGTTTTGAATGAAGATCTATGTTTGCAGAAGAAGTTTCACCACCATATTTTAGACCACCGAGTTAGGACACATGCCTCTTGTAATCAAGGTTCCTGTTTTATTGTAAAGGTTAAGCACATATATCAAAATATGTGTCATGAAGGTGTCGATATTTACAAAGTTAAACTATCTAGGAGTAGGATCATAATATTACCATTTTTTGTGGTTTTTGGACAAGTCCAAGACCATATGGACCGATTCTTATGAGTTTAGCACAAGAGGAATGCAGATCTATGAGATAATTTTTATTTGTTGTGATTGGATTAGTTAACATAGTAAATCTTATATATTTGAAGACATGAATAGAAATAGAGTTCTTCCCTATTGTCACTCTTTATTATTATTTTTACAAAACTAAAATTACATTGTACTAGCAAACAATTTTTGAAATTAGGTGTATCTTTTAATCTTTTAGAGTGAAAAAAGAAAAAAAAATCACCTCAAAAAATCAAAATTACAGTCAATCACCTGCTCTAGCATCGTCATCTTCTTCCCTAACCGGCTAACCCTAACCCCTCAAAAACCCTAATTTTCTCTCCTCTCCTCCCCTACCTTCGTCTCTAACCCTCTCCAAGATCCTACTTCTTCGATCCCTCCCTTAATTCCGACCACCGGCATTTCCTCCTCCGCCGTCGCAATGAGTCACCCACCACCGCCCCCCGCCGCCGCTTCCGGCGGCGACGTCTGCCGCAACTGCTTCACCGACGACCACTGGATCATCCACAACATCAAACACCGGGGAGAATTCAAGCGTGTCTGCACTTCCTGCGTCCTCAAGCTCAATCCGTCGTCGTTTTGCCCGTCGTGTTTTACTCTCCATGATCACAACTCCCTCAACACCATCCCATCTTCTTCTGCTTCCGCAGTTTCCGGCGCCGGCGGGAAGACGCTCACGTGCTTCAAGTGCTCCTCTCTTTCTCACTCCACGTGCGTCCCTCCCAACGTTCCGAAATCGCCGTACCTCTGCCCGCCATGCTCGAACCCTTCCGTCAAATTCTTCGACGTCAAGAAATCGAGGAAGAAGGACGATTCGAAGGTTCCAGAAGATGGGGAGAAGGTTCTAGATGAGCGGACGGCGAAGGTGTTTCTGACGGCGGCGAAGATAGCGGCGATTTCGATGAATAAGGCTGCGACGGTGGCCAGAGAGAATGCCGAAAGGAGGGTTAGGGATGCTGCATTGGCCAGAAAGAGGGCTAAAGAAGCCATTGATCATGTCATGGCTCTTTCTGCGAAATTCTCCGGCAATAAACGCCGGGAAACACCCGAGATCCCGGCGCCGGTGCCGATTTCGGCGAAGAATCCGAATGGGGTTCCTGTGAAAATCGAGAAGAATAATGCGAACCAGATGAAGGTTGAGTATTCATGAAGATCATAATGGGAATTTGTAGAATAACAGCAATTGGCTGCAGATAATCTGGTGGTTTGCTCTCTCAGGTAAAGATTGAGTCAAATTTTTTTTCCTGGTTCTTGTTTTCCTGCTTCTTGAATGGTTTGTTTGGAGCAGGTGAACTTTGATTGTAGAGGGTGGTTGGTTTTGGGGTTTAGGGTACTGCTGAGGTTGTCGTGACTGTGAATTCGATTGGAAAATTGGGAATTCTTTTGATTCAAGATCAGGGTTATGTAGGATGTTGATGGCTGGTTATTAGTGTGGAATATGTTGATCAACTATCCTTTGTCTGGTCTTTTGTAAAATACTAGTTGATAAAAGGAGTAATGCAAATGCAAGCATTTGTTTGCTCAATGACAGTTCATAAATGTTCTGTTCTTTCACCTCACATATGTAACTGCATTACAGCAAGTTTCTGTGTTCCAATTTGATTGCTTACTGACCCCATTTGAGGTGGTTATTAGAGTGTTGAATGTAATTTCTTGGAAATATTGTCCATCTTTTTGAGGATAGGGATGAGTTTGCATTGTCATGGACTAAACGGATTAGTAGTTAGCGAACAATTTCTAAATCTTGGTTCAATTGGAACCAGAGTCCCTAAATTTTGCAATTTAGGGATAAGATTACTATATCTGACCGGTTCATACCCTACTTGGACGGAATTTTGGAGGATTGGCTATGGTTTTGGATGAGGCTGCATTGATGATTTATCGGGTGGGTGATAGTGATGCTCTGTTGTTTCAGCATCATTGTTGTCGTCGGTTGGCAACGAGTGATTGTGGTGGGATATGTGTGGACCTGGGTTCATTGATCACATAGATACCCCACAAACATGGCATGTTTAGCGCTGGATTTTGGATCGAGCTATGCTTATGCGTGTTAACAATGTGGATGTCTTGTTTGGTAATCCGTCGTTAATTGCTGGGATGACAACTACTTTATGCTAGAGTGTACCATGTTTCTTTCATGGATGAGTTTGGACGGTGAAATATGAGTTTGTTGTTGCTATGAAGTTTCTGAAGAAGCTACCCTTTGCCAGTAATATACCATAGTGTTGGTGTGGGATGGATAGTCCCAAAAACCTCAGAAAAGATTCAGGCAATTCACATGTTTCTGTCATCTTTAAAGCTTGATTCTCCAACTGTCAGTGCTCTTTATATAGGGCAGTGCTCTGGTTGTCTTGCAAATTTAGACCTATCAATTCGGGCGGGTGGGGGGTTTTGGGTCCGGTTCAGGTTTCGGGCGGGTGGGTTTCGGGTCGGTCGTATGTCGAGTTTGGGTAAATACAGGTCGGGTGTATGTCAGGTTCGGGTAAATATGGGTGGTATGCTTCGTTTCTGGTCAACCCAACGGGTTATGATTGCGACTTTTTCCATTTTTTCTTTTGAAAAAATGGTTTCTAAATACTATTTTTTGTATAATATATATAATAAAATATGATTATCTTCTAGTAACGATATATTATTGTAACTATTTCAACTTAAATTAGAGAAATAACAAATAAATTAGTTGCGCTTATAGGTTAATAATTTAAATTTTCAATGAAAAGTCACAAATTTAAATAAAGTTGAACTTAAAAAGTTAATTTTTTGGGTCAAATGGACGGGTTAGGTTTGATTCGCTAATTTTCGGATTCGGCGTATTTCGGGTTTAGTTGAAAAAATCGTGTTTAAAACCCATAAATTTCGGGTGGATCTGGGTTGGGTTATCGGGTCGGTCAGAAATTGTCAGACCTATTTTAGGTTTTGGGTTTGGAAATCATGTTCAAAACCCTTCGGATGTGTTCGAGTTGATTTTCAAATGAGGTCAAATTTTGTCAGGTCTAAATTTTTGGGTATAGCTCGAGAAAATAGTGTTCCAAAACCTACATTTTTCAGGCGGGTTCAGGTCGGATTGTCTTCGAAACCCTTAGTCTTTTCATCTTTAAATTTGGTATTTTTTCAATGGGAAGGTACGGAAGACTTTTTCCATGAAAAATTTTCTTGGGATTTTACTAAATGACGGCTTAGAGTTCTTTTATCTATGGAGAATTTTGGTAGATTGTTTCAAGTGCTAGGGCTCAAGTTATTGACATTGTAATTTATGTGAAAGTTACTCACTGGTAACTCAAAATTTCAGAGTGCTCGGATAAAACTCCCACTAAACTTTACAAAAATTGCAAATCTGTCACCCGGAAAAAAATATGTAATGAAAATGCCATTAATCTTTATTAACAGTTACAAAAATGTCATTTTACCTGTTTCTTACCTGCAACAGCCGGTTATATGCAGGTTTAGGGTTTAATATCTTCAAATTAATTACCCACCCAAATTAATTATCTCCCAAATTTTTTTACTGCCCTCTCCTCCCCAACCCAATTCATCTTCTTCCTCAACTCTCCTCTTCAATCTTCTTTGTTTTGTCTACCATAACCCACCTCTTCCTCATCTCTTCTTCTTCATTTTCTGGGCAAAAAAAAATTAGGGTTTTCAGTCAAATTAGGTTTAGGATGCTCATCTTCTTCTTCCTCCCTTAACTCTCCTCTACCCATCTCTACATAATACAGACATTGATATGAGTCTTCAAGCACTCTCAAATCCCAAATGATTGAATCAAACCATTTTCACCAACTCATTTTCATACTAGGTCACCGAATCTGAAAGATCTTATTCTCCATTAATACCGATTTATATCAACTCCACAAAAAAACCCTAAATCAATCCGCAAATAGTCCCACCAAGGTCAGAAAATGCACAATGAAGAACAATAGTATATTCAACAGTCGAACCATACCAAACACTAATTCAATCATCTCATCAATGCACCAAAAGAAACCAAGAACTCGAACACTTATAATCACCAGATAAACCCTAATTCCACTCCAAAAAATCGGGGGGAAAACAAGAAAAAAAGAAAAGAAGCGCAAACCTTCCGCCTGGCAATGGAAGACGAGGAATCAACCGTTGGTGAATTCAGAGATGCGTCGTCAACCTCCGTTTTCACTGAACAGAGAAGCAGAACCCACATCCAAAAACCCTAATTCCACATCTGGGTTTGAAGCTTCTGCGAGATTCACGGTGGAATTGACTTCGAAAAATGGTTTTAAATTAGGGTGATGGTGATGGTGACGATGATGAAGAAGATGATGGGTGGAAGAACAGGGATAAGGAGGAGAAGATGAGAAAGAGGGAGGGGCGACATGGTGGTGGTGGTGGGCACTGAAACTTGAAGTACTTCAATGGAGGTTGGGGGTGGGAGGACGAAGAAAGATGGAGAAGAAGATGAACATTAAAGGGGGAAGGGGGTTAATTAATTTGGATGGGTGAAATTTTTAATTAGAGTAGATTATCAAATTAATTTGGGAGTTAATTAATTTACATGCAGTTTACTTGCTGTAGCAAGTAAGAAATAGGTAAAATGACTTTTTGTAACTGTTAACAAAGATTAATGACATTTTCATTACATTTTTTTCGGATGATAAATTTATAATTTTTGTAAAGTTTAGTGACAGTTTTATCCGAGCACTCCAAAATTTCACAATGGGAAGATTTTTACGATGGTGATATCCTTTCAACTATCCAAACCCATGTCTCATGTGGCCGATTGATGGTACTTGTGAGTCGTGAAACATGCGAGCAAAGTCCTCAAAAAGTGTTTTTCACGAGTGCATAAATTAGCTAGTGATAAAATGTAGGGCCGTCAATAATCTCGGTTTAGGTAATTTCGGATTTTATGATGTCACGAGACTCCCGATACTAGAAAGAAACACGGTAAAAGTCAGAGAGAAATACACGATAAATTGTACAATAATTTCTTATATATTCGCTCCGGTTTTTTATTTATCATTCACATTGTTTAAGATCCATTTTTAGTCAACAATTTCTTACATAAAATCAATAATTTCTCACATAATATTTTTATTAAAAAATACAATATTATAGTTTTTCAATAGCACTGTTTATTATGGATTTAATGATATCAATTTTATTTGATAAATCATTATACAAATTAAGATATTAGTTCAAACTTTTTGACACAATTACCTAGACGACATTTAAATAAAAATGGAGGTAATAATACTTATTAACAATCGCAATATTATATTTGTAGGATAATATTTTTCGTTACGAATCTAATGGTAGTAATTTTATTTAACAAATTATTGTATATTGTATATTGATAAATTTATGGTCCAAATTTTAAAGTTGAATCAACAATTTCCAAAAAAGACAAATAATATGAAATGAAAACAATATTAATAATGACTGGACACAAAAATATTGAGAGCTACTGAAAGTGTTTTTGCGCCTCAATATTTTTGCAACAAAGACAAATTGCAAAAATATATATATTAGGGAATATCATTTAATGCAATGTTTTATGTTGATTTTAGAGGAAAGAGAAGAAATGTTAAATGTAGTAAAATGGACAATTATTTTGAGACTTCCGTAAAAGAAAAAACAGACTATCATTATGAGACGGAGGGAGTAATAATTTAGCATGACAAATAATTTTATAAATATATATATGTATAGAAATTAGTAATGATTTTTTTTAAAATCAATTAGATTTAATCTATTGTCATAGAAATTAGATAATTTCAAAAAATCATCCAAAATTTTGGTCCATTTGTAAGCAGTCCAAAAGCACGTAAAAACCCCAAACCGAACACGTCGCTGCTTCAGCAGATCATATCATGCAAACAAAAAAAAAATCGAGAAAAACAGCTGCGTCCCCACCTCCACTTGTAAAGCGGGCCCACACAGCCACGTGGAGGAGAGAGGGTGACACAAGACAAATAAAGATGGCCCACCTAGGGCCCCACCCGTCATCGTTCTCAAAATTGAAGTTTGCCGCGCTGTTGGTCAAATTCACCCATACCCTTTCAAAATTGAAATTCAGCTTCGGATTTTGTCTCTTTCTTAACCTACCAAGCTTAGGAATTCCCGAACCTGATCATTTTCCCTCGTGTTATATCACGTTCACACACCAAACCAAACACTCCCTTACTTCTCTCTCTAGAACTCTTCTTTCTCTCTCCTTCTCTCTTGCGTCTGCCATGGCGATCGACTGCACATCTTGAAACATCTGAAACATCCAGTTGAATAAGTTACCGTAGACAAGATATTTCACTCGAAACCCTAATTTCAGACGGAGTTTGCTGATGTTCTTCGATTTTGAGCTCGTCACCGACGATTTTGATGTCGGAGGTGCAACTTTCACGCATGCTTGAATTTCAGGTAACTTTTCTTCTTTCTTTTTATGTAAAATTAGGGTTTAGGGTGACAAAGCGCTTTTTTCGGTTGATTTGGGTGCTACTGCAGCTTGAGTTGGCAGTCAACACTCCTTTTCTCGTGTTCATGGTGGTTAGAAAGAGAATGAATCAATAAATTAAGGAAGAAATTAGGAGATTTAAGTCCTAAGATACTCATAAACGAGATTTAGTACGTGTGAAGTTGTTTAAATTTTCAAAAGTAAGTTATTATTATGTGAGGAAGATTAATGGGATTTTTTTGTGGGGTGTGGTGTTGTTGCAGAGTTGCAGGTTTACTCAAAGCATTGAAAAATGATAAAATTTAATGCTGGAGCAACTACCGGTATCAAGTTTCACATGCATCAGCTGAATCATTTAATTAATTAACTACTAGTCGACTTTTCATCTTCTATTCATTCATTTCTATCTTCTTTGATTAGATCCCCATATCAAAATCCACCCACAAATTTTAAAAGAAAAAAAAAGGAAAGAAATTCACTCCCCTTTACTTCTCATTCAATCTCGATAACAAACCCTAGTTACTCTCTGGGTCCACCCCATTTGATGAATCTGGGTACTGCTGGAAGTGGGTGGAATTGATATTCAGTGATTATTGTCATTATTATTACTGAAAATTTGAAAAAAAAGAAAAGAAAAGATTGATGGGTTCAATTCCTGAGAGACCATCATCTTCATCTTCATCTTCCTCATCATCTGCTCTTGAGATTGATCCTTTGTTGAGGGATTTGAGTGAGAAGAAGCAGAACTTCCGCCGCAACGTGGTGTCTTTAGCAGCAGAGTTGAAGGAGGCTCGAACCCGGCTCGCTTTGCAGGAGCAATCATATGTCAAAGAAACCCTAACAAGAAAGGTTTGTTCATGTTATCTGGATTTTGTTTTTATTATTAATCTGGGATATACTTTTTAAACTTTGGTTGAAATCATTTCATCCTTTTGGGGGGTGCTTTTCATAGTGGGTCCATCTGGGTTTGTTAGGAATTGCACGATTTTGATTTCAATTTTAAATTTGAACGCAATAGGAAGCAGAGGCAAAGGCCAAAGGAATGGAAGAAGAGGTGTATAAACTGCACAAAACCTTGGATGAGAAGAACAAGCAATTACAAACATCAGCTTCTAATGCAGAAAAAGTGAGGCCCCCCTTTATTCTGAAACTTTATTTCCCACTATTTTATTTTATGATTGATAATCTGGGTTGGTGCAATTTTATAAAGTTATATGCTTGAATTATGGACCATTGAGTTTTGCATGGTATATGCTAGGTGGAATTTGAATATTATCTTTGCTATGGTGGTATTGTGGTTCTGCTGCATTTTGTTTGTATATATCATACTATCATCACTTAATCTTTTTATAATCGGACGCCTTTTGGCTTTGCCTTTATGCTTATTAGTGTAAACACCAAAGATAATTGCCAAGTACCCATCGTTTTGTAATAAAGAATTGTCTTACTTTGTTTTTTTGGTTTGATTGATTCTATTTCGCTTGTCTCTATCCATGAAATGCATATTGGCAATGTTTCCTTCGCTATAGAATTGCACCTTTTGATTTGTATTAGTCGTTTTGGAGCTATGTATATGGACTTTCCTCTTCTATTAGTCTTTTCCTCTAAAAGGGGTATGTGTGATTCATATCTCTAAAGAGCTTCTTTAATGTTGTAGATTATATTATTTAGAAGCATGGAAGAAGTAGTCTTAAGTGGTTGGTATTGATTGGAGAAAGTAGGTTTGCTTTCGATCGGTCATTTAATTTTTGTGCCGAAATATTGGATTGGCAGTTATTTTTCCTTTTCAATGATGTAATGATTGTTAAGTTCACAATGCCAAATGTGGTCTAATATTTGCTTGGAATGATGTCATTATCATATGGAGTAATTGAATTGTAGATTTTTTCTACAAACATATCAAACCATGTGAGAGTAGGCATGCAACCTGACCTTTTCCTGTTAGTCTAGCATGTTTGTCTAGATCGAAGGACTCACTCATAAATACTTCCAAGGTACTATATTTTGCAATCCTTGACCTTGACTAATTCTTTCTCAAATTTAGTATTGTTTGCATAAATAGGTCATTATGCTAGAGAGTGCTAGACATGGCTATAGTTAAGATTGAGTTTGTACATGTATTAATAGGCATCAAATTGAGCTGTTCATTAGAGAAAAGGAATTTTACTTTGAATTGCTAAACTAGGACCTCACTGAAATCGACTTCGAAAGGTCTTCATGTTCCGAACTACATCTTTCATTATGACGTCTTTATTGTCTGCAAAGTTGTATAATAGCTTTCTAAAAGTTTGTGGTTAGTGATTACTAGCACTGGCAAAATTTTGTCCGACCCGAATTGACCGTCCCGGAAAAAACCGGGTTTGGTCATCAAATGTTTGTCCGAATTTTAAATTCGGACAATTCGGTCATGTCCGATTCTAAAATCGGGTCGGGTTCGGGTTTGGGGAAAGAAATTCGGACGTCCGAATTTTGTGTCAAATTCGGGTTCGGACAAATTCGGACGCATTCGGACATTGTCCGAATACTAAAATTCGGACAAAATATTGCAATTATGTATATATTTAGTGAAAATTCGGGTTTGATTATATTCGGACAAATCCGGGTTCGGACAAATTCGGACAATTCGGGTTCAGGTTCGGACACTACCAAACGTCCGAATTTGAAATTCGGACAGGGTTCGGGTTTGGGGATTTTGTCCGAATGTCCGAATTGTCCGAACCCGGTTTGACCCGAACCCGATTTTTTGCCACCGCTAGTGATTACTAATACTGGTCGTGCTCATTAAATTCTCTATTCTTCGGCAGTCATTGCTGTTTCCTTACTAAAGTTAAGAGTCCCCTGTCTTCCAAAAACTATTTGCTGAGAGTTTTGTTATCAGCAGAGAGCTGATGGCATAGGTCTATATGCTTCATTTTTGCAAATATATCACACATGAAATTTTTGCAAAATACTAGTGGGCTAAGTGATCTACTTTAGTTAATTTATTGGAGTAGTGTAGCATATTATATGTTTCTAGAATTTGCTCCATTGCAGAAGCTGGGCTGTACCCTTTTGCCCTTTGAACTAACTCAAATCATGAAATTTTCTTTACCTGCTTTTGCTGACATAGGCGTACATACAAGAATTTCGGCAAAACTAAATGCTGAAAGATTAAAATCACAGGGTTCATATTACTATGTTCTCTGTCATTGATTTAAAATTATTAATTCAATGCAGTATCTCAAAGATTTGGACGATCTTAGATGTCAGCTCACAGTTACAAAAGCTACAGCAGACGCAAGTGCTGCATCAGCCCAATCAGCCCAAATGAAGTGCTTAGCATTGCTGAAAGACCTGGATGAAAAGAATAACTCAATAAAAGAACACGAGGATCGCGTCAAGAGGTTGGCAGAACAGTTGGACAAACTGCAGAAAGACCTTCAAGCGAGGGAGTCTTCACAAAAGCAATTGAAAGATGAAGTCATGAGAGTCGAGCGTGACATCATGGAAGCCGTTGCAAAAGCAGGCGTGAATAAGGACTGTGAGCTGAGGAAACTTCTGGATGAAGTCTCTCCTAAAAATGTCGAGAAAATGAACATGCTCTTATCTGCAAAGGATGAGGAGATTGCTCAATTGAGGGATGAAATTAAGATTATTTCTGCACATTGGAAGCTGAAAACTAAGGAGTTGGAAACTCAGGTATGTGTTGGTACAATTTCAGGTGGAGATGTGTATTCCATTTTGTACTGACTTCAGTGCTGCTGTTTTAGCTTCATCCTTATCATGTTTTTTCGCTTCTTGGAACAGGTCGAGAAGCTTCGAAAAGCTGATCAGGAGTTGAAGAAGCGAGTTTTGAAGTTGGAGTTTTGTCTCCAGGAAGCTCGTTCTCAAACAAGAAAGCTCCAAAGGGTAATTAGCTCTTTCAATCCTCTTTATGATATATCTGATTCAATTTAACGGCTCCCTGAGGAAGTTTGATACTGTAGTTCAGTATTTGAGCCCCAGACAGGAATGAGCATCGGTCCTTCACTGAGTTATCTGAACTACAGAAACCTGATTTTGACCAAGAACCAAATTTATCCAATCCAAAATCTCTAGACAAGATAGGTACTATTGATAAAAGCCTACATTTGACCTGACCTCCAATTGATCAACTTGAATGAGAGTTAACCAGAACAAGTTAACCAGAACATAAATATTGCTCAAACCATGCATATATATAATCATGCTTCAACTCTACGACTTTACTACCTCATCTTTCTGCATTATGAGTTGGTTTCTCAATGTTCGCCCCTCTCATGGCAGATGGGGGAGCGAAGAGACAAGGCCATCAAAGAACTGAGGGATCAGATTGCTACAAAGCGAGCAGCAGAGAACAGCGAGAAACAGAACTTCTGGGAAAGCCCCAGTTTCAAGGTTGTAGTATCCATGTCGATGTTAGTCCTGGTCGTCTTCTCAAGGCGGTAAACGTATTGTTGTTGATAATGAGTATTTTGTAGAATGTAATGAAACATCTTAGTAAAACTCAGCTTAGGATAATATTATTAGGCTATGTAATGTAAGAACTACAGGGGCACAATATTTGTAAAGTAAGCCCCCCTTTCTTTTTCTCCCCTCATTTTCCTTGTTGCTATTGGGGGGAATATATGAAATCCTAGACTCCTATTACATGTAATATAGGGTTACAAATGTTTAAGTGGAAGAATTTATAGCATACCCTCCAACTTTACTAATAATTTAGACTATGTTCTTTATTATAGCGTGGCGCCGTACAGTATTATAACTCATCATACTATTCAATATTTTTCTACATTTTACCACATCATACCATAATTATTATATCCTGACATTTCTCTCATCATTTTTCTCCTCTGTTTTTCACACTCTCCTATCACCTACCATAACAATCACATTTTCGATAAATTTTACCATATCATTTCACACTTTATCACACCTTTCATAATTTCACTGCACCGTACCGTTTCCGCATCTTATCAACCGTACAAAACAACAGTACCTAGAGAGGGTTTAGAAAAATCTTGTAGGTTGGTATCCAAAGCTGAGCTTTGGTGGTGGATTGGCTATGTGAATTGATGAGTGAAAGTGGGGTCATGCGCCTGATAACGTTATAATTGACAAATTTGGTGTGGCAATTATGTCTCTTATTAATCACAAACATCACAATCATGCCTCTATTGCATCTGGAAATTGTGCACCATGTACAATTATTCAGTGTTTTTTTATGACAATAATAATAATTAGGGTTTTTAAGTCGGCCATTCTAAACTATTTGCACTTATTAGCTGGCGTTCTTAGTTGTAGCAAAATGAGTGAATAGTTCTTTGGCTTATGAGCTCTATAACTCAGCCTTGAAACCCCCACAACATAAAGCAAAAGGTTCTTCATGGCTCACACCTGTCAATTCGGGCAGACGGGTCGGTTCTGAGTTTGTTTATATTTTAGGTTTGGAAATTTCGGGTCTAACCTTAAATTTTTGGGCAGGTTCAAATCGGATTAGATTCTGCCAACTCTGTCTAATTTTCTTGCCAATATAGTCCGTTTTTTTTCAAGGTCTAAAACAGGGTGTAAAGTTTGCATCATAAGTTCGTAACTTGATGCAGAAAAGTGCATTTTGCCGAGTACAACAGCAAAGCATCAATAACCATCCAATGCTCAACAAACCATTAATCTCGAACCAAACTACTTGTGTATGCTCCAGAAAGGATTCCTGTGTAGGATGGCCCTAAATTCAGAAGCACAATTGACTACAGTTGTACCAGAAAATGTCACCTGATAAACTATGTAGCACTGGCAAAATTGTGTCCGATCCCAAAAAAACCTGGTTTTGTCTGAACTTGATTTGGACATTAACCAAGTATTCGGACCCAATATTTCTCTTTTTCTATTGTCCGAACCCAATTTTGACCCGAATTAGCTATGTCCGAATTGTTCAACCCGCTTCGACCCCGAAAAACCGGGTGTGTCCATCAACTTCTTGTTCGAATTTTGATGTCGACCGGACCCAAATTTTTACTAGCTCTAATACCATGCTTCTACAATGATTCAGCATTGAAAGAATAACTCAGATGATTAGTTCAATTAATCAGAACAGAACAGAATTGAACAGATACTCTCTCATCAAAATTTCTGATCTAAGTGTGTCATTTAGATAGCCTCAGAGCTACAGCAGAATAATGTAAAGTTACTAGTACACCCTCATGAATCTACACATACCTCAGTTTTCCTTTATACATCTCTAATCTGCTTACTCCGAATCTGTCTAATCCTAACTCAGAACACCCCACATTCCGCATTCCCTTAAACCTCACTTTTCTAAGTTTAACCAACGTGCCAAAATCCAAAAACTCGCTGCCATCTAATTCCAGTTAACAATTTGACTAAGACAAACATCTGTACAAAAGCATACTTCTTCATCGTTTTACCTGATGACGTTACAATTACCATCCGATACACGCGAGATCTCATGCACCCAGAATCAGTATTCCTGCAGTGAAGAAAACTACAAGGTTTATGAAGCCAATGAGAGGCTGAGATGCAGCTGCAACAACTGAACCTGCTGGCATTGAGTTACTACTACTGCTGGTTGGAGGGCTGCCATTGCCAAACCCGAGAATTCCAGGGGAATCAGAACCCGAATATGTAGGTGGAGAATCAAGGCCACCACTGCACAGAGATCATGAGTGAAATGTAATGTAAGTGCTGCTCATACTAATACACTGAATATTTGCATTTTCAGGACATGGGTCATCTTTCATTAGGGCAAAAATTTTAGGGGTAAGACTGTTACGTCCAATCCTTCTCTACCTCGTCTAGGCGGGATTTTGGAGTATCGGTTTTGGTCTTGGGTCCACTTCTTTCTAGCTAAAAAGCTGGTCAGAAACAGGGTTTGGGGATCTCTAATCTTTGATTCATATCACCTTATGAGGATGTTGTATTGTTGTTTCTTGTATTGCTACCAAGCTGTTTCTACAAATGTTTGCTGTTTATTGTGGATTCTTTAGCCTTTTATGACTTTGAATAATCGAAAAAAATAGTGTGCGGGGCTAAAAATCCACCTCAGGTGAGACCAGGGACATATGATACTACCATTCACATTCGAATCGAAAGGGAAAAGTTAACGATGAACATCCCTAAAAAGTATGAATCTAAAGTAACGAAATTTAAAATTGCTTTGGCTCGAAGTTGTTTACTGATGAACTGATATTAACCCAGTTTTCATGAATGGGGAAAAAAATGTAAGTAATCAAGCATACATACCCAGATGCTGGAACCCCATATGGAGTTGCAGTTCCTCCCGGAGAAGAAGAAGTAGTCGCCGGCGGAAAACTTGACGACGGAGGAACATTCGCCGGCGTCAATGGCGGAATTGTTGAAGCAGGCATGGCAGTCATTCCTCCTGAAGACGACGGATAAACACACGTCCCACTACCTACAAACACAAACCCAGATTTCCAAATCTCAGAATATCCCCAAAAAAAAACCCTAATCCAGAAATCTCAAACCCTACTTACTAGGGTTATTGTTCACCATGACAGCAGTTCCCCCAAAATCACAGCTCCCAGGCACAGGATTCCTCTGAAAATAACTGTTAAAAGCATACGAAGCATGGTTTTCTAGGGTATTAGGGTTAAAACAACTCCCCCCATCTTGAATCAGAGAACAATCAACCCCTCCAATCCCACAAGCATAATCTAGGGCAGATTGCAGTGCATCTTCAGGAGCCCCAGTTCTAGCTATGCACCATGTCTGAGTCTGCCCACCCGACAAACCCGGGTCAGTGGCGGCTGGGTTGACCGTTGGGGTGGTTGGGACCGTTGTAGTTGGTGTGGTGGTTGTGGTTGTGGGTGTTAGTGAAGTAGGGTTTGAAGCTGGGACAGTTATGATTGTGGGTGTTGGGTTGGTTGTGGATGTGTATGGTGGTGGAAGGTTTGCTGGGTTTGTTGTGGTTGGCATGAATACATCCAGTTTCCTCCCAAGATTCAATCTTTTCCCACCAAGTTTTGATGCAGGATTAGGTAAAGTTTGTGACTTTTCTCTGTTTACTGTTTTCAAATGAAGCCCTTCTGTTTCCCATTTTCCTGTGAAATTTAACCCCAGGAATCAAACATTGATGACAACAGTAACAAAAAACAACAAAAACCCAGATTGGATCCAGGGTTTGGGGTGTGAACTGACTTACCAGATGTGCAGATGCAGTGAAAACACAGCAAAAAGAAGTGAAAACAGCTGAGAAATTTGACAGCAGCCATGGGAGATTGGAGGGTTTTCTTAGTGGGTTTGAGTCTGGTTTATGAAATGTTCATGGCATGAAACAAACTCAATAGCAAGTACATAGAATAGAGTGAAAGTGAAAGCCTAACAACAACAGCAACAGTGACTAAGAGGAGAAGAAAAGAGAGATATCAGAATATATGTTTGGTTGGGGCAATTTGATGTCAAAAAAATAGTGGGGAAAGAAAGAAAGAAGAGGGTGTGCATGTTATAGTACCAGTCAGCAATCAGCATTTCCAGAAAGTGAAAAAAAGGAATCAGAAACAGACCACTGTGGTGCTTTTTCTTTTGAGTTTTTCTTTTATTTGAAATGTTTGTTGAGAATTGTTGAATGAGGGCAGGCTTTTGGAAAAGACAGGGGCAATTATATGAGAGAGCAGGAAGAAAGATAAATCTGAGATGAAGACTGAGATGCTTGGAATGGTGAATGCATGGAAAACAAGAGGCAGTATGTGATTGAGCACATGTGGCCATGGCATGGGATTCTATGCAGCTGTAATTTTCATAAACAGCATGCCGAGCATCTAGTCTGAGCCTTGGTTATTGCAACCACATTTACCTGCTTGATTTGTTCTAGGGAAAGTGAAATCAGGCTCTCGGTAATTTTTTACAATTTTTTTTTTATTTGTGAAATAATAGACTTAAGCTCAATTCAATCCCAAAGGCTAGTTTAGGAGGTTGAGACACCCAAGTCATTATAAACACCACAATATGGGTGTCAAAGGCCGATGTGGGACAACTCAACACGCCCCACTCACCACGAAGCATAGACAACTGCGGGTGTGGCCCCGACATCAATGACCCTGGCTCTGATACCATGTGAAATAATGGACTTGAGCCCAATTCAACCCCAAAAGCTAGCTTAGCAGGTTGAGACACCCAAACCATTATAAACACCACAATATGGGTGTCAAAGACCGATGTAGGACAACTCAACATTATTTTTCACATTGTTACTCTCATGCGATACCACACTTTTCACAATTCTTCCATACAATATCATATCCGCACTCTATCATCCACACAAAAGAATAAGACCTTAGTCGCACTCGCGGTCCCACTCCCACCAAGAGCGAGATTTTGGTACTGACACTTGATTGAGGGCGGGACTAGATCGGGGATCCCAAATATGGTTAATAATCTATCAGCCAATGATTTTTATCTACAAATAAATTATTAGTCTTTTTTACAATTATCAGAAATCAACTCAAACTCATACATCTCATAATAGATTTATAGCATATGAAGATATGTATTGAAAAACAAAGCAATCATTCGTGAATCTAGTTTCACGCCTCGTTGGATCCCAAAACCCAGAATCAATTGCAATCAAATCAAAATTAAAATTGGATCCCAAAATACCACAATTTACCACACTAACCATAAACTATCACATATCACCATACTATACTATGAGAGGGTCTCATTTGCAATGAAATTAGTCCAAATTTGACCAAGTAGCTTGATTGACATCCCCTACTCAATGCTGACACACAATGGTTATATATGTGATAATCACCCTTCCTTTCCACATCACATCCAAAAGCAAACCAAACATCACCCTTTGAACATATATCACCACAACACAGACTCAAAGTGCAATCTCAACACTCTATGGATAAGAACACAAATCCCCTAATACTTGCACTACTCCATGCTCCTCCAAACAAAGCTTTTTCTCAAAGTGGTGTTGATCAACTTGTCTTTTTTCACCCAATTCTTAAATTGGAAGTTGGTGCACAACACCCATGTGACAGATTATATTGCCCATTTCCTTTCCTTTCATATTTTAGTCAAAAAAGATCACAAATCCAAAAGCACACCAGAAAAGCAGGGAAAAAAGAGGGTCTAAATACTTAATTAGGGAGTAATGCAAGGGGATTTCAAAACTTAGTGATGATAATTCAGAGCTAAAGGAAAAGGGAAAAGGAAAGTCAGAAAGCAGGATTAAGAAATGATTAACATATAATGCATCCACTTGTTTTGACAGAAATATTAGAATCTCATCTCCTAAACCATGTGTTGCTTTTAGTGGATAAATATTCACATCAAACGTGGTGCACAAAGCGATTAAATTTGATTGTGTACGCGTTTTTTTATTATTAATAGTCAAAAGGTTTAATAGTTCATAGAATACAACAAACCCAATCAAACAGCAAAATCACCACCAAAAGAAAAAAATTACAACCAAACTGCTAAAAAAAATACCGCAAGGACTTTCACAAGCATCGAAGCCAAACGAATCCACCGCAAATAAGATGCAAGATCAATGAAATTAGCTTGATGGGTCATCGAGGACTCGCGCGCCTATAGCATTGCCAATAATCACAATCCTTCGGTCAATCTCAACTTCAATGTCGTCAAGACTGTCATTTTCTGACAAGTCTGTTCGCCTATTCATCCTCACCTTCTGACCACCCTTTTGACCATGGGCAGCTCTACAAGTTTAGTTTTCTCTTCTTTCTGCCTTTACCCTTCGAAACCTCGAGGAAAACTCTATGACTACCACATATCTGCTTAAGGAAAAATGATGCAAAGAGAAAATTACAAAATCTAGAATACAATTCTGATTTCGTATGTTTGGCTGTCTGTGCTGTATTGTTTCTTTGTTAGTTGTTTTTAGCTGTTATGTTGTTATTGTCGTTTTTGCAACGCCGTTACAAATTACTCAACCTGTTTGGTACTTTGAGTAATAATAAAAAAACCAACCAAAGATATGGTTGTCAAGTGACAACCGCCCTATCTTTCATGCTCTAGGTCATACTTATCACGGACGGTTTGGTATCAGTGTGATAAATTTGTTAGTGGTTACCTCTAAGATAGGGCCCATATCTTTCATGCTCTAGGTCATACTTATCACGGACGGTTTGGTATCAGTGTGATAAATTTGTTAGTAGTTACCTCTAAGATAGGGCCCATATGCAATCCAATTTTATTTTATAAAAAAAAATACACACACCATTCAACTTTGTTTTTGTTACTAGGGAACAAGGATTTAGAAATTGTTTATGTTGATTTTCTTGTTAATCAAACAAATCTGATTCAAAAGATGTGGTAGTAGCATCAAACATGATGTGAGAGTGTTCAACTTGCACCTTTCACCAACCCAAAAATATTACGTCATCAATAATTGTAGAAAAGAGTTGTTCCTACTAACTACAACAATGACGATTGTGTAAATACGATCACTTGACAATGAAATCCATAATATGTAGATTTATATGCAACTTCATTCGTGATATAAGTTGGTTAAAAGGTCTTTTTTTTTTTAAGTCAAGTTGGTTAAAAGGTCTTCAACAAAATGAAGCGTGAGAAAGATATGAATATAAATATTCTTATGGATTTTTGTATTCTAATGTATTGTAGTTTAGAAATTGTTGGATAATATTCTACTATAAAATTTTTGTTGTACAAATGATATATAGTAGTTTGATGATATTGGATTCTTGACTGAATTATAGGCTAAATTTTTGTGTATAATTGTTCAAAAAAGTACTTCTTATCACTTGTACACAATCCCCACCCCAAAAGTATAATATAATAGAGTGTAGTATTGTAGAATACAGTCATAACATAGTATATTAGAGTCCAAAAATTCTATTCTTATCATTTTATATGAATTTTTGAAGAACCAAAACACTGAACAAAAATTAGTATGTTATGATAATTTTAAATTTGACTTATGAGTATATATGGGTAGTTTTTGCTACCAAAAAGTTGATAGTCAAATAACAACTCCTCTTATCATCCAAACTTCCCACCAAGGTTTAAGTCTTGATGAAAAAAGCATGGTGAGTGGGCCAAATTCCATAATATTGATTTTCTCTACTACAATCAACAAAGTCACATTGAAAGAGATGGAGGGAGGGTGCATATGTTACTCCCTCTATCCCATATCTATAGTCCAATTTTTATGGTAGTTTCAAAGGTCAAAACTATTATCCATTAAACTATTAATAGTATTAAATTTCTTCTCACATTGAAAACCAGCATAAAATATTATATTAGACAATGTTTCTTTAAAAGTTTTCATTTCCTAAAAGGGACTTTAGATAGTATTAATTTTAACCCTTTTTTTCTTGTCTCAATTAGAAAGATTATGTTTTATTCTACCAAACTACCAATTGATTGACAATGAATGAGTAATGATGACTTGTTGGTTAATCTTCAACAAATTCCTGGTTACAATGTTACATATGGCCCTCATATGCATAAATTCAACAAAATACTTTCCTCCATCTTTGAGAAAGCACCTTTTTCTTGGGGTTGATCTAGATACAGAATAAACATAGAGGAAAAAAAAAAGAGAAGACAATTGAAAAAGTTTAAAGAAAGTTTAGATCTGTTTTTCTCTACCCTTCTGTCAAGAATGTTTACAGCACATAGAACAATAATTCAGAGAGTAGTTCCTAATTAAAAACTTGATCATTGATCTTTCACCTCTAGTAATGTTTAGTGCTATTATACAATGCTGCTTAAAACTGTTTATCTAATCAGTGAGAAACTGAGCACAGATTTTTACACAAACTGGCAACATAAGATGGACTAAGTTTAAACCCAGATTTTGTATTTAGCATGATCCACGAGCAGATCACTGAAGAAAGGATCCGAGATTGCTTCCTTTGCAGATTCATAGCTGTTCATGCGCTTCTTCAAGGACCGCAACTCTCTTTCATCTTTTCCAGAGCGTTTCTGGCAACACATCAAAACAAATGAATCCCTGTACTAGAACTTGGTAAGTGCTATCAACAAGCGAATGTTTAATAAAGGACCGTTTACTTGTTACTGTAGTAGTAGTGTATGTTGCCATAATCAATGGCAAGTAGAATTTCTGACATGTCTGGACAAATGAAGAGGTAAATGGGAGTATGCAATAAATGACAGTGACAATCAGCAATGAGCGTTGTCGAACTGCTACTGTTATGTAAGGATTACAAATTAATCAGGCGAATCTAACTTGCTCAACCCTTTTGCAGGAATGCCAATTTTGAGTCATAAACCACAAGAATCACCTAAGAAACTCCCATTAACTTTCAATATGTGAAGTATGAACATATTAAACTACCAAACCCCACACCAGTTTCGGAGAACAAGGAATCCTGGGCTGCAGTAGGGAATTTATATAATCAAGCATCAACATTTGTAGTAGTCGAGTGGCATGAGCATCAGATGCAATTCAGCTGAATGCTGATTGACATCTACAACATTCCTTTTCGTCCCAAATATTCTGCCCAGTTTCAAGCAACTTGACACAGAGAAAACAGATAGCATGACCAGAAATAAAAGATATGGCTGGCCAACTTCAAGATGCAAGTGACAAGGAGGAAAACTCACAAATGATTTCTTCAGCAGCAAGATGTCAATTAAATACTGCAGCCACAACACATTTGTCTTCGGGAAGCTGCGAATTGAGAATTCAAAGTTCAGCATCTGATTAAGCCATACTCAGAAATACATGAAATTGTTAAATTTGTACGGTCAGGAGCAGAGATAATAGGGTTATAAGTTATGATATCTTAATGTTTGGTGATTACAATGTATGTAGCACATGAGCTCTGAATGCAAGGCTTCATTAACTCAATAAATGAGATGCAAACTTTCAACTATCCATCTGACTGACAACCTTGAATATGACTAAGCTTTCTGCAGAGTGAAGCTTATACCATCATGATATAGTGAATGAACAGCATTTAGTACAAGAACCAGAAGGTATCCAGAGCCTGACTTAGTCACCATTTATACAACATTGTGCTAGCCAAAATATCATTAAGATTAGCATACCTTCCTTCCCAGCAATCATCTGTGACTTCCCTCATTTTTCGATATGTTTCCGACTGCACAATATACATACAAAAATCAATTTTGAATTCACATAGTAAAGATATTAGGGCAATATTTTCTTTCTAAATCTATTAGTCTATTACTAGTCATATGCTCAAATATTTATTTTTCATTCATATAAATCCAGAAACCTTTCATGTTGCCAAAAGAAAAGAAACTATTTCACTTTTTGCTTGTCTACTAGAGGAATAGCTCTGGCTGCTAGCAAGGGTAAGGTTTGCCTATATCTAGGTTTCGCCAAACCCAGCTGAAGTGAGACTCTCACACAATGATGTTGTACTAATATATGGTGGGGCACTTGCTTGTTTAAGTATATCATGAGGTGATTATCACAAATTACTTACTTGCTTGTCTCCTTTGGGACCTTCAAAAATCTCTGGATCTAGGGATAAGTTCAGATAGAGTATAGTGTTGCCTGCAGCACAAATAGCAAATGCAATGTTGATGTCAATCATATATCTGCTGGAGCAAAAGGCAAAAGCATTGACTAAAACAGAAATTAACCTGTATTAATCCTGGAAAGTGTAAAATCTATAATTGAAACCAAGAGTCCATGGGTCTTTATAGACATTGTTTTCCCCTCAAGAGTAAATGGCAATGCAGTAGTCTCTTTTCTGCTTAAAAGAATGTTTCCCCTGGGAGAAAAGTGACCAAAAACAAATTGAGAGAAGCTGTGCATTCAAAGATTCTGTATTTTGCATATTTGTGTTTGGTAAAAACTAACCAGTGCAGGTCACGGTGTTCAAACTCAAATGCAGCTTCGGCAACAGCCAAGGCAGCGGTCACCTACAGTTCATGGTGGTGGTTTATCATTAGTTCATCAAAGAGGAGCCTTTCCAGATATACAGACTTTTCAATGTACCTGAACCAACAAACTCTGTGCTTCACTGTAGTCCAGAAGTACAAAGCTTTCAAGATCAGTGCCACCGTGCTCAAGGATGGAAACAACGTAACACTAAAAGTGAAAACCAGTTAGTCCATAGCTGGTTCAAAAGACATGAAATACATACAAAATAAAAAATAAAACATTTAGTAATACAGACAACTAAATACATTTGCTTCCAGCCAGTGGATTTCCTTGGTTTACCATTAGGAAGCCTCTTGACAATACAGTCATACAGATACTACATGGCAACATAGAGAATGACAAACCTGTTTCTCAGGAAATATCTTAGGATGGTCATTTTCTGAGTCATGCACTGTGTCCCATGCCTCCCACGCTCTGACGAGAGCAGGATCATAAGGTCCTTGACAAACCCTTATACTGCACAGAAAAGTTACAAACATAAGCTTGTAAAAAGATCATTCATGAATATTTACATAGAGCTGGCCAACTAGGATGTTCAATCAAGTAGAAAATGATAAGTGATTTCAGCAAAGTGTTATTCCACCAGATTGGTGAATTAGCAAGATCAATGGGCGAAAAGTAATTCACACTCAAAATACTTGATATAACACATAAGAACTTAAGAAGATTAGTCACTGTGCCAAATTTCTTGGTACATTTCCTAAGGGTAAAAGAGTAGTATACTTAGATGGCACATACTCTAGTTTCAATGAATGTAGTGATAGAATTGTCAGATATAAGATCAGTCCCTCTCAGACGATTAAGAGTCAGCGACAGAATCACTTCCTCCAGCAACTCCACAGATCTCTGCATATTAGACAAAAAGGTGAAAAACTCATTGCACGTCTTTTGAGCAGCAAAATGCTATGGATAGTGAAACCCATGCAAGAAACAGTACACAAAAGTGACAAAACTAACTGAACTCAGATGTCTATTCATCATGGTTAAGTTATCATCATGAAGGAGAAAATAAGAACGAGATCATAAATTATTTATGAATCCTTGGTCTTTAGACAACTAAACAAATTCTCAAGCCCCAAAGTTGCTCAATGCTACTTGCATAACCTGCCTGAAATGAGCAGAACTGAAGAAGTGAGAAATAAATGCAGTTGGAATTTAGTAAATACCTTTTGCACTTCACCATTCACACGCAACTCCCCGTCAACTGGGACAATTTTGCAGACAGATCCACCTGCTATAAAAGCTTCCCCATACGTGCCTTCGCCAATCTTAACAATACTTGCTGGGTCACTGAGTTTCATGGAATTTTAATTCTTGTCAGGGATATCATAGTATCTCACCATGCAATTTAGAAGACAGCAGCTCAAAAGTACCGAAGACAATGAAAGGAAGACTCTCAACTCTAATGCGTTCGCATTATTAACTAAAGCAAAACAGCTCCACACTTCAGAAAATGGCATGCAAGTGGACAAATGACAAATAGAGTAATCAAGAGCAACAAGAACAGGAAAAGAACATAAGATCAAACTGATGTAAGTGGACCTATGACTCCAGATACAGACAGAAAAAATGTACTCTTGATTTACAGTTCAGAATTTACTTCTCCATGTAAGTACTACTGACAGCAGAGTCTGCACCACATACTACAGAAAAGAAAAGAAACAAAAATCCGCGTTACAAGTTTCTTAACATTCTTTTATAGGTAAATTTGGCCCGTCCATTGGGTCTCTATCTCAAGAGTAACCACCCTTAAGTTTAACAAGCCAGGAGCAAAGGGAAGTACCCAACTACCCATGACAACCACGACCCCTCAATCCCACAATTTCCACCTATGGGAATTTTTTTGCTTCCACCAAGAATTGAAGGTGGGAAGCTTGGAAGATGGGGATAGTAGCCACTTGGCTACAACCTCTTTGGTTTTAAAAAAAAATATATTAACGTACTTCTAACTTAAAGATATTTGGCCCTATACATAACCTAATGTTAATTTGGCCCATATCTTCTTCTGATTTATATAATTAGCATTCTTCCAAATCTAAAGCTCTAACTTAAACATAAGAACCTAGAGTCCTAGACATAGAAAACATCTTTGGTTTCCAGCACCCAAGTGAACGATTCAGTAGGAACCTGAAAACTTCATGCTTGGGTATAAGTTTAATAGAGTTTCCATTTGCAAGTGCTTTAATCATATTTATATATACGAGAAAGATGATGGGAAATTGTGTTGGATTATCAGAGATCAAATCATTGTTGCATATCCAACATATGGAGAAGTGTCATCGAAGACTAGGTATAGAGTACTGACCAAAGCTTGGAGAATACTTCGAAAAGTGTAAATGGAGCTGATTGTCCGCATTCCTTTAATAGTGCGAAAAATGGCTCGTTGCCCAATGAACTAGGCCGTGATATCAAAGAGAGCTTCCTGATTTCAGATTCGATATCATCAAAGTCCTTGTTTTCTAGACTCATAGGATCAGCGTGGGCTTTTCCTGAATGAGTATGCATGTCTTGGTCCTCTTGGATGGAACCCAATGAACTGAAAGAAGCCATGCTTGGCAGACCGCATTCTTCTGACTTGTGAACACATGAGGAATCATATCCATCGTTATAGGGAATAGGCTCTAGTAACTCTGCTGGAGTTCTCAGTATTGTTGACAAAGTGCCAGAAGGAATTAGATGATGTTTCTTAGCATGTAGCCACTTCTCCAGCCTGGTGCAGAGTGGAGATAGAATCATATCCTCAGTTTCATTACCAATGACCCAAGTAAATTTCTTTGGTGTAGGACTTTCTATCATCAATTCATCTGCATCAATCTCTTGAAAGTATGCTCTTTCTTTCTCAAAGTTTGGAAGCTGTGCAACTTTCCCCTATTAACAAGCAAAAGGAAAACTAAACATTGAAAATGCAAAACTGGATTCATTTCTCTTCTTGAGGGAGAGGGGTTGCAAACAAAACACTTGCATCAGAATCAGATCCTATATTCCCTTGGTTACCAAAGCAATAATATGTTGTAATCAATTAAAAGTCAATTATCATAAATTAGAAGTTCATATGCACATATGTCTAGACTAGGAGCTAGCAAAATGCATTGGATGCAATTAACCAAAACTAGTTCCAGGGGGGTTTCGCAATAAAAGTCTCTAAAATTGATCTCTTCAGATATGCCTAGAGTACTGTCTAAAAGGAAGTTTTGAATGATACTGGCAGAGCATCTAGATTTTTACCTGCAAAATGACCTCTAGCAATCCCGCGTTACTGACTTGCATATGTAGCAGTCACAAAAGGTCGACATTGACATGCAGACAATACCAGTTAATCTTTTAACAGCTATTCTCAGACACATAACCTGCCAACTACTTTTGTTGTTTCACACAAGAGATGCAAAAGGATACATTTTCCAGATATCTCATCACCAAAATGAAGGGTAAGAACATAATAAAAACAGCAAAAATATGCCTACTTTAGGAAGAGTGGGTTTGGGCTTCCTCCTTGGCTGTCGTTGCTGCTGCGGCTGCTGCCCTTGATGATCAGTGAATGCTATAACAGCAATACTTGACCTCCCTCTGCCAGAATGAAAGAAATAACTTATGCAAAAGACACAATGAGCAACACTTTATCATAAGCCCCACTGATTACTGGAACCAAAGAAATATGAACCGAGCAGCACTCTTTCTTTACAACAAGCTACAAATATATATTTTCTTAACCCTATCACAAGAGTATTGAGCTGTGAAGCCTAATTGAGTCATGACTCAGGTTAATCATTCTCATGGAGCGCGGAAATAATGTTTGGAATGAACTCAATGAAGATAGATAAAGATAAAGTCAAGTATTGTGTTGTTTGCAGGTCAATACTAGTCTTGCCATATTCAACACGAGCAATAAAGGGAACACGCATTGTGTCAGATATCCCACGGGCCGTGTTGATGGACAGACAGTGAGGAAATCCAAAATTGAGCAACATGAACCGTGTAAGTACGGACATGGGCCTTGTGCTGCCCGTTTTATGCAGATTCAGCTTGTGACTCTTGGCTCTTCATCTACTCAGCTGTTTTGTAACTTATGATATACTGTCACTTTTTTCTGATGCATTTGCCTAAGCTATTGTATTTGGCCCATAAAATGTACAGGAGGATTGAAGCTTGATTATCCCGTGTGATCCATATTCAAACCCACATTGTAAACACAAAGTTGTAATCCTCAAAGCCAGTGCACTGTCAGTGGTTTTTCCAGGGTTTTAGGTTGGCCACTTTAAAATCTCATGTTCAATTGCTCTTCTCTTTTGTTAAATCCCCTTTTGTTTGCGAGTGAACTTCCCAATCATAACAAAGAGCTACTAGAATAAAAGCAGTTTGAAACAATAATCACAATTTTCAGCCAAAAAAAAACTCGGAATTGAATTTCCAATTAGACAGTGACTGAGAATGAGCATCATAATCAAACTGAGCAAGTATTTACAGTCAGATAGAGGCAAACCTGGTAGATAAAGAGCGATTCCAACTGACTCGCTGATTATTAGCTACAAAACTCACTCTACTCGAATTGCTGCTCCTCCTCGAAAATGAGCTCGAATCCCTAATCATGCACCACAAAATCCCCCAAAAACAGCAAGAAATTCGGAATTAGAAAAATAAAAAAACAACACAAGATGATTACAAAACTGTGAAAAAGAAGAAAATATCATCTACCTATTGGACTGTTTGGTGGCCTTTTGATCAGGATCATGACGGCGTTGATAAGTGATAGCAATTTTGGGCTGACCAACGATGTTTCGACTGCGATTGAGTTGTTCTTCGGCGATAATTTCTCTCCATAGATCGTCGGCAGCATTTCTTGCATCTCCTCTAGGGTTCATCATATCGATGCAGAATTTGTATGGATTGTCGCAGAGAGAGGGGGGATCAGTGAGGTTATACAGTTGCAGAGTTGCTAATGGAGTGACATTTCAGACTGCATAGTGTATAGTTGAAGTTCCAAAGTTTTCAAAATGGAGCAAGCAATTGCACCGAGCGGGAACGAAGACGTATACGACGCCGTTTTCCGCTTTCCCAACTTTCTTTTTGTTTTTCCTTTTAAAGGTTTGTTATTATTTTATTTTATTTTTATTGGAAGGTTTGTTATTTAAAGTGGGGCTATTTTTTTAGATTGGATAAATTTAGCCTGTGAAATTGTGTCTCTATTTTAGTGGCAACTACAAGAGAATTTAATAAATTCATGCCTAACTGGTCATGAAAAGTATGTCCTATTAATCCCGTAATTTTTATCAAACAAAAAAAATACTAAAGTGCCCTAACTTTTACGATAAGTCGGTGACTAATTTTTCCTACAAAATTTTGCAAAATGAATTTGGGGTATCTTACATATTATGACTAAAGATCCCGAGGTCTCATTCTAGCTATGTCCGGCAAGAAGCTTTGCCGAAGCATATATAGCCACATATACCATCATTTTATATATGTCGATAAAACTAACTAAAATTTTAAAGCGAAATTCAAATTTAGTTATTTGAATCGGAACTTCATGATGTGATAGTACGGAGTAAAAAAAACTCATAACAAGAATTTTGAGATCCGAATATTTTTATTTGTAGCATATAGCGTCACTTAAGTCAATGTTTTTTACTACTAAATCTAGCTGAAATTTAGAACAAAAAATTCAATTTCAATAGTTTCGAACAAGATGTCATAATACTACATAGTAAATAAGTTCCAAATATATTAATTTGTATCACCACCTTATGTAAACATTTTTCGATACTAAGGCCCTGTTCGGTAACAACGTTTAAAGTAGTTTTTAGCGTTTTAACTAGTCAAAACGCTATTTTAATAATTTTTAACTGTTCGGTAAAATAGCGTATCTAAATAAAGTTTAGCGTTTTGTGTAATTTTCTCTTGACGTTATCCAAGCTAACGTCAAGCTTTAAAATTAGCGTTTAGATTCTTTGGTGCCAATAATGCCCTTGTCTTTATTTGTATATTACATGTCCTGCCCCTTATATGAAACTCCACTGCTTTTGCTGCAGCTTCCCACCAGTTATTGAACTAGAACAACCATTCACCTTTTATCATCTCTCTAAAACTAACATTAGTATAATTGATTGTTTAAAAAGACATATTAATATATTTGAACAAAATAGAGCTCATTGATATTTATAATTTGTATTTTGGAACTTCACTATTTTGGTTGAATTCACTTTATCAACGTAATAAATTCCAACAGTGTCATTATTACAATTATTTATTATTATTATTATTATTATTATTATTATTATATAAAAAAATAAACAACAACAACAACAAAAATAATAATAATAATAATAATAATAATAATAATAGTCATGTCCCTTTTGGCTATTCAACATTCATCAACTACTCTAACCCCTAATTTTACCAAACACACTCCTTGTAAACAATTATTTTAACTGCTATCAGCTATCCGCTAATACGCAACAGTTATCTGCTACCCCAACAGCTATCCGCTCCCCAAACAGCTATCCGCTGCTCAATACGCTTTTTTGCCGAACAGATCCTAAAACTAAAATTGAAGTGAGTTCAACAGTTTGGATCAAAACTTTATAATATGATATGAATCATATGATAGAAACTTGATAACGTATATCATATTGTCACTTATATCAACATTTTTAGCCACTAAAATTAATTGAACTTAGTGATAAAGTTCAATTTCAACATTTATGATCATAACCTTATAGTGTGATGAGATGGATTTAAAAAATTAAATATAAATTTTAAGCTTCCAATTATTTTCATTAATAATATGTATGTCATTTTCGAAAAATGATTTGTCCCCCACCAAACAAGGGAAAACTTAACATTGAAAGTTATGTTCCTTGAAAACTATTTTCTTTGGAAAACCATTTCCTTTAAAATCATTTTCTTTCTAATTAACCAAGCACACCTGAAATGTTACCTGAAATGCATGGTAAACGTTAACTTTAATAACGTTTTAGAAATGTTTTTGGAAGCGTCAAATGTTACTTGAAATGTTAGCTTATTAAACGTACATCAACATATGTCCAATTACAATTTGACTTGGCTAAAACGTTGAACGTTACACCAAATGACATTATCAAACACAATCTAAGGCTATATTTGGAAAACTTAGCAGTTTAGACAATGAACAATGATCTAGGGAGCTGATAGAAGTTTAAGTAGCGAATAACGATTCTATAATATTAGTGATTAGCAAATAGTTGTTTTAATGAGCGTTTGATGCATGCAAATGTATTGATAAATTTCACGTTGAGTTTGTTGATTAATGTAAATTGACCTAAAAGAAATAGATAATTTCCACAGATAAATTTTGAAAAGGTAATTGTTGACCAAAAATATGAAATGCTATTAGGCTAATAACTCTATTAACATTAAAAACCACAATTTAAAACACTAAATGTTATTTGAAACGCTAAATGTTATTTGAAACACTAGCTTATAAACATATTATTTGCCCAGTTAGAGATTTGACCATATCAAAATGCTAAACGCTAAACCAAAAGTTATTGTGAATCACAGTCTCACAATAAAAATACACATAACAACTGCTCACTCTATTATTTTTAATATGACTTTTTAACTAACTTTTCTCATTTTATATTATCTGTACTTTTACATTTAACATATTCATTAAATAAAATATCAAAAGCCTAAATTTTAATTATGAACATTTAAGTAATTTTCTTACTAACAACTTTTTTTTGTGATATTGATTTTCCTCTCACTATCTTCAAAAGTCACATAAAAAAAAAGAAAGAGATGTACTATCCTTTAAAAAAAATATACAGAATATATATATATATATATATATATATATTCCCTAGAGCTTGAAATTTTATAAAATCAAAAAGAGTTGCATTCACTTCAATTAGTTTAATATTAAATAAAGTCATTAAAATTATTGGTGACCGACAGTCTCAATTAAATTTCATATTACGTAATCAATATATCTTCCTTTACCAACCTTTTTTTTTTAAAAAAAAAAAAAGATTAGGCACAAGTAGGACACAAAGTGGAGGCAAATAGCAATAAATATTCTTGGCACGAATATTATTTAGGATATATAAACACATGCCCTAGTTTTTGTTATTAGGATGTCTTACTTGATATATTTCTTTGTGTGTTGTCACTGTAAATTTGCCCACAACTTACAAGCAAAAAGCTGCACTCAACACAACTTATAAGGCCACGTTTGTGTTTGTTGAAATTGTTGCCATGCATGATGTTTGATGTATATATGGTCTATTTTTGCTGCCTACAATTTCACGTATCATAGGCTTAATTTGACGTGACCAATCAACATTGGGATTTTTGGTCTTGTCAACCAAACTACTTTTTGTTAGTTTTGCATTGTGCATCTTATTTGGATATTTGGATAAGACAACTTAAATGCTTGATTTTATCTTCAGGACATTATCAACCAATGATGAAATAATATCATCACATGAGATTTAAAGTTGTGTCCATGCAATGTTGTTACACTTGTCTTTAATTGTCTTCATCATATGCATGAGCATATGTATTTTTGGAACAATAATTCTTATGTAAAACCGTCTAATCATAAATTTATCGTAAGGCGTATAATTTTGTATTGACTATTCAGTAATAGAGAGATGACTAATAATTTATACGCTGACTCATATAAAAGTCACCCCATAATAAACTATTAGTCATATTTGTGTTAAAAAGTCATTATAATATCACTTATTAGTCACAGTAATACATTAAAAATGTCACCCTATGAGAAATCTATCTCACGATAAGTTCACGTAAGACGGTTTTATAGTAGAATTTGTGTTTTTGAATATATTTGAGGCAAATGTGTAACATAACTTCTAGTTATTGTAAATTGCTATTGTTGTTATCTAATATGCTAAATTAATTGTAAACAGTATTTCAGAAAAGTTAATCAACTTTGTACATGAAGATCGGAGAAGGAAGGATAAACTCTAAATATAATATGTATGATCACTTGCATATGAATATCTAAGAGAACATTCGGTTGGAAAATTCTTTCATATTTGGTTATTCATAATATATGGTAAAGTTTTCATGTGAGAATTATTATTTTACTCATAAGTTCAGTAAACAATTTCTCAAAGGATGTTGGAGAAATCCTATGAAAGTTTTTCGACCCAGCAAAAATTGTCCCAATCAACTATCGAACACACTACAAATATAAAGTATGCAAGCGAAATAACTTCGTATTACGGTTTTTTGCTCATTGCAGGATTTCTGTACATATCCTAATATATTCACCAAATTAATTTTGCAATTGGGCATAAGGAATGTTATGTTAATACCTTTATTAATAAATAGTAACAGACGATGATCCAGATAGTTTATGTAATGTTTGTAATACATCCAAGCTTTATTACATGAAACCGTGAATATATGCCTATCTGTCATCACCTTCGCCTTCTAGTTAGACTATCATGCAAGGATATTCGCGATCAAGTAGCAATATATATCATGATAATTATATTAACCTATATCTAATTATTCAAGCTTCTAGCTCATAAATTACTTAAATTAAGTAAATCCAAGCTAGGATGCATGGTGGAGATATATATTTAGCTAATTATGATGTGGATGATCTCGTGAACAAATTCCATTTGCATTGTATCAGTTATATGCATGAAGCCAGTTGCCGATTGGTCCTTGCAAAGGTTCGATTCCTAGGGAAGCATTCATTGCTTATCAGATATGTAAGGATATTGTGTGTGTGGAAGGTGAGCCCTGAGTCAGGTATTGATATCCTCGTACCCTTAGGCCTCAGTCAATAAAGGTCCACTAGGTGCCTAGGTCAGAATTACCTTGAGATTGGTGATCGGCTGATGAGTTGACTGCTTATCTAACTAAGAAAAATATGCATGAATCCGACAAAATTCCGATTCAAAACGATCAAAGTTTATAAACTGGAAACCGACAAAACTCAAACTGCATGCTTCAATCACATGACCTAAACATCAGACATCTCACGTAGTAATTTCACTCCTAAATTTTTAAAAGAATTGAAAGAAATTGGTTCGGATTGATCCAAAAGAAGAAATAAAATATTTTTAAAAAAATATTTTACTTTACTCTATTACAATCCAAGCGGAAAAATAGATTTATATATATCCTTGATTATATATGCAATTTGTTATATTCCTAACGGGCTATTTGGTAGGAGGGAGTAGGGGGTTGAGAATGGAAATAGAATACCCCAATTCCCACTAATCTATTACCATTGAGGGGGGAGGGGGGTTAATTGATATTAGGAATTCATTAGTCACTTTAAATATTGATTTTTTCCACTACTTAATTATTATTGCCAATATTAATCCACCCTATTTTTAAAAAAATTACTCACAAATTATCAGACCTTTTGTAAAATTTTAGCCATCTTGTCGTCAACTCTCAATCAATTTGTAATATATTACATTATATACTGGCACACCTATAATAGCATATTATACTTATTAATTTGTTATCTACCAAATGACTTCAAAGTAATGTCTGTTCGCCAAGAGATTAAGAGTTTTAATTAACGATTATTTATTTTTATAGGACATTCAGTATTTTAAATAAATTAAATAATAGATACTTATTTATTAGAATACTGATTGATTGAATGCTTAATTAATTTATATTAGAATTATTTTGTGAAAGTTAATTTTTAATTTTTTTTTTCATATGATAATTGATTTATTTCTGACAACATTCCTTACTCTTTTTTTTTCAACTTTATTTATTCTAATATTTTAAGAACACAAGAGTTAGTACCCTCATAATAATTGGGTTTTGTAGTTTTGTCTATTAATTATACCATACTGGCATACTCTTACTTTATTTATAACATAAAAATAATTAATACTAATATTTTAAAAAACATATATATTTATTAATGTCCATCTCTATTTAAAAAAAGGTAGTGAAGAATAGGATATAGTTTGAGCTTTTGTCTGTCTTTAACTTCCTAACTAATATCAGGGGAATCACTGAGGATTTTTGTATTTATTAAAGTGGCAGCATGGTGTCATGGTGTGCCCAAAGTAGTAGGCAGATCAGAATATTCTTTGCTAACTAAATATTGGCCCATATATCACATGTTCTCTATTGACCATTCTTTAATCTAGACAAACTTTGTCTTCAGGATATAATCAGTAATTCATTTTATGTGTTTTTTAATAAAAATTATGGTATTTGTAATAGGATATATAATATCAGATCCAGAATCAGAATTCGAATAAAAGTTCTTCAGGATGATTGCATAAAATATTTAGAATAGGATTTTGTAGACGTTGAAATTAAAATTTACAGTTGAATTGCATAGTTTTGTATAGTCTTAGGATAGATCGCCTTTCAAGTGAAATATTGTAAACAAGCACATTATTCTACCAAATCTATAAAATCGGAAAATATTAGATCCGGCAAGCTCAAGAACAAAAATAAAATTAAAATAACTAAATAATGGATTGAAGACGTTGAGCTAGGTTGCCTGCTAATGTCATACCACGTTGCGTTGGGCTCATCCAACCAATGTTGAACAGCATGGCTTTTGGGGATGGTAATGGGGCGGGAATCCCGAACCGCTGGGCCCCGCCTCAATCTGGGAAAAATTCTCACCATCATTGGGGATGGGGACTGTTGGGTTGAATGTGGAGACTAATTTTGGGTTGGTCTCTGTCTCTTGGGGAGCAAGGTAGAAGAGTTTGAGTGAGAATCAAGTTGTTGATTTGTTCCACTTCCTTTTTGTAATTCCTTTGCTGTAGGGACTCTATTAATCCTAAAATTGTGTCAGCCTTGTACTATAAATAGAGCCTATGTGTTAGGTTTATTTGCATTGCAATTGAGAGTGTTTCATCTTATACCACTAGAGCTGGGAAAAGCTGACCCGACACGATTACCGACCTGAACCTAACACGATATTAAACGGGTTTAGGTAGAAATTTTTAACCCATTTAATTAAATGGGTTGACACGGTAAACCCGTTTAATTAAATGAGTTAGGTTCAGGTTAGGATTTTCAACACGAAAAAATACCTACTTAACCCGTTTAATTAGGCATGTCACATGGATCAAGTCATTTGCTCCATAATTATTTCCCAATTATACCGTTTATCAATAAACTTAGGTGAAAGTTACAATTGATATTTTTTGAAATATACGCAAAACTTGTAATTTTAACTTATATTTATCTTTGACTATGAATTAAAAGACATCTCCTTATATATAATTCGAATTATATTACTACGGAAATTGTTGGGTATGATATGTCATTATTTCGATCCCACAATGAATTGTTTTGTATAAGTGAGTTAATGGGTGAATGGATAAATTGGTAACTTTATTTTAACATGTTTACTTAAATGGGTAAATAGGTCAAAATAAGGTCAACCCGTTTAAATTTAAACGGTAAACGGTTTCAATTTCCGACTCGTTTAATAAACGGGTTAGGTTCAGGTCGAAAGATTTTGAACCAGTTTAAGTTTGATACGAACACGAACCCGACACGACCTGACCTATTAGCCAGCTCTATATATCACAAGAGATTGACCTGTAATCTCTGTGTTTCTGAGGGAGTTGTGTGATGCTCAACTGTGAGAAGATTGTGAGAGATTGTGGAGGTCTGGGAATCTCTGAAACACCGTTGTAATCCTCTGATAGTGCATCATTCGTGGTTTTTTTCCCGGTTTTGGTTTTTCCACGTTAATTCCTTGTGTCGAATCTTTATTTATTTTTCCGCCCTTATTATTGTTTGTTTGCTAATTACGCCCTGATAATCCTAACAGGGACGGGGATGGGGATGATTTTTCAAAATCCGCTCGGGGATGGAGCGGGGATGGGGACAAAATTTTTCCCATCCCCGTCCCCATTTTTCCCGCCGAGAAAAATTCCCCGTCCCCATCCCCGAATCGCCGTCCTCGAAAATTTTAAAATTACAAAATAACCTTTATTCTAATTTTATATATATATATATATATATATATATATATATATATATATATATTAATAGCAAGGATAAAGTAGTAATTTGGTTGATATATTATTGTTTAATTTTCCAAATAACAGTTGTTGATGTATTATTGTTTGATTTTGATGTATTATTGCTTGACCAAGTTAAATACGTTATATTTTGAACATGTTAAAAACCGGGTCCGATTAAAAATCGGGTCCGATTAAAATTTAGTTAGATTTTGGATAGTTTTAAAAAATCCGTGAGGATAGGGATAAGGCAAGAATCATTCTCCGAAGCGGGGATGGGGACGAGTTTTGTGAGCGAGGATGGGGACGGGGATATATTCCCCCGTCCCCGATCCGCCCCGTTGCCATCCCTAATGGCTTCAGCTGGCTCTATTTTCTAATGACCCAATGTCCCGCAATATTTTGATTTATTTTGGCACTATATTTTTTAGTTATTCTTTATATAATTCGGGGTTAAAAGGATGATTGTAATATAATCTTTTGATCTTATTTTTATTCACATTTTATGTTAGAAAGATTTACCATGGCCCATGGGTCATGTGATCCTCACTATAAATACAAATCATCTTTCTTTCATTTTTCTGAAGATTGAACACCTAAACTCACTATATTAAAGGTAGTACTCTTAAGTCTTAACCAACTTTCCATAAAAATCTCCTAAATTTATTTTACTGGTTTGAGAAGGTTGAGATTCTCTACTTCAACTCTTGAAAAACCTTCTCACACACTTCTCAGACCATGCGAATTTCATCGACTTCCTCATCAGGTTGGCCAACGACGTTGTGATCTCTGAGAAGTCTTGGACGAACTTCCGGTAATAACCCGCCAATCCTAAAAAACACCTGTCCTCAATGGCATTCTTAGGGGTCGGCCACTTGGTATTGGCCTCCACTTTTCAAGGTCTACGCCCACTTCATATCCTTAGACACCACGTGTCCTAGAAAGACTACTTGCTCTAACCAAAATTCACATTTTTTAAAATTGGCATACAACTCATTCTCCCTTGGGGTCTCACCATCTTCAGATGCTTTGCATGCCCTTCTCAGGTTCCTGAATACTCGAGGATGTTATCTATGAACACTACCACGAACTTGTCCAAAAAAGGCTTGAACACTTGGTGCATCAAGTCCATGAAAGGACATTCCTAAGCCAAAACGTCATAGCCACGAACTCAAAATGACTGTACCGAGTACGAACGGTCTTAAGGATATCTTCTTCCTTGTTCCTCAGCTAGTGATAGCCCGTCGACCGGAGGTTTATCTTGGAAAACATTGTCGCACCATGAAGTTGGTCGAATAAGTCATCGATGCGAGCAAGGGGGTAGCGGTTCTTGATAGTAGTCTTGTTCAACTCCATCGATGCATAACTGTATGCTACCATCCTTCTTCTTTACGAAAAGACTAGATGCTCCCCCTGACAATGTATTATAGGTCGGATGTAACCTTGTCCAACAACTCGCCCAACAACTCGTCCAACTGTGTCTTTATAGTTCCTTCATCTCCCTGCGTGTCATCATATGTGGCGCTTTGGCTATCGAAGCAGCTATAGGTTTTTAATTCTATGTAGAATCTACCTCGGTAGGGGAATCCTGGGATCTTGTTCGGAAACACGTTAGGAATGTCCTTTGCCATCAGAATGTTCTCAAGTGAGGATTCTTCAGCCTTGGTGTCCACCACGAGACACATGTATCCCTCACAACCTTGCCCTAACGGCTTCTACTAAGGGCAGAGATAATTCTCTCTCCTTGGCAGAGTCGGTCACTCATATGCATTACCTTATTCCTGTTTGTGCCCAACAAGATCACATATTACTTATAGTAGCCTACTCGGGCCCTAAACTTTGAAAGTCAATTCATGCCCAATATGATGTCAAACTCCATCAGATCGAACTATTACAGGTCGGTCTTAAACTTTTGGCCAACTATAACTATTAGATGGTCTCTAACCAGCTTCCCTGCATCTAACACATAACATCATAGGTACAGAAGTTTACAACAAGAAAGAAAACAACTGTATAAAAGTTTACAAGCTAAAAATGTAAAGCTAAATCATCCCCTTGATGCCTCATTTGGATGAAATCTCAAGTAACCCAAACATTGTTTTCTTTTTGACACCTCTTACAGCCAAGCCCTTAAGTGTTCTTAGCATTCCTAGAATTCATGCTGCTTTCCACCTCATATGATTGTTCTTCTGAGCAAACCAAAAGTTGATTTCTTAGAAATTATTATCCTTTGCTCGCTGGTTAAAGGATACATAAGAGGTTGTTGAGCCTATAACTTTGGCATCATAAAGATAAAAAAATTTAAACTAATTTAGGTTCAATAATCACCCCAGAGGTGTTGTATAGCTTAAGGTATAATGACTTCCCATAGTCAGATGTACGGTGTCTTAATCCCACCTTGTACACTTTGAAGGGTTTAAGGGCATTGACCCCTCAAACGGTCTCAAATAATTCTCAAACTTTTCCTATGTGAAAGATAACATCCCCATGTATAATCCTGTGTGTTATATGGCTTCATAATTGACTTTAATAAACTCAAACCATGACCTAAAGTTGATGTAACTTCCAACCAATTTTTGCCTTAACCATCAAAAACTTTTGCAGCGACTATACATCAACTCGATTTCCTCCGACCTTGTCATATCCAAAGTCCTTGGCCATCAGTAATAATTCAGCTACAATATTCAGACCTCAACATCTTTACATTATATATGGTCCTTGGGCAATAAATAAATCAATCCTTGATCCAGATTGAAGTTAGAAGGCTCGTGTTAACATGACCAACCTTGGTGGTCCCAATAACCAACAGTTAGCGCTAGAATATGTCAAGCTTGATTGATGTTGAAGATGATTTTGGCTAACATTGACCTTCCCCTTTGAGGACCTTGGCATTGGTGCTTGGAAATGAGTAGAAATTCCTTGTTGTCTTGATATGAAAATTCTCATTAGAGCTATCTAGAATACTCAAGATCCATGAGCATGAACTTGGAATATATGTTTAAGCTTGGCACAAAATGAGTTTAGGATCCCTTAGAAGACCTTTAGGCCAATCCAATGGATTGCCACATATCCCCTTTAAGACCCCTTGATCACCCTTGAATTGATGCTCCAAACTGGACATGAGTTGAACTTTCTTGGAGATGAATTTTGAAAAGAATAATTGTGATTTTGACTATAGTGGCAATTATTTCATTGCCTTTAGTTAAAATGCTGAATTATAAAATACTTTTCCTATTAAATAACGGTATCTATAATATCAGGTAAGATATGATAGCATCATTAATTTTTTCATATTATTAATTTACAATTATAAAAAATAACAAAATATTCTAATACTCTTTTCTATAAAATTCTAATGGCTATATTATGAGCGTTTTTATATGATAATTTTTTTCATGAACATGTATCACGGATACAAGTGGACGATTTCGAATAATTTGTGTATGTAAATTATTTATTTATCCTAGAAAACTCATTAAATTTTTTTATGTAGAATGTATCAATTCATGGTTAAAAATAATTGGGTAAAAGTTAATTTTGATAATTTTTACTAAATTTTGATAACTTTTGTCAAATTTAGCCTACTATATCAAAATTAATTTTTAAAATTTTCTTAACCTCGATAATTTATGGTAAATTTTGGTAAAAAAATTACCCAACCCCCCCATTCATCCATGAACTTGACAAGCCCATAGTCATCTAATCTCGTTGGAATAAAAATACTACTCCTTTCGCTCCATATTAATTGTCGTCTTTAAAAATCGTACAGTCAAATTTTAAAAATTTTGACCATAAATTTCTCAATATATACAATGAGTTATTATATAAAATTACCAGCATTAAATTCGTAACGAAAAATACTAAACATATGATATTACAATTGTTAATAACATATTATGCACAAAAATTATCTATAAAAAAGTAATATTAAAAACTGTGAAAATCAAAATTATGACAAGTAATATGTATCGGACAGGTACTAATTAAATAATCACTGCGAGTAGTTTAATTAGAAAAGTTAATTAGGGCGGATAATGAGTCGCATTCGAAAATTGTAAGGGGGGCAGAAAGAAAATCCCGGGAATTCCTTCCAAAGTTCCAATTTTTCTCTGTCTAATCTAAAATGTAAAGTCTATAGTGTGTATACATGGGTTTTTACTTTTTACCATCGGTGAGCCAAAGTTTTTGTCATCACCTACCACTACCAGGCTACCACTGACTCTTAACTCCACACCCACCACTTTCCCCCTCATCTAATCCTCTCCTCTCTACTGTACACATAAACTTAACCTCTAGATAAACAACCAAATTCACCCCATAGAATTTCCCCTCTTCCTGTTCTTCTTCTTCCCTCCTCAAAAACCATAACTTTTTTTGTTTGCTGTTGCCATTTCTGGGTATACTCTTACTTGGGAAGGCAATAAATTAATGCCCAATTGCAATTAGTGTGTGTGTGTGGTGGGAGAACGAAAGCTCCTTCTCAGCTCGTGGATTTATAAATACAATCTTCTATGTCATCATACCCACTAAGGAAACTTGATAAAATCTTGCATTTAACGAGGTTTTTGGGAGGATTTTGGTGACAGGATCACTTCTTTGTCCAGGTTCCATGGCCTTTTGGGGCATTTTTCTGGGCAGAGATCCAAGCTGGGGTTTTGTGGAGTGATTGAGTGGGTTCTGTGATCTGGGTTGTTGAGATTACTTGTCTTTGATTCCAATTCTATTTCAGGTAATTATGTAATTGAACCCTTTTGCTGGAGCAATTTGATTTTGCTGAAATTTTCAGGTTTAATTTTGTTTGTTTTAGGAATTGGGGTGGGAAGTGGGAAGAATTGTGGGTTGGTTTGTTTTGCATTTTTTGAGTTTTCTCTCAATTAGCTTCTCAAGTAGCCCATTTTGACTGTAATTGTTGTTTGTGTTGCTTTTGCTGGAAATTGGAATGAATATGGGATTTTAGGTTTTCAATTCTCAAGTTTGTTTGTCTTGAAAGTAATTTGATGATGAAATGCTGAGGGTTTGGGATTCTGAAGTTTGTTATTTCCCCCCTCTGCATTGAATTTTGTTTAGGTACATTCATTCCCTTCTGGAAAAATGAGTGATCTTTATGCAAGTTTGTCCAAGAAAGCTATATTTGGCTTGAAGGTATGGCAACTCATTGGAATTGCTGTTGGGCTATTCATCATCATCATCCTTGCTTTGATACCGCTGTGCCTAACTTCGCGCAAGAGAGCGAAGAAAGCCCGGGACAAGTTACCCGCGACTCAAATCCCATCGGTTTCTAAGGAAATCAAAGAAATTCGAGTCGAACACATATCTACTAACCCATTTGCCCCAAATGAAGGAAAATTTCTGACCCTCAAGGATAAATTCAATGACAAAGATTCCGATAAGGTAGTAGTCCTTGAAGATTCGGGGAAGATGAAGAATGGAGGAGACACGAGCAGTCAATCGGGTTCATTTCATAGAATGGAAGGTGGCGGTTTTTGTTCAGGGGATGAAGGGGGTTCTGGTGGTCCGTATGGTATTTATAAACCGTCTTCTTCGTATCCGATTACCGCCCCTTCTCCACTTAGCGGTCTCCCGGAGTTTTCGCATTTGGGTTGGGGTCATTGGTTCACTTTGAGGGACCTTGAAGTGGCGACGAACAGGTTTTCTAAGGAGAATGTCATTGGTGAAGGTGGATATGGAGTAGTGTACAAAGGGTGCTTGATAAATGGCTCTCCCGTGGCTATCAAAAGGCTTCTAAACAACTTGTGAGTCTTTGGAAAGATTTTTTGAGCTTTCTCTACTTAATGTAACCTGTGGAACTATCTCAACCAAAAACTTAAGCTGATGGTTGGAGGCCCAATGATGGTTCTATATTCTAACATAACCTTATATTGTTGTTCGTCTTATGTTTGGTGAATGTTCTGATTCGAGCTGCTCAAACTTTGTTCTACAGAGGTCAAGCTGAGAAGGAATTTAGAGTGGAAGTCGAGGCCATTGGTCACGTCCGTCATAAAAATTTGGTCAGATTGTTGGGCTATTGCATTGAAGGAACTCACAGGTGCATATATGAAGTTTGTAAGAGTATTTGGTATTCTTGTGACGGTTTTAGGATCTTTGTAGCACTGGTGTTGAGTATCTGACTTCTTGCTGTGAATTTCAGGATGTTGGTTTACGAGTATGTTAACAATGGCAATTTAGAACAGTGGCTACATGGCGCTATGCGTCAACATGGATATCTTACTTGGGAGGCCCGCATGAAAGTGTTGATTGGCACAGCAAAAGCGTAAGTTGATTGCAAATTGGATCGATAGTGTATGTCTTTATCAAACAGGCAGTATGTTGAGAATATACATCTGTAAATGCATTAAATCATGTAATACTGTGGATAGAAACAAAAATTCGTGCTAATGACATCCCCTGGAAATTGGAATATTCCTGTGTTCATACATAGTTTGCTTATTCTTCAGGGAGCTATTTCGTCTCCCATTAACTTCAATACTCATTATTTTATTTGATGTTGCAGTCTAGCATACTTGCATGAGGCAATTGAGCCCAAAGTTGTACATCGAGACATCAAGTCAAGCAATATTCTGATTGATGACGACTTCAACGCAAAAGTTTCTGATTTTGGCCTCGCTAAACTTCTTGGTGCCGGTAAAAGTCACGTAACAACTCGAGTTATGGGAACCTTTGGGTATGTATGGTTTCTTTGTTGAGTAATGGAGGTGTGTTTCATCCCAACCAAAAAGACAGTTTTGCAGAATGCATCTTCTGAGTCATAGTGTTGTGTCTATTAGAGGGATTATTACTCTTGGATTTCTACTTTCTAACCCTAGTTGTTTGGCAGATACGTGGCACCTGAATATGCGAATACGGGCCTTCTGAATGAGAAGAGTGATGTTTATAGTTTCGGAGTCTTGCTTTTGGAGGCAATCACAGGAAGAGATCCCGTGGACTATAGTCGTCCACCACAGGAGGTCTTTGATTCTTATTCAATTTTGATAGTCTATCTTGATTATGCTTCTGATCTTTACGTGCAACTTTTATTTCGTTCCTTGTTGGATTCCCCGAAATGTGGTCACTGTGGTCGTGAATTCTATCATGGATTGTAACGTTACTGTGGCTTTCAAACTTTTTTGCTCCCGTCCTTTTCTCGATCTAAACAAGAGCATTTTTCATTGACACGTTGTGGTTCGACAAAATGTATGAAAATGTAACATGGTAATGTAAATTACAATTTACAAATCTTAGAACATGACATCCCTCAAGTGACACAATGGTCCATATATTCCTTTTTATTATGGCTTTGCTATGTCTACATTATGGACCACCTTGTAGTTAAGTAACAACATTCTTTTTGTATTAGACCTACTTTTTATGTGACATTTTTTTTAATCACATGTTTTTATTTTTGGGGTTCGCTGGAATTAGCCTCTTCATGAACTCCCGTGCATGGGGAGAAGGCTAACTACATTGGATTCCCTCGGACCCCATGTTAGCGGGACTATATTGGGACTGTCGTTGTTTGTACATGTTCTAAAGTTTTCTAAATCTTTGCAAGAATTTATTTAAAAGTTTCTTCGATTTCACATTCTAAATTAGTTAAACTTTATTCCACAATGGTTTAGGTGAATTTGGTGGATTGGCTAAAAATGATGGTGGGAAGCCGGAGGTCCGAGGAGGTTGTTGATCCAAATATCGAGGTAAGGCCATCGACAAGGGCCCTCAAGCGTGCTCTTCTCACTGCTCTGAGGTGCGTTGATCCGGACTCGGAGAAGAGACCCAAAATGGGCCAGGTTGTCCGTATGCTTGAATCCGAGGAGTATCCCTTACCCAGAGAGGTCAGTTATTATATTACCCCGGATATTAATTTCGATACTGATGCTTCTGTATCGCATAATGACACATCTCGTAGAATAATGGTTTTGAAGATCTCTATAACTTTTATTTGCAAGCCTCCTCAGGTAATGCTAAGAAAGAATAATGGCGTGTGTTTGGTAGCTTCTCGGGAAAGATTTTCTTGGGAAAAATAGTTCCTAGGAAAGACTTTCCCTAGCTCCCCCCCCCCCCCCCTTTTCTGCCACGAAAATTGTTTACTAAGATTGAGGGTTAAATAATGGGTTACACATTAAAACTTTTCCATTTATTAAGGACAACCAAACATGGGAAAGTTTTCGAACCAAATGTTTGTACGTTTGGTAGCTTTCCCGGGAAAGATTTTCCCTAGCCCCCCCCGGGAAACTTTTTCCTGAGGTTGTGAGGGAAATAATGGTCCCACATCAAAACTTTCCTGTATATTATGGAAAACCAAACATGGGAAAGTTTTTCAACTAGGAAAAGTTAAACTTTCCCGGGAAAGTTTCTCAACCAAACGCCTTAAAATTAGCCCACCAAGTGGATGCAATCTGTGGATCTATGTAACAAAAGTAATCCTTGGATCGACATAACCCGGCCCCAAATAATTAATCAGGCATGATGTTTATCAATTTGCATGGTAAGAAACATGATCATTGTCTTGGTCTTTACGAGGTTAGCGTTTGAGAGAATCCGAAAATTTACTCAGATTATGCTCTTAACTTGGGCTGCAACAACGGGAATAAACTTGTGGGTTGTTGGTTGAAAAGGAAGGGTCAGCACGGGCATTAGTCATCGATTACAACATGAAAATAGTTAAAGAAGGCAGAGAATTTAGTGAGGCTACTTTGATCATAATACGATGCTGAAACGTCGTCCTCAAATAACTATTTCAGCTGTCTTTGAAACTGACAGATAAAGTCCCACTCTCTATAGTGATCAATATCATCTGTATTCTGTACATTCCAAAGGTGGAGTACTCAAAGCATTGATCTCTGTAGCTTATCTTTGTTTTCGCGTGTTCAGATGAATTGATATCGATACATATACATCTATATTGTTTTAGTCGTCTAGGATTTTTATATAATTATTGTCACCCTTTTGTGGTTCTGGGCTCTGATAATGACCTGACCCGGTTAGGGCCGTTTTCGAACTGGTTATTCTCCTATTGCCCTTTTCTTCTTGTTGGTGCTTCTGCATCCGGTTAGCTTTTCTCTGCAACGTCGAACTACTTTTGGGTTTATGCACAGAATCTGGTGTTCCACAATGTATAATATAAGGATGAATTGGGTTCACTTTTGGGTTTATGCACCAAACAAAGTAGACAAAGTATTGTAGTTGAGACTTTCGTTGATAGTCGATTCTTGTTGTCTTCTATAAAGTAGGTGGCATACTTCAACAACATGATTTACTGATCTTAGGAGCTGGCTTTAATTGGTCTATTCGCGCCCTTTTCCCTTGAATTAAACTTATCGTTTACCTAATTAGGGATAAGAATCAAGAGCATATTTGTCCCAAGATACAGAAATCACCGTAAAATGCTTGTTTGGCTAATCTAAGATGCTGTGCTGTAATACAGTTGAGAAACTGGCACAGTGCTGTTCATAGTATACATTGACTACCCTTTATCATCCTCTACTGAGACAGTTCAGAATTGCATGAACCTTCACTGTGGCTTGGTTTTTAGGATTGTAAAAAAACTGTCCGACCCGAATACTTGGTTCAGTTCGACCCAAAAAAAACCGGATATGGTCTTTAGATTTTTCGCGTGAATTTGGACATTGACCAATTTGTCTGAAAATTTATGCACAATATTTTCCATATTTCTGTTGTCTGAAGTCGATTTTGACCCGAATTCAGGCTTGACCCAGAAAATACTCGAGAAACTAGCATAGGACTTCATGGAAAATACCCGAAAAACTAGCATCGGACATCAAGTTTTGGTCCAATGCCCGATTTGACCTCTGATTCCTGATTGCATTTGGCATCGTGTGTATCCAGGACCGAAGGCATAGGAAAGCCCGGGCAAACAGCTCAGAAATCGAATCCCAGCGGGACTTTTCCGACACTGATAAAAGCGATAACCCTGATTCCCGGTCCGAAAGCAGAAGGAACTCGCGTAACGGCTATTAAGCTGAAGGTTTTAGAGCAGTTGTCTTCTCTTTATTTTTTGGTTCATATAATTTTCCCCCTGTTATTCTAGCCTTTGATTTTTCTTCTTCTATTTCTACCTAGGTAGTCTGATTGCTGTGTATCAAAGTGATTCATGTTTTTTCTCAAGAGACCATTCTGAACTCTTAATCTTTTTTTTTTTTTGGGGTGTCAGGGTATGTACAGTAGTACAGGGATTGTAGCAATTCAAATTTGTTTCTGTCAAGTAATGAAATTTGTTGTTTCTGTTTGTCCATTTTCCCATTTCTTGTGGATCACTTTTTTTTCCCCAATTATTATTCAGATAAAACCCATAAATGCTAACTGGCAAAATTCAGGAAATTAGCTTCTAACGGTAACTAGCTACTAAAGGCCCTGTTTTGCTGTGCGGTACCACAACTCGCCATACTACTCAATATTCTTTTACACTTTACTTTAGTTATACTACAGTTTACCATAATCATTATTAATATATATATCATCATTTTTGTGTATCTTCACTTTTTTTCCTTTACTTTTTACATTATCTCTTCTCACCTGCCACACTTTTTACAAATCTCATCATATTATTCCACACTTTACTGCACTTTCCATAATTTTACCACATCGCACCATTTTCACATCTTATCAACCGCATAAAAGAAAGACTTGAAATAAATAAGTAAAAAGCAACAATCATTTGTTTTGCTTTTCCAATTCTTGTGGATCACATTGCACAAAGTATATTAACAGGAAATTGATAAGATAGTGGTGCTATGTCACTGCTGCTCATCAGAGAGCAACTTTTTTTTTTTTGTGGGTAAATTTTTATGGACCATCCAATTTCCTTTTTCAGCTTGTCCACCTATTTTCCCTTTTGCAGAATTGACAATTTATCTCCCTGCCCTTAAATTTCATGATATTCCAGGATTACACCATCTGCATGACCAATTGCTTTTCCAGAACCCAAATCTCTTATCCCAGACAAAGTTGGCAAGTCCTTTTCATAACCGTAAAACGACATCTACAAAATATAAATGAAGCTTTTTATTTTTTGGTCCGAATTAGGGGTGTGCAACAGTTGGGACCCCGTAGGCCCGTAGGGTCAAGAGGATCAGGTCATACAAAATGGGAGTCACCTAAGGGTCATGTTGTTGAAGGGCTGGGTCTTTAATGGATCAGCCCGTTTAACAACGGTGAACGGTTAATGGATGGGTTGGATCGAGTCGGTCTATCAATAACTCAGAATAAATTGTTTTTCCTATTATTTTAAATGCTAAACTTATATATTTACAGCAAACAATAATTAGCATAACTACTTTTTTTTTGCACATCAAAGCCCTGACTAGCCCACGACTGCTATGGGCCGACCTTGACCCGACCTACATGGCTCATGGGTCGACCTTAACCCCACTTGGCCTGGCTCGTTGCGCCACCCCTAGTCTGAATTATTGATTAGCTGACCTCTAATGGTAATGGAGGTGTAATGTTAGTTAAGTGGTAGACTTATTTGAAAATTATTTCAAGTGGTAGGCTTATTTTGAAAATTTAAAGAAATTATTTCAAGTTGATTGAATGTAAGATTGATAGGGGAAGCTGAACAAAATTGAAACTTGAGAGAAGAGGAAAGTTTTGTGAACAATATTTTAACAACGATATAAGAAGCTCATAATATAGAATAATTTCTAAAGAATAGGTAAAAGTTAAATCTTACCAAAAGAAATTTCACTTTTTCTAATTGTTTCAAGTCCGATGGCAGGAAGCTAATCTCCATACAACCAAAGGCACATGTCGCAAAACTTCATGAGCTCTCCAACAAGGGCATCATTGCGGTGTTCATGTCCACAACCTTCTTACTTTATGCCATTAACCTGGCCCCCAACCAAAAGAAAGGATGTTTCTGTAAAGCAAGTTGCTGTATATTGCAGGGACGTTCAAATGATTAGTACTTTGGCATGTTCTTTAAAATGATAAGTTAGATTTATCCTTTCTTTTTCTCACCTTATCAATATCTCTAAAAAACACTCAAATTAATTTAATTTCCTTACTTTTCCTTTTGTTATCAACATTATTTTACCTTACTTAATCCTACCACTTTTAAAAACCCAGACTTTCACTTCCTAGTTCACACTTGAAAGTAAAATGTAAACAAACCCACGGACAGTAATGTATAATGGCAACAGTCGCTATATTAAGCGTCAACAAGTACAGTTTACACAGATTAACCATATTCCACAATCCACATACATCATTTCTTATATGTCAAACATATTTTAGGCAGCTTCTTCTTCATTCCTCCCTACCAAATGCTGCCACTTCCTACTACAAAAACTCAAACCATAACAGTGTAATAGAACCACAACAATGGAAAAGCAGAACAATTAATTAACACTACTACACACACACAAAGCCACTCTATTATCCTTGTGGTTAGAGACCAGCTGCTGCTGTCTCCACCTGCTGCAGCGGAGACTCGGCCAATCACCTTATTATTTCTTCCTCTTCAAATTTTAATCAATGAATTCTGGGATCGATTCTCTTTGTTCTCCTTCTTCATCTCTCCTTTTCTTCAAGCTTGGGGCTTCTCCCACTTGAGGGGCTTGACGACCTCCCAGGTGAAGTCGGGATCATCCCTACCAAAGTGTCCGTATGCGGCTGTCTTCAAGTACCTGTTGCCGCCCCTCAAGAGGTCTAGGTGGATGGCGATCATTCCCGGCCTGAAGTCGAAGTTCTCCTTGACAATGTTGAGGATTTCCTTGTCCGGGATCTTTCCGGTTCCGTAGGTGTCGACAAACACTGACAGTGGCTCTGGGACACCGATGGCATATGAGATTTGCACGATGCAGCGGCGAGCAAGGCCACTGGCGACAATGCTCTTGGCTGCCTGCCTGGCAATATAGGCCCCACTACGGTCCACCTTGGTCGGGTCCTTTCCGGAGAAGGCACCTCCACCGTGGGCTCCCCAACCACCGTAGGTATCGATGATGATCTTACGCCCGGTCAGACCAGCGTCACCGTGGGGTCCACCGATCACAAACCGGCCTGATGGGTTGAGGTGGAAGATGGTCTTCTCATCAAGGTACTTCTCGGGGATCACGGGCTTGATCACGTGCTCCTTCAAGTCAGCAGCAATCTCATCGTTGGTGACGGTCTCATCGTGCTGGGTTGAGATGAGCACGGTGTGGACACGGACTGGAACCATGGCACCATTCTCGTTGACATACTCAACAGTGACTTGGGTCTTTCCGTCGGGCCTCAACCACGGGCAGGTGCCGTTCTTGCGGACCTCAGTGAGGCGGGCACCAAGCTTGGTGGCGAGGACATGGCTCAGGGGCATCAACTCAGGGGTCTCGTCGGTGGCATACCCAAACATGTGTCCCTGGTCACCAGCACCAATCTCCTCAGGGCGCTTGGTGAGGTGACCGTGGACACCCTGGGCAATGTCGGGACTCTGCTGCTCAATGTAAACCAACACCTTGCAGTTGTCGGCATCAAGACCCACATCATCAGAGACAAAGCCAATGTTGCGGCAAGTGTCACGGACAATCTTCTCATAGTCTACATTGGCCTTGGTCGAGATCTCACCGAACACCATGACCAAATTGGTCTTGGTACAGGTCTCACAGGCAACCTTGCTCTCGGGGTCTTGTGCAAGGCAAGCATCAAGCACTGCATCAGAGATCTGATCACAGAGCTTGTCGGGGTGCCCCTCGTTGACAGACTCAGAGGTGAACAAGAAAGTGTCTGCCATTTTATATCAGGCTGCAGGGTAAAAAGTCCAGTGTTAGGACATATACCAACTAGAGAAAAGAATGCACAACACATGTAAACATCAATAGATCTGGCTTAATTGCAAAACGCAAATCAATTGCCTAGGTTCACTAAGGGGGAATATTCCATCAATCAATAATTAGGTGGATCAACAACCTTAATTGCAGGGAATAAAGTATCCACAACAAGGACTCTTGTCTAATAACATAAATCTCCAAAAAGTGATCTAGTCACGTTTCTCAAGAGTGTCCTGTTTCCAGATCAATGATCAAAGTTCAATTCTTTATTGTCTGTATGCGTGAGTTCTCATTCAAAAATACAACATGAAAAACAAACTACTCCCATAGTTCCATAGCACACTAAAACAGGAAAGATCCAAAAGGAAATGGCCACCAAATACTCCTCATATCACGGGTTACGCACAATATTTCAGGGAAGAAAGACATAAAAGCTTAACACTCTGCAAAAGCTCCCAATTCCAGGCGAGCGAAAGTGGAAAAGATGGCAGTTATGACCAGATCTGGCGGTTATATATTGGAAACAGAGAAGAAAACAAATCAGGAAACCACTACTACAATGACAACCACCACTTATATTTCATTTTAACCTTTATTTGCTCTTCCATTAATTAAAGTCACTCTATAACCAACCCTAAAAGGCTCTAAGCTTACTTTTTATCCATTTTCATATACAAGACTAAACTTCAGATTTTACTTTTACAGGAACCAGGAACAATCCACCAGCATCTTCAGTATGATTACTATTCCGGAATTTCTCTACCAGATCGAAAAGCAAATGGAAAAGAATAACGAAACGAAACAGACTAGAAGCATGTCTATCCAAGTAGCGACAAATCCGAGCAAAAACCTAGCTAAAAAAATCTCATAAACCAAAAACAAAGCATTTCCACAAGTAATACCAAATCAACATGTTTTCAATTTCAGATCTCTGTATTGCCAACCAGAATCCCTCAGTTCCACAACAAAAACCCTAAAAACCTCCCACAAACCTCAGATCTCTTCGATCGAACAAAAACACCACTAGATCCAGCACAGAAACCACCCAAATCCAACTCACGACGCAACAAAACCTAGATCTATAAAAAACGCATCACCAATCCCAATCACTTAAAACCTAACCACAGCAGAACAGATTCAATGATTCATAGACGAAATCAATGAAGAACAAACAGTAAAAATGAATCGAGAAAGAGGAGGAAAGATGTACCTGAAGAGCAAGTGCCGCCGGAGAACAGGAGAGAGAAAGTAGAGAGAGAAAGTGGCTCCGAGTCTCCTTCACTAGTAGTAAGGAAGGAGTAGTAGTTGGTAATGGTAGGACGAGTTTCTGGGAACACCCGGGGGTGGTATTTATATTATTCGGAGGTGAAAGTACACATACCAAAGCTAACCATTCTTTTATATTCCGAAAAATTCCAGTAGTAGGAAGAGCCGTTACACAGCCAACGTCAACTTGGATGTCGAGCCGACCCGGTTCGACTCGGCTCGGCTCGGCTTGGGCTGACTTGCTTGATTTATTTATTTACACTGATATAGCTTGTCACTATTAAAAGCACGTAATCATATGCATTAATTGTGCTTTTATATTACTGTGATTTTTTTTTTACCAATACAAATACAAATGTTATTCTTATTGAAGAGAAATGATAAATGTCTTGGACAAGATACTTGTTATGTGTCTTGTGATGCTACAAAAATTATATATTTGTAAATTAAATTGCAAAAAAAAAATGACATTTAAGCAGTGTCTTAGGGCAAGATACTTATCATCACCCATTGTTGAAAGTGTGGTATGTTGCATTACCGTGTAGTAGGTTATGTTAAGAATGATTAACGTGGTAGGTGATGAGAGATAAAATTATAATTATTGTGGTAAAGTATGGTTTGCTATAAAGTATGGTAAGATGCAATAGTTTGAGGTTAATACAGCAAATGACAGTAAATATGGCATAATACAATGAAAAAAAATAGGCTCTTATATGCTGGACATTTTTAGGGTTATTTTGATAATGTCCTATTCTTTTACTCAATTTTTGTTTATATATATTCCAAAAGTAATTGGCATTTCTTTTCTTCTGTTTAAACTTAAAATGATTGACAATATTTGAATAAAGTTGCTATTGAAAAGGAATGTTGAATTTGGTATTGTAAATTAGGAGAATCTCATCCTGAAAACAATTCCTATTAGTCTTGCGTGTGTTTATGTTTTTGGATGAGAAAAGCATGTTTATTGTGATGAGAAATTAAGGAGAGAAAACAAAAATGACTTGTTTGACTGACCAAGTGTGACTAAACGTGAAGATGCAGCTTATTGACTTACAATTAGTCCACAAATGACTTTGATTAATTAATAGTTGTATTTATGATTGGGGAGTTATAGCATGTTGAATTTTGCATGCTTCATGATACATACCTGAACCAAGAAGAGGTTGTTTACATGCTTAACTTGGCATGCATGTTGAATTTGGCATGCTTCATGATATACATGAATTCAAGATGAGGTTGTTTACATGCCTAAATTGGCATGCGGCTTTAATTAGTTTGATGTCATATTCATCATGGAATTCAACATTCTTCTAGTTATTTGGCGGATAAAGTATGGTAATGATATCAAGTACGGTATGTTAAAAATGTGGATAGTGTGATATGATGTGACGATACGGTGTGGTAAGTTGTGGTAAAAGTCGTGGTATGGACGGTTCGTGTGGTAGGTGAAGAAGGAGAAAAGTGAAAAGCAGTGAAAAAAGTGAGAAGAAAGAAAATTATTGTTGCTATGGTAAAGCTTGATATAATATTGATAATATATGTTGGTTCGTAGTTATTGTAATAAATTATAGGTTAAGTGCGTTTTGGTACCACACAAAAAAACAAAGCCTCAATCAAGTAAATTAACAAATAGGGAGTAGTGTTTTGTATGTTGTGTTAGGTGCGTTATGTATTTCAATTTTATCAAACTATGTTTACATTCTTTTGCCAAAGGTAAAATTTGTCCTTTTCATTTGGGTTAGAGAGATTTTTTATTTCTACTTGCTCAATTATGAAGACTGTAAGAGGAAGGAGTCAAAAGATCAATTAACTCCCCTAGTTTTGTAGGTTATATTCAATAGTAGTGTTTTAAGTGTTAGGATATCATACACACTCTTTCAAAATACAAAATGTATAATTTATCACACATTTTCACATATTCATCCATTAAGGCTCTGCTCTTTTATATGGTAGGTTACAGTGCATTGCAACACCACACTGCACTCTTTAAATTGTACCACACTTCACCACACTACACTACACTACATCACAATTATTACCAATATCTCTTCTCAGTTTTCTCCACTATTTTTCATATTCTCTATCCTCATTTACCCCACTTACCAACTCTCACCACATCTTATCACATTTTTTTTAAATTCCATCAGACCACATCATTACCACACCGTACCAACCGTATAAAAGAATAAAACTTAAAAGAAAATAAAGAAGAAAAGAAATAAAAGTGGATTCACCTACCCCAACTTTAACCAAAATGATCACGTGATTCATGTCACATATCATGATCATATATAAATTCATAATGTTGACCCTGAATGGAAAGCCATTACAATTATGAAGATTATAGTATATGTCTTTGTGCAAATTAAAATAAACAATTTAAACTTTAATTATTAAATAATAACAATCTCATTAGGTAGATTACCTTATTCCGCTTGTAACTATATATTTACTCAATTCTTTCTTCTTCTTTTTTTTTTTTTTGTGGGGGGGGGGGGTTAGTGCAATTCCATCATCAAAAGTTCAATTGATTCACACCTGATTCACCAAACAATATAACAATAATACCCAAAAAAATAAAGTGATTCCATTGAAGAATTAGGAAATCCATTTAGTAGGTGAGCATTCATGCAATCCACATAGGTATCTTCATGAAGATTCCTTTTTATTTTTTTCTTATAATTAATTAATTAATTTTGAGGTTTAAACAAATTAAATATGCTTCTTAATTGAGTGGGTTAACAAGTAGGTATGATAATAAAATCCCACCTACTCAATTGGAGTTGGTGAGATTTTGACACCAATAATTGCTTGCCTTCCCTAGTTGAGCTTTTTGTCCTTACACACTTTCCACTCACTCTTTGTTTATTTATTTGCTTGACATAATTTGGCACAAGGGAGAAAACGAGGTGGATATAATCATATAAAGGTTTCGGTCATGTCATAAAAGAGAAAAATCATGCTATTTCCTGACTGAATAACTCACCAACAAATATGGGAAATTTATAAAATCAATTTAAAGAAAAGCGGCGGCGGCGGCGGAGAAAATCCAAAGGCTGATACGGAAGAGGCTCGTAGTGGCGGGGTGGTCACACATAATAACATAACATATATTTATGGTTACCCTCACATGCTATTCATAGTATTTTTTTATTATCATTGAAAGTCAAAAGAGGCTAAAAAGACAACACTGGCGTTGCGAAAACCATAGAGAAAAATGCAGCAAAAGACAGCTACTAACAAAGAAGCAACATAGTTAAACAACAAGACATAAACAGTAGAATTAAAACACTAAAATTAACATTTTTTTTCCTTTTCACCATTTCTCCTTAAGCCGCTTCTCAACAGTTCCTGGATCCCCACGAATTAAAACACTAAACTTAGTCACTCTACACACCATGTCCTCCAAATGATCTTGAGAAAGCTCTGAAGATTCAACTTGCAAGATCGCATTTTTATCCTTCCTTCTTACATGTTCTTTAGACTTAGTAGTCGCAGCCTGCATGCAGCTTGACTGACCAAATGTCACTTGAACTTTGGAAAAGTCTTCCCCTTCCTTCTTCTAGCAAAAACTTTGGAACCCTCCAAACCTGAATCCTCAATATCAGCAGAGTTAAAAGATTCAGAGAGAACTGGCTGAGAGACAGTCTCCTCACTATCAATCGGATCACACTATCCATAGTTACACTTGGCAAATATTCATGGTCATACTTAACATATATCCAGGATTACGGGCAGCTCAGAACAATCAATAAAAAAATTTAAAAAAATTTAAATAAATAGTTAGCTACCACCTCACTTTTTTGAGTCCCCACCATTTTTTCAAATTTCAGTCTTTATTGTCCTTAATGTTTTTTAAGGTCAATTGACTTTTTGAGCCATCCTATAAGGTCAATAATCCTAATCAGATGTACAACAAACCCAGCAATCCAAGGGTGATAATCAGGTGAATCAGATATTCATTTCTACATTTTCAGCCTTCAAGTACGCCGTGATCATAGGCGATCAACTTTCACAGTTTCACCTAACAGTACTCTAAAACAGGTAGATTTGAAGACTTACAACTTTAACCAAACTTTGTTTATGGGTCAAAAAGGGCATGTTTAATTGCAATCAGCAATTATATTGGGTACCAACCAGTACACATATTACATGGATTCAGCTGTGTTAACACGTATTTGAGCGGATTCTTCTTTTCTCCAACTACAAAACTCCTCAACACCCTTGTCCTTTTTTTTTTCCCCCCATCATCAACAAATTGAAAACCCACAAAACAAAGAACAAAGACAAAATAGTACAAGACACAAAAGCATTGATCACATTTCAAACAATGAGTCCTGGGAAATTCCTCCTTAAGCTTCTGGTTTCTCCCACTTGAGGGGCTTGACCACCTCCCAGGTGAAGTCGGCATCGTCCCTACCAAAGTGTCCATACGCGGCTGTCTTCAAGTACCTGTTCCCGCCCCTCAAGAGGTCTAGGTGGATGGCGATCATTCCGGGTCTGAAATCGAAGTTCTCCTTGACGATCTTGAGGATCTCCTTGTCGGGGATCTTTCCGGTTCCGTAAGTGTCAACAAACACCGACAATGGCTCTGGGACACCAATGGCATAGGATATCTGGACGATGCACCGGCGAGCTAGGCCACTTGCAACAATGCTCTTGGCCGCCTGCCTGGCGACGTAGGCCCCACTCCTGTCCACCTTGGTCGGGTCCTTTCCGGAGAAGGCACCTCCACCATGGGCTCCCCAACCACCGTAGGTGTCGATGATGATCTTACGGCCGGTCAGACCTGCATCACCGTGGGGTCCACCGATCACGAACCGGCCCGATGGGTTGAGGTGGAAGATGGTCTTCTCGTCCAGGTACCTCTCGGGGATCACCGGCTTGATCACGTGCTCCTTCAAGTCAGCAGCAATCTCATCGTTGGTGACTGTCTCATCATGCTGGGTTGAGATGAGCACGGTGTGGACACGGACTGGAACCATGGCACCGTTCTCATTGACGTACTCAACGGTGACTTGGGTCTTGCCGTCTGGCCTCAACCACGGGCATGTACCGTTCTTGCGGACCTCGGTGAGGCGAGCACCAAGCTTGGTGGCGAGAACATGGCTCAGGGGCATCAGCTCGGGGGTCTCATCGGTGGCATACCCAAACATGTGTCCTTGGTCACCAGCACCAATCTCCTCGGGGCGCTTGGTGAGGTGGCCGTGGACACCCTGGGCAATGTCGGGGCTCTGCTGCTCAATGTACACCAACACCTTGCACTTGTCAGCATCAAGACCGACATCATCGGAGACAAACCCGATGCTGCGACAGGTGTCACGGACAATCTTCTCGTAGTCTACATTAGCCTTGGTGGTGATCTCACCGAAGACCATGACCAAGTTAGTCTTGGTGCAGGTCTCACAGGCAACCTTGCTCTCGGGGTCTTGTGCAAGACAAGCGTCAAGCACTGCATCAGAGATCTGATCACAGAGCTTGTCGGGGTGACCCTCGTTGACCGACTCGGAGGTGAACAAGAAGGTGTCAGCCATTTTCTTTTTCAAGCTGCAAATTAAAAAGGTCAGCTGCGTCAGCAAAGTCTTATTAAAGTACTCTAAACAGCATAGCAAAGATTCAAAGAAACATTTGGTGGACTTCCAACTAAGATTATCATAATTCACAAGTCAACTTTGCGGATCAAGTAACATGATCATATTCCATTCCATCAAGCATATAATTTAGCGGACGAGGAATGAAAACGGACATAAATCCTCAAATGCAAAATTCTAGATAATGTTTTATTCTCCACTGACACGCTCAAAGAATCTGATCCAATTTCACAAAGATATAAAGTGAATCCATCAAATATTCCTCACGTCTTAATTCGCTCAAACTATCAGGCTTATCCACACTTTTTGCTAGTACTCCCTCCATTCTACATTAATTGTTGTCTTTGATAATAATGCAGACAAATTTCAAAAAATTTGACCATATATTTCTCAATATATTCAATGAGCTGCTATATAAAATTACCACCGATAGATTCATAATGAAAATACTATTATAAAATATAATATTGCAATCGTTAATAACATATTACGAAAGAAATTATCAATCAAAGAATGATATTGAAACCGTGAAAATTAAATTAAAATGATGACAATTAATATGGAATTGAGGGGAGTAGTAAGCAAGGAAAAGCTCAAAATGTTCCAAATAGCCTCAGATCCAGACAGTTTTGCTAATATTGGTTGGATCTTACAGCATCATTATCGATAATTTACTGGTTTTTCCCTTGTCAAATCCAAAGGTAGCTAGAAAGCAAGGATGAATGCCATCTGACTAGATAAAATCTCAAACAAAACCAGATTTCGTCTACTTTCTTAGCAGAAATCAGAACATTTCCGAATCGAAAACCTAAAAAGTTGCTCCTAATTTCAGATCTCTCAATAAGGAATCCGAATCATCGAATTCACGACAAACATAAAGACATTTCAACTCCAAATCTAAGATCCCTCCAACATAATCAAAGTCGAGCAATTAATCATATTTCATTGAACAATCTAAAGATGAAATTGACATCAAGAACTGAATGAAATGAAAATGGAGGACAAATGTGGGTACCTGGAGAGCGAAGACACCCGAGGAGCAGCTGCTGGAGGACAGGAGAGTGGCGGTAGATTTACTGAGCGGGTAGGGCGAGTTTTTGGGGGCTACTCGGAACCCTATTTGTATAATTTTGGGCAACATAAATCAAGCATTTTAATATTAACCATTAGAAAAAATAATCTATATTTTAGGATATAGAAAAAATTAATACGAACTTACAGGTTTATTATATATGAGCTGAAGTTTAAACCTTGTTTTTTTGTTTGGTTGGTGGAATGTGGTGATGGTGCCGTATAGTGAAATAATTGAAAAGTTTGGTGAGCTGTAGCACTGGCAAAAATTCGGGTCCGAGTAAATTTGGGTCAGACAAATCTGGAAAATGCCAAAATTCGGATGAAAAATTCATGTTCGGATCCGGTTTTATTTCGGGTCGAACTAGGTCGGACAATTCGGACGAAGCTAAAATCGGATTTGAATAATAGGAAAAAGAGAAATTTTATTTGTGAATATTAGGTCAACTCGGTCAATATTAAAATTCGGACGAAATATCTTTGTCCAGACCCAGTTTTTTCGGGTCGGACAAAATTTTGCCAGCTCTAGTGAACTGTGATGAAATGTGGTGAGTTGTGGTAAATGGGGTAGGCGAGGAGAAAGAATGTGAAAAGTAAATGAGATAAACAAGTAAGAAGATATATTGATAATGATTGTGTAAAGCGTGGTGAAGTGTGGAAGAATATTTAATAGTATAGTGAGTTGTAGTACCGCACCGCACCACACGTATAAAAGAACATGGCCTTAATCTATTTTATTGTTTTTAACATCTATCACCTAATTTAACTCGTCAGAAAAATGATGTGGTGGCGGTGATATTGTACGCAATATTGTTCGCAGCTCAAAAAAAATTAAAAATGTGCTTCAAGTGAAATATATCGTCACCATCAGTCCATCACGACATTTTTCATGCGAATGCTACAATAATAAGGTTTAAAGTTCAACTCATCCACAACAAAATTGTAAATTCAGATTATCTTTTTACATATCCCAAAGTATGAATTACTCCCTCCGTCCCAAATTATTTGTCCACTATTTCATTTTTGGATGTCCCAAAATTATGTCCACTTTCTTAAAATGAAAATTTTTATTTTATTGAAATTACTAAAATACCCTTAGTTTGAATTTTAAAAGTATTTAAATATGGGAGGGTAAAGTATAAATAATACTTTTGAATTTAAAACTAAAGGTATTATTAGTATTTTATTGCTAATTGAGATTAATTTATTGATTTTTCTTAAAATACATGCTAAATCAAATGGGACAAATATTTTGGAACAGAGGGAGTATTTTTTTTTATATTAGTCTAAGACTTTAAGTATAATTTATTTACAAAAAAATAAAAAGATATTGGTTAGTGCAAGGAATTCGGTGGGAGAGAGTAGGCCGAGTAGCCGTTAATATGCCCATCTCAGTTTGAAAGCCGAGCTGATCAGACAAGACCCGGCTCGGCTCGGCTCGGCTGGGGTTGCCGTGTGGGGCTGCTTGTAGTTGTAGGTGTTGATGCAGCAGCAATCATCATCCACCACCAAGCAATTAGTGATTAATTAAAGTCTGCTTAATTATACTGTCTCACACACGGACACTTATAGCATTAATAGTACGTATATTTTGATGAATGAGATCTGTTTAGTCAAATTAATACGGAGTAATAAATCCCTTTCAACTCTTTTAATTGGAAAAAGATTTAATTAATTATAGCAGAATTTTTATTTTTGATTATTGTCATGTTCTTTAGAATTATATGATTAAATTAAGTTTAGTAAGATAATTAGGAAAAGAAAGGTAAGAATTGACTTTGATTCGACTATTTTTTAAAAAATCGGATAAAATAAAGTAAGATTAGGTAAAGATAAACTAACTTTCCGACACGGTATATGTACAACATCAAGTAAGAGAGTTGAGTAACGTGTTTGACTAGAGAAGTGGTAGTGTGAGCATGGAAGTTGAAACCCAAGATTTGGTGGCTGCCCCTTGCTGACTTACCAACCCCACCACCTTCTTAGTCCACTAATCACGACATTATTTTTTAAATTTCTAAATTGACAATTTTCTATATTTATCTTCAATTTGGCATGCTTTAAACTAGTACTTAGCCTGATCATTGTTGTAGTCCATGCTTTAATTTAAAGTCAGCATGCTGCCTGCTTCTGGCCTTCTCCATCCAACTCTTTCAACTATTCCCAATACAAAGTTACTTTTTTTTTTATAATAATTATCGGTCAATAAACCCTTTTATTCAAATAACACCGCAAAGTCTAATGAACAATGCAAGCAATATAGGAGGCTATCAAAACATAAAGTCAACTTATAAGAAGTCTGACATGAAGTAGCATAATAACAAAAATGAAACACCGAGAAACCCAACACCACCAAGAATATTAGAGACATCCTACTGAAAAATAATAGGTAATTGAAGAAAGTTCATTGCAAGTTGATCCACTGACTAAGAATGCTTTTTCTTCCAATCAGACCCCAACTATAGATTTTCCCTTTGACAGTTATCATCGGGATGGAGGTTGAATTGGATGGGGCAACCAGTGACACCATCTCAAGACTATGTACTCTTGTGTACTCTTGTGTTAATTAGGCATCCTAACTTTTAGGTTAGACATCAAATGCATTATGCTAAATTGAACCACCGAGCTCCCGACATATGTTTTGCTTGATATATATTTCTGATTTCAAGACATGTGTCACAAGCGTGTATTTATGGACATAACTGTATCATCCTGGTGCCTTGATTTTCAAGTTCGAGCTTGGTTTTCTGCTTCTTAAACTCGTCCAATGAAAATTTATCCAATGAGAGATCAAACAATACTATTTAAAGTCTAACTATTAGTTTTTTTTTTCACGTAAAAAAAATCACGATTAATTAATTAGAACTAAAAGGTAAAAGGTCCATAAATACACAACTAGATAATATACACATGAAATAAGTGTACCACTTGAAATTTCCTTAAACTATACATTTGGTTCACATGTTTCATCAAGCACCTCCTTTTATTTAATTTAGTTTTAATTAACTATGAAGTCTTGAGCCATAAAAAAAGTACTAATAAAATTGTATGGTGTGAGAAGGAAAAATAAATTTATATGATAGTCAAAAAAACTACACGTGCATAACTATGGAAGAAAAAAAAGAAGCCTAGTATTATATTAAAATCATTTTCTACATGATCATGTAAGATCTTCTTTCCTAAGCACTTTCATATAACTATGGAAAAAAAAAAAAAAGAAGCCTAGTCTTTTTATTTTGTGTGTGTGGTTGGGGGGTGTTTCGTTTGGTGCAATCCCATCATAAAATTTGTTCTCACTGCATTTTTGTTTCAGATAATATTATTCCAAACTTAGGTTTCCTTCTTTTATATGGTTGGTGTGGTCTGGTGTCGTAATGGTGCCGTGCGATGAAATTTAAAAAAATGTAATAAGTTGTGGTGGGTAGGTGAAGAAAGAGAGTGTGAAAAGTAGAGGAGAAAAGGATATATTGGTAATGATGGCGGGGAAATGTGGTAGAAATTAAGGTCATGTTCTTTTGTGCAGCAAACTGGATGCAATAAATAGTATGATATGACAATATTGTGGAAAATGTGGTATGGTATGATATGATATGGTAAAATTTGTCGTAAGAAACTAAGAATGATTGATGTGGTATGTGAGGAGAGAGAATGTGAAAACTAGAGAAAAAAATTATGATTGTTGTAGTAAAGTATGGAATTGTATAATACTGCAGGTGCAATATGTAACCGCAGAAAAAAACAGGACTTAAAAAATGTACTGCAGTGTGGTATCGCATCGTAACCTACTACGTAAAAAAACGGAGCCTCAGTCGTGCCAATCAAAGAATATACTAAGAAATTACGAGCTAGTAGGTGGGGATTTATATCATCCATTCATTTAGATAGCTTTCTTTTTTTTTTTTGGAAAAAAAAAATAGTGAGTTTTAGGTTTGTAAATTTATAATAATCTTGTTAATTAAGTATAATAGTTGAATCCCACACCTACTTTGTGGAGTCGGTAAGATATTGACAGTACCAGATTGCTTTCATTTAGCGTTTGACTCTAACCTACCACCTTTCCACATTTGCACCACGAGGCTCATAAGATGAATTATCATTTTTAATTAAATCATTCAAAGCAATAATCCAAACAGGAAGAACCTTTTTATTATAGTATTGTTCGTTACTAATTTAATAAAAGTATTTTTATAAAGTAAAGTATTATATATATCTTAAATTAATGATCAATATTTTAAAGTTTAACGTATATGTTAATTTAGGTGATATATAAAATAGGAAGAAGAGAGTAAATGCAACTTGCATATCATCAACTTTTAATACTCTAATTTCAATTTCCCTTTTACAAGTCATCTATTAATTAGGCGATAGTCTTACAATTCTCACACAATATTTCATCAAAAAATTACAAAATTATATTCTTTTAACATTATCTTCCATTATAAATCTAATGATGTTACTTTTGTGTAATAAATTATTTTCAAAATTTTACTGATACGTAACACAACGTCATACATTAAACGAGAAGCGGAAATAGCATTAATTAGTACTGACATAAGACCACTTGTAATGGTGAGGTAGTCAACATGGATTGGAATGAATAAACTCTACCATGATGAGAGATTTGTTAACGAGAGTGAAAGACAAAAAGTAAGGAGGAAGAGTAATTGGATGAGAGGGATAGACATAAAAAAGTAATTGATAGATTGATCAAATTGATTCAAGTGACTCAATTATTAAGCGATTGATAAATTTGTTTAACTCAACTTCCAATCAATGAATGTCACATCATCTTCAAGTAAAAAATGACTTATCATTGCAAGTGGTCTTAGTTGAAACCCAAAATGATAACTTTGAAATGTACCAAACAATATGTGAAATTAATAACCTCAATCAATTGTTAGCTTGGGTAAAGAAAGGCATTGTTAAGAAAAGCAAGCCAGGCTGGTGAGAAAATCTGAACATTAGATTGCTGCATTCACCCTAGGGCTAGGAGGGACTCAAGTAAGTAATGTGTGGTTGGTAGGAAAAGTTGCAAATTCTGAAGCTCAACATTTAGGGATGGCAACGGGGCGGATCGGGGATGGGGGAGTATACCCCCGACCCCATCCCCGTCCCTAAAACTCATCCCCATCCCCGTCCCCATCCCCGCTTCGGGGAATGATTCTTGTCCCATCCCCATCCCCGCGGATTCCCTGTCACCAACGGGGATTTTTCAAAACTATCCAAAATCTAACTAAATTATAATCAGATCCCGGTTTTAATCGGACCCGATTTTTAACGTGATCAAAATACAACGTATTTAACTTGCTCAAGCAATAATACATCAAAATCAAATAATAACCTGTTCAAAATACAGTTGTTTGTTACTATCTTCAGAATGTTGAAAAATTCAGCAAATATCAGACGCTTATATCTCAAATTGACAATCAATTAGGCCCTTCAATGAGACAATCAATTAGATCCTTCACAATATAATGAGAAAACTAAGCAGAAACAATTATATCCAAACGTCATGGCATGCAACATCAACTGAACCAGGGAAACTAGATAAGAACACATTAAGAAAACCATCAAATTCTAGTAACGAACTAAACCTTGAAATAGATAAGATGAACCCTACCAATAGCCATGTAGTTGCAGACTAAAAGGACGGAGATCATCTCTATCATGTCAAGAAAATTTGGAAGTCACAACTCAAATGTGAGAATAGAGATTCAGAAGAAGAGTTGTCGTTGCAATAATGGCTGCATAGAAGAAATTCGCTCGAGCAGGAAGCCGGCAGCGGTAATGGCTGCATAGAAGAAATTCGCTCGAGCAGGAAGCCGCAGCGGTGAGGTTCGACGGTGGTGCATGTGGAGGCGGTGAGGGTCCACGGTTGTGCGGGTGGAGGCGGTGAGGGTCAACGATGGTGCACGTGGAGGCGGTGGGGGCCGACGAGATTGGGGGCGGTGGAGAAGGAGAGAAGGGAAGAGTTTAGGTTTTATTCAGCGAATGGAATTGGAATCCGAGGAAAGAAGCGGCTGACAATTTAGATTAAGGTTTCAGAGAATAAATTCAAAAATTACTATTTTGTCCTTCTCATTAATATATATATTGAATTAGAATAAAGGTTATTTGGTAATTTTAATATTTTCGGGGATAGGGATTTGGGGATGAGGACGGGGAATTCACCCGGCGGGGAAATGGGGACGGGGATGGGGAAAATTTTGTCCCCATCCATCCCCACCCCGTCCCCGAGCGGATTGGGGGCGGGGATTTTCCCCAGAGCGGGGAGGGGCCCCGACGGGTTCGGGGATTCCCGTGCCATTGCCATCCCTATCAACATTCTTCAACATGAGTTCCCAACTCGACTCTGTTCTTTCAATAGATATGTACGAGGTGAGTTCGGTAAAATTGGGTAGATTTGAGTAAGTTTGAGTAAATTAGGTAAAAGTAGGTATAATTATTGAAGCAATGTTGGATTTACTAAACATAACTTTCTAACAAACCAGATACTCCAAGAGATACATGAACTCGAAAAGCCATTTCAATCTTGAGCTGCATATCGCGAAGACTCAATCACTCGTTCAGCTTTCACCCAAAATAGGTTTTACAGGTCGGAAGTACAAACAAAACCTACTTTGAGAATCGGTCTAATAAAGTGCGCAACTAACAGTATGTATGCATCACTGCAACTGACACTTACATTTGGTATTAACCAGCACAAATTACATTGAGATTATGCAAAGCTCATCTCTGTCTTATGTCAAACATGTTTAAGCAGCTTCATCTATTCTCCTACTAATTGCTGCCAATTCCCATTATATCAAAACAGAAAAACAATTAAAACTGACGGCCAATGCCTTTCTTTCTTTTCATCACAAATAACAAATTGAAGCCCCACAAAAGAAAATAAAAAGGAAAAAAATACTACAAGACACACAGCTCTGTATAAACTGGTTAAAGAGCAGCAGCTTCTATAGAGGAGACTCCAGCATTTACCTTATTCGTCCAATTTCAATCAATGAATTCTGTGATCTTCTCTGGTTGAATAGTGAATACTCTCTCGTGAACTTACGCCTGGGGCTTCTCCCACTTGAGGGGCTTGACAACCTCCCAGGTGAAGTCGGCGTCATCCCTACCAAAGTGCCCGTATGCCGCTGTCTTCAAGTACCTGTTGCCACCCCTCAAGAGGTCTAGGTTAATGGCAATCATTCCGGGTCTGAAGTCGAAGTTCTCCTTCACTATTTTGAGGATTTCCTTGTCTGGGATCTTCCCAGTTTTATAAGTGTCAACAAACACCGACAACGGCTCTGGGACACCAATGGCATAGGATATCTGGACGATGCAACGGCGAGCTAGGCCACTTGCAACGATGCTCTTGGCCGCCTGCCTGGCAACATAGGCCCCACTACGGTCCACCTTGGTTGGGTCCTTTCCGGAGAAGGCACCTCCACCGTGGGCACCCCAACCACCGTAGGTGTCGATGATGATCTTACGGCCGGTAAGACCGGCGTCACCGTGGGGTCCACCGATGACGAAGCGGCCTGATGGGTTGAGGTGGAAGATGGTCTTCTCGTCGAGGTACTTCTCGGGGATCACGGGCTTGATCACGTGCTCCTTCAAGTCAGCAGCAATCTCGTCGTTTGTGACAGTCTCATCGTGCTGGGTTGAGATGAGAACGGTGTGGACACGGACTGGAACCATGGCACCGTTCTCGTTGACATACTCAACGGTGACTTGGGTTTTTCCGTCGGGCCTCAACCACGGGCAGGTACCGTTCTTGCGGACCTCGGTGAGGCGAGCACCGAGCTTGGTGGCGAGAACATGGCTGAGGGGCATCAGCTCGGGGGTCTCATCGGTGGCATACCCAAACATGTGTCCCTGATCACCAGCACCAATCTCCTCAGGGCGCTTGGTGAGGTGACCATGCACTCCCTGAGCAATGTCGGGGCTCTGCTGCTCAATGTACACCAACACCTTGCACTTGTCCGCGTCAAGACCGACATCATCGGAGACAAACCCGATGCTGCGGCAGGTGTCACGGACGATCTTCTCGTAGTCAACATTGGCCTTGGTGGTGATCTCACCAAAGACCATGACCAAGTTGGTCTTGGTGCAGGTCTCACAGGCAACCTTGCTCTCGGGGTCCTGTGCAAGGCAGGCATCAAGCACTGCATCAGAGATCTGATCGCAGAGCTTGTCGGGGTGACCCTCGTTGACAGATTCGGAGGTGAACAAGAAGGTGTCGGCCATCTTTATCAAGCTGCAAACAAAATGACAGCTGCTTCAGTACTAGAATATTACTACTATCAGTACTATGTATAGCATAGCAGAGAAGATCTCAGTTGGATTTCCATCTATGATTACAAGGTAACAAACAGGAGTCAACTTGTAGATCTGGCAACATGGAAATATTCTCTCTAGCATTAACTTGGTGAACAAAGATTCCAGATTGAGACTCTTTCGTCCCCACAGCTAAACGAACCCAATCTAATCGCATAATAATGATACAAAACCAAATGACACTTATTCAACGATCATCATCATTTTTCTAGGAGGAAACACATGCTGACCCTATACATCGAAAAGCCCCTGGATGGAGACAGTACAAATAGCAAGATTTGGTAGTTTCCATCAGATCTGACAGATGACTACATCAAATCAACATCAGAAATACATCCACAATAGAACCATGACATACAAGCTACCAATCCATTAGAGAAATGATTCTCAGAACACAAGCTCTCTACTCACAAATCTCAAACTCAGCCTGAAAGACCTTAATTTCGCGGAAAGAAATCGAAATGAAGCACGAATTCCATCAGATTAGTGAAAAATCTGAGCATAACCCTAGCTCATCCAATTTCATAAACAGAAATCCAAACATTTCCCCTACAAACTGATCCACAGAAACCCTACATTTCAAGATCTTTCACAGTTGAAACAGTCAATCCACAATTTGAATCAAGTTAGAGCATGATGAATATCGAGAACAAATTAACACAAACACGATCGATACAGCATGTATAGAACTGAATGAATCCAGCAGAAATTTACCTGGAGAAGAAGGATCCTTGACGAGAGAAAGAGAGGATGAAATGGTTGGTGATTAAGAGAGAGTGATGAAGCGGCGATGTTTGGGGGGAAAATATGGGGCGTATTTATAGTGATTTTGGGGATCAAACTTTAAGTGGAGAGTAAGCAAACATTTTAGTATTTGGAAACACGTCGGTGGGTGGTAGCCGTTGGAAGCCGACCACACTGGCGGCTCAAAGTACGGAGCCAATCTCGGCTCGGCTCGGCTTGGCGCCACGTTAACCCGAGTTAGGTCTTGGTTTGGTTTGCTTTTTTTTTTTTAAAAAAAAGGACAAATAGGGGTAAATTCCACTCACCTACCCTTGCAAGGAAAGGGAAGGAGAAGAACCCGAGCTCGAAGCTTGGTAGGTGTTGGATGGCTAGATGTTGATCAATTTGATAGTTTGATTTTATCTGATTTGGAAAAATCGGGTATGGACATCAAAGTTTTGTCCGAATTTAAAAATTGGTCAACTGGTCATTGTCCGATTTAAAATCGAGCCGAGTTTGGATAAGGAAAGTTGGGTTCAGGTTGGCTGAATATTCAGGGAAAATTTGGATTCGGTTATTTTACACAATCCTTGAACCGAAAACTGAATAAATCATTCGGTTTTGGATGGTGCTCCTTTCGTTCCATATTATTCGTCGTATTTGGAAATTGTGCATTATTCGGCTTTGAACCGAAAAAAACGAAACTGAACGGTTTATTCGGTTTTCGGTTCAAGGATTAGTTTTATTCAACTTTTAGTTTATTTGGTTCAAAATCTAAAAAATCGAATAGGGTTCTTATTTGATTCATTAGGATCTTATTCGCTCTATTCAAAAAGATCGAGAGTATTAGACTAGTATAGTATGAAAATGACATTCAAAATTATTCGATTCTTATTTGGTTAAGCTAATAATTTTATTCAATTTTTCATTTTAACCGAAAATTTCAGTTTTAATTTAGACCTTATTCAATTTTTAGGTCAGTTTTGAACCTATAAACAACTCTACTTCTTGTCTTCAAATTGGCGTGCCTCAAGCTACTTGGATGCTGCTCTCCATGCTTTGGAATTTGCATGCTGCTTCACTCATGTTTTTAAATTTATAATCTTATCCAACTTGTAAATATAAAAAATTGTACATTATCTTTTAGTTGTTTTCTTTCTACTTGGCCAGTTTATGACTTTGACTAACTAAAATAAATGACAAATACTTTGACAACAGTAATATTGTGGAGTTGGACACCTTTCTTGACCATTAATTCTTTTCTTAAAAATAATCTAGTCTCCAATAGTCAATAGCAGGACTTATATACCAAAGTGATTTCAGTAGCAAACTTTATTTGACAATTATTATGCTTATTAAAGTAAAGCCCTGTTCTTTTATACAGCTGGCTGCGGTGTGGTGCAGTGGATGTGGTGGAATTGTGGTGGGTTGTGGAAAGTTGTGGTGGGTTTTGGTTTTAATAATTATTAATGTATTGGTAAATATGAAATTATAATTAGAAAAAATATATTGTGGTGGATTGTGGTAGATTTGGTGGATTCTGGTGGGTTGTGGTAAATTGTGATGCAGTGTGGCACCGCAGTCAGTCAGCCGCATAAAAGAACAGGGCCTAAGAGCAGGAAGAGACATTAATACACCCTTTCAGTTCAAGAAAAATTAAATTCTAACAATTTCAACTTTTGATAATCATATGATAATAATTCCTACTTTATTTTTGTATATCATTAATTTTTTTAAAGAATTTATTTTTGGACCAATGCCGACTTTGTGTGGTGTAATAGGATGGTTTGCTAATGTGGACTGCCAAAAATTTATTTGACCAATTTTAAACTTTTGACTGTCTATTTTGCATCCATGTTAGCATCCATGTCTATTTTGCATCCATGTCCCATAATATCACTTGATTTAATTTTGAGTAAGTTGAGGGCCACCAAATAAACAAAGTCAAACTCTATGTCATTATATGAAATTTGCTAAAGATTAGGCCACTACTTGGAATTTTCCATAAATGATAAGTTGCTCAAAGTCTAAAGCATACATGACAAAGTAATTAGGTCGAGCATAAATCATACCAGATCAGGATCACCACACTTATCTTGGCAAGACTAGTTTCCCCATCTATGATCTATCAGTTCAACCTCCCCCATCAAGAAGGCCATAGTTTTTGGGGGATCCAACTTTCACCAAATTATGCTTTATCACATTTAACTATTTAAGTTCAATCACATCTCATTTTAGGCCTAAACACTGTTTTACCCTAGTTTTGCTCAAAGTGAGTTCCAATTTTGTTCCATTTTTGTTGCGAAGTTTGCTAGTTTGTATTTATTTATTTAGGTCCTGTTTTTTGAATGAGTTATTTTCAAGTTAGGATAGTAAGTTTAGGATAAGTTATGATATTTTTTGGGGAAAACATGTTTTTAGATTGATGCTTTTTTGAGCAATTGTATTAGGTTAGGATAAGTTACGATAAGTTAGAATAGTTAGGTTTAACTTGACAAAAGAACAGGGTCTTACTCTTTTGCTCTTAAATATAGTAATTAATCAGTAGTTTATCTGCTACCTTGTGTTTACACATAAATTTACACTTTTACCCTTGAATGTTGTTCACAGATTATTTACCGTAAAATAACTAGTAGCATGTCTTATAACTTGTATTCACATACGAATTTACTTTGTAGCCCTAAAATACAATAACTAAGGAGTCTATCATTAAATGAAGGTTAAGCTACTAGACTTATCAATTCATGAGGCGGGTTCAATACATGTCAACTGTATATCTGCTAGAATAAATAATAACCAAGTATATTTCGGGTTTGGGTATTTGATTTTGAAGACGTGAGTTGAGTGTATTTCGTGTTCAGGTAAATTAATGTGGTCGGGTGTATTTCAAGTAATGGTAAATGCGTGCTAGTGTTATTTGATAGTGAAAATTCTTTTGAGATGAATAAGTTTCATGTAAATATATTTTGATAAAATTATTATTTTTATACAATGAAAATATTAAGAGCCTTAGCATACAACAATTTTAAAACAATATTGTAGGTTAGTGTGAAAATTAAATTATTACTCCGTATATATTATATTTGCAAAATGAATATAATACTACATGTAATTATATTACATTGTTTGCATATCTTCATATTTATTAAAATCCAATGCAATATATGTCTAAATTGTAAAACTGTAATTTCTAATCTGTCTTACATGGGAATTGTTTACTAGTATTAAAAAAATAAATAAACTAAAACTGATCCATTCATTTGGCAAAATTAGAGTGTGTTAATTCGGGCGGACACCACGGTTTTGGGTTGGATTCGGTGTGCGTTGGTTTCACTCTTATTTATGTTTCAGGTTTGGAAATATCGGATTCAACCTTAGGTTTTCGGACGGGTTCAGTTCTGAGCCGGGTTCAATGGGCGTTGGTTCGACGCTTATTAATGTTTCAGGTTTAGAAATTTCAAATCTAACCTTAAGCTTTCGTACGGGTTCAGTTCGGGTCTGATTCTGGCGGCCCACACAATATATCACAACCGACAGTATGTAAAATATAGGCAACTGACAATTATATTGGCTATTAACTAACCACAGATTACCAGGACTCAACAAGATGACCCCTTCCTCACTTGGCACCAGCAAGTCCTGGGGAGCAAAATGAACCTCAAAATACACATATACTAGTCTTCTGACCCGTGCGTTACACGGGACAATATTAGATCCATCTTTTTTTTTGTTAAAATTATTTGTATGATAAATTTGTTATAGCTTGTACGTTTTTAAAAATATGTTCTTTCTTTATTTAATGGAAATTTGAATATTTTTGTCAACATCATTTAAACTCATAACTAATTTTACAATTGTTTTTTAATTTTAATACATAAATCCCTCTCAAATGAATGTATACTTATGTTATTACAAATTAATGCAGTTTTATTAGCCTCATTAGCTAAGAAGTTAGGAATTACATTATTTAAAAATTCTAAAGCAATAGTTCCTCTCTTTTTTTTAAAAAATAAATGAAGTAAACATTAACAATTCATAGATTGATGGTATGATTATTCATATAAATTGTTCATAATGCATATATATGAATTGAAGTAGAATATACAGTACGTTAATGACAACTTATGACATTGTACCTCAAAAAAAAAAAAAAAAACTTATGACATTGAACTCTTTGATTTTTTGTTAATTAAAAACTCTTTGATAGTCTTATTAGCCAACAATTAAATTAATAGTTTAGAAAAATTTTGTTTGAAAAAAGTTTAGAAATTACTTTAAGTAGACCAAGTGATCATTGGTAGATAGGAAAAAAGATAAAAATTTTAGGAAAATTATCGAGTAACAAAAATAACAACTTAAACTGCTTAATGAACAATTGTCTACACAAAACTAAATAATTAAATAGATAGAGTATGTATAAATAGAAAATAATTCATGGGTTATAATTTTAAAATTTAATAAAAAAAATGATATGCTATTTAATAGATGAAATCTAGGGATATATATAACAATAATTGGTTATAACTTTAAAATTTAATTAAAAAAATGATAGGCTATTTAATAGATGAAATGTAGGAGCTATATTAGATATTACTTTGCCAACATATCCCACATAGACGAAAGCGAAGAAATATAAAATTGAGTTAATATATGAAAGGATGTCAATTATTGTGATTCTATTGTTAGAAAATTGTACCAAGCATTTTAATCATCAACTCAAACATATTAATTGTGATCGTTAATAAAGCAAGTTTGACTATATTACATATATTACGATACATATGGAGGAAGAAGTTGAACACTTAAGGTTAAAAGTTGTCAAATGATGATAGAAAATGGTGGTAATTAAAATGAAGCAGAAGATTAAATAAATAAATAAATATTTTTTAAAATTATAAACACCTCTATTTATATAAGTATGAAAATGCTTACTAAGATGATAAGATGTTTATATTAAACTAAAGTAGCTAAACTAAATTAAGTTGTAACTAAAATAAAAATATAAATATATTACAATGTTATTTTGAATTTGTTAAGACAAATAAATTAAAATCCATTAGAACCAAACGTTACAATGTTGCTTATCATTTTGCTTCTCAATAAAATTGACCATTATGTTCAATCTTTAATTGACATTTAAATACATACATAAATTAATAGCTATATTATATTACTATGACAATATATATGCATATGATTTTGTAAAACTGAAAATGTGACAAATTTTAACGTGTCAATCAATTATTAATATATGACACCTAAAATTTAGTTCATAATATTTCATATGTATCAATTCTTTTCAATCAATGTTAACATGCAGTTTCATTACATTAACTAAATGTAAAATCGCAATAATCCAAGCATCTAAACAACAATACATGTAGTTTAAGTGAAAACACAAACAAAATTTTAACATATTTACATATGTAGTGGCAATTAAAACATAACTTTTTTTTTAGTTCGAAGTAATACATAACTTCATGATATAAAACAAATCTACATAATAGTTAGTGGAACAAAGTTGATAAATCTTAAAATGATCGAAATGAAAATACAAACTCACTCTTTAAAGCAAGTGAAGACACCCAAATTGAAAGTAGAAGCTCATGAGCCAAACACGTTTCAACCTTCAAAATAGATTTGCCTTCTTCATACATTGTGACAATTACTGCAAAATAGTAAAATGAAATGTATAATTATCAATCTTATTAATCTAACAACGACAAAACTAATACTCAAGTTTGAAAAAACCTTAGATTCGATATGATAATTGTATTGAAAGGACAAAGAATATATTTTTATGCTAAATGAGTAGGTTATGTCACAAACAATTGATCCAACCATTTATACACCATTTTTTAGGGATTTATACACAAATCGTTAGAGATATCAATGGACATCCATGAAGACATAATATCCATAGGTTACAAAATTTAATTTGAATACATTAACTCTATTTGTAACTTAAAATATATTAACTTATTTTGTAACTTACAACATTTACTATTAATAATTAATAATTATTTTATAAAATTTAAACTTGATATTAATATCTTTGTAATTGAAAAGGAGAAAAAACAATAATTTGTTTGGAACAGAAATTAGGTTATATGTTGTATCTTAAACAAAAATTTGAAAGACATTTTATGAAAGTCAAAGTTGATTGAAAGCCAATGCATGGCAAACGTTGCTACAAACATGAGTCAAATGCTATATCTCCCTCCAAAAAAATGTAAATGAATTTAATATAATGTCTTTTCAAAGATAATATCACTTTAAAAGCTACATATTATCACCCTAACATATGAAATTAATTTTCTCTCCTATTACTCTGTGCAAAGTCTAAATATTTTTTTAAATAGCATAAGTGGTCCTTTTATATTAACATATTTTTGATATTAACACATTTTTTATGGATCGAGTTGGTTTGGTTTATAAATAATTGAATCTAAAATTGCCATAGAATTGCATTAAAAGGCAAAAGTCTCCTACGACGTTGGTAATATATTTGTGATACAGTTACCTTGTAATTTATTAGTTTTCTTTAGTCATCAACCGAAATTCCATAATTACATATTATGAGGTGATTAATTAATATACCAAAAAGGAATTAATAAATTAATTTTTGAAGCCATTAACTAAAATTCTATACTTGCATATTATCAAGTAACTAATTAATTTACACCAAAAAAGAATCTGTTCATGAATAAAGGTAATTTGATTTATGAATAGTTAAAAGAAACTCACCATATGGTTATATCTGAGGAGAAAATCCAAATATTGTGCTAGTAAGATATCATAGATACAAATCATATAATCATCTCCTAATTTGTGTACAAATTTTTGAAGTCGTCTAGCATACTTCTATACCCTGCATGTCATCAAAATTCGCACTATAAAAAGTTAGAATGCAACAAAAAATCCGATAGTGTATTTAAGAAGTATATATTCTAACAACACTTCCCTTTTTTATAAATTAAATTTCAAAGACTTCTATGTTTTTGCTTATATATCTTTGAAAATCAACTAAGAAAAAAAGATTGTGCTAATATAAATTGTGAGTGATGAGGATACCTTACTCAATGCAAATGTGCAATGTCTCATAAGTTGGTATTTATAAGAAAATGCAATGAGTCTTAGTTGAAGGAGAGAAAAGACAAATAATGGATTAATAACAAAATTAATAATGAATATCATAATCAATGGAGCATAACCGTTATAAAAATCAAATGACCAAATTTTAAACACCTTGAAAAACGTAATCAGCAATTAAAGAGAGAGTGAGGGAAGGGTGAGTCATTTTAATTAACTCAAAATTGCGGTTACAATTCATAACATGCGGCATTCGAAATTTTAAATCAGAGTTAATCATATTTATAATATTTTGTTTGTTTAAAAAAAGGAAAAATAAAACATTTACTCCCAATAATGATGATCCATGAATATTTAAAGACTTTTTTCAGAAAAAAGCAAATAATAATAATTATAATTTTCCAAAAATACCCTCACTAAATCACACAAATTCCAACCCCGTCCTTTATACCCAGAAATATAATGTTTTCCAAAAGTACCCTTATAAAATCACACAAATTCCACCATTGTCCTTTGTACCCAGTTTTATATATATATATATGATTGCCAACCGACAATTATAAATAACCTGGCTACACCCTTAAAACTACCGGACACTTTTGACATAAAAACAATCAGTCAATCACATCCCATTCTTGACACATTCACATTTCACCACCGACGGTAACAGTATGTATAATACTCGCAACCCAACAATTATATTTGACTAATAATAATAAGTGTATTAACCAAGTACAGATTACACGGAATCATCACAGCTGATCCCTTTCTTGTGTCAAACATATCCAGGCAGTTGTTCTTTCACTCCTACTAATGCTGCCAACTGCTACTACAAAAAAACTCAATCACCACCCTTTCATCACAGATAACAAATTGAAACTTAACAAGAAAAAAATACTACATGACACAAAGCTCTTCTATATTTTAATCTGGTTAGAGAGCAGCAGCTGCTGTCTCCATAGGCACTGCGCTATAGAGAGAGACTCAGGAGGCACTTGCCTTATTCATCTCATTTCAATCAATGAATTCTGGGACTGACTCACTCACTTCCTCTACTTCTCTTCTCTTCTCTTCTCTGTAACTTAAGCTTGGGGCTTCTCCCACTTCAGGGGCTTGACAACCTCCCAGGTGAAGTCGGTGTCGTCCCTGCCAAAGTGACCGTATGCGGCTGTCTTCAAGTACCTGTTGCCACCCCTCAAGAGGTCTAGGTGGATGGCAATCATGCCCGGCCTGAAGTCGAAGTTCTCCTTCACGATGTTGAGGATTTCCTTGTCCGGGATCTTTCCGGTTCCGTAGGTGTCTACAAACACCGACAATGGCTCTGGGACACCAATGGCGTATGAGATTTGCACGATGCAGCGGCGAGCAAGGCCACTGGCAACAATGCTCTTGGCTGCCTGCCTGGCAATGTAGGCCCCACTCCTGTCCACCTTGGTTGGGTCCTTTCCGGAGAAGGCACCTCCACCGTGGGCTCCCCAACCACCGTAGGTGTCAATGATGATCTTACGGCCGGTAAGACCGGCGTCACCGTGTGGTCCACCGATGACAAAACGGCCTGATGGGTTAAGGTGGAAGATGGTCTTCTCATCAAGGTACTTCTCGGGGATCACGGGCTTGATCACGTGCTCCTTCAAGTCAGCAGCAATCTCGTCGTTTGTGACAGTCTCATCGTGCTGGGTTGAGATGAGCACAGTGTGGACACGGACTGGAACCATGGCACCGTTCTCGTTGACGTACTCAACGGTGACTTGGGTCTTGCCATCGGGCCTCAACCACGGGCAGGTACCGTTCTTGCGGACCTCGGTGAGGCGGGCACCAAGCTTGGTGGCGAGAACATGGCTGAGGGGCATCAGCTCGGGGGTCTCATCGGTGGCATACCCAAACATGTGACCCTGATCACCAGCACCGATCTCCTCAGGGCGCTTGGTCAGATGGCCGTGGACACCCTGGGCAATGTCGGGGCTCTGCTGCTCAATGTACACCAAAACCTTGCAGTTGTCAGCATCAAGACCGACATCATCGGAGACAAACCCGATGCTGCGGCAGGTGTCACGGACGATCTTCTCGTAGTCAACATTGGCCTTGGTGGTGATCTCACCGAAGACCATGACCAAGTTGGTCTTGGTGCAGGTCTCACAGGCGACCTTGCTCTCAGGGTCTTGTGCAAGGCAGGCATCAAGCACAGCATCAGAGATCTGATCGCAGAGCTTGTCGGGGTGACCCTCGTTGACAGACTCGGAGGTGAACAAGAAGGTGTCGGCCATTTTACACCAAACTGCAACAACAAAATACAGAAACAGAATAAGCACAAGCCAGACCTAATGAGCAAAAGAACAGATCTTAACACATTAATTGATCCACAGGACCACAACTAGGATGAATACAGGGTAAACAAAAATCAATCTTGCAGATCTGGTGACATCTGATAAATTTTTTAGATGCCAAGGAAAAAGTATGTTATGGACCATGAATCTCCATAAAAGAGATGCCAAATGGTATTCTACGTCTACGCAACAAATCTAACCCAATGGCATAGTGAAGATCTAAAAGCAAATGCCAGTATAGATTCCCCACCCTCTCAACTGGCGCTAAGAATATGGACCATACATTTTCGGAAGATAACAAAAGAGAAATGTCTAGCATATCCCCATAAATCACAACCTCAGAAAATTCCAAAAAGCACAAGTAGTAAAGTTTGGCAGTTTCCATTAGATCTGGCGGTTCACAAGCAAGGAAAAACTAAAAGACATCGAAAATCACCGCCACCGCCCAAATTACTATCATTCATTTCCTCATTTTACTGAAAATCAAAGATAACTACAGCAGATGAACAACTCTATCCGATATTGTTAAAAATCTAAGCAAAAACCCTAGCTCATTCAATTTACAAGCAGCAATCAGAACATTTCCCTTTCAACTAACTCCAATATCCATCCTACAATTACTGAAGTCATTAAAATTCACAACAGAAACCCTAAATATCACTTTGAAGCGTCAGATCCCAACCCTGAAGCAGTAATACCAACAGATCTAGCAGAAAACCAATCGAAATCAACAAATGAACCAGCACAACCCTAGATCTAGCAAAAATGCAGACTCAATCCATAATTTTAACGAAACAAATTCGAATCAGAACGATTATTGAGCTAAAATCAATCAATTCATCATCAAGAGGTCCATAAATCCAGCAAAAAGTTACCTGGAGAGCAAAGATCCCTCGATAATAGAGATAGAAACTAGAGAGAGAAAGAGAGTGCTCCAAGTCTTGGTATTCAGAGAGCGGTAGGCGAGTTCTAAGGGAAATTTGGGGGCTCTATTTATAGAACTCGGCTCCTTTAAAAAAACATTTAATCATTTAAAAAATGAGATTTGTTAACTTTTACCTTTATTTCTGTAAAAGAGTGTGGTCCGTCGGATGAGGGGAGATGGACGCTCAGGATTGAGCGTAGTCGGTGAGAGAATGACCACAGAGTAACAGACCGTATCACTGCCGTGTGTACAGATACGAAATGACGGTTTTGCCCCTGAAGTGGTGAGTCACAGTCAGAGTGAGGGTGGGGGTTGGTGGGAGGTTGGTGGCTTCGCGGCGCGGCTTAAGCTGAGCCGCCGGGTTCCCAGTTGTGTTTTTTACTTTCTTTTTTTGGTTTAATGTTTAATTTAATATTTAATATTTTAGGAATAAATAAATTGAGTTGGTGAATGTAGACATTATTTAAGCCAAGTACAAGCATGTCGTTGTGAGTGTGGACTGACCCTACGCTCAATCTTCGTCTAGTCTAGGCCCATTCCCTCGGTTTGGTGATCTTGATGTTATCGTCACTTACTTTAAAAAAAAAATATTGTCCCACTTGATATTGGGAATCTAAAGTTTTACATTTGTGAGGATTAACTTTCGGGTTTTAACCATTGTTTAACCATTCTCCAGTTCTTTTGTACGTGCGGATCGTGATTCGGTCCATTCGGCCGATTCAGTCCAAAACAAAAAAAGTTCAGTCCAATCCTCGGTCTAGACTAGTCTTTTTGTTCGGTCTTCGGTCCTGTTCGATCCGACCTAATTCGACCCAGTCCTGAACCGATGAATAATCCTAGGTGCGGTCCCGAACAACCCTATGTGCGGTCCCATAACTTACCATATCACTCAATACTCTTTCACACTTTTACCACGGTCCTTACAAATATATCTCCTCACTTCTCTTTTCTACTTTTCACATTGTCTCTGATCACCTACCACATCAACCACATTTTTCACAAATTTTACTATATAATTTCACACATTGCCGCATTTTTCATAATTTTACCATACTGCACCGTTTTCGCATTTTATCAATTGCACAAAAAAACTACGCCCAGTCCTTTGTCTTTAAGTTATATAATATATAATATAAATGTTAGAAACAAATTATTGCAATAATCTTCTCCCAAACATCGTGATTGTCTAATATAAGTTGTTCATTAACCCATAATTTCTCCCTTTAACCTGGTTAATTTGCCTTGTCCATGACTTAGGCTCTGTTCTTTTCTGCAGTCGGCAAACTGTGGTGCCACAACTTACCGCAGTTTGGTATAATCCACCACAAAATACCATTCTACCACAATTTACCACAACCCACCACAAATTACTTTTTCAAATTTATTATATTAATATATATTTTCAATCATTACTTTTTCAACTCACTTTTTCCAATACAATACTATTTTAACCATTTTTTTTAATCATTAAAAAATAATACAATGTTTCAACTCACTTTTTTTCAATTACTTTTTCACAATTACCAATACAATATTTATATATATATACAAAAAAAAAATCACCACAATATATCAATAACTCGCCACAATTTCACCACACCATACCGCATAAAAGAACAGGGCCTTAATTCTAACACTCAACACTTAACCATAAGTATGGCCAATGGACTCCACATCTTAGCTCCTTGTCACGCAAGCTAAGCTTCATTTCCGCTAATGAGTTTGTACACACGTCCCCCAATGTACCTACATAAGCCACATCTACAAGGTAGTTGATATTTTTAAGCATGCAACTTTAGGGGTTGGTTTCGGATTAATTATGTTGAGGGCTGACATTTATATGTACAAAATATTATATGAAATGAAACTACATGACAAAAGTTGAGATGCGAGGTTGGTTATCATAAAGGTTATTGGGACATTGTTAGAATTCGATTATGAATAAACATGGTTAACTAGTTTAGAAAGAGATGTTACGGATAAACTTGCGAACAATGTAACTCTGTGGGTTTGAATTGATTTGGCTCTATGGTTATGCAAAACAACAACATTGGGTTGTGCCTGAGAGTAAAGGGGGAAGGTGGGTAATATGTAGGCATTGACGCATTGCCTTTCGATATTGAAGTTTGTTCCCTATTATTTTTAAATTTCAGTGAAAAAGTCGAAGTCTGTGTGAAAAGCGAAAATGAACATATGCAAGGTGGCTATGATGTTGGACTAGCTAATTGTTGGTGATATTGGTGGTCGTAATGAGCAAAGACTTTTAGAGTGTCGGACGTTTCGAGCCGGGTCACGGGTCGAAAGTTTCGAACCCGTCCGCCAGAATCCCTGACCCTAGTCGTGCTACTAATAAATATCATCTCAAAAATTAAGATACTATGAGCTAAACATGAAATTGAAGATATTTTGTTTAACTATCTTCAAATTTGGAGATTTTAGAACTTAATAATTCAAAAAAAAAAAAATGTAGTGCCAAGAGGCACTAGTCAACCTAGTACGTACCCTCACTTATTTGGGAAAAAAAGAAAAGGAAATGAGGGGCTATGAAGCAGTAGATCATGGCATTCATTATGCATCCATTTATGGAAAGAGATATTTATTTTCAGTTTGACACATTGGTCCAACGGTAAACTGATCACGATCCGAATATCTAAATTTATTTGATCCAGAAAAAATTGATTTGTCATAAATTTCTGTGTCCAAATTTTGATATTGCCTGAATAGCTCGAATATTTGGACACAATATTTGTCATTTTTACCTGATTTTCAGTCAAACTTAGTTCCATTCAAATTGTCCGGTTTGAAAAAATCGAGTACGAACATCAATTTCTCGTCCGAATTTTGACATTGATCGAACCAATTCTAACACGAATTTGAATTTCTGCAAGTGCTAGATATCACGTTATTAGTTTACGGAACCATCCCAAGTCCCAACCAAAAACTTAAAGGTAATGGTTGTATGTCCAGTAATAATTTTATCCCCTCGAAGCTGAGATCTCTTATTCATCAATCTGACTCTTGTACAATGTGAAACTATTTCAATAAAAAATTGAAATTGATGATGGAAGACTCAGTAATATAAGAGAGGCAATTCAATGCAATCTAAGGAGTCCCACAGCACAGGGGCATTGTCAGATAGATCTCACAATCAGTCAGGATCAGGAAGGTGTCTATATATATGGTACTGTACAGTTTACATCATATCAATTATCAAACCATACACACTCCATTATTAAATTACATTGTATTAGCTAGCTAGGAGCCCACAATCTAAATCCACCGACACTAGAATTAAGCCCTTCTACCGACGCTTGCCTGATTTACTTTACACTACTGTTCTGGCTGTACATACCAGATGAAAATTAATTAATGATACACTGGTACATATTACACTACTGCTGATTTAGTAGCTGCTAATCCCTGATTATTCCCTACCACCTGGTTAACTAATCCTCTTTTTGCCCTTTTAACTGTCTTCTTTTCCTCTTTTGGGAAAAAAGATGAAAGACTACTACACCTACACTCATAATTCATAAAGTGGCTGTTTTCTTTTTCTTTACTTTTTCCTTTTTGGAAGTGGGTTTTTGGAAATAATAAGAAATAAGGAAAAATAAGGGAGGGGGCTACGCTGTTTAGTACTATCAAAGAACTGTCTAATTTAAAGGATCATTTCAGTCAGCTCTGAAAATATTGAGTTTAGTCATATGGTCCTTGTCTCAATTTAGAAATACCAATCAAAATAAATTAAAAAAGAAATTACTTATCAAACATCGACTTGTAGTTCAATATCTATCTCGCCTGGACATGGACGTATTTGTGGTTTGGTTATCCTTAACCCCAAAAAATAGTATAATTTAGCATTTAAATTAGAGCTTATATATTTATTAAATGAACGTGATAATATATTGTGGCGGATCTGGACCAAAATTATTAAAACTTTTGACAGCCTTAAGAGGGTGTAAATTAAACACATATAAATAGTGTGAGTGAGCTAGCAACAGGGTGGCAATTGGCATGAGGATTGCCCCCATCACACTCATTTTGTAAGACGACCCAGATCGAGATCCACCGTCTGGCATGTTCCGCATTGTCCACTGCTGCGGCGTCATTAACTACTACATTACATACACACTAGCTACCTCCTCTTTCTCACTTCAATTTTAATATATATATATATATATCTCCTATATGTATATTATTGTGGTGGTCCTCTTTTTTAAGTTAATTATATATGGAGATATTTAGACATCTCATGTCATATGTAAGTTATAAATATGTACTCCCTCCGTTTCATATGAATTGACATTTTTGAAAATTGTGTAGTCAAACGTTAGATTCGTAACGAAAAATACTATCGTAAAAGTATAATATTGTAATTGTTCATAAAATATTGTGTGAGAAATTATCAATCAACGAGTGACATCGGAGATCGTGATAGTAAACAAAATGACAATTAATATGGAACGGAGGGAGTAGTAGTATCTGTTATTAGTTAAACTGGCAAGGTTGTCATATTAGTATCTTTTCTCGGTTGTTTCTTTGGGTTCTTTCTGTGTAGTGTTGGTAAGATGTAGGTGTTTCTTTGTTTGTCGATTGTTTTTGTTTGGGTTTGTGAGTGTCATTTTTCTTTTCTGTTTAGGTTGGTGTTAGTTTGAGTGTTTTTCTCTCTCTTTCGATGTGGATTTTGATTTTGTGGTTGGGTGTGTGTTGGTGTTTTTTTGAAGCGTTGTTAATGTTTCTTTGAGGTTTTTCGGCCATTTTGAAACTTTAATCAAACCAAAAAAAGTATATGATGAGTTATGCGTCCTATCTAACTAAAAAAGTCATATCAAATTAGAGGAGTTGTGATTAGATAGTCGTTAGTCTCTATAGTAAGGTAAACAAACTTTTACTCGAGCATGATCTTTTTTTCTTTTTTGAATGATTAACAACTATTAAAAACAAAAACGCTACATAATATAATCCCAAGTAGACAAAGTTCTCTACATTTTAACTTCGCTTACTTTTAACTGACATCAATCTACGTCTAGATGCAAGATCTCCAACTATTCAGACAAAGCAATTAATTTGCACAAAAAATCACATAATTAATAGTAAATCTACCTTGAAATTAGAGGTATTAAACTACTCCCTCCGTTTCATATTAACTGTCGTTTTTGGAAACTGTGCTGTCAAATCTACATAATTTTCACCATAAATTTTTCAATATATACAATGACTTGTTATATAAAATTATTATCATTAGATTTGTAACGAAAAATATTATCATAAAAATATAATATTGCAATTGTTAATAAAATATTATATATAAAAAAATTATCAATCAAAGAGTAACATTGAATACCGTGATAATCAACAAAATGATACTTAATAGGAACAGAGGGAGTATTAATCACTTGGCATATTCTCATCCAACCCTGTTTTTACCTACCCCTAAAAAAGTAGCCGTTACACCATCGACAACCGTCAACTTGGTCTGCAAACACAAGCGTCAGTTAAGCTGATAAGAGTAGGCGGCTCGGCTTGGCTTGGCTCGGCTCGGCTCGGCTCGGCATGTGAGCTGTGGGTGTCTCTGTCAAGTGATTTGGAGTCCACCAAGCAATTGAATCAACAGCTGGCCCAAAATTGTTAATATTATAGTCAATTTGTTTTTTTTTTTTTTTGTGTTTTTAAAGATTATGTTGTTACCATGTTTGACAATCAGTGAGAAAATTCAAAAGGTTTGACTATGGCAAGTATTGGTAGGTAATGGGGTGGCTGCACCTGATTGACCCAATCCCCTTGACCACACACCACTAATTACCACATGCCCTCATATAATTTTTTTTAAGGATCTTTGGATTGTAATATGTCTCATCTTTTAGAGTATTGGATTGTAATATACTCACATTTATTATTGAATGCTAATATATTACTATTTATACTTAAGTGATTCTAATGTACTTACCAATTAACGTGATTTAAATGGTGATAAACCGGTCTCAATGATAATGTGTCAGGCGGTGGAAATTTCCTGAAAAAATGCATCGGAGGTTGAGAGGGTTTGGGGGCTCAAGAAAGGAGAAAGGGATGGTCTAGGCGTCGGTTTCCTGTGTTGGGAGTGATCGGAGGTAATTTCCGACGTCAGGGTGGTGGATGCAGGTGATGGGGGTAGGGTGGAGGTGCTGGTGGTAGGCAAACGGGGGCTGAGACAAGCAATTGAATGTTCACATGACATGTCCAATCAACTCTTCATGGATCCTCTCCTTTTCACACAAGTTAGACATTCATAATCTTCTACTTCCTTCATAGTCAATTATGTTCTTGGGTCATATCCTTTGAGGTCGATAAATAAAGGGTTGTTGACCATGAAGGATGACCATAGTGCAAATTGACTATGGAGGATAGTAAGGACCATGAAGTACCAATTTATGAGGGAGAATGGGCCAAATAAAGTGGCATGCCAAGTGGCCAGTCAATTTATTTGTTTGGTTTCAATTGTTTTATGCCGTATTTCTTTGATTCATGTATAGAATATCTACAGAGTGAACCATGGTTCGCCTTTGAAATATTCACCGATATGCTCAAGGCAAACTATAGTTTGTCTTTGGAGATATCCGGGAAAGACAACCCCTGATCTCTTTCTCTCTCTCTTCGAACCCCAGCCCCAACCCTCATACTCCTGTCTCACTTCCCAAACCACCACCACCACCACCATCCTACCAACACCGAACCGGTTAGTTGAAGTATAAGATGACAACTTGAAGTCCCATTTCCACATCGTCCGCCACATATCCCAAATGGGCCCGCAAGTTATCCGACATCGGGCTCTGCTCTAGTTTCAACCCAGGTCAGCCAGACCCTGTTCTGCACAAAGCTGATCTCATGATCTCAGATAGAAAGGTACAGTCAGAATTGAGGCCCAATTTATTTTCCAACGATCGGGTCCAATTTATTTGGGTCCAATTAAATTTGCAACGATTGGGTACAAAAATTTGTGTTGGATAATTTTGGGTTGGGCCCAATGCCTATTGTCGCACCTGAAACACCGAATACCGCGAAAGCCCTCCTTAATTGTAGAGATTACTGAAAATGATAAGACACCCTAAGGGGCAACTAAGTAATTCACATTAAATATGGTGGCAAATTTCGTAATTCTGAACCATTCTTCAACCATCATTTCCTCCCTCCATATAAAAGGCCCCCTTTCCTTGTTGATTCTCCCTCCTAAACCGCCCTTCTCCCACACGAACTACACTACCATCATTCAATCCACTCTCTTCTTCAATCTACGATCCCTTCTTCATTCAATCGATGAATTAATCTTCTCGTACTCTCAAAATCCATTCGAATCGATGCTATTCTTTCCTTTTGATGTGCAAAAACCCTAGTTAGATTCAGTTATTCATACTGAAATTCTCCCCAAATCGAAAACCCTAACCCTAACCCTAGCCGAGCGACTCAGCAGCTTTCGTTTCTTCAATGGCGACCGCCAATGGGCAGGCGGGGGGCGGGAACCCTTACCAGATCAACTTGGAGACTTTTTCGAAGAGATTGAAGTCATTATACTCGAATTGGAGGGATACCAAGTCGGAATTATGGGGCGATGCTGATGTTCTAGTTGTTGCGACGCCTCCACCGTCGGAAGATTTGCGGTACTTGAAGTCGTCGGCGCTGAATATTTGGCTTTTAGGTTACGAGTTTCCGGAGACGATTATGGTTTTTACGAGGAAACAGATTCATTTTCTGTGCAGCCAGAAGAAGGCGTCGTTGCTTGAGGTTGTGAAGAAGGCGGCCAAGGATGCGGTCGGTGTAGATGTTTTGATGCATATTAAAGGGAAGAGTGAGGATGGTTCGTCTCAAATGGAGGTCATTTTGAGGAACATTCGGTCGCTTGGAGAGGATTCGGTCGTTGGGTACTTGGTGAAAGAGGCTCCCGAGGGGAAGCTTCTGGAGACTTGGGCGGAGAAGCTCAAGAGTTCAAATCTCAAGCTGAGTGATATCACTAATGGGTTGTCGGATTTGTTTGCAGTGAAGGATAGTGGAGAGCTAACAAATGTGAAGAAGGCTGCTTTTTTGACGGCCTCTACGATGAAGTCTTTCGTGGTTCCGAAGATGGAGAAGGTTATCGACGAGGAGAAGAAAGTTGCGCATTCTACCTTGATGGATGACACTGAAAAGGTCATATTGGAGCCTTCTAAGATTAAGGTTAAGTTGAAGGCAGAAAATGTTGATATTTGTTACCCGCCGATTTTCCAGAGCGGTGGCAAGTTTGATTTAAGGCCAAGTGCCTCCAGTAATGATGATCATTTGTATTATGAGTCTGCCAGTGTGATCATTTGTGCTGTTGGGTCCAGGTACAATAGCTACTGTTCAAATGTTGCCAGGACATTCTTGATTGATGCTAACACAATGCAGAGCAAAGCTTATGAGGCTTTGCTTAAGGCCCATGAAGCGGCCATTGGTGCTTTGAAGCCTGGGAATAAAGCCAGTGCGGTTTACCAGGCTGCTCTTGCTGTAGTGGAAAGGGATGCTCCTGAATTGGTGGGCAATCTCACTAAGTCTGCAGGCACTGGTATTGGGTTGGAGTTCCGAGAATCGGGGCTGAACTTGAATGCTAGGAATGATAAGGTGTTAAAGCCTGGAATGGTTTTTAATGTGTCATTGGGGTTCCAGAATTTGCAGACTCAAACGAGCAATCCGAAGAGCCAGAACTTTGCTCTGCTTCTAGCGGATACCATAATTGTTGGTGAGAAGGGCCCTGAAATCATAACATCCCTGAGCTCTAAGGCTGTGAAGGATGTTGCTTACTCATTCAATGCGGATGATGATGAAGAAGAAGACCTACCTAAGGTGATGATTGTTATCCATTCTCCCGATTTCATTTTGCTTTTGATTGGTTGTTGACTAAGTTGTACCTATCTGTTCTCAAATGTTGACATAGCCCTATTACACGTCCATACTTGAATTCAATGCATCAATGTTCAGTCTTTGGAGCCTAGCTTACTTGCAATTCTAAAGAGTGATGAATCCTAGATACATTTGCCACTGTGATAACATGGTTGTCATGAAAGATGTGATATGTGGCGTGAACTTAGGAAAGTGGTATTTGTTGTACTGGTTTACCTCTGTGGAAGATTGTTGAGTATATGTGTCTCAAAGGAAGATTGTTTTGGAAAAATGAACATTGCAGTTCTCTATTTGAAATAAAACAAATAAAATTCTTTGTTGTATGCGTTGTGTTAGCTGGGATGTTCACTGTCCATGTGAAGCATGGAATAGGCTTTTCTCTGCTATATAGTTACTTACTGCCAGAAGCTGTTGCTTGTGTCCTTGTTTCTAACTGAAAAGTGAGAACAGCTTTGTGTGCTGTTATCCGTAGAGGATGGAAGTCGCAAGGCACTGTCTGTTTATAATTGACGTCTCGTTAAAGTGCCCTGGTAATATATATGGTATAATTTGAACTGTTCCCTTTTTGTTATCAGTTGACTAATCTGAACCAAACTGCAATTGTTTAGTACTTGTTCATCTCTATGGTGAGTTTTTTTTTTTTTAATTTGTAATACTTTGGCGATAAGTGTCCGAATGAGCAGTTTTTGAAATCAAAATGATTTCGAATGAGGTAATCTTCCCATTTGGGCTTCTGCATTTTGTTTGTTGCTGTTGAATTGTGCTTGACCAACTGCTCAGCACAACTGCCTACAAGCCCTGTGCTGTATGTGCCCAGAAGTACCCTTTGATTGCTTGGTAATGAATTTATGATGTTGCATCTGATGGTGACAATTCTTATCCCAGGAAACCCCCTTCCCCAAAATGACGGCAATTTATTGTTTGCTGTTCTATAACTTGCATTGTCTGGTGTTGACTGTGGTTTGATATTAACTGTTTCCCCATATTCTGCTGTTTGATGAAGCTCCTGTCCTACTAATTGTTCCTCATAGTAATGTGGATAGAGGAGGTTTTTAGGTACTGTTATGTTTCTAACATCGACATTGACAGTAGGTGATTCTCAAATTGAAACTTCTGTATCGTAAATGGAGTTCTTATTTGTGCATGCTCTATCAGATATCTGCATTGTAATTTTCTTCATTCTGGGTTCTGGTTCTCTAATCCTTGTTTTTTTTTTTTATTTACCTCAAAAGGCAAAGCGTGAAGTGAAAGTGAACGATAATTTGCCGTCTAAGACTACCCTTAGATCAGACCATGGAGAGATCAACAGAGAAGAGCTTAGGAGACAGCACCAAGCTGAACTTGCTCGTCAGAAGAATGAAGAAACTGCTCGTCGGCTTGCTGGTGGGGGTGCTGGCTCTGGAGATAATCGTTCTGCATCAAGAGGGTCAACTGACTTGGTGGCATACAAGAATGTGAATGATCTTCCACCTCCACGGGGTGAGATGATGATCCAGGTTGATCAAAAGAATGAGGCTATCTTAATGCCAATTTATGGAAGCATGGTTCCTTTCCACATTGCTACAGTGAAGACTATTACCAGTCAGTCAGACACCAACCGGAATTGCTATGTTAGGATAATTTTCAATGTACCAGGAACACCGTTTACTCCCCATGATGCCAACACCTTAAAGAATCAGGGAGCTATATTTTTGAAGGAGGTGTCGTTTCGCTCAAAAGATCCGAGGCACGTGAACGAAGTGGTTGCACAGATCAAGACACTCCGGCGGCAGGTTGCTGCGAGGGAGTCCGAGAGGGCAGAAAGAGCAACCTTGGTTACTCAGGAGAAGCTCGTACTTGCAACGAACAGGTCTAAGCCAGTACGGCTGTCAGATCTGTGGATCCGTCCTGTTTTTGGAGGCCGGGGAAGAAAGATACCTGGTACTTTAGAAGCTCATGTGAATGGGTTTCGGTACTCTACGTCCAGGCAGGATGAGCGTGTTGATATTATGTTTGGAAACATTAAGCATGCCTTCTTCCAGCCTGCTGAAAATGAGATGATTACTCTCGTTCACTTTCACCTTCATAATCACATAATGGTTGGTAATAAGAAGACCAAGGATGTGCAGTTCTACGTTGAGGTGATGGAGGTGGTCCAAACTCTGGGAGGTGGGAGAAGGTCTGCCTATGATCCTGATGAAATTGAAGAGGAGCAGCGTGAAAGAGACAGGAAAAACAAAATTAATATGGATTTTCAGAACTTCGTCAACAGGGTGAATGAACTTTGGGCAATGCCACAATTTAAGGAGTTTGACTTGGAGTTTGATATGCCACTTAGGGAGTTGGGTTTCCATGGTGTACCTTACAAAGCCTCTGCTTTCATTGTCCCCACTTCAAGCTGTCTTGTTGAGTTGATAGAGACACCTTTCCTCGTGATTACCCTGAGTGAGATTGAGATTGTGAACCTGGAAAGGGTCGGATTCGGGCAGAAGAACTTTGATATGACAATTGTGTTCAAGGACTTTAAACGGGACGTGTTCCGAATTGATTCCATCCCCACAACATCTTTAGAAAGCATCAAGGAGTGGCTGGACACCACTGACATTAAGTATTATGAGAGTAGGCTGAACTTGCACTGGCGTGCTATTCTGAAGACCATTACTGATGACCCACAGAAGTTCATAGAAGATGGGGGGTGGGAATTCTTGAACATGGATGCAAGTGATTCTGAATCTGGCTCAGAGGAATCTGACAAAGGTTACGAGCCATCTGATGTAGACGCTGCTGAGTCAGAGTCTGAAGATGAAGATTCTGACAGTGAATCATTGGTGGAGTCCGATGAGGAAGAGGAGGAGGAAGAAGATGAGGAGTCAGAAGAAGACAAAGGCAAGACTTGGGAGGAATTGGAGAGAGAAGCAAGCAACGCAGACCGAGAGAGGGGAGACGAATCTGACAGTGAGGAAGAGAGGCGCAAGAGGAAGATGAAGGCCTTTGGCAAGTCCCGAGCAGGTCCCAGTGGCAGCATGCCCAAGCGCCCCAAGATGAGGTAGACAGATTCAGCTGTTGTCTTTAGTCAGTTTGTTTTAGAAGTCTCAGTTGAAATGACGCAAGCTTTAGATTGGTGCTTAGTTGGAGTTCTTCTAGCCTCTTTTTATTTTTTGTTGGGTTAACTTTGCTGTCGATTTTCACTATGTTAAATTTGGGGTTATCTTTGTAGAATGTTTGTCCAGATATGGCATAACATTCACATGTAAATCGTTAGTTATGTTGGAGTAATATCACCTCTTTTTCTTCCTAGCAAAACTCTACAATAACAATATTAATTGGCTCTTTTGGAAGTTAGAACATTGCTACTTTTTGTAATGGTATTGTACCTTCTGTCTTGACTTATTGTTGTACAAGAGTATTTCTGTCAAACTTCTTACAAAACCTGCTTCCGTTTGCTGGCCTGCTGGGCCATATTATATTGCTAAACATTGTGTTCAGGTCTCTATCTCCCTGCTATTGCGGTTACTGAAAGAAGGGCGCGTGTCTAGTTCAATGCATTGCTGGTAAGGTAGGCTTGACGTCATTGATAGACAAATGGTTTACTATGGCACTGTGCTGCTGCAGTGTTCAGCTTGATTGTATGTTTTGTGAATCATTGACATTTTTATGAGATTTCCTTCTGTTCTGTCCATGTTTTAGGTACTCTGATGAGCATCTTTTCGATCTTTTTCAGCCATCACCTTTCGTGTTTACATTAAATACACTCTAATGTTGGATCACAACTTGTCACCAGCCTACAAGTGCGGAAGAGATGACATGCATCATGATGATTATTGATTTCCTAGCAACTTGATGCTTCGTACTGGCCTTTGCAGGTGACGATCATTCTGAATCTCGCGATTCATCTGATATTTTCCAAATACGTAGCTTGCATTGGAGTAACCCACTTCTCCAGCATCGATATGTTTGAAGGTGGTCTATTGTTGACGCCACAGGTACGGTCGCATATAATTTTGTTTCCCATAACAATGCTGCGGAATGTATATATGTCAGGTTTTTGGTGGTCATACTGTGTTGTAGTTCACAATTACTGTTAATTATTTTAACAAAAAACAACATACATATTCTCCGTTGAAAATGTTTCTCTTTGTGGGTCTATTGGAATGGGTCTGTCTGCCAGAAAGTAACGTATGTTAGGGTAAGTCTCGGCCATGTTTGAATCAATATCCTCAGACCTCACGCTGGCAGGACGCACACTGGGAGTGTTATGGTAACCTAAGAAAGAAAATATCGAACAAGTCCTGCTATAGAGTTTGGACAATGTTGCTCTTTGCATGTTTGAATTTACTATGCCTGAATCACTTGTTAAATTCTTTTGCATGTCTGCTCAATTTGGAATAATGATAATCTGCTCATTCTCTCTAGAAAAGTCTCTTAAATTTGACGGTATTTTGATTATTGTTGACTTGCAAATTGCAATCCAAGTTTAGCTGCCTATTTGTCCTGAAATGAAGTTTTTTCCCGTTGCATTATTATGGCCACGTGGTTTTTTTGTGGTCGGTAAAATGTGGTTATAGTTAAGTTGGTAAAGTGTGAGTCCGGTTGGTAAGACGTGGAAATGGTGCGGTGAGGATATCGAGTGGTTGATGTGGTGAAATTTGTGGAATGTGTGGTTGATGTGATAAATGAGAAGAGAAAATGAAAGTAGAGGGGAAAAGTAAAGAGAAAAAAAATGATGGGATATATTGGTAACGATTGTAGCAAAGTATGGAGAATATTGAGGCCGTGTTCTATACTGCGGTATTTTTGTGGTGGGGTGTGGTGGAATTGTGGTCGGTTATTGGTATGTGGGGTAGGTGAGGAGAGAGAATGTAAAAAGTAGAGGATAAAAGTGAGGAGAGAAAAAAGTAATGATTTGCGGTGAAATGTGGTGGGTTGTGGCAAACTGCGGTACCGTGTAGCACCGCAGTATAGAACACATGGTGAGTCATGGCACCGCATCATACCGCACCGCACAAAAGAACAAGGCCTTAAAGTGGTTAAGTTTAGTAGATAAAGGTGACGTAGTTGTTATGGTATGGTAAAGTTGGTAAAGTGTGATTAGTGCGGTTATAATTAACCAGCCATAGAAAATAATAGGGCAAGTTCTGCATCTTTTCTTTTATTTTCGCCATTGAATGAAGGATGATTTTGTATTTGGTAATGCTACCCTAGAAAAGCCTAGCACACAGAAATTTGCATTGTATCATTAGCTGTAATGATTTTAAAGTTTACAATGGGGTCAATTTCACATTTACTTTAGACGGTTATTGGTGGCCCAGTTCTTTTTTCCATGTTCAGAAATTTAGGGGTCAAATCGTGAAGGTGAAGCTCATTACTTTGATAAGTAATTGAGTCTCGGTGTTTATACAATGCTCTCTCATTTCCCTTTATTAAGCGGCAAATAATCCAAATGTGGCTGCTTCTTTTTGACCATTATTGTGTACATGCCATTTGTTTTCCAACTAATTTTTCTACTAATATTGTGAGCTACAAAAATTTCCCCAATTTGTATATTTTATCAGTTAGTGAATACCCCATAAAATTATTATTCAACTTCTAATTATCAACTTATACTTTTAGTTGAAATTTACCATATAATGCTATTATGTTAGAGTTATGTTGGTTGACTTATTTTTCCTATGTTTGGACGTAGGTTGACATTGCTTTACGGGGGAGTCCATCATTTCCTACATTTTCGTAGAGAAAATTTACTTCGTGGCCTAAAGGAATTTTTTCCTATATAAAACTTCCTATGAGAAGTTTTTTCCAAGAAAAATTTTCTTGAAATTCTACCAAAAATGCCCTTAAAGTATAAACCATTATTTAACCTTTATATCATGGTAAACTTTTACCATCAATTATCTGTATTGGTAGGAAAGAAACTGCTGCGATATCTAATTAAATGATTGTTGTGGCTTAGCCAAAACCACCTCAACAACAGCCACTAGTTTAGACAAAAATTAAAAACTATAATAAAGTGATTGTTGTGGGTCAAGGAAAGGGGTCAATGTCTAAAAGAGGATGCCAGCCGATCATCGATATTCTGGTTTGTCATCTCATATAAATTGAAGACATTAGACAACTTGTAGTGAAGATCAATTTATGTTCGTAATATGGAAGATCTATGATTAAAAAGAAAATTGCGATGGGGAATTTTGTTTGGCTTGATCCATCAAATTGATCCAGTGGATACCATTTATGGGTTTGTTCAAATAATGGGTTTGTTTTATAACTAGATTATTGGAGTGTGATTTTTTTTTTTTGGATACTATTAGTTTTATTATCAAAGTAAAAAAAAAAAAGCTATTTGGTAAACAATTTTTCATATTAGATTTTTATTCAGTTGACAAAGCTATTTGAAGTAATTTACTAAACATCTTCTTTGCAATCAATTAATCGAAACAGTTAAAGTCAAATAACACATCACAACAACTAGCTACCAATTAACAATTGGTTGTCAAACATATATTTCTTTCTTAGTTCCCACCATAGAAGAAGATGTTCAGTGAGTCAAATTTTGACTCATTTGATGGTCCACATTACAAATTGGATTAACAATTAAGTTGGTGCTATAGATATTCTCCTTGAAGTGAGCTAATATTTTGTCCGAAATTGCAAATGTATGAGTAGAGTTGACAAAAGTTTTGCCTGATCTAAAATAAATCAGGTACGATTAAAAATATATTGTCCAAAATTTTGTATTGTCGATTTGATAGAATATTTAGATGTCATATTGTCATGTTTTTCTCTTTTCTATTACCCAAAATGAATTTTGGTTTTGATTTTGATCCGCTCAAATTATCCAATCTATGACATCAATTTCTCGTCCAAATTTCAAAGCTGAAAATTTTATGTCCGACCCAGAATACCTGAATCATCTAACCTAGAAAAAACTACGTCAGGATATAGATTTTTCGTTCAAATTTTGATATTGACCGAATTGATCAAACATTCGGACATAAAATAATACCTGATTTCGACCCGAATTCAGCTCTGTCCGAATTATCTGACCCGAAATAAATCTGGGTCCAGACATGAATTTTTTGTCTGAATTTTAACATTGTTTGAATTTGTCCGATCCGAATTTATGCCAACGCTGCCATATATAATGAGTACTACATCCATTCCGTATTAATTGACATCATTGAAAATTGTGTAGTCAAACATTAAAAATTTTAACCATAAATTTCTCAATACTACCTCCGTCCCTAAATAATTGTCCATTTGACTAAACTTTGACCGTTGACTCACAAATTACAATGAGTTACAATTACAATGAGTTACAATATAAAATTAATATCATTGTAATTTTTAGTACAATAACTTTCTAATGATGATAATCTCATATTGTAACTCATTGCAATTTGTGAGTAATCAACGGTCAAAGTTTAGTGAAATGGATAATTATGTAGGGACGGAGGTAGTATATACAATCACTTGCGATATAAAATTACTATCATTAAATTCATAATAAAAAAATATCATTCTATAAGTATAATATTGTAATTATTAATCAACAAATGATATTAAAGATCGTGATAATCAATAAAAATAACAATTAATACGGAATGAAGGGAGTAATTTTTAAAGGATTAGAGTGATTATTTTTCGAAATCATAATCTTTGACTGTCATCCAACACACATCGACAGCCAAATGGGGTGGGGAGAACAAAAGCGAAAAAATGCCAACCAAAACAAAGACAACCATGAGAGAGACTCTCTCACACCCCTCCCTCTCTCTCTTTTCTCCCCCTTTCTCTCTCTATGCTTTCTCTCTCTACCCTCCCTTCTTCCTTTCTCTCCTAATTTGATCTAACTTCCGGTCAATTTCTCGTCTTCTTTGTCAATTCCGCTTTGACCATCTTCATCCATCTGGAAATTCCATCATTCATTGGTACTTGCTTCTTTTTTCAGTTTCATTTCATGATTTTCCCTGCAAATTTCTGGATTCTTTCTGTTTTCTGGGTGCGTATTTATGAGCTTTTCGGGATCGTTTACCCCCCCTGTTGTTTGATTAGATCTGTTTATGTTTATTGGATAGATTTGGGTTCAGGTTGTTTGTTGGATCGTCGTTTGTTTTTGTTTTTGGTTTGATTTTGTTGTTGGTTCCTCTTGATGTTGATCAAACCTGGGAGTTTTTTTTTTTGTTTTTTTTTCCCTTTTAGATATGTTTTGGGGATGTTATCATCATCTAGCTGTAACTGGGGAAAAGTTCCTTCTGAGATTGATTATTATTTTCATTTTTGTATGCATATGATTGAACAATGAGGGCACCAATCTGTTTTGAGTTTTGACCACACATCATACATAGACCTGTCGATTTGGGCGGGTCGGGTCCGGTTTGGTATGCCCCATATTCCGGGTTTGTTATAATTTAGGTTTGAAAAACCGGGTCGGGTCAGCTTTTGCCAGGACTATCATACATGTTATTAGCAGCCTGCTCATTTATATATGTAGATATTTGACTAGCACCTACATGAAGATGAAATCTTTGTGCTTGCATCATATTGATTTGTGTCACATCATCACAAGCCTGGCCTGTATCTCTGAGTGATCATCTGCAATGTGGTAATGATCTATAACATGTCACCAAAACTAAAGAGATGACTTTTGACCTGTGTGATGAATTTATGTGAATCTGAAAGATTTGTGTTTGGTCATCTACTGATTTGGTTTGTTTGGTAATAACCAGTGTTCTTGTTTTGTTTATTTAGATGTATAAGTGTCTGAGTTGAGTGAGAAGATAAAATGGCTACGGCGGGTGTGGGGCCTACCTCTGCTGTTAGAGATTCTAGTAGTAATGCTGTGGACAGACTTCCTGAGGAATTGAATGATCTGAGGATCAGAGATGAGAAGGTGATTGATGCCTCTTTTTCTTTGGGTTTCAGATTGTCTTTGCTTCTAGAATGTAATTTCATTGATGGCGTAAGTTACTGAGAAGGTTTACGCAATTTTCAGGACATGGAACCAGTAATGGTTAATGGTAATGGTACCGAGGCAGGGCATATAATAGTGACAACAATCGGTGGAAGAAATGGCCAGCCAAAGCAGGTAGAGTCTCAAGTTACCATGCAAATAGGATAGCTATGTATGTATCGTGATTTACTAATATCGTCATTCATGTTCAGCCTGTTTAAGTATTCCTTTTGAAGAGTTCATGATGTGGCCAGACATAACCATTGCTTTGGCTACTTTTCTTAAAAAAGTTTCTGTGCCATTTTGATATGAATGACTGTCTGTTTGGTTCATTTGGGGTGCATTTTGCTTAATTGTAACTGCATTTAAAGACAAAAAGTTGTCATCTTTAGATGTGCAACACTTCATAATAGGCACCTGTTCCATTCATAGGCATTCACTTCGTTTCTTGGTGTCCATGTGTGCAATGTTGGCTTTGTTTCTGATTTTTTAGTTGCTTTTGTATGTGAAAACTTTCAAAGCTTTGGTATTGTATATATATGTTGTTTTATAGTCCATTTAAGATTATAACATTGCTGTTCATCTTTGTCTGTGCCAGTGTTTTGGACATTTAAATCATGCACATTTTGAATTGAAACATTCAGTTAAAACTGCTTATGTGTTATCTTTGTTGTTGGACTTAATTTCAGACTATTAGCTACATGGCAGAACGTGCGGTTGGACATGGATCATTTGGAGTTGTATTTCAGGTAGACTTTCAATATTGCAACAGTAAATGCAACTTAGATGCACTCAGACCCATATGAGGTGAAGATCTCATATGCGGTTCTGTAGAGTGGCAGTGAGGGTCGTTGTTTGCTATCTTATAGTTTCCTTTTTATCATTCTATGTAGGCCAAATGCTTAGAGACAGGGGAAACTGTGGCCATTAAGAAGGTTCTTCAAGACAAGAGATACAAAAATCGTGAGTTGCAGACAATGCGTCTTCTTGATCATCCAAATGTTGTCTCTCTGAAACATTGTTTCTTTTCGACAACGGAGAAGGATGAACTCTACCTCAATTTGGTTCTTGAATATGTACCCGAAACAGTCCATAGAGTGATTAAGCACTATAACAAGATGAACCAAAGGATGCCTCTGATTTATGTTAAGTTATATGCATACCAGGTACCACTTTTGATCTTAGAAGTTTTAACTATCTTTTCTCTAATTCCTCTTGTTCCCTTCATAGAATGAATCTTTTGGTTTCCATTTTTATCCTCTTTTTTCTTTGATTTTCCATAAATTGACTAGTAATAATACATTATATCGCATTTGCCAGATTTTCAGAGCTTTATCATATATTCATCGTTGCATTGGTGTTTGTCATCGCGACATCAAACCTCAAAATCTCCTGGTAAGTTTTGAAAATTTTCTTTTGAACAGTGCATACTACTGTATAGCTCAGACATTGACTTATTATAAGTTGTGTTTCCTCAAGATACCATCTGATCATGGCTTAGCATTTGATAGTCAGAAATTTTATCGACAATATGTCAATATTTACCATGGAAAGTGTCATTTGTCGATTTCTTTTTCATGTATGATTTTTATTTGGTTTGCTGATGATTATCTACAGGTAAATCCTCATACGCACCAGCTTAAAATTTGTGACTTTGGAAGTGCAAAAGTCTTGGTATGTAGGAAATTGTATTTACTTCTCATGCTTTTGCATATGATTACCCCTTCAACATCTAAAAAAACACATTATTACCCTAATTTTGTAGGTGAAAGGAGAACCCAATATATCTTACATCTGCTCTAGATACTACAGAGCGCCAGAGCTCATATTCGGGGCAACAGAGTATACTACGGCTATTGATATATGGTCTGCTGGCTGCGTAATAGCAGAAATGCTTCTGGGACAGGTAATTTTTCACTTTGGGCCCTTTTTGATTCATGGAAAATGAACAGAAAGAAAATTTTCTATAAATCAATAGAGCGTATTGGACTTCTGCGTCACATTTTAAAGGATTTCTGATTCTTGAAGTTATGTCTGTAATTCCATATTTGTTTGTTTCAGCCGCTATTTCCAGGTGAGAGCGGAGTTGATCAGCTTGTTGAGATCATAAAGGTAAATGTTTTGTAGTCTTACATTATGCATGATAAGCAACTCATTTCATTAGTATTCAGGTTATTGTTTTAATGGTTTTGTTCAAACCTCTAGAGAGCTAAGTTTCATTGTTATTTTTCATTTTTTACATTTCCCCATTTTGATTTCTTCTCATGGTATTCAAATCTTTGGGCATAACAAGGATCCTAAAATTGGGATAGGGATATAATACGCTGTTTGTTATGCATGTCACCAAGGACATGTAGGTGGTATTACGGTTATATACTGAGTGTGCTGAATTCCAAGTTGATTGTTTTTGGAAACCAGAATAGGACATAGATCCTCCACTGTCTTGATTGTTTCTTCCTCTGTGGAAGTTTTTTTGGACGGATTCAATGCTCTTTTTTTTTTTTCTGGGTGTTGTGTGTGCTTCCTTGAGAAACGCTGCCTTTTCAAATATCTTCTTTTGATGGTTCATGGCAAATCTGGTCAGGTTTTGGGAACACCGACAAGAGAGGAAATTAAATGCATGAACCCTAACTACACAGAATTCAAGTTCCCCCAAATTAAAGCTCATCCATGGCATAAGGTAAACTAGCAGTTCCCATAAATTGTAAATACTCTTTGCTCTTTGAAAGGCATTCATGTTGACAACTTTTTGTTGGTCCAGATATTCCACAAACGCATGCCTCCTGAGGCTGTTGATTTGGTTTCAAGACTATTGCAGTATTCTCCTAACCTACGGTGCTCAGCTGTGAGTGCAAAATTTATGCCTTTTGCCTGTTTTTATAATGCAAATTTTGCATTTGTGTTTGCCATTTTGTGCGGAAGTGTATGGTTAAGTTTATGGGAATTAGTCAACAATACAATCGCAACATACTCAGGTGGATCGTGGACATCATCTGCTGTTTTGCGAGTATTTGAGAGTGACTGTTTTGTTTATCCCAACAGAAAAAGGTGACGTATTGTGAAAAAGTATGTTATATTGGAGAGGATATATGCCACCATGCCTTAGCATGGGTGGGACCATTCTTTCCTCCCCATTGTTGAGACCCGAGTTCCATCCACATGCTCCTCTACTTTGGCCTTGTTTGACAAACAATCTTAGCTGTTGGAATTAGCTGATAGCTTCTTTGATTACCCCAAAATAAGAGACATTTTGCATGTGTGTTGTGATTTGTGAATTATGATGAATACACATGGTGCGAGTTGCCTATTATGCTTGAGCTGAGTTTCTTGATATCTCTCTCTCATCTAAGTAAACCTGTATTCTGTGGCGGGTTTCATTGGATTCAAAAGTTGTTGACTGGTTTGCATTTTGGGTTTCAGTTGGATGCGTTGACGCATCCCTTTTTCGATGAACTACGAGACCCCAACACCCGCTTGCCAAATGGACGGTTCCTTCCACCATTGTTTAACTTCAAGCCTCATGGTAAACATCATATGCAACCCTTTCTTTTCATTATTTGTTTTTTTTCATCATTTCACCTAATTATGTCCACTGACCTATATACCTTCTCCGACTGTAAATACTTGCAGAACTGAAGGGGGTGCCCATGGAGACAGTCACCAAATTGGTCCCGGAGCACGCAAGAAGGCAATGCCCGTTCCTCGGATTGTGAGATCACCGTGTGATGATGAGAGTTGTAATGCAAGAAGAAAATGCTATCGTGGAAGATGATGATTTGGGTTTGTTCGTATAATTTGTCCATTTTCTGCCCTGTATTGTATTATCCTTTTTTCCTATTTAAATTGTTGTAAGAGCATATTTTTAGCGAGAGAAATGAATACTGAAGATTCTGCCAAAGAGGTGAATGCGAGTGATTGTAATGTGCCCTTGGTTTTTAATGTCCCTAACTGATTGAAATGTAACATGACAACTAGAGAGTAACAGCCAGCTTAATTGGAAAGCAATGGATCTGTTTGATGTTTGTCAGGGTGGAATTCTTGCTCTCTTGTTGCTGTCTGTCCTGTTTAATGGTTATCGAAGTGCCCTTAGCCTCTAGTTCTCATCTTTGGTCGGACCAGTTAAGTGACCGGACACTAAAATTTAAGGGTTTAATAGTTTAACTTACTGTGACACATTGTTAATCAACTTACTATTGCCCTAACTTTTCTACAATTCGGCTTATTAAGAATGAACTCGTAATTTACTCATAGTGGCCTCACTATAATTTAGTGGCCGTAACTTTAAAAATATTTTGAGCACGAGTTTTTATTCAATTTCCCAATCATCTGAATTTCCCTTCAAAGAAACAATTCAAAGCTCTTAATGGTTGATGTGTGAAAGGCTTAATCTCGGAAGTCTCTTGGGTAAAATTTGATTAAAAAAAAGATCAAATCCTCAGTCTAGGAGGGTTTCTAAGGTTTTGGGTGTCTTGTCTGTTAATGTCCAAGGTGTGATGGTTGATTCTTTGAGATTGTTGCAGACATCTCGATGAGCCGATTGGTGATAGCTCATTATAGATACATTTTTTTTAGAAATGCGCGTCATTTCTGATAGTCAACAAACCGACCTTGATCACACTATGTAACTCTCACAATTGGAGAGACGAGAGAGAAAATGACAATGATTCAGAAAACATACAGTCAAGCTGAACCCTGCAGCAGCACAATGTCATTGTAAATCAGTAGCCTTTCAATAGCATCAAGAATATGTTGCCCAACACTCTATTCAACTATCTTCAACTGTACATTTCCCCCTCGTCTGCTTTTTGTTGTTGTAGGGGATGCATACAACTCAGAAAAGGGGAGTTAAAGTGTGCAAAGACAAGAAACAAAGCTCACAGTATGGTCCAGCAAAACACAAACAGGATTCCTAAGAAGTTCACCAGAGAATCTGAGGTGCTTGTGTACATGTTTAGACAGAATCACAGAAGGTACAACACGGATATAGGAAGGAGGAATGCTCAACTTCCCAAAGAGCCAATTAATGTTTCAGAGTTGCTTACTCTACAAACAAAGGTGACATTACTCCAACATAGCTATATGCCTAAATCCCACCAATTTACACAGTGAATGTCACGCCATTTCAGGGCAAACGGTCTATCAGGACAACCCCAAATTTACGATAATTATGATCGACAACAAAAAAAGAAAACCCAAAAAAACACCCAAAGCTAGAATAACTCCAACCTAAGTACCAATCTAAAGCTTGCGTCAGTTCAACCGACTCTTCTAAAACAAACTGATTAACACAAGAGTTGAATCTGTCTACCTCATCTTGGGACGCTTGGCCATGCTACCACTGGGACCTGCTCGGGACTTGCCAAAGGCCTTCATCTTCCTCTTGCGCCTT